>JAINEB010000019.1:2502500-5002500 GCA_022840565.1 Eubasilissa regina
AGATAGATCCTGATTTATGGCTTGGCTTTAATATCTAGAACTAAAATGAAGTGCCCACTTCGATAAATTTGTCAATTTTGTTTGAGCAGTCCTACTCATAATCAAGTGATAACTAAACTAAATATATTAGGTTGTACCGTATGAAATTAAGGTCACGGAAGATGCGAAAAAATTTTGAATCTTACAGAATTTAATTTGTTAATGGTAATTGCTATAAAATTAGTCCATATTTGTTGGCTAATATCGACGGTTTTTTTTTTCAATTATTCGTTCATAATATCAATTTTATAACAATGTGAATTGGCTGTAATTGATTCGCCGGGTTTCAAAAAACAATAACAGTTCCTGTAAGCAATTTCTCTGAACGTCTAAGTTTCTGACTTTCAGCCAATTTGTGTGGTACCCTTATCTTATCTTATCTTAACTTATCTAATTTTTTCACTTTTTCTATCGCAGCGAGGTGGCGAGAAATAGTATTAACGCAGATCCAAGATCCTAGTCCAAACGCAGTCTTACATCACACGCGAGCGCTTAGTGGATTACCTTCCATCGTTGTCTTTAACTCTTCTTCGTTTACAACGCTCTTTGATCTTCTTCGAGACACATTTTCGAGATTCATATTGCTAAAATGAAATTTTTCAAACCATAATCGTAATGTTCTCTGGCTAGCAGACCCTTCACCGAACGCCTTGTTGATATTTCTATCTGCCTCAGCTGCATTGTGTCCCAATTTTAATTCATACAAAAAAAAGTCCCTCAATTCTTTAGACGACACCGTTCTGTTTATGGACGTTATAAAAGTAAACACAATGGCAAAAATAACTTCAATTTCTAAGACAATTGAAGGGTAAAGTACCTTCGTCAATTACAAATAGTCGGATAGATAAAATACTGCACTGAACCTTTCTCAATCGCGGTCGATCTTAAACTAACTGAAAATCCGCGATTTCATGTGGTACAACCTAATAGTTTCATGTTGACCTGTTCGGGTGTAAGGAGTGAAATCCTCTACCCAAATAGCTCAACACGAAACTGTATTTAGTTTAGTGATGATCTGATGATGAGAGTAACTACCCTCGAAACTATAGAAGTAACGAATTAACCCAACATGTGTGTAGTAAAAAATTTAATTCACATTCAAACTTGGTACACTTTTGATATTAAGTTCCTTGAATCGCTGTGTTGAGTCAATACCGCTAGGTCTATAAATCAATTCAACAAAAGCATAACTTTGTTATGTTAAAAACTTCCAACACCAGCTTCCTCGAGGAACTATTAATACATCGGGTTATTTACGACCAATGCGGGTCACATCCCCACGCTGCGATTAATTTTCTATACCTGAGTTTCTAAAACATAAAACATTTACCCGAACCAATTATTCCCCCGGCGGCCCCCGCGGCGCGCGCGCGTCGCGCCTCCGACTCCACAAAGGGAAACTCCCCAAGTTGTATTCTGGATTTCACAATACATTCCTCGCAATGTTTCGTATTGCCAAACACTTTTTGGGAGGCACCATTATTACGCGGAGAATTTCATTTCCATTTTGTTGTTATAATCCTTATTTCAGTCACGAATGTTTTAATGGGCCGTGTCCAAAAAATGAGATACGACGAGATAAATCTCAAAGATTTAGTTGAGATAAATCTTAGTACTGTGCACACGTGTTGCGATTTTAATTGTTAATGTATAGCTTGTTGTCTAGTGGTCGGGCACCAGCAAGTTAGTCCTATTTCCATAGTAGCTTAGTTTGAAAATAGTAATAATATCGAAATGCCATGTATTCCGTATATGCATCTCTATTTTTTTTTAAATATCTGGAGATAAAAACAGAACCATAGATACTTACTTTATACTGAAAGTCAGACAAACAGAGGTAGAGTTGGTGTGTATGGAAGAAATAAAGAATAATAAATTTAATACTTTTAAAATTAAATAAAAAATAAATAAATAAATAAATAATAATAAATTTGGGCACCCTTTTCACGGTATAACTCAAATTAACCCAAAATGTTAGTTGGAACCTTGTTATTCTAAGGAATCAATATTTTAATGTAAAAAATAAACTTTTTGTACATTTGCTTTCAAAATATACGTTTTCATCCATAACTCAAAAACATGTGAAGTCATTTTAGGGAGTTTTGGAACTAGGCGCTACAAATCTTTTTCACAGGCGATCAGTCCGTATGACGCAACTCACTGTTGCATAGTTAAGTAAATGTGCAGGAATTAAAAATAAATGAATTATGAAGTACGTTTAAAATCGATCTAAAGTAATCGGTGGACATGAAAAAAAAGTTTATACGAAAATTTTAATATTTAATTGTTTTCAAATAAATTTTCACAATCACATGAATTCGAATTACTTCAAAATCATTGAATTTTGGATAACCCTAGTTGACGCTCAATAAGTTGCCAATATTTTCTCCTAACTACTATCTCTTGGACATCCTGTATATCTATTATATCAGCTAAAAACCAATCCACAATTTTGAAAAAAGCTTGTTTTTTCCAAAAATTGATAATGTAAAGAGAAGACATTGTATGTTCACACAAATACCCCTAGAGCCTAGTTTAGTTGATCCATTAACCGCTCTTGGTCTATTTATACCCGTTCCGCTATTATAGTAAATCTTTATAGCTGGGCGTTCCAAGTATATTTAAACTGATGTATAAATATTCAAATCGCGGTTGGAACCCAGACGATTCTGCAATATTCTTTATAAATGTTAATCTATTGCTGAAAAATTCAATCCTAAAGCGTTACAGGTTCATAGGGAAATTTTGTGGAAGAAGACAACGTAAATAGTTAATTTGCATATTATTTTCTACATTGAAGAATATTAATTTTTTGTTTAAAAAATTTGTTACATTTAAATAAACGAATTAAAGCGGTGTTTATGTTGAATGTATGTATGTATAAAAGATAAATAAAATTCAATAGAAGAAAAAAGGCCTCAGTTTTAACCCAACTTTGCGTTATCTATCGATCTGAAAAACATGTTTTCACCCCTTAATGACCTCAACGCAATTAAGCCCTAAAAGTTGCTCGTACATTGTTTCGATATATGTCTTATGGTTTAACGTGTCGTATCGAATTTAATGTGCCGCACGACATTTTTTCCGACTTGCGTAACTGATTTCTTCATAGTTCAACCTCCTTATGTCGCACTGTGATAATATTTAGCTTTCCAGAGATACACTGGAGAAAATCAAAATCAATTAAATGGTAGTTCTCGAGTTTTAAGTTAACATGGACTGACTAATGGCCGGTTGTGTGATGATTAGTAACTTTTTACTAACGCCCGTGGTTAAAATCGTTTGCGGGTTGTTCGAACGTCAAGTTTACTTTTGTCAAAGCATAAATAGAGACGTCTATGGGTGTGACAAATAATCATGAAATGTGCTTTATTTTATGTATTATCTGTGGATGTTTTCGAGGCTTCCGATACATCACTACGGTGATGAAATTTTTTCGTATTATGTGTAAATTTTTTGTATTGCATTGTTGTGTATTTTTCGTCTGTCGCGAGACGTTCAAATTAGCCGTTTACTCGGGTTTATTTTTTGTGATAGAGATGAAATGAGTTTTTCTTGATAACGAAGCCTACTAATTTTTTCTTGAGTACTATATTTTCCTCACTCATGTCCGTGATAAATTTTATTTGACCACTTGATCCATTTCCCTTTCTAGTTCAAAGGCATTTATTCATCTTTTTCGTTGTGGCCTGGGTTCATATTTATGATTCAACACCATATAGAAGTAGCGCTAAAAGTAGAATGAAAATATATAATTGTATTCGTCTTCGTATTATTCGTATTCGCAGGCGTAGTTACGTGTTCAAATAAACTGTGTACAGGATGTAACAGACCTGGTCCACAATATTTTATGAGTGGATACCTGACTATATTACAAATCGAAAATGTTTAAGGAATATGTCCAAAATGTGCACTGTTACGGAAAATATTATTATTTGAAATTTTAACTAAATCTTCGAAATAAACATTGGCGAAATTATTCAATTATTAATCTATATCTTTGTTTCAGGCCCGAAATTATGTAACAAAAAATAGTCTAGCCGCTCGAAATTCAATGACCTTTAATTTTTTTGTATTAAATATATAATTTGGAATCAATAAAATATTTTTTTAATGCTTATATCTTATATGGTTAAGATTTGACACATATCCCTTGAACATTTTAATTAAGTCAGGTATCCACCCATAAAGTATTGTTACAATTTTAGATAAATTTATAATTTATGATAAATAAATAAAATTTATGATAAATAAATCAAAATTATTTACTTATTCATAGGAAAGTCTTCTTCTTCTATGGCCCTAATTGGTCTCCTCAATTTTTCGCCTCCATGATTCTCCGTATTCTGGTGCTAATTTCTTCCTAGAACATTATTTAACAGACAGATTTAGACAGATTTAAATATGAAATAAATAAATGATTCGATAGGATTATTATGATATAAACAATTAATTTAATTTTTTTCCAGACATAGTAGTAATGAATGAACTGTACGCCATTTCATATTTCTCGGGTGGTTAGGCCGCTGATCTTTACGGGCAGGACAATATTTCTAAACGCGGTCAGAACTCAACCATGAGATAAAAATCGCGTCATAAATTACACCAAAATATCGAGATCATACATTACATTTTAATAGATTTTTTATAAAAGCCTCTTAGTTATTAGTGATGCAGAAAGGGTGCGCGATAAGTTTAGAAAAAGCCTCTTTGAAAAGAGAGATTAACTTTATTACTGTGGAAAGATACCTCCGGAACGAGCTTTACTTATTAGATTCACAAAATCCTTCAAAAGTATTTTACTTTACAAATTTCTCATTCACCACTTTGGTCTTATTTTATTAACTTGTAATTATATTAATGCTGTCTAATATCTATTAAAAATCGTGCAGGCGTTTCACAAAATATATATTTCATTTCTACGATAGTCATCGTAGAACTTTCAGTTCTAGATTCGGGGATCACATAATCGACTATTGTCCAGTTTGAATTCTAAAAACATTTGGATTTCGATTTGTGAACGCAATTTTTATGTTCCACCCGGTTTTAAAATATGTTTGTCAGCTGGTCCATTTCAAAAGTATATAAATATATCATTAACACTTATCAGCCTAGGGGCACACAAGGAGTCCTGGTACCAGCGCTGATATATAGAAGTGAAGCCTGGAACTAGCAGAAGCGGATTTAGATTGAATCCAGTAAAAATGAGATCATAGGCGCATATGCGACAGATACATTTATGATAGAGTAAAGAATTAAATAATCAGGTGGGAACGTTAACTGGTAAGCTTAAGAAACTTAATGTACTGCTTCAAGATTTTAATGAACATGCTGAATTTGAAACTCTGTCAAAGCATCATAGGATATGGTATAGTGGGCTGGGGTGGACTCACTGATTAAAATGCAAAGATCCGTAATGAGAATAATTCTCAATAAATCCTTTCAGCATGAATCAGAGCTACTGTTCAAAAAACTCAAGATGATAAATATCAGGCAACTATTAATAAAGACTCTGCTTAAAGACATACATGAAAACAGAACCCTGTGCCTTATCATACATTCTAAGTGTACTCGATCCAAAACTAGCTGACTCGTTAATGAAAACCTAATTTCCTCAAAGACATGCATGTTTTATAGAAGCGCGAATATACATTAAGCTACCACAAGAGATGGCAACGGTATCGTATCTTCAATTCTGCGTGCTTATAAAAAATTGATAAAAGTTTGAAGAGTTCCTTAATGGATCAAATCTACTCTTTTTGTCTTTACATCCTACCTGGTACTTGCCATGTTTTGTTTGCTCCCTGATTGTTTATTTTCTTTTACTTCTTACATGTCTTTAGTCTGTATCAAAAATCTTACTTAGTTCATTTTACTTATTCTCTACTTGTTCCGTATTCGTGAAACACATTTTTGGCGCGCTTTGCGAATCGGTCGCGATCTATATTATTGGCACCTTTCCACGTTCAAATTCCTACCCATCCTTTTTTCGCTATTACTTGACCAATAGTGACCTTGACGTCAGCAGACGTTAACGCGACGCGATACTTGTTCGGTTGCGCCACCGCAATATCGGTGTGGATTTTGTTTGGAAGGCGTCATACGCGAGGTAAGGCGAGCAGTCCTTCAGATTCCCGATTCCCCCAGATCCATTGGTCCTTCGACTGGATTCTCTATCCCATCGTCGATTTACGACTGAAATCGTCGTATTTCCAATCCGCGGGACGCGCGACTCGGAGATCGCGCAATTTTTTGTTACGGTAGATCCTATCGTCGCGGGATCTACGTTTTCTTTTCACTACTTGTCTCCTTTTAGATTTTTCTATTTTTTACCATTTAATTTAATTTGTTTCATTATGAAACCTACCTCAAAAAAAATACTTTGTATGTGCCAAGCGAGATATAAAGCGGCCAATAGGCTTTCATGTAAATGAAATGTATTATTAATACTTGTACTGAGGATTTTTATATTGATGCAAGCTATAAAGGAATGTTGTTTAAAAAATAAACGGCGATTTGTCGACACTAAAAATGAAATGAAAAAAGATCATTTGAGTAGTTGAGTCATGTAGAACGACTGAATGAGGAGATAATGACAACAAAGACGAATGTTTATGAAATAGAGGAGTTTCGCGAAAGACGTGGAGTAATCAGGTAAATTAAACACCGGAAAATAGTCCTATTAAAACCTTAACAATGGATTACTAACATGCAGGATGGTCGGAGTAGAACTGCTTCCTTTGTATTTCCTGTAGGAAATGTGTACTCTTAAAGGTTGACAATATATGATTTGGCGCGAGTGATGAGAGGCGATTCCGTAAAAATGACTGTCCTAGATCAGTTTTTTTGCGTTTTTTCATATTTTTTATGAATGACTCATTAGAATCTCGTCCGATAATTTGAAAATATTGAATTAAAGATTGACTAGAAGGAATACTAATATTATTTTTACAAACACCCAGGTCAGAGCTGGCCCTCCGCCGCAGACGATGAGTTTAATATTAAATGTATTAATTAGAAAGATATACATATAAAATCAATCTTTCTAATTAATACATTTAATTTGTATTAAAAATATCACAGATCTATATTCTGTGCAATTGCAACATCACAATAAGAATGTGTTCTCCTTAAAAATAAATGATATCTTTGTCTTTGATCAACTTTTAGTGAGACAAAGGAGAAACTGCATAGGAATTATTACGAAAAATTACACTATTTGTTTTCTGCTCTGCTCCTTGAATTGTCTAACCCCCGAATGGTACAACAGTTTTGGCGGCCTTTAACAACGTCCGGTGGCGATCCGGAAGTAAGTTAGTCGACACTGCCTTTCATGTGCGAAGTGCTCGCGCAGGGAGATAATGAATACCAGGAAGTGTCCGCTTCCGGCCCCTGCCTAGGATACGTGCCACGATAGGCGTCCTCATACACATTCATTCGTTATGTATTTATAACAGTCGTATTTATATTATTATGTAAATCTATACCATATTTACATTTTATTATTAATTATATGTTATACGTATTGTATTGGTTTAAATCATTTTTGACAATTCATAAATAGAACGAAAAATTAAATAACCAGAGCAATGCTGAACACTGCTTAGGAGCGATAACTTCTACTGCACGACGCTATAATTTGATATGTTACAGTCATTTAATAGCAATATTTGAATATGTCCAAGAACACACAATTACTGGATTTTCACCCTCAAAGGCATTGTTATTAAACAAATAATAAATATCTCATTGAGACGAAGCTATTTTCAATTACATTTTTTAATGAAAATATATAGAAGTATGGGTGATTATAAGGCTTACGACTTGTCTTCGGCTGGCTTCAGTGATCACTATAAATAAATTTAACGTTCACCAATTCTCACCCATCAATCTCCATATACATCGAATTTTTAAAAGTTGTACATATTATTTTCCTGAATAGGTGCTCGGTCTGTGTTCCTCGAAAACCGCTTGTAAAATTTCACCGGCGATAAGACGCGAGGGGAAGTACAGCCCCTCCGCTAATATCTTTGTCTTGATGTACGTCAAAATTCGATCTTCATTTGACTATACCTATAAATTATTTGTCAGTAATATGAAAACATTTATTTACTAATCCGATACGTTCACGTCGCGACGTCACAAGTTACACACGTACAATATAAAAACAAATCTAATCACAAGGCATACTTCTTTACAAATGAATCACAAAACACAGATCTAGTCCGTCGGTCGATCGCATCGACAGCTAGCGCAGTTCAGACACGTGGTACGAGAGGTTCGCACATCACATAAATTATTGATTTGTTTTGCTTTAAATACAACATGGAAACTAAGAAAAGTGATTTATATTTTTTAAAAATGAAATACTGAAAATTTCGAATATACCGGTTTTCATAAATCCAATCCAAATATTTTGAAGCATTCGTTTTAGTCCGGTATTCCGGTATTTTTGAGAGTCATAATCCCGGTTTTCCGACCCCTAGTTACCTAGTTACTGGCTTGAGTTACGTTGTTATGTGTATCGATCAGAAGATTGTACGTGTCGATGCTGAGGCCCTATATTTCCCAGCTCTCCACTGAGTTCGTATAAGGATGATATCGCGGATTATATGTAGAACAGTTTGGACAAATAAGATAAATAATTTACAGTTGATAGACCTTTATTGCGGATAGATGCGCAATAACTGGTTAGATATGAGCGCAGGTATTTTTAGGGTACATTCAGATTATGGGTGCGATAGTCTTTGGCGATTCTTTTGCGTATATAACTAATGAAAATAAAAATATTTTTAGTTAGTCTTGTTATTCTAATTTTAATACGGAGTCTTTTAAGTTAAAATAATATATACGCACATAAAATATTATATTCCTAACAAAATCCTCTTTCCGACAACATTTACCGAGAATTGCCGCAAAAAGGTTGAAAACCACATAGTCTATGATAATATATTTTAAATATAATTTTCATCTCACAGGGGATAATCCTACTTACAGAAAATTTGCGAATACAAAACAGAGCGATAATTCTGAGAAGCGACCGAACAGACAATTTCATTTATTGGGAATTACGTAATATTTGTAAAAGGTATACCGAGTATTTTATTTTATTATTTTCCTATTTGTCGCTTCAAATTATACGCGTAATCTTATATATATGTATATTTTTTATTTAGTTGTAAAAATTATATCGAAGGTTCATTAATTTTAAATTAAATATACGCTCCGAGGACATCAATTATTATTATTATCAATTATTTTCTGTTATTTTACAAATAATAATATTCTTACGCAAAACTTTAGAAAATATTTAAAAAATATATTAAATAACATCGTATATCAATTTGCATTAGGTAAAGAGACTATAAATATACAAGAAAATATAAAAATAACACATGAAAAATGATCAGTTATTGAGTTTAGGTACAACATATTGTGTACTGAACCTACGAAAAGTAGCAAGACTAGTTGCTTTCTTCAAATTTACTGGCAGTACACTGAACAATTTGATACCTTTATAGTATTAACTATTTTGTGTTGCTGCCAGATTTGTCTGTGGAAGTCTTAAATCCCACTGACTTTTCGTAAGATAAGTATGGACCACAAAATTATATTTTATATTTTTATTCATGCATGATGGCAGTGATCGATTTTTAATGTTGTATAACAATACTATAACCTTTTGTATTATATTTTACTTAACCGTCAGTAATTTTAGTATTCTTGTGTATTCATGTTTCTACAATTGACTGTTTCAAAAGGAGAATGTGATGTTGAAATTTTACATGTGTTTTATACCCACACTTTCTAAATGACGGACGTATCTTGAATTATCAAATTTGATGACTTTTCACATGTTTAACGTGATTATTAAAAGGTCTACAAAAAAATAAAACAGCTATTGGGAAATTTTCGACGCTAAGGAATAACATAATGAGATTGGCAATTAACTAAGACAAAGCTAATTTGGTGGACATTGATAGAATGGACAATAATATACGGTTTTAGCGAAGTTGTAAATATAGGGTGTCCAGCGGAAAAATTCAAGATTAAATTGTAATTGCTCGCAAGGTGAGGTAAGTGGGAGGGGTATTGTTCTAGGCGCATGATTTTCTTATTTGCCAGTCGCAATAAGTCACTGGTCGGGAGCGCACCGCGCGTTCGCGGTTGAGCAATATTTAAAGTGTGGTGAGTCATTGGTTCGTTTTTAATTAACGGCTCCAATCGAGCCATTTACACTAGATGATACATTCATTACGGTAATGTATAAAGTTAAAAAAACAAAATATATATGCTCAAAATAACACACAGTAAAAAAAAATTAGGAAGTAAAAATTATATGAAGTTTACAAAGTATAAAAACTTTGTCATGCGCAGTAGCGTGCAAAAAGTATAGATTTAGGTTATGCTGTTACCAATGATATTTTACAATCGTATATAATATATGTATTACAATATATGTTATACATAGGATTATGAACTTTCGTTTAACCAACGTCTTTAGATAATATGAATCCATCGTTTATACGACCCTATTTATTTGTAATTTTAGAGTACTATTAATAGTGTTTTTAAAGTTTAAGTTTTGACGTAAAACAATATCTTCTTATCCATATAAAAAGCAATATAAAAAATGTATGGACGTTTTTAAGAACACTTTTTATGACTGAACATGATTCTTTTATTGTTTTAAAAACCTTGACGTAATAACTATATGAAATAATTATTTTTATTAAAGGATTTGTGTCCCAGAATTTTTAGTAACGCACAGCTTTTTTGCTTGTATGCACTGCACGCCCCTGGTCTTGCGCCACCTTTAAAAATCTATTTCTAATATACATACATAATAATTAAATATATATTTGAAAAATTCGTCAATTTTTTTATTTGTAAATGTAAATATTAATTAACATTCTCTGTAGCTTGTGCTGGTCTCAAATGGTCTCACGAGAAATGCCTTGGACCTAAAAAGGCCATCAACTATGCCTTCATCCTTAATGTCTAGCCGCGTAATCCACGATCACGACTACTCTCACTGGATTTAAAATGAAGAAAGTTGAAATATTACTTAATGAAATGTTTTTAATTAAATAAGATGAAAGATTAGTATAATATACATATAAGATTAGTATAGTATAGTATAGTATAATATCGCGGTATAGATAGAGATAGATAATTATTATTAACGCTAAACATTACAAATTTCGTATAAATATAAATAATGAGTGGTATAACAAAGCACTGTTGAAGTTTTTGTATTGGATAACCACTAAAATGTGGTTTTAAATACAATTATTATTACTTTATGAAAATATACCATTAATAAATTATACCATTTAAGGCTGTGATAACTAAACCTCATACAAATAACTACGAACTACGCGGTTTTGGAGAGAATGGGGAAAATGCTAAATATGTAGTTTCAGTTTTTCTCCATTGGGAGTACATTAAATTTAATTTCACTTTCAAAATATTTAAGGATTTCATCGCACCCCTTCTGATATATACAGGGATGTTTGAGGTTTTATTCTGCAGAATAAAATCTGTTGGTAATTCGCCAAACAGCGCGCTGCTGTTGTTGCTAACAGAAATCGCTCAATTGCCGTATCAAAATAATAAATCTAATATTTCAATGATAATTTAATCTAATATGACAGTATATCTCTCACAATACTTCGAAGTCGAATAATTTATATTCACGAACACCAAATGTACATTTATGGCCGGTTGTGTGATTAGTAGTAACTTTTTACCATAGTAAAAAAAAAAATTTTTTTGCGAAAACGGGTTGTTTGATCGTTGGTAAAAAAATATTTTCTTCTCGAAAGTACATCCTGTAGTAAACTCATTCTACTCTGCGATATTCGATAGTAAAAACGAAAATCGATAGTTAAATATGGCGAACTCTTCACAGCTGATCCAAAAGTCGTCTGACACATTGATACATTGAAAGTCGCAGTATACGACAATTAATCATTCAGTATCCCGATATGATCTCGATGATGATCTTGTTGTTTAATGTACATTACCAAAGTGACAGATTTCGAACGCAGAGATAAAGCATAAAATAAAGTATATTTCATGATTATTTGTCAAGTCTATAGATATCTCATCTATGCTTTGACAATGGTAAATTTAAAGTTCAAGCAACTCGCAAACGGTATTTATTTAATTCTTAACATAGTGCATACATAAGCACTCCTATACGTATAAAGAAGATTAAAATATTTTCTTTGACTAAAACTTATCTTTTACATATTTGGTCAGTTTCATTTTAAACCTATTAAATTTCTCCTTCTTTCTTGTGTTTTCTGGTATTTCATTAAAAAATTTCATCCCACTATACATCATTGATTTCTGAGATTTGGTCTTTTCAGTTTACCACGGGCGATAGTAAAAAGTTACTACAGACTATGGTTAAAATTGACTACTGATAACACTAACGGTTCTTAAAGTTACTATAAATGATACGTTTAACGTTCTTTATGTGGTATGCAAAAATTAGCATAAATTAAGCATCTTCATCTTGACTTCTTCAAGAGTCGTTCTCCATTGATCCCTATTGCGAACCGTTTCTCTCCAGTTCCGTGTTTCTAAGACAATCTTTGAAGATATTGTCGCTCAATTTTAGCTTTGACCTTCTCAAGCTCCTTCGCGCTGTTGGTCATGTGTTCAGCAATGTCCTTGGTGAGTGCTAAATATAATATAACTAAGAATTGTACGATAAATTATTAAAATTAATACATTTGACGAAATTATAACTTTTACAGATGTACTATAGACCACATTGTTTAAGATTACAGAAAAGTTATATTTTGTTTTTGTGGGTGGGTACACTGATAGTTATCACTTCCGGTTTATAATTGGCGTTGTCCTGGCTTATTCTCGTTGTCTTCTAGGATTATTGTTTATGAAAATAAGTAAACAACTTAACTTGAGTCATCGTTAGCCGTTTTTTATTCACTGCCGGATGAAGGCCTCTCCAAGAGCTTTCCACTATTTTCTGGCCATTGTTATTTGCAGCCACGTATTTTCGCAGAATTTGATGGTTTCATCAGTCCAGCGAGTTTCGGGGCAGCCTGTCGGCATCTTGATTCCCCACTGGATTACTGCATTAGTTCAACGACTGTCCATCCTCCTAGCGAAGTGGACTGCCCATTGCCATTTTATTTGAATTATATTAACTAATCTTGTCTGTTTTCTTATCCAAACATTTATTTTTCTCTCTCTTCGTGTGATGCCTAACGTACAGCTATGTAGTAGCTCGTGTATCATATAACATTTATTAGTAACATTTCTAAAACCTCCGCAATAAATCTTTATTACAATACATAACTGTTGTATTCTTTGTGCCCCCCATTTCTGGGGTATTACACCGTGTACACCGCTGTGCCGTGAATCTCTTTCAATTTTAAACTGCGCACCGCAAACCAGCTGGAAATCCCTGATCTGCCTTGTTTTCCGGACCGGTTTATGGAATTTCCTTTGTAGAGGTCCTTCGAGATTGAAACGGGGTTAACCTTTCTTCGCCCTTTTATGGGTCAATATCTCCAAACAGGATACACAAGGATAGAATTTTAATAGCCCGACCCGCAGACACAGTGGCTCGTAAAAATAATAACTTCAAGCTTATATTCAAATGTAAACAATTAAACAGTAAGTAAACTTTTATATTTTTATTTCGAGAATATTTATATTTCAAATACTAATTAAATGTATTAACTAAAAAGACATACATATAAAATCAATTTTTTAGAAAAATATTGTTTTAAACGTTTGAGCGTGTATCTCTTTCCAACTATGCTACAGCGACATTATTTTTGACGACAAATTTTCGAACCTATGTGTTACACTTTTAAAATTTTAATACATCTATCTTTCCATTATTTGAAAGCCATCTACTTTGTTTTTACGGAATCTCAAATACTTTGTAATAATTTTTCGTCGAAAATATTGTCGCTGTAGCATATTTGGATAATGCACCTTTCCCGGTTTGGAAAGAGATTCAAGCAGATCTTTCTTATTAATACATTTAATTAGTATTAAAAATATTACAGACCTATGTTCTGAATAATTACAACATCACAATAAGAATGTGTTCTCCTTAATAATATTTATATTAATTTGATAAAGTCAAGTGTAGAAATAGATGTTTTAACGCCAAAAAATGCGCCTCCACGGCGCCTATTCCTATTTTGTGGCCCTTGTCCCCTTTAGCTGTACGGTAAATCCAACTCTGCATATTTATTTATTTACTTTTTAATTAGTCTAATTATCTGATATAGTATTAAAAATTATTTAATGAATGATTTATAAAATAAATTGCGCAAGAGTCGGTGAAGCCGCGTAAAAGGCGGCGACGCCGCTTTACGACGCTCAAAGGGTGGCGTAATGATTGTAAATAAGGGTAGGTACTAATTGCAAAGTCAACAATTTCTATTTTTCTAACATTAAATGCAGTTTTCTTCTCATGTAGCTTTTACGCGTTGTGTTAATTTATTAACAATCAAACTTAGCTCTTTTAGATATAAATCTGTCATTAGTTGCAAAGTCAGTTGCTTTTCCCCTTCGACATTTATATTAAGATTCGACCAATAGCACTAGTCTTAGTTGTAGTAACCGCAATCTAGTTTAATTTTTAGAGAAGGTATCGCGTTTGTGTTGTATTTTAAACCAGATTACAGCGATTATAATTCATAATTATAAGTGCATTCATAAATATATTGTTCTTCAAATAAAAATATTTGGAGATAGCTGAGATCGCAACCTTGTTTTGGATTTGGATAGATGGAGACAAGTGCTGCCGCACTGGTGATTACTAAACTTTACCGGGTGTTTGTTTATTTATCTGACGCGCTAGAGGTCCGCATAGCAACTATAGATGGTGACAGAGAGTGGAAGCCTTCAGGGCTCGCGAGGTATACAGAGTCTATAAATTCCATACAGTCCCCGAAGCTCGGAGGACCGCATTGTGCCTATATAAAAACATTGTTATTTAAAAACCGCTTCGTTGGTTCAAATAGCAGTCCACGAGTATGTATTCTGATATCTTTCGGTAGTTATTTTGTTTTAAAATATTTGATTTTGTTAAGTATTACGTACTTGCGTAAATAGTACGAATAAGTTGTATACCTCTTAGTCGATTGTTGAAGGTCCAAGAGAGATTCATGTGTGACAATTAAATATTTATTACAAGAATAATACAATAATGGTACAAGGTATATAACTAGTATCGAAGTCAAACAATAACGCAGAAGAGAGCGCGCCTGGCGCGCGTCGCCCTTTTTATCCCATCACACACACACACACACACATATAGAATCCCGTCCCGGCGGTGCGGCACTCAGACACACACATATATATGATCTCAAGGACATCACATTAAGGGACAAAAAAAATATAATTTTTACAGAATTTCATAGGTTTGAAACAAAATATAGCACATAGTAAAATTGAAAAATTTTGTTAGGGTAATATACTGTCATCTTACGGTCTCGAGTTAAATTTTGTTAGGGTAATATATTGTCATCTTACGGTCTCGAGTTAAATTTTGTAAGGGTAATATATTGTCATCTTACGGTCTCGAGTTAAATTTTGTAAGGGTAATATATTGTCATCTTACGGTCTCGAGTTAAATTTTGTTAGGGTAATATATTGTCATCTTACGGTCTCGAGTTAAATTTTGTTAGGGTAATATATTGTCATCTCACGATCTCGAGTTAAATTAAAAAAATGATTTTTTTTTAATGAAAGTACATTTCTATTGCGAAGATACAATCTCAGAACATAGTACTGTAATATTTATAATACAAATTAAATTAATCAACTAGAAATGTTTACGGAAAAAATCTAAATATCGAAAAAGATTAGAACTTGGATAGGAATAGATTCTATGGAAATCCTGGTTTCGCAGTACATGAAGTCTAACAGCAACCACTAGCTTAGACTGTAAGTCCACATTATTTATTATTATACACCCCCTATTCAGGCATTAACATAATTTATAAAATAACAGAAAATTTCATCAGAAGTGCAAAACACAAAGAAATAAGTTACATAGTGTCAGCATGTTTTTTCATATTCAAAATTAAAAATAAATATAAAATATGAAGTAAATCAATTTATCCGTCACCATTGAGTTGAGACTCAACAAATTGTAATAATGTAGTCCTGTAAAGAGTTAAATTTTCAGCAAAAATGTCGACTACCTCCGCATATTCATTCCCCAAATAATGCATTCCGGGGACTGCGGAGTTGGCTAATGCACGAGTTCTGACATTACCACTGTAATAGAACAGTGAATTATTGTGTCTCGATGACCTCAATGGTGCGTGAAAGTCAAGCAGACAATCTGGGAGCGGTCTATCATAATTATAAATTGGTATGGTAATTGGATTTTTCAATAATTTTGTGTTTAACCAAAACAGATATTCTTATAAAATTAATCTCTTTCTGGACTCTCTTAAGCATTCAATTTTCTTCAATGATCATTCTGTAGATATTTTTCTTTGTTATGTAAAGTGTACAATAACCTTTGTGTAGGAGTATAATTTGATCGTCAAAGGACGCTGATTTCGGAATAGAAGTTTCAGATAATTTTCATTCGCCTTAGAAAACCGACAATTTTCCTACTACCGAAATCTTTATATCAAGCGTGGAGTTAAGATTAAGACAATCTTCAACGAGTCTGGAGAATTAAGACTGAATCAAGATTAGCGTGAATTTAAAAGCCTCAGGCCATAAGATTATTTACTTACACACTCGTATACTTACTAATTACGTGAAATATATGTATATTATTTTTAGTACATTTCATAATTCATTTTCTAAGGTCTTTTGATACACGTTTTATTGAACATAAGAGATCATTTATATACAAAAAATTAGAATCAACCCAATTTGAAAAATATTTACTTCAAAGTAAACATAATTTGTCTTCTAACTATAAATCAATTCTATTATAATTTTCCAAAAAAGGATTAAAACTCAACGTATTAGAATAATTAGAAATCAACAAAAATTGTAATAATACTATCGTCAATGAACAAATTAATATCTAAACTTATTCTTTATTAAATATATTTAACTTTACATAAGTATGTAAAATGTCATGGAATCCTGGTACCGACACTGATGTATGGAAGTGATGCCTGGAGCTGGCACTAGACTGAATACAGTGGAAATGAGATCACTTAAGCGTACAAGTGGCAGATCCATTTATGATAAAGAATGAAGAAATAAGGATAGGATGTAAAGTTGATCTTAGTATATTGAGTATGATTAAGAAAAGATCACTTAGATGGTTTGGTCATATGGAACGGATGAATGAGGAAAAAATGGTAAGAAAGATATATGACGCAAGTGTTGATAGCACGAGAAGTAAAGAATATCCGCGGAAGACTTGGCACGACCAGGTAAACCGATTACTGGAGGATGGTTCTATTAGAAGCCTCAATAATCGTCGAGCTTGTAAGAGAAGATGTATGAATGTGGATGAGCCGAGAATTGTGTTAGGACAGAAGAGTGTGGCGCTCTATCCTTTCTGCCTACTCCCGCGGGGAAACGGCGTGATGGTAAATAAGTATATAAGTAGGTTGATGTCTACGCATATAAAAAAATCTTATATATTATTTGTCTTCACCTGAATTTATATTAGATGCATAATAGATAATGTTAAGATATTTTGTGCTAATGAATAGTTACACATATAAAATTTTGTTTTTTCCCAACATTATTGTATGATAATAATGACATATAACTAAAGATAATTATCCTTGGTATTTACTACATTGTCAATTTTAGCACTGAGGGAATATTGTATTGTTAATGACCTAATATGTAATGCCCAACTTCGTAACTACATTTATATATAAACTCACCACACTGTTGTATGTTTTATCAGTTGCCTATACAGCCGAAACGCCTAGTCGACCTAGACAGCCGAAACGCCTAGTCGACCTAGACAGCCGAAACGCCTAGTCGACCTAGACAGCCGAAACGCCTAGTCGACCTAGACAGCCGAAACGCCTAGTCGACCTAGACAGCCGAAACGCCTAGTCGACCTAGACAGCCGAAACGATCATCCAATTATTTGTAAAAATTTAATATAGAACCAAAAATGCCGTGATTTTTATTATTTTTAATTTAAATTAAATTAGAAGTATATTCAAAATACACGTCACATTAAAATAAGACTAATTTGATAATTTTCCGGGACAAAGCTCTATCTCCCAACCGACCGCTTGATCGATAGACCACCGACTACATTTTTATTGTACTTATTTTAATTAAACATTTTGTTAAACTGATATCTAAATAGAAATTGTTTTTCAAAGGGCAGGTAGCCATTACGAACATAGATCCAGTTTTGACAGTTATCCATGTCTTCTCCTTATCAGCCGTTGTCTGCCCTAGACAGTAAGCCTATCTCTCGATTCGTCGTCCATCTTTCAAAGAGTCGTATCCAGAATTTGTTGATTTTACAGCAGACTATGTATTAACTAATTGTGTGGAATTATCACACTTGAAAAATGATAAATAAAATAAAAATTATCGATTTCTACAGATATCTTTTGATACAAAGACAGTGTGAGGTATATTTATTTCATAAATATTATTTATTTATAAGAATGACTAAATGTAATATTACTTCATTGGAATAAAATTCAGATATGTCTGCTCGAATGGATTATGGGCATGTTTTATTTACTTATTTTTTGCATGGCAGTTTTACGGCAAGGATTGCCTTTTAGGTTTTATAAACCACAATTTTTTAAATATAAATGAAACGTAACAAGGGAGAAAAAATTAGATAAGAAGATGTTAATAAACTAAAAGTATGCAATGTCCTACACCTAATTTGGAGTGTTAATATAATATACAGTCATTTCCATTTCGAGTGATGGGTCACACTTATAAATCGTAAAGTTAAAAAAAATTAGATGAATTAGGCTGAAAGATATAAATAAATCTGTCTTTCGAAAAAATATACAATTTTTACAGGGTGTAATAGACCTAGTCCACAATATTTGATGTGCTTGAGCAATGTAACCCCAGTCGTAACTCAATTTTAACAGAACACAAGATGGACGACGCCTTTTTGAAAGATGGATTTGTCTTCATTTGTCCCTGGTAGCTGTCTCTCGAATCCTCGCACATCATATTTCCATCTACTCCGTCAAGGTCTTCTCCGATTTCTTATGCTGTCCACGGTCTCCATATACTCACTTTTTGGTGCTACCTTTTTTCCATGCCTCAAATAAAGTGTCCTAGCCATTTCCAATTTAGTTTGTTCATCCTTAGAACAATATCGGTCGCTCGTATTTTTCCACGGATCCACTCATTTTGTTTACGATCTCTGAGGGCTATACCGAACATTAACCTGTGAACGACTAGAAATTTATGGATAATCTGTCTAGGTTTCACATCTAAAAGTCATGTTGGTAGGACACACTGACCTTCGTTTTCAGGTGTTGTTACATGAATGACGAGAATACACGAATCAGTGTATTGATGAATAAAACAATAATTGATTAATTCTATAAATAAATGGTAAGCGGATAAATATCCCCCCCTCCTCTCTCTCTCGGTCAGTGTGCTCATGACTATGCATCGCGGTCCTTTATTTTACTTCAACGGCGCGAACTTCTTGCCTACACACTTCGTGATTTTGGCCATTATTTAGTGCCATATCTAGATATCGGAATCAATCTATCCATCTTATTAGAGATCGACTCTTTTGGACTATTTTTCTGCATATTTTAGAGAACCTTTCTTTAGTGCGGAGTTCCTGAGGAATGGATATTACTGACAAAATTCCCTTTTAATGTTATATTATCATGGTACCTTAATTTGCAAAGCAGGAAACTCCATTTTTCTAAAATATTCAAAAGCAACGAAAAACTGTTTAATTTTGTAATTAAACGGATTACGAAAATTACAAAACACACTTTGGTAGATTGTTTATGCAAAAATAGGGTGGCTGAAAATTGTATTGATATTTTGACTTATCTCGTACCGTTAAGAAATATTTGGAGTTAGCTGAATCTTTTTACCAAAATTGTAAAATATTATTGGGAGTTAGCTGATTTTCCATTATAATGTAGAGCAACCATTATGATTTCCGAGGACGTCCTCTGTTTCTGGTGCCATCAACACTCGTGTCAAGTAAACTTTTAAGGTTTTTCAGCATGCAGTACTTATTTATTATTTTAAAACACGTATTTTAAAATTGATGGGAATTTTTAGCTTAAAATCAATGGAACAATAAAAGAGGAAAATAATGGCATCAAAAACGGTTTTTTGACTATGAGTGGAGTTAGCTGCTTTACAGATTAAGGTATAGATATGTTAAATTCCAGAGAATTATGGTCCACGGCCATACATTAATTGTTGTGCTAAAATACTCACTTTAATATTTTATTTCTCATACTTTTTGTACAGAGAAGGAGATATAAAATTTCGTTATTCCTATTTCACACATAAAATTGTTAACGATATTCCATTTATCACAAAAATGTTAACGAACATCGTTTGTATGAAACCGTTAAGTTCTAATTAGTGTGTTAAGAATTAAGCTGCCACAGGCGTCGGCAGTAATGAAAATGGAATATTTTGGAGAGAGTCGAACCAAAGTCATACAATATCTTACAAACACACTGTAAGTAAGTCCCGATGTCAGATAGTCTCCTCATAAATATGTTCCAACTATGTAAAATGTTCTCTGAGTGGATTGAAAGAGACCGCTGATGGTTATCATCAAGGTCTGCTAATCTTTACGTAAATATGTTGCAACTACCGAATCCGTTGTTTCGTATTATTTTAGTAATATTATTTTCCTTGCAACTTTAACTGTTGTGATTGCATATCTATCCTAAGAAGTCTCCATTGTAAACCTCGTTGTGGACTAGTAATCGCGATTTAATAAACATTTTTTTTATTTTCATTTAATTAAGCGAGTCATTCGAAATAAGTCTTATTCACTTTTCTTATAAATCTATTTTCTGGATCGAATTGCACCTTTCCGTCTTTCGGATCGGGAGGGCCCTTCCCGGGAGCGTATTCGAAATAATGTTTCCCGAAAGGAACTCTGTACGATGTTATATTGATAGAGAATCGTGCGTTTCTCCGGGGACCTAAAGGTTCTGATTTCAAAAGATTCCGATGGTTTTGATTTCAAAGTTCGATGACTTTCGTGACAAGCTGCGCATGTTGGCTGACTACTTTCTTGAAATCAATCTGGAAGATCTGTACTCCGTTTGGTTAAATAATGGCGTGAGTAAAAATGACGTGCAAAAATAATAGCAGCTAAATAAACACCACTGATCACGACAGGCAAAACATAATATAACAAGGCAAAAATCTAAGATCCAACGAAATAATGACCCGAAAACAAAAATCTTTCTATCATCTATCCAGAATAATATTTCGTTTCCTCATATTTTATCTATGATCTGGATGTTACTGAACCCGTACATATAAGTTTCATTTGCAGTAAGAAAAATTAAATTAAGTGTACGTTGTCTTTATTACGGGTAAGAAAAAACAAACTTTTGCGAAATCGTATTAAGCATCTGCCTTAACTATGGTCGCACTGTCAAATGCGACGCGATGTAAATGACAAATAAATGTTTACGTTTGTTGCCGCGAAGCTGCCATTATAGCCACCCGCAGAGCCTAGCACCAAGCAATCGCTAATCGCCGATTGCTTTCCTGCTAGTATATATATTGCCCTTGGTCGCTACTGCATCTGTTATTATTAGTGTCGTTTTTCTTTAAAAAATTCGCCAGATAACAGTAGAGATTAGCAAAAACTAATAATGAATATTAATATTTGTTTACAATCTTTCCGCATTGGCGCTGGGCCGTAGAGGGGTTATTTTATTTTTCATACATTCTATGCATTTACATAACAGTACAAAAATATCTGTCCGCAGTCAATTATAATTTTAGCATTGGAGTTCAAAATGGTTTCACACAAAATATCGTATTTAATTAATTTAGTTCACTATATCAATCAATTTAGGATAGCTCTAGGTGTACATATGTATTTAGCATTTTTTTTACTGGAAATAAAGACAAAATTCATTGTATTCAATGTTTTTCCTACTGGCAATAAATCAATGAGAAAAAAATACCAAAGTAGCAAATATGTCGAACGTGTTTTTAATATTTCTAGGTTAAGATTATATTTCTTATTATTTTACATTTAAGATCTGTGTTCTTGGCAGTGCAGTTAAGACTTGAAGCTCTTCCAGAAGTTATGTGCATTCGCCTTGTTCATTATTTGGTGGATGTATTTTTGTCTGAGCCTTTCTTTCTGTCTTTTTTCCCTAAATATTAGTACTGCGTGGTTTATCCAATAAATATTAAGAACAAAATTAGTATTTTGTCTCATATAATATTCACACTTTGCGTAGTATTTGTAACCACATGTATTTAAAAAATTAAGGCTATTTTCACTTTACCGTGTACCGTGATGGTCTGGTCCGAACCCGACATATAATATTAGCAGGGCGGGGTACTGTTACTGTATATTATATATCGATAATGTTTTGTTTTCGTAATACTCGTGAAAAACTATTTTTTTAAATTTTATAATTCTATTTCTTGCTGTGGATTAACGCTGGAAAATGTATTGATACTCGATGCACAATGCACTGCATTGGCATAGTTACTCCGTGTCCTCTGATTGGAATGTGGAATTACGGAATATTATCGCGGGTTATGTGCGTTCTTGAAAAGACTTTTTCATTCTTAGTATTACCTTATATATATATATATATATAGAGAGAGAGACCTGCTGTAATATGTAAATGAAAAAAGTTAGGTAAATGGCCAGGGTAATTTATATTATTTCAGTTGGCATTACTGGGTTCCTAAAGAGTGTCTAAACAATTTGATCAATGTTTAAAAATGCCACAAAAAAAATTCTGACTCCAAAAAAATAACTAACTTATTATCACGCCGTTTCCCCGCTGGGGTAGGCAGAGAGAATAGATTGCCACACTTTTCTGTCATGACACGCAATTCTCGCCTCATCCACATTCATACATCTTCTCATATAAGCTCGACGATTATTGAGGCTTCTAACAGAACCGTCCTCCAGTATCTGGTTTGCCTGGTCGTGCCAAGTCTTCCGCGGACATCCTATATTTCTGGTGCCATCAACACTTGCATCATATTACCATTCTCTCCTCATTCACCGTTCCGTACGACCAAACCACCTAAGTGATCCTTTCTTAATCTTACTCATTAAACTAACATCAGCTTTACACTATTTCCTTATTTCTTCATTTTTTACTCTGTAATTTATTAATTTGCCATATATACGCCGAGGTGATCTCATTTACCCTGCATTCAGTCTACTTTCGTACTCCATTGTGCACCGCTAGTCTTGCCTCGGTTGACAAGTTCCCGTTAGATATAATTCCATTCAAAGCGCCGTTCACTTTATTCTCAGCAGACACCCTCCTTTCGATATCATTCTCAGCCTTTCCGTTTCTATCGAACATACTTCTCAAATACACAAACACATCTACTTGTTCCAAACCTTCATTACCATAATAAATACTGTCTGAGAAATGGGCCAATTTTTTTTATTTGCGATCATTAATATCAGTGTATAAATGTGTATATAATATCAGTGTATAATCAGCGTGTAAATGGGTCGCGAACCTGATGGCTTAACTTTAATTCTAGATGCTGATGGCTCGCCTGCAGAAGGAACGCGATACGTGTCAGGAGGAGTTGGTAGGTCTGCAGGAGAGGATAGAGCTGCAGGGAACTCAGCTGTCCAAGGCTATCCGAGACAAGGACTCCATGGCGACGGAGCTCGACGTTATCAAGGAACGTTGGGAGAAGGCGCATCTGTTGCATCAGAAGTTGACGGTAAGTTTTAAATGTTGAATGCTGGATGCATCTGGAAACACTTTTGTAGACTTGGTTCACCACTTCGTTGTATCATAATTAAATAAAGAAACTAATTTTGAAACTAAAATCAACTTTGTGGTTACAATCCAAAAAATAGATTCGGTTAAAGAAATAATATAACATGTTTTTGATTAGTGGATGACATCCTGAATAAGAAAATGATGTTTTTAGGAACCAATAGATGTATTTAATTCATTAAGTGGTTAATTAAACAAAATTAAGAATCTAAAAAAAAAACTTTAATTTATTTATTTATATACATATATTATAATTATATACAGGGTGTAACAGACCTAGTCCACAATATTTTATGGATACCTGACTAAATTACGAGTCAAAAAAGTTCAAGGAATATGTGCAAAATCTCCACCGTTACGGAAAACATTATTGTTAAAAAAAATTACAAAAAAAATATATTTACGAAATTTATCTATATTTTTGTTTCAGGCTCTAAATTATCCAACAAAATATAATCTGGCCGCTCGAAATTCGATGAGCTTTAATTTATTGTATTCAATATATAATTTGGAATCAATTAATCGAAATAATCGCGTAATAACATATTTTTTGATATGTTTATATCTCAGACATGGTTGAGATTAGGCACATATTCCTTGAACATTTTCGACTTGAAATTTAGTCAGCTATAAAATATTGTGTACTAGGTCTGTTATATCATGT
Source organism: Eubasilissa regina (assembly GCA_022840565.1). Classification (NCBI taxonomy): domain Eukaryota; kingdom Metazoa; phylum Arthropoda; class Insecta; order Trichoptera; family Phryganeidae; genus Eubasilissa; species Eubasilissa regina. Next base: position 2,527,152 of record JAINEB010000019.1, read on the forward strand.
AAATATGCTCTAATATCAAGATCAAAATATTCCTTTTTACTGAAACCTATCTTGCACATATTTGTTTAGTTTCATTTTCAATGTATGGAGTTTCTTCTCCTTTCTTATATCTTCTGACATTTCATTGAAAATTTTAATCGCACTGTACATCGCCGATTTCTGAGATTCGGCCTTCTTCCTGAACGGCAATCTCAGTTTATCTTTTCCTCTTGTCTCTTATCAATTCTTCTTGATTTTGCCGATATTTTTAGTGAGGATTTTAAAAATAAATACTAAAATATTCAAACATGTTTTCTGCTTAAAAGTCTTAAAATATTAAGATCTTTCAGCATTGCACTGATGCGAATATGTTTATTTTTTTTTTTAGTATTACTCTCATAACTTTATTTTACCGTACTGATAATTGGTGTATTTCTTCTTCATAAATTGTTGAATTTAATTTTGAAAAATTATGCATTTTAATTTTCTCCATATTATAAAAAAAAAGATGATCCTAATCTCGCTTTAAAACGTTAAAATCAGTGAAGTAACCAACACATGTGAAATATATTAATAAATCTTATTAACCTTTTAACTGCCAACCGTATTTGAAATGGAAGTCACCAGCTAGGGTAAAGGGTCTTGATTAAAAGTATCTGATAAAATGATAAAATACATGATTTAAATCCCTGCAAGGGTCTTTAGTGTTTACAAGATCAAAAAGTGTGTATTATCACGCTAGTGGCTTGGCGTAACATGTAAAGTTTGGCGTGTAAACGCGCTCACGGCATTTAATAGGTTAATTGTGTATTTATCTACCTTGTATATAATTAAGTGAGGTTACATGCTCTTTTGCTGGCATTACTTTGAATTAATAATATTTAGACCATTTTTTAGACATTCAATTTACATATGAATAATTAAAAACATTAAATTTTTATTTAGCGTTTCAATTTGAATACTAAATACTGATGGGTTTTACCTCGCATTACGTCGGGTGACATATGGGTGGGTTACGGTGACGCAGAATTTAGTTCTAGCTTAATAATAAATATGACATTACCAACTTACCAACCTACATGCATATTAGCAGGTAGGTAACATAACGATTAGCTAGAAGTAATTAAGTATTTGTACGCATTAGTATCCATCATTATAAAAAATGGTTTCTAAAGTATAATGAAATTAAACTATTAATTTTTAATGACATATATTATTAGTGAAGTTACGATTTTTCAGAACATAGCTCCATGATAATTTAAACAAATATAGGTAAATCATTTTAAAAAAACGTACAGAAAAATATATTTTTCGAAACAATTTAGCCATCACTGAGACATAAACACGGAACTGTTTGTTACCAGTAGAGAGCTTTAACCGATTAAGCTTCATCTACATACGCTTGTTAATTGAGACCAATATTTCCTCTATGTTATGCGGGTGTTCGCGCGTACATAAGACTCCATGTACCAGGCGCGGTCGCTTCATACATGCTTTGGATGCTCCGCATACCTTGTGTTCTAGAGTCAAAAAGCTTTGTACTCTTTGTTTCTAGCTGAAAACTGCACTGCTGCAAATAAATCGTCCTATCACATAGAGTGAGTCGAAATACATATACATTCTCAACAGCATACATATACATGTCAGCAACAGTGGATTCTATCATTCGTTCTGTATCCACAAAGTTTGAAAGTATTCGATTTTTGCGCACACGCATTCAGTTCCACCTGTCAACGTCTTCGACTTTAATGCTTATGGATATAAAGCACAAAATAGCATACATATTACGAAGCGATCGGATTGTTTTGAGAAATTTGCTTGTTTGACGCATTTTTGACAGTTTGGCTTGAATACTTGAAGCCGAATTATTGAAACATTTAATATCCATCGATTATATATTATATTTTATAAAGTTCTTTTCCAGCATCCCTTGTACAAAAAGCACCGACCGCCACTACCATGTACCACGCTACGGTGTGATGATTTATCTTGTAATAAGAGCACCAACATTTTATACATTAAACCACTTTCTGAGATTACACAGCCAAGATTATCCCTTTCTACCTACACCTCTGCTACTTTCTATCTTCCCCTGCATGAGTTATAAATGATCATATTTTTCATCGCGGAAAACGTGATTTTCATATTTTACATCCAACGCGCAAAAATTGGTCCTTAAAATTACACAAATGATTTTTTATATACACACCGTGAACATTGATTGAAACATCAATTTTTCAATAGATAATCTTTTTCTATGTGATCTAAGTTTATGTTATGTAGATATATATTTTATAAATTAAAGTTATTACAATATCACAAATACGCATCCGACCTCACTTTACGTCTCTCTCGTTTGTCCGTATAGCCTACTCATACAATAAATTAATATATTGGGACGTTTTTGTCAAATTATCTCTTTTGGAGGGGTTCGACCATGCACGGTTTTTTTATTATTTATTATCATTATACGCGTAAACGTAATTTGTAAAATAACGGAAAATTTCATCGGAAGTGCAATACACAAAGAAAAAAAGAAAAAATAAATATAAAATATGAAGTGAAGTGATTTATTCGTCACCATTGATCTGAGACACAAAAAATTGTAATAATGTAGTCCTATAAAGAGTTGAATTTACAGTAAAAATGTCGGTTACCTCCGCATATTCATTCCCCAAATATTGCATTCTGGGGGCTGCGGAGTTGGCTAATGCACGAGTTCTGACATTACCACTATAATAAAACAGTGAATTATTGTGTCCCGATGACCTCAATGGTGCGTGAAAATCAAGCAGACCAACAATCTGGGGGCAGTCTATCATACCACTGTATATGATCCTGTATAGAAATATAAGGTCGGTCATCGCGCGTCTCACTGATAAGTTTAACAAATTCAGACGGCTAAGGAGATAATCACAATTGATATCCTCAGAGCGTATATTTAATTTAAAATTAATAAATCTTAGAAACTTGCCGTCAAGTGTACAGTGAAGTGTGGAGACCGTATGACTGAATTATATTCTACCTCAGGTCTGAGTAGAGAAGTGTAATCACGAAGGTTTACGCATTTCAGTCGACTTCGGCAGGATCTATCCCAACTCGTGGTTCGACTCTACAAAAGGTATAATTTTGTTGAAAATGAAATATCAGGGATTGATTAATAAGAGACGTATCTGTGGTCTTGTTGAGATCTTTATTTGCACAGGTACACAATACACTAAGTAGTTGATTGAGAAGTTAAATTATTAGGTATAAATATATTTATAAATATGTATTCGCGAGAGAAGGAGGATCGAGAGTCCGTTCCTCGTTGTCCCCAGAATCCACACTCAAGGTCAACCCACGATCATCACATCAAGCTCCGCGACCCTCTGGCAGTGGCTACCTCAAGGTCTCTGTGAATCGGTATTAGACGTATTAAACAGAGATAAAAAAAAACATCAAAATCATACATAATACTCAGGATAACCCCTTAAAGTGGCTGGGATGGGCTGGAGGGGCTCGCGCGAGCCCCTTGTTAAATTAAGAAAAAACAATATTCTCAGATCAAATCGGTACCCAACTGAAATTTCTGTAGATAGTTTAAATGTATCATTAAACTTGTTGCCTTTTGAAATTTTTCGTGAAATACATTTATTTCTGGTCTATAATAAAATAAATCTAGCCGCTTTTTGTCTTGTTTAACGTCAACAATGTTTAACGCCAATGTTTGATATATGTTGCTTCCAGATGCTTCATACTTCACGCGTGTATATTTTTTTCCCTTTACCGTAATTACGCACAGTTTTGAGAAGGACAATTTCTAATATTTATTACTTTGTACCATCATTTACTAAGGAAAATATCAGTTTCAATCTAGTATTCTGTATTCTTTCGTTTACTCAGTTAGCTCAGCTTTGATTTGTTATTAAAACTAGACTCACAAAACATCTTGCTAAAATTTTGTCCGCAGGTACATTTATATCCATTTTATTACATTTAATATAATCAAAACATAACAACTAATCAGTGTCACAGTTTAAACAATTCATTTCATGCCTACAAATTATTTTCGATGAGCCACTTTTTTATCATATCTTTCAAATTGGGAGAAAGCGTACTATTTTGTAAGGATTCAGGTAGTTTATTTTTTAGTGTAGGAACAACAAATTGTAATGTCCTAGAAATTGTTAAATTCAAATTAGCTACACCTATTGTATTTTTTACAGGAGTGACCCGACGGTTTATTTATTTAATAATTATTGTATAAGACTGATAACAAAAATTCGCCTCTTGTTATCGTATTGGCAGCCCACCGCAGGCATCAAAATGTAATAGTTTTAAAACTACAGACTCTTTTGACAATTGAGCCCCGGGGCCCTTTTGGGAATGGATATAGCTTCTTTAGCCTTATAATGTATCCAGGGCTGATAAAGAAGTACCTATATAATTATATCGTAAATGTCTCTTTTGGTAAAAATCGCACAAGGTGTTTGTTCTACGCCTACGGGATACAAATATACCAAATACGTGAAAAATTCTCTTAAAAATCACTGTAACTTCAATATAATTTTCCAAAGCTTGTTGATGTGTTATAAACATACCAGAATTTGGATTCCAGAAAAAACAAAAAATATATTTCTCCATCCGCGCGAAGCTGACGAGAAACGATTTACGAAATTACGGGAATATACATACATACTTGTAAATAGGTACATACATAAATATTCTCTTCGCCTCGGGCAAAGTTGTACATTACAACTTTTCTCGGTACAGCTGGAGCAAACAATATTAAAACTCGGATCGAAGAAAAACGTAGGCATCTGCGGTATGAATTTTATTTCACTGCTCATTGCGATAACCTGGAAAATAATGGAGAATTCTCCTTTAAAAATAATACGCCCGATGGCTAAAGTTTATCAAAGAAAATGAATAAAATTTCATTATCGGAGATATGATTAACTACAGTATCCAAAGCAAACTAACAGTCGCCAGAGGCTTTTCTCGGTATCTGAAATGGGACTTAATTCGACCCGAAACTATTTCATGTTTTTTATTGAAATATATCACTGAAATTAATTTTAAATGAATCCCAATATGAAACATATCTTAGTGGGTATTTATAAAGAAGAAATTATAGCTATCAATACAAGGAACAACAGTACGAGGTAGGACATTGTTGATTGGGAATTCTACCAATTGGAACAACGGAGTTTTACTTAGCTTATTATTATTATTATTATTAAGGGGAACACATTCTTATTGTGAGGTTGTAATTATTCAGAACAGATGTTTTTAATACTAATTAAATGTATTAATTAGAAAAATATACATATAAAATTGATTTTATATGTATATCTTCCTAATTAATACATTTAATTTGTATTTAGCTTATTATTGATTGCGAGTTTCACCAACATAGGAACGACATGCGATATATATTGATTGCGGTCTACCAACATAGGAACAACATGCGATGTACATTGATTGCGGTCTACCAATATCGGAACAAAAGAGTTACATGTTATCGTTAATTGCGCCTTCCAGTGTAGAAACAACTGAATTGTACCTACGTTAATGTTAATTGCGAGTTCTACCAATATATTATAGCAACAATACAGATGTACGTTATCGCTGTATATAAAGAGTTCTCGTTTGCCTCATACAAAACTGAAAAACGCTAATCGTTGTTAAAATGTGCCTGTAAACAATCATCTATCAATATTAGCGAGTAAATACAAACACAGAAGAGTTAACAATCGAAAATAAATAATGTAATACCGTTAATGTCAAGCCTGCTAAATAAATGTGTACTCGCCAAACGGATTCGCCTTGCTTATTATTTCACGGGATTGAAACAGCATCTATTAGGATTTGCCATACGCAAAACGATTCCAATAGCATGGAACGGAATAAACTTACTTTTATTATATCGATTATTGAATAGATGTTACGAACTTAACTACGAAATATAGATTATACATCTTATTAATAGACAATTTTCCTATGTACTGTACGGTTACATGATAAAATTACACACAGATCCTACCTCATCCAACCCAACTAAACTCTTAATTTATTAATGCAGTGAAATTTGTAATGCGCTACAAAAACATATTTATTACATTTATTAAGGAGAACACATTCTTATTGTGAAGTTGTAATTATTTAGATGTTTTAAATACTAATTAAATGTATTAATTAAAAATCAATTTTTACGAAATATATTGTTGTTGCGCTACCGGGATTCGAATCTGGATCTCTTTCAATCCGGGGAACGTCATCTTCTTTATTCTTACGGAATCTCAAAAACCTTTGAATAATCCGATAAGAGACTCCAGAATTAATGCACGTTCCCTAGATTGGAAGAGATCCAGGTTCGAATCCCGGTAGCAACAACATTATTTACTCGTAATGCTGCAACTTATATACAGGGTGGCCCAAAAAAAGTGAGAACATCTCGTAACACATGAGTTATTTCAAAAAATAATATGATTAATTACAATTCTTAATGTAATTTTTTTTGCGCAATATTTGCAATCAGAAATCATGTTCAATGTATCTTTCTTGTTTCTCGGCGACTTTTTGTGAGCGCCCACGCCACTCTTTCGCGCTTTTGTCAATAAAACGCGTCCCTGGATTCCTCTATTCCTTAATTATTGCCAACTTGAGCTGATCAACTGTGGTCAATTTTCGCCGAAGGGAGACTTTTAATTGTAAAACACCCCATGTTGGACTTAAATTCGGGCTATTCGGTGGCCACATGAAATCAACATTCTCACGACGAAGAAAGTTGATCGTATTTCTGGCTGTGTGAGATGGAGCTCCGTCCTGCTGTAATATCCAGTTATGGCGACCGCACGTCGCTTGAATCACATGTATCAAACCTTATTTTATTTATTAAGCTAGTATTATTTATAAACTATTTAAGCTATTGTTGATATAGTTAAACTAATTTTGATGTAATTATATCACATTTTACGAAATGTTATTTTTTGGGCCACCCTGTATATGTTGCATCTTGCATATGTGAAATATTTTTCAAATTTCCCCCATAACTCGAATAATAAAACTATACAGCGTGTGAAATTTGTATTCACACCGGTGACCGACATATGAGACAATCCAGTACAGTAAATTTAATAGAAATCGAAGGGACCCTCAGCAGTTCAAGCTTCTAATGTCTGATGGCACTACTTAGGATTCTCTGTACACGATGTGTTCCGTACGAGAAACAAGGAAACAAGAAAACAAGGGTGGTTCGCCGATGTCAGCTTCTCTCAACGGGCGATGATGATGATGATAATGAGGTGGAAAGAAATGAAACACAGAAGATGTTCAATATAAGCACACTACGGCGACAAAATAGAGAATGCCTTGCGCCAGTAGAATACTCAAAGTTTTTATTCAAATTTATGACAATACATACAATCATTTTTGCAAGTACCTAAACGGCGACAGGCCGCCGCTTCAGACATTTTTCGAAGACGTCTTTGTTTTCCTGAAATCTATCCCACGGGTTTTTTGGCGCCACGACGATGATTACACCTTTAAATTATTGACACATGTCTTATCGCATGTAGCAACTATATGGCGCCTCCTCGGCGGGATATTTCCGTGGGATACACAATCTTACTTCAAATATGCCATAATAATTAATAATTTATTCATCTCTGTAGTAATTAAATTACATTTTTTAATAATTCAATTGCAGATGGAGCGCGATGACGCCATAACTGAGATGGAAATCCTGAAGGAGAAGTTAGACAAGGCATTGTATTCCTCTCAGAAGGTGGCGGAGGAGAAGGAAAACGCTCACAAGGAATACGAGAAAATGCTAGAAAAGTATGATAGGTAGATATGTGTTTCCGTTGTCTTGTGGTAGAAGTCAAGTGGTCGTCGTGCTCTGTTTGTCAAGTTTGTTTATCGTTTTATAATTCCACCGCTGATTTGTTAAGTTTACAAGTTTCACCTGGGTTCGATTTCCATGTTTAGTAATGATAAATAAAAAAAAATCTAAAATGCGTAAGTGAAATATTAAATCATAGTTAACTAGTGCCAATGAAGAAATATAGGTCAGTTTATCTCACTTACATGTATCTTTTTGAAGTCATATTTATTTGAATATTCATATATATAATATATATGTATATATCAAATAAATATCAAAAATTTATAATTGTTTACAAATAAAATTTATTTATTTCGAATCTCTTCTCAAATCAAATATTATACTTCTTTCGTAGCTTTCGTAAATGGTCAGGAAAAAAATCAGTATCTATTTGCAGGGTCCAGAGCGAGGTGTACCGATTGCAGAACAGGGCGGAGTCGGTTGAAGCAGAACGAGAGAGGGCCTTGCTGGAGGCTGAGAAGGGGCAGGTGGGAGCCGCCAAGGCCCGGGAGGAAGTGCGGCGCCTCACGGAGGAAGCCGCCCGAGCCCAGCTCCTGTTGGCTAGGGCCCGAGAACAAGACGAAAAGGCCAAGGAGGACATAGACCGCCTCGCCATTGATCTGGAGATGATTAGGGACAGATACGAGAAAACACAAATAGAAATCCGCAGACTCCAAGGAGAAAAAGAAAAATTATCCGAAGACAATGAAAGATTACAATTCGAGTACGAGAGAGCTATGACGCAGTGCGGGAAGGCGCAGGCGTCCAACGAAAAGACGCAAGAAGAGATAGCTAGAATGCAAGTAGAACTGGAAAAGATGTACGACAAGAATGACAAGGTGCAGGCAGAATTGAGAAAGGTACAAGCGGAACTAGATAAACACAAACAGGATGCGGAAACGGCTAGGGAAGAAGCCGGAAGGTACGCTAGTAAGTTCGGAAAGTATCAAGATTCTCAGGAACGCACCAAAGAAGAGTACGAGCGTGCCAAGCTGGAGGTGGAGCGGCTGAGAGACCGGCTGGACAAGACTCTCGGGGAGTTGGAACGATCGCGTAAGGCCGAGCAAGAATCCACACGACTGCGGGCCGAGCTAGAGAGGGTGGAAGGCGTCAGAGGTAAATATCAGTTTGAACAGGAGAAGTGGAGCGCGGAGGCCGACAAGGCGCGCGAGCGCTTCGAGGCCTCCCAGCTCGAGGTGCAGCGGCTGCAGAAAGCGCGTGAACTGATGGAGACCAAAGTGCATGAGCTGACCGCGCAGATGGAGCTCAGCAAGGCGGAGACCACCAAGCTGCTCGCTGCGCAGGAAAAGCAGCGTCTCGACCTCGAAAGGGCACACATAGAGTGTGAGAAGGTCAGAGACCGACATGAGAAACTGAAAATGAGATCTGAACAATTAGAAAAGGATAACGAGCGTCTAAAAACTGATATACATGAGATCGAGCGGTTAAAGACGCAAGCGGTCGCGGGAGATAAGCTCCGAACGGAGGAACGACTCGATATGGAACGTATCAGAGATAAATTAGAAAAAGCTATCCAAGCCCGAGATGCTACGGAGATGGAAGCAGGGCGGCTTGCGAAGGAGTTAGAAAAATCCCAAATGCATCTGGCTAAATACCAGGAAACTAACGAGACAACGAGAATGGAGTTTGACAGAATGACAAATGAATTAGGACGAATGCACGAAAAATTAGAAAGAACCGCTTTAGAGATGCGACAGCTAGAACAAGAAAGAGAAGTACTTAGAACTGAGCTTCAGCAGATCAGAAGAAACAGCGAGCAACAGCAACGCGTGCTAGATCATCGCACACAAGAGACTTTGGTGAAATTACAGCAAGAACTCGCTCAATCCGTAAGAGATAGAGAAAAGATGGCTTCGATATTAGAAAAACGTGACCAACAAGCTGATTCTATCGAAAAACAGATAATGAAATTCGACGCTGATACCAAACAGCTTACAGTCGAAAGAGATCAGCTAGTTATTCAATTGGAAAAATCACAAGATATGCTCATGAACTTCCAGCAAGAACTAACTCAGTCTGAACAGGAACTGCAAAGACAGAGAGAAGAAGTGCGTCGACTGAAAGAAGAACAGAGACGAATGAATCAGGATGCCGAACGCGGAACCAAATCTGTTCTAGAGGGAAGGGACAGAGAAATAACAAAACTTCAGCAACAGGTAACTACGATCCAAAAAGAGAGAGACAGCCAGAGAATGAGAGCCGAAAAGGCGGAAAAGAAAGCGCAAGAAGCAGGTGATGTAGAACAGTGGCGAAAATTGGTTGAAACTGAAAAAACGCGTGTTGCCGCAGCCGAAAAACTGGCTAATGATAAACAATTGCACGTGCAGAATTTGGAGAAACAATTGCATGCCATGCAGCAACAAATGCAGCAACAGTTACAGCAGATGTCGCAGTACCAGAAGGGAGGAGCCCAACCTGGAGCGGAGAAAGAAGAACAGAGGCTGAGAAAGGAACTAGAGAAGGCCCAGTCAGAAGCCAAGAATGCCACCGTAGAAAGGGAGAGGTTCCAGGCTCAACTGGAAATGCTCGTGCAAGAGTTGGAGAAGAGCCAGGTCAGTTGGAGGATCGCCCATTGTGTAGCAGGTGTTTGTGTCTTAGATTGTCTCGTTATACTGTCCCGGCCATCTCACCATCGTCGCGTCATGTTGCTTTGTGTGTATATACGTTCATGTTCTGTATATAGATGCGACACGTTAAAATTATTTTCGAGCATATTCGTAGCATGCTCTCATCAATCCAAAACCTGTCCTCTGGGCATCCTCCAACCTTCCTTTTAGTAGTTTTATATTGTTATTATTATTACTCATTGTTTTTATAATTTCTTTTTTCAGCACTACATACATTCTATTTTTTTGTTCGTCAATGTTTATTTTATTGCGTGAACTTTGCACTCGAGGCAATTTGTATATTTTTTTATGTACATTTTATTCAAATATGTTTTTTTCTTATTCTTGTCATGTACATATCCGTATGTATATTGTAAGTGTTCAACTAAATGGTTTCAAAGTATTTTGTTGCTCTTTTATCTACTGCTGTTCTATTCTTCTGCTGAATTATTTTATTATGTTATGAATTCAATTATACTGAACAAGTTGGTAGGTAATTGTTATTTTCTGATTGTCATGAGCTTTTTCAATGTCATATTATTCTTGTGACACTATCGTACCGTTACATTAATTTAGGTATGTGATGAAACGCTTAAATATACTTTTGATCTGCTTTGAAATGTGTAAAAAATTAAGCATTTTTTTCATTGCGTAAGTACAAAATCATTTCATTATTCTCTCTTACTCTGCTTTTATATGTGAGAATGCCGTGACTGATAAATGTTGCAAATTGTGTCCCACGCCAAAGAAATAATTCTCATCACTTGTTTAATTTTGCTATAGCTGGATCTTCACGAAGCGAACAAGAAGCTTCAGTCAGTGGGTCAGCAGAACGCGAAAGCTGGCGACGATACAGCCGTCGCTAAGAGGCAATTGCAAGAAGAATTCAAGAAGTTAGAAGACCAAAAGAAGCACATCGACGAACAGAGAAGAACAATAGAGAACAAGAGAAAGGAAGTAGAGGAAAAGGAGAGATCGTTAACAGAGTTGGACAAACAATTGAAAAAGAGGAAAGAGCAAATGGATCAACTGGAAGCATCATTAAAGAAGGTAAAACTAAACAATAGGGATTTAAAAACATTTTCTAATTTCACGTTTATGTGGAAAAGATAGATAATTGCAATAGTGCAATAGGTATAGATTTAGGTTATGCTGTTACCAATGATATTAAACAATCATTAATAATACATGTACTACAATATATGTTGTACATGGGATTATGAACTTTTGTTTAACCAACGTCTTTAGACAAAATGAATCCGTCATTTATACGACTCTAACATGTATTTATTTATGATTTTAGAGTACTATTAATAGAGTTTTTAAAGTATAAGTTTTAACGTAAAATAATACCTTTTTACCCATATAAAAATCAATATAAAAATGTATAGACGTTTTAAAGACAATTTTTATGACTGAACATGATTATTTTATTGTTTGAAAATCCTTCACCTTATAGCTAAACAAAATAATTATTTTTATATTTGTATTATTTAATTATTTTTAACAAAATAATTATTTTTATTAAAGATTAATAGTTCTGCCAATTGCTTTATGTTTTATCCAAATCAAAAACAAATTCATGCACCAAATGCACCTCGAATGCAAAAAACGGCCATGAAATCAACATGTTAAAAACAGTAAGATAGTAAAATTCTCAAATTGGTAAAGAGGAATTAGACACTTCAATGATTTGCACGCAGTTTTAAGCCTTTCTAATGTTATTCTGTTAAAAAACAGCATAGGTAACGACTCCATACAAAACAGATTAACGAACAAAGAAAAACGAAAGAAATATGAGTAATTCACTAGCTTAAAGATAGAATAGAGTAATGTGAATAGCTCAATGTGGGGAATGCACAAGAGCGCCATGACTACAGCGATGAGTTGTCATGGTAGTTTTTAGAACTAAGCAATTAAAGTCTCTACTGGTACTCAGATGGCGCTAATTGTAAAAAAAAAATTCCGTTTATGTTAATCCAAATATTTCATTTATATTTGTTTCCCAGAATGCACAGTTTTCTTGCTTGTATGCACTGCACACCCCTGCTAAATATATGGAAGACTATGATAATGGTAATGACTACGGAAGGAAAATAAATTCATCCACATATTGTATTACAGGCGGGAGGCAGTGCAGCCGCGGCGGGTGAGCTCAATAAAAAGTTCTCTGATGCGCAGAAAGAGGCCGACAGTCTGAAAACACAACTGCAACAGGCTAAGGAAGAAGCGCAGAGATCTGCTACAGAAATGGAACGACTTCTGAAGCTGGTGCAGATGAGTCAGGAAGAACAAAATGCCAAGGAAAAGCAGATTATGGAAATGCAACAGTGAGTTTACAGTATTAAAATAAAGTCACATATTCATAAATTTATATAAATATTGCCTGTGGCTGGAGATCCAAAACTGGCATACTTTTCTTAGGAAATGATTTGAATGAGGTTTTAGAGAATCTCACTGAAGATCAATCAATCTTTTAGGAATACATTGACCTTGCTATCTCTCACTGATGCAGGATAATTAACTAGTAATCTTTCTAATTAAGATGTATCCATCTATCCAGAGAGTATTAGAGAGGTAGTCTCGCATAGAAACAAATCTGCTCTTGTGAATGAAAAATGGTTCTGAAACACTACCATTAATTCACAAAATTTGCTTGACAGTGGCTTTGGTATTGTCACATTGGAATTATTTGAATAGACTGATTCTGGGCAAAGATTACACTTCTCTTTGTGTAACAGGACAAATATCCTTATTTTTCTGTCTAGAAGCTAATGATGGTAAACTATTGGTTAAGCCGTTATTGTGAATGTGTTCGGTTATAACGAAAATTGGTAACTGAGATTTAACTGTTGGAGGTTTAGTTTCTGGTGTACCGCTGATTTCCCAAAGAATTACGAATAATCAGTTAATCATTATTACAATCGAACATAATTATAGTTTAAATAATGTTTTAATCATCATTACTAGAAGCTATCTGCTTTTCAAATGAAAACATTTATTAAAACAACAAAAAAGAAGTTAAATTATTATACTTATCTACATTTACAAAGATTACAAGACATATCTTCTTGCTACTCCGAGGGAAAAGCGGTCGGTGAGTCACCCCGGTCTATGTTAGGATAAACCGCAGCAAATATTTTGTGAAGACCTTGATTGATCATCAAGTATTGAAACAGAGTTAAGACAGGACCCCTGACCCTTCTGGGATATATGGTTGTAAATTATGAATAATGACAATGATTATAAAACATTCTCTTTAATTTCAGAACACTGAAAAACATGCAAGCAAAACTTAGAAATCAGCAACAAGTAAATGCACAAATGGAGGAACAAAGAAAGAAAGAAGAGGTAAGATTTAATCAATATAAATAATTGATAATATAGTAGTACTTTGACATAATAAAATATATTGTAATTATGAATACCAATGGCGTTAACTCCCTACTAATCTAAATGAATGTTTTTCTTCTTTTTCACGCTTCCCACGGATATTTGTATCTTATACCCGTTTCCTTAATCCACTGTGTAATTTCAAAAAACCAATGAATTGACCCGTCAGGCCGGCCCCGCTGGATTCTTGAAGAGTTTCTTCTAAAGTAATAATTTAAAAAGCCACAAAGCCACGGTTGTTCCAGTTTGCTCACGCTTTCTCGAGTACAACTTTGTTAGCGATTTCCTAACAATTCCGGCACTCTAAATTCCCAGTGTCGGATGAACTATGTTTATTTGTGTGTTCGTGCCGTTTTATAAAGTTGTTTTTAATTAAATGTATTAGCACACAAATTATTGAATAGGTTATCATGTAACATGTAACATTATAACAATTATCGTGTTCATCATAAATAATCTATTTAACGTAACATTTGTATGAGCATAATATAATAAAAATTAAATATTCAGTAACTAAAGACAATTACGATAGGATAATCTTGGAACAAAAAGCTTCAAGCCGTGTTTCATTGTTCAGTTAGCGTAATCTGTTCATAAATCGGTGAATTGTTGATTTTTTGTTTGATACTTGAACATATGTGTTGTCTTCAATTGTAAATATGAACATTTTATCCGACACCTTAAATGTTTGTTTATGTTTTTGTGTTATATCCACCGTCCTTCTCATAATGTGACGTAAGACAAAAGAAGCTATTCCTGACACCCCGTGCACAAAATGTTCCGAAAGATTTCTTCAAATTAGTCAAGAGTTAGAGAATAAAAACAGAAATATCATGGAATTAGATAAAGAATTAAATGATGCGTACCAAATCTTGAAAACACTTTCTGATAATGAATTGAATGGCCGAGACGAAGCAAAGCTAAAAACTAATGAAAATAAAGTGAGTGTGATTAGTCAGCTGGAAGGCATTTTAAATAAACTAGAAAAGTTTTTGAAAGTCAGCTCAGAACTAGGAGAGCTACAAGACATGAGGACAGAATCTGAAATGAAGAGTGCAAAGATCATCGAGCAAGAGTATGAAATACAAATATTGGAAAGAAAATTATCGGCGAAAGACAAAGAAGCTATTAAAAACGAGAGATTAATAGCCGAAGATTTGACAGTCAACCTCGATAAGAAAAAACAGAAAATATCAGATTTAATGGATGAGTTAGGCATAAAGAATTCTAAAATAATTGAACAACAGAACTGTATCCAGATTCTTGAAGGAGCCTTAAGAGAGCACAGCAACATGGCTGAATTAGAGCAGCTTATGGCGGTTGTGAAGAGTAAAAATGATAGAATAAACGAACTCGAGCAGTTGCTGAATGTGTCCAATGTAGAATACAACGCAAACACATTGAAAGAAGATAGAATAGTGGAACTGGAAGATGCATTGAAGGAGTCGGTGATGATAGCTGCCGAGAGGGAGAAAATATTCTATGAAGAGGAGCAAGAACGAGTCAGGATCATTGAAAAGGTAAACTTTTTATTATTTTTCTTTTATACTTTGTGCTTTGACATATTAGATTAAATTAAACACAATCACTTTGTATAAAAACCGCGAATTCATAGTTTTTATACAAAGTGATATTGTTTTATTTAATCGATTTTTCTATTATTTACATTAAAATATTTAACGCTCTCATCCTGTCAAAATACACATCCTTGATTCTCCAATTTGTGAGTGCCAACATGAGGAGGAGGATCTGAACCACCTATTTTTTTACTGCCCAATAAATATTGGTATACCATCTCTCCTTCGGATCTAATTGACCTTAAAATTCAATTTCCAGCGAGTATACAGATTTGTAATTCTAAAATAACTAATTAACTTCCTGAAAATAAATTGTATCCAGCTGTTGTTAGTGTATATCATAGATAAGGTGTGCATTCAACTGGCAATGTTGCACTCGACTATAGAGTTGGTCCAGATGGAGAAATCCTCATCATTTCTTTGTTTGGGTTTGCTCTGTTGAACTTAACTTGTAGTTGGCAATAACACCCAATTTACTTGGTGACACGCCATTAATTTATTAATTACTTATATATATATTTAAGAATTTTTTAACCAAATTTTTTAAATAATTATTTTTTCTAAATTTCTCATTCATGAATTTGACAAAAAAATTAACCTTTTCGTCATGGCCAGAACTTCCGTGTGGTCCGAAGCGGGGTATAGAAACATCTCAGATCATATTCATACAAACGATAATAAAAAGCTTGTGACAGGTGACGCGGACCCAACCGCCTCGCCGGACGTCTCTTGTCCGAATGTCGCAAGTTGCGATAAGCGATATAGCTTCTGTGGTATGGGGCTACCCAGTGCATTAGTTAGAGTGAAACAAATAATAAGCACAATAACTAAAAGATAATATACAAGGGTTTGGTATCGACATGCACAGGTGTATGTACTGCGCGAAGATCACTGGACAGAAAACAATATTTTTCAATATTATATGCTTAGAAATTTGGAAAACAAAAAATGACGACATTTTTGTCACTATTTCCGTGAAGATCACAAAAAATAAGAATAAAATCGTTTGCATAATTAGTGAGTTATCAAGTTTAAAGTGATCTATGGGGAATGTGAATACCCCGCTTAGGGAAGGCAAGGTTAACATAAATAAAGTATTAAAAAAAAAAAATATATATATATATATATGTATATATAAGTGAAGGATATTCATAGTATAAAAATCAAAGTAAATGAGTTATTGATTAAATGCAAAGGATAATATTTTTCAAAAACAAACTCAGCTGCCACGAGACTTGAACCTGGGACATTTTTATTGTCAATAGACTGCCCTACCACTGAGAAACATATTCGTTATTTGCATATTCTTCTCAACGACATTCATTTTATCAGTAAAAAGCTAGCAAGTCTATAGAATGCAATATTTCTTAGATCTAACTTCAAACAAAAATTTATAGATGGCACTGGTATTCTAGATTCATTTTGATAACCGGAATACATAAATACATTATTATTTAATTAACAGTATCAAATCAAATCAAATTTTATTGATGGGGTTGTGATTTTCTCAAAAATTGACTGAGTTGAACTCGAGACCTTTCAATTGCTGGTAGATAGCTTTTAATCACTTGTGCATATTTGTCAATAAAGTACTTGAATTTTAATTAAGCAATTAAATAATGGAGGTGATAAATAATTAAAAATTAAGAAAAAACCAGTAAACAATAACCAATATCAGGAGAACACATTATTATTGTGAAGTTGTAATTATTCAGAACATAGGTGTATGATATTTTTAATACTAATTAAATGTATTAAATAGAAAGATATACATATAAAATCAATTTTATCAAAAAATATTGTTGTTGCAACTGGGATCAATATGCCGGGATTTTATATGTAAATATATCTTTCTAATTAACACATTTCATTTGTATTTAAAATATCAATATTATTCTAATTTGGTAAAACTTTCATTAAACAGGAGTGGGAGTATACTTAATTGTGAAAATGACGTTAGCCAAAACATTTGCCCAAAATCCTGAGGAAGTATACGAGTTATTTGAATCTGTTACAAAACTAAAGTTACATATTATTGTGAATCACTTACCTCTCCAAAAAACAGAGTAACTCTTGGAGAGGGAAAGGAGAGTTGAAGCAAATAAATAATGATTTGTTGTTTGTTTATAAACAAAAACATTTTGTCATCTAAGTTTGATAAAGCTTTTGTGGAATCACTGGTTTGTAATACTTTCCAGATGCATAAACTAGAACAGCGTCTTCTATCTCTGCAGAGTGCTAGCGCAATGAGATGTGATACCTGCAGACCTCTACTCAGGAGAGTCAGACAACTGGAGTCCAACATGTCAGAATTCACCGTCTCACGGAAGCAGCAGCTAATGGAACTATCTAGAATGAAGTGAGAATCTATTTTGAACTCAAAACAATTTATTAGTTCAATTTATCCAGATATACAGGGTGGCCCAAAAAAATGAGAACATCTTGTAACACATGAGTTATTTTAAAACATAATATAATTCATTATAATTCTTAATATTTTTTTGCACAATATTTAGCTAATTAGAAATTAAAGTTAAACTAATTTTGATGTAATTATATCACATTTTACAAAATGTTCTCACTTTCTATGGGCCACCCTCTAGATACTGATCCACAATATGTTTGTACTTACAATAAATAAATAATAAAAGTAATCACAAAAGTACAGAAATCTCTATTAACTAAACCATTCTTAAATGTGTGCTGCTTCTAAAGCCTACGTTCATATGCAGTTGGATAAAGTTATTTCTTAATGTAATCATTTTCATGTCATTGGTACAGCAAGCTAAGGGGTCCTTCGGCTTCCGGCAGAGGACTGATGGTTAAGGTGTTCAGCCCATTGCCAATTCATTTCAATTATTTGACAGACTTCTATTACTTTGGTCCTAGGATATATGTGAGCTATAAAATCAAAAGCAGATATCCACATTACCTATTTTCAAGTAAAATGCAAAAAACCATTGTACCACAACTGCCACATTTGGAATCATATTGAAAATGTCCAGTAACCACAGGTCACATGACCAAATAGTGTCGTAGGATTGAATATTGCTGTTCTGAGGCATTGTGGAATTAATTTGAACTTCGAATATATGTTAAAAAAATTCAAATGCTCCAAAAAAACAATTAAGAAAACTAAACGCGGCCATTTTTAAACTCATAAATAAGATCCTGTGTCATTGAGTCCTTTCGGCACATTAGAAGAAATAAGAAGTGACAAATCAAAATGACATATTATCTATTATAGGCAAGAGGCGCTGGAAGCAACTATCAGTGAGAAGGATGCACACCTAGCGCTACTGGAAATGTCTACAACAAGATCAAGAAAGCAAGAAGAGGATTGTAAAAGATTGAGGGCAGATCGATCTAGACTGATGGATGCTCTGAAGAAAGAAGTAAGATTTCCAATTAATTTTTATTAAAATCGAGAAATTCTTCATCATGTACAGTCTGGTTTAATCATGAACTTAAATTTGCTCTTGCATAAGATCTTTGGTTTTTATTCATGTTTGAAACATAGAGGTGAATTCTTATGCAGCTAGATTTAAATCATATTAATCACTCAGCAACTTTATTCCGCCATAAAAATATTTTCTTTGGCTGCGCACGTAAAAGTAAACTGTGACATCTCTGACAGCAAACTCCGCCACCACCATAATTTACCGAGCTGTGCTCTACTGTACACAAGTGACAATGACAACTTACTAGACGTAATTAATCCTCATAAAACAATAAAAAATTTAATATTTTGAAAGATCACTTTTTGGATACGACCGACAAATACGTATTTAGTAGCCGTTATGAACAATGTGGAACATTTTCAAAAAAAGAATTTGTTTCAAAGATTTTCGAAAATGAGTCAGGGTTAATCCGCATCCCAGTTGATCCAGTCCCGGATAATTGGGAGCCTACTGTAATATGGTAATTTCGTTACTAACATCAGTATGGAATTGTACACATTCTTCTTCATCTGCTCAATGCTAAGCGTTGTGGGTGCCCGAAGTATCAGGCACTCGGTGTCTCCATTCCTCCTGGTCTAGAGCCATGTAGTGTTTTTTTAATACTCGTGTGCTTAAATTACTGATTTAATATCATATATTGTACAAGTACATGATCTTCCATGTATTAGATGTAAATTAATGTTGTTGAATTGAATTAGGTTGTACCACATGAATTTGTCAATTTTCAGTTAGTTTAAGATCAACCGCGATTGAGAAAGATTCTGTGCAGTGTTTTACCCGTCCGACTATTTGTAATTGATAAAGGTACTATGCCATTCAATTGTCTTAGAAAGTGAAATTATTTTTGCTATTGTGTATTTTTTATTATGTCTATAAATAGAATGGTGTCATCTAAAGAATTGAGGGTCATTTTTTTGTATAAATTCAAATTGGGATACAATGCATCTGCGGCAGGTAGAAATATCAACAAGACATTCGTAAAAGGGTCTGCTAGCCAGAGAACAATACAATTATGGTCTAGAAAAATTTCGTTCCGGCAATATAAATCTTGAAAATCAGCCTCGAGGAAGACCAAATAATGTTGTAGAACAGTTAGACAAAGTGGAAGCTTAACGACAACTCAAGCGCTCACGTGTGATCTAGGAGTTAGCATTATGACTATTCTCGCCACCTCACTGCGATAGAAAAATTTAAAAAGCTAGACGAGTAGGTACCATGCAAATTGACTGAAAGTCAGAAACTTAAACATTTAGAGGTGTGTTTAGAGGAATTACTTACAGGAACTGTTTGTTATTATTTTTTTAAACCAAGCGAATCAATTATAGCCAATTCATATTGTCATGAAATTCATATTATAAACTAATAATTGAAAAAAAAACAGTCAATATTTGCCAACAAATATGGACCAATTATACTGCATTTCAACACTCAATTGCATACATCACAAATTATTACCATTACCAAATTAAATTCAAAAGTTTGTTGCATCCATCATGTTCACCTGATCTCTCTCCGTCAGATTTTCACCTATTTCGTCACTTGGAATTATATTTAAGGAATACAAAGTTTCGAACCCAAGCAGATATAATAAGGGGGTTCGAAGAATTTGTCCAAAAATGAAGATTTATTTAAAAATTGTATTTTTAGCGTTTCTCGTTGGGAGAAAACCATTGAAGCGGGTGGAGCTTATTTAAATTAAATATATTTTTTAATATTGCAATTTTATTTTCACTTACAAATTTCACAATTTCATATGGTACAACTTAATATTATATTGAAATATTATCACATTAAATAATGATGAGATATCATATATATCTGTCTATACAAAATCTTTACACCCTTTAATAAATCAAATTTTTTTATAAACAAAATGTTGCATTGTTACATAACATATTTAAAATATAGTCACCTCATCCCAACCTTTGCCTGAACAAATATGTATAGCATACATCCTTACTTCCCATTCAATTCCGGGCATAGATCACTGATTATATAACTAAAACATTAATTTGTATGTCTGTAAAATCAATATCGCTCTCATTCTTGTTAAATCTGTAATTGTCTACATATGAGCCCCAATATTTTTTTTTACTGTAAGATAAATATTTTTACTCCTATAGCTAATGTGTCAGTTTAAATAGCACCTACAGTGGCGTGTAGTAGGTATAGATTTAGGTTATGCTGTTACCAACGATATTATACAAATATGTATATATAATATATGTACTACAATATATGTTGTACATAGGATTATGAACTTTCGTTTAATCAACGTCTTTAGACAAAATGAATCCGTCATTTATACGACCCTACCATGTATTTATTTGTAATTTTAGAGTACTATTAATAGTATTTTTGAAATTTAAGCTTTAACGTGAAATAATACCTCCTACCCATATAATCAATATACAAAATGTATGGATATTTTTAAGAACACTTTTTATGACTGATTATCATGATTATTATTATATGATTATTTTATTGTTTGAAAATCCTTCACGTAATAACTAAACAAAATAACTTAAATAATTTAAAGAACAATCATGAAATCAACAAGTAAACAGTAAGATAGTAAAATTTGCGAATTAGTAAAAGAAGAAGTAGACACTTCAATGATTTGCACGTAGTTGTAACCCTTTCTAATGTTATTCTGTTAAAAACAGCATAGGTAAAGATTCCATACAAAACGGATCAACCGAAAAAATATGACTTGAGTAATTCACTAGCTTAGACATAACTAAATAATGTATATAGCACGATGCGGCGAATAATAAAGAGCGCCATGAGTTCAGCGGTTAGAGTTCGTGCTAGTTTTTAGAATTAAGCAACTAAAGTCTCTACTGGTACACGAATGGTGCTAATTATAAAATAATGTTTCTGTTTATTTTAATCCAATTGTTTCCCAGAATTTTTTTCTTGTATGTACATATAAAAAATGTAAAATATTTTCCGCAGCGCAACTAGTAAAGCTTTGTACCATGAATACTAATGAATTGAATAATAATGTAATGTTTTATTGATTCCAAATACAATTGTCAACAGACAGCTGCGCAGTAGCCATGCCACAGCAAGCTAGCAACAGCCTTCTGCTAATTATAAAATATGACTTTATGATAATGTTTTTTATAAGATGTAAATTATGTAACCTAACTGTTTCCACTGTTAATATTAATTATCACAAAACTTAACTGTTTTACCTATGCACCCTATTAACTAGATGTTGTGGGTCAGGTCCATATAGAAAATGAATGATGGGATGATAAGAGGCAGGGCCCATGACGGCTGCTCTTTTTGATATTTGAAGATTATTATTATTATATTTGAAGATACAAGCGGTGTAAATAATCAATAATGTTAAAAGACATATTTTAAATAATATTTTCAGAGTGAAAGACTGATGATTTTACTGGATGATATCAACTCACCGGAAGAGCCACCCGCAAATGTGGATTCAGACATACTCGACGATTTGGAAGTCAGCAATTACTTCAGTATATCAGACAATACTGTTACAAACGTGAGTAACAAAATCTTATATATATTGTCACATACAGCTCAGGTTGACCGGGCATCCTTCCATATCACGAATAGAATGTCAGAGCCCAAGCTTCATGCTACCGACCTAACTTTGATCGATACTTAGATATTCTTACTTGGATAATGTCCATGAGCCGCTACACAAGAGTTACTTTTGTCTGCAGGGGAGGGTGAATGCACAATGACAATAATTTTTGTTCACATTATAAGCTATAATTACAATTATCCTTACAACTACTCACTCTTCTCGCAGTAAAATTCTGTTTTTTTTATTTTTCATGTTCATGTCTCACTTGTTCATCTGTCTCTTGAGGCACTATTTCTTCTAACATCTTGAACACACCAGTGTTACAGGGGATCCGAGCTGATGGGAGCCAGCGAGGACTCGGAACTGCCGTCAAGAATTTGTATCAACAAAAGAACACCGCCATTCCATAAATTGTTGGCATCAAATTAGCCAAAGTAGGGCCAGGAACACCCAGCATCTTGCACAGTTCCTTCCGAGACTTGCCTTTCTTTTTTCCATCTTCTTCTCTGTATTTTGGCCAGTACACCCCTCTCAGAGGTAGTCTCGATCCGTTTCCACCAAGGAAGTGACTGTTCGCCATATTGATTTCCCATAGATCATTTGCAGAGCAGCCGGCTTCTTATTGGCTAACGGGACTACAGTAGGCCCCACACATAGCGCGATATGTCTCATCTTATAGTTTTGGTAAGCTCATACGCGGGAACGTAAGCATCCAAACGTGAATGTTATGTCACTAGTGTATCTCCTTAGATTGTATTTTTTGTAGATTGTTTTCTCATCTAGGCCAACGTTTCGGCACGGTGAAAGTGAATGGCGGATTTATCGATGTAAAAAGCAGTATTAATTCAATATATGTTTTTATTTTATTTTTGTATAGAAACATGATATGTACATAGTTTGTTTAATATTTGTGAGCACAACATGATAAATAATATTTTAAGATATTGCATTTTTTTTTTTCATTGTGCTCGGTCTTAAACTTTCTAACTCAGTGTAAGTATATATATTTTAGGATATCAGTTGTCTGTCTATTTATACATATTGGGCAATTAGGGGATTAGGTGGGGGTAGGAATTGTTCAGTTGAGTGTGGGTGGATGGTGGATGGGTAGATGGTGTGGTGTGGGGTGGTGTGGTGGGTGTGGGCCGGTATGAGTGTGGGGTAATGTGGTGGATGCGAGGTACTGGTACATGAGAAAGCGTAGTTGGATAATGCACTTTCTCCGGTTTGGAAAGAGATCCAGGTTCGAATTCCGGTAGGGCAACAACAATATTTTTCGATAAAATTGATTTTATATGTATATCTTTCTAATACATTTAATTAGTATTTAAAATATCTCAGACCTATGTTCTGAATAATTACAAATTCACAATAAGAATGTGTTTTCCTTAATAATATATAAGTTGTATCAATGTATCCAAAATATAATAAAAATGAATTGTTAATTCTGGTGACTGCTGTTGGTTTACTCAAAGGTATTTGAGATTCCGTAAAACAATGTAGATGGCTTTCAACTAATGAAATGATAGATATATTCATTTGAAAAAGTGTAACATATAGGTTAGAAAATTTGTCATCAAAAGTACTATCGCTGTAGCGTAGTTGGCTAATGCACCTTCCTCGGTTTGGAAAGAGATCCAGGTTCGAAACCCGGTAGCGTAATAGCAATATTTCTCGTTAAAATTAATTTTATACATTTAATTAGTATTTAAAACATTGTCTCTCTTTTCAGTTGGATGACTCTCAAGGTATTCACGGAACAGTTTTATGATCGTCATAAAACAAGGAAAGTATAAAAATGGAGTAACAACATTTTCTATTCAATATTCATCATACTCATCAAAAAAAATCATCATTTATTATTTAAAACATCAGGTTTTTTTAAGTGTCTCATCGCCATATCTCATTTTTGTTTCCATACATTATCATAAGTATGTAAAAATGTTGTTTGGTTTATTATTTTGTATGTATCAAAGAGATGCAAGCAATATGTTCCTTGATACGATATAAAGTATATTTTCAATACACCCCCACTCGCACGAAGCGACTTATGAATACACAAATCTATTGATGTCATGGACAATCAATGTGTGTGTATAAACACGCGCGTTGCGTTCAGACTACTTCCAGAATTACAATAATTTATTGCGTCCATCATTTTGGTGACTTCGTGCTGACAATGGGAACCCATACACATTGTTGCATGATTATTGTAGTAAAACCATCTTAAAAATTTGGTCCTCTATCCATGACTTAAGATTTTGCGATATGCGGTAGATGTGATATATTATTTTTCAGTTATCAGATTAGAATGACATTGATGAGATTGAATTAATGCGACACTTCAAAATGAATAAAATAAATCATTATCAATAAAAATATTAAATACCTTTTTCCATGATACTTTCTGTTAGCTTGTCTTTAACCAAATAAAGATGTGTTAATAATCAAAATACTATAGTTGATGTTTAAATAAGAAAAATTGGAATTATGCAATAAACAATTTAAAGGGGTTAGAGAAGCGTGTTCTTAATCTTTTGAGTTTTTAAACAATTACCGTAAATCTTAAAAAGACTGTTTAATTTTGTTTGTAAAAAATCTTAGTTTCACACAAATGATTGTTTCATTATAAATTTAATTAATTAAAACAATTTTTTTTAAAAGCCTCTCAATGGCCTAAAGTACATCGCGCCATTTATTAATTTGGATGTATAAAACTTACGGATATTTTTGGCATAAACTATTTAAATTTGTTGTATCATAATAAGTACATAAATACTTTAAATCTAAAGGCTTATCATATCTCAATTTGACCATGCATACATAAATAAATGCTTTGTACATTGTGTATAAAATAAATTGACCATCCATGACTGTTCTTACATAACAGGTATAATTTAACAAACATATTTTTAACACGTAATAAAATAACTAACTACAGTAAATAATTTCAACATAAGTTGTACTTCTAAAAAGTGTTAAATTATCAATTGCTTGGAAGTTTAATATATTGTATTTATTTAAAATAATGTGGCTTGATAATATTAAATTATTCACTTAGCAAATAACCTGATTAATATTTGCCTCCTTTTCCCATTAAATAAATATTATACTACTCGTGTGAAAAATACTCCTAAAATAAAAATATGATTGACTTATCAATTTGAAATATTCTAATGACTGCTTGTATAGATAAAATTAAATTATAAATTTAAATTTAATAATGTAAAAATCATATAATATTTAATACTATGTGAAAAAATTTCAAACAACTGAAACTATATTTTGTGATGGCCGGTAGCCATGTGAGAGGGAGAGAAAAAACAATTAAACATAAGATTTTTACGATACCTAAAATCAGAAATCAATAAATTAAAGAAAATATTACTTAATTATATTTTTGAGGATTTATAACAAAAAATAACCACGGAAATACAACAGCATTTCATTAGACAAAAAGTAAATCAAAAACATTACTAATTATTACATACTGAAAATGAAGAAAAATACTAAAAGGCAAAAGTGTTATCAATACCATTTACGAATTTCACCACGGTAGATAGAAAAGTATTCAGAAATAATATTGACCTTCATGTGTCTTCACAAAAATTATTTAAAACTTGTTCAATTTTCAATCAAGTGAAATAAGATCTTACTAATAAAACTGCAGTTCTCAATCTAATCGCTTTAATATATCTGGAGATATATATAGAGAGTTAACGTTGAACAAATTGAGAAATATGGAAGAACAAACATATTTAAAAGGTTGTTAAATCGATCAGCACAAATAACCTTCAGTAATTTCTGCAAGTACATTTTGACAGTAGTACACAGAGTTACTTTATTTGCCGAATTGTGGTGCGGTCCATAAAGTATTAAACATTAATGTAAAAGGAATTTTACATGTGTTCATTATATTTAATATGCCCAAATATATCAGACATAGATAGCTACTTCTAATTAATGTAATTTTGAGTGGAATGCAAAAAAGGCATGAATAGTACATTGACGTGAATAAAATATACACGAGAAAATCAAATATGAATTTAATCATTTTATATGTACTCAAAATAATAACAGGAATGATACGGATTAAACAATGCACTAAAGACAACATAGATGATAATGTTTTTTATTTAAAAAGCTGTCAATATGCGAGTGTGTTTGATTATACAATTATTTGTATGGAAGTTAAATGGAGGAATTATTTTCCTCGGTAGTACAATAGATGTGTTGAATTGTGACTGCGAATTCATAACTTTTCCAAGTACAATATAAATAATGTTACGTTTGTTGGCAAGCTCAAACTTTTACAGGTAATGGAGCGATATACGGAAACAATGTTGCCATGAATTTACTAATATTTATTTGTGTACTTGGCAAAGGAATCTGAACACTTTTGATATAATATAAATAAATGATACTCAGTTAACTAGTAAGTGATGTTATAAGTTATAAATATTATAGTCATGTTATTGTTTTATGTCATGTTAAGATAAATGTGTATGTTTAATATTAATTTAAGTAAAATTATCTTGTGTAGGCATCAATTTATAGGGGTGGAATAAGGCACAATAAATAGTAATAAGAGGAGTATTTTATTTAAAAACATACCTAATAATTAAATATTATGGTAATGTCATGTAGATCTTACTTAGCAGCTCATATGTGTCATGTTGGAAAATAATCACAATAATAATAAAATGTGGATTCATTGTTACATTGTTCGCCGGGTTGTGCCGTAACCTCCAAAATATCTTCGCAGGGTTAGAATCACAAAATCCTGACTAAATTCAAATAAAATAATATTCATCTTATTAGTGACAAACATTAAAGATTAGACAATTAATTATCACATAATAATATATATAAACTTGATGATGCAATAAATTCACACTTTCACTCTCACAATAACTGTGCGCTCCTCTAAATAGATATTTTAGTAATTTTGTGACTAGCCCCGTGAATCGTAACATGTTTGTTATACCTGTATATTAAATCCATATTGACGACGACTTCAATTAACTTTTATTTTGCATTCAATGGGTCCAATTATCACAACTATCTCGCTACATATATCACATACATCATTTGATAAAATGAGAAGAAATACTTTTTTGGCAGAAATTTAATACACATATATGTTTAATTGTTGAAGTTTTGAAAATATTTAGTGTTTCTAATGACAAATTTTTATTTTGTGTTCATTTATACACCTTGTCAGAATTCATAAAATTCTTAATTATCAAAATTTCCATTTGACAGGACGACGCTAGGCAAGGAAGCTCGTAAAGAGAATGAAAAATTAAATATGTATCATTGGAAATATAAAAAAATACATGATTTTTTAAAAACTAACTAATTCTGAAAATTACATTTTATATGTACTTTTTTATAAGTAATTAAAGAACATTTGGAAATGGAGAAGTCGCTTCTTTGTTGTTGTTCGCGAAGTAGATAAAATTGGTAAAACACTTCTTCGTGTAAATATTTCTGTAGTACGTTGAAATACCTTCAAACATTCGAAATTGTAAATGAAATCAGATATAAAATGTAGTTTAATCGAAACAGTATCATGAAAGATGCAATTTTTGACATTCTAAAAGAGTTTGTTTAAAGAATTTGAAGGAACATATCACACATTGAACGAAGATTGATGTCTAACGTTAGCGGAACAATATCACACGATAGATGGAATGTTTATTTTAATAAACTGTGTTATAATTGATAATAAGTTTGTCTTCCAAGATAAACTGTCAATAGGTTAAATATGATTTATTAACATCCACTGAGCCATGAATTTTGGTTTATCAATACAACTGGGAAAAATATCACGCTTGTACTAATGTTCTGCTTCCTTTCATAAAAAAAACTATTTTTTCTTTAATATATTAAAGTGTCGGGCCGAATTAAGAGAATTAGGAGAGAAAGATAAATTTCAACTGCAAGCTTTCACAATTCAAGCGAATTATCGACATATCATGTAAAATATATCACAAAATACATCATAAACATATTAATCATTAACATGCAATGCAAAGTGCTTTTAAACAATACTATTATAAAAGATAATAGCTAAATTTAAAGGAAACAATACTTGGATACATTTTATAAAGAAGGAAAAGGTTTTTTTGTCAATTTCAAATGCCACTAGATTTTTTAAATTTCATAATTAAAATTTAAGAAATTTAAAGTCGAATTAAAGAATGTAGAATCTGACTGCGTTCTTCATAAAATGTTGTTTTGACCTCCCAAAACCATCACCAATTACGTTCCTCTGCATAAATTCTGATAGAAAAATTCAAATTACTGATACTGGTTTTAAATCTATACCATTCCTTTTATTTTATATTTCCAAATTATCTTCAATTAATGTAGAATAAGAAAATAGTGGCCGAATAGGTGTATAGAGATTGTTAAAAAAGTTAGATAATGTATTTTATACTGGATTGACGGAACATGTCCGCACAGAAAACATTTGCTTGATTACGACAAACTTGGAAATTAAATCTTTTATAATTTGTCACAATGACAAATTATAAATATCGCAGATTTTCTTTGACAATTATCGACATCTCCTCACTATGCTTACTTTGTCAATCGCATTAACCTAACCTTACCTAACCAAAAAGCATTTTCATGTTGCAAACTATACAAAAATATGGTAATCAAAAAGCTATACCCTTTATTCAGCTGTTGAATAATTATAGTAATATTAATTGTTAGATAATTTTGTGCTATTATTAATGAATAGGCAAATATTTTTCCATGTTCAAACGTTTCAAATAATAAATGTTATTATTAAACCTTCAAACTTTGTGTAAAGTTAATATTACAATTTTTTATATCTTCCGCCTTTGTTACTTTCCTCCTTGTAATCTAGATATTTTTAAATGGCGTATTGTATAAAAATATTTATTACAAATTTCTATCATCCCACTAATACTAACGCGATAATATTGTACTCATAGTGTAAGCCAACAGTTGTATCAGATATGTGTCAATCAATGTTTAAAATATTTCCAGAGAATAATATATTATACACATTCACAGCATATGTTAAAATATCAAATCATTTAATGCATTTTTACACACTGTTAAGATATTCACATTATAACGTTTAGTTAGAAAATTGTTTGTATAATGTTTATGTAATGAAATGATGGCGTGTCATTCATTGAAATACAAAATAATAGCAAATATTTCAGATTATTTATGCAAAATAAATGTATTATCAATTAACAAACTGGATCTCCCACATTAACATGATTTAAAAAAATCAAAACAATTGTAACCAACATCAGTATTGTATTTAGTTCATTTTCAGTTAAATCCATAATATCCATAAGTGAAAATTAAATTGCAGCCATTTTATTTTTTACATCTTCTAGATTTGACTTTAGTTAAGTTAGATGTAGCATTAACCTGGAACATCAATGGTAGGATGCACAATATTATTAATTTGATATACTTTTTCTTATTATCTTTATATTATAAATTATTGAGATTGGCAAATGAATAAAATTATAATCATTTTTTAATATAAAAAAATGTTACATACACCCAGGAAACTTTAATTGCTGTAAAGAACAAAATATGTATAGAAGTTTACAATATTTGGAATATTTATTTACCTTTTTTATGAAATTTATTGCTTTTTTTATACAATAATGTTTTTATTCTTTACACCCTCGGTAAGAGAAAGAAAACTTTTTCGATAGACTGCATTACAATAATGTGCGTCTTGGATCAAATTTATTATACGTTATAATAGATTATTGATATAACAGAAGACTAAGATACTTGTATTTACAAAATATATTTTTGACACTTTTATTTTCTATTTTTACAAAAGACTTAATTATTTTTTTATTCAAAGTAGAAGAAATCTGATCTGATCTGAAAAATTCTAATACAACAGTATCAAAAGTTTGTTCATTATCAAAAAGTCCACAAAAAGAATACATTTTGTCCATTACAGCAATTTAAATTTATGTTTATAATCAATAAGATCAAGGCATAGGTATGTACTGCTCAAAGATACATCATACTATATAGGAGCAAGCGGTACAAATTGTTTGTGACAACTTTCCTCTACTTTTCGTCAATTCAGTTACCAACGTGACAATTGAAATCTTACCATAGACAATATGGTTGTATTGTAGGGTACCCAATTACATTGAGGACTTCCTATTTGTTAGAATGAGATATTTAGCAATTACACACACTGTCTTAGGCATAGTAATTACTATTGGAATAGCAATAATGTGATCATTTGATAATATAAACATTTCGGTCAACTACAGTGCATCGTACCTTAGGTTCCAGGTTAACTATAGCCATAAAACTTATGGAAATATGTGTAATCTAGAAGGAACCGCATTACTGAGAATGGATTTGATCTGTGTAAAAGAAAGGCATGAATGTCAAAATATGTAAAACCATCTCATAAGACTTCATGGAGACACGGTTACATGAAAAATCTTCAATTACTCAATAAATAATATCAGTAGACTTATGGTTATGTGGGAAAAGTTGACCAAATATTATGTTACTCTAATATAATTTTGTTACATTGGGACAATTTTAAACATCTGTGGTTGAGTGTTGCCATTTCATCAATAATATTTGACTGCATTGTATTAAATATACTCGCGCCTAAATCACTATGTTATATATAACGTCAATATTGATAATATTATGATTAATGAAGTGTTGTAAGCAAACGTTGCATTAAAGTTGATTATTTATTGTATTCTAAGAACGGTGTATCATGACAATTAACGTGTGCAAAATACTATAAATGAAACTATTTGATACGATGTCTATAATTTCTTTCCCAAACCTCCCAAATATTTATTTATGGTAAATAAACTACTTCGTAAGAATGTTCTCTAGTTTTCAAAGACTTTCTTCAAAATCTTTTGTGTAGAGTTTTCTGGATTATTTGAGTGTATCTGACCTCTTTGGCTGACGTTTCGGATCCAATCGCTGGGTCCATCATGAGGACTGGCTCACGACTGACACTTCGGTCACATCAGACCTCTCTGGCCAATCCGAAACATCAGCCTAAGAGGTTGAATACATGCGACATAGTAGCCCAGAAAACTCTACAAATAAGTTACTTCATAAGAATTGATTGCATCTTGAGTTACTCAATATTGCAAGGATTTAAATAAAAGGTTTTAGATTTCTTTTAATCAAATTAATTATACATATATTTTCTGGCTAATAATGTACATTGTAATAATGGAAAATAAAGAATTACAACAAAATATAAAACCTTGATAAATAACTGAGACTCCCCCCGCAACAACATTGTATATCAGTTTTTACAAATATTGATAGATAAACAGACCGTCGGCCTTCTTGGATGATATACAGTGTTGTTGCAGGGAAGCTCACTTTGAAATTGTGTTTAAAAATTGTATTTTCAATCAATGCCCAAGAAGACATACAACATTGTGGCATTCACAACTGAGATCTGCTCAAAACCAATATACAGTGTTATCACAGGGGCGGTCACAACTGTAGAATAAAACGTATTAATAAATTAAATATTCTGTTAATCCAAAAATCTATTTTCATTTAAAAAATGATTTTAAACATGTTCTAAATGAAACATTGAAAATAGGAAGAAAATAAAATTCTCAACAAAAATTGTTACAAAAGTATCTGATATAAAATACCCCGTTATCGAAATAAGAAAATAAAAAAATTATGTAATGATACAAGACTCAACAAAGTACAACTTTGGGATATAGAATTCAATTGTTGAACGCTGTAAAAATGGTACATCAAAGTAACAGTAGATCATTTTGAACATTTAATTAAGGTACAAATATTTTTTCTTACCTCTCGGTAAAAGAGTATTTTATTCTTGGAACAATACTTACTTAAAATGTTATTTCAATTTGTTTTACCTACTTAGTTTTAACACATTAATTGTTCAGTAAACTAGTAAACATTTTTTGAAGTGAAATTTCTAGCCACGGTATAGTAAATTTAAACGGTCATTTGTCACCGTCACACAGATTTTAAACAAAAATGGATAATCGAAAATACATCTTAAAATGTTCCACAGAAAGGGAGTCTTCGTTTTAAAAGTTCATATTATTATTTTTATAACATTGTGAAATATTTCAATCCTATGCCGTGCGTGCAAAAAAATGATACCGGTGATGGTGAATAGAATGTTCTCAAAGATAACAATTGAAGGAAGAACTTAACTATGCACTGTTTTCTAGTGTTTTACATTTCACATTAGTATTTTCCTACTATGTTCGCTAAAAAATTATAGAGAGAGAAAACATGAATGAACAAGTACATGGCAGTTACTTTTTAATTTGATAGCCATGTAATTGAAACAAACCACTCTTTCGATAGTCATAAACTGAAACTTCTCCACTCAGTACCTTATAAAAGATTAATAATTAACAATTTAGAAACTGTTGAAATACAAAAGAATTTAAATTTGGAAAAAACACTAATTAACAACATAATATTCCCTAACACTTCACCTTTACTGTCTATATTCCCGTTAAAGACCGAAACCTCCCCCCTCTTATAGAATAGACTACAATACTGTACATTATGACATTTTTTGTTTAGAATTATATGTACTATATATTTAAAGTTATGCATGCTTTGTTTAAAATTCCTCTACGGGGGATTGAAGGTCACTACTATGGAGTATGATTGAATGATGTGTACGCTTGTGTTGTGATTCGAATCAGAAATATTTTGCAGGTAATGTTTTGAACGATGAGACGTGTTTAATGTGAAGGTGGATGATGCTCCAATATTCATCCACCACTCTCATATCCGTTTGATAGTCGCGGGAAGTATTGTGGGTATCTGGTCAGAGCAGGTTATGAAACAGATAAATTACTGACGGTTGACACTTGATATATTGTCAGGCACAATTGACAAATACGAAGAAGTTAAACTGTACAATAAAAGTTATTACACATGAATAGTTTATGGAGGCGATTCCTATTGCTGTTGTTGGGAAGTCGGTGGTAAGATGAGTGGCGTTCGTTAGACGGCTCTCTCAACCGCCACTGACCGCAATCATATTATTACATGATGTCGGGACTGGGTGTGTTTACGACTGCTGGGAGCCACTTTTCACGCACCAAGAGTAACTGCCGGGCGTGTTCGGCTACGCCAGATGGTATTGATAAGAGTGGAGGCAATAAACCTTCACAGATACATATTTAGAATTCAATTTTACCTAGCAAAGTATGTATGCGTAAAATGAATTTAATTATCAATGAATTTCATAAAAGTGACATATCGCCTAAAATATTGTACTGATAATTGCCGTAATACATTTGAGTAAGTCAGGACATAATTAAAAATTATTTTTTTTGCTAAATATACTTTTTAAAAATACTTTTGCTTATCATAAAATACCAGAAAAAAAGGACTCATTGTGTATAAATTAAAAAAACTTTATTCATTATTCGTCAATATTTACAAAATGTACATATAAAATTTGGTAATTGTAGAAATATTTCGTAAGATACTCTCGTCACAGATAAATTTAAATATAAATATACAAAACAATAAAACACTATGGGTGTACATAATATTATTTTTTTCACACTGTATGATATATATATAGAGATGATGTGATAATTAAATTTGATCAGTCTCAAAAGACTATGCAAGACATCAGTGAGAAGCAAAACTGCATAAAAATCTTAACATTATATAACAAGAACATATTTGTTATAACAAATTAAATGCATCATTTAAAAAACAAATGTATCTTTCAAAAAATTACAGTCGCTACTCAATAGATGTCTCACTAAAAAAAGCAACTTATAAAAATCAAATCTTACAACTTCTATGTAGGTTGTCAAAGTTTAATCAGTAAAGCATTCAGCAATAGAAAGTTTTGGATTTATGTCCTGGTAGTGACCAAATATTTAAATAGATTTATTCTTTGGGTCTATATAATTTGTTTTAATTATTATCAAGGGGAGCTATGTTCCGAGTAATTGCAACTTACAAATAAAAGGTGATTTCATAACAGTTATTGCATGACAAGGAATAAGCCAAATTACGCTTACATGAGAAAAACCTTTTGAGCACAATATCTAACATAGCGGCATATGCGTGCCACAATGGGGAGATTAATCAAATACCTGGCAGCAGCGGGTGAGCAATGTCATGAATAAAATAAAACTGATATTCGTCTAATAACATGCTCACTCTTATACATCTCAGAAGTACATTTAGAAATGTTCAAGTAAAATTGTATTCTGTTAGTGACTCCAAAACATTTAACAAGAAGACTAAGGCTCGTTTGTGTGATCAGTAGTAACTTTTAACTATAAAGTTTAAAAAATTGTGAAAACGGGTTGTTTGATCATTAGTAAAAAAATATTTACTTCTCGATAGTACATCCCGTAGTAAACTCATTTTATGCTGCGATAATCGATAGTAAAAACGAGAATCGATAGTTAAAAATGGTGGACTTTTCTCAGCTCTTCCTAAAGTCATCAAAACAATAAATTATTCAATATCCCGTTATTTTAGTGGTGAGATTTCATCCAATGATAATCTTGTTGTTTAATATACATTATTACACATAATATGAAAAAATTTCACGACCAAAGTGACATATTGAACGCCAAGGCGAAAAAATCCATAGATAATGCATAAAATAAAGCATATTTGTCACACCTATAGACATCTCCATCTATACTTTGAAAATAGTAAATTTGATGTATCAACAACTCGCAAAGGATTTTTACTATGAGCGTTAGTAAAAAGTTACTACTGATCACACAACCGGCCCTTACATATCTGATTTCAGTAATAATATAGAAAAAATTGTAAAAAAAGTACCAGCAGCGAAAGTAGGAATGGGGGAGAGTGGCAGTAACCCGGATAGAAGCGCAGAACTGAATTTTAAATTTTTTTAATTCAACTGTATTAAGCAAAGATACAAATTTTGTGTTACGTAAGGGGCACATTTTTTTTACTACCCCAAGCACTAAAATACTCAGTTCTGCCTCCGATTTAAAACATTTGGCTAAAATACACCCAAGTATGTTATTAATTAATATATTCTATTATTGTATTAAAAACTTAATGTTCACACAGTAGAGACATATTGTTGTAATATTAATTTGATGAACTAGTCGATTGATTGATTGAAATGTTACCTTCTTATGCTCATTCTTTTTTGAAAAGTTGTCAAATAAAATAGTATTATACATATTAAAATAAATAATAATATAACTTAACAAATAGGAGTGTCATCTGGGGATCACGCCGGCCCGCACTAAGGTCTGTCGTGCTGCATTGTTAATGTGACGAAATCTATCTGAACCCAAATGAATACCGCCGTACCTGAACAAATAATAAAACAAGTTTTTTTACTTACATTTAAAAATGACAATGAATTGAAAAAATAAACATAAATAAATCGTACTACCAGACAAATATGTAAGTCAGTAATCGGTACAATATAATTTATAATATAATAATACACACATAAATGTGACATCTACCCACTCCCTTTGAGGGTGCATGATTTCTATATTTAAAATCAAGTTTGATATCAAAAACGTAATAATTTCTTTCTAAATAATATTTATATCGATCCTAATAATGTGTATTTTTGATATATTTTTTCTATACCAATCATAGAAGTATTAAATTAGAAAAAAAATAACTATCAAATATGTATTTCAATGACATTCACTCATTAAAATATATCAGTGTCAGAACAATGGTATATAATAAACAAGATAATTTATTATATATTTTGCTGCTCAACAATTTTGAGACGCTGGAATGTTGGCAATTTTAGCTAATGGGAGAAATAATATTTTTTATCATTACACACTTATATTAATGAGTTATGTCTCCATTATGCCGAGGTTCCCGTGGTGGCGCGAAGAAGAAGATGGAGTGCAGAGTAAGTATGTGGAATATTAGAGGAGTAATGGACAAAAAGATGAATGAACTGTGTGATAATATGAATGAAAAGAACATAGATATATTGTGCATTAGTGAGAGCATGAAGAAAGGAAGAGAGATGGAGCGCAACGACACGCTGGTTCTATGGTCCGGGGTCTCAGAGGACCGGGCGTGTCAGATTGTTGTAGCGTTGCTCTCGAAAAGAATGATAGAATGCATGAGAAAATATGAGTTTGTCAGTGCCAGGCTCATGTGGATTCGTTTTCTAACGGGAATTTGTCAACCGAAGCAAGACTAGCAGTGCACAATGGAGTTCAGGTACTAACACTGATGTATGGAAGTGAAGCCTGGAGCTGGCAGAAGAGAAATGAAAGTAGACTGGATGCAGTGGAAATGAGCTCACTTAGGCGTATATGTGGCAAATCTATTTATGAAAGAGTAAAGAATGAAGAAATAAGGAAAGAATGTAAAGCTGATGTTAGTATAATGAGTAAGATTAAGAAAGGATAGGAAAGGAAAAGAACTAGAAGATGTATGAATGTGGATGAGGCAAGAATTGTGTGTCAGGATTAACTGCAAAATCTGCAATTTAAATACCCTGGACAATCGGGAGTCTTTTGTGTAACATTTTATTACATACTGACACATTAGGTATTAGAGATAAGCTAAACCGTTATTGTGACTGTGATTGTGAAATTGGTATTCAATTGTAACAACTGATAAATTAAATTTAATTGTTGGAGGTTTAGTTTGTAATGTACTAATGATTGCTCGACGAATTACAAATAACAAGTTACTAATTGTCATTATAATCAAACACAAATCTCTCAATCACAGTCACAATCACGGTTAAAATAAGGGTTTAGCTCATCACTATTAGGTATATCTCTTGTTCTGACTATGAGTGTATTAGTATAATAAGGTATATAAGTAGTAAACATGAAAAATCCCTAAATTGGCATCCGGCTAACCCCAATTTGGACAAATGTAATTCAAGGACAGGAACAACGCACATAATTCAACGATTCATTTGACAAATTTATGCAAAAAGTAATACTCACCATCTCGTTACAACAACGACTATGTTATCAAGGTTTAGCAGGTCCAGCAGTCTCAGTAGTCTAGTGCCGGCAGCTTTCTCTCCATCATCGTCATAATCCTGGCGGACTCCGCATTTCCAGGCCAATATGTTGTGAGTGGCCGAAGCGATCTTGCGTTCACATTTCAAATTCCACAACACGGCCCTGTAAATGATAGTAAAAAATTTGTAATACTGTAAAATAAAGAAAAGTTAATTTTCAGAAAAAAATTATTGCTAATTGAAAAATCAATCTGGAATGTTCCAATTTGAGTAAATTGTGATTTTGTTTGCGATATTTCTCATTTTTCTTGCCAAGTAATTCAAGTGAATAAGATATTATTTTTTGGTTTCTAATTAAAATGAATATACAAGTGTGTTACTATAAATACAGTGAGTGCACTGTTCTTTCAAAAAACAAAGACGCATCGTCCTTCCAAAAAACAAATATAAAATAAATAATAATGTTCTAAGTGCTTTAAGGGCTTTATGAACTTTTATTTTTTCGTTTTTTTCATTTTTTTTCATCTCAAAACCATATGAAATCGCAGTCAATGAACGCTTATAATGAAATAGTACCCACGTTTCTTTTTTAGTTATACCAACATTTTCATGGTTTTTTCGTATAATTTTTTGTATAACTTTTCGTAAAATTTGAAAAAGCTACGATTTTTCTGGGCAGCTAACGGGTTAAAAACTATTTTTATATTACACAACACAATGTTTCAAAATTTATTTAGTCTACTAGATTTATAATTTATTTCGACATATAAATGTTGCATGTAGCTAATAAGAAATAAAAAAATTTAAGGTTGAAATGACTTACTCAATTATCAAAATAGACACTAGCGGAATACCGTTGAACGTTGTAACAATACACTGAATACAATGCGTCAAATTTTTCACAATTGTTACTATTTGCAACATATTATATTCATTTAAAACAATGTGACACAAAATAATTGATAAACTCAATTTTTTAAATTTCTTGATTTAGACCACTTTCATAATAATGGGCATATTTCCATAATAATATTACGTTTCCCCATCTATGTCTGTGACTTTCTGGATGCCGGCTTCAGTGGTATCATTATGGCTGTTTAGTGCTTGCTTAAACGGCCAGGTCTGTGAGACGCAATCATGCCACAAAATAATGTGTTTTTAATATCTCTAGGTTAAAATTACGTAAATGATTTTTCTTTTATATATTCAATAACAGTACATAAATATATATTAAATTTGAAATGAAGTATACACTATAAATCAAAACATTGCGAAATTGTACAAATTTTGAGCTGTTATCTCTCTTATATATGGTCATCTTGAGTCGTATCATAGAAGCCGTGAATGAAATCGTACAATTTTTTTCTATGGTCACACTGTCAAAGAATGATGCGACGCTGGCAGTTTGTAATATTTACGTGTGTTTAATAATCATTTATGTAAACATGATCTCAGTTTTTTCAAGAATATAGTCACGCTGTCAAATGCGACGTGAGATGTTAAGAGGTTACTTTCATTTTTCCAGTTTGAATTTCGAGATATTTTTCCATTTTGCATACCCTTTCAAGATGAGACTAATAGTTAATTCATTTACAATATCAAGTAAACATAAAAGTGCGTTATTTTTTACGTAAATATTGCTAGAGTGAAAGGTATTAATAGAAAAGGACAAGTATACAATTGTTGGTTTTTTAAATTCCTAGGTAATAAAGCTATCAGAAAATAGGCATTTCTTCAACATTCATAATACATATGTGTTGCCATTTGAAATTATCAAGTGAAAATTAAATAATTTGTATTTAAACATAAAAATTCTCACCTAAGAATTGTTGTTTATGATAAAAACCATTGTTTGTGTCGATAAACATAATTATTACAATTATGCCCCGATTTATAAGGAAAAAATTGACGTAAATTCATACTAATAACTAATATTTACAACTTTTGAAGCAGCTGTATTTGTGAAGAGAAAACTATGCTAATATTATATAATAATCGTACTATGGCTGTAATAAAAAAAAAAGTTTTTTTTAAATATTTATTAATTGTTTTAATAAATTACATATATATTTAATATTAAAATATAAATGAAAATATGACAAAAGTATTATTATTCACTGTTAAATAATTAGTTGTTCATCAAGCACATTATCGTTATTCAGAATTTCGTTTTTTTTTCTTTACACGGATTCAAAACAAAATTTGATTCTCACATATTACAATTTAAACTGAATTTAGAACTAAAATTTTATGTTCTTTCACATATTCAATACTCGTTCATGTGCACCCAAACATCGATTTGTGGGAGTAAATTTGATTAATTAGAGAAAAGAATTGGTGTATGTCGTCGACCACTCTTTTGCCATCCAATTTAGGAAGTTCACACGAGTCCGCACATTCAATGCTCAGTTCGGGAACATCCTGAAAATAATTAATAATATTATAATTATTGTTATTTAGTTATCAGTATTTTTATGTCTAAAATATTAAAATACATGTTTATTTATTTATATGACTATGACAAATACATTTGTCATGTATAATTCTTTTGATAAGATTATTTATCTTTAATAATATTTCCAATAAAAAATAATTTATCTGCACTACATAATATATGTATATTGAACTATGTAATTTGTATTGTTAAATCAAATAGATAATTGTTATAGAAATGGTAAAAACTATCAACTTACGTTGCGATTTTTATTCTAAGATAACCATTTAAAATTTTGTTGGAATATTTCGTAGAGCGTATCAATGGATACTTTTTGACCTTAGGCATCTTGAGTCACAGGAGGCAGTAATTTCAGAACAATAATTTGTATAATAAAATATAATGAGAACCAAACCCAACAAAAAAAAAAAAACACGGGTTCGCGAATTTCACGTTGAATCTTTGAATAAATTAATTTTATGCGCTAGACGCGCATGTGATGCAAGCCGTGCATGCGTTGTCAGATTCTTAGTGCTCCGATCCGTAACATAAGTTTTGATACATGTATTATGTTGAGAAGTCAAAATTATAATCTGTTTTCGTATAAAAACAGCCCAAAACCACACAATTTACAAAAATAAGCAATTGGTATCGAGAATAAGTATAATGTTCATTCATAGTGTAGTCAAAATTTGTAATAAAATGTGTTTTATAGGCAAATTTTATGAAAATCCAACGGAGCACAGATCCCACGATCGTCATGGCCGAATCCAACGGCGTACTGAAAGTCCGATGGACAATTAAAATTATCATGTTTCATAAGACTGGAAATATATTATTTAAAAAATGATTATTGTGTTTCTGATATTAAACTCAGTTTTAAATAGTAGTTAAAGCCTCAAAGCATGTGAGTAAATATAGTTTATTATTTAAAAACGTATGTTTTTACTATAACAAAGTATGTATTTTAAAAACATCAAAAATTCATCAAATGTACTGCAAATTGAATGATTTATAACTCTATTAATTTTTAACATTTTGCTAATTTGGTTTCCTACAGATTTGTCTCCGTAATCTTGGCTTTAAGATTATAAGAAAATATATTTCGTTTACGCATTCATTTAGCGCATTGACTCAATTTTGTACAATGCCTAAAATGCATCTAATGGTTGCGGTCTTTCTTATAATATTTGTATCATCTTAATTATGACAAATAATGTTCAGTTTATTAGTTTTATATTAATGTAAAGGTCCAATCTAAGTAATAGTTGTCTATACAGATTTGTCTCCGTAATCTTGGCTTCAAGATTATAAGAAAATATATTTCGTTTATATTAATTCATTCAGCGCATCGACTCAATTTCGTATCATGCCTAAAATGCATCAAATGGTCGCGGTCTTTCTTATAATATTTGTATCGTCTTAATTATGACAAATAACATTCAGTTTATTAGTTTTATATTAATGTAAAGGTCCAATCTAAGTAATAGTTGAAAAAAAAGTCAAATCTATTGAATAATTTCTGATATAAATAAACAATAAAAACACACATTTTCGTAAAAAAACGCCAAAATATGAATTATTATTGCAAGTCGCGCCTTAAATGTTTTCACTTTTACTATAATGCATTATTGCATTATGGCATTAATGCATACATTATACTATAATGTGCATTATTTAGTATATACGTTACCAATGGCGTGCAGTAGTTATAAACTTAGTTTTTTTTTTAAATAAATATGCGTACACAAAATATACATGTCACATCAATATTTTTAAATTTTCAAACTAAGCTAAACGTTTGTACTATAAAAATAGAACTAACTTGGTGGTCTCCTGGAATGATGCGCAAATCCCCAACCACTACATCACTAGGCCAGCGTCTTAACCACCAGACCAACAAGCTACTCAGATTATGCTGTTACCGACAATGCTAACTAGGTATACTAGGTATCAAAGAAAAATTATTCTAATTTTGTGAACAATTCTATCTTCTAGAAAATAAAGTGAATTCATTACTTCAAAAACGGCAATTTCTTTTATTGCTCTGTACAGTTCTCTGCTTTCAATTTCGTTGAAAATATTATCAACATATTCATATTTAAAATATTTCATTAAGACAGTGGTCAAAAACTTATATTTAAATAACTAGCTTTACAAATGACATAACCGAAAATCATATAACAAAAAGAAATAATATATATCGTAATATATTTCAATACTATTGGCCATAAAAAAATGCAAACTCACTCACTTGACAATTAATCAACAAACACTATACAAAATATGAACTTCAAAATATCGTTGGAATACACCATTAAATAAAGTTTAGTATTCAGAATTATCATAAGGTATAATCCCACAAAAAAAAAAATATGGTAAGTAAAATTTGCTTAAAAACTGTAGAAAATTGACAGACGTAAACGTGCCTGTAACATAACACAGCTTACAGTACGGTTGTTATAATGATCAAACAAATAAATTGGGTGCACGCAAATTATTTCCAAGTATGACGCAGCATGCGAAAGGATGTTAAAGAAAAATATGTTTTTTTATTTTAATATTAGAAGATATAATATATTTTTTAAATAATCAGTAAGATATATATATTTCTTTTAACTTTTGTTTCTTCTCTATGCGAGTAAGACTCGTGTATAGAGAAGGAGTATATACAATATAACTTATGTTTCAGTTAGTCTGTGTACATATTTTTTGACTTCATATACAAATTTATAATAATCTGTAATTTTTCTAATTGTGATGGGGAGATTGTTAAAAAATTTGATGCCTTGTTAAATATAGTGATTTTGGGTTGCGGTATATTTTAGTTTTGGAATATCAATTTGGTCTCTAAATCTTGTGGATCGGAATTCGCTTCTAATATTTAATTTATTTTTAATTTTAAAATTTTGGATTTTTAATTTTTTTTGTATCTTTTTACAGTACAGCCTTTGGTGTAAATTTTAATATTAATTTCAGTATTATCTTTCTGTTGAATAGCAAATCGTAGAAAGTATGTTTTATCAGTATTAATTTATATATAATTCCTAGAATATTAAGTAATCCATAGCATTTTGCTTGTATACAGTGCACCTAGTATAGTCAAGTACTTACTCTACATCCTTTGGTGATAGAATTTTAGCTACGTGGCCTTGAAAGTGACTTTTTCTGTCTTCAATTACTTCACCATGAACTATTTCTGGACAGGGAACACAAATTCTCTGTGGGAAAAATAATAAAATAATTAGAAAATTTATATACGTACATACATTTGTTTTATTTATTTTTTCTGATCAATCTTTATTACTTACAAACTCAGATCTGAAATTTTCTAAATGTTTGATAATATTTAAAAATTTAACATACACTGGAAAATATGTCTGATATGTAATATTATAAAAATAAAATTTACAAGCCTGTTATAATAATGTGTGTACGCAGATGAGAGTTGTCTCGGAAACACGTCTCGAAAGTCGCATAAAAGACTAATTGTCTATTGTATTTTGCATGCAGAATAGAATGACACAACTGACCTTTACTGACAAATCTCTGAGACGAGAGATCAAAGTCTCACCCGTGTACATGAACCATAAAACTTGTAAAACAAAATTAAAAGATTAGACACACGAGCATAAACAATACGAATTAAGGGTAAAATTGAATATAAATGTATGAAGATTGAATTAGCTATTCAAATTGAATCACCTGCCATACAAAAAGATAGATAAATAATCTTAACATATATAGCTGCCAGATGGACTTTTGATTCTGTGCGATTACTTAGTTTCTAACAAATTTCTTAGGCAAGTGCTGGGGAAAAATGAAACAAAAAAATAGTAAACTTCTTCATAGACATTTTACTTCATGATCTTCATCGATGTTGTGATCAGATTTTTACTTCGTCAAACTACTAACTGCAAGAAGGATTTTGTTCACTTTTAGTGTGCATCTGTGCAAGAAATTAATATATTGTACCTTTGTTTTATAGAAATGGAAGGGCTGAGAAAGATATTGAAAGGAGGGTGACTGCAGGATACAAAGTGAACGGCGCTTTTAATGGAATTATAGCTAATGGGAACTTGTCAGCCGAGGTAAAACTAGCGGTACACAATGAAGTCCTGGTACCGACACAGATGTGTGGAAGTGAGGCTTGGATCTGGCAGTGGAAATGAGATTGCTTAGGCGTACGTGTGGCAGATCCATTTATGATAGAGTAAAGAATGAAGAAATAAGGAAAGTATGTAAATCTGATCTAAGTATAGCGAGTAAGATTTAGAAAGGATCACTAAGGTGGTTTTGTCATATGGAACGGATGAATGAGGAGAGAATGGTAAGGAAGATATATGACGCAAGTGTTGATAGCACCAGAAATAGAAGACGTCCGCATAAGACTTGGCACAACCAGGTAAATCAGATACTGGAGAATGGTCCTGTTAGAAGCCTCATAATCGGCAAGCTTGTATGAGAAGATGTATGAATGTGAATGAGGCGAGAACTATGTCAGGACAGAAGAGTGTAGCGCTCTATCCTCTCCACCTACCCCCACGGAGAAACGGCGTGATGGTAAGTTAGTTAGTTAATTTGGAACAAGGTATCATTTGAAATTTACATCAAACAGATATTGAGCTTGAAAATTGTAATATTCATTTTACAATTTGATGGAGTTCTATGACAGAGTTCAGTTCATCGCCAATATGAATACTGCTATATCCTGGCATATAACATATATTACTCATAGATTGTTTTCTTGTTATCTTCTAAACTACTAGGAAAATTCACATGTTTTTAATACAGTTGTAAAAAGCTAATGTCACAATTTTGATACAAAAATAACAATTTTGATACCTTGCTCTTCCAAGGTCACAGTGTTGTATATGTGCAATAATCAATAATACAGGTGAGCCATAAGTTTATGCACTTTTTAAAATTCAATAAAAAAAAAAATGCACATCGTACAATAATTAATGTTTATCTCACTGAAAGAGTACAATTGGAAAAATCATGTCATCTAAATATCCACCATCACGCCGCTGGGATTCCTTAAA
The DNA here is from genome assembly GCA_022840565.1 of Eubasilissa regina. Lineage (NCBI taxonomy): Eukaryota > Metazoa > Arthropoda > Insecta > Trichoptera > Phryganeidae > Eubasilissa > Eubasilissa regina. Next base: position 2,572,128 of record JAINEB010000019.1, read on the forward strand.
TCTGGCACCGAGGTTTTGAAACACTCTATGACACAAAGCGCGTGGGATGTTGGCTATCTTTTGATGAATATTTGTCTTAAGTTGGGTTATTGTGGCTGGTTTATCCAAGTAGACTTTTGAGATAATCTGGGCTGCGGGGGGGCAATGGGATGTCACCTCGATGCAATATCAGTTTGTTAGGAAACATTTCCTTCATCTTGCTGCATCCAAGTCCTCTAATAGTATCCTGGAAATTGTAGTTTCAAAATTCGACAGTTAATCTTGGTTTCGCCGTAGAAGCAGAACACTCGCAAGTCGACATTCTCTTCGCTTCTGCTCCATGACCCCCCGCTTTTCTTATTTTGCATTGAACCAGTCTCCTTGAACTTCCTGAGTCACGATTTAATTAAATTAACACTCGGACATTGATTCACACTATGTGATATGTAGTGAGCGTGAAACAGGCGCCGAACAATCACATAAGAATTGTTGTTTTTGTAAAATTGATTTACACAGAATACGCGTTGTTCCCCCGAGAAGCAATCCATTGCGACTAAATTTCTAAGGACCAAACATCCGCATGCTCCTCCTTCGCATGGTTCTCGCGTCTAATCCATTTAAAAAGTGCAAAAACTTATGGTCCACCTGTACCTTAAATAAATAACTTTTATCCAATTTCTAATTGTCTAAAATGTTCTACAAAAAAACAATATCTAGTTTATGGTGCATTTGCAAGCTTGAAAATGTAAAATGATTATTTTTTTATAAAATGCCTGTTATTAAAATAAAGCGTAACACAATCCTGAACAATACATTTATTCTTCGCATTTGCCTGCCCCATGACAGACACCAACAATCTTGCATGAACAGGTCTACCGAATATTTCAAATAATGGACTGTTAAGTCTACCTCTATAATCGAGACGGATGTCTCTGCAGGAAGATGATTGGAAAAGCAAAGTTGAATGCTAGAACCAAAAGAGTGTGATTTTATACTCTGCTGAAGTATGAAAAAATATAAATCACCTCTTCATGAACAATTAACGTAGCCTCTCCCTCTGGTGGGATGCTATCATTTGGTAAATTTTGTAGGATTTCACGAACTTTTTCTATCCATTGAAATAATACAGTTTCGCCTAGATTTTCCCTACGACAAAAAAAATAACAGTTAAAAATTCGTCAGATCCGGACTAAATCCCATCAAGTTATTGAATATTTTTATTGTGTTAATCAGAATAATTTATATACAGCGGAACCTCGGGTTACGAACGACTCTGATTATAAACAATTCGGGTTACAAACAAAATCGCCTGTTCGTGCTCGGCGGGCTGAAATCTTGGTGTGCCGCCGTAGTGAAAGAGCGTTCACTCAGAGCGGACCACTGTCCTAGTGCATTTTATTTATCAGACTGCTGCTCAAGTGCATTGTATTTATCGAACTGCCGCTCAAGTGCATATTGTATTGTTTTTATACACGTATTGTTAATGTTTTAAAAGATATCACCCCGAAAATAATATACTTTAATAATTACTTTATAATTTACTTTATAAGTTGCGTTATAAATCTAATAATACATAATATATTTCCATATCTCTTTTCTACAACATTATAAAATGCAGAAATAAACAAATCTCATTGGACAGATTTTTAGTGAGACAGAAACCTGATGAGCTACAAGCACTTGATAACTTCCAAATAATAAAACTTTTCTTCTTTGCGAGATAGTTAAAATAAAGTTTGCTGGATCTCGGATTACGAACTTAATTCGTTCCGTAAAACTGTTTGAAAACTGAGTTGTTCAAAAACTGTTCAATTATTCCCATAATAATCAATGTAAAATGTATTAATCTGTTTAAGAAAAAGAAAATGTCCCTTTATCATATTTATTTTCTATATCTTGCTTGAAATCCTATAAATGCAAAAAATATTCATGATTTTAATAAAATGAAAAGAATACACGTAAAAACAAACTTTATTTGAACTTATCTTACAAAATATAAAATATGTAGTAGTGTTATTGTTTGGAAGGGGACTCTTCTTTCACGAAAACATCGGGTGCTTGAAGTTCATCAGGTTTCTGTCTCACGAAAAATCTATCCAACGTATTTCTTCTTGCCTTTTATAATGTTGCGGAAATGAGATATGACATTAAGTTTTACCAGGGTGATATTATTCCACAAAACTTTGCACCTCACTCCACTTCACGCACATTTCGTGGATCAAGAACTTAGAAACATCTTTCATTCATTCATCAGTCTCTGAAAATAATATTTCTTCTGTTGTCGTCTTTTGCTACTCATTAAGAAGCTGTTCCAGTTCTTCCGTATGAATGCTGAGACTGCCTACCTTTTCGTAAATCGAAATTCTGTTCGCAAACTGAAGCATTTTTTTATCAGAATTTTTGTTCGTAAACCGAGGTTCTACTGTATTCTTGTTTTATTACTTTCAATTCCTTTTCAGTTAAGACTACGAATTTTCATTGTTTTGTATAGGTTTCAATAGCATAAGGGCCATTTTCGGGGGTCTGGAACAGATTAATCCGTTTTATATTGATTCTTATGGGAATAATTGTTTCAGTTTACAAATAAGTCACGTTACGAACAGTCTTACGGAATGAATTAAGTTTGTAACCAGAGGTTGCACTGCATATCAATGCAGGCTTTATTGTAGTGAGTGTAGTCTACAGACTTATTTCAATATTAATTTTACACTAGGATATCCAAAACATACATTTATTTGTAATAAATTTTGAGTAAAAACAAAAAAAAACAATATCTTTACTATGGATATGATATAAAGAAGACAATTGTGTTTTGGTTATTCTGAGAACTTACGAGAAACTTTAGAAATAATACAATAGAGTTGTTATAACCCGAATTTAGGCTGACCATCAGGTGACCACATATGTTAGACTATGTCACCATGTTTCCACAAACAATTACAGTGGTACCTCAGTATACGTCCTTAATCTGTTCCAAATCTTTGGACTTGTACCAAATAAATATTTCCCATAAGAAATAAAGAGACAATGATTAATCCATGTTACTATGAAAAAAATCCTACTGTTATTGGCGTATTGATAGGGTTGTATAAAATATATTAAACACTGCTTAATACTAAAATATATAAATACAAAAGGAATTAAATTAAATAAATGAAAATTTAACAGGTTGAAGATCATCAGGTTTATCATTTAAGTACTAAAAATCTGTCCAAAATAATTCGCTTCTGCCTTCTCTTCATGATATTTCGGAAATGTGACATTATCTGGTTATTCCAGACAATACTATTACGGCTTGTTCGGGCTTTATTGGCTTCTCATTAACTTGCTTAGAACTCATGGTTAATGAATTTATTAAAGTTATAGCGCGTGCTATTCACCGAATGGTAGAAACAGTAGTACTAACACTCGCAGAGGTGCCCTCTCTCCAAAAACCAAATTCAGCCGAACAAGACCGAGGAGATTCAAGTTTGTTCTGCACTCTTTCCATTTTATATCTAAGATCTTCCTCGAGCATCTGTTGTGATACATATCAAGGGACTTCAGATAGTGGCTATATAACACCCGTGATTCACATCCATATAATAGTGTGAGCAATACTATAGCACGCTACAGCTTTAAAATATGTAGTAGGTATGACATTAAAGATAGAAAATATTCCAATAAAACCTACATGTAGATTTTTAAAATTATTTTAATTTTCACAACTAAACTTTGTACTACATAACGTATGTGTGTAGTAGTGTTTAGTTATGAAAATTAAAATAATTGTGTTACACCGCAAAGTAAATAAAAATTGTGTCAATTAATCATACTTACATGTAGACATCATTCAGAGCTTCATGAATTGAGGCCTTTTGACTCCTTGTCAATGATGGGGCTGACATTTCAAATGATGGCGGAGCTTCAGAAGGATAATTCTCTGGCAAATTAAAAATAATGGTGACATCTCTGCCCGCTTCGTTTAAACTAAATCTAAATTGCCGCGCTCCTTCAGCCTCTGCCTTCCATTCATCTCCATAGATTGCACTGAGAGCTTCTATCTCATCAATCTAAAACATTAAAATTAATCATAAAAACTTATATTTGGCATGTTATAATGGCACCAAGCAAGCTTGCGGCGAGTAAAGCAATATGTCTTATTTAATTTAACTTGGCGAAATATTCACAATTAGTAAATTTTTATGCTACCTGTTTAGAAGCATTGTCCATTTCGATGTTTTGATAATCATAACCTTACTAAACTGAATAACTATCCCTTATTTTAGGACACGTGAAATAAAATTATAAATTCAATATATCAAAACTAAGTTTTTGCCATAAAAATAGCATTTTACACGTATGTATTCGAAAATCAGACACTACCTGTCATTTTCGAATAATATGTTACAAATAAATAATAGACGTAGTGTTGACTTTTATAATATCTTGCAGTCTTTTTTATTACTCAATAAACGATTCTCGTATCTATGAATCTGTATTAGACGTCGCATTTTATATTACTATCAACACGAAAATCTTTGCAAAATACATATTTGTTATTTGTGTTTGTAGTTTTCAGCGCAGAAAAGATGAATTTCGGCACTTTAGCTTTGGTTTACTTAAACCGCCCAAAACCTTATAAATAAGGTTTTGGGCGGTTTAAGTAAACCATAGAAAAGATGTATGTTAGTTTTTTTCGATTTATTAGGCTCTTTCATAGATAAGGGCTCTTTTAAAATATAATGTATGATAGAACGGATTTGATGATGATAATTTTAAAGAGATGCTCTTCATTATTTTATTTGAGCGGCCCCGCACACTGCTAATATTTCGCTCTGCGATTATTTCCAGGTATCACATCGTTAATTGTACTATGGTTATAGAAGGAGACATTTTCTACAACACATTATACACAAATGGGCAGGCTGAATATTTTATAATTAACTCAATCTAATTATGACTACCTTATATTACTGACGCGTTGTATTGCCGGAGCCGGTCTCACCTCCGATTCCTGACCGGACGGAGGATGGTGTCGTCATACGCATTTCCTCTCCTCTCGATGTCTGCTAGGCTTGATATGAAGTTGCGCTTTCGTACTTGCGCAATCAGCATATTAGTGATAGGCACGAGAAGATGACGGGAGGGTAAATTAAATTAACAACTTTCTACACATATTTAGACATTTATTAACAAAAGATATTTATTAACCTAACCTAACTTTATTTAATATGGACGCACTGATTGTTTTACTCACTCACTAACTACCAACTATCATATCCATTTTCGCAGGACAAGCTGCGTTGGAGCCCATCCCTGATCTAGTTCACGGGCGTGGGTTCTGCAGCTTTACTCGGGTCATGTGCCTTCGCCATATGGTCTCCACGGCTGCGTCCGGTCATCTCAAGATGGATGGCATTCGATCCTTTAATGTGTGTGGCGAGGATATCCGCCGCTCGCCTCGTGTCCAAGAAAGGATCTTTGAATGCTTTCCAGGAGGCATCTTGCAGCTTCCTGGCGGCTTCGTCTCGAGGCAAAATGGCAGTCGGTAAAGAGCTGCCCGGAGGCCGGCCACAAACCGGCGGCACCCCAGGAGCAGATCCGGGGCGTAGAACGATCGGAAACCGAGAGAACGTCCTCAGCCTAGGCAGTAACCTATTTTGGCCAATGTACGGGGGAGGGGGTAGCCACAAAATAATAAATACAATAGGTGAACGTCACACGTAAGATGCAGCCGTAACAGGTTGAATGCCCGCATCGCTCTGCCGCTCTGGTACCAGCTTGGTTGGGCACCCACGCTGCCATCAAAGATGCGGTTTGCTCCCCGTTTTCCATGTCATGATGTTGGCTGTCTTTGCTCGTCAGCCGTCTGATTTTCCGTTTGATTGAGATGCGCGCTTGATTCATTCGATTCAGCTCTACTTGTTCCTGCATTGTCTTCTTTCTTTCTGCCTGTTCAGTGACTACAGGTGCGCTTGATGCGCTTAACTTTCGACATCTCCTAGACTTCGGTATTTTCTGTACGATTGGAGAAAGGCGGTCCGAGACATAGTCCGAGGCCACCGGTGGACTCTCTTTTGAGAACCATTTCGCAGCTGTCTTCGGCGAACTTTGTTGCACTTATACTGTGCTGTTCCGGCAGACTATCCTCGAGAGACTTTGTCAGACTATGTCTGGCAAATTTCTAACATGAACTTGAACTCAAACTCGAACTGTTCTGATCTCGAGGCGAACCCGTGTCCGAGGCCAGCTGATGAGCCTGAGTTTTTCCTGCCATTCGAATATGATTATTACATCCACTTCACCCTTTAAAACAATGAATCCTATACGATAAAAGACGATGGCCGGCTTTTTAATGGTTATTGCGCAACTCTAAGTCGACGTTCCCTTAACAATTACGTCTACCACAAGGTCCAAAGGTAATTTGTTCAAACTGCGATTTTCTCGTCATATGGCTTCGTTGACGGTGATTTGCGTGAGATGGGTAAAATTCAGTTTCCTTCATTGTTTTTTTTATTCTCTAATTAATGTGATAGCTTCGCGTCACTTTACGTCGAGGTATAACAAGTATGTACTGTGACCGCTCGGTCAGTTTCGTGAGACAATTTTCACAACTTCAGTGCTAATCATTGCGAATGTGCAAAGATATATTCATTTTAATTACATCGAGATTATATTTTTGAGGGAAGCTCTATAAAAACACACAAAAATATTAGTTAAATATACAAATAAGAAAGCATGGATTAAATAAAACACAACGATGGCTTGGAGACAAAATGTTGTATTTATAAAATTGTCCAATTACATGATAAGTACTACTTAAATTCAAAATGAGGTACCTCTCTGATTTAAAATAACTATGTTTGTTTCTTACGTATCTCCGAGATTCCCAAAAACATTAAATGAACTTACGCCACGACTAATTGATAGGATATTTTATTTAGTTCAATGTCAAAATGTTGTTTCAGTGAATTTTCTTTTTCTTTTAATTTTTTTCCCATTATAACTATGATAGTCTAAAAATTCGTCGATATTAGCTAACAATATAATATTCTTAATACAAATTAAATTAATCACTTAGAAAGAAAAATAATAATTAATCAATTCTGGCGTCGTCTAGTGGGTGAACTCAAAGGTATTTGAGATTCATCGCAATATAAAGGTTGATTGCTTTTAAAAATGAAAAAATAGATTGGAGCGATTACAGAATATAAGTTCAAAATTTGTTGACAATGTATTTGGTTGATTTAGCAATATGGTGAGGGCGTTTTTCCGATTAGAAAGAGGTCAAGGTTCAAATCTCGGTAGAAACTAAATATATTTCGATAAATACATTTTTTCTGTTTATCTTTCTAGTTTATTGATTTTATTTGTATTTAAATACTACGGAACAATATTCTGAAAATGTGACTTTGCAACAAAAATGTATTCTTATTAAAAATAATATTCTTTAATAAAAAATGCACCAAATAGCAATCAAACTGTATATTTCTTATAGGAATTAATCTTTAAATCTAAAGGATTTAATCTTTAAAAAAACATTTTTTTTCAAATTACCAACAGTTTACAATTTGTAGTTACACCATTTTAACTTTAGGCGATCAATAGATTTATAACGTTCATAATATATTTCTATGGAAACAAAATCAAGTGTAATTCATAGATAAGGTGTAATCGTATATATTTATTATATTGGTAGCACAGCACGTCTTAACATAGATAAGAGATGTATAGATATGCGACCATAGATAAGTATGCGACTTAATACGTGACTAATATCACGGCACACTGCACACAATATTTTTGTGAAATTGTCGCACGTCACTTGTCATTCGACTTAAAAATTCCAATCGAATGTTTTGATTTTGTGTTCTTGAACTTTAGCACCATGCTCTCATTTTTCAGGAAATTATCTTTAGATTTGCCAGGAAAATCCACAACGGATTTATCGAAGGCCAAAATGGAAAAATCTGCAACGATTACTGATCTTGGTTATAAAGATACAAATGAATTGAAAGAAACTGTGTACGGTGAGAGTTATAATAAAAACATATTCGTTTATTTTCGTGTAAACTCATAGAAAATCAATCGTCATGATGGTAGTATCTATTTTTCTCGTTAATTATTTACGCTCTTGTCATCAACTGCAAAATATGTGACACAACACTGTTATGTTATGTCATTCTGTTGTTCTAAATCTAGTGTATTCTTTCATTTTAAGATTTTCTACGTACAATTCGAGACCCTGAGAAGCCTTCCACTTTAGAAGATTTGAATGTTGTTTACATTGACGGAATATTTATTAAACCCCCAACCGCAGACAATGTTCAGGTTATCCGGATAGAATTTAACCCAACGGTTCCACATTGCTCTCTCGCCACGCTTATAGGTCTATGCATCAGAGTGAAGGTTGAGAGATCTATACATCATTTAATAAAATTGGATATTTATATTAAAAAAGGAGCGCACACAACAGAAGAAGACAGTAAGTTTAGCTATAAATTAATGCACATTTGAAATACCTTTAATTTACTCAGTTGGTGGATAAGGACTAATATTTAACCCCTGCTCCAGGTTTAAGCTCATTACACAGCAATACAAAACAGTAAAAAAAAAAGTGTATGTATAATTTGTTTAGAAGAAAGATTTGAGATTCTTCTTTTTTATAAAAAATATTTCCCATCATAAATGGAGACTTCAGTGATTTTCTTATTCAGAATCCTTCAGATAAGTTCATATTTGAGGTATCCAGCATCAGTATCGTAACCGACAGATGAGATATATGACTTTCAACTCTCATTGGGGTTGTTTAATTTGTTTTTATTATGAATAATAATAGTTTTTAATCCACATTGAGTTAAACACTTTACATTTTAACTTGAATTACGGATTACTATTACACAATTCTTTTAAAGCTAGAAATATTTTCACATACAAAGTCACACGGTAATATAATTTTTACAATTCATGTGTTGTCATTTCATGCCAAAACTACTTATCAGAATTTGCAATTTTGTATACATAATATATAGAATTAGGTATATTCTTAGATTTTTGCAAAAAGCAAGTTTTTCATTAGAGTTGAGTGCTTTGATTCCAAAACTGAATAAAATTATTGGATTGCAAATACTTAAAAGTTATATGCAACACTTTAAAATTTGAGAAATTTTCACCATAATAAATTCTTGCATTTGACATACTTTATCTATGGATAACCGGTACCTTCTCAGGTTTTTGATACAATTTAATACCCTAATTCAAAAAAAGTAAAAAAAACTACCTGAAAGTTGCAAATAGTTAAACTATTGTGTTTCAAATTTTCATGTAAAACCATTTATTCGCTAAAGAAAGAAAATTAAAAAAACACACATCATTGATTTTTCTGGGCATTGTAATCTAACTAACCTAATTAAACCTAGCGTATACACATTTATGACACTTGTACTCGCCCTCATGTATAAATTTCTACAACCGTAATCCACAATCCAATAAATTTTTTTTCTATTCTACCGAAAAGTACTCTGCAAAAATCTGAACAATGTTCGCCAACTGAATTTCATTATAGGCTACAGTCCTCGTCTATGGTTTGTGTAAATTAGTGCTATCCTTAGATAAAATATTGAAATCATGCAATATGTATGGGAAATTTGAAACTATAAATATTTGTGGCTTAATCAATTTTCTTTAATTTTTGAAATCAGGGCGTGTAAATCTACCAGAAAACATGTCTTTTGCAAAAATCTGAGGATATACCGTATTCACCAATATACCTCAAAAACTTTGGTAAAAGATTATTGATGGACCTAAAGTCTTCCGTAAATCTTTTTGGGCCCTAGTACGCAAGGATTAATATCTTACATTTTGTTATTCACAGTTAATAAACAAATAAACGATAAGGAAAGAATAGCAGCTGCCATGGAGAATCCCAACCTAAGGGAACTGGTTGAAAAGTGTATAAAGGAGGAAGACTGAACCACTATATTACATGATAATTAGTATATATATTTATGTAGTTTTTTATATTGAGAAAATTAGCTACCAAAATAAAAATATGGTAACTAATTATTTTTTATAAGATCACCACTATTGTTAATAATGTTTATGACATGTGACTATGTTAGTTATAATTATATTATTATATGTGACACTGGATTATTATCTGAAGTATGTAATTTTTAAGTTGCAATGTAGCTATTTTGTAATCTATGATAGATACAGATTTTACTTAATTGATAAAAAAATCAGGACTGTTAAAATTTTCCAATATTTTAATTTTTATTATTATTATACACGCCCTATTCAGGCATTAACATAATTTGTAAAATAACAGGAAATTTCATCAGAAGTGCAATACACAAAGAAAAAATTACATGTCAAGCTTGTTTTTTCATAATCAAAATTTAAAATAAATATAAAATGTGAAATAAAGCAATTTATCCTTCACCATTGAGTTGAGATACAAAAAATGGTAATAATGTAGTCCTATAAAGAGTTAAATTTACGGTAAAAATGTTGATTACCTCCGCATATTCATTCCCCAAATAATGTATTCTGGGGACTGCGGAGTTGGCTAATGCGTGAGTTCTGACTTTACCACTGTAATAGATCAATAAATTGTATATTGATGACCTCAATGGTGTGTGAAAGTCAAACAGACCAATAATCAGTCTATCATACCATTGATGATTCTGTATAGAAATATAAGGGTCATCACACGTCTCACTGATAACTTTAACAATCTCAGGTTGCTAAGGAGATAATCATAATTGATATTCTCAGAGCGTATATTTAATTTAAAATTAATAAATCTTAGTAACTTTCTCTGGATTCTTTCAAACACCGTCGAGGGAACAATGAAGTGTGGCGACCATATGACCAAATTATATTCTACCTGAGGTCTGACTAGAGAAGTGTAGAGGACTATAAGTGTGCAGGTCTGAAAAGTTTTTTGCAGTCTGCAAAACAAATCCCAACATTTTGAGACCTTTATTAGTTATTGAATCAATGTGGGGAGTGAATGATAATTTACTGTCAAATATTACACCCAGATCATTGATCTCCCTAACTGATCAATATTATATTATAGACAGTAGGAAATTATTGTTCACAAATCATCATGGTTAGATTCATTGATTGTATTATATAATGATTCAAAGTTTAATGACATCTGTCTGTGGCAGCCCTAATCATTTTTAAATATTTAGGAGATAAAATAAATTTTTAAAAAAATCATAAAATTAAGGAGATTTCGATGGCTAGGCCATGTAGACCAGTATGAAGAAGGAAGAGAATAGGTAGATCCAAAATGAGATGACAAGACACATAAATAAAGATCTATACGTTCTTGGTGGGAAGTAGCCCAGTTCAGAGACTGGTGGAGGTGTACTCTTGAGGAGGCCAGGAACCATACCTTTTGTCATACTAGCAATGCAGTAGAGCACATTGTGATGTTTGAATTTGTGCACCGAGGTTTCGGTACTTTGCTGACTTATGATGATTGGCCGTCTAAATGGACGAATCGGGGATGAGAATCCAACTCTGGCGGGCAGTTGAGTAAAACGCTTTTTGGTGGAGACGCTCGAAAATAGGTGCATCGGTGGAGCTGCGCTCCGGAGGAACATGGCAACAGGGGTGACAGAGATTAAGAGTAAGATCACCATGGTGGACCCAGAGGTGGATGGTCCTGGTTCACCCGCAGGTTGAGGGGAGACCCTGCTGCAACGGGCAAAGAGGCGGCATGCGAGCGATAGGCGTTGTGAACAAGGCTGAGACGAGATGGTGTCCGATCTTTCCCCTGGAGCAAAAGATAAATCCTAGTGCGGGCGTGTGGCGATGTGGCTCAGAGGAAAGTTGACCTGAAGAATGAAGATCGAAAGAACATTTTTCGTGTATCCATTGTCAGGATTAATCATGTTTTGTGAATAAATGTGTAAAGTGAAAATCAGAATGCCTTTGAATCAATTATCATCCCATCCTAGCAAGCAGGTGACACCAGAGAACCCAGACTGAGCTAGATCAGTGGCGGCCCCTCTGCCTTCCTATCCTCTAGGGCCTAAAGGCACCGTAACAGCATTTAATATGAAAAATATTATGATCCTGACCAAATGGTACGTGATTTCATACATTTATTTTCTTTTAACATGAAACAAAAAACGCTTAACGGGATTTCACTTCTAACCGGCTGCCAAAACACAAAAAATATATCAGTGGCCGAGTCGTCACCAAATTTATGATTCGACTCTCTCTTGATAATATAAAAGCCTTACAATTTAAATAGATGGGCTTATCCCTTAGCATTTTAAACAGTTAGCCGCACTGTTGTTGTACACAATTGTTGTCAACCAAACGAAAAGTGATCGCTTTAAATTGCTCCCGTTATGGTGCGAGTGGATTTCACTCGACCGAAGTCAAGCTAGTTACACTCGCTCCAAATCGCTGGTGGTTGCAGATCCAAAAAGGTCTCCACTGTGCTGAGAGAGCAGGCTTGAAGGCCGACATCTGATAATTAGCATTTCTCGCCATTTTAAATATTATCCGAATCATCACCACCAAATTGTTTATGACTTTATAATTTTATTTCTATTGATTAGGTCAATAAAGAGATGAATTTATTGTTGAATTATTTGAAAACTTAAACATGCTATCTTTACATTGCATTAGTTTTTTGTTTAGCATGAAAAATATTTCTACCCCCATGGTTTCATGTTAAACATATTCCACTGTAAAACTAAATATGTATGAATTATTACATATTGCTATGGTTTTTGAATGGAGTCTAAAATACCCGACACAATCCTAATGGAAATTTCTCTTAAGTTTTTTTATTGTGAATTGTTTTTCAATTCAACTGTTCTATGCACTTTAATTCAACACATATATATAGCCAAAGATGATAAGCAGCTGAATTTACCACAAGTATCCACTGCATAGACGGCTCAACCATGGTGTTTCATATTGTTCCAGTGATATAAAACAACACAAACTTGCCACCGACAACAAGCTCCTCTTATACAAAACTGTCATAAGGCCTATATTCCTCTACGCAGCCTCCGTCTGGGGTCACGTGGCCACTACACGCATAAATAAATTATAATCCTCCTAAATATAGCTGTTAGAATGCAAAATTACCCAAAATGATATTTTATTTTTCAAGGATACATAAACACTTAGTCGGAGTAAGGGACGGAGGGTAATAAAACTCGGCATTGTTAGACGCAGGTGCACCAGCACAGTGTGGGAACAGCGATAAGGAATCTGGCGAGCAGTCTTCACCAAATTTCGGCCGGGAGAACTCGCTCCACAAAGATGGGATCTAATTTTTAATTAGAAAATAATATCAATATCATCTCTGAAATATTAAGCAAGTGCCTTTATAAATTGTGGTTCCGGGGAAAATTTGTTCTGTGTGCCTCGAGTTTAAGCTTAGACTATGATGTTCTCTGTGTTTAATTGTTGACGTGAAAGTATCAAAAAGGTCCTGGTGGATCTATAAAAAAGTTCGATCAACATAATTTGGTGCAGCGAGAACAAACTGTCGCCATCAGGGCAGACGGTATCCTATATGGCACGCAAATATTGCATAAGAACATCGCGTCCGGAGTCCCGGTTTGCCTGGATAATTGGGCATGGTCTGATAGTCAATCTACTACAGGCCTAAAGTCCATCACCCTACGCTGGCACCACAAGCATCTGGCCACACTTCATGTCCAGGATCCAGGACCATCATCTACACGTGGAAGGCATCTCCTAAGAGGTAATCCCTTACGTGAGGGACCTGCATAATCTAAATCAGACAAGCATCAACATAGACAATTTGGTAGATAACTTTACGCTGGCATGATGGGCACATAATTAATGTTAATTTAATTGTAATTATTTTTGAATAGCCTTATTCATAAGTGTTCAAGTAAAATGCTCATTTTCCATTTCTAATACATGCAAGTATCACAAAATATAAATAATAAACTTTCTTATAATTGCATTATTCTTTCACTTCATAACCGTTTGACTTGACAATATTTAAAAAAGACCAGTTAGGCTAGATGCCTCCCCCTGAATATGAAGTCTAGGGAGAAAGAAGAAATCATAACAAGGTCATCTGACTAGCACTGCGTGCACTTAAATGGACCAGAATTACGCAACTCCACCATGACTCGGGTATTTCTCCAGTAAAAGAATTCGTAAAACACCTCTCCAAAAGTTTTTATGCTGAACTCCCACAGCACTGGAACCCCATGATAAACGTTCTGTCAACCTATGACATAACGGTCCCCTCGCATATTAAACGTCCCAAAACCGTCCTCCTTTAGAGGTTGTCTCATGTCCCAGCTAGCAGCTCCTGCATCATTGCAGTAATAATGTATACAATAATAATAAACACACCCCATTTTTGCTAATGCGCCCATAAAGCATACGTCATGATGGAAGAGTAAGGAGTCTAAATGGACCCGGTACCCCTGAATGAAATGATACAAAAGTCAAAAAAACATCAAAATAATGCTACATACTTTTTCAAATATTTTTGATACTCCAATACAGTGCTAGTCTTCCATACATACAGTGGTCGATGGAATTGATTATTTAATTAATTTCTATTTTAACTTGACAAATTTAACTACAAATATTGTTGTTCTTGTATAAATATATTGTATAAAATAAATAGTTCTGGGAAGTACAGCCTATATAGCTTCTCTGATATTCAAATAATAAATACATAATGAACCTCGATTTAATGGACAAAATTTCCAGTCTGTACGTCATTGTATGTGAAAATTAACACCCTGTTAATTTAAAAATGCTTTTAACCAAGATTAACCAGGTTATTAATTCATTATTATTTTTAAAAAATGTGCTCGACGCCGTGAATGGCAGAGGCTTGCGGGTGGGATGAAGGCAGTGGCTAATGTAGCTCTGAAAATGGCCTTTTCAGTCTGGCGGGAAAGGTAGCCTGGGTGGGCCGCAGTGGTTAACAGTTGCTGGTGGTAAACTCCTCGATCGGCAATGGCAACAATGGAGCAGCAGTTCGGAAGGATAGAAGGCCAAATGGTCCGGTGTGGGCAGCGATCCTTGTAATCAGTCCTCGGGTGGAGGCAGCAGTCTCATCTATCCAGACAGAGGTCAGTGACATGAAGATCCCGGGGTGGCAGTGAAGGCAGCTAGCGGCATGCTTGGGCAGTCGCTGGATTCACTATCCAGAATCGAATCGTGCTGTCCTCATCGCCTGCAGAACTAGGGGCCTCTTGTGTAGCGCCGGCGGTCTTATTTATACCTGCCACGTGCAGTCCATTAGCCCGTCTCGCGGCGGTGCAGTGGGAGAAGGCGCACACCCCTCCGCTTGTAAGTCGCTCCCTAGTATCGGTCGTTGCTAATCGCCAGCAGAATTTTCCAGAGCGCGGTCGAGGCAATTTCATAAAATTGTGTCGCATGGCGTTGGCCCTGATAACTCCAATTACTGGGTCATTTCATGGAATTATTATTTATTCCACACATATCAACGTATTTAAATCTGAATACACATATTTAATTATAATTACATAAAAGTGCTACAAAAGTAAAAACAGGTAAACTAATTTATTTGTCAGTTTTTTAACACGCATTTGGAAAACTTTATTTGCATCCCTCTTCCAAATTAGTTATATATATTGAGGTTTTACTGTATTTAAAATTTTTATAATAATTATGTCATATATGTTTATCGTATATTTAGAAAGTTGTATTCTTTAAAGGGTAACCATTTATAACTCCAAGAATTGCCATTTGCCCTCTTTTAGCAGACTCCAATGTTTTTGCTGCTCCTCCCAGCTTTCTTGTATCCCGCTAGGTTCTCTTCAGCTAAGATGATCATCTATCAAGTCAGACAGCTTTGACTTACTCTTTGATAATTTTTCACATTGACACAAGTTGTTTTCCCATTTATTTTGCAGTTATGTATGTATATATGAGTAGGACTTTGACTCAATGTTCTTTTGTTAACACTTCTGTCAGGCACTTTCCGTCCAAATTGATGACGTAATGCGGGTAAACAATCATGGTTTTGCAAAAAATATGTATTTTCGCAAATTCGCAATATCTTTTAAACAGCTGAATATTTTTTAATAAAATTTTCTTAGTTATTATTGGGTGTCCTCACTAATTATCTGTACCATGAAAAACAGTAGTTATAGTCGAAAATATTTACTAATGAACCCGTAAAACATCACATTTTAACTGGATTTCTTTGATTCTCTAAATATAAAACAAAGGTTTTTACCTTTTCATATTGTCACAAAAATACTAAAGTGGGTGTTTAAAAAAATATTGACAGCAAAAATACATTTTTTACATATCCCTGAAATTTTTTTTGAGCGCCTATGTAGCCCTTTGAAATCAAACATGAAACAATACACTTCTTTGAACCAAATTATTATTTTGATATCTTATTTTTACACGTCATGTTTATCATCAGTCTAAGAGAGATAGAAATATCATTATGCGTTTGTTTTGAGTATAAATTGTCAAGTGGATGTGAGGTTGTTCCATGGGCTCTCCAACTCCAACAATATGAATAGTAATTATTATGTATATCACAAAAATGTTGGTTTCAAATGATTCACCAATAGTTTTTGTTTGTTGTGTTGTATTTTCCCCTTTTTATTTAAACACTAATATTATCTTTTATGGACCAGTTAATCTTGTAAATTTGTTGAAATACAATATGAAATTTCAATTTAATTGCTCTAATATAGTAATTTAATATCAGATCTACACTATGCAATATGATATCTAAAGGAAATAGAGTATTAGTGTATTAATACAAAGGCACATATATTTTTTAGTGATAGAAGATTTATATCTCACCACTTTTGAGCATGAGTATCAAGCTCTTCCTGGGTTTTAAACTCTAAATTATAAGGCCAAATTAGAAAGAAACCTCAAAATATGAAATGTAACAATATCAATTTACGGTTAAATAGACAGCAACTCTTGGTTAACAAAGAATAGGACCGAGTTCATTGTTAAGCAGTTGAAGTCTAAGCATCTTTTTAATTACTGTAAGTTCTAATTCTTTTCTAACATGTTTTCTCATGATTATAGAAACTGTTTCAGCATAGGATATTATGATAGTGTGAATGCGCACAAAATCATACACAATGTGGATGGACTAAAACAACAATTTAATCTTATATTTTTATTAGAGATCTGAACATAATATGAAATTAAATATATGTACAGTTCACGTTACAACTAACTAAAGTAGAGGTAAAGTTAAAGGTACAAACAGTAAAATAATGCAGGATATGGGAAAAACAAATATACATTATACTATTTAACTTCCATACAAAATTCCTATTTCTTTTAGCCAAAGTGTTTATAGATTTAAACGATTAATATATGAAAAGTACAAAAATCTTTACTCTTTTTACTACGATAATTAATTAATGATTAGAATAATCACGTGAATTACTAATAATGGCACCATATTACGTACCTTCGAAACCCATTTCGGACCGATTGGGCAAAATTAAGGAAAACTGCAACATTACCTATTTCGATTGTATGTATATTAAAATACTAAAAGAGAGAAGCAAAATGGCGTAGACAATGTTTGAATCGTGTGGGTAATTAATATTGTTACAGATAAAGGTATTAAATACTTTCTCCCATTAAGATAAATTTACATACACTATTATTAATCAACAGCAGTCTGAGATGGAATCAAATATTATCATATTCTGTGGAACAAATACAATGCAAATAATAACCTTGTAGATGTGACTAATAAACAAGCAACACATTATATATGATTTTTCAGTCAATTTTTATGACTTCTAATAAATTTTGTCCATCAATTAAAAACTTACATATTAAGGAATATAGATTAACGGAGTTAATAATACACCAAACGGTCAAAACGTTATCATATTTTAAAGGCGTTAAATAGGTCATTGAAAAATAAAAAAATATTATAAAATCAAACGATTTAAGACAGAATGCAGATATTTGATAAATCGGTATCTTAGACAAAAAAAAATATACAAGGAATTGAAGACGGCACAAATTAAAATCAATAAAAATGAATTGAATTGCAGCATATTTACTTAAAAATTAAGTATAAACTTTTGTGACTAAGGCACTTCAAATAAAAATAATACATTCACTAAATTAATGTCTGAAAGCTGATTATTAAATTTGACAAAGCTCCCTTCGTTTTAATCAATGTAGAAAGGCGGCGACAGTTAGTTGCATCCATAGCTTTTTTAATCATTGGCGTTGTCTTCAAAGGCCTTAAAAATATAATAGAATTATTTATGCAGCAATTATTATTATTATTATTGGCAACAATATTACAACGAAGAACCTTTTTATAATTCAATTTTTCTGATAAAAATAATGCAGGAGAAAGCATTTTACTTCACCGAGGTTCGATTATGAAATATTCACAAGAAATGCAATTATTAAAAATAAATTTGATTTGAAAAATTACTTAAAAAATATTGCGTTGAATTCTACTCAGTAATGATAAACAAAATCAAAATTGAATAAAATAATAAATTAAGCATCATTCATTATGGATAAAATAGGTTTATACATTATTTTGATATTAAAATAACAGTGAATACATTACTATGATCAACAGTTTAAAAATAATATTATGTAATCTGTGAAAAAGTTATGTGGAACAAATATATCCGTGCCCTCCATAGTGAAGGGATTTACTTTTAAGCTGTCGACGAGGCGTATTACATTTTACAGTAGAGGATTACGATAAGTTATTTCTTCACAGCGCGGGTTTAAATATTGTTGGTTAAGTTGGCACTCCTCAATTGGCGGCAGCGGGCTGTGAAAGATTGGTGCCGCCGTCAGATTGTGTGTCGTTTTGTGACAAACCTGAAAAGTGCAAATAAAAATTAAAGACACATAAATACAGAGAAACTATCTTGATTGAAGCAATTTTGAAACTTCATAAGCGAGAAAACATATGAAGGAAGCTAATTCTCTCATAAATTATGCAAATGTGACTTCTAATTTTGACGTAAATGTTATTCCATAACCAAATAAATAATCTTCATACTTTCTTGACTGATTCCAAATTAAATTTGATGAACTTAAAAGGTAAGAAAGAAGATTATCGCTGCAAAGTTAGAATATACTTTATGAAAGCAGCCTTTTGTATCGGGCACAATACAATAGAACATGAATATGTTGAACTTTGTTAATTCAAACTTATTGTTGGCCCCGTGAATTTTGTTTCAAAACAATGCAAAAGCAACATGGACTATTTTGTTTAATTCAAAGTTAGAATTGACAAAATTCTATAACCAAAAAATTTGTGGAAATTTTGTCAGTTTGGAAACATTGACCATGCATCCCTGTTGACCATTCTCCACTTCATCGCGAGCGTGCCAACAAGCCTAAATAATTTGGGCAAAAAACAGCCAAAAATATCTTCCTACATATTACAGATTATAAATTTGGCTTTTTCAATTTTAATTAATCAAAATTTTTAAATTATGTAATGTAAAAATGGGGATTAAAAAATATTTTGAGTTAACATAATAGTTGAATATTTTGAGTTAATATAATGTATGAAACATTATACTGATCGAAAAATGCCTCATGAACAGACTGGATTTTGTAAAGGTGAAGGGAATCAGGGAGCAAATCCGTAATATTCGCCGATTCATTGAGAAGCACCAAGAGTTTCAAATACCGGCTGCTCTTTGTTATATTGACTATAGAAAGGTTTTTGTGTAAAATGGGAGAATATGTGGACTGTCTCATTAGAAATGGTAATTCCTACACACCTCGTCAGAAACCTTTATGATCAAAGCTTGCAAAATGAAAATGAATAATAAAAGGTCTAAAAGATTTCAAATGCAAAAATGAGTCTGTCAAGGACGCATCCTTTATCCAGACCTATTTTTCTTGTACGGAGAACACATACGAGAAAGGCACTTGAAAAAGAAACAGGATTTCTATTGACAGTAAAAAGCTCTCCAATCTTAAGGCGCGACTTGCAATAATAATTCATATTTTGGCGTTTTTTACGAAAATGTGGGTTTTTATTGTTCGTTTATATCAGAAATTATTCAATAGATCAGACTTTCTTTTCAACTATTACTTAGATTGGACCTTTACATTAATATAAAACTAATAAACTGAACGTTATTTGTCATAATTAAGATGATACAAATATTATAAGAAAGACCGCAACCATTAGATGCATTTTAGGCATTGTACAAAATTGAGTCAATGCGCTAAATGAATGCGTAAACGAAATATATTTTCTTATAATCTTAAAGCCAAGATTACGGAGACAAATCTGTAGGAAACCAAATTAGCAAAATGTTAAAAATGAATAGAGTTATAAATCATTCAATTTGCAGTACATTTGATGAATTTTTGACATTTTTAAAATACTTTGTTTTAGTAAAAACATATGTTTTTAACCGTTTTAGTGCTAAGCAATTTTCGATACAAACGATCGCAGCGCTTTTGCGACGCGTAGCATTCAAACGGTTAAACAATATACTATATTTACTCACATACTTTGAGTATTTAAAACTAAGTCTAATATCAGAAACACAATAATCATTTTTTAAATAATATATTTCCAGTCTTATGAAATACGATAATTTTATTTGTCCATAGAACTTTCATTACGCCGTTGAATTCGGCTATGATGATCGTGGGATCTGCGCTCCGTTGGATTTTCATTAAAATTGCCTATAAAACACATTTTATTACAAATTTTGACTACACTATGAAGGAATATTATACTTATTCTTGCAATTGCTTATTTTTGTAAATTGTATGGTTTTGGGCTGTTTTTATACGAAAACAGATTATAATTTTGACTTCTCAACATAACACACGTGTCAAAACTTACGTTACGGATCGGAGTGCTAAGAATCTGACAACGCATGCGCGGCTTGGTTGGGTTTGGTTCTCATTATATTTTATTATACAAATTATTGTACTGAAATTACAAGGGACCAAAAAATAAAAATTCATAATAACGAATTCCCACATATAACGAAAAAAATAAAAAACCTACTATATGTTACGCGCCGTCGCAAAAAAATGTTGCGCGGCTTCAAAAAAGATTGCAAATTCTGCAAACAAAGGAGGAAAAAGGCCATAGGGAACTGAATACCTACATATTTTTAGTAGTTTTGTTATTAAAACAGATAAGCAAATGGATAATCAAAGGAATTAAATTAAGAACAGAACCTATTCAACACCAATTGGAAGATATTTTTGTAAATTCCAGAATATTGCAAACACAAAACAATATTTTAATTGTGTTTAAATGTAGAACCGCTTCAAACATAGTTTGGGCATGAAACATACAAAATAATTCAAAAATAACAATTTTACACTTGAATCGCGGCATTTTTATAAAATGAGTCGTTTATAAATTACGAAAATACTTACCGGTAACGGCGGCAACCACTTCCAAACATATTTATAATCGTTAAAATTGTTCACTTAAAAATTATCGTTAACATTGTTCACTTAAAATACACAAAAACAATAGTTAATAGAAATACAAAATGCCGTCCATAAAATATTTTAACGAATTATTTATACTATTGACGAGTTCACACGAAAACAATTGTCAAACGAAAATGAATTTATGTAAATATTCAGTTCTGTCATGCAATAATCGCGTTAAAAGCTGAACAAACTTAACTCTACAGATGTTACACTGAGACTGACATTTTCAATAAGTACATACTGCAACTTTCGGGGGGTTCCT
Organism: Eubasilissa regina; assembly: GCA_022840565.1. NCBI lineage: Eukaryota > Metazoa > Arthropoda > Insecta > Trichoptera > Phryganeidae > Eubasilissa > Eubasilissa regina. The sequence goes on from JAINEB010000019.1 coordinate 2,593,831, forward strand.
GTTAATTTTTGTATTTGACAGCTGTTTGGGTCTGGAATTGCAATCATATTAGAGGCGTATGCGTATGTAAAACGTGTCTAAGTGAACGCCGCAAGAATTATGTCAAATGGTTTTATGGGCCTACTATGAACCCAAGAAGAAGTTTGAATTGTTTTACTACCTTGTCGGCCGACCGCCGCGCACTGCCGAAAAGGCCATAAAACCGTTCGCATACGGCAGATGCATCGGCGCGACTTTGTAAGTGCGAAATAATATTTTCATCTTTTAACATTTTTTTATTTCGTTATAAATTTACGTAAATGTATTGGCATTTTTTCGTACGGGACAAAAATGATTTTGTTATAAATATTAACGGGATTTCGTTATATAAATGCATTTTTGTATGAAAAATTGGTTTTAGAGACTAAATTTCGATTTTTTTTCGATATACGTCATTTTTCGCTATATCGGGTTTCGTTATATCGCGGTTTTACTGTATTATATGATTTGTGCTTGTGCAAATACTATAAACTCTCCAGTGCCAGAACACAGATGTTTTAAAAATTATAGTGGTTCTTCTAGTGGAATGGAATCTGTTACAATTGTTGAAGGTTTTAAAAATTCCATTCTAATGTATGGGTTGATATATTCTAAATTAATTGCAGACGGAGATTCCAGTACCTACAAAAAAATTTTAGAATGTCGTCCTTATCCTAATATAACCGTAGAGAAAATTGAATGTCGAAATCATCTTTTGAGAAATTATTTTTAATTCGGGCTTTAATTTGTTTGATGACCCCAGACATTGATAAAATGATTTAGAAATAAAAATAAAGATAATTTGTCAGTGTTATGGTGTAAGGATTAATAATGACTGCAACAAGTGAAACAGTTTGTTCCTCAAAAGTATGCCCGAGCGAATGTAAGGAAGAGAAGTATATAATATTAATAGAAATAATATTGATTGAGAGAGAAATATTGATAGAGAGAAAGAACATCATGGGAAGACAGGTTTTCATATACCTACTGAGGATTCTTTCCTATCAACTATTATGTTAATAAAAAAAAAAGAAAATGCAATCATCTGAATGCCTCCTGGGTGGTTGTGGAATTCAACTCAAAGCTTTACTTACTTACTTACCATCACGCCGTTTCTCCGTGGGTAGGCAGAGAGGATAGAGCGCCACACTCTTCTGTCCTGACACACAATTCTCGCCTCATCCACATTCATACATCTTGTCATACAAGCTCGCCGATTGTTGAGGCTTCTAACAGAACCATCCTCCATTATTTGGTTTACCTGGTCGTGCCAAGTCTTCCTCTTTCTCGAATACCATCACTTTCGACTTGTTAACATTTATCATGAGGTCGCTTTCCTTGCATACATCGTACATTCTACTTACTAGATTCTGTAGTTCTTGTTCATTATTTGCCATTAGTACTGCATCATCGGCGTACAATAATCATACAATACGGCATAGAATCAAATCGCCCATTTTTGCTCCTAAATTCATACATTCTAGTTCTTTCACACATTTATCCATATACAAGTTGAACAGCCATGGAGACATTACACAACCCTGCTTGACACCCTTTGTAATGTCAAACCATGGTGTGAGTGCTCCATTGATTCCTACACACGCAGAACTTCCTTCGTATAGGGATGCGATTGCGCGTATAAGTTTACTATTCACCCCGTAATCAGAGAGTACTTTCCACAACTTTTCTCTTATAACTCTATCATATGCTTTCTGTAGATCTACAAAGGCACAAAAAAGTTTTAGGTTTTTCACCAAAAACTTTTCCGTCATCACTCGTAGAGAAAAGATCTGATCCATGCATCCTCTTCCGCCTAATATAATATTAGCATAAATAGTTCCCTCTTCACAAATTCGACTGCTTCAAAAGTTATCAACATTATTTATCAGTATGAATTTTACATCAATTTTTTCCTTATAAATCAGGGAAAAAATTTAATAATTTATAATCATATGTTTATTGACACAAACAATGGTTTTTATCATAAACATAACAATTTTTAGGTGAGAACTTGAACAAATTATTTAATTTTCGCTTGATAATTTCAAATGGCAACACATATGTATTATGAATGCTGAAGAAATGGCTATTTTCTGATAGCTTATTACCTAGGAATTTAAGAAAACCAACAATTGTATACTTGTCCTTTTCTACTGATACCTTTCACTCTAGCAATATTTACATAAAAAATAATGCACTTCTATGTTACTTGATATTGTAAATGAATTAACTATTAGTCTCATCTTGAAAGGGTATGCAAAATGCAAAAACATCTCGAAATTCAAACTGGAAAAATGAAAGTAGCCTCTTAAGATATTGATGACACAATATTTATTGCCAAATCAGAATAAGAAAGGTTGAAAAAGGGGCAGTTATATACGGGACTACCTACAAACAGTGTGTAGCATGGTTTGGAGGTCATGGAATGACTTAATTTATCTCAAGTCCTGTATAATGGCAGCTGTGAAGCTGAAGTTAAGAGAAGAATTGTGATGGGAAGTCAAAACTGGATACAATTTGAAAAATATATACTTATTCATAAACATAAAAATTCATGCATGTAAGTCCTTTGTTTTTTTCCATATTCCTTTATAGAATGAAAATATGGACACTGAGAGCAAGCGAAATAAAGAAATTTGACTCTTGAAATATGGTGCTGGAGGCGAATGGTTAGAATCTTTTTATCTTTAGAACTTTGGAATAATTAAAGATACAAAATAGATTATCCTGTGACTGCACTTTAATTACTATATATAATACTCTAACTTTTTCAAAACACATTGCCCGCAGACAGGATTATAATCCGGAGAGGCCGGTAGTGATTGGAAAGGTGGGAGACCAGAGAGGAAGAAGTCGAGCTGCAAATTGATGGACCGAAAACGGCTGCAGAGAAAGGTGGAGGAAACCAATTGGAGTAGAAAATATAATATACATATTAAAATAAAGAATTAGTTATAAATGGTACCAATTACCCTATGATGATCAGGCAAAAGTTCTATTGGCTACTGTTCCTCCTCGACTGTCACGTTTAGGTTGCCTAACTCCTCTTCCAGCGCTGTAAAGTAACATAAGATACTTGTAGTTCCAGATTGATCAAGGGCACCTGCATGCTTCCTTTGACATTACAAAAGTGCAACCAAATATTGTGTGTACACACATCAGTGTGGAGTATCGACCAAAAATTACATTATTACATTCAAGTGAACCTTCCATTGAAACAATTAATAAATCACTTTTCTATTATCACGTCTATTATTTTTTTAATAATAGTATAAAATGAAAAATGTTTTAATTATACCTGTGTCATTTGACTGTTTTACTTTAGCTGGCGATCCAGAGCTAGTGGTGTCGGGTGATGTGGTGCCGCTCTCCTCCGCATTCTGGTCTACCTCTGCTTTAACCGAGTTTTTGTCATTACCCTTGTTGTCTACTCCATTCTGTAACACAACCCAATTCAAATCCAATATTAAAAACATTATTTTATATATTCATTCTATAATTTTATAAGTGATGATACAATGATTATTGATGATCTGTTTTCAGTATTATTTAGCGTTTTTAACCCAATCATAAATTACCAGGACGCCGATTGCTTACTGATAGGCCCCATGATAGTAGAAGCTATGCGACCATTGGTGACCGCTGCACAGTTACGGTCTAAATAGAATCTACATTTCAATGATATAACTTTCCCCAAAACAAACCACACATAAATAAAATGTCGATGTAATTAAAATTATTCCATTTTTGTAAGTTAGCTGTCAAAATGAGCAAAAATTTATATGGATATTATTAGACAATTTATATGGTAAGATTTCTCCCTTACCATAGACAGAAGTCAATATACAATATCGCTAAAATATGTTTTCATTTCAAATTGAATACATTTAAGTAATCTTAATCAAGAGATATTAAAAACACGTTCTTTTGTCGCGTCTCACAGACCTGGCCGTTTAAGCAAGCACTCACACCCATAACGACACTACTGAAGTCCGCATCCAACCACAGAAGAGTAATATTATTATAGATTATTTTAAACTAGTCGACATTTACACAACAGATTTATTATTTATTTATCTTAAAGCGTTAAACATAGGATGTATATAAAATATTATAAACAAAGAAATATGATAAAATCACGCATGGATTTCAAATCGCACATGTGGCTCACTAACACAATGATGGGCCTCACTGCTAGTGACGAGTCTGGGAGAACTGCGCCGATCTTTAATATTACACTCGCGTTTTGTCAATATTTACACAAACGTAGAAAATAAATATTAATATATAATGTATTGTAATTCCAAACGTGACCTTTAGTCAGGATATATTGTTTGAAAATTAAACATCCTTTGAAAACAATTACGCTTTCTTCTATGCACAAGTTTTCAAAGGATATCAATGTTTTTTGGGTATTTTAATTTTATAAAGTCCGTCCACAATGAATTTGTCCATCAGGTTCAGAAAAATGTAACATGCCCAGTAAACTCTTAAAAAGATCTCTGGTATTATTTTCCCGAAAATAGTACTAGCAAACAAAGGGCCAGATGACGAGTGTTTCTCGATAATAAAATATCAATTTTTGATTATCAACATTAATATTGCAAAAAATATGTACATTTCGTCGACAGATGTGTCAACCCATCAACTAAGTCTGGAATATTGTGAAGGTTCCTGTTTTGAAATGGAAGCTATGTAATATTTATTAGTCTCATAAATATTTTTGATATTATTTTACTATTAAAAAAAAAGGAAATTTCTGGCAAATTTTCTGTAAATAAAATAGATGAGTCACCTATACCTGACAAATTCATTGAATTCATGAACGATTGGGATAAAAGGACCTGAAGTCCAAGAAGCTAGCATTTTCACTTTGGTCTGAAGTACTTGGGCAGCGATTTGGATATTGGCTTGTCCCAGGGGTATCCATTTCATTCTTAAGAGAGTTACACAATTATATTGGTATAGCTTGATCATTTTCACTCATTTCTAGATCAGAGCCAATATCTAAAAATGTTATGAAAATTTCTTCCTGCCATTTTGATAAAAATATAAATTAATTATGGTAATGTAAATAACACAATATGACCGCTTATCAAACACAAAGTACAGCAGAAAAGAAAAATGTTCATCACAAAACACAAGTTCAACCCAAAACATTAACAAAATTGTTAATTAAATCGAATGAAAAATATTGAATCAATTGAATAAATAAATAACTTTATCAATAGTCTGCGAAACAGAAACCAGGATATTCCAGACACACACAGGTCTCACACAAACACGTATCCGCCGTCTGTTGTCCGGCAGTAAAATCAAATTACTAAATGATATTTTGCCTTGTCTTCAGTTATGCACAGCTTTATATAAATAAAGAAGTATATTTGATTTGATTACCTCGAGATGTCAGTGAGAGACAGAATAAATAAATTTTTGATCATTTTGCCGCGAGGTTGCGAAATAAATGATGGGTAAGGTCAAATGCACAGATGTGTGTGCTTGTAGCGAGTGGAGGCACAGATTATTCACTTAAATTTGAAAGCGCATAGTGTGGAATGAGTTAAACAGACCAAAATAAACAAAAAGGCTGGGAGACGCAAATTATTTTTTTAAGAATCACCTGTATTGACAGTGATGTGTGAAGACATCCTGCACAGAAGATAATAAAAAAAAAACTCACTCTGGTATTTTTAGGTCTTGCGGTTCTGGGCTTGGGACCCTTGGCTTCTTTGGTAGGGTCAAAGTGGCAGTCTAGGATCTCCACCAGCTCCTTTAACTGGTCTTCCTTGGCTGACTCACTGAGGCAGGCCAGCTCTTCTTCCAGACCTGCAAAGTTATAACAAACACTTTATTAAAGTTTTCATACTAAATTATACTTGTAAATCGAATATCGTTATTCTTTATACTGAGGAATATATATGGAATAACCTTTTTACTATGGTAAAATAATTAAACTATAGTAATTTTTTTTGCGAAAATGGGTTGTTTTGATTGCTAGTAAAAAAATATTTACTTCTCGAAAGTACATTCCGTAGTAAAGTCATTTTACTTTCCGATATCTGATAGTAAAAACGAGAATCAATAGTTAAATATGGTGGACTTTTCATAGGTGTTCCAAAAGTCATCTGACACAATGATACAGCAAAACCCCGTTTATTCGAAATTCGCCGCAAGTTAAAGTTTTAGAGCAGAATGTGGTCCCCCTGGAAAGTTTACATATTAAATTGTACTTATAAATCGAATATTGTTATTCAAAACTATTTTTGGACCCTATCAGATGAATTTGTCGATCTATTTTACGCCTAATTCGATTTTTTTTGTCAGATGTCAGCAATCTGGAAAATACACATGTCTGTCCTGTCTATGCCAGTCCAAAGTCCAAGATCATCAAAATGGGTAGTTCTGCCCCTTTATCGATTCACGATGCATAATGTTAATTCTCATTGTTTGTTTTCTCACTCTCAGTATACTAAAAAAGATGACAAATATATCATGTGCGTCCTCGATTTGAAATATTTATTTTTTACCGCGACGCTTTAACTCAAGGTCGCATGCTTTGCTTTTGCTTGTTTTCATTACTTTAGAAAAAGATATCAAACATTATCTTTGCGTCCTTATAGATAACTCTAGTTCCTTATAGTTCTCTAGTTCTCCCAGCTGCTAGCTGCGAATGTCAGTGCTTGCCAATCTTCTGTTCCGTATTATTAGTATCATTATTTTTGTTTACGTAGCGTTTGTATATTTTGTTGTACAAACGTTAGTACCCAGTTGAGTTCCTCAGACTTTTCCGTGTTTTATAAATTATTTAATTTGTATTAATTTTAATACAGACATTTCGCTTTCTATTTAAGTTTAGTGTCAAGGCATTTTAAAGAATGTGTAGTTAGCGTTTCTCAGATTTTCTCATATCTTGTTAATTATTTTATTGCCATTGTTTTATATGTAAAGAACATTATTTGTTTTTCTCTAACATTTACGTGTTAGACATTTTGAAATTCGCGAATGCGTGGTTTGCGTTCCTTAGACTTTTCCGTACTTCATTAAATTTAAATTAAAACATTTTTATAATTTTGACTAATAATTTTATATTCTTGATAATAGCATTAATGCGAAACTCGTACAAAATGCCGACAGTTGCTAAAAATCGAATTAATACAAGAGATTGACAAAAAAATATTATCCAAAACAAAATTAACTGAAAAATACGCGACCCCATTGATGAGGTTGTCGACAATATTAAAAATGATGACAGAAAGAACTTTAACGTTGAAAGGCGAGTGCCAAATGTCGTCGCAACCACCACAAAACAAATGTTTTAAAAGCGCTGGAAACTTTTGTCGCTAACTTCAGTGGAGAAATGGCGGATTGACAAGTTCGACTATTATGTCGTTATTAAAAATGGCGTGAAAAGACAGTCCATTATAAGTGTTTTTTAAAAAAAAAATAATATTGTGATTTGTTTACACTGTATTTTGACAACTTGTTAGTTAATTTTAAATGTGTGGATATAATTTTTTTGAGTTGCTAAAAAAGTAGTAAAAAAAAAAAAGGATCGAATTTTTGAAATTTTTATATTCATTATCCTAAATCGTTATTCAAACTTTTTTCTTGATTTTCGGTCCCCTCAACTTCGAATAAATGGGATTTTACTGTACTTTGAGTTCCAGTGTACGACAATTAAGCATTCAATATCCCAATATTTTAGTGATGAGATTTCGTTGTTTAATATATTAATGTATAGGTGCATTAACACATAATACAAAAAAATTTCACCACCAAAGTGACAGATTTCAAATGCGTAGGTAAAAAAAATCCATAGACAATGAATAAAATAAAGCATATTTCATGATTATTTGTCATACCTATAGACCCATTTATGCTTTGACGGTAGTCAATTTGATGTATCAATAACCCGCAAAGGATTTTTATTATAGACCTTAGTAAAAATTTACTATAGTAAAAAGTTACCAAAGGTATCTCTAACCAGACCTATGGTAATTAATATGCAAAACCAAATGTATAAAAAAAATAGTAAACACGTGTTTGAGCCTGGAATATTGAATAACATCATTCTTCAAATGTAGACAGACCCTAAAGTTAAAATGTTTCACACAAAAAAACCCGGCATCGAAAAAATTATTTGGGTGATCGCATCGCCGCCGCGCGACCAATGGTGGGTTAAGTATAGTATAATTAATAACCTGTAAGATTTTTCTCTTCCCACACCCCTTTGAGGCGCTGATAGTCCAAATCTGCTTCCGCCAATAGGCGTCTGAGTGTGGCTGCTCGGAGCCTCTCCTCGCGTGAGGTGCGTATGAGCAGGGGACCAAACACCGGCCTGAAATATACAATTGAGCATATTTCGTAAGAAAAAGACTTTATTACGAAGCAAAATTATTAACATTCAGTTTAATAATAATATGAATGCGGTTATGTGGAATAACACTACTCTGGTTAGTTGTAATTACCTGAATGTGTTTTGTCTGTCTAGTAGGCTCTTGAGGCGGACTAGGTCAGAGAGCTCTTTTTCTGTGGAGAGTGCAAATTGTCTCACTATGTCGCACATGTTTTTCAGCGATGCTGCACTGGCATCTCCCTTGCCCGCCACCAAGTCTTGTTGCTCTCCTGAAATATGAAATCAAAATAAAAACACAAGTCACACTTGTAGGGTTATCTAATGTTTCCATGGCTGTTCAATTTGTATATGGATAATTGTGTGAAAAAACTGGAATGTATGAATGTGGAAGTGAAAAGTGATTTGATTGTATGCTGTTTATTGTACACTGACAATGCAGTATTAATGGCGAATAATGAACAAGAATTACAGAGTCTAGTGAGTAGAATGTACGACGTATGCAAAGAAAGTGACATATTATGAATGTCAACAAATTGAAAGTGATGGTATTCGAGAAGGAAGAAAGTAAAACAATGTGCAAAATACTTGTAGGTAATGAATGTTTGAAACAAGTAGATGAGTTTGTGTATTTGGGAAGTATTTATTACAAAAACCAACAAGCTGATAATGGTGCTGATATATGTAGAATATTTAATAACTACTTTCACTCTGTTTACGTCTCCACAAGCATCCATGATACTGATACATAAGATGATTATCACGTATACAGTCACCTCGATACTCAATCTATCGACTTTCAAGAAACGATCATTTTAAAATATTAAAAAAAAACCTCGACACCAAGAAGGGTGCTGGCCCTGATGAATTGCCCTCTATCTTCCTGAATCAATGCGCCGTGGAATTAGCGAAACCAATTTCTCTTACATTTTCTAAATCTTTACGTGATGGTCACTTTTTATGATTTTGGAAAAAGGCACGTATAATCCCAATATGTATTTAAAAATGGTGACAAAGAAAATGTTGAAAACTACAGACCGATTTCAAAATTGTCAATTCTCAGTAAAATAATGGAAAAATGATATACAATCAATTATTCCCAAGTGTGCGTCCTATAATTATCCCCAATCAGCATGGTTTCTTTCCACAAAGGTCTATAGAATCAAATCTCTTACAATTTACCGATATTATTTTGAAGGCGATGGACAAAGGATTACAAGTAGACACACTGTATAATGACTTCTCAAAAGCTTTTGATAAAATCAATCATCAATACTTCTGAAAAAGTTGCGATGTCTCAGTATACACGGAGACCTATACAGATGGTTTACTTCCTATATCAAAAATCAAAGTCAGGCAGTTGTGATCCAAGGGTTTAGTTCCATATTTCAAAATGTCCCATCTGCAGTTCTACAGGGCTCACACCTTGGACCTATTTTATTTTTAATTTATATTAATGACATTAAAGAATGTTTCTTAAATTCTGAATTTTCACTATTTGCTGACAATGCCAAAATTTTCAAAGATATTAAATTACCCACTGATTGCCTCCTGTTACAGAATGACATTAATAGACTTTCAATCTACTGCCAAAAAAATCAACTTTTTCTAAATATTGCTAAATGTCACATCATTTCATTTTCAAAGAAAAAAATCTAATCTGTCATATAATTATCAACTTAATAGTAACAAACTTAGTGTCTGCACTCAAGTGAAGGATCTTGGTATCATCTTGAATTCTAAATTAATTTTTATCTCGCATATAGAGTCGGTAATCGCTAAGGCCTATAGACTTCTTGGATTCATTGCTAGAACGTCTAACCCATTCCAATCACCTTTTACTCTTATCATTCTAAATTTCTCATTTGTACGCAGTCAACTTGAATTCGGATCGGTAGTTTGGAGCACACATTATTCCACCTACAGTGACCGACTTGAAAATGTCCAACATAAATTTTTTAATATATTAAATTCACATGCTCGCTTAGATATTAAATCTCTTTCAGAAAATGTTACCATAAAATACCCCCCTCTTAAATAGAAGAAACACTCAAGATTTATCCTATCTCTAAAATTTTTTTTTTTTTTAACCCTTTCCCTACCGTAAGCGAATATATTCACGCTAGCTCGCCAGTCCGCCACGCTGTGAGCGAATAAATTCGCGTAGATCTTTACGTCGTCATGAGAGCGTAAATAAACACGAATTTTAACTGTCACATATTGCATCTCCTACTGCCATCTGTGGGGATAAATCTTAAGACCTTATAATCAACTGATTGTGCATTTAAAATGACGAAATCTGTATTTTTGTAAAGTGCTCCATTTGACAGCCGGCAGAACGCGCTAGGGTCATGACTTAGACAGTTTCTATATGGATTCCCACAGGCGTCAGTGTTCGTTTCCTTTGTTTGGAGATCGCGAGGTTTTTTATCTCACATTTGTTTTATTTTCGCGTATAGTATTGAGATATTTGTGTAGTATATTATTATAACTTTTCAAGATTTATAGTGAGCTTTTTAACGATTATTGTGTAGTGATTTTATTGTCTCGGAGTTGCTTCGTTTGTTTGTTGCATTTTATCAGATTTTATAACATTATTTTCGAGTTTTAGTGTATTACAATGGCAGATTTTACATACAATGACTACGAACTCATTCTAACTGCCGAATCTGATAATAGTGATGTGGAATTTGAATTGCCAGAGATTTATGAGCCCAATGAAGACAATACTGATTCGGCACATGTCGACGAATATAATATTGAATCGGCAAATATTGAGGAAGATAATATTGGTTCAACTAGTGGTATTAAGTCCTGTATTTCATTGGGACAGTGGTCCATTTTTACCGCAAGTGCACAATTTCGATTCTTCTTTTTCCGGCGCTAAATTGTGCACCGATGAAAGTATGCAAGAGGTAGATTTCTTTAAAATTTTTATTCACCAAAAATTAGTTGAGCTAATCGTTACTGAAAATAACCGGCAATATAAATGTATAAAAAACAAAAGTTCCTCAATAAGCTACAGAATGCAACAATGGGTCGATACAACTGTCGATGAAATTTACATTTTTATTGGTTTTGCATACTGATGGCAAAAAATTATAGGAACACCATTGAAGAGCATTGGTCGACAGATATTTTATTACATTCGCCAATTTTTTCCGATATAATGTCAAGAAACCGATTCCAAATTTTATTAGGAATGCTCCACTTCTGCAAGATGTGATGTGTGCTTAGCAAAAAAGAAAAGCGGTATATGTGTAAACAATGTAACTTAGCTCTATGTGTTGAACCATATTTGAACAACATCATTCTCCGGAAAATTATAATAAGTAAAAAAAAAAAAAAAGTTTTACAACATTTGCAATATGGATTAAAAATAAATACATTATGTGTTATTTTGTGAACTTGTTTATAAATTTTGTTCAAACAATTTTAGTGAAAAAAACATTGTTATTTTTTCGAAAAACATTGTGATTTGGTGAGTTATCACATTTTTATTAAAAATTATTAACGGTAAAATACCCGGCGTACGGGTACTATCTAAGTTTTATATGGCCGGCAGAGAATAGGTTAACTTAGTTGACTCGCCCTATTTATTAGAACAAATAACTTTTAACTGTCCAACGCAACAAACACGATCAAATAATCTTTTTTACCCAAATTTGGGTAGAACTAATTACATAAAAAATTGTTTTATCATCCGCTCTACCGGTACCATCCTGGTACCGACACTGATTGAAGTAATATATGCACCCTTTTAAAAATAAATTTAATATCAGAAACACAATAATCATTTTTAAAATAATATATTTGCAGTCTTATGAAATACAATATAATTAATTAGCTCTCACAGTGTTAGAATGCCACGGCGGTTGTGAAATCTGGGCTCCGATAGATTTGAATTAAATTTGCCTAAAACACATTTTAACACAAATTTTTACTACATTATGAATTAATATTATACTTATTCTCAATACTAATTGCTTATTTTTGTAAATTGTATGGTTTTGAGCTGTTTTTATACGAAAACAGATTATAATTTCGATATTTAAATATTAAACATATGTCAAACTTCATGTCACCATTCGTAACGTTTTAGAAACTAACAGAGGGTACACGCTAGCCGCGCATGCGCTGTCATGTTTTAAAATGACAATGTTGTATTTACGCAAATGCCATGAAATATGCAAAGCTGTGATTTTTTTGTTGGGTTTGGTTCTCATTAAAAATCAATAATATACAGTGAAACTCTCTTAATACGTTTTCCAAGGGACCGCCAAATAAAATCTTATTAAGCAGGAAAACTTATTAACAGTGATTTCAATATTTCTATGCTTTATTTGACCATAACATCTAATATTGTATTTTAACTAACATTAGAATAATATTTATATATTAAAAAACAATTTATTCTATTAAGTTACTTATATAAATATGTATTTGAAAATCACGGCCATAAATAGGCATACCTAAACGAGTAACAAAAATGCAACAAATTAATAATAACGAAGAAGATTAAATGAATGATAATAAAAAGTAACTATAAAAATGCTAATAAAAAACCTAGATGAAAATAAAATGATTAAAAACAAACTTATAAAATGTTGATGACTATCTAAATAAAATACAACTAATCTCCTAATGTACCCTTAAAATATATTAAATACTACTTATAGGAAACTAAATAATATTATAAGGAAACTAAATTAAGTATAAAATTTGAACTATCTAAATAATTACCTATAAAAAAATTACTATCTAAACTACAAAAAAAAAATTACTACTAAAAAGTGATTATAAAAAAAAATAACTAAAACTAAATTTAAATTAAACTTACATAAAATATCTAATAAAAAATAAAATAAATCGTAAAAACGTAATTGAATTGAAAAATAAAACGTAGCAAAGAGTAAAAAAAACCACTGACAACAAGACCAAAATACAAAATGATTTTAAATTCAAATTATTCGACGTTTTATAGTAAAATAAGGATAGGTCAAAGTTATTCGGAGATAAAATATGCCACCTGTAAGTCTGACGAAGGTTAATACTTTTTACGAAATGTAAAATTGTTTGCACGACAAGACGTTCGTATCTTTTCCTGGCCAACTTGACGAATGCACATTTAAAAAAAGTACTGTTTGTAAATGAAAACCTGTTGGACTACATATCTAAAATTTATCCCTTTTGATGAGTTTTACAAAATTTACCTGTACACTCGACATATTGCCTTGATCAGTGTAATTGAGACATGGAATACTCGCCCTTACTGAATCTCAGTTCGGGGAAATTATTGCCGGCATTGACATCGACGATGGCAGGCCCGAACTTACAAAAATACGTTAATAGTATTTTTATCCTTCATTTTACGATTTAAATTTTTTAATCACAAATATGATGACATTATTTTTGTTTTGTTTATTTATTTCGTTCTGACGTAAAAAATCAAACAAACAAATAGATCAGCTGGTTATGTTAATTCAGTTGTCAGTGCCCTGTGGTTTGCTCTGTTTTGTTTATTTATGTTAATAAATTTTCAAATACGTATAGGTCACGAAAATAAATAATTTGGTTATTTCAGTTGTCAAGAAATAGTAATCAAAGCTGAACCAGAAGTAGTTAAAATGAAACAGCTCTCAATGAAAGCAGTTCCCTGTGGTTTCTCCGAAAACGGATGTTAAAAGATTTTGAACATAATAATAAAAATATATATTTTTATGAGTTAAATTAATACATAAACCACTTTCCAAAAGTTCCTTTTCTTTCCTGTAAAAAACATGGTTTTAATTAGTTTATTTGATATTCTGATGAAGGAAAAGATATTTTCCGAAACCGGTTGGCGTATTAAATTTAACTCATAAAAGTGGTTTAAAACAAAGTTATAAATAATATATGTTTAACTAATTTCGTGAACTACAAGTGAGTCGCTTTTGCCGCTGCCATTTATATTAGAAATGAATCAATAGCGGTCTTCGTTACTCAGAAATTTAAAGGGCCGCTAGTATGGAAACTAGATTATTTTTGGAAAAATATGTTGTATTATTATGTATTTCAAACCAGATTGTGGGGATTATTATTTATAATAAGAAATGCATTAATTAATTAATATATTGTTCTTCTAACATAACTATTTTCCAGTATCTAGTTTGCTTGGTCGTGCCAAGTTTTCCGCGGACGTCCTCTATTTATGCTGCTATTAATACTTGCGGCATATATCTTTCTAACCATAATCTTCGCATTCATCCGTTCCATATGACCAAACCACCTAAGTGATCCTTTCTTAATCTTACTTACTGTATTAAGATCTGCTTTACATTGTTTGAAGTGTTAGGAAGAGTATATTATCCAGAATAGTATTAATGGTTAATTTTATCGCATAATATTTTTACTTGATGTGCATATCCTTGAGCACACATTACATTTCGCATGTACTTCTCGGAAATTCAAAATACGCAGTTAATTTTTTTTTCAAATTTGAATAATTAACTCCGTGAATTCCTACTTTCTTAGCATAACAAGAACGAGAAATTAAATGTGAATAAATGCTCCTTTCAAGATCAGCTTCTCATTCTTTCCTCTGTCATAAATAGATCTGCCGCATATACGCCGAAGCTATCTCATTTTAGTCAGTCTACTTTCGTTCCTCTTCTGCCAGCTACCGACCTCACTTCCGTACATCGGTGTCGGTACCGGGACTTCATTGTGCGCCTCGGTTGACAAGTTCCCATTAGTTATTTTTTGTATTCAATATATAATTTCGAATCAATAAAATATTACAATTAATCGAAATAATCGCATAACTATAATTTTTTTAAACATTTGTATCTCTGGCATCATTGAGATTAGATACACCGTACGCAGCTTCAACATTTTCAACTTGTATTTTTAATCCATATGTATTTACCCCTAAAATATAGCGTTCCACTCAGTATACGTAACAAGATAACACAAAATTTATTCAATTCAATTATAAACACAAAATTTGAAGAAGCAATTCGATACTTGGAATTCCCGAAATAAATTGAAGGTTCAGGCCAAACATAATTAGGGTAATACGTAATAATAAAAATGACAATGTATTACATATTTTGTCTATATGTCATTTGAAAAGACAAGCTTGTCCTAAAATGAGGCCCAATTCAATGCGGATTATCGTAAGAGTTAAATAAATTGTTGTGTATTCCAAGAATTTATTCTAAGGGTTTTTCTGCCTCCAAAGCAATTAAGAATATTTAAAGGTGTCCTAAAATGAGGCCCAATTCAATGCGGATTATCGTAAGAGTTAAATAAATTGTTGTGTATTCCAAGAATTTATTCTAAGGTTTTTTTTGCCTCCAAAGCAATTAAGAATATTTAAAGGTAGATATTAGTGGAAATAAAGCAAATTACCAATGTAGATCTGGTATTGTACATGCTGAATGTATTGTTTATGACAGCTGGGGTTTTGTTTTGTTGATTTTTGAGATTTATTTTGCTTGGGCACTATGTTTTATTAGCCTATTCAAATATTACTGTCTTTGTAAATGGATAAACTTTTATGACACGTGAAAAAACCCATTTAAAGAGAGTTCATTTTATTGCACCCATTGAAAGAATATCACTTTCATTTTTATAAATATCAAACAAAAAAAATTCTGTGCAAAACGTATTACTAGGGACATTTTGTAGGGATTAACTGAGTTCTGTCAGAAATATTTTAATTTATTAGGCGGGAAACTTATTATTTGGAAAACGTATTAAGCATAAAAAAAAATACATAATTTGTATGGGACTTTTTCGGGACCGAAAAATGTAATCCTATTAGGCGTGAAAACATATTAAAGGTGATCGTATTAAGAGGGTTTCACTGTATTATTATACACATTATTGTTCTGAAATTACTGCCTCCTGGGACTCAACATTATTTATCAGTATGAATTTACATAATTTTTTCCTTATAAATCGAGAAAAAATTGCAATATTTTATAATCATATGTTTATCGACACAAACAATGGTTTTTATGATAAACATAATAATTCTTCATAGTATAAACATAACAATTCTTAGGTTAGAACTTTAACAAATTATTTAATTTTCACTTGATAATTTTAAATGGCAACACATATGTATTATGAATGCTGAAGAAATGGCTATTTTGTGATAGCTTATTACTTAGGAATTTAAGAAAACCAACAATTGTATACTTGTCCTTTTCTATTGATACCTTTCACTCTAGCAATATTTACGTTAAAAAAATAACACACTTTTATGTTTACTTGATATTGTAAAAGAATCAACTATTAGTTTCATCTTGAGGGTATGTAAAATGCAAAAATATCTCGAAATTTGAACTGGAAAAATAAAAGTCACGCCTTAATCCACAATAATGATATAAAATTGCCCATTACTTTAAGACAATAATGAATTGGAGATTATATCTATATGTAAATAGGTGTGGTGGATCTCCATTTGCAGCCATGCATCTCTTGAACCATTTTGAAAAATGTTTTCTCAGTACCCCCAAGAATTGGAAGTAGCTGTGATGTGGGTATGCTATTGGGTATTGGTAGCTTAAAACCGAGAGGTAAACTTTTACCTTATAGTACAAACTACCAGAGTTTTGGAGACAACAAAGTTACTTTAGTATGACATTGAGAATTTGAGGTGTGAAATAATGAAATAATAAATAAATAAACTTGATCAATCAAATGAAATAAGTTTTATAACTACATTCTCCTCTGTAGACTTTATTGATAAAAAAGCTTGCTTCGTGGAAGACTAGAGTACTCACCCTGTGAAAGATGATGGGCCACCTTATAGGCAGCTGTGGCTCTTTCAGCCGCACTATCCAGGGCCCAGTCTGCATCTAGTAGCACTCGCGCGAGTACGCGCAGGCTGAAGGACTTAACAGTGGTGCGGCACTTGTCAGCTGCCAGCGCCTGGCCATCGGCAAAACCGACCACGACAGATTTGAACCTGTCCACTAGATTATATCTGAAATGAAATATTTTTCTTATATACAATATGTAGCGAGTAAAATGAATAACTGACTGATCTGAAAGGGTTTGCCAGAAGCCATTAACCAATGTGATCTTCAAGAATCTACACGGTGCTGCTTTGCGGAAGTACATATGTTGATGTTTTATTAAATAGGAATCATTATCTATTCTTAAATAAAGTTGTTTGTTTAATGTAAATAGCATTTAGTGTAATAGTAAGATTAAAAATGATAATCAATAATAATCACCTACAAAAATAATAGAGGACAATCGCAATGATAGTCTAAAATGCAATCAAATTAACAGAATTGAACAAAAAATTAACAAGATCCCCATTAATAATAGCATTTTTGTGTTATTTTTGGTTTTGGAGGAATACCACACTGTAATTTTAATTTTTTGCACAATTTTGGAACTTCTTTTTTGTCACTGTCATAAGAAAAATGAGACCCCCGCAACAACACTGTATATCGGTTTTTACAAATGTTGATAGATAGATGGATGTTAGTCATCCTGGATGATATATAATTTTTATTTATTTTATATGGTTGTTAAATATATCATTGAATGTTCAAGAAGATATACAACATTGTGGCATTAATAACATAGATGTAGCCAAAAGCGATATGTATTGTTGCAGGGGTGGGTCTCATATAATCTCATGTTTCTGAGAATAATGTGATTTTGTCAATCACATTATTCTCAGTCATATTATATATATTATATTATAGTCAATTTTTATTTCAATTAATTTTGTGACATTCGTGACAATTTTGCGATTTGGTAGGATTTAATTTTTAATTGATCTTTGTCAATCCCCTGAACTTCAAATGAACAAGATGCTAGTGTACCGATTTTAGCTGAAATCGTTAACATTCAAGTTTACCAAAAACTTTTATTACAATGTGTAATATTCCTATCAGCAAACATCACGCATTTAACCCTTGATTTCTAAAGAGACACTATCAGAATCCAGATGTGATTAGATTATTTAGTCTGGTGTTATAATTCATAATGTTTAATAATGCATAATACATTATATTTAAATGCCTGACTTAATAGACGAATTGTAATAAAAATAAAACAGAATCATAATTATTATTTATCAAGAAATTAAAAGATGACTGAGCCTTTTCTTGAAAACACATTGACCCTTCCTATAACAGTATTGTAATTAACAAATAAGTAATTTTTATTTATTCTTGTGTTTCACATTTATTTGTTAAATTTTTAAGTGGTAGTAATATAAAAAAAATATATTGTGTTCAATAGAACATAACAATATAATATATTTAAAACAATACTGCCACTAAAACTGCGTTAATTCGTAATCCTATATTTCGTATTTTTACAGAATTTGCACATTTTTCAAAAAAATTGTCCCCAAAATAACTATTTCAAATTAATTTCTAATGATAATTTGTGAAAATCTGATTATTCACAGTTCGTATGCGTTTTTGACATCCAAAATAAATCATTTATTCACATAATTCGCATATTTGTTAATGTTTTTAAATCTCTAAACTCGTGCAAAAGCATTCGACATTCATCCCTTTGTAAACATCCGCAACTAGCCCCGCCTACCGGCTAATCATGACGCCGAGCGCTGGCATGACAGGTGCTGAACTGAGACATATGGCAAAACTCGTGTACATAATATGATATGTATATCAAATTCCATAGTGCATTTTATATTATTTGTTGTTTTTAAAATAACATTTTCATTGAATCACTTGATTAGTTTCTATGTTTATGAAACGTTGTTGTATATATAGGTATTAAAGAAATTACATAAATCTTTCATATTTGAATACGTTTCATATATATATATATTTTTTCACATTTCGTTTTCTAAAATGGCACCAACATCTTGTAATTCATATAAATCCTTGACCATTTGGATAAATGGAGCTTATGTTGAAAACTGACAAAACATTGATATCAAAGATAAAATTGGTGGAAAAAATCAAATCCCGAATACCTCTCTGGGTTCAAACTTGAAAAATAATAAGCTTCAACCGACAAGGCCAGCAAGACATGAAGATATTTTTCACATGCATTTTAAATATTCCAATTCGGATGGAAAAGGTGAGTTCAACTGTCAATTAAATTAATGTGTGTGATTTTGTTGCCTTGAGAAACTGCTATATCACCACTCACCATACAGCTTTTGTTCCGTACAGGAAATAAAAAAACAAAGGTGGTTCGCCGATCTCAGCTTCTCTGAACCGGCAATAATGATGATGATAATGAGGTCGAAAGAAATGAAACACAAAAGATGTTCAATATAAACACACTACAGCGACAAAATGGAGAATGCCTGCCGCAGCAAAATACTCCTGTTTTTATTTAAATTCAAAACAATGCATACAGTCATTTGCAAGTACACACGTAAAACGGCGACAGCCCGCCGCCTGGGACGTTCCTCTAAGACGTCTTTGTTTTGCCAAATCTATCCCACGGGTTCTTTGGCGCCGCGCCGATGATGACTCCTTGAAACTATCAACATGTGTCTTATCGCATCAATCAATATGGCGCCTGCTCGGCAGAGAAAATCCTGTGCGGTACACCTTTCTTATTTAGAAGAAATAATGGTAATAATAAGAATTAATAATAATGGAGTCATCATGGTTCAATATGAAAATCGCGATGTCAACAGTGGCGGTGCGCACTAAATCGCGGACGTAGTAAACTAACGCATTTTTATAAAAATTTCTTTCTAATGTTGCATTTAAAAAAAACTTTGTTTTCATTATTCGTAATTCAGATTTTTTAAAAAATTCAATCCCGTCCGTGAGTAACGAATTAACGGAGTTTTACTGTATATGTGAAATACTAAAACAACTAAAATGACTTACATATAATAATTTGTTAGTTACAATATTTTACATAGGAGGGGTTAGACAGTGGTTATTGCAATAATTTCAAAGACATTATTCTTTTTATTATACAGTCAAGGAATATTTATTTTAGATTGTTAACTTTGTTTTATTACCTATTTAATGAATTAAATACATCTATCAGTTTCGAAAAATAACATTTTTTTAAAAATGGATCTTCTGGTTAAATTTGGTTGGTTGTTTATAATCGTTTACATGTAAAATAGACAATCCCAAATTTTTATTTTGAAAAACCACAATTATTCAAACATCTCAAATGTTAACAAAGTTAACAATCTAAAATAATGGATTTTAACAACAAAATTGATTTTGCTAATCTTAAAAATAAGAAATATATATTAAAAGTTAATATATATTATTTAATAAAAGTTAAAAATTAATATATAAAAAAAGTTCACAAGTGTGTCATTTATTTAATACTGAGTCATGTTAAAATTATTATTAATGATTTTGATCTTCAACAAAATCATTAAAAATATTATCGAAGGATATCTACTAACATCATATTCTGATGAGTTTGCAAAGTGGTACCAATATCTTATGACTTATTGGCTGAATCGCATAATGAAAGCTTTTGCACAGGGGTATTAAGTCATAAACAGTAAACACAGTAGTGATATGGCCGACTGGTAATCAGATTTGTTTAAAATAATTCCACATATCTATTGTGTATTATCAGATGTCACTCATTTTAGTTAATAGAAATATGAGCACAATATAATAAACAATTAAGAAACGAAACATATGAAATCACATTGTCGGTACAAGAATATTTTTTTAAACAGTTAATTGATTTTTCATGTTAGGCGTATTCTATTTACTAAAAATAAAGTACGCGTGGAAAAAATTGACAAATACAATATTTATAGGCAACATCAGAAAGTGGTGCATAATGCAACTCTTAGTTACAAATGAGATGAAAAAAGTAGTATTTACCTGCGTAGGGCTTCTAATAACATGGGTGAGGTGACTTTTCTCGGTTCGTGTATGATTAGGATAACTCCATCAGACGATTCACCCTTTTGAACCTCGAGCCATTCCAGGAATTCTACTAGGGCTGATATTTCAGATTTGGTTTTCAATACCTGCGAAACAGAACATGCGTGAAATGTGTGAAGTACAAAAAACTCAATGAACATAAAAATACATTTCAAAATGTCTAAATCATGTTCTTAATAATTGGTAAATTTTAATCATCCATCCATAATAATAATAATAATAATAATAATAATGGACAATTTGTACAGCGCCATTTTTATGCCTCAAGGGCGCTTTACACATAAACTGTTAATAGTTCTACAATTATCTTTGTTAGTCCATCCTCCTCAAATTAAATCTGAATTTTCAGCAATTATTTATAACATAATCATTTGTTTTTTGGTTAATTCAAATTAGTAACTTCTGTCGCAAAAGACAATATTACACTTATATAATAGCATTACACCCCTCCATGATTCCTCACATTCGCATGTATTGATATTTCAATAAATAATATTAAACATTAACAGATTTTGATTCTGTTACAATCATTTTGAATGTCAAACATGACTGATCGACATCAGGGAAAATAAAGTATGTACGTTCTTACCACACTAGGTAAGTAGGAATTTGCGTACTTTTTAATTATCAAAATTCATAGATGAAGAAAAACTATGCAATATATAAAAAAAATTGATAAAAAATAAAACGAGCATATTAATTTGTAGAGGCCTGAACATACCGCATAGTACCTGACCGTTTAACCAGGCTCTACAACCATTCAAGTCAATTCAGTACTGATCTAAAATCTAAACAATATAACACAACTGGTTCAAGAAGCCAGAACTTAATACTACCCTGGCCACCTTCTCGGACGCATTTCTTGTGAGCATGTCATCGATGTTAACTTGTAATTTAACTTTAAATTGTGTAAATTTATTTGTGCATCATCCTAGAATTTAAGTCCTGTTTCATTTCATTAACCAATTCTAGCCGCGAACACCTATACTCACACGCACGCTCCACAACATTTATATACACTGACATCTACATACATGCGTAAGATCTGAGGAGTATTAGGGCCTCAGACTCACCTTAAACAAATCCTTTTGTCAGTCCATCTGGGTGCAAACATTCATACAAAAAATTATAAAATTATTACGGTATTATCTTTTATTGACTTTTACATAAACTCATTTAGTCTCTTCAGTCAATTAACATTAAAATTGCTTTTGACATATATATCAAAAGACATTCTCTACTTTCATTTTTAGCTTCCCGCTTTAACAGACAGCTATACCTAAGGTGGCACTTTGCATACCTATGACCACAAACACCAAAATAATACATGGTAATATTGGAGTACCAGTCGAAAATGTCGCCTTTTAAATAAAAAGGCAAATATAAATTTAAATCATTTATTATTTGAAAAAATTTATATTATATATTCCCCATTACTTTCTAATACAGTCTTCCATCTATTTTCAAGCATTTTTATGCCCTTTGAATAGAAAGTTTCTGGTTTCGACTGGAAATAGTCGTCAAGGGCAGATTTTATTTCGTCTAAGTTGTTGAAATTTTTTCCCGATAAAAAATGCTGTAGGGATCTAAATAAATGGTAATCTCATGGGGCTAAATCCGGTGAATACGGGGGGTGATCGATTTGTTTCCAACCAAAGGCGTTTATTTTTTTTCGAGTAATCGCTGCAGTGTGAGGTCTTGCGTTGTCGTGTTGAAAAAAAACTTTGTGTTCTGCGTGCATTCTGGGTCGCTTAACTTTTATTTCTTCATTTAATCTGTCTAGTTGATTACAGTATCCGAGTGTGTCTGCAATCTGCTGAATTGATTTTGTTGGATTTACTTCGACTTCACACATTAAAATGTCATCATCCACTTTAAAGACCTTTTCTTCTCGAGGCTGGTTTCCCGTATCAAAATTCCCACTCTGAAATTTTTTAAACCACCTTTGCGATTGGCGAATGGATATCAAATCACCGTATATACTGCAAATTTTTTCTGCAGCCTTCCTCGCAGAGTTTTTTTGGTGGAACTCGTAGATCAAGCAATTGCGCACAAAATTCTTATCTGGTATAAACCCTTCCATTTTAAATGTATCGCTAACAAAAATAAAAATAACTTTCGAAAGATGATCTCCAAATGTTAAGGAACAAAAGTAATATATATTACGTGCTGACGACTCGACGAGACGGACGCGACTGAGGATCAAACAAGGGCCATACCGAAATGCGACATTTTCGACTGGTACCCCTAATAATGTAAGACAGGTAAATGATAACAAGGGATAATAGGAATTTGTTAAAATATGCTCAGAAATTCTTATTATGTATTAAATTAAGATTTAAATATCTGATAGTAATCTTATTATTTATGTCCAATAAGGACTAAAAAAGAATGTATAGATAGATACCTTATTGGAGACATTATCCTTTAGCATCCTATAGCGACCGATGGTGACAACCCTAATATTGTGTCGGCGCCTAGCCCCAGGGTTGAGGTTACCATGTGGCATTATGTACTGGGAAAATTGTGATGATGGGGTGTAAGCACCAATGTGGCAGATCTGAAAATTATATTAATATCCGAATAAGAAATAGAACAAGGTTTGTTTTTTAATTAGAAATAATTTACATTAAGTAGATATTATCTATAATAAAAATCAAACCTATCAAAAAAAACACCAATATAAATAATGTCATTTGTGAATTGTTAAAAGCCTGTATTTTTCATTTTTTAGCATAAACAACTAAAAATTTAATATTGTGAAATATGAAATTAATTCAGTGATTTCTTAAGAGAGAAATTAATTCCAAACATTATTTTAAACAAATAATCTTTCTAGAAGGTTTCGTCATAATGGATCAGCAAAATCTTAAGCAATTTTGATAGTCATCCGTATGAAATTTGGTATTGAACAGCAAATCAAAAATTAATGGTGATATGGTTCATTATCGTAATACCCGTAACTACTACAATCTGGTCTCGTAAGCAAAATATAACTTCACAATTCTGTCCTAGGTAGTGAAAAGCCAGCCAATGTAATAGTATGTTAAGTATTTTTTATATTGTGTTAGAATTATTTCACAGCAAAGCGTATTTTTCCACTGTGGAATCTGTCTAATGAATAATGTTGACTCCTGTACTGACCTCATCAATGAGCCGTCTGCCCGTGGTGTCCATGTCCCATCCCACCAGCGTGTAGTTTCCTGGAGGCAGGCCTTCTGTGGCCTCGCTTCCGTTCACTGCCGGTGACACCATGCTGAAATTGATGATCAATTATTAGCAATTACACATAAATGATGGGTTTATTTAGTATATTTCTATAATATAAATCTCATATAGAAGTATACAACATACATAAGGTACTTAGAAAGAAGGATTGTTATGCATTAGTGATAATATATTATGAAGAGCTATTAATGCTTTTTTGCATAAATTTGTATGGAGCATTTCTGTATAACAATTGATTTTTCCTTCATCTTCAATGGCGCTACGGGCTTAATTTTCTTGTTTTCTGGTAGTCATTTTTAATTGATTGCCATCATACCATCCTTTTTATTAAAGCCAGTTTTCGGGTTCCGATGAAGTGAGCAGAAAACTCTTTCATCTCTATATATACACAGTACGCAGTTAATTGTAGTGTGTTGCTGATTAAGAGTTTCATTGCAGGCAACTAAGTTATTTGATAGTGTGTGAGAAGTATTGAACTATTGAAGCGTCAGCACGATTTAAAACATGTGAACTATAAAGCGTGAGTATAATGAACTAGTTCATTGAAGTACTTCATATAGTGGACCTATTGCTAATAGACACACTGACTGCGTATAAAGGAAAGGGGATGGGTGTTCTGTGATGACACCAACATAGTTTGACGGAAGCTTGGTGCATCATTTGGTAGATAATGTGATAATGTCTCTTCCCTGTTGACGATGACGGGAGACAGAGATTTGATGGCTCTCATACAAAGGATGTAGTGTTGATAGATGTATGATAAAAGTGTGAGCGTTTGTTAAACGAGATGGTTAAGTGGGGAGCGACTATTAATGTTTTTAATGTGATATTAATAGTTAAACCCACAAGATTTTCTAGAACTCTGCAGGTTCAAAAATGCATTAAACGCACCATCAAAAAATTGAAAACAACATTATGATTAATTATATTTTACAAATATGCCATGTCGTTAACTATAAGCCAATGTCTCATCTACTTTGCAATATGGGAGTTCCACTATAAAAATATTATTTCAGTGGCAACTTAATCAGATATCAAGGCATTAATTAACCTTGGGATCAATGGTTAAAATTGTATCCACCCAGCAACAGATAGTTGTCATTGTTTATAATTAAAAATGTGTTCTTGCACCAATAAACTAAACTGCTACAAATATTTGATTCCAAAAATAATTAAATAAATCTCATACAATACAAAATAATTATTTCAATAGGTGGGAAAAGAAATGAAAATGGAAAGATGTAACAAATTTTCATTGTGGACAATCTCTTGGTAAGATTTATATTATAATTAGGAATTTACAACTTAATTTAATGTATTCAGTGTCATGGATTTAGAAAATTTAATGCTCAAGTAGAGCTCGCACTATAGTTTCTTTTAGCTTTGTTGCACAGCTAGCAGATATCCTCAAATAAACCATTCCAGAGAAAGATCTATATTTTAAATAACTTTTGTAGTTTTATTTTCACATGTTAATAATGCATCTTAAAGATAGATGAATCGAGGTGTCCAACATCATCAGATCATAAACCACGAAACTACATTGCCAAGATAAACGGAATTAAAGAAAAGAAGTTATTTTTCAGAAGGCTATTCTATTGTGATATTCTCCAAACGTAATTTATTTTGGCACTGACGAGATGGTGAAATCTTTAGAAATACAAAGTTTTAAATATTAGTGATGACCTAAAACATTATTTTAAGCACTATTGTGAGATTTGTGTTTGATTATGGCGATGATTGGTAATTGATTATTCGCAATTTAGCGAAAACAAATAATTCGAAATCTGAAAATCACATTGTTCTCCAGTAACACTACACTAATTAAGAAATATATTTTAAAAATAGTTGAATAACAAATTGTATATAACTCAAAATTATATATTTTATAATTAAGCAAAATTATGCATAGACATCTATTCAGATTATATTTCTACTATATCTGTTTCAATCGTAAGACGCAATTGTGTGGCTTCAATACACAGCTTTTGAGGAATTTGGACAAATTTAAGTACTCATCGGGTATATATTACCTACAAAAACGCTTTCGGTTGCTGAGGTTAGGTTATTGTCATGGGTCATGGTTTGAAGAAGCCTTTGATGAGCAATGAAATCGCGATGTAAGCAGAGAAAAAGTCAGATTTAATCTTCATTGAAAATTCACTGTCTACATGAACATAACAAAAGACGAACATTTTATGCGTAGTTTGAAAAAATGGAATACACATAACCTGCAAATCTGAGGAAAATGCACTAAAAAATATACAGAAAGTAACACTAGGCAAATATCCAAATATAATAAACAGTAATACGAGCAAAGAAAAAGTAAAAGAGTGAATCCAAAGTAGATATATTTATAACAGCACAGATGTATTGGCTTTAGCCGGTCAATATTGAGCCGCTAGCGTGAACTTGCATCCAACCACAAACAACTGTCAAAAAAATAAGCAAATACACACCCAAAGCTAATTAAAAGTACGTTTTTTTTTATTAATTACAACGAATAAAGATGCGTATATTATAGATAACAAAATTAATATATTTTTTATGTAGAATTTCTACAATAAATGACACGTGGCGGCGATAATTCGTATTTTTCCTGCCCCGCCCCTCGTATATGTTGAATAAGCGACATTTAGACTTACTTTTATGATTGAAGTAGACCTTCAGGAGAAGAGACGGCGCAACAATTTCAAAAAATTACAATTGTTCTCGTTACTAATTAAAATTAAAGCTATCAATATTCGCGTCACCGAAATTTCAATATTTTAGCACGTGTGCTACGGCAGACAACCTAAAATTTGTTGGCGAAGCGGGTACGTTCGTCAGAGCTCGCGATTTTCCGAACGCATTTACGAACATTTTAATTTATGAACACGGGCGAGTTTCGATTTGAGCAAACAATATGTCTGCCTTTTCTTTACTAACTTCACATTTATCCCAAATTAACTTATTTTAAAACGAAAATACAAAATATTATTCGGGGCTCATAACCTAGAAACATAACATTACTTACTAAAACAGGGAAAATATTAAATTCAATGTTTTATGAAGGAAGCTGAACGAATTGTCAATATATTTTATAAGTTATAATATATTAACTCATTAATCATCTTTATGAAAAATATTGGAAATTTACCTCCAACTTCAATAAAACTATTTCTGGGGGGGATATTAAGTAAATATTTTCTTATCTATTTACTTACCATTACGCCGTTTCCACGCAGGAGGAAAAACAGAGAGAATAGAATGCCTCACTCCTCTGTCTTGACATATATATATTCTATTAGCAGGTATTGCTGGTTTCTCAACTCAATTATTGAAATAACTAGCAAAATAAGATTATCAGACACCATGAGTTTGGGGTTTCTCTGTTATTTAATAATAATATAGCCTTTGGAAGTCTCCCCCCCTCTTTCTTTTGCGTAGAAAGTGCCAGAACATCTTAGAACAGGAGTTTCATTATGACGAAAATATTTTGCGTGACTTATGGCATATATTTAAAATTTCTCTATATCCAATGATCATTACATAATAAATATGAATCATTATAGCATTTTTATTTCTGATTGGATAATTAGAATTTTGAAAATACTCTACTCATATTCGTACGTGGGATTTGTTAGTAAGTCGTCTTACATACGCGATATTCAAATACGTATATATAAGAAAAAAAATGCATCACTAAAATGATTTCGATTCTGTAGTAGGTACCTATTATATAATCTTTAGATATATATTTATTTAAAAAAAATTTAACTGTTCATGATATTTAAAAAAATGCGCGTGTCGCCTTGTACAGTTGTTTAGGATGATATTATTAGCATTGACGTTTGTTAGGTTATAACAATATAGTATTAATTTTTCTTGATATTAAGAAAAACCAATGCTAAACCCAGCGAGGTTTTGTCAATGCTAATTATAATTGTATATAGTAAAATTAAAAAAGTGGCGGTCATCGACATTTCCATCTATTGAATTTTGTTAAAAGCTTATTTTAGGGTTCATTTTCTTCGCGCGGAATGGACAACAAATTATATTTCTCGCACCAGCGTAGTGCCGAATTAAAAGGAGAAGTGCATCCTTTGTACACTTTGCAAGAGAAAATAATGGATTTATTTAAGAAAAACTTCCCATGACCGATACCCAAAATACAGTGATCTGCTAGTTACGGCTTCGGGCCTTTTATTATCTATAATCCTTTGTTCTTGGTTAATATATATATTTTTTAAGAATTTAGTCCCAATAGTTTTTATGGATTCATTGAACCCGCTGGTTAACCTAAACACCGACCCTTGGTATCTCAAGTGGGCTTTCAAGTAACCGAGATCGTTGGCCTGACATGTTACTCAAAGTAAAAACCGAAACGAATTCAATTATAATATGTAGGTATGAATTTAACTTGTATTAATTGCCTCTACTTTGATAAACCGTAAAGTTTGTAGGTAGTAATAGTAATATAAGTAATAGTATGAAGTAAGAAGTATACGAAGGTGAAGGTAGGTAACTAGAATATAACAAACAGACTTCTCAATTATTGTTGTTGGATGAAGATGATAATGAGCATAATATGGTTATATTATAAGTTAATTGGTGGAATTTTTCTTGCTTTGCATAAATAAAAACTAATTTACATGCCATGCAGATTACTATTATTACAGTTGATCAATTACTTTTTTTTACTATTTGTGTAATTTGGGCGTTAAAATATTTATTTTTTTGTAGGTTATTTAACATTGTTTATTAAAACCACTTAATGAGTACTTTAAAACATCAACCGGTTTCGGAAAACATCATTTCCTTCCTCTTCAGGATGTCAGATTAACTAATCAAAAAACATATGTATATATAACATTATTCGAATGTTTAAAAAAAATCTATTTTATTTAAAAAAGAAAAAATAAATATTAAAAAAAATAAATCTAGTACTTAAATTGTCATGATGAAAGATGTGGAAATTGATTTGATGATATAAAATATTATAAAAAATTTACATCCTGAAGAAGCAAATAATGTTTTAAATAACTCATTGTGTGGTTTTAATAGACAAAGTTAAATAATCTATAAAAAATGAACAAAGTAAAGAACAAAGCGCAATTTTCAAATATTAAAAATATTAAAATATTTGACACATTCATGCATCCAACAACTAACTACTTAGTTGCTTATTGTAACCTGAAAATTTTAATTATTAAAAATGTTCTTAGATTTTTACGGATGTTCAGTATCCTCTGTGTATTGTTTTCTGGGCTAATTTATATCTGACCTTTCTGGCCAGATATGCACGGCAGATTAGCCCGGAAAAATATACACAAAAGATTTAGTTATTGAATTATTTTGTAGAAATAAGTAAATATCTCTCTATACAATAAATACTTCCAAAAAATAATATCTTTATTTATAAATTATATTAAAACTGTTCACTTTCACTAATTTGTTATTTATTATAACGTTTTCAATGCTAACGCACTATCTTCAGTGAGTTTAGGCTGTCACTGTCGCGTAGAATTAGTACATATTTGTAAAAAATGAAATAAACTAGATATTTTAGAAAACTTCATGATTAATTGTAACAAAAATATCATAAACATTCAAACACCCTTTATTACGTCCCCTCTCCTGCACTTGTTGACCATGCCCCTATACCCACTCAACTATAATCTCCCCTCCTCCACTCCTCAACCTTGAATAGCACGTAGTCCTTTTGTCTAAGTTTAGTATTAGTAACGTCACTGAAGATGATGTGTCAGTATTGAAAACGTTATAATAAATAACAAATGAGTAAAAGTAAACAGTGTTTTTATTTTAAATATAATTTAAAATGACCTTTCACAAAGTTTCACAAGAAAATTTTGAAAAATTCCTTATTTATATTTGTAAGGCATGTTTTTCTTGTAAACATATCAAACGCGTTAAACTATTATTCTGTAATTTTCCATTAACAGGTAATTAAATGTCATGTCTTATCAATCTAATGACATTATTATTAGTAGGAGTAGCTTGTTGGTGTAGTGGTCAAGACGTTGGCCTAGTGATCTAGTGGTCGGGGGTTCGCGCCTCGTTCCAGGACACCAGCAAGTTAGTCCTATTTTCATAGCACAAGCATTTAGCTTAGTTTGAAAATAGTAAGAATATTGATGTGACATGTATTCCGTGTACGCATCTCTATTTTTTTAAAAAAAAAAAAAAAAAATATTTTTTTAATTTCAACCCTACGACGTAGATATTAGGAAAATGGTAAGTATCACGATCTCGTTTGCTGGGGAATCTTACATTCTCATATTATTTTCTGAAAATCCGCAGCAACTTACAATATTATTATTTCCAGAAATTGGTTTTTTCCTTTCCTTTCTTTTGTTTTTGTTTTTCGCAATTGTTTTAGCATTCAGTAAAGATATTAAATAATGAATATCGCAATATTTAAAGAGAACACATTATTGTTTGTGAAGTTGTAATTTTTTTAAAACATAATTCTGTGATATTTTAATACAAATTAAATGCGTTATAATATTATTACAATAATAAATACCATTAAATATGTAAACGGTATTTGGTATTTTGTGCTTAAGATTGTAAAATAATTTTTATTTGATATATTATTATGTACGATGGTAACAATCTAAGAAAGATGATGAAATAAAAGTAACATTTAATATAGACAATATTTCATTCATTTTATTAATATAGAAGAGATAATAAAAAATATAAATGTTCGCAATGCTTATGTGTAAAATTTTTTTTTTAAGATAAGATAAGATAAAAAATATTTAACCGGTTAAAAACAGGACGGCCATATCAAAAATATATCTGTTCCTATAAATGATCGATTAGCTATTATGGTAATATACAGAGTGGCCCAAAAAATCTCGTAACACATGAGACTGTTCGGTGGCCACATGCCTGACTCGATGAAATTAACATTCTCACGACGAAGAATGTTGAATGTATTTCTGGTTGTATGAGATGGAGCTCCGTCCTGCTGTAATGTCCAGTTATGCTGTGATGTCTAGCTATACTAAAGGCTTTCTTTTGAAACTCTTTGATCATTTTCCTATGACCCCAACGTTTTTCAATTCAAAAATTTTTGATCAGAATACGGTCTTCTGCAGTGATTTTTGTCATTTGAAAAAAATAAATATAAACAATAGAAAAATTAATAATCAAAGATGGCGACAGGAAATTATCGAAATAAAACGTAATATAGGTAAATAGTTAAGTAAGTAAATTAGTAAACTATTTAAGCTATTGTTGATAGAGTTAAACTAATTTTAATGTAATTATATCACATTTTACGAAATGTTCTCACTTTTTTTGGCCCACCCTGTAGATGAATGGTTGATTGTTATCATACTAAGCCAGGTGAAGGGTGGATTATTATCACGCTAAGTTAGGAAGAAAGGTGAATTTTCATCACGGTAAGTTAGGAAGAAAGGTGAATTTTCATCACGGTAAGTTAGGAAGAAAGGTGAATTTTCAACACGGTAAGTTAGGAAGAAAGGTGAATTTTCATCACGGTAAGTTAGGAAGAAAGGTGAATTTTCATCACGGTAAGTTAGGAAGAAAGGTGAATTTTCATCACGGTAAGTTAGGAAGAAAGGTGAATTTTCATCACGGTAAGTTAGGAAGAAAGGTGAATTTTCATCACGGTAAGTTAGGAAGAAAGGTGAATTTTCATCACGGCAAGTTAGGAAGTAAATGTGAATTTTCATCACGGCAAGTTAGGTGGATGTCCGAAATTATCATGGTACGTAAGGTGAAAGACGGTTTGCCACCCAAATTCAAATAAATTGTAAATAATTGTTTGTTTTCAAAAGTGCATTGTGGTGATGTCCTCGTTACGTGCCAGCACTAGTTCTTGTCCTTTGAACTGTCATGTTCGGCGTCTGGTCCTCTAGCACGAGCCGCACGTCCATGGTAGCGCTGCGCCATCTGCGCCAGATGGTCGCGTGATCCCTCCACAGCGCGTACGTGGTGATGGCGTACGCGCAGATCACTATCAGCATCAGCACGTCCGACAGCCCTTCGGCCAGCGCGCGCGACACGCCCAGCACGCTGCCCTGCTCCATGAAGTAGCGCGAGCCGAGCGCGCAGCACACGACCAGTGCTGTCGTGAGTATCGACAGCATCCAGAAGAAGAGACAGTCATTCTGGAAGGAAACGTGATATTTAGGATGTTGTCGCCCAAAATTTGAGGGCCATAAGTTTTTTACCGGTGTTCACCAAGATACAAAATTTGATTGTATTTCTGGCTGTGTGATGTCCGCCTTGCTGTAATGTCTAGCTATATTTTGCTATGTTTTGAAACTCTTTGATCATTTTCCTAGCACCCCGACGTTTTTCAATTAGCAAATTTTTGATCAGAATACGGTCTTCTGCAGTGATTTTTGTTATTCTAGGCAATAATCTGAAAAAAACCAAATATAAACAATGGGAAAATTAATAATCAAAGATGGCGACTGGAAATTGTCAAAATAAAACGTAATATGGGTAAATAGGTAAGTAAGTAAATTAGTAAACCATTTAAGCTATTATTGATATTGTTAAACTAATTTTGATGTAATTATATCACATTTTACGAAATGTTCTCACTTTTTTGAGCCACCTGTTTAATATCAGCAAGTTTTTTATAATCAAAATAAAAAATAATAAATGTGAAGTAAAGCAATTTATCTGTCACTATTGAGTTGAGATACAAAAAAATGTAATAATGTAGTTCTATAAAGAGTTAAATTTACAGCAAAAATGTAAAATAAATGTAAAAATGCAATCTGGGGACAGCTTAGTTAGCTAATACATGTGTTCTGACATTACTTCTGTATTAGAACAATGAATTAGGTCTCGATGACCTCAATCAATGACCCCCAACAATCTGAGAGCAGTTTATTATACCATTGATGATCCTTTAAAAAAATGTAAGGTCGGTCATCGTACATCTCCCTGATAATATTAACAATTTCAGACGGCCAAGGAGATAATCATAATTGATATCCTCAGATCGAATATTTAATTTAAAATTAATGAATCTCAAAACTTTATCTGGATTCTTTCAAGCGTCGTCGAGTGAATAATGTGGTGAGGCGACCGTATAACCGAATTATTTTCTACCTGTGGCTAGAACGTAAAGTATGTGTAAAGAGGTTTATAGGTGTGCAGGTCTGAAAAGTTTTTTGCAGTCCGCAAAACAAATCCCAACATTTTGAGACCTTTATTAGTTATCGAATCAACGTGGGGAATATATTGTATTCTAATTTTGTTAAATTCAATGTCATCGGCTTGGGCTTGAAAATCTATTGATACATGAATGAATAGAGAACACAGGGGAAGAGAGAAATATAGTCTAATGAAAGTAAAAAATGAATTTACTGATAAAAGACACCCCTACAATTAAAAAAATTACAGTTGGCAACTACGTGTTTTGATTATTTGAATGTCACTTACTCGCGTTGGCATTTCGACATTGCGAGCTAATTTGCAACGTAGGGAGTCAGAAGATGTGAGTTACGATCAGGGCGGGTCGCTTGTAAATGTTTTTTAAAATCCCTTAATAAACCTTTTTTAACGTACATATATAATACGATAAATATTTTTCACGTATGTTCGGATGTATATATACCTATATTAATTTAAAAATAATAAAAGCAGAACGTGTCGCGTTTGAAAACGTGTAAAATAATATCAGAGTTCAATAGAAGAAAATGCGCCTTCAGTGGTTGCCTACTTGCGTACCGCTTAGAGACGGACCTGGAGAAATGTAATAGGCGGTATTTAGCTTAATCTTTCATCTCTTTTGAATAATTCACAAAATGACACTGTTAAAGTTCTTCCGTTTTTTTGTCAATCAGTTTTAAATTTTACATCCAACGAAAAATTGAGGTGTCGGTTAGAATAAAGTATGGCTAATATTATATTCATACGTGCATGCACACTGTATATTAATTATTAAAGTCCGATCGAAGCTTCGGCTTCGGCTTCGGCTACCTTCGGCCAAAAAATACACCTTCGGCTTCGGCTACAATCTGCCGAAGGTTTGGCCGAAGCCGAAGCCGAAGCTTTGTATTTAGCCGCTGAAAACGCACGAGCTATTACGAATGAAATAAAATTCAATTTATCATTTCTCTCCATTACAATTTATTTATTTAATGAATATATTTAGAATTATTATCAAATACAAGTTTAAATGTATTAATTAGAAATTGTTGCTACCGGGATTCGAACCTGGATCTCTTCCAATCTTGGAAACGTGCATTATCCGATTATGCTTCACCGATACATTGGATTGACGACAAATCACACTTTCAATTTAATACATCTAGCGTTCCATTATTTGAAAACTATCTACTTTGTTTTTATGAAATCTCAAATACCTTTGAGTAAACCGGTAGGAGACGCCAGAATTAACAATTCATTTTTATTAAATTTTGGACACATTGATACAACTTATATATTATTAAGGATAAAACATTCTTATTGTAAGTAATTATTCAGAACATAAGTAACCTATAGGTTCGATAATTTGTCGTCAATCCACTGTGTTGGTATAGCACAATCGGATAATGCACGTTCCCCGGATTGGAAGAGATGCAGGTTCGAATCCCGGTAGTAACAACAATATTTTTCGATAAAATTGATTTTATATGTATATCTTTCTAATTAATACATTTAAGAAGTATTAAAAATATCGCATATCTATATTCAGAATAATTACAACTTCACAATAAGAATGTGTTCTCCTTAATAATTATTATCAACACCATAATGCAGAAAACTAAGTGACAGTGTAGAATTTGCATACTTTCTAGTCGGTGTTCTAAGATTTCCAAGTACGATTGAACCTTCGGCCAAAAACTTACCTTCGGTCGGACATTGGGTATTCTATCGCGAATAACAACACACTTTGGGGTAGTAATTTAATGTAATTGTAATTTGACGAAAATCTCAAAAGTTATATTTTAAATACTTTTCACATTTAATAAATATTATCTCACATTTAAAGTGATCATTCAAATACCCACCGCAATGTTTAATCGTCGATAATTAAATTGCACGTACTCGTATAGTAATTGATTTGCACAAAAATGGATATAATGCATATTGAAACAATTGTTGTCTAGAGTGCCGTCTGTTTTGTAATCTCGATATTAATTGAATTTGTAATTTTAATGTATAACTTCTTTCATATGAAAATCGTTCGCACTAAAGTTCTTTTTAATGTAAAAACTATCAATATATAAAATACTAAATTAATGTATTAATTATAAATATATACATATAAAATCAATTTTGTCGAAAAATATTGTTTTTGCGTCACCGGGATTCGAACCTGGATCTCTATTTCCAATCCGGGGAAGTGCACTACCATTGTGCTATAACGCCAGTATTTTTATTGACAAATTTTTGAACCTATGTGTTACATTTTTCAAATTAATACACCTGTCGTTCTATTATTTGATTGGAAATAGAGATCCAGGTTCGAATCCCGGTGATGCAAAAACAATATTTTTCGACAAAATTGATTTTATATGTATATATTTATAATTAATACATTAATTTAGTATTTAAAATATCACAGACCTATGTTCTGAATAATTGCAACTTCACAATAAGAATGTGTTTTCCTTAATAATATATGTTGTATCAATGTGTCCAAAATTTAATAAAAATGAATTGATAATTCTGGCGTCTGCAGTCGGTTTACTCAAAAGTATTTGAGATTCTGTAAAAATAATGTAGATGGCTTTCAAATAATGGAACGACAGGTGTATTAATTTGAAAAATGTAACATATAGGTTCGAAAATTTGTCAAAAAAATACTGGCGTTATAGCACAATGGTAGTGCACTTCCCCGGATTGGAAATGGAGATCAAGGTTCGAATCCCGGTGATGCAAAAACAATATTTTTCGATAAAATTGATTTTATATGTATATATTTATAATTAATACATTAATTTAGTATTTAAAATATCACAGACCTATGTTCTGAATAATTACAACTTCTAAATAAGAATGTGTTTTCCTTAATAATATCAAAATATAATTTGGTGATAATATGTTAGAATTATTAATTTACTTACTTACTTACTCACGGTCACGCCGTTTCCCCGCGGGATAGGCAGAGAGGACAGAGCGCCACACTCTTCTGTCCTGACGCACAGTTCTCGCCTCATCCACATTCATACGTCTTTTCATACAAGCTCGCCGATTATTGAGGCTTTCTAACAGGACCATCTTCCGGTATCTGATTTACCTGGTCGTGCCAAGTCCTCCGCTGACGTCCTCTATTTCTGGTGCCATCAACACTTGCATCATATATCTTCCTGACCATACTAACCTCATTAATCCGTTCCATATGACAGTTTTTTTTATGCGTGAATGAAAAATATTCTTGCTTAATATAACAATATCAACGCTTGTGCTATGAAAATAGGATCAACTTGCTGGTTTCCTGGAATGGTGTACGAATCCCCGATCACCGGATCGCTAGGGTAGTGTCTTAACCGCTAGATCGCCAAGCACGTTACTTCAATTCCAATCATTCCAAATTATGTTCACCATATTGTTCAACATGACGGAAAAATATTTTTAATATTAAATTAATTTCTCAAATATATTTGAACCTGATGCGATATATTCGAATCAATTTAACAGGTACAAAACGAACGTTTTCAAAATACCAGTATTATGGAAACACTTTTCAAATCGCAGCCACTTCTTGGAAATAGGTCTCGCATTAATTTTAATGAATTTTCTCCAAAGTGCCATAAAGCGTGGTTGCTAATTACGCAAAAGTCAGGATTCGCATAGCCTAAAGCCCAGCTCACAGCTGACACATCAATTGTTATGGAAATGCCGATATGACGTATAGCGTTACGCGTAATTTGTTAGAATCAGACAGCGAGGCGTCAGTCATGTAATTAAATGGGGGATGCGGGCGGATAAACACTAGTTATTGTTGCGTGCGTTTAACAATAGATGTCACTGTGGCTCACTGTTGTACGACGACGGTTGAACATTGAAATATGGCGAGACGAACTAAAACTTAATATTTTTGTGGCAATTCGGTTTTGACTATTTATTGATGTCACACGTGCGATTGACGTCTTAGGTGAAGCATCTTAAAATATATTTTTATAAAATTAAATGTAAAACATAACCTTTTTTAAAATATTATTTTTATGTTGCAATTGATTTGAAATAATTGTGAAATCATTTCGCTAAGATTTTATTAAATGGGACTATGTTGACAAGTTTTCCCATTCCGAAGCAATACTAGAAAGTCCATTTAGTAGTGGAGGGGTGTAGTTTACATCCGCCACCGATTTTGTGATTTAGGGGAGAGGGACCCGGTCCCGGACATTTTACAAAAATCTAAAAATGATACACATATATCCAAGTATTTATAAATAAAATTGAATATATAAATAGAAAAATGGTTTATTTATGTAAATACAGAAATTGGTGTTTTAAACTAATATAATTTTTTTAGGTTTTGAAAAAGTGGCAGGTAGCCCCGGACATAATTTTATCATAGCTCAAGTATTTTTTTGTGCCCGGCAAACATCGCAAAAATAAAAATCGTCTGCCGAGTTTACATCCAGACATTCTTGTGCCCAATCTTTACAACCATGGCATGGTATCGAGTCTTCATCAAAAGTTTCGCCGCACATAATATAATTTACACCAATTTATTTCTTTTCCTCCGATCATGAGTCGTCCGTTCATTTTCTTTCTCGGGAATTAAAATGCGGGGGGATGAAATAGTCAGTTATATTCTTAGAAAACATTAGCGTGATATTTCGACCTCTCTTGGGTGGTGTTAATTTACCAACATGTCTTTTGCCTTTTTGATAACACTTTTTAATTTTTATGTACAGTTGACACCCCTGTTTCTTCTTCATTATATATTCTAGGTGCAGAAAACTTATGTGATTCCACCAGTGATTGTAATTGATCAAAAAATCTCACCACTTGAGGTTTTTTGAAGCCGACACACCTCACCTTATATCTATTTTCTCGGTGATTCGGCACTTTTCGGCTATAAAAATGAAAAAAAAGTGATCAATGTTGTAATATAATAGCTTTTAGTAATTTTAAATAAAATTATAAACATAAATAGAAATATAAAGGTATTTTTAAATTTAAAATATGCGCGAATCGTATTAGTGGCTGTAACAATTTGTCCGGGGGTACCCTCCAAACGGGTGTCCGGGGCTACCGGATTGTTAACTTATTTTCACAAAAATTATAGTCAATAAAATAATGTTTTAGTTATGCTCTGGTTTATGAAGTAGTAAGTAAATATAACCGTTAATTAAAAATAATGCATAATACATACCTTAGCTCTGAATTAAGTCATTTCAAAATTATCCCGCGATCAAAATTTTCACTAACAAAATACGCCAACACTGCTTACAACTGAATGACTCGAGGGGCGGGCCTCAACTGCTCGTACCAGTCAAGACTTGCTAAATGCTATGTCGTTTATGGTAGGTACTAGCGCTATATAGCGGCAGTTCCCATATATTAGGTTGTTCGGGGCTACCTGCCGTCCGGGGCTAGGTTCCTTCCCCTACATATTAAAATTTAACTTAGTCAAAATTTAGCAAAAAGAAAGTGTAATATAATTTATCTTGAATAAATATTATTATTATAGTACATAACAAAAACTTATTTATTAAAAATATATTTTAAATATATAATGCAGGTGGTGGTTTAAATATATAATAAAGGTGGTGGGGTGAAATTTAGTCAGCAGTAGAAGCACAAATCTCATTTTGGATGATAGAAACATATTTTTGATACGAATATTTTTAATGCAGTTTTTGTGGTAAATTTTACTAGGGAAATATATATTTCAAGTTAAAAATGAATTCTTTAGATCCGTTGGGCAAATATATCTGAAGTAATGACATTTTTCGTGAATAGTAATAACTTATAACAAAGTTCTCGCTGGACAGGACTGCACCCACTATAACCCTTGGTTTTGTGTATTCAGAATTCGTTTAATAGTTTTGAATTAGGGCAACTGGAATTTTCGTACGTGTCCAGTAACGTTGTTGGGCGAGCAATATCGTAAATGTGCAGACGGACAGTTTTACAGGAGAGTATAAAATGTGGAAGCATGAAATTTCTTTGCATTTTTAAAATTGGCGGGATATGTTGATCGCCATTTGTTTTCTGTCTTAGCGTTAACGGGATGGCGGGATATGATGATGTTTGCGGTTCGAATGTAGCACACCAAAAGATGACATATTAATCTAACTAACTAACTTACCATCACGCCGTAGGCAGAGACGATAGAGCGCCACACTCTTCTGTCCTCTATTTCTGGTGTCATCAACACTTGCGTCATATATATTTCTTACCATTCACTTCCCGTATGACCAAACTACCTAAGTGAACCTTTCTTAATCTTACTGGACATTAACATACTGGATATTAATTACTTATTATTATTACTGGACAAAATTTTGCATGCGCTGTTATAGTAGTGACTGAAATAAAATATTTAGGAGTAATAACAAATTCAAAATTGAATCCATCGCAAAATACAAGACACGTGACTAAAAAGATTGCTAAAAAAATATCATTTCTGGGAAGGATCAGAAGATTCCTTTTGACTAATGAAGAAGAAATGCAACAATTGTTAGTATTGAAAAATAAAGCTTTGAGAATAATACTCAGTAAAAATAGATATACTCGGATCAGTGCAATGCTGAAAGAGCTGAATATGATGACCTATAAACAGAAAAAATATTTTAATATAACGGTATTTATTTATAAAATCCTCAATAAGAAAATATTGACGGAATTTATACGAATTATTGATGCAAATCAACATAAACACGAGCATCGTACAAGAGAAAGGGATAGACTGAAACTGCTATACAGGAAGAAGGCAAAATCTTAGAAATCAATGATGTAAGGTGCGATGGAGATTTTTAATGAAATGCCAAAAAACATAAGAAAGGAGAAGAAATTGAATAGATTTAAAGTGAAACTAACCAGATATGTAAAAGATAAGTATTAGTAAAAGAAAATACTTTAATCTTGTTTATATAAGAGCATATATAAGAGTGCTTATGTATGCACTATGTTAAAAATTAAACAAATAAATAATATATTAGAGTCTGAGTAAAACGAAGGTATGGCGAGATGAAATGTTCTAAAAGGGTTTAAATTTTAGATAGTTTTCAAAGGTTCTAGAAGTTAAAATTTTGTACACGTTTAATACCGGGTCAGCCAGCACTCGATAAAGTATCTTTAACAGGTCGCTTGCAGGTAATCGTATTAAATATAATCAGAAGGGTCCTGGAAGACCCGCAAAATTAATTTCCATGAAGGGATAAGTGCATTCTCGTTCCAGATTTCACTGTTGTTCCAGACTCTCAGTCTCACCGTCCGCTTGTTAAAACAATAATAATAATAAACGGAGCCTCTGTCGTGTTACAAAGTTATAATGGATTTCGGACAAAATGGCGGGGAGCTATTACGTCAGAAGTGCCTCAATTATTCAGTGTTAATTAACACTCGGAACGGGGTAGTTACGGCGCGTCCTCATCCCCTAGCCGAGAGCCGAGAGCTGAGCAATTGTTGACCAGTTTTAAAGGTTGACTCTCGAGGATCTCGCGGAGGGGATGAAAATTTCTGGAATTGTAGGTACTAGTAACGCCTTGTGTAGTAAAAAAGGATACTAAACTAAGTGATATCAGTATTCATTTACCTATATTTTGTTGTGTATTAGTTTTTATTTTACTACGTTTATTGCGTAGTCTACCGTTTTAAGTTAATACGAGACACGTATCGTAAAAAAAAGGATTTAAAAAATAACATATATTAAAACTATTTTTTTTAACACTAAGTGCCTGGTGGATCAAAACAAGACACGTCCAGCGGTGGTAGGTCATTTTAGATCCACTTCAAATTTTCGGTTTTTAACCGTTTTGTTGGATATTTTTCATTTTAAATACGAATTAATGAAATAGCATGATGTGCTGTAATGTTAAAAATTAAAAAATATTACGAATAATGTTCTTATTCTCACGCATCAACAGACGCCCTACACAACCAAAATACAAACATCCACTGAGCGTGTGATATTCTCGTCGGTTGGGGATGGTTTCTACTTGTTGATGTGTAACAGTAGTTATAAACAATTAAAATGTATTATTTATTTTATATATATATTATTATATATTTTATAGTATTTATTACATGTAAAATAAATGTAAATAATTTAAACAAAATTTTTATAGAAGTGAAATAAATATATTATAAATAAAATATTAAAAAAATTACATCCTTTTTATACGAAACGCAATCAACAATATTATAGCAGAACCAAATGTAATTGACATAATTTAAAAAACTAAGTATGACAATAGACAACTTATACTCAATATATATATATATATATATTATATTGATTGTGTTTTATGAATTCCGGCCAGTAAATTGTTTGTTATTGTCAGAATATAATTGTCAAAAATATAAATAACAATTGCCCCATGGCTGACCGCTTCTTAACTGTGTCGGAACTGCCTTTTGTCATTTATAATTAGCAACAACAATATTGAAAACCCGACCTTAGACTTAAACTTACAGATAGGCGGAATGCCTTTCGGAATAGTTATATTACTGGCATTATGTAGGGGCCGCCAGACGAAAATAAGTCAAAACAAATAAAAATATAAATCTGTACAATATACTTTGTCTACCCGCCGTAAAAAATATGCTCAAAATATTGACAATATATATTTCGGCGTAAGCGCTGAGATTCAATCACGTAAAAGCGACTGTTTTAGATCAGTTTTTGAGCGTTTTTTCACATTTTCATCAAAAACTCATTTGAATCTCGACCGATAACATTTATTTGTATCTTAAATTATTTGGAAATATTTAATAAAAGGTTAGCTACAAAGAAAACAGTATTAAACGAATATTTGTAGCGTAATTCATATTTCTACAAACACTCCGGTCAGATCTGACCTACCACTAGAGAGGATATGTGAATACATAGTTTACAATATTCCCAAAAATAACCATGCCAGTATCCTCTTTAATACCTCGCATGTCTATTTGATCAGGTGGTTACCAAATTGTGTTTATATTTATCTAAGTATAAACCGCTGTAAGTTATTTTTACGTCAAACGGATTCGATACTAACGTATCTTTATCAGGACTGGCGTACAACTTGACTATTCCATAATAGTTATCTCTATTATTTACCTGGTATTTTACTTCTCAGTAGTTTCTGTATTTGGTTTATTTCAACAACTGGCTCATGAATGTTTTCCTCCACAATCCTCTTCTCCTTCATCCTTGTACCTTTTATTATTACGAATGTTCGTGTCAGAGGTATGACACAAACATTTTACATTTCCTCAGAATTAATCTTTTTTCTGCGATATCTTTCAGAATGTTGTCATTTCAATTCCTTTCCGACAAACTAATTTCCACCATTCTTATCCAGTACATCTCGAAGATCCAGTTTCACTTTGTCTCTTAATTGGTTATTAAAAATTAAATTAATTTGTTGGTACTATAGTCCGAGGTTTGTTTTAACTTAATATTTATTCGATAGATTTTTTTCTGTTTAACTTTCTAGTTGAATAATTTAATTTGTATTAAATACCACATAAGTTCTGTAAGTGTAACTTCACAACAATAATGTGTTTTCCTTAATTTAAATATGTTTTGGAACACTTAATTGTGACACTATTTTGATAAATACGACCCGAGATCGAAAGACTTTTTTCCTAACTTTTAAATTAATTGAGCTCCATTTCAAAAATAAAATTATAATGGTTATAGAAAATTTATTTTACTAGTGTTTATTTTTGGGAATTTTTTAATTAATAAAAACGTTTTTTTTTTAAAAGACAATTACCTGATTCAAATCCTTCAAAGTAAATTTAATTAATATGATTACCCGATCAAAGTTACCTTCAAGGTCAAAATACATTAATTTCATTTTTTAAAATAAATAAACATTACACTATATGTAGGAATAACTGAGTATTATTTTTTATCAAGTTTCGAGAGTTGCAGTCGCTCTCATCAACAAATGTTCTTATTTATATCTGTTGAGAGGTATCGGGCCTTTCGCACCTACAACTCGGTTGTGTGTATGGTACAACATTTAATGTATTTTAAAAATTAAAATAATATAATGCACCGTAAAATAACTGCCGTGTAAATAATATATATACTAACGAATATGTTTAATGTTTTAATGGTCTGTTTCCACAGATGCGATTTTCAACTCAAAATAATCTCTGAGATAGATATTAAGATATTATGCTCCCATGAGATTCTTTAGACAAAAACCTCAGCTTT
Organism: Eubasilissa regina; assembly: GCA_022840565.1. Taxonomy (NCBI): domain Eukaryota; kingdom Metazoa; phylum Arthropoda; class Insecta; order Trichoptera; family Phryganeidae; genus Eubasilissa; species Eubasilissa regina. Next base: position 2,637,647 of record JAINEB010000019.1, read on the forward strand.
CTTAACCACCGTGTACATACACCGCCATTTGTCTCGTGGCTCATTTCACTTTTTTATATGTTAGTCCAATGATCGTTAATATTCCATTTGTCCATTGAGTGATTTTGAATCACCCCTGAAGCAGTTAAAACAGATTTTTATTGATTTTGTTTGTCTAACTTTTCAGAAAAAATTGTAGTAGATATCTATGGTTCTAGATGACGTTTGTATGCACGTTTCATATCTCGCTGTGATTTCAAATCGAACGCCGTGTTTACGGATCGGTCGCGCCGATTTAACGCAGTGATATCTGAGTTTACATTCAGATCAAAATGATGTATGTTGGCCTGGTGGTTAAGATATTTGACCGTAATCCAGTTATCGGGGGTTTAAGCCTCATTCCAAGAGACCAGCAAGATAGTCCTATTTTCGTCGCACAAGCGTTTAGCTTAGTTTGAAAGGATATTTCGTGTATGCGTCTCTATTTAAAAAAATAACCTCTGAGATTTGTTTCAGCGTCTTTCATTCTGCGAGTATGGGCCATAAGGGATTAAAAAAAAAATTCAAAAGTGATAATAACAACCGAAAATCTCGAGACCGAATAAAAATAAATTAAACAACCCCCCGGACGTTAAATTCAGACAGGGTTCCGCCCAACGACGGATGTGAAATGAAAATAATCCGCCTCGCTACATTTTTTCTTCTTCACCCGTACTGTATTATCATCTGGCGAGACACTTGGATTGTGGCTGCGCCTCGAGCTCAGTGATCCCAGATGACAGAGAGTCGGCGGTGAACGGTCTTCCCAGCCTCCGCGACGCCTCGACAGTAGAGAGAAAATATTAATCAAAATGTGGTCTGAGCCATCTCTGAACCGTAGCGATCAATGGATACCGGATCGCGTCTGCCATTTCTGGGTTTTAATTAAAACATCGATAGTGTTGGATGTAATCTACGAGGGGTGTCTGAAAAATTTCCGACCTCAACACGAAGATGGCAGCATTCGTCAACAAAAGTTGGGGAACATGTTTGCACATGCTTTGATAAGTATTCACCAAAGTTTTAGCCATTTTGATCGCGCAGTTGTTGTTTGACAATCGTTTGAGTGAGTCGATGTGAGTGTTTTTGTGAAAATGGAAAAAATCGAGTATCGAGCTGTAATTAAGCATTAGTTTTTGAATGGTAATACGCCTACAAAAATTAAAGATGAGTTGAACGCTGTGTACGGGGATTCTGCACCATCATTTTCCACGGTGAAATTTAGGGCAGATGAATTTAAACGTGGCCGAACCAGCTTGGGTGACGATGAACGTTCGGGACGGCCAAAAACTGAAATCACTGACGATAACATCGCTTAAGTTCACCAAATGGTGCTGGACGACCGTCGAATTAAAGTTAGAGAGATAGCATAGGTTATGAACATGTCCAAAGAATGTGTTTATCATATATTGAATCAAGATTTAGGCATGAGAAAGTTGACCGCGCGTTGGGTGCCGCGTTTGCTCATTCCGAACCAAAAACGTGTTCGAACGAACATTTCCATACAACAACACTCATAGTCACATAATCAAAACAGTGGACTGCGAAGGGAGAATTGGCTCCAAAAAGGCAAAGGTAGTTCCTTCGTCTGGGAAAGTGTTGGCGACTGTTTTCTGGGATAGCCATGGAGTTGTCATGATCGATTATCTTGAAAAAGGAAAAACTATTACAGCAGCATACTATGCATCATTACTTGACAGTCTGAAGGCAGAAATTACGGAAATCGATCATGTTTGCAGAAAAAAAAAATTGTTTCACCAAGACAATGCACCGTCTCACACCTTAGCGGTTGCCCAGGCAAAAATCTATGAATTACGGTTTGAACTGCTTAACCACCCTCCTTATTTACCAGATCTAGCCCCAAGCGACTTTTTTTTGTTCCCTAAGCTAAATGTTGCGCTCGGAGGACAGAGATTTTCGTCAAATGGGGAGGTCATCACCTTCGTAAATAACTATTTTGCAGAGAAATACTGCAAGTATTATTTGGACGAGTTAAAAGGATAGGAGCATCGCTGGGAGAAGTGTACAGACTTACAAGAAGACTATGTAGAAAAATAAAAATAAATTTGAAGAAAAAATGTCTTGTTTCTGTGTTAGGTCGGAAACTTTTCAGACAGCCCTCGTATTACTGAGAGCTGAATCAGAAGTCACCAATGGCAGCGTGGGAAAATCAACGATTGCAATTCTGCTTCCGTCATAAGAAACAGTGCATCAGTGCATTTAAGAAGAAACTAAAAACGCACCTTTTCAAAAAACCATTTCCATAAGTGAAAATAACAATTTTTAATTTTAAGAACAAAGATAATGTAGGACTATAAACAGTTTACGTGTAAAGCACCCTTGAGGTGAAAGTTTTTACAAATTATCCAATATAATTATAATTATTATCCACTTCCACAATCAAATGCTTCAAGTGACCTTATCATTTCTTCGGTAAATATCGAGAACACAGCATCTGACTATTCGCATTCGTAATCTAAGGTTGAGATGATGAATGCAGAACATGCGGATAAAGGTTACACGAGCTTGCTTAATGCGGAATTAGATTTCAATAGAAGTATCCCACCTATCTTTAAAATTAATTATATTTATAAAAGATACATATTAATATATATAATGCCACCGAATTGGATAAACGAGTACTAAAATGCAGCCACTGAATGAAATACATACAATGATCACAAAAAAATTCTGACATTAAGTTGTCAGTTACAGATATTATGTTAATTACGTTATACTAGTTTAGTTAAAATGTAATCATATGAAAATTTAATAATATGTAAACAGAATGATAAATTAAAATTGTTTTGATATTCATTAGATGCACAAGATATACAATATTTTTTTGTTGGTGCATTTCTTTACATCGATGTTCTACTAAACTAATTACTGAAAGTCAAATTCAAAGCTATTTTAGAGGTCTCAGAACATCTTTGAATGTGCTATAAATTATGCAATGAATGAGATAATATTCTTCGAAACTATATTATCAGAAAAAACGTACACCTAGAACTAATTATATACGCAAGTGAGTCTTTTTTTTTCTTTTGTAAAAAGAACGGTAAATTTGTTATCCGATATGAGTTTGATTAGATCAGTCAGAGTAAGAATTTTTTTTTAAATAACCAATTTACCAAACTTAAATATACAAAATCAATTTGGTTTCCATATACACTAATGCAAGCAATTGGGTCGGCACTGTCGAGGTAAACAAATAATAAGTTTTTGGCTTCATATTTTTTTAATCCACTTTTAATTATTTAACGACCAAGTATTTCAACGAGTTGATAAATTTTCTTTCATTGTGTTTCAATTTGCGGAGGAAATAATTAATAGGCGAGGAGCCATATTGGACGGGAACTGGTTGAGAAGAGTTTTGCAGCCATGAGCCGGAATGTCGGGAATATTGTTACTACCGGGATTCGAAGCTGGATCTCTTCCAATTCGGGGAACGTGCATTAAGCGATTATGCCACAGCACACAGTAGATTGACGATACATTTTCGAACCTACATGTTACACTTTTCAAATTAATACATCTATCGTTCAATTATTTGAAAGCCATCTACTACATATTTTTAATTTTTCTTACTAGAAATAAGGACATAAAGTACACTATATGGTGCAGAATTTCCTACGGAAACACTGGGCGCGTACTTACTTACCAGTTTTTCTGCAAGTATAAAAAATAATATAAAACTGCAAAAAAATCTGAATGTAATTGCCGATTAAATAATGATTTTTTTATTTTTCCACATTATAAGTAATACATACAAAATTAGAGCTGATACGGAATATCTTGTGCCATTTTTGAAATTGGCACCCTAATTGTATGTAAGGTCAGGTTTTATTTCAATGGCAATAAAAACATGGCAATTTTTAATTGGCTTGTGTTACAAATGTGCCAAGAACAATGAACAAAATCAATAAAGATTTAATAAACATTTAAAAAATGATGAGACCCCAGCGACCACCTTAAAATACAAACTAAAAAAACACATTCTTATCTAATTTTTTATTTCCTTGTTATATAATATTACCCATAAAATATTGTCAACTAGGTCTATAACACCCTGTAAATATTGTATATTTTGTCGAAAGATTGATTTTTTTCTTTATAAGGGTGTCCCACCATTATAAATAGAAATGATAGGATAATGCATACTTTTAGTTCATTAACATCTTCTTATCTAATTTTTTCCTCCTTGTTTTATCTCATTTATAAAAAAAATGTTATTTATAAAACCTCAATAATAACCACCAATCTAACCATGGTTTGAAATTACAAAGTTTGTCAAGCAGGGTTATGTAATGTCTCTATGGCTGTTCAACTTATGAATGAATGAATGTGAAAGAACTGGAATACATGAATGTAAGAGCGAAAATGGGCGATTTGATTGTATGCTGTTTATTATACGACGATGATGCAGAATTAATGACGAATAATGAATAAGAATTACAGAGGCTAGTGAGTAGAATGTACGATGTACGCAAGGAAAGCGACCTTATTATGAATGCCACCAAGCCGAAAGTGGTGGTATTCGAGAAGGAGGAAAACAAGACAACGTGCAAAATACTTGTAGGTAATGAATGTTTGGAACAAGTTGATGAGTTTGTGTATTTGGAAAGGATATTCGATAGAAACGGAAAGACAGAAATATATCGAAAGGAAGGCGACTGCAGGGAATAAAGTGAACGGTGCTTTGAATGGAATTATAGCTAATGGGAACTTGTCAACTGAGGCAATAATAGCGGTTCACATTGGGGTCCTGGTACCGACACTAATATATGGAAATGTGGCCTGGAGCTGGCGGAAGAGGAATGCAGTGGAAATGAGATCACTTAAGCGTATATGTGGTAGATCCATTTATGACAGAGCAGAGAATGAAGAAATAAGGAAAGAATGTAAAGCTGATCTTAGTATAGGGAGTAAGATTAAGAAAGGATCACTTTGGTGATTTGGTCGTAAGGAACGGATGAATGAGGAGAGAATGTTAAGAAATATACATGACGCAAGTATTGATGGCATCGGAAACAGAGGACGTCCGGGGGAGACTTGGCACGATCAGTTAAACCAGATACCGAAGGATGGTCCTGTTAAAAGCCTCAATAATAGTCGAGTTCATATGAGAAGATGTTTGAATGTGGATGAGGTGAGAATTATGTGTCAGGATAGGAGAGTGAGGCGCTTTATCCTCTCTGACTACTCCTGCGGTGAAACGGCGTGATGGTAAGTAAGTAAGATATTATAATGTATATGTATGTAATAAAGTTGAAATAAAAAAAGGTAACGATAAAGCGTGGATGCTTATCCTAATAATAATATCTAGATATTACCAGCTAGACCAAATTATATTCATCAGCTGGGATTTGTTATGACATTATAATTTATCAAGTGCCATCAGAAGGTAAGTACAAATTATACGATATTAATCATGCTAACTGAGACATAAACAATTAATGATAAAATATCTAAAACGGTCAATTGAAAATGTTTGGCGCTTCTGAGTTGTCCGAATTCGAACCATCACTGTTGGGGGCAAAACCGATAGTTTTTGAATCGGTTATAGTTATAAACCCTCTTCCAACTCCAGTCAAATTGGTGGGCGAGTAAGTTCTGCCTACGCGCCCTTAAGTCTAAAGATAATAACTAAACCCCCGCCAACCCCCCACTTGGTAAACTTAAATATTGATGGGCATTATAAACATAGCATATATATATATATATATATATGTATAGGCGGCCAAATTATACCGGATGTTCGTGTTCAACATCCCATAATATGTTTTCTTGCCAACTACTCCAGAACCGCTGTTTCCTGACTGGAGAATCCTGCTTGGCCTTGGTGATAAGATGCTAGATTAAATAAAAATAGAAATTGTGGCTAACTGCAATTTCATAATTCTAAGATAAGTCGAAAGTAATTTCATTCTGCTTATTGATTTTTTTTTATACGAGTACTTTAGGATCAAATATATCGTATTTAGCAATATTTGAATATGTCCAAGAACACACAATTACTGGATTTTCACCTACAAAGGCATCGTTATTAAACAAATAATAGATATCTCATAGAGACGAAGCTATTTTTATTAATGGAAAAATATGGAAGTATGGGTAATTACCTGTCTTCGGCTGGCTTAAGTGATCACTTTACACAATTCCACCCATTCCACCCAATCAACCTCCATATCTATTAAATTTTTGAAAGTTGTATATACGTAAATATGTAGAAACACTTCGAATACCACTACACTAACGCCATCTTTGAACTAAATTTGATAATTCATTTCCATGAAACAGGATATATGTCATGATGATAATCTAATTATTTTTTGAAATTATTTAAAGCTATATTTTTTATCTGTAAAATGTTCACAGATAAACACATTATACTAGAATACCCCTGAAACATCAATATTTTTCAATTTTTATATATTATATATTTTTATTTTGACCAATATATTATTAGAAATATTTGAATATGTAATTTACACAAAATTACGGGATTTATTATCGTTATTAAACAAATAATACATATCTAATAGAGACGAAGCTATTTTTAATAAAAGGAAAACTAAGGAAGAGTGGGTATCATATTTTTTATTAATAAAAAATAGTTTTGTCTCTATGAAATATCGTATTTTTTTGCATATATTTGACTGCTTACATTTATTCGATTTACCGAACCGAGCCAGAAGATGACCACATTCTCGGTACTTCATCAATTATTCCAACACTTATCCTCGGCTCTCTGCAAATTGTGTATAGTTTAGGAGATCAAACTATTCAAGGAGGGGCTGGAGAGCCCTCCCCGAGGTGGCCTTGCTGCATTATGCAAGGCCCGGCACTCGATCATGTTCAGACGGCGAGGATTCGGCTCCCGGGAGGGACGAAAACTGCACTTTACGAACCGAAACTTGGCCTGATGCAGCGCAGCTGAGATGTGTATGTATAAGTGTGCAGAATATCGAGTGCGCTCATGAATGGCCGAGTCGGTGGAGCATTTCTTTAATTCGAATAAATTTTAAAGTGTCATTTTACTATTGTTATATTTCCAGAATAAACAAATCGTCAAAAGCGTAGTAACTTTCCAGTAATAAATTTCGTTATAATGCTATTAATTTAACGCAAAGTAAACTATCATTCTTATTAGATTATGTACGAGATAAAATAGAAAAAATGATCAGAATTTTGTTGTTAATATTTTAATATTCTAGTCGTTTCTGACGAATGCATTCCGCATATTAATTCATTACATTTGTGATTGTATAGATATTTTTAAAATTCATAACGGATATTTAGACTAGTATATTTTTGAGTATGTCCGAATTTTTGTAGGAACCGATTACTGGGATTTATCCCCTGAGGGATTGTCATCAAGATATAGATGTCACACAGAGACGAAGCACTTATTTTTACATGGGGAGTATTGAAGGGCCTATTATGACCTGTCATCGGCTAGCTTAAGTGATCACTTTACACAATTTAACGTTCACCTATTTACCCATGTTACCACATCTATCAAATTTTTGGAAGTTGTATACATAATCTAGTGTTAGAAAACTTCTATTATTTATTATTACCAACAATGCTGTCGTCATCTATGGATTTTTTTGAAAATTTGATATTCATTCTCATGTAACAGTATAGATGTCGCTGAAGCTGAGACTATTATTTTATGAAGTTTGGGGATATATCCTTTATGTGTAAATATAAGGGGATATAGCCCCAAAAACTAGGCAACTGTCTATCTCAGAGTGTGAATTTAAAACGACATAAGAAAATAATTCGTTATATTAAAATCGTTATAATAATAATATATTATTTTTTTGATTCTACGTACAGTTCAGTGTGTTATTATACTGTTATAATCAGATAACATTGCAGCAAAGTAAAACATATATTTCGGTACCTTGCCCGCTACACTAGAATTTTACTGTATTATAGCCTTTCTGGTATAATAATAAACAAAGTGTAGTGTTCAATGTACAAATAAATAAATAAATATATATATTTAGATACTTATATATATATATATATATATATATAGATAGCATATAAATACAATGTTCAATGTATATAAAAAGTAAGAAATATTATATAAAAAATAAAACAGGATGCAATTAATAGCATACAAATATAATGTAAAATATAATAAATATATAAATGTAATAAATATAATGTAATATATGTATAATGTAAATGTAAAGTAAATGCAATGTTCCATTTAAAAAAAATAAAAAACTAAGTAATAGTAAGAGTAAAAAATAAATAATTTGAAGCTTAAAAGTAATAATATAATAAAAATAAAAATATTCTATTAACCCTTACATACCTGAATTCGTTTTAAGGGAGAAAAAAAAATTAATGATAGATTTGGTGCAATGAAGGTGTAAATAAAACAAAAATATATAATGGAACTTATATATTTGTCATTAATCCGTTCCTGAGGGTCTGACGAATATGGAACCTGACGAATATAGAAACAGTTTTTCCCATAACAAATAACTGGAATTCAATTAATTCGTTCCCAGCCCCCAAAAATAATACAAAAATGGATAAATTTTACATTTATTGTACTGAAGAGACATGATGGTAAAAGCTGAAGAGAAGGAGACTTTTTAAACATCAGGTAACTCTAATTCTGGTGGTGGTTTTCGTTTGCCGATGATTCAGTAGCACTCCATTTAACAAAGAACTTTTGAATTTAACGAAGAACCAATGTTGTCTTTTGAATTTAAAAAAGAACCAATGTTGCCTGTTTCTGTCTGTTTTTAAAACCTTCCTGAAGTAGTCAATCACATTACCATTGAATCAATTCGTGTTTTGGTTGACTACGTACCAACCAAATGTTGCCACTTTTCGACCATATATAAATAAATGATGTGGATAATTATGCACAGCAGGTCTTGACGTACAAAAAAAACTAAGAAATTAATGTACTTATTTATGTTATTAAAAGAAGGCAGAAGTATCAAAACACATGAAATTAGTACTTGTTTTATGCTTTGAAAGTTGTATGCATAATTGTGCACAAGGGGTCTGAAAGGGTTAAACTGTAATTATAACTTTATTTTTATGGTAAGTTATGATAGCGGACTAAATTTGTATTTAATAATTATATTTTTATATTGTATTTAATGTTTTTTTTTATTGTATCATAGTAATTAGATGTTAACATATGTAGCACAAGGTAAACAAATATACGATAATACGTTGTTGTATATTTTAAATAATTTATAAAAATATATATGTTTGTAATATATTAAACAAATGTGTTGAATATTTCTTGACATTACAAAAAACTAACGCTTCTTGAAAATGATTCAACATTTTGAGAGTAGCTCGAGAATTTCCCATCCTTAGATTTGTCTCATGTAGAAGAATTTCTTTTCCTTCGGGAGTTTATTCGGGAATACATCAAAATGTCGGTATCCATTTGTCTGGTTCAAATACATGTTATTATGTCGGTCCCACAGGCGGGACGATTCTGGAATGGATCAAATCTCAACCTCAAATTGTAAAATTTTCATATTAAACAAAAAAATTCTAAAAGTAATAAAATGTTTTTTTAGATGCTAGTTTTTTGAATTAGCAACATTTTCCCCTCAGTTTAGTTTGCCATTTTTTCCATAAATAGACTTACACCAGAACAGCGTCTGCAAATTGTGCAAATTTATTTCAAAAGTCGTGGTTCAGTTCGCGAAACTTACCGCGCGCTACATCCATTTTACGTTCGACATGATCGTCCATCCGAGGAAGTAATTCGAATAACCATGGATCGTTTTCGCACCACGCGTACTCTAAATTTTGTTTCTTCGAAAATGATGCCGACTAGAACGTTACAGTCAATGGAGAGTTACTATAGTTATACTAGTACTATAGTCTACTAAAGTAATTATCCGAGTAAAGAATAACAGATTAAATACATAGGATACTCAATTAAATTTATATTAAGGACGAGCTTTCATTTTTCCAGTTTGAAATTTGAGAAATTATACACAAATTAGATATGCTTTCAAAACGAGGTTAATAGCTAAATTCTTATAAGTTCTAGAGAAATAATTAATGGCGTTATTTGTTACATAAATCATGCGACAGAGGAAGGTTTGAATAGAGAGAGACAATAAAATTGTTGATTTCCTCGAATTCGGTAAGTGTCAAACATAACTCGTGTCTGGAGGCTCATTCATGACTTATCCAAGTTTTTCATATTAATATTATGAAATCAGTGTTGTCATTTGAATTAATCCTATCTAATAATGAAGTACCTAATTCATATATATGAGGGTACTTTAAAATTAGATAAAGTACCTACATATATTTAGATGATCGCTTAAATCAATGTTTAAGCGATCATTTCAATCAAATTTAAAATTATTATGTGGCTTTAATATATTATTTTGTATAATATTATCGATTTAAAATGCCACGTTGGCGTTTTACTGATATGTCTGTTACATAATTACACATTATTTATGAAACAGACAGCTTGTGTTTAAAATGCAACAATGTTATATATAAATGAAGTATTTAATTGCGACATACATAAAAATAACGTACATAAAATGTTTACTTCGTTCAAGAAAACGTTGCTTTCCCTTAAAATCAGTAAAAAAACATCTACTTTATGAAATTTGCTAATAATGTTGTGAATAAGTTTAATAATGTTTTAATAATGTTTAATGTTTTCACTAAAACAAAGTATTTTAAAAACGTCGAAAATTGGCAATGTGTCCTGCAAATTGACTGGTTTATAACACTATTAATTTTATTGTCGCAATTGAGATTTGTCTTATATTGGCTTATATATATTTCGTTTATGCTATAATTTACCAAAATTAAGATAATGTAGCACGCGGAATGTACATCTAATGGTCGCGGTCTTTCTTATAATGCTTGTACTGTCTTAATTATGGCAAATAACATACAGTTTATTAGTTTTAAGTTAGTATAAAGGTTCTATCTAAGTAATAGTTTAAAAAATGTCAAACCTAGTGTATAACTTCTGTTATAAATGAATAATAAAACTCTACGTTTTCGTAAAAACGCGAAAATTAGAATTTTTATTGAAGGCGCATTAAGAAAATCATTATTACTGTGAAAATTTTTCTAGGTGATAAATAAGTACTATACTATATTCTGAAAAAAACTGCAACTTCACAATAATGTTCTCCTTAAAAAAATCTTATTCATGTCATATTCTTTCTATTGTTGTTACTATTTAATATTGTTTAATTTTATGCATCTATAACATTTTCAAGTAATCCTGAAATTTCCGTATATTTTGTCGTTGAAGAACATTTTTAAACAATTTAAGTTTCTCGAAAAATTATATTATATTGAAGGCGCCGCCTTAATTATAAACTTAAATAATTTATTAATTTTTGTCTCGATTTAGTCCATAATTTAATCATTAAAATTCTACCATTGAGATAAATTACTCAAATTTTCTGTCTTATCATACGACAGTGAGATAACTTGTAGGCTTATTTTATACCAGCAGTCATCAACGTCAAAAAAAAATATATGGTTCACAATTAAAATGTAAAAACGTTTTAATATACGATATTATTTATGTGTAACTTAGTTAAAGACGTTTGTAACATTCTAGTTTCAAAATTCGAAATACGGTGTCCTAGTTTCACAGGCCTGTTGGGAAATTTGCACCTGTTATGTACTGTAACCAAAGCAAGAGGCGGCCCGACTTCCAAATTAGTGGCACAAATTAATAATATCACAGAAGGTAATCAGCTTTATCATGTCAATTAAATTGAAATATATTACTGTGGTGCTTATGTCATTCGATGGGAAACGACGTATGGATAATTTATGAGAGAATTTGCCATGGTGGTTTGCTGGCGGGCAGAACGATCATTTAATTAACACGCGGAAGATATATGACTATTGAAGAGACGTTGTGTACGCGCGTTGAGCTTAATGATTTCGGATAATTATTCTTGAATTTATTTGTAGTTATGCCAACTAAGTAAACAAATAATCTTTAACTACAAAGTAATAACAGCCATTATAAAAAGTAAATATAAAATTTGTTTAAAAGACGTCTTCATAATGGCTTCATAAGAGAGAGAGAGAGAGAGAGATAATATTATTTAAGAAATATTATTCGATAATACATCCACCGTCATTATATTAAACCCTTCTTTCAAATAAAAAGCATATTTAATTCTTAACTAAAATAAAATTGTTAATTAATGTGTTTTGGTTTACAATATTTTCAGACAAGAATCATGTTATTTTGAAATACTCAATCACCGTTAGTGATGACGCACAGTTCATTATTTTGATTTGATCGTCATAATTGCACCTCTCACTTGACATCTCATACTAGATAGATTTCAACAGAAACACTACCCACTACAGAGGGTTTTATTGAATTTAATTGAAGCTTCCGTGAGTACTAGTATATGAAACTGGCGTCTCTTCTACGTTAGGTCGCGTTTATTAAATACGATGTAATGTTATTATTACCAATAAAATATATAATACAAATTAAGTGAATCAACTAGAAAGATATACAGAAAAAATCTAACTGTCGAAAAATATTTAGTTGCTACCGGGATATATTTTTTTACTTGATTAATTTAATTTGTATTTAATACCAATGAAAATGTAACTTCACAACAAAAATGTGCTTTCCTTAATAAAATATGTAGTTACTATGCAATATATAATACTTTTTGTATACATAAAACATGCTATAAAAATAAATAATGCAATATAAATAAGATAATAATGTATATATGTTAGCCAGATACAATATATGCGAGCAAGTCCCACTTATTAGGTAACATGCTTCTACGAAAGGTTCAATACATTAAATCATTTCCCGTCTTACAGACTGCCGGCACTCCTCACTCATGGCTGGATGACCTGTCCTTCACTCCGACCAGTCGACAGCTGACAACCTGACGAACACGAGGCCGGAAAATTATTTGTCTAACATCACAAATAAGAGCCATAGATATCTTGTAGAGATTTTTTATTGGATGAATACCGTTTTCCAGATATTTTAGCCCGATATTCGTATGGGGTTAGATGTATTGTAATATGAAGGATGCCTGTTTTGGGAAGGGTCCTACCTAAAATTTGGTTTAAATCGGTCGAAGAGTGTAAGATTATACAGAGAACCGACGTTTTGACGTGCCATTGTCAAGGCGTTGCCTCAATAGTTAGGGCACAACCGTACTTTTTCGCGAGAGATTTAAAATAAGATATAAAACTCGACTGTATTTATATATTCCGTCAAAAAGTACTGTCGTACTAAAATATTTTGAGGTAACGCTTTGATAATGGCACGAATTACCATGCCGAAACGTTGGTCTAGGTTTCCTTAATGAAACCATCTATAAAAAACATAATCTAACCTAGAATAAGCGTTAGTTCCATACACTAGTGGTCGCGGAAACCTTAAATAAAACACTTAGGTATTATATAAAATTGGATGCCTATCTCCATACAATCCTCAATACGGACCCTTAATATTCGTCATTAATCCGTCACCGAGGGAAGGATGAATATTAAAAAGGACGAATATAAAACGAATATCGAACGAACCGCCCGAGACTGGCTGACTCACGTGTCAGATGAGACGAATATCGACTTTTCGGGCGAATATGCAACAAAAATTTCGACGAAAAAACAGGACGAATAAATAAGACAAATATCAATATGGACGAATATTGAGAGTCCACTGAAATTTTTGCCTGGGATTCAGATTTAGTTATAATTTAAAGTAGTGGGGGGTTATTTTATTTTGTACGGGTCCAGGTAGGTACAAGCAGAGAAGGGTGAGAAATCTGGAGGACCGGGAAAGGGTGAATATATTTACCGCAAGAACCTACAGTGCAATTTAACAAAATTTTAATAGCGTCCAATATAAAACTCTTTAAAGCGGCGGAAGGATTTATATTTCGTACATAAACCATTCCGTATTATTAACTATTACAATTTTCAGTGATACTAAGAATTGCTTTCTGTAGAATAATATATGAAACAACATTAACTGTTTGAAGAACATAATGGTATTTACTTCTGAACTGAATTCAACTCCCAAGTGTATGAACAATCGTCTGGGGTCATTAAGAAGCGTACATATGTGCCTAATCACGTATTATCTGATCACAATACCTTCAGATAAATACCGGAGACACGCTTTGGAACCAGCTTCCCAAGTCTATTACTTAGTCTTATCAGATGGCTATGTTGTATGGTTAATAGAATACTACGCGATAAATTAAATTATTAATTTACATTTTATTATTGAAGTTGCCATTTTTACTAACAAAACATATTTTGATAATTAAACCATATTAAATATGTTACTGAAAAATGACAAAAATAAATCTGTCTGATTTGTTTTACATATCTCACTTTCAGCGACACATGTTTAGCAGACAGCAATATAATGTATTTTAGATTAAGCTTTGAGAGAAATTCGCTAGGCGGCGCCAGGATTTCAAGCCAATTTTAAAACCTAAACATATTGTTCCTTGTGATTAAACTCAGATTTATTTGAAAGATTTGTAATTCGAATTCTTTCGGTAACATATTTACCAGGGGCATGCAGTGCATATAGGCAAAAAAGCTCTGCGTTTCTAAAGATACTGGGAAACAGATATAAATTAAATAATCTCTAATATAGATCGTGAACGTATATTTACGGATTTATTACAATTAGCGCCATTTGTGTACCAGTAGCAACTTTAATGGCTGTTCTAAAAACTACCACGACAACCTACCGCGGTAGTCGTAGTGCTAGTAGCTACAATCGATGCATTGTAACTGTTCACATTGCTATATTATATTTTAAAGCTATATATATTTCAAGTCATACAATTGGGTTTTTACTGAATTGAAAATTCATTTCGATTGATCCGTTTTGTATCGAGTCGTTACTTAAAGCTTATAGCTGCGTGCAAATTATAGAAGTGTCTACTTCCTCTTTTACTAATTCGCGAATTTTACTATCTTACTATTTTTAACGTGTAGATTTCATGATTGTTCTTTAAATTTGGTGCATGGATTTGTTTTTGATTTGGGAAAAACAAAAAGCAAATGGCAGAACTATTTCCTACGTTAACCTTTAATAAAAATAATAATTTCCTTTAGCTATTACGTGAAGAATTTTCAAATAATAAAATAATCATGTTCAGTTATAGAAAGAGTTCTTAAAAACGTCCATACACTTTTATATTCATTTTTATACAAGTAAGAATGTATTACTTTAGTAGTGCAATAGTGCTCTAAAATTACAAATAAATACATGGTAGAGTCGTATAAACGATGGATTCAATTTGTCTAAATACCTTGATTAAACGAATGTTCATAATCCAATGTACAGTATACATTGTATTATGTATTTATGATTGTATAATATCATTGGTAATAGCATAACCTAAATATATACTTACTGCACGCCACTGATATTTACTTAATAGAATATTACCCATATTCTTTAATTCATTTCGGCTAAAGAAATGGCCAAGAACTTAAAATATTTTTCAGGATTTGAATAGTACGTAATATAAATGTTTTATAAATGAAAAAATAATTAGGAAAGTACTATAAAAGATCTAGGATTCTAAGATAAGGCTCAATTGACGTGCTTGTTTATCTAGTGGTTAAAATATTCGCATAGTGATCTAGTGGTCGGGAGTTCAAGTCTTATTCTAGGAGACCAGCAATTAGTTCTATTTTCGTGGCGCAACCGTTCAGTTTAGTTTGAAAAGAGGAAGAATATTTATGTGACATGTATTCCGTGTACGCATCTCTATTTAAAAATAAATAATTTAAAAGCGTACCTATATAAATACATACATCAAATTCATTTGACTGAGGTATTTACTGCTACGACGGTGAGGGTTGTGTACATATTATTTAATTAGTTAAATTATTCACAATTAATTGTATATCAAATTTGTTCATGAAAATACGAACATACCCTGTCCACAATCGAACGATAATTTATTCGTCCAATTTTTCATGTTTTTAAATATATTATACTTGTACGTACGTGTTTTTGTGTGTGAAGGAGAAGAGAATTTCGAAATTGGATAGTTTATTTGCACTTAAATATATTTGCAGTGTAAAAATATCTACGTAATGAAGAAATGGCGACACATTGCACAGAGCGGTATATATATATTTATTATCGATTACAATATATATATTTTTGATTTATTATTGAAAAATAGTTTCATATCTATTTGCATAGATTGTATGATTTAAAAATAATGTATGCCTACCAAATATTTTACTATGTAATTTTATTATGTTAGCAAAAACACAATAATAACCAATAGATTAGTGGGATTTTATTGAAATAATATATACTAATTTGTGTTACTGATATTGGAAAAAAAAATGTTTTACGTTTTAAATAACTTTAAATATGTACTCTTTAATAGAAAATGTGTTTATATTTATTTATGAATCTATTATAAGTATAATAATTATTATTTACAATAACTAGCTTATAAAAAAATAATATAATAAATTAATTGCAATAACGATCTAAGAATATTCTAATTTTCGGGGTACAAGTTTATCTTTAAAGTATTTTTTGATAGCATTGATTATTTTTTTATAATAATTAATCTTTCTGATGTTTTAGGGTAAGCTGTTAAATATTTTTTTTTCCTATGTGCGTATAGTGGTGCTGTGTAAATAATGTGTTGATTTTTGAACATGAAAATATAAATTAAAACCTAGTATCAGTAATAAAATAGTAGTTTCAGCAATAAAATAATATTTTCTTTTTTTTTAATATTTCAAGAACAGAATTTCTTTTAAATGGATCACAAAATGTTGGTACTTTAAATTTTTCAAAAAGTAATTTTGTCGAATAATCTTTCGTTTTTTTTAAATACATCTTTGTTAAAATTACTGTGTAATTTTTAGGTCAACCGGTTTACATACTAACGTATCTTGGTCAGGACTGGCGTACAACTGAACTATTCCATACAATTTAAACGGCATCATTACTCGGTGTAGGTGGAGCTCTTTAATAGATAATATATATAAGTATAATTCTAATAAAATTAATGATAAATAAAAACATATAATACATACTATCAAAAAATAGACACGTCAACAAAAATATACCTATTATTAAAATAGGTAAGAAATATAATTGCTTACCTGAAAAGTAGCACGATTTCTCGAATGGCTAAACCATATACCGAGAGCTCGATATAAAGAGTACCTCTGGGTTTGCAGTACAGGAAACCGGAAGCCGCACAGTTCGCAGGTGGATCTGCCGGCCAGTGACAACCACCGCTCCAAGCAGCTCACGTGGACCAGCCCCAGAGATCCTTTGCAGAAGCACGGGGAAATCAGTCTGAACAAATGAAAACTATAGCTAATAAAACTAAATAAATAATAAGAGTAATCTGCAGATGAACTTCCATGGTGAAAGTAGATAAATAAATGTTTAAATAAATACTAATGATGATGAGGTTATAGAGAATATTCGCAATATTCACAACTAAATATTTTTATATATTTATTTAACAGCAACTGTTGATTTGAATACAAATATAATATATGAGTTATATATGTATATATACATTCAACAACAATATGTTATAATAGAGTCATGCATCCCTAAATAAGAAAGACCTTAAATTATGGGGGTAGCATTATATAATATAATATATTATATTATATAATTAGCATGCGGGTACTAGTTGCAAAGTCAGCAATTTTCATTATTATTTTTTCAAATTTTAATATAGTTTCTTCTTCTTATAATATAGTTTTTGTGTATTATGTTAATTTATTAATAAAAAAAACCGAGCTTTATGTTTTAGTCCTTCGATCATTTATGAACTTCTCACGTATTCTTTGAATAATCGCTTTCCATTATTGAATATTCTTTTACAATTTTTCTGTCATTTCTTATCGTAAATTAAAGTAAAGTCACAAAAGAGTCCAGCGTGCTTAGGGTACTTATAGTGTTTACAGTGTCTAGAGTACTTATAGTGTTTATAGTATCTAGAGTGCTTAGAGTGGCTAGAGTGCTTATAATGCTTATATCTGTTAATGTTACCTTTCACGTCCGCATGTCATGCAGATACGACAAACGTCACCACCCATACTCGAAGAAGAGTTATCTGGTGGAAGGCTGATGCTAGACTTGGTCGGAGAGGATGGTAACAACGTAATTTCTGATGAAGATCTCTCCTTCCGCGAGTTCTTGAAAGACGGTTTTTGACTTAACCCATCGGACGTTTTCTCCAGGACATTTTCAACGTCTCCTTTTTTTGAATTATTAACAGGACACATCTTTCTCGGACATTCGCCCGCTTTTGCCGTTTCGACGTTCCTGGAGTATGCGTTTGAGGTTAATTTATTTTGAACGCATGTAGCATCTGAAAAAAGATAAACATAATAATTTTAATTTATTTATTTATTAACGCCCTTATGGTCTTTTACAAAGTTCGTTTGGTATATAAAAAATGAGCAGCTACACAAGCAGCATGGAATATATATAAATATAAATTGATAAAACATACATATAAAAATAAAAATTCATAGAAGTTGATATATATAAATAGAAATTGATAAAATATACATATATTTCCAGTGCCAAAATTTAATACCAAATTCGCTCAATGAACTTTCTTATTTTGTGCTCCGCAAATATTTAACAAATTGCCACTAGACCTTAAAGGGTTTAAAGTGATTAACGACTTCAAACTAAAAATAACAAAGTGGTTGGTTGATGTGGGTAGAAAGCAAAATAAATCTAATTTTTCATTTGTGCTAACCAAATTATCTACACATTTTAGTCTCTAACTATTGTATATTACAGACAATAATATTTTTTAAACTTTTTTTCAATAATATTTTTAACTTCAGATTGTACTTTTTTCACATAACTTTTTATAACTTACTTAACATTACGCTTTTAACTCTAAACAATTACAACTTTTAAAAACTGTACAGGTAATTGCTTTAGAACAGACCACGTCTAGTGAAGTATTTAACTCTATTTTTTCATATGTACTATTTATGCTACAAAAAAAAAATTGTTTTAAGAAAATTTTATACAGTAAGCAAAACAAACAATAAAACAATAAAGGTTTGACACAAAATGGCTGAGTATCAAAATCAATTGTATCTTTGACTCAGAACAGCATCAAAAACATCACTCTTATATTTGAACATTGAATGTCGGAATATATCTACAAGACCAAAATCGTTCCCGATGCCAATGAAGTCTTTGTGTGGGTGCATTCCTATAAAAATTTGTATATGATGAATTTACATGGAACAGCGCCGACGACCTGGTACTCAGCGCAGGAACGTGGTATACAATCAGTGCAGTTAAATTAGGGGCGTCCAGTATGCCATTTACTATTTTAAATAAAAATAATAAATCATTTAAAGTTCTTCTACACGACAAGTTAGTTAAATTAAGAGTGTTCATTAGAAAATCATAATTCAATTGTTCAATGGGTATACATAGTTTGAAGTTTTCTGTATTATTTAATAAAGTAATGTTGACGACGGAAATTTCTGTAAAGAATAATATATATCATTCAGATATTTGATATTGTTTTTTGTTTATTTATGTCTGTACACTTAGATTTCGTTTACCACCTAAAATGTCTTTTAAATCGCTTCAAAAGTAGATTATTTAGACATAGTTTACAGAAAAAAATGTTAAATAACTGAACACACCTAATTAAAATTAAATTTTGTGTATATTATATGTGATAACATATGTAAAATATGAACATTAAAGCATTTTGAACATTTTTTTCTTAAGCACACTATTTGTCTTAATGATGTTCGTCCAAAAGTTTTAATAATGAAACTTTTTTCTATATGAAATTATAGAAGTAGCAATTTATAATATTACACAATATATGAATATTAAAGCATCTTTGTCCTTGACAGAAATTGAAATTTCCAGCAAAATAAGTATTGATTTCATCGCTTTAAAAATTAGCATGAACAATACACTGAAAGGTTTGGTAAGCCACGAGATGTACTCGACATTATAATTTATTGGAAAAAATGTATTTTTATTCGATGGAATTAAAATTGCGCGGAGCATAAACAATTAGTACAATTATTGCTCTTATTTTTCCACACCGCGTTTTCTATGATAATATTTATATTGGATTGTTAATTCATCGACTAAGGCATTTGTTTGATATAACCATAGACACAATCGTCTAAATGAACATAGAAAATCGAGTTTCGGTGAGATTTTGCGAAAACGAGTTGTTTGATTTTGAGTTAATAATTTTCAGCTAAATAATGTTGGCAAAATCCTTATCTAGACAACATTGGTATGTAATAAATATATACTATGTCTAGACATTCTAAATTTAACTCACCGTTCTGTTCAAAATGCCATCGTGGTAAATTGTAGACTTTTGAAACGGCTGTCAACTTGTCGCAATGAATGTCACACGAATTGACACTTGTAAGTCTAACATAATATTCCTTTAATCATCTATCAAATACCGCATTACTTCACATCCGATGACGAGCTCATTGTTGAGGCGAGTACGTGATCACCGGGATCCAAGATATTCCGGCCGCCATTTGACGTGACTGGCAGGTTTTTACGCGTGACCGAAGAATTCGCGAGGCTGATGATTTGGACAAATACGATTTAGGTAAAACCACGCACAGGTGCGTATGAAGATTAATTTTGTGGTAGTTTTGATTACTTATTAAATTACATAAATTGAAAATATTTATCGTTATGTACACGCGTTTTAATATATAATGTATTTATTTCCAAAAGCATATAAATTGAAAATTTACGCAATGTATATGTAATAGTTTTTAAAGATTAATTGGCAAAGTCATTGAAGCCGAAACGAGACATTACGAATACCAACCTTGCGTTTTAGTGTTCTCTATGTTGGTCTTCTTCGTCGAGGACCCAGCTCTGTTCTCCTCGTTGACGACATTTTTGTGTACAGATTGCGAAGGTTCTGGAAGTTCATTGCTGTAGGATACGGCTACGACGGAAAACAAATTTGGATCTGATTTTGATTTTGCGGGTGTCAATCGACCTGCATGGACGGATGCAATGTCTTTTTGGGTAGCTAGATAAACTCTGGAGATTGAAATTTCACTCAAAGCGGAAGACGTCTTTGTGTTTACGTTCATGTTCTTAAATATTATATATAGAGTTATTTAATTTTGATTTGTATATTTTGAAGTGCTTTTATGTAGACCATTATGACAAGCGAAATAATAAAATGCGAACGATTTTGAATGGACGATATTTAAAAAACAGTATTTATGGAATTGTCATTGTTATTGGTTTTGGAATGTTTTTTTTTATAAAAATTTTATATATTTTTAAATTGTTCCTACTTTGATATACAGTTCTATTATATTCGTAATTCGACACAATTTCTTCATCGGGACCAAGACAAAATTCTCACGCGACTAAGACTCCTCAGTGGAGATGATTTGTTTCTATACTTATAGCAGTTTGTCAAGACTAAAGTAGATGACTCGTTATTGTCTCCAGTTATAGCGAACAGATTTTGAAAATAAACTTAACACGAATGGTGCAAAACAAAGATGGATGGATGATGGATGATGGATAAGGGGATGAATATGATAATGCAGATGATGATTATTATCTATTATTATATTACACTTCACTCCGAAAACGATGGTGTTAAATTCTGTTTTTTTAGCAAAGATAATGCTGTTTTATTTATTTTTAGAATATCCATCAACTACTAGTTATAAAAGCCTGATAGTGAGACTAGATAATAATTTAAATTTAAATGTAATTGTACATATAAAACGCAAGGAAACTTGGAACCCGTTTATAAATGCGATAAATATCTAAAAACAATTTGAAACGTTATTGACTGTCTCCTGGAAAAAATTCAACAGTGCGTAACATCACAATGTTTGAATTGTATTTTTTAACAGCTTTAGTTCTGACCAACTCAATTTTCCACTTGACAGTACGTATAGTGAAAAAGGCATTTGAATAACCCTCGTGCCACAAAGGTCAAGGGTGGGTTGTAGCTGAACCGCAAGTGATTTAAGGTTAAAATCTTTATTATATAGTTATGGTTAAGGGTGATTTCACATAATTTAAGGGTAGACAAGACAACATTACAACATGTAATCTTTGTTATGGAATACGATTATTCTAATAATACATTTAAAAATTAATAATCAGCACATGTACACAGTTACCGCTGAGTTAGTTACTCGTGTTTTGCATAGATAGGAATACGATCTATTGTAGAGAGTCTCATGACACAATTTTAGGAAAATTTTTATGTACTTTCTTCAATCATGACCAGGAGACCTTAAAACTACCCTCCGTTATTCTCTCTTTCGTAATTCTTATCTGATTTCAATCGAACATTTCTGAAAAATTGATCTGGTAGATAACAGATGAAAGATATCAATTCACTTAAATTGCTTAAAGTTTTATACACGGCTGTAGTTCGTAGCAATTTAGAATTGAATTTAACTATTTGGTCTCCATTCTATAAAGTGTACGAATTAAAATTAGAAAGAGTTCAGCATAAATTTTTAAGGTGTATTAACTTCCCCGTTAAGGTGTATACCCGTTGAACGATTAAATTATGATTTTCTAATGAGAACTCTTAATTTAACTAACTTATCGTGTAGAAGAAATTTAAATGATTTATTATTTTTATTTAAAATAGTAAATGGCATACTGGACGCCCCTAATTTAACTGCACTGATTGTATACCACGTTCCTGCGCGGAGTACCAGGTCGCCGGCGCTGTTCCATGTAAATTCATCATGCAAAATTTTTATAAGAATTCACCCACACAGAAACTTTATAGGCTTGGAAACAATTTTGGACTTGTATATTCCAATATTCAAAGTTTCAATATGAGTGATGTGTTTGATAGTGTTCTGAGTCAAAGATACAATTGATTTTGATACTCAGACATTCTAATGTTTATTGTTTTTTACTAAAATTTTATTGTTTGTTTTGCTTACTTTTAATTTTTTTTTATAGCTATATAGGTATATTTTATCCATTTCTATTTTTATTCATATATTCTCTATGAATTTCTGACTAGCTAGCTAGCTAGCTCTTGTGCTTGGAGAGGGAGTTACACTATAATGATTTTATATAGAGAGTTATACATTTTAGTCAATAATTATATATATATAAAAACTTTGTAAATAAATAAAATAAAACTTTGTAATAAGAGGGTTAATAAATAAACATATAAATAAAAAATAAATAAAACTTGTTTTAAAATAATGTGTAGGTCTGGTGTTCAAGACACTTGGCTAGTGATATAGTGGTTGGGAGTTCCACATAGTTAGTCCTATCTTCACAGCACAAGCGTATACTTTGGTTCGAAAATAGTATTTTGATATGACATGCATTCCGTGTAATTAAATTATTACTTGTCTACAATACGGCAGCATTACAGATTCATATTTTTCAAATTTCTGACAATAAAAATGGACTTGTTTGTTCTGTATTTGAAAAATCTACCATCACAGCATAAAGGTTTCAAATCCACCGAATTAGTATATTTCTAAGAAAATTGACACTCCACACTAATGTAATGTTTCAGTTTCCTTACAAATTTTCTCTACGTGTGATACTCAAAAGGACATTGAAGTATTACATATAAGATTTATTGATTTCACAATTGTAATCGTTACTTGCCGTATTCAAGTAACCTTGGGATACTTTTCAGTGCCAAAAATGAATACCAAATTCGCTCAACGAACTTTCTTGTTTTGTGCACCGCGAATGTTTAACAAATTGCCACTAGACCTTGAAGGGTCTTAAGTGATTAAAGATTTTAAACCGAAAATAACACAGTGGTTGCTTGATGTGGGTAGAAAGCAAGATGAATCTAATTTGTCATTTGTGCTAACCTAACTACCAACACATTTTTGTCTCCAACTATTGTATATTACAGATACAAATATTTTTATAACTTTTTTTACAATAACATTTTATAACATCTGATTGAACTTTTCTCACATAACTTTTTATAACTTACTTACTTTACATTATAATGACTGTACCTTAACACTTAAAACTTTTAAAAGCTGTACAGGTAACTGCTTTAGAACAGACCACGTCTAATTAAGTAATTACCATTATTTTCATATGTACTATTTATGCTACAAAAAAATAAAATAATATCATAATGTGAGTTTATAAAAAGCATCATATATTATAAATTTTATATTAATTAAAATTTTAATAGTGAGTTAGTGTTTAATGTCATTATTTCATCGAACTATTTTGCTGTCTCTATCTATGCGTCGCTTATTCTGGACCGGATCGTCTTCCATATTAATCACAAACACTTTTTAATTTTCAATGTCGTACATCCAACGTCAAATGAAACGTTAAGAGTATTGAATAGTTGTAATTATTACCTAGGTAGGTACGCACATAAAATTTAAATCACCTTATTATTTAAAATCCGTATTAATTCAAATCACCTTACACCAGCATTACAATTTTTTCAAATATCTGACAGTAGAATAATTTGTTTATTCTTTATTCCACACTAATAAAATGTATCAATTTTCAATTTAATTTTTATTTGTGACGAACAGATGAAAATTACAGTTTTATTTACATATAAGATATTGTAAAAGTATTAATGGCGAATAATGAACAAGAATTACAGAGGCTAGTGAGTTGAATGTACGATGTATGCAAGGAAAGCGACCTTATTATGAATGTCAACAAGTAGAAAGTGATGGTATTCGAGAAGGAGGAAAGCAAGACAGCGTGCAAAATACTTATAGGTAATGAATGTTTGGAACAAGTAGATGAGTTTGTGTATTTGGGAAGTATGTTCGATAGAAATGGAAAGACAGAAAGATATCGAAAAAAGAGTGACTGCAGGGAATAAAGTGAACGGCGTTTTGAATGGAATTATAGCTAATGCGAAGTTGTCAACTGAGGCAAGACTAGCAGTTCACAATGGAGTCCTGGTACCGACACTGATGTATGGAAGTGAAGCCTAGAGCTGGCAGAAAAGGAACGAAAGTAAGACTGAATGCAGTGCAAATGAGATCATTTAGGCGTATATGTGGCGGATCCATTTATGACAGAGTAAAGAATGAAGAAATAAGGAACGAATATAAAGCTGATCTTAGTATAGTGAGTAAGATTAAGAAAGGATCACTTAGGTTGTTTGGTCATATGGAACGGATGAATGATGATAGAATGGTAAGAAAGATATATGACGCAAGTATTCATGGAAGTAGAGGACGTCCATGGAAGACATGGTACGACCAGATAAACCAGGGATGGTTCTATTAGAAGCCACAATAATCGTCGAGCTTGTATGAGAAGATAGATATATATATATATATATATATATATATATAAAGGCATTATATGCAAAAGTATACCTAATATATATATATATATTAGGTATACTTTTGCATATAATGCCTTTTTCGTACATTGATTTTCATGATAGGGAATGTATTTTTTTAATACATTTTTTTCACAACGTGTAATACTTTTGTAAGAAAATTTTATGAATATGCATACTGAAAACTAAATCAGAATATTCTTTTAAGCATCATCTATTTCGATAGCGTAGGCAAATATGAAAAACATTCTACTATATCACTCCTTTAATGGACATTATTCTCATTTAATATCCCGCAACTTAACCTTCTCGGGACTAAAAGGATAACATTTATTTTAATTTTATCAATGTTTCTAATTTCATGAAAAAATGTATTCTGTAACAAGTTATACCCATAATTATTAATCATAAAATGTTTTCCATCGTACCTTAATGTCACACTAGGATTATCTATCAGGATCATTAACGACATGTTGATAATCTATGTACTAAAAATAAAAATCTATAAAAAAAATCTACAATAAATTCGTCGGTTAAATTTTTCTGCTACGAATTATATATGTGAAATAAAAAACATGTGGATATTTTAAAACAATATTTCGAAATGTTATTAAAAAATTTCAGATATTTTTATTGCACTGTTAAACCGCGATCGGTTTAATGTAATCCCAGATAATTGAGTGTCTACTGCATATTATAATTATCACTGAGTCATAAATTATGTGTCTGTTAGATGTTATGTGGAGAGAAGATTGAATCAACGGATTTTATCTCCAATTAGTTTTATCTAATGTGTGTATTTTGAGAGGGACTGCACCTCTCGAAACCAGTAGTGAAAATAACCCAACATGTGTAGTACCAAGTTTTATTGTGAATAAACACATCTCTGTCGGGTACTTGTCGCGTAAACTGGCAACGTAATGCGGGTAAATAATTATTGGTCCAATAAATTAATTTGACATCTTATCTACACGATGCAATGTGATATTCAATGGAAATGATCGAGTTTAATTAAATATTTTCAATTAAAAAAGCTTTTACGTAAACGGTATTAAAACCCTTCTCGCAGTTAGACGTTAGTCCAGTGAACGGGTATTAATACCCTTCCCTTCGTTAGGTGATGATTCTTGGTCATTAGTTTACTATAAAAATATATTATAGAAATTGTGAAGGATTTTTTTACAAATAAATACATTTATTGGGCGTAACAAAAGTTGCCCAGAACAGTTTAGTAAAAACATTGGCTTGTTCCGTCACGGGAGGGTTATCTGCACCATCTCCACCCTTAAAGCGACCATTATAGTAAATAAACAAGGAGAAAAAATAAACAACACTCCACGCTGTGAATTTTTTCCCTCAGCCTTGTACCGGTAAAGCTCGTAGCATAAACAGAATTACGGCTTAAGTATGACTTACATTACCCAAACATATTCATAGAACGGGAGCCTCACGTAAGTTTGAGAATTAAACCGGAAACGATACGAAAAACGGTAATTTCAGGGTTGCCCTTACCGTTAGCACTGTCAAGTAAATGTAAGTACTAAGTTCATCTATTGTGAGCGATACCCATTCGAATATATTTAACGATTCTGCATTAAAATACACGTTATAAGTACTATTTATTTGAATATATTTAATAAGCGTTAATTTAAATATATTCTTGCGCAAATATGAACGCGACGTGTAGAATAGTTTCAGTCCATTACCTATCCACTACCCCCCCCCCCCCCTCCCTATACCCAGAACACGATATTTTTCTATGGTTGTATTATATATAATTTTGAACCAGCTGGAGTCGAAAAATTGAACTGTTGAGTTATTATTTACTGGTGGCACGATAGGCTGTGAAATTGCATAAATTATTTTCTTGCTATGTGGAAATGATAAATTGACGGACAGTGTACTTGTGTGTGTTCGGTTTTTCGCTACCGTGCTTACCGAATCCTTTAAATCTTTTGCTATTGTGCATTGACCTTGTTGTATTACACTTCCGCCATCACCGAAGTGTATGAATAAGTGCGGAACAACGGAGTACGTATCCTGTAGCCAGAAGATCTATGGATCCAGTGGAGAATTCAGACATCTAAAGGAGTATTTCACAGGTGAGTCGTGTTTTTTGGTTCTGGCTTCAGCCCCCCTGTTCCCTAATCCTGTCCTTCTCCTAAATATCTTCCACCCATCCTACATTCCAGAATTTCCCCACCCCCTTGTTCAGATATTAACAATAATAAATGTAGACACTAGACTGAACTCAATATTCAGAAAAATGAATAATTGAGTAAGGTTTTTTTAAATACCAATTAAATGTATTAATTAGAAAGATATACATATATAATCAATTTTATCGAAAAAATATTTTTGTTGCTACTGGGATTCGAACCAGAATCTCTTCTTATCTGTATGTACTAAAAATATCACAGATATATAATATGTTCCGAAAAATTGCAACTTTACAATCTCTTTCAATCCGGGAAACGAGCATTAAAAGATCAAGGTTCGAATCCCGGTATAGCAACAACAATATTTTTCGATAAAATTGATTTTATATGTATATCTTTCTAATGAATACATTCAATTTGTATTTAAAATATCACAGAGCTATGTTCTGAATAATCACAACTTCACAACAAGAGTGTGTTCCCTTAATAATATACAAGTTGTATCAATGTGTCCAAAATTTAATAAAAATGAATTGTTAATTCTGGCGTCTCCTATCGGTTTACTCAAAGGTATTAGAGATTCCATATAAAAACAGTAGATGGCTTTCAAATAACGGAACGATAGATGTATTAACTTGAAGATGTATTAATTTGAAAATTGTAACATATAGGTTCAACAATTTGTCGTCAATCCACTGTGTTAGTATTGCATAATTGGATAAAGCACGTTCCCCGGATTGGAAGATATCCAGGTTCGAATCCCGATAGCTACAACAATATTTTTCGATAAAAGTGATTTTATATGTATATCTTTCTAATTAATACATTTAGTTTGTATTTAGTATGTATATTTAGTGTATATAATATATACTATCGGTTTGGTGAATTACTCCTACATATAAATGTGACATGGATATTTTCCTATTAGGGTGTACATGGGATTAGAATTGTTATTTGATTTTAATGAATTTTAAATTGATAAAATATATGAGTTTCATACATTTGAACACTTGAAACACGAATTAAAACGTAGTTTGTAATCATCACTTCTTAAATATACTGCTTGTTCTTGGTCGCCCAGTGGAAATTTGTGGTCATGTTGGTGTATCTTGTATATTGCCATAAAGTCACCAGTAGTGATATTACATACGAGTGTATTAGTACTACATTACGGTAAAATCGGCAAGTCACGCCTGACTAGAAATCAGTTTCCCTTTGGGAGCGTAGATTAGAATCCAACCGGATTTTTAAAACTATTTTCTTAATGGTCCGCAGCGACCGATATTGACAACTAGCTTTCTACTAGTAGTATTTTATTTGCAGCCACTCGGACTTATAGAACCACTACCTTAAGTTTCTTTAACCAGGATAATGTGTTTTTTCCTTTTTAATTAGGATTTTAATATTTAAATAGATAAGATACCGTAATATCAACACCCAGAAGATTGTTTCAAATTAATTTATGAGAAAATCAATATATAGGTTACTTACTTATTTAACATCACGCCGTTTCTCCGCGGGGGTAGGCAAAGAGGATAGAGTGCTATACTCTTCTGTCTTGGCACACAATTCTCGAATATATAGCAAGTATTTAAAATGGATGGTTTTTAATATATTTTAATTTAATTAAAAATCTTTTTAACTATAGTAAATGTTTGATTTAAATAATAATTGATATTATAAAATAAATAATCTACCGGTTGTAAATTTTTAACCGGTTTCGCAGTCGTAATTGAATTTTCACAACCCTGTTTAATAAAATTGTGTGTATGTCTTAAGCCACGCGTGTAATGTATAAAGCGGCCTTTACACAGCAATATCTTACAGCTCATACGCACTTTATCTTAATACAGAGATGTAAAGGCCGTTTACATCTTGTTACTGATGTTATATGGACTAAGAGAAATTTACTTTAATAGCATGTTTACTCGGCGCATTCCCAGGGCTGACAAAATCTCATTAAAAAAATAATGATCTAATGTATACCTTTAGCTCATGCAAAGCTGCTTGCATTCTACTATCTAAAGGTTACAAAAAATCGTGGAAAAATTGAAAAATAATCTAGTGCGAGATATTATGATATGAAAATTTGAAGTGGACGTTTGAAGATCTTTTGGAATGGCAAAACCAGCCTGACAAAGATATTTTTATTTATTAATAATATATAAACTATCAGCATTTTTATTTATTAATAATATATAAACTATGAGCAAAATAGAGACCAAAAGTATGCCACTGTTTCATTTCACTTCAGTATACTGTCAAACATACTCTTATTATACACTACTAACAATCTATGCTCGGCGTTGCTCAGAATTTAGATTGTTATAATTTGAAATAGGTGATTAGGGGATGGGGAAGGAGGTTGCTTAAAGATTAACGGTGTATTCAAAATTAGAAAGGAGATGGTGAAATCTTGAAATGAAAAGTATAAGTAGTTGGTAACAAATTAGGAACTCTACTTTTATTTGTTTTATCTATGCTATTTTTAATTTTAGTATACATTGTTTCCTGAAGAAGATACCGTAGGTATCCAAACATGTTGATGTATCAATAAATAGGAAATTAGGAGCAAAGTCTTAGGATACTTTTCAGTGGCAAAATTTAATACAAAATTCGCTCAACGAACTTTCTTATTTTGTGCTCTGCGAATATTTAATAGTTTACCACTAGTGTGATTCTCAAAAGGACATTGAAGTATTACATATAATATTTATTGATTTCATAATTGTAATCGTTACTTCCCGTATTCAAGTAACCTTAGGATACTTTTCAGGGACAAAAATGAATACCAAATTCGCTCAACGAACTTTCTTGTTTTGTGCACCGCGAATGTTTAACAAATTGCCACTAGACCTTAAAAGGTCTAAGGTGATTAACAATTTTAAACCAAAAATAACAAAGTGGTTGCTTGATGTGGGTAGAAAGCAAAATGAATCTAATTTGTCGTTTGTGCTATTTGTATTTGTAGAACTAACTATAATGGTCACTAATGACCTGTTGACAAACTGTCTCCTTAAAATAAAATAAATGATATCTAGTCTGAATGGATTAAAGTTAAAAGTTAACGTCTCTTTAAATTGCGCGAAAAATACTTATTCTGAATTTAATTACGAGAATCTTCTCAAAGCAAATGAACCTTCATTAAAACGCCACAATTCTAACGGCGAAGCTGATTTCGATAATTTACCAACAAAATTGTTCTCCCTCAACATCTGATGCAATTAATTCAGACTGGCATCTTTAATTAATGAAAACAGGGTTAAAAATATATCAAATGTCAACGGGATAAGGTTGTTTATTTCCAAATTAATGAGGTTCGAGGGATTTAAATTATTCATTATGAATAGTCTTCGGGCGAGACCGTTTTCAAATTTCTTATAATACTCATTAATTGTTATGATTTAAATAATCAATCTGGCGGACTGGTATGTTAATAAAGAAAATCCATATTCTTTAAGAGAAAAATAACTGTTTTGTTAAAAATGATTATTGAATTCTTTATTTTTACCGGGTAGATTCCGGAAATCTGTTTATATGCGACAATGCCAAGAGAAAAATTAAATGAAAATATTTGTCTTCTTAGTATTTTCATTAGACATTTCGTTTCAGTAGGCTTTAAAATAATTGGCTGTTTAAATATAGAGAGAACGAGTATTACAGAAAAACAATCGTGCGGTGTAATAAATAAATATTGTAGAAAGATAAATAATTCAAGGAAAACGCGGATATTTCATGTGCTCTGAAAAAGATATCTCTAATATGTACAACAGAAGGAGGCCATAAAATTCAACAATAAATCGGTAGATGCCTGGTCTACAAGTGACATTGGTACGATATTAGTCGTAATTACTTAATACGCAGTAATTCATGGGAATTTATATATGAGTAATAATATTAAGTATTCATTGAATATAAATTTTACAGTAACATGTTTAATTATCTTATAAATCTCACAAATACTTGTATTTTATTTGATTATTCTGCCTATGGTGATCTTTGTCATTCATTATCATTGCAAACTACTTCTTCTAATCTAATCCTACTGCTAATGTCTTATTTTGTTTCATAAGAACAGTTTACCACTGTTTATTGATTACTCAATACGTTTCGATACCAATGGTTCCTTCGTCAGTATACAGTGTGTACTAAAATTAAAATTACAATTATAGACATAAACAAAACTGTACAGATAAGTGGTCGGTGAGGATATGAAAGACGGAGGGGTAGTGAGAAGGATGGGTAACTAATTATAAACTACTGTAAAAAGAAATTTAAAAGGCGGCTATTTGTAAAAAGAATTGAGTTATTAATATTGTTCATCAATAAAAAATGGTTTAAACAAAGTGTGTTTTCATTATTCATATACGTGCCACAAAATAAATTTGCATTTATCGAAGAAATGAGTTTATTTTGTTCCATGGCTCCACGGGTTATTTTAAATAGAGGCATTAGAGGTCAACAAATCATTCAAAAGGGGCTAAAACGTAATTTATTGAGACTGAGTCAACAGTCACATTTTAAAAGACCGCGTAACCCTCGACAGTTAATTATGAATAGCTTCCAAAAGATCTTACGTGAATTATGCGAGGGTCGTGAGATTAAACAAACTATTTTGACGAGTCTATGGAAAAGTTAAAGCCGGTCGCCACTGGCCGAAAAGTCGGTCGGTAGCGCGTAGAAAAGGTACTGGTCCGCAGAAACTAAGAGTCAGAGCGCAAAGTATTTACACGAGGCGGACGGCAGAAAGACAGTAGACAGGGTGCTAGCATCAACGACCGTCTGAAGTACTTGAGGTCGTCTTCTATTTCCGGCCGCGGCAGCGGCTGTAGTAAACGATTAAACCGTTATTATAACGATAATTGGTAACTGTGATTTAACTGTTGGGAGGTTTAGTTTCCAGTATTCTAGTGATTGCTCGAAAAATTACCAATAATTAGTTATAAATCAACATCACAATCGAATATACTGACAGTCACAATAATGGTTTAACCATCACATTACTAAATACGTGTTAGTTTGGAAGTGAATTACTCGTAATAACCGCGGGCATTAATTATCGATTCCGCGTATTATAACATGGCATACTCATTTTATATCGAACATGTAATATAGAATCCTACTATAAATCACATTATTTAATTTAATATCTTATGGGCATCCAGCGGCGCTGAACAAAAAATACAAATATCATGGCATCTTGTTCTATATCCTCACGTTCTGAAATCGGTTGGGATTTAAATATAAAATAACATACAAAAATGTTGATAAAAAAATTGCTGCCTCCCGAAATGAGGTTTACTCGTTGCCTTGCGTTTTTATAAATATTAATTTATATTATGATAATATACAGGATGGCTGCAATGCAAAATATTTAAGGGGATAATAGAAGAGATATGCACGAGAAAATGTGTGAACTAGAGATGCTTCATACCGTTGGACTGCTGGATGGTCCAAATTAATATCAGATCATTTGTTCGATTACTTTGGAACCGGTTCCATCAAAATAAATTGATGTCTCACTGTCAAAGTATCATGTATAAATCAAAATTTGACAATGATTTATAGGAATGATAATAGCGTAATTGGTAAAACAGTCTACTGACAAAACAAAGAGTACGAGTCCCGGTGGTGATTAAATTTTCTCGACACATAACTTTTTTTGTGTACTTATCTGTGTTATTCATCTAATTGTCCCCAAACTTTTGCATATTTCTGTGATATGTAATTTTTAACGGTCGGGTGATCGATCGGAGAACCGAAGTATTTGGTATTCCACTTGGTGATTAGAACTGATTTCACGTCAATCAATCTTTTACCCCTGGAAACTCTACTAACCGCGAATTTGTCTATACCTTGACGGCTTACCTAAACCTTTAGAAAATTACGACTGGCACGAAATGAAAAAAGATTATAGACATAGAAAATTAGAAATAGCCTGAAATTAGTCGCAGAGAAAATTTCATAATCATGGCTCGTGACGTGTTATTGTGAGAAAATTGTAAAGTAAACAGTTTCGGGAACAGTTTATAATAATTATATTGCATCCCGGAGAAAATTCTCAGTTATTAATACCGAGAAAACTCTAAATAATATTACAGAATTTTATTTAAATAATATTTGTGAAAGTAGGCCTCTACAGAGGGTTATTTTTAAATATTCATTAAATATTATTAAGGAAAACACATTCTTATTGTGAAATTGTAATTATCCAGAACATAGGTCTGTGATATTTTAAATACTAAATTAATGTATTAATCAGGTTCGAATCCCGGTGACGCTAAAACAATATTTATAATTAATTATATATTTATAATTAATACATTAATTTAGTATTTAAAATATCACAGACCTATGTTCTGAATAATTACAACTTCACAATAAGAATGTGTTTTCCTTAATAATATATATTGTATCAACGTGTCCAAAATTTAATAAAAATGAATTGATAATTCTGGCGTCTGCAAATCGGTTTACTCAAAGGTATTTGAGATTCTGTAAAAATAATGTAGATGGCTTTCAAATAATGGAACGACAGGTGTATTAATTTGAAAAATGTAACATATAGTTTCGAAAATTTGTCAAGAAAAATACTGGCGTTATAGCACAAAGGTAGTGCACTTCCCCGGATTGGAAATGAAGATCCAGGTTCGTATCCCGGTGACGCTAAAACAATATTTTTCGACAAAATTGATTTTATATGTATATATTTATAATTAATACATTAATTTAGTATTAATTAAATAATTACAATTTAGATGAATTTTAAAATTAATCCATTTTATTTTTTGATCTGTAAGCAATCTTATAGGGAGTTGGTGGCTTTCAGATTTTACCAAAAACATAGAAACTATATCGCCTTTTCTCAATGTTTTGTTGATTTTAATTTCAAATTATATTTAGATTTTGATTTCATGAAGTATTTAATTCATGAACATTTTGTTTTTAAATATTCTACTTTTGTACAATATTTTTAGTAACTATAATATTTTAGGGCTCATTTAGATGGTGTGTGAAATAGGATGCCTGATTTATTTTTTCTCAACAGCGATTAATTTTCTTTTTTTTTAAATACAAATTAAATGTATTAATTAGAAAGATATACATGTAAAATCAATTTTATCGAAAAATATTGTTGTAGCTACCGGGATTCCAACTTGGATCTCTTCCAATCTGGGAAAATTGGTTTAACAGATTATGTTACACCAACACAGTGTATGACGACAAATTTTTGAATGTTACACTTTTCAAATTGATAAATCTATCGTTCCATTATTAGAAAGCTATCTTTGAAAGAGATCCAGGTTCGAATCCCGGAAATAACAACATTTTTTGATAAAATTGATTTTATATGTATATCTTTTTAATTAATACATTAAATATGTATTTAAAAAAATATCACAGACTTATGTTCTAAATAATTACAACTTCACAATAATAATGTGTGTTCTCTTTAAAAATAATAAAAAGCAAGATTAATTTTCTTTACTATTTTAGTTTATTTATTTTAGATAATTTATCGTAACCTGACTTTATAAATATTTGATACTAATAAATTGATTACTTAATTAATTTTTTATTTTTACAATATATATATATAGGTCACGTTTATAATCTGTTTCATTCTAATAAATGAACGATATATGTATTCTGGATGCAATGTCAATAAATTGTGAGTTTTTAATATCGTTAAAGTATTGCTATTACAAAAATTGACTTGTGGTTCAAGTTTAATTTACCTCAAATTTAAATCCGAGAAAAAATAAATATTAATGAAGTTGGTAAATGAAAAAAATCGATGCTTCACTGAAGGTTGCTTCAAATAATAAATAACAAATTAATATTACCTACGCTAGAATAGCTCAGCTGGGAATGGTTTCGGGTGTAAGTCTCGATGAGAGCTAAGATTTTTTCTGAGAAATGATTTGTTCATTTTCAGTTGATAAATTTACTTTGTTGATTGTGATTATTAAATGTAAAGTAAGGCTGCATGTAAGCTAATCGTAATTAATAAATGCGTTCTAACTTAAATTCTTAGTATTTCGAGTGAGATTGATATGATGTTATGTTTTCGCAGTATTGGTTGAAGAAGCTTACAGTTTTCGAAATATGGGTTTACAGACGAATTAGTTAACTGATAACAATGAGAAAGGACAATAAAGAAAAAAATCAATGCGATTTCTCGTACCATAAAGATATGGAAATAAAATATTTGGATACGTGACGAAACACGTTAAAAATTGCACCTTGTTAAAAATCAACGGATGACGAGGTTCTGGTAGAAAGAGATCCCAGGTGTCAACAAGGAGGAGGCCAGTTGATATCACCACAAAAAGTTTCTCGCATAATTTCAAGTGCAGCTCAGGCTGTGCGTGAGGCGGCACCGTCCTGTTGAAACCACATGTGTTGCACGTTCAATCAACTCAGTCTAGCGACCGAGAAGTTTTCCAACATGTGACGATAGCGATCACCAT
The DNA here is from genome assembly GCA_022840565.1 of Eubasilissa regina. Taxonomy (NCBI): domain Eukaryota; kingdom Metazoa; phylum Arthropoda; class Insecta; order Trichoptera; family Phryganeidae; genus Eubasilissa; species Eubasilissa regina. The sequence continues at coordinate 2,673,680 of JAINEB010000019.1, forward strand.
TAATGGTTACAGCAACGCCATTATTATTCAGATAAAATGTTTTACTGACTTCAACACGTTGTTGAGGCGTTAGATGCACCATAATAAATTGTAATAAACTACTTTCTACGACTACTAAATGCAAACTGACAAATGTCTGTCAAATCAAAATGGCGGCCAAACAAAACTTCTCATAAATTCAAAAGACAAACACAATAAATTGTAAAATATAGATTGTTCTACTTTTTATTTAAAAAAAAAGCAGTTCGGTATAAGATTAACGTAAGAATCAAAAGGCATTTAAGATGTTTAAATTATCATATTTTTTGGAAAGCTTTATTGGAAAACGGTTACAAACTTTATTGGAAAATGGCGGGGGTATCTATTTTACATGTAAACAATGTCTTAAATTGAATAATTTGGAATAGTTAGTAATAAATAAAGCATGTCAAAATATATATTTTTTATGAATACTATCCTAAAAATGTTTCCAATAATATTGGATAATTTAGCTCTTTTTCCCATATCTTTCGTCATATTTATTTTATATTTATACATTTAGGTACTAGAATCATTTTCAAATAAATATTTATAAGTTAAGTTTTGAAATATTAGATAATAATATCATATTTAGGTTTAGATATTATTGCTCTAATAAGGTAAAATATTTTTAATTATTTAACAAAGTTACGTGTATAAATTTTATGAAATATTTTCCCTTAATGTTATTTCATTTTATATTATTAGGCTGTATGAATCTACCGAAGACTTACAAGGTTATTTAAGAAACCTTACAAAATGGTGATAGAGCTAGATTGCCAACCAGCTGCTTGAATATGGTTACCGGGAGATGAATCTGAGATGTAGACCCAACCACTTTTGTCCGAGGTCAGCTCTGAAGATTTTTTCCTGAATCGGATCTGTGATCCGTACAGTAAACAGATCCAGACTACCAACCAATTTCCTCTTCAGTCTATTTTACTATTCTTCGGTTTCAATTACGTATGACCTTTGACACAAAGTAGGGTTCCTACTATGCGAATAATAGTAAAAAGCAAGTCCATATTTCAAACAGATTAAGTAAATGTGAAAAGTTACTCATAAAAAATGTACAATTGAAAAAATATTAGTACCACGAGATTTGAACCCGAATTTTCTATTGAGGGTAGTTTGTTTGATAAATGATCCAGTGTAACTCAACTGGCGATGATGATTATGAGGTCGGAAGAAATGAAACACAAAAGATGTAGAATCTTGGTACTACGACGACCGAATCGAGAATGCGTTCCCGCCCACAGAATACATTGTTTTATTTCAGTTACAAACAGTATAATCATGAATTTACATTTTTCTTACCGTATTATCATGGTGCAGTTTATAAGACAATTCCAGTCTTTGTTTACCGAAATCTATTCCACGTCTCTCCGGCGCCACGTCGTTGATTATACCTAGTCATCATTATTGTTGAGTTGAAATTCGGATTGAGGTAGAGGGAGAGCAAAGAGACCTGTATGTAGGTAAAATTATTGGCTATAATCGATAATTTAAACAAATAATAGATATCTCACAGAGATGAAGCTATTTTTTATATTTAATGGAAAATAAATGGAAGTATGTTTAATATGTGCTTACGACCTGTCTTCGGTTGGTTTTAGTGATCACTTTATATAAATATAACGTTCACCATTCTCGCCCATCAAACTCCATATCTACCAAATTTTTGAAAGTTGTATATATATTAACACATAAATGTGACATCTACCCTCCTCTTTTCGGGGTGTATGATTTATAAAGCTTCTTTCTAGCTGCCTTTCTGAATTTAATGTGATAACGTGTCTCGCGTCTAATTGTACAGTTATAGCTCTAGTACGATTATACCGGAGCCAACCTATGATGTTATTATGATAATAATGTAATAAAATAAATATATATGTAATTATGACGAATCGAAACAAGAGTAAACAATTCTCAAAACAATTTGGGACAGGGTGTAAGTAAATAAAATAAATAAATAATATGTTGATATGTGGACTCGCTTCGAGTACCACCACACTATCGCCATCTATGGACTAAATTTGACATTTTTTTTTTCCTGAAACAGCGTATTTGTCACAATGAGAAATAAATTATTTTTAAGAAATTATTTAAAGCAATATTTTTTATCTGCAAAATGTTTTTAACACATTATATACGCCTGAAAAATCAATATTTTTAATTTTATATATTTTATTATTTTGACCAGTATATTATAATATTAGCAATATTTAAATATGTCCAAGAACACATCATTACTAGATTTTCACCTACAAAAGAACTGTTATTAAACATACTTCCATATATTTTCCATTAAATATGAAAAATAGCTTTGTCTTTATGAGATATTTATTATTTGTTTAATAACAGTGCCTTTGTTGGTGAAAATCCAGTAATTGTTTGTTCTTGGACATATTCAAATATTGCTGATAATATAATAGTTTAGATTTTTTTTTCTGTAGAAAGAGGTTAATATTAAAATAAAACAATTTCTGTTAAATTATCATTATGATATTTACACGGACGGTGAATGAATGAATTTTGTGCTCAAGTGGTTCTACTTCTAGTGGAAGAGTACGGTTTGTCGATCTGGATGGAATGAATATGGTCGATCTGGATGGAATGTGGAGAAATGTTAGTTCTAATTGACACACATAATTGAGACAGTCAATATGGCCCTGCTGCAATTTAAAAAGTAGAATTTGATCATCATGATGATCAACTTTGTGGAATCTCATTATCAAAATGGATATAAATAAAACAATGTTATAACTCTACTTGAGTTTGTTAACTATGTAAATAAACTCAAGTAGAGTCATGACATTGTTTTATTTAAATGTATACATTTTAAAAAAAAACTTTGAACACGTATTTAAAAAATATTTTCGGGTTGCTGATAAACGTTGAATTGAAGCATTAAATTTAAAAGTGAAATAAATTACTTTAAATTTTCTTCACCACCCTGTCAGAACACAAAGCTTAGACCGATGGTCCATCTATCTTCGAGTTTCCTGCGATCTTTTTATTTCCTTTGAAATCTCCTATAAGACAATACGCTCACAGCTCAGCGTGCCCAGCGACGGAGGAGCTAAGCCCTTTTATGCAGTTTGCACTGAACTTTCCAGACGTTTCTCTGCTCTGACGCTTTAAATGGATTCTATTTTGTACACTTATTTATTTATTTACTTATCTCGACCATTCTCTCTTGTTCCGTCGGCACGGAGATATAAGTTTTCAAGAAGAGACTTGAAGATGCATTCGGAGACAGATAAACAGATCTGTAGTGCAGCCCAAAGGGCATTAACGTACAAACAACTTTAGAAGTTTGGCAGATGTTGAATGCCGATTGAATACTTTCAAAAAACCTCGAAAGAGATATGATATATATATGTATATTTTTTTTTTGTAGCATAAATAATAGATATGGAAATAACGGTAATTACTTTACTAGACGTGGTTTGTTGAGAAAGCAATTACCAGAACAGCTTTTAAAAGTTTGTTATGAAGCAGTTTTAATCATCAGCGCTGAGATATCTGGAATGATCACGCTGTTACGCAGGCGCGCACGAGTCACGTGCCCGTGGAAGAAAGAAAGGGGCAGTCACAGGGGGGCAGGGAGGGCAAGGAGTGTGCCTACACGCATCTGCGGCGGGAATAAGTATCCCTCCCAGGAGAGAGTGACTAAAAAAACCGATACAACACCTTCGTAGCTGCGCGCCGGACCTGCATTAACCTCGACATATTTTCTCCACCGCTACGGCTGCGCATCGTCTCCCATCGACCGTCGCCTTGACAACTTGGCCAGGGACCGGACCATCCATCCAGGAACGGCGCCATCTCCCCAGCAAGTCGCCTATGGATTTGAACCAGCATTCCTTTTTTAGTGGCAACCGTTAGTCAAGATCCACCGGATTTTAGTTCAGGTTTAATTCATACCAAAAGTCTGTAATGGTCAACCCTTATATGTGTTAATTGTCTAGTATATAAGCTCAATTGTCTTTTTTTCGTCATTAAACATCGCCCAAGAGGCTTCTAAATATTATCTGTTTGTTCTTTCATTGAACCTATCCTTTTGATGGCCCTCGGGGCAGCGATGCCATCCCAACTTGACAACGAACAGAAGGAAACATTCATCGGAATAAGTTGTAATTGTTATGGTTCGACCGTTATAAAGTAAGGTAAGTAAGTATAATGTAAAGCAAGTTATCAAAATGTATGTAAAAAAAGTACAATCAGAAGTTATAAAATCCTATTATAAAAATATATTTTCGTAAATGAGCGATCCAGTTACTTTTTAATATCTCGGATCTTGCTACTAATATTGAAAAAGTAACAGTTAAGCTTTATATGTTATTTTTGTAGCAGTCACTCGCACGATGATCTGCGCTGATAATTTGTCATGCCGGCATGTACTGTAACAATGTAAATTTAAATGTACAGTAACAGTGTAAATTTAAAACAGACATGTAAATAAATATGTATTACAAATGACACGAATCTTTATGACAAAATAATCCTCAAAAGATAAATCCACACAAAATTTCCTCAGTGAAATATTCTGATGCTATCACAAATAGTTCATCTGTTAAAACTATTTATATTAATTTTCAACTGCAGTTTTTATAATTTTACATTAATTCTATTAATAGAGATTTACTAAAATTATTTCAAAAACATCGGTTATAATTAATAAATCTTCATGTGCATTATGTACGTACGCAGTACGTATTATTTTTTTAGCTCTGAGATAAAAAATAAAAGGTTTTTGCTCAAAATGATATCAAGTCAAGCTAGATGTCATTTCAAAGTTTGATATATCGATAAGTAATAGTGATGTAATGTGCAAGATGATCTGCGCCGATATTTTGACAGTTGTAAATCATAATCATATTTTTAAAAATATCGTTGCTGTTACCAACTGTTACTTGTAAATATTAATACGGTATAAATATATCGTTCATCTTTACTGTCGATACCCTTCATCAGCTGAAACTAGTAGGTGAAAATTTTTTTTTAGTTTAAAGTGTAATTGTGCACACACTGTGCACAGTGTGTGCACAATCGATACCATGCGTCAACTAACGTCAGGTACGTTGTTGCATTACTGTCTAGCGTAAAGCGGTCATATAACTTTGTCTCTTTTTCGCTTAGATAGCGCTCACGTATACATTGACGTGTATCGGTACACACCACATTCTTGAAATGCCATGATCAAAAAATTGACTGTATGTATATATTAACATTGATAAGTTAATATTTTAATAAGCATTGGTATTATTATTGCTGGGACTGTTCACAGATAACAATACTTTTAGTCTAGAGTAGGTACCGCGACAGGGATACGAACATTTAGGGTGAAGTAGTAGGATGAGAAGGTGGAGCTGGTACCGCGAGTTCCACGCCCTTACACAAATTGACGATCTCTCAAACAATGGTGGTTGTAATGGTTGTAATCTACTTCGTGCTTCAGGGAATAAATAGTAAATCGTCTTGGTTTATGACATGAAAAGAAACAAAGTCTAATTTAACCGGCCTATTTAAGTTTCTCGAACCCCCTAGACATTCAAAAACTTTGCCAAACCTTTTGGGCGACTCACAACCCGAAGAAGTTATGTCTGTAAGGCGAAGCACAAAGTTTGCTTCTTTCAGATGACGAAGTTTCAATTTTATCAAAATTATATTATATTTAGGGGTAGCTCGGTTTGATTAAGATTAAAGTTGCCCGATTTCTATTATATAGTTTCGGAGAATTATTCAAAGGAACCTTCGGCCCAGAGAGCTTATACAACGTCTCCGATACCTATTATTAATTTCAAAATCAATTAAATTAATTTGGAAAATGGAAATCAGGTTTCTTTGAATTCTCTGAAAACAGCCGTTCTTTATTTTTAAGCATATAAAATTGAACGACTGAATAATGAATAGAACTAGTTTATATCATTAAATAAAATAACTTCCTTCTATTACGTGTTTAGTTTTCGTTCAACAAGTCAATTTTCTATATGTTACAAAGCAGCAGTATTTTTAAAACAATGGAGAGATTTACCACCGTTTCAGTCAACTTTTCGTCTGTTGTGACATATAATGATAAAACACCAGTCATGAAATTTTTTTTTTTTAGTTTAATGGGAATATATAAAGATAATTGCCATTGAAGTCTATTTCGGGTACATTTTATTGCTTGCAGAATAAACAGTGCAATGTTTCCACATCATTCCCTCATCACTAATTAAATTGTTTAGAAAAAAAACAATTCAATATACTAACGTGTATATTGGCCTCAAAATTTGCACTTTTGGAGTTCATTTAAATATCAAACAAAATACAAAAATGCAAATGTTGCAAACTGGAGAAATATATAATGTTTTGGCTACCTATTTCTAAAGCGTGATAATAAAAAGTATTATTTGAATAGGATATTTAGTTAAATTGTACAAATAACAGTATTAAAATAACAATTTATAACTATTCCAACGTCTATGTTTTTAATTATTTATAATAACATAAATTATAATTTTAGTCTGCAAATAAAATATATAAAATTTATACGAAAAGTTTTATTTCGTATCCTTACTAAAACGTTATTATATAAGAAGAAAATATTATAATCATTTTGAATCGGTTTTCAAGCGATGCCAACCCTTTTAATGAAGACCACGGAAGGGAAGGAAACCTTAAAGGCTCTTAAGGGGGAACAAAAGTGAATCGTTTCGAAGTGATTTCGAGATTAATTATTTTCGCGATAAAGAGGAGGAATTACAGAACCATTAACAGTATTTTCACAACAAAAGTGTCGTGACTTTGAATATGTTTTAATTTTTTAATCATCACGTGTTGCCGCTACAGATTTCAAGCTGCAGGGTTCAATTGTTGAGAATTTAAATTTCTCAGATTTGTACACAAAGAGAAATGACTATGTATATAAGATGAATGTTGAGTTCTAGTCTCAGATATTTCGTGTTTAAAAAGTTTTTTTTTGTTTTTTTAATATTCTCTAAGATCGAACGAATACTTTAAATTAATTATGCAATTGATTGTTGCGTGCCTGGGTAAACTTAAAAGAATAAAGATTTATTTAATATTTGGTTTAAATAATTTCTTTCGTCTACTTGATAAGAAATTTTTTCATTATATTACAATCCGTGCACGATAATTGCTTGAGTTTCTAGGATTCATATAAAAATGTACACAAAATCTTGACAGAATGCTTGCACTATTATCATTTAAGAATTAATATCATTAAACATATATTTAACTATGGAAATCAGAAAAACTAAATAATGATAAATATATTAATTTAATGAAGTATTAATTAATTAATTATATAAATTGCCTACATCACAAAATATTCATTAAGTAAAACACATTATTATTGTTGTTGTTTTTTCAGAATATAATTATGTGATATTTTAATACAAATTAAATGTAGGTAAATCAATATGAAAGATATACAGATAAAATCAATAATGTTAATTATTAAGGAGAATAAATTCTTATTGTGAAGTTGTAATTATTCAGAACAGATGGTCTGTAATATTTTAAATACTAATTAAATGTATTAATTAGAAAGATATACATATAAAATAAATTTTAATATTTAACAATTTTTAATGCATTTAATAATATTAATATTCAAATAATGGAATAACAGATAAGCAACATGTAAGTTGGAAAATTTGTTGTTAACTTACAACGTTGATGTGATATAATACGTTAGTGCACTTACAGTGCAGTTACATAAATATTTTTCGATAAATTGATATTTTTCTTATTGATACATTTATTGAAATTAATTAACAAAATATTTGTTGCGGTAAATTTCTGGGCATGATCTAAATGATGGATTTACTGTTACTGATAATATAATACTGTTAATTCTGTGCGGAGTAAACAAGTTGGCACAATTGTAACATGCACACCAAGAAATGGTCTACATAAAAGATGTTGTAATATTCTAGTTAAGAAATGTACCTCGGTAGTATCCCGGGCATATAAACCGCGACTGTTAAAGTTACGACTTCATTTAAACTTCGCTAAGACCAGTTTTACATTTGAACATAGAAATAAGAATCTCTTTCGCGGTATGGGGTTGTATTTTGTGTAAAATGCTTTGTAAAATGCTCGACCGGTTTCGTTAAAAAAAGTTCCGATTGAAATTTTTGTACAGCGCAGTCTTTATTACATTTTTATTAACCAAATAATGTGGGCTACCCCTGTGTCCGTAACGAGTGTATTATTTAGAAGCAGCAGAATTAATGTACCACGTGGATGTGACGATTGCTTTGGGAATTACGAGTACTGGAGGCCATTCGAATTTATTAACACTCAGTTCACAACAGTTTCAGAACTTTTTATCTATACGTTTTACGCTTAGGTTGTGAGGGTGGTTTGAACGTATGAAACTCGCGGGAAAAGGGGATGGCCTCGGGGTTAGTAATAATTGGATACTTGGACGTCAAAAAAGTTTTATATTTAATAAATAAATATTACCGGTTTTTTAGGAGAGAAAATAACAAATGGACGATAAATGTGACATTGGACAGCGAGGAGAAAATAGGCTATATGCTCAATCATCATTATGTGTTGCCGTAGTTACCCTTCGATAGCTAGTCCTGGGTTTTCTATCGGTAATGTTGAAAACCTTTAATCTTTACATGTAAATATAAATACATCAACCTTTGTGAAACTGGGCTGGTAGACGCCGATGGTCGCTCTCATTGCAGTCTTGTAGTTTCTAAACTCTGCTGGCCAGCCTCCGAAACTTTATCACAACCAAAAACCGAAAAATAATGGACAAATGTTTTTATATCACCGCCGTAAAATATATCTTTCCGATTCCGAAACTGTCTCTCACCAGTAGCAGTTTCGCTTTTGTTTAATGTTTTAAATTTACACAAATAGAATGCACATATTCAAAATTTATACCAGACCTACCTATCGAAGTATAAAATGCGTATACATTTATGGTTAATGCAATAGCTCTGTGTAGAGCCTGTCATTCTTTGCTGTTCTTTTCCAGTCTGATTGCATGATGAGCGTCATTCAACCACCACAACTTGGGCCTCCTGATACTCCTTCGGTCAACTCCTTGTTCTGAGCTCCTTAGTTATTGATTAATCCATCTCAACCGTGCTATTTGGACAATATTGGGTTCATCAAATTCTGCGTCTAATTCGCGGTTGCAGCGTATACGCCACACCCCGTTTTCATTTGTGACATTAAATATCCTTTTTAGTATCCTACATTTATAGTACCTGGCTGTCCATTCAGACACTTCACAGCCATATCAACCCGCCTGGTACCTACAGAGATGTAGTTAACAATACATCGCGACGGACGAGTCTTTGAAGCTAGCGAAGGCCAGCCACTTCTTCCTTTCAGAAACACCTCAAGCGATCGTCTCGTTACGAACTTTATTTGTGCAAATTAAATTTGTACTCGTCGTTCTTTCAATTGTGAATCAACCCGTAATAAACGGAAACTTTCATAAGTCCTGTTTTAATTAAGTACCTTGCTCTAGTCACAGTATATATACTCACTGCGACGTACATCCATACGCGTAAGTACGGAAGAGAGATAGGGTCTTGACCATTTATAAAATCTTATGATCCGAATTACATAATCTTTAAACGTCAGCTATTTTATCTGAATTACTTAACAACTTAAAGCATATACACATTTCGACTTATATCACTATATAATCATCGCTCCTACACGTTTAAAGACTAGTAGTGAATTTTCAACTTTTGTATTTAGTACCCAGCATTACGATCCCAGCACCTGATGGACCAATGACATATGGTGATGATAATGAACCCGGGATACCAGTAACAGAGAAGCTTGGAGATATTTAACGAAGATATATAGGCTAAAGACGGTGTAGATGATAACTGATGAGAGATAATATGAAAAGACAAACGGAAAATTTTTAGAAAAATAATAAAAATTTATTTGTTTTTAATAATGTTTACTATGTAATATATACGGGTAATTCAATCACGTTGTTGCTGAAGTCTTATTTGACGTCGTGTTCTATATTAGATAGTAGTATGTAGTGCTATTCCATAGGGTAATTAATGTATAACATGATGAAAAAAAATATTAGACGGTGCTGCTAAAACTATATTAGGACTTTTAGCTGAACATATTTAATAGAAAGAGGTGGTAAGTAAGAGTATAACGATGTATACAACCACAAACATTTTAGGAATAGTATTTTGATGGACTTATATTATCCAGTTTACGGAAAATGTATTTTATTGATGATAACGTATGTTGTATGAATATGTAGGTTACGTGTGTGAAAAGTAGGTACCCCGTATATTTCATCCAGCGTTCACGTGTTCATTAGATAATGATTGATTATTACTAGAGTTTATTTGTTATCTATTGCGCGCTCTTAGATTAAATCTAGAGTTCATTTCTTATTTTTGCATCTCGTGAATTCGTACAATTAGATTTGATTAATTCATTTTCATTGAATATTATTAACTTCTTATTATGGAGGACACATTCTTATTGTGAAGATGTAATTATTCAAAACATAGGTCAGTGATATTTTAAATACTTATAAAATGTATTAATTATGAAGATATACATATTTTATCGAAAAATTTGAGATTCCGTAAAAATCAAGTAGATGGCTTTCAAATAATGGAACTATAGATGAATCAATTTGAAAAGTGTACTGTGTGCTGTATCATAATCGGTTAATGCACGTTCCCCGGATTGGAAGAGATCCAAGTTCGTATCCCGGTAGCGACAACAATATCTTTCGTTAAAATTGATTTTGTATGTGTATCTTTCTAATTAATACATTAAATTTGTATTTATTAATTATTAACTTCGTTTCTTGTTTTATTTTCACTTGTATATATTATGTTATTTATGTATCAATATTGTAATTAAGTTATTGCGTATCATAGACGAGAAAAATATCACATTAAATGCATCTGTAATGATGAATAATATAAAATAAATATATATGTATATAAATATAAATATTATTAGTGAGTGCGTAGATTGTCATCGTAAGCGTGAATAGTGGATATAATGGAGTGTCAATTCTAATTCTATTTGCAAACCTCCTATAAAATGTTATGCGTTTTTTTAACGTAGTTACATAACTAATTTTATGCGGGAAGCCTTCAAAAAACATATTCTTCTTTTAAACAAGTTTGGGTCCCTTGTGGGATTATGAAATCATCTTCAATCAAAACCCACAAAATATTATTTTTGTCACATTATCGCACGTTGTCATCAGGAATAAAATACCCCTCAACCATTTAATAAATGATTACATTCAGGAATATTGACATTGATTTCTGGAGAGAGAATTTTTGTAGACTTCACCCCCGGGCGTCGGGCCGCGGGTGCCCGGGTGCTCGGGTGCCCGGGTGATCGCCCGCCCCCGGTCAGCGGGTGGCTCGCGTGCGACAAGATGACACTTTGAAAAATGATTTACGTCTCCGCAGCATCACACGCGATTGGCAGCTCTGAAAGGACGCTTCAGTCATCAGGGATGCACACGAAATATGAGAAAATCTAATCTTCTGTGTTTATACATCGAAAATATTTTATGATCGTTATTTTAATTGGAATGCGCGGTCGATGTTTATTTTATTAAAAATCTTTTAGTATATTATAGCAACTTGTAAATTAATAAAGTATTTGGGAATAGTTATTGATAGGCACATGAGATGGGATTTTCATTTAGATGGATTAGCTAAAAGATTGCGAAAATTAATTTGTACGTTTAGAAATATAAAATATGTATGCTACGCTTCTATTCATCTTGAGCTATGGTATTGATAGTCGGGGAAGTGTATCAAGTGTACATGTATTATATATCAAGTATGCATTGCTCAGAAGGCTATACTCAGAGTAATACACCGCCGTGACTTTTCGTAACCTTCAGAGTCACTTTTTAGGAATTTCAGATTTTGGATATAAGACAATTTTATGCGCTGAATATACTAACTAGCTTTTATAGGAAAACAAGCGCTCCATCTGAAAATCCATCCATATAGAACTGAAAGATATTATCCCACAAGAGCAAATAAGCTTAAAATAGTTCCAAAAATGAAAACTACTTTTGGTCAAAGATTATTCACCCTTCAAGCACCCAGAATACACAATCAAATTGGAAATAAAATTAGAACTTTAACTGAAATTAAGTCTTTTAAAAGGAATGTTTAAAATTAGTTGCTGAATTTAGGAAGAACCGATACTGAGAATAAACTTTTTAATATAATGAAATAATTCTTATAACTACTTTTGTGTATTTTGATTTATATTTGCTGACGTTACGTATTGTATAGCACATTGGTATTTTTTTTCTCTCTTTTATATATATATTACTTACCTTGTATATGACTAAATCGATTTTATTGTGTTTTGCCTTCAATGAGTTTAGATTTTGTAAAATGTATTTATTTACCAATTTGCCCTGAAACCGGCTTGCCCAGTTTGGGAATGCATTTTAAAATGTGTGTAAAATATGTGTAACAAACTGTCTTTTTTTTTGCAGCTGTACAAATGTTATATATGTCTATCTAAAAAAATAAATTAAACAATTATACTATAATTGGGACGTACCAACAGGTGTTTGTACAAAAAATGTAGGATTTGTTTTTTGAATAAAATTACCAAGATTTACGAAAATCAAGATTTTTTTATTGTGTTATAGAGTGGAAATCTAAATCATTTAGAATGCCAGATGATTACGAGGCATGGCAAACTGTTTGAGTTTAGACTTGTGGATGCCCCGCGGTGTACATGTGCTCGAGTGGAACAGACGCCTGACAATATTTTGTGGAGTTGCGAGATACTTAGAGAAGCACGTGAACGTTTGATTGGTGGTTTGACTGAATTTAGACACCGCCCGCCCAGGAATGCAGACCTAATTAGTAATGCGACGAATTTTGTTTTATATGAGGGATTTATTCGGGTATGGGTGACACGTCGGAGCACCTCAGGTAGGTAATTAGGCCAACCTGCAAGGGTGGGTATGTCCACCTATACGCCTACCTCTCACTCTCCATACCTCGTGTTTTGCAACTCCGTCAGTCTGTCCGTGTAAGTGTGACTCGATCCATTTTGTGTCTCGTCCACTGTCCCTCTTTTGGGAGCCTTTTTGATGAATGGATCCCTGAGTGTCTGTTTTGAACTACTGCATCTTAATTTTACATCTATGTGTAAAACTATGTATTCTGTGGATTTATGTTATTGTTGAATAAAGACAGTACTTAAGGGACGCTTGAGGGTCAAAATTTTTAAAATTTGGCAAATATTGTTAATAACTACATTTAAATTCTTCTATTTTTTCGTTTTATATACTGCATAAACATGAATTATTGAATTAAAGTTGCGTATTTTTATTAGATTTGATGAGTGGGACCGACAAGGAAGCTCTAGCTTCTAAACCTTCCCCCCCTTTTTTTAGTAGAAACATAGATTATATGTGGAATAGCACATCATCCAAATGGCCATTTCAATAACAGCATCATCGATGTTTCGGTCAATGAAGTGTGCCCCAACTTTTTGAGTTGGAGAATATGGATAAAGCGGACTTCTTGATCCACTAAGATGGCGTCACATACTATATAACTGGTGATACAACAGCTTTATTGCGTTTCATGTTCCCTGGTCGTTTAATTTTGACAAATGGCGACACGAATTGGCCACCAGGATTATGCGATTTGAGCCTTTTTTCTTAGGACCACGTTAACGATAAAGTCAGCCATTCATAGTTAATTTTCGCTTTCAAAGCCACCATTGAAGTCGTTATTTCTGAAATAGAGACGTATCTTTGAGAAAAATGCGATTAAAAACTTGGTGGTTAATGAAGCCATTTCACACATCATCTATATGTTTATATTCTACAATGGAATACAAATATCTTGATTATCATAATTAAAAAAAAAAAAACAAATGTAACTGGAACTTTTGTCGAAACACTTTTTATATTATTTCTGAATAGAAACTACAATCCTAAAATGTATAATTTGAGTAATATACGCTATATTACTTTACATGTTTGGGGAGTGGTGAGAATGAAACGCGCGATTGGTGTAGAGTTGTGTCAGAGGATAGAACAGGAAGAATACAGAAGATAGGTGAAGATGAGAAGTAGAAGTGCGAGTCGGCGGCGTGTGGACTCAGTCCCGCCGTCGTGGCGGAGAGGCGAAGCGGAAGATGTGTCGTCGACTACTCTTTGCTGCAGCATGCGTCCTCAATTCAAGTGTCACTTGTGTCGTACACATGTATATTCGTCAATGTTGAAAGCTGGACGCTTAACAAAACTTTGATTGGCCAATGTGGTTAAAGTGGATACAGCATATTCTTAGACACAATAAATAGAAGAAGAGAGAAAAAACACATTTACCAAATTGTCTGTAAGGCGAACATAAATACTGTTTGGGACATATAATGGTTTGTGTAAATACATATTTATTATTGAACGAAAGTAATGTATTGTGCCTTTTCCCCCTTCCTTCCCGGCTTCAACACCGACCCAGTCGATTGGCGACCTTGAACCAGTGCGGTTATACGTGTATGGAAAGGATTACAATATTATACTAATTCGACACTTCGCGTCTATACTGTGTCAGAACCTTTGATGAAATAGTGATTACAATATATAGTCCACATCTTCGGATACTATGCTATGTTGCCTGTATGCCGTTGATAAAATTTGCAGACATACTCAAAAATTATTGGCAGTAGGTACCTATACGTATATATATTCAATTCAATATATGCGCAATTCGCATATATGCGATTCAAATCCACTGATATAGTTGTCGTCCCCAGCTGATCAAAGATGACACTTCTTACGCTCCGCCACAGTTTTTTGCGCGTCGACTTGCTCTTCTCTTTTCATACTTCACGTTTCGCTATCTTCTATATTCTTTCTTTTCTGTCCCTGACTCAATAAATTACTCTACTAAATATAATAGTTATTCATCTTTGTATCTCAAATTCTCATCTATATTTAAGTAGCCAGATAGTAAGATAATATCTCCTTCTTCTTCTTTTAAACAGACAATCCACCCTTCAAGAGTGATTTGTGTAAATAATATCTTAAGCAGACGATACAGTATTAATAATTAATGAAAAAACTTAGACTGACGCTAATATATCTGTAAATGAAAATATTAATGCTATAATTAAGTAGATGGATAATAGCCTACTATTAATTAGTACTGATCAAACACACTTTCTACGATTTGCTTTTCAACAGAAAAATAACACTCAAATTAATATTAAAATTTACACCAAAGCCTGTACTCAAGAAAACTCTTATGATCAATGTTCATCAATTGAATAAAAATACTGTCAAGAACCTAGGAATTATAATAGATAATAAAATCAAATGAAAATAACATATTATTAATCTTACAAACAAAATGAGTAAAACTGCCCACATATTTTTAAGACTCAGAAACATCTTACCACTTACTAATCTGAAAATGATATATTAAGCGTTTGTAAAATCACATTTGCAATACGGTATTATTGGATGGGGAGAAGCATATAAAACTTCAATACCACAATTAGAAATCACTCAAAAAATGATAACAAAATTATTCTAAAAAAAAGACTATCTAAGTCCACAAATCTTCACAGATTTCAAAGTACCAAAAATAATAGACACAAAAAAAATTCAATAATTAAAATTTTCAAAATTAAAAATCAATTAAATATTAGAAGCGAATTCTGATTTAGAGACCAAATTTATATTCCAGAACTAAAATATACCGCAACCCAAAATCACTACATTTATCAAGGCATCAAATTTTTTAACAATCTCCCCATCACAATTAGAAAAATTACAGACTACTATAAATTTGTATCTGAAGTAAAAAATATATTTACACAGACTATCTGAAACATAAATTCTCGTATATACATACTACTTCTCTATACACTAGTCTCACTCTTATAGAGAACAAATAAATGTTAAAAGAAATGATATATGTATGCTACTGATTATTTTTAAAATGTATTATATTTTCTAATATTAAAATAAAGTAAAAAAATTATAGTAAGTTTGAATACAAAATTAATTTTGTTCGGAATGTGACTAGTGTCAGCACAATAAAGCTTATCATAACATTACGAATGAAAATAGAAAAATGTATTAAAAATTTCATAAATATAATGACAGAAAACAAGACGTTATATCTGAAATAGTTTGGTCGTTTTTCAACCCTGCTCGGAATAAAAAGATAAATTGATTCCTTGACTTGTACTCCGTGTAGCATTTAAAGTAAAAACCTCTACGTGTATGAGGGGGCAATAAATCATGTTATTTATTGGGCAGATTCTGAGGGAAATAATAATATTTAAAGAGATGTATGGGAGCGGCCCACAGCCTCGGAGAGGTGAGGGTTGAAGTATTTTCGCGGCCTGAAAGCCTCTTTTGACGTATTGCGGTTTTATGAAAAGCCCATTTTTAGGGATGAAAACTTTAATGTGTCGATGATTCATCAATACTCAATCGTTAAAGTTTGCGTTGGCCGGGGAGATTATATAATGCGACGTGAATTTTTATACTGTACAGACCGAGGGGTCCACTTTTATACAATTAAGATAAAACTTTTTATTTTTTACTCTTACATCTCTACATACACGAGAATGAACATTAAAATAATTCTCTGTGTTTGTACGTTGGTCATACTTCGAATAAATAAATTATATAATCAAACAAATAATAGATATCTCATGGAGACGAAACTAGTTTTTATTATATTTAATGGAAATATATGGAGGTATGGGTAATTACAGGGCTTACGATCTGTCTTCGGCTGTAAGTGATCACATTATATAAATATAACGTTCACCATTCTCACCTCTCAATCAATCTCCATATCTATCAAATTTTTGAAAGTTGTACATACATATGTTAATATGTGGACTCACTTCGAGTACCACTACACTATCGCCATCTATGGACTAAATTTGATATTCATTTCCCTGAAGCAGCATATATATCACAATATTTCCACTAAATATAATAAAAAATAGCTTTGTCTCTATGAGATATCTATTATTTGTTTAATAACAGTGCCTTTGTAGGTGAAAATCCAGTAATTGTGTGTTCTTGGACTTATTCAAATATTGATAATTCTATAATAGTTTGATACTTGATTGAATCTGAAAACATGTTACTCTCCGGACGATCCATTTTTTAATAAATTGACTACTTTGCTTATCCAACATGGGTAGGCGGTATCCAATTTTCTTGTGTTTAAAAGTAGTTTATTTCAACCAAAAGGTAAGTATTAATAAAACATACTTATATGTTAGATCCCCTAAACCTTCATTCTACATGTTTATAAATGATCAACTAACTAATTTACTATCACGCAGCCAAACTCGTCTGTCCTGACACACAATTCTCGCTTCATCTACTTTCATATATCTTCTCATACAAACTCGCCGATTATTGAGGCTTCTAACAGGACCATCCCTCAGTATCTGGTTTACCTGGTCATGCCAAGTCCTCTGCAGAGGTCCTTTTCTTCTGGTGCCATTAACATTTGCATCATATGTCCAGTGGCGTGCAGTAGGTATACATTTACCAATGATATTATACAATCATATATAATACATGTACTTTCATTTAACCAACGTCTTTATACAAAATTTCTTTGTAATTTTAAAGTACTATATTAATAATGTTTTTAAAGTTTAAGTTTTATCGTAAAATAATACCCTCTTACCCATATAAAAATCAATTAAAAAAATTTATGGACGTTTTAAGAATATTTTTTTATGACTGAACATGATTCTTTTATTGTTTGAAAAACCTTCACGTAATAGTTAAACGAAATAATAATTATGCACCAAATGCACCTCGAACGCAAAGAACGGCCATGATAACAGAGTAATATAAATATCTCAAGGCGGCGAATGCATAAGAGTGCCATGGGTACAGCGGTGAGTTGTCATTGTAGTTTTTAGAACTAAGCAATTAAAATCTCTACTGGTACACAGATGGTGTTAATTGTAAAATAATGGTTTCATTTATGTTTATCCAATTATTTCATTTATATTTGTTTCCCAGAATTTTTAGTAATGCAGAGCTTTTTGCTTATATGTACTGCACGCCCCAGCACATATAATTCTCTCCTCATTCATCCAATCCATATGACCATACTACCTAAGTGATCATTTCCAAATTTTACTCACTATACTATGATCAGCTGTACATTCTTCCCTTATTTCTTCATTCTTTACTCGAGTAAATGCATTTTCATGTTCCACTTATAAAAAATAAAAAAGAGCGAGTAAAGTAATATTAAATAAGTAAATAATGTATAAATATGAAGTAATTACCTAATTAATTAACGTAGTATTATTTTTATAGGAACGTTTTCATAGATAAAGTTTAATCATTAAAAAATGTATATTAATTTTAACATACTTATTTTAACTAACTTTTCGGTAGTTTACCAGCTAGTTAGTAGTTGTTGCGCTGACTGCGTGTTTTACACAAAATACATTTTTTATATTTTAATGTTAAAATATCTGTGGAATGGTTACGTAAAACCATTTATCTTTATATCAAGTAATCTACGTTAAAACACTTTTAAATAATATTGAGTAATGTAAACCGCAATTAAACCGTAAATTGTAAAATACAATGCAGCTGAAAATCTCTGCTATAAAAAATGGGAAATATGATTACAATTTTCATGTTTGTGATAATTTTTTCAAATTTTTTATATGGTTTCGCAAATATGTCCTTTATATATATATACATAATATGCAAAATATTCTATCTCCTCGCTATGTTAATTTATTGTCCAAGGTAAACATTGACTTGTTTCAGGTGGGTTCTATTAATAAGAATGACAATCGAGCCAATGAACTGTATATACTCGAATGTACAACAGTTAATAAACAAAGTTTATTTTAGAAATATTAATCTGGATTATGCTATACGTATTTATAAATGTATTCATGTAAATACGAGTAAGTATACGTGTAGATTGTTGGGTTTTGAAAGTCAAAAGTATTCTTGTTTTGGTTTGCCGACCTAAACCTGATCTTAGTAGAGAACTTTACCCTTAGGACAAACTTGTTGTTTCATAAACAAGTTGTTCTATATATCAACTTAAAACGATATCTTCGTTGAAAGTGCAAGGACGAAAGCACAATATTATAACAGATTATATTTAAAATGAAGACACTGTTTACTTTCACTAATTTGTTATTTATTATAACGTTTTCAATGCTGACCTATCATCTGTAGTAATGTTACTAATACTAAAATTAAGACAAAAGGACTATGTAGGGTTAAGTAGTGAAGGAGGGATAGAGTTAGGTGGGTGTAGGAGCTTGGTCAACAAGCGCAAGAGAGGGGACTTAATATAAGCTGTTTGAATATTTATGACATTTTTGTTACAATTAATCGTTAAGTTTTCTCAAATATCTAGTTTATTTCATTTTTTACGAATATGTGCTAATTGTACGATATCGCTTAAAAAATTATAGTGTAGAATTAGTGTAGATGAATAGAAAAGAAAAACTTAACGATTAATTGTAACAAAAATATCATCAATATTAAAAAATCTTATATTTCGTCCCCTCTCCTGCGTTTTTTGATCACCCACCTCTAATCCCCCCCCCCACTATTCCTCAACTCTAAGTAGCACGTAGTCCTTTATTTGTAAGTTTAGTATTAGTAAGATTACTGAAGACGCCGGGTTAGTATTGAAAACGTTATAATAAATAACAAATTAGTAAAAGTAAACAGTGTTTTTATTTTAAATGGCTTTTCAGAAAGTTTTACAAGAAAATTTAGAAAAAAAAAAATTTAATATCGTAATTTTTTTAAATGCCTTTCCTGGGCTTCTTCAGTATTTATTTGGCTGTTCAACAATTATGTGAAATATCTTTGTAGAGACAATTAATAAACAAAATAAAACAGATTTATTTTATAATGCATGTAATATATTTGTTGCAATTTCAGAAAACAATTGCAATTAGTTTGCGGTACCTACCCATAAAGTATGAAAGTTGTAAAAAACATTGTACACCAGTATGTAACTTAAATATAAACATATTAAATTATATTTTATACGCTGTTAAAAATGAAGTGTTGAAGTAAGTTGGGGTAAAAAATAGTGTTATTTTTTCTAATATTTCTTATTAGGTAATATATACATGATTAATAACCATGACCAATTACATTTTGAAAAAATAAGGTTTTGCATAAATAGTATCTTCACCCTTTCGGTAGTAAAAGGAAGGGTGATTAGTGTGTTTATGCCAGATATTGATTTTGAACACGGAAACCTTAAGTAGGTAATTCCTGATCAGTTTATAATCGCCTTAGTCCAGGTTAAGCTGCAAGGCGTGTATTTATTCTACATAGAAATAATATTTTCATTTATTAATTTTACAAAAACGTACATTCTGACGTTCCAATATTTAAGCACAAATATTTTTGAAATAACAATGGGAAAGTTACAGGTTTCTTGGAAAATGGGATAATAAGCAGATAATGTTATACACTTAGTAGAATAGTACATAACAGAACAGAACCTAATCATTAAAATTATTCTTCTTGATAAAAATAAATAATTTATTAAATAAAATAAAACACAATCACTTTGTATTAAAACTCTGTCGCATTCTTTTTGTATTTATTTTTAGTTTTAAATACGCCCTGATGTAGCATGAGTAAAGCGAAACCGGTTGGCGTTTAATAAAATTCGTTGTTTTATATAAAGTGATTGTGTTTTATTTAATCTAATATGTTAAATCACAAAGTGATTGTATTTTATTTAATATAATATGTCAAATCAGAAAGTGATTGCCTTCTACGAAAAAATATATGTTTAATCTAAAGGATCACATCGGACGGTTAACTTATATTTTACAGAGATAATACGATAAACCCATATAATTAAACATGTACATAATATAATAATATAATGAACTCGCTAAAAATAATACAGAGAACAATCATCAAAGTAATATTTAAAAAAAAGATTAACTTTTTCAACACAAACAAATTTTTAGCAAAATTTACAGTTCCCAAAATAGAAAACATTTACAATAAAATCTAAATTAATCAGTTACTTAAAGAAAATAACACTGTCAAATTTTAAACAAGTACATCATTAAGGTTTAAAAATAACATTAAAATCCCTAAATTATATTATCCCTAATTTTATATATTTAGGGATAAAAAATTTCAATAGCCTCCCTACACAAATTACTACAAGAAATTAAACACTTCAAAAACACAGAATTAGATAATAAACAATATTACAGAACACTTCAGAAACACACAAATAGACAATAAATAAAATATTATATAAAATTATTATAGTGTAACTCCCTCTCCAAACACAAGAGCTAGTCTCTTTTTTTTAGAGGTAAGCGAAAAAAAAACGTGTAATTTTAATAATGTAAAATACTTAATTCATGTTATAAAAAATTGTAAAAATGTCAAAGAAATAAAAAAAAATGTATGTAACAACGCATCTTCAATTTTGACAAATAAATATAAAGAATAAAAACGCGAATGTAACTATTTAAATGTAAAAGGGTTGTCTTCTAGGCGTTCCGCACAACACATATCTGGAAGGCGAATTAGTTCTAAATGAGTAGGGATCGAATAATTCTCACAAAAATAGAAGAAATTATTTACTTGAAGCGCAAACATGATTTATAGAGACACGAAATATTTTAATTTCGTCGAATTTTCACGAACAATTTTCTTGTCAATATAACGCGGAATTTTCCAGTTTCCGGAAACCTTCACAGGGAGGGCTGTTCACCCTCGAACCTACGAACAAAGCCTCGGTCCATAGAGCCTGCAAAATGTTCTGAATTTTCCATAATTTTAGTATAAAGCATAAAGGTAGGGAAAGGTGCAGAAATAAAAGGAATTTAGATAAGGGAGAGTTTGGTGTATAAGTGTTCCCCAGCGGTGGTTAAACTGTTTATTTTATCTTCCCTTTACATCAAATTTTATTGAGGATAAGGAATATTTGTGGAATAACTTATTGTTATTTTATTTTGTGGAATATTTATCTGAGGTGAGAAAACGCGTATTATTATAGTTAATTTATCAAATCCATTTAATTGATGGATCATTATTTGAACTCTAATAACATTTGCATGCATCTGACACATAAATTGAAAAAATTCGCTATCAAGAACGTTCATTAATAGTCGAACTACTTTGTGACGAGTGCAAGAATGAAATAATTAAAAAAAAATCTGATTCTCATAGTGATGACATTTATTACATTATCAAATTTGGTCCATAGATGGCGAGTTCATATACTAACATATGTACAACTTTAAAAAATTTGATAAACGTAGAGATTGAGGATGAGAATTGGTGAACGTTATGTATATACATATAAAGTGATCACTTAAGCCAGCCAAGGACAAATCGTAAGACTTGTAATTACCCCATACTTTCATATATTTTTCATTAATTTTATTCTATTCTAGTATATGTTAAAAAATATTTTAAAGATAAAGAATATTGCTTTAAAATAATTTCAAAAACTCATATTTTCATAGTGATGATATACAAGCTGTTTAAAAAAAAAAGAATAATAAAATTCGGTCCTTAGATGGCGATGGTGTAGTGGTACTCGAAGCAAGTCGATTATATATATATATATATATATATATATATAAAGTGATCACTTAAACCAGCCGAAGACAGATCGTAAGCCCTGTAATTATCCCATACTTCCATATATTTTCCATTAAATATAATAAAAACAGCTTTGTCTCTATGAGATATCTGATATTTGTTAAATAATTTCAGTACAAGCTATGGATATAATTATAAACTACGGAGTAAGATACGACGATGTGATTAACAGAAAGTCGCGATGATCGTTCAGTCGTCTAATGAATTTTTATGCGTGAATTATATATTATCCGAATATATAATACGTTGGACTGTGAAATAGTTGGCGATGACAGCGTGTGAAAATATGGAAATAATGTTTGACTAAGTCAATTATTGAGGTGTATTATACAATTTTTACATATTAAATATTATCTCTTCTATTTCTATCGAAATCTATCTGAAATTGATTTCAATATTCACTAAAGCGATAATATACGAGAATGTACCATTCCACGGCAAAAGAATGGTCACTACGTAATCAGTCTATATAAAAAAATCCCTTTTGGCGCTGGCCGCAAGATTCAAGTGAATTTTGCCTCTGTGTAAAATAATTTTTCACTTTTCTCCTGGGTTCAGTATTAACAAAGTTACAACGAATGTAGATCTGGATGGCTAACAAACTAGCAGAATTATCTTGAAAAGTTTGATTGCAATCAGGTAAGAACTACGGGAGTTAAGGTGTCTAAAACCCGTTACATCCATATTTATATATTTTTT
Source organism: Eubasilissa regina (assembly GCA_022840565.1). Lineage (NCBI taxonomy): Eukaryota > Metazoa > Arthropoda > Insecta > Trichoptera > Phryganeidae > Eubasilissa > Eubasilissa regina. Next base: position 2,697,090 of record JAINEB010000019.1, read on the forward strand.
ATTTATATTTATTTTACATTTATACATATATTGTGCATACATAACGTAATTATTAATAATTTTAATATATTAATTAGAAAGATATACATATGAAATCAATTTTATCGAAAAATATTGTTGTTGCGCCACCGAGATTCGAACCTGGATCTCTTTCCAAGCCGGGAAGGTTCATTATCCAACAACGACGCACAGCGACGATTTGATTTTATATGTATATCTTTCTAATTAATATATTCAATTCATATTTAAAATATCACAGACCTATGTACTGAATAGTTACAACTTCACAATAAGAATGTATTTTCATAATAATAATAATAATTTTATTTTTTTACACAAAATTACCCAACTCAATAGAGAAATCAATTCTCGTATTTGAATTTAAGTTTTAAAATAATGTAAAGGTAGGTATAGAAGTAAGATATATAATAAATATAGAATTAAATTATTAAATACATATACATAAACATAATCAAATTAGAACTTGTAATTGCTATCGGAGTTTTCTAATATTTGTTTGATTTGCGATTTGAGGGCTTTATAATTTTTATTTATTTTGATTTTATATGGGAAGGCATTAAAAAAATTTATTCCTTGATAGCCGTGATGGTGTTGAGAAGCACTAGTTTTAAATTTCTGAATTTCTAAGTTGCCACGCTATCTTGGTCGGTTACGTATTTTTGTGGAAACTGTTGAATTGAAATGGTCTTTGTGAACCTATAGCAGTGCGTTCTTTTTGAAGATTTTATTTCAACTGAGAACCTTTAGAAAGTTAAATAGTTGTGAAGTTGGAAATATTGATGGTTTTCGAAAGATGACTTTCAAAACCAGCCTCTGAACCTTTTCTACAGGTAAGAGGTTAGTCTTTAAAGTCCTCCCCAACTGATCATACCGTATGTAAAGATAAACTGTTAATTTGAGTAGTTTTAAGATCTCCTGGTCTTGATCATACTCATCCTTCTTTAATTTACCATGTTATTTGTTTATTTTTTAAGCTTATTGACCTTGTATCATGCAAAATTTGATTTTGTAATTTTTGATTTGTGACGTTTAAATTGGATATGTACTTAGTTTTCATATGCCTTTGACCATATAACATTTTGAAAGCTGTAACATTTCTAAAGTAAAAAAAAATTGTGCCGAGTATTTTCATGCTTGCAATTAAGCAAGCAGCAATCTTGACTTGAGAACCGCTGTTTTATCACTTTTCCATGCCAATAGTATATTAAGTTGAGGAAGTTATGGATTTCGAATAATTTTCTCATTTAACTCCCCAAACTCTACCGACATCCGAGGGCAGATATAAGGTTTCCAAGGTCTTTCTTTAAAAAATAGCGCCATTATATTTTAGGAATTAATTAAATAATATATTTAAGAATATTAGGCCTTCTGTGAATGTACGTGGAAAATAAACAGTTTCCAGTGAGCTCGCGCCAGTAAATAATTATATTTGTTTTCTGAATTATGTACGCTATTACGTGAATTTAAAAAATTTTTTATTAATATTATATAATATTAGTTCTAAAGCAGAAAAATGCGTTCACATAATGATTAGTAATAAAATCATAGAATTTAAATAGAAAACAAAGATTGATAGTTTCTTTGATTCTTGAATTAATATCTAGACGAAATCACAAGAAATAACATTTAATCAAAATGTCTACTATAATCATTAGGGCAAGTTTTGAAATTATCTCTTCATTTTGGTTTGACACGAACCTCCTATCACTTAACACAAAAAATCAAAATATGTATGTTTCTGTATTAACGAAAGAACAACACCACATCAAAGTCCTACACTCATCGTACAAGACTGCAAAGCAAACAAGAACATGGCTTCCGCATGCCAATGTGAAAAATTGACAAGAGTCAAAATTATTCGACATCTGGGATTACTGATCGATGATCATTTTAACTGGAAAGAACATATATCGAACCTAGCTAAACGTATAAGAAAACTAATTTACTTTTTTAAAGGAATCCGATGTATAGTTGATTACAAACTCTTAAGATCAGTGTACTTTGCAGTGTGCTACTCCTTAATTAATTATGCTATTTTAGTCTGGGGAGGAGTAGTCTGGGAGTCAGCTAAAAAAGCACAAAAAACAATTTTCAAGGTAATAATTAGTCGTCGCTTTAGATATCCATCAGATCTTATATTTAAAGAGTACAATATCCTAGATATAAGACGAATCTTTATGTTGAGACTCGTTCAATATTTCCATACTAACAATAACTCTCTTCAAGCAATAAATCATGGACACAACACAAGACAAACAACAAACATCTACACACCAGTTCCGAGAGCAACAACGACATTTTATCAAAGATTCTACATGTTCCTAGCTCCGAAACTATACAATACACTCAGTACCAACTGGAAATCGTACAATTCCAGTAAGATTACACAAATATGGACCCAATATATGATTCAATCAGGTAGAGATGAATCAGAAGCATGGATATCCAACAATTTAATATAATTTATACAATTCTTTCACTAGTCCTACAACACTCCCACTCCATATATTTTTATTTTATTTTTACTTTTTTATACATATTTGTAATTTTCTTTTTATTCCAAATAACACCACAACAGCAGGAAAAAAAAACTGTCTACTTTAACACAGACTTCAGTCTAGCAAAGTAGCCAGGACAACGCTGTGTATATCAGAGGTGAAGTCTACTCCATCCCACACAATAAACTATGTATTATGTATCCACCTCTGTTAGTACAAAAATATGGATGTCAAACTATATATAAATAAATTTCAAAGTCTGAATTTAGTTACATTTTTGAAATAAACGTGTTATATTTTTTTTTTTTTTTTTAATAGAGATGCGTACACGGAATAATTATATATAACATCAATACTCTTACCATTTTAATAGAGATGCGTACACGGAATAACTATATATAACATCAATACTCTTACCATTTTAATAGAGATGCGTACACGGAATAACTATATATAACATCAATACTCCTACCATTTTAATAGAGATGCGTACACGGAATAACTATGTATAACATCAATACTCTTACCATTTTCAAACAAAGCTAAATGCTTGTGCTATGCAAATAGGATTAACTCGATTGTCTCCTGCAACGAGACTCGATACCCTTACCGCTAGATCACTAGACGAGCATTTAAACCATTAGACTACCAGCACGTCAAGGTTTAGTGGTAAGACGTTTGCCTATGGATATATATATAGAGGGCGATAATCCTTCAGCTATTTGATCCATAGGCAAACGTCTTACCTCTAAACCTTGACGTGCTGGTGGTCTAATGGTTTAAATGCTCGTCTGGTGATCTAGCGGTATATATATAAATAAATAAATTGTGGGTTGTATTGTGTTACCTTCAAGATGTGATAATGGTGATAGATGATGCGTGTCTCGTGGACCACAATGTCTCATCATCCAGAAGTTAAGGATTACAGAAAGACTTTAGACGTATTGTACATCGGATACCGTATTATACTTTAGGAGTGCGTAGTGCGCAGGGTGCGGGGTGCGGGGTGCCGAATGCCGATCGTCACTTAGTGGCACTCACCAGCGTGCGCTGGCCGATTAAGACTCATCTTATGCTGTCGTTCCCGATGATCAACATTTTTTCTCATTTATAGCACATTTTCACAATAATTAATATAAATATTCACATATATATGTGTCAACTATTATTTTAATAATTTTATTGTATTGTAAAAGGAAAGGTTAATATATCATAGTCAATCTTCTGAATTCATGAAAGTTATACTTTCAATATTGGCCAATGAATATATTTATTGAGTTAAAAAATAATTTTCAAATCTAATTTATTTAATGGTAAGATATAAGTCGCATAGTTTCAATTTCTGCGGAAATACAATAATTCGTTTTCTCTTTTATGTAAATTTCAAGGACCAAAAAAACTACGGCAGTAAAAAACACTTACCAAATATTCAACAGTAATATTTATAAATATGTATTTATTGAAACAATTTTAATTTTGATTTATTAATTACTAAGGCAGCCATTAATAATTAATTCATTTTATGGGCTTAAATGTTGAATGGGTTTATAAATTATACGCAATTTTCAATCAAATTTCCCCAATTCGTATTAAATGAAATGAAAAACGATGGGTTCTGTTTATTGTGCTGATATAATGTATTAAAACTATGAATTTTGGCGCAATTTATCTCTGCAAAAGCCAACATCTATCTGTCTTTATGTCTGTACCTTGAAAATCGAGAACGGCTGAAACAATTTTGATATTGTTTTCTTGATCGCGTTGACAATTCCTCTTTGGAGGTTTTATGTTGTAAATAAAAATGAAATGTATTCATTGGAAAGATGTGCATATAAAATCAATTTTATCGAAAAATATTGTTGTTGCTATCGGCATTTGAACCAAGATCTCTTCCAATCCGGTGAACGTACATTAACTGATTATGCAGTACATTGACGACAAATTTTTGAACTTATGTAATATACTTATAAATAGTTGTATCAATTTGATGTAATATCTTTTTAATTAATACATTTGATTAGTTTTTAAAATATCATTGACCGTCTGTTTTGAATAATTATAACTTCACAATAAGAATGTGTTCTCCTTAATAATTTTATGTTGTATATAATTACGGTAAAACATGTGATCAGTGAATATATTTAGGTCGATAACAATACCCTACGGGTGGCACATTTAATTCAATACAGCAGCTAAATTAGAGGTCGTTCAATATTAAAACAATATATGAGAGACTTTTAAAATATACTAGATCAACGTTAACTTTCAATTTAATATAAATTGGGAAAAACTGGATTTTATATAGTTATGTTCTATTTTGAGAGTTTTATTTTTATTTAGTTAAAGCCTCAAATTAGTTGCCTTGTATACTTCTTTAGACTCTTGTATTGAAGTAGCTTATAGTTTGGAAGTAAACTGGCTACAATGTCAGTAGACATCTTCAATCAAACGTGTTTCAAAAATGTTGGAGTCAGAAAATAAGCTATGCATAACTATAATCTTTACAAAATAAACGTAAATTTAATATTTATTTGATATATTATATATTGAGTATGTAAATCTACACGCAAATAATTATGTTAACGTGTTAACTAAAACCGTATAACTAGCGGAAGAATTTAAAATTGACAAATAAAGCTGCGCATGTATTTTTTTGGAAAATCTGTCTCAGATGTATACAAACTAAACGAAAAACTCGTATCGCGCGGTGGTCTAAACACACGTCTTCGCTTTTATAGACGTAATCTTTGAAGCGGACTTGACTTTATGCATTCCAATATACTTTTAAGGTGGTATTATTTTAAAATATAAAATATTTTAGCTTCTTCCAATAATAATAGTATACACTCACCATGGTATACTGACACAAAAATATGCTTCTGAAAGAAAGAATGATGAATACAACCTCTAATTATAATACCCATCGCTTTCACACGATCGAAATTAGCAGCTTAACCTAAGTCCATGCCTAGAGCACGCCACTGGTAAATGTGTATAGGTTTAAGCGAAGATATTAAATTAATGTCTAATCAGGTTTGTCGGGAATAGATAAGCTATCATCTTCAGATAAGCCGAAAATTAAAATACATCTTTATTTTATCTGTATAATTTATTTTCCAATCAATATTTTCGTATATCAAAAAACGTTTAATTTATTTCATATATATGAATGTTATATTATTGATAGAATTGGCGTTAATTTTTTAGAGTTTCATCAGAATGGATGGATATAGATAAAAACAATATGAAAATATTAATTAAATGTATTAATTACAAAGATATACACAGTTTTATCGAAAAACATTCTTGTCGCGCCACTGGGATTCGCACCTGGATCTGTTTCCAAACCGGGGAATTATCCAACTATGCTATATCGACATTATTTTTGACTACAAATTTTTCGAACCTATATGTTACACCTTTTTCAAATGAATACATCTATCGTTCCATTATTTGAAAGAGTCATCTACTTTGTCTTTACGGAATTTCAAATACCTTTGAGTAAACCGATAGTAGACGCCAGAATTAACAATTCATTTTTATTAAATTTTGAACACATTAATATAACATACATATTATTAAAGAGAACGTGGGTCCGTAATATTATAAATATTATGTAATGTATTAATTAAAAAGATATACATATAAAATCAATTTTATCGAAAATTATTGTTGTTGCGAACCTGGATTTGTTTCCAAACCGGGGAAGGTGCATTGTACCACATTATTTTTGACGACAATTTTTTCGAACCTATATTTTACACCTTTTTCAAATGAATACATTTATCGTTCCATTATCACAGACCTATGTTCTGAATAATTACAACTTCACAAAAAAAGTGTTCTCCTAATAAAACAATGTTATAATTCTACTAGAGTTTATTAGGACTACTCGAGATTCGTGAGAAATAATAACTATCACCGACAGGTGAAGTATTAAACTTAATATAATATGTTGATGAGGGTTACTGTCGATGAGAATTACAGTTTCTCTCGAAACTCGAGTAGTGCAAATAAAATCAAGTAGAGTTATAACATTTTCAATTTTTATTTATATACATTCTGTATGAATGTTATCTGTTGTGTGGAAAAAATCATAATCTACATAAACTTCTCGCTGGACGCGTCGATAAAGGATTCCGCAAATAGCTCGCTCCAAAATGAGCCAGAAATGCAATGCATTATGTCAAATGACTAAACTATTTATAAACTTAGTAATGGCGACATCTCTTGTTTACAGGTAACGTCACATTATCAATTGACCATTTCCATCGATGTAGTAGAGTTCTACGATAATTATCCGACCAACATTAAGTCAAAAATAGAATAAAATTTTGTTTTTTGATATATTAGATTAAATTCGATATAACTATCAAATTGAATTGCATCTTATTATTAATTTTGGGAATTTGAATCATTGAATTAATTTTCACATCTTTCATCATCGTAACAATTTAAGTTATATATATATTATTAGATTTTTTTATAAATAATTTTGTAAGTAATTTAAAAGAATTTGTAAACATAAGAACAGTTAGACACATTATTTTTTTAAGAAGAATGTATTTTTAATACAAATTAAATGATTTTATATGTATATCTTTCTAAAAAATACATTTAATTTGTATTAAAAAAATCATAGACCGTCTGTTCTGAATAATTACAATTTCACAATAAGAATGTGTTCTCCTTAATAATATATAAGTTGTATTAATGTGTCCAAAATTTAATAAAAAAACATTTTTCATTCTGGCATCCCTATCGGATTAATTAAAGGTGTTTAGATTTATTAAAATATAGAAGATGACTCTCAAAGAAAGGAACGAAAGATGTATTAATTTAAAAAGTGTGACATATAGATTGAAAAATTTGTCGTCAAAGCATTGTGTTGGTATAGCATAATCGGTTAATGCAAGTTTCCCGGATTGAAAGAGATCCAGATTCGAATCCCAGTAGCAACGATAATATTTTTCGATAAAATTGATTTCATATGTATATTTTTCTAATTAATATATTTAATTAGTATTAAAAATGTGACAGATCGTCTGTTCTGAATAATTACAACTTCAAATTAAGAATGTGTTCTCTTTAATGAAAAAGGTATTTTTCCGAAACCGGTTGAATATAAATAACTCACAGTGAGTTATAAAATAAAATAAAGTTAATAAACTATTAATTATTAAAAATAAACCACATTGTATTTGCTTCAAATGTTACATAATAATAAAAAAAGATTGATACATAAAGTCCAGTTTCGGTAAAGTATCTACAAGTTGACATAAAACGGTCAATATATACAATATAATACGACCATTAAAGTAGTCTTATTAATTACTTAGCTATCAAAGAGAATCGAGCGATTTAATATATTCACAAAGTGGGCTTATAAATATTAATTATATTTTAAGTATTTTCTTGCCTTCCATATTCGTCTACGGCTGAAATTAAATAAAAATATGTGCCTCTGTTCTTAACTTACTCAATACACTTTTCTCAAACTAATATTTTTAACCTAAAGATGTACGGTTATTATTTGTACGGAACTGAATTTATACACCCGTGTCGTACTTCATAGGAAGTTGAAATATCAATTCATCGTATTGCTTAGGAGAACACATTTTTGCTGTGAAATTATATTTTCAAAACATAGTTCTGTGGTATTTTAATACAAATTAAATTAATCAAATAGAAAGATATACAGGAAAAAGCTATCTATCGAACAAATACTACCGGGATTGCTACCGGGATTGGAGCCTGAACCGCTTCCAATACAGGGAAGCGCGTTCTCCGATTCACTACAGCAATCGAATAAATTTTCGACAAATTTTGAACTTATATTCGATAACAACGATGTCGATTCACGAGTCATGCGACAGCGTTCATAATATCGCACAGCTAGATCAAAACTAAGACAACTAAAAAAAAACAAGAATTTTGAGTTTTTATTGTGTTAGGATACTCTATCATATACACAACTAACTTAGCCCCAGTTCTTTTTCAGTGTCATTTTAGGATATATTTATGATTTAAATTTTTTTTAGTTTCATAACTTTAGTAACAAAAAATGGAGAAAAATGTTTATTTTTATGTCTACTGAAAAATGACTTTTTGAGTTATCTTAGTTTTGATTTAGGTGTGCAATATGTAGGACTTAACTGTTAAAATCTGATCACTCGAATAAATATGAGTAATTTGACGTGATTGTGGTTTACTGGTTACGATACTCGCCTAGTGATCTAGTGATCGGGAGTTCGAGCCTCGTTCTAGGAAGCTATCGGGTTAATCCTATTTTCATAGCACAAGCGTTTAGCTTAGTTTGAAAATAGTAAGAATATTCGTGTAAGTATTTCTATTTTTAACAACAAAAAAAACAAACATGAACCATTTTCTCCCCCAAAAAAACTGCCGATGACGTTACTGTCAAACGAATAAAAATGTTTTAGTTTAAATATTGGAATCACGAAACGTTCAAACTATCACAGCAATATCACGTACTTTGATCCGATTTCACGAGTGTGTAAAATGTAAAGGGTATCCAGCGGAAATTTTTCAAGTTTAATATTAAATAATAAAAAAAACAATGTTATTCTCATATTTTATTTATACAAAATATAGTTAAACGATGCGGATTTTACGTATTATAAACAATATCGTCTAAATGCCGTTCATTTCTCTCAAGACACTCTTGCAATCGGACTCTTAAATTTGCGAACACGCGAGAGCAAAGCGTCGGTTCAATGGCAGCAACTTCACGGCGGATATTTTCTTGTAGGGCCTGAATTGTTCGAGAATTATTGCTGTAAACTCTCGACTTAAGGAATCTCATTTGTTTTTAATAGTTAATATTAATATTATTCATCAACTGGTCTCGGAAAATACCATCGTCTAGGTAATGAAAAACTAAATCTACAAGTACTTATGTCAAATTTGTTCTTATATTTTTAAATTCAGTTTCTAAGGTAGTGAATGATTTTTTTTTTAGGATAGGACTTGTGGTTAAATATAGTTGATTATTTATAATATTAGATTAATTAATAAATTTATTTATTTATTTTCCGAAACCAGTTGGTGAATATAATTAATTCAGTAGTTAAACACAACGTTTATAAATGGTTTATTATTGAAGATTAATAATCACCACGTGTTTTTTTGTTAAATATTAATAATATATATATATATATATATATATATATATATATATATATATATATTATATTTCATTGTCAATACACAATTCGTACTCACTGTAGTTGTGGCAGCTAGTCACATTATTGTAAACTCATATTATGAGTATTTGTAAAAGATTTAAAGACCATATTTTTATTGTATCTCATTTATTCTAACCTATACAATGCATTCAACTATTAATTTGTTTTGCCCTGCTCGCGTTTCACAAAAACCTGGCCGTTTAAGCAAGCACTTTACAGCCAAAAATGACATCCAGAAAGTCATAGATATATATTATTATTATGGATGCTATGTATAATATAAAATATAAAAAATATTATCGTGTTATTCATATATTTATGAAGACGTTTGGCGGTGTTACGCGAAAATGCCTAGGGATATTTTCAATACAAAACCGTACTTCGAAGTAACTTAGAAAATAAATTATACTACAAAATACACGTCGTCGGTTTGATTAATGAAAAAAACATACAGTTCGTATTGAGTTTGACATAATTTATTCATTTGAAAAGCCGACGATAAAATTTGTGTTAAGCGTAATTAAAATTCCGAGAAATCTACGAAAACTTTCAAAAATGTCAATGTTTGAATAACTTTACTATATTCAATAAAACACCCGTCACCTGCAGGAACCCACACACACGAGTTTGGCTTTAGTGAGATTAAATCTTTAATTTACTTCGATAACTTTTTAAACTAATAAAATAAATAAAGTGGGACATAAATTTATATATTGTATAACGATAAACAAATTGACCAAACCGATTCCAGAAAATGTATTATTTATTTATTCAGTATAGCACCTGCCTATTTTAAATTTCAGTTCACAGTAGGTACAAATATTATAATTGTATTTTATTATAAAATATAGAAATAATTTTAATTTTGAATGTGTACCTGCTCGTACATAATAATGGGTTATCTAATAAGTTTTTCGGTTTTGTTAAATTACTATTTATTATTGCAGTGACCCTGCATGCCACCCACATGCATGGCTATGTAGGAACTCACCTAATATGCATACAGAGCAGAAACCAAATTGACCAAACAGCAGAGAACTTTCATCGTGACGGACACTGCCCTAGGAGCTAGCGACCACTTCTTAGCAGTCCGCCCTTTCATACGTATTTAACTGCATACGCGCATTCAACTATATACTCGTTGAACCCGCTTATGTATAATTCATCCAGTAATAAACGCCAAGTACTTTTTTATTAAATACTTTACTCTAGACGGAACATTAATAATCACACTCGCACACCATATACACTGCGACCTGCACTAACACGCGTGAGATTGGAAGATAACTTCAGTTTCACCATTCAAAGAAACGTTCTGATATAATCACAGTCAATAATATTCTACAATAACCCCTACACAATAAAATCAAATTTTTAATCTATTATTTTTCAGGAATTCGTCCCATCTTTCAACCAATTTATCTAGGTTTTTTTAAAAAAAATCGGTTGCTCTAGTATCGAAATAGTTATAGACCCAATTAGATTGGAGAGCGACTGAAAAATGTGATATTCTGCGAGGTCGAGATTGTAAGTTGGATGCGTAAGAATTTCCTAGTTTAGCTTCTGGATAACTTTTTTTAACCTTGATTATAGGCGAAAACAAATATGTGTCAGAAAAGTTCGTTTTTTTTTCTAGTTGACACTCCATTATTTAAGTCAAAAAATTAAGAAAATCTTTTAAGATATCGGAAAACGGCGACACTGAAAAAATGCTACGTATGTCATTTTTTGTCACAAAGAAATAAAATAGGAAAATAGCATTACAAAAACCACAAGGTCTTATAAGACGATATATGTTTAAATGATAAATAAAGTAATTTGTTTTTATGTTTGAAAAATGTATCTAGAGAAGAAGGATATTCCACCTAATTCATATTTAAAAGGAAATTGATACATTGCTCTGTAAAGAACAAATAATTAGATACACACATTGATATGATATATTTTAAAAAATTGAACAAATAGAAAAAAGTTTTATATTTCATCTTTATTTTCTACCCCTTGACCTAGGTAGGAGGAAAGGGGTAAATTGCCTTAACAAGGTACTTTCAATTGTCATTGTCTTCCATTATTTCAATGACTATAGCCCATTGTATGTCAAGCCTTTCTTCTTCTCAAATGTTTTGTGTCACCCCCCCCCCCACTCTAAAGTTTGTTTAACAAACAATATACATACTCATTATATATATTTAACTGGAAAAAAATATGGAACCCATAGTATTTGATTTGATGTCAATTAATTAATTGCTTAATTCAATTTATTGTTTTTTTCACAAAGTGAGACCCAAAAGAGATACATATGTAATATATACGTAGTGATAAATTCTAACATTGTTGTCGGGTAGACGTCTGGTGGCGGGACACATGTTCTTTGATAACTCTGATATTAGTAGTGAACGCTGGCGTGTCGCACAAAACGCTGTGGCATGTCATAGGATCGCCATCACTGATCTAGGATAACCCATTGGGCGCCTTCTTTCTGTTCGCCAAGAAAATCTGTTGGGATAACTTTCTACAGGCATTCTGATTATATGTCCAAACCAGCTCATTATAATTTTCATTTTATAATATTTTCATCTCTTTATGATTATTTATAAATTCATTTTTCTTTTAATATTAACAAATTATAACAAAAAGGAGGCATAGAATCGGAAAAAAACAATGAAGACTGAATTCTTTATGAATTGAATTGAATTGAAGGCTGAATTGGCATTAGAATCGACCAAATGTCAAACTGGTCCACATATCAATAAACTTTGCGTTAAATTAAGAAAGTTGACATTCTTCTTCAGATGTCTTATGAATGTCCTAGAGAAACGTATGCTGAGAACAATATATATTGCTCTCTGCCAATACTTTCTTAGCTACGCGATTTTAGGTTGGGGTGGAGTTGGGAAGACTGCCCTTAACCGATTAGGAATTACACAAAAATCCATTCTCAGAATAATCTACAGAAAACCAAATATATTTTCCTCTGACTCATTGTTTGTCAACTTCTTGTTATTCGACAACTCTATGTAAAAATACTGATTCTTTATTTTCATTCCATCAAAGAGCTTCATCAATATCCATCATCGTGAAGCCTAAAACGAGAACAAGCTTTGGTAAATCCTTCCATATGTTTCTGGCCCCCAAAGCCTACAACATTTTGCCGAACATTATGAAACAATTCTCGATGAACAAACTCAAACAATGATTTTTGCGTGTTGGAAGAAAGGAAACTGAGCAAAGATTCATGGAAATGATCACATGGACAGAACATCATTTTTTTATATTTATTTTCTGTTTTGCATAGTGTTTCAATCATGAGATAGCGAAAATATTTTACTTATGTTATTAGAATTCTTTCATAACCCCGTTTACTTCATTTTTAATATTTTTGGTTTAGATAAAAAAAGTAAACAATAATAATGATTTCATATTTATATTGATAGACATAACGGATCAACCTGCCTCCTTTAGTACAGACTTCGGTCTAGTTAAGAGACAGTGAACATCTCTTACATTATGAAGCTTGTTCGCCTTTTTTGTATATTTATAAGAATGTTTATAATTTACATGTACCTATATTAAGAATAATAATATAGGTACAATATGTATCTATATTAAGAACACGAACAGAATGTATATATTTTTCAACCCTAAAAAATCGTTCGAGGCAAAATATTAATAAATAAATATCGATCGTGATTAAAAATTTATCGGATAATTTTTGAGGCAGCGCTGCCATAGTCACCAGAGTCGAAGAGAAAAACCCAAAATTTAATTACATTACGAATGGCTGCTGTGAAGTTAAACGCGGCCGACATTTTAAATATTTGACTGCCAAGGAAATAAAGCAAAATTATAATATACCCGACAGCCTCGTGAAAAATGCCATCAAGTAAATGACAAAAACGTCCAAAGTTGCCAACTGGCTGGAAGAGGCGGAGGAAACAGTCACAATATAATTATTATGAAATGTAAAGAAGACAATTTTGGAGTTTAATCGTTTTTTAAATACGAAAAAAAGCCATTTGAGCTGTATGAAATTTTGCTTGCAAATAACACAGGAAAAATAAATGGTTAATAGACTCAGCACTGAAAATGCAATCGTAGACGTGAAAGCGTGTGCGTATATTATGAATAATCATACAAGAAGAGATAAATAATTAACTGTAATTAATATTTTATTTTATTATGTATAAAAAAATATTATTTTGCTTCCAAAATGTATTATCTCTTGGGAGAATTACTGAGAATTCATAGTATACATACTCATGAGCAGTGGTGTAGTATAAAAGTTGGACCCTAATGCAAAATGGGAAAAAGTACCCAATGCAAATTGGAAGGACCCCCTAAATATGTATTGTATACATAAAAGATATAAGAACATGAACTCTACTGATTTATCCATTAAATAGTAAGAACGAAATTGGTCTCTTGTCAATTGAAATCAAATCTTTTCATCTTAGGGGAGTAGAAGAAGTAATATTATTTGACCGGGTCAGAAGTACTGTGATAAAGGAGACCCCTTGGTATAGAATCCTTTCAAAGATTTCATTTGAGATGCCATGGATACGCCTTGAAATTGCCAGAGGAACGATTACGAAGATGTAACTTTTTGGTTACTCAGAAAAGAAGGCTGCCAGTGGATTACTCTAGAATAAACTTGCATAAACAGCAATAATGGCATCATGAAAACCGTGAGGTTCATGAGTTGTTATATGTGCGTGTGTGTGTGTACCGCGGTCGCGTGGCGAGAAGAACGAGTGGAACGTCTGTGTGTGTTGGCATGGGTAATAGCTTATAAGCGGGCGCGCTTACAGGACGGGTTTCTTTTTTCTGGACTTCGACGCGATCTAGTACTATCTATTACTGTTACTGTTAGAAAAAAAGAAGTTAATTGTCACTTGACAGAAGAGTTTAATTCTACAACCACAAGACAACTCAAAATACTGAAACCGGCCATTAACGAACATTACATTACAGTACATTACAGTAATCAATTGAGTAATCAAGAACTAAAACAGGGCAAGGCCGGGGAAGAGGGATCTCGAGACATTGTATATGAAACTCTTCTAGGAAAAGAGAGTGAAAATAATGAATAATTTTGGATTTTTTTTAGGTTAGATAACCACCTTTTACGGTTTCGATATCTAGACTTAAATAATTTTCTCCACATCTAATAAAAAAATAATTTAGATTACGTACTCGTATACGGAGATGGTTCCGATATTCTCTAAAATTCAATTTAATTCCACCCAGTCTTAAAATATCTGTATATCTACTTCAGGCGTATTTCATGATTTTCTGAAAGATAGCAAAATAAATAAGTGTCCAAATACCAAGAATTCAATTTGGTATCTGGTTTTTGTGGAAGGCCACCTTCACATAAACAACGTCGGAGAGAGGTCGGACGGGTCAAAATTCGAATTTCCGCCCTCGCAGCGGCGAGATTGGGAACATTCCGGTAATCCAGGGTTTATATTTCAGTTGAGGGTTGCTTATTTTATTCCATTCGAAATATATATTTTATTTATTTATTCACATAGTTCTTTGATCTAAAGTTACGGGCAATGTGCATCTTCGTGCACTGCATATTCTCGGGATTTAACATTTATCTTTTTTTTGTCAGAACAGACAGTTTTTCAACTAGAGTCAGAATATGAAAGGTTGAAAAAATGGTAATTCAATCCGAACATCAAGTGAGGGTTTTTTGAGGTTATCGCTCTGGCTGGATATATGCTGTCTAGTAGTTTATGCTACGGATGTGATGCTTGCTTTGTCATCTTGGCTAGAGATGGAAGGTTACAAGTCTTCAAATATATATAATCTTGCGCAAGATTTAGGTACAGCCTATGGGAAAACGAGATGTTATAAAGAAGTGTTTGTGTAAGTGTGAACGGATTTGGTTTTTATTAGGCATAGTTTACAGGTATGGAGTAGTTAATGCGAATAGTTTAAGGAGGCGTTTCTTGCAGCTGTTGAAGGGGGCGGTCAGAAGATTGGCGTTTGAGAGGTGGTTTTCCAGATGGTTGCTGGCCGCATTAGTATAGCTACATGGCGTCGTTACTGGTTATGTTTGCGGCTGCTAGTTTTGTTTCACGCATCAGTATCTGTAGGGTGCATTCAGTATTGCCGGGCGAGTGGAGGCGATTGACCTTCACAACTCTGATACGTAAAAACCTAACAAGGAAACGGAGGAGATTGAAAATCTTGAAACTTCGTGAACAGTATGGTTATATCCCAAATATCCTGATCAAGATGAAAGATAGAAAGCTATAGTATCCCAGAAATCAACCAGTGCGTGAGTGTTGTAATACGCACAGGAAAACACGAGGGGAAAATAGAGACGCAGTTGGCAAATAACAAAATAAATTGAATGTCCAGCAGACTGGACCACAACAGCAACGTCAAGGAATGAAGAAGAAGAAGAAAAATAATTAATTTGTTTTAAGATAGTACTCTGGTAGTTGATAGCGGTCCCATATGTTGATGTTTTGAAATCTTATATTTTGTTCATATTCTAGTTTATAATTCTAATATTGTTGGTTTGCTTGACTTTCACGCATCGTCGAGTTCATCGAGACACAATTCGTTGTTCTATTACAGTGGTAATGTCATAACATATGCATTAGCTAATTCCGCAGTCCCCTGATTGAATTGTTTGGGAAATAAATATGCGGAGGTTGTTGAAATTTTTGCTGTAAACTTAACTCTTTATTGGACTAAATTATTACAATTTTTTGTGTCTCAACTCAATGGTGACGGATGAATTATTTTACATCTTATATTTATATTTATTTTTAATTTTGATTATGAAAAAACATGCTGACATTATGTAATTTTTTTCTCTGTGATTTGCACTTCTGATGAAATTTTCTATTGTTTTACAAATTATGTTAATGCCTGAATAGAGCGCGTATAATAATAATAAAAAATAAATAATTGTGATAATATAAATATTATTTTGCGCGTATTTTGGAAGCACATTTTGTTGATCCCGATAACGCGCACCTGCTGCGTGCAACAAACACGCGCGTATTTAATATAGCTTTAGTTCAGTGGTTAATGTAAATTAAGATAGATTTTTTAAATAATTTTATCACAAAATAAGTAGTTATTTATACTTACTTCAAATGGTCGAAAAATAATATAATATTTTTGATTATTAACTATTATGTTAAATATGAATTAAATGAATTAATTAGAAAGGTAAACATATGAAATCAATTTTATCGAAAAATATTCGACCACTTTTTGGAGCAGCTGGGGAGGTATATCAGCAATTGCGCGACGAATGTTGACTTCCTAATCGTTTATCGTCTTTGGTTTATCAGCGTAGATTAGCGACTTTACATATCCTTACAGAAAATAATCCAAACGTGTTAAATCACACGATATTGGAGGCCAATTCACAGGTGCATTAAGCGAAATTATGCGCTTATCGAATAATTGTAATAATATTTTTGTGGCGTGCGCTGTGTGGCACGTTGCAACCTGAAATGTATCTTTTTGAAACCACATCTCTTCCATATTAATACCTTTTAATTGGGGAATGAAATAGTTCGTAATCATGGATCTGTAGTTCTCTCCACCTACCGGCATAATTTTTGAAGAAACAACTGCTTCTTCGGTGCGCACTATACGACGTCTCTGCGGATGCGTATTATCAATTAGAGTATGCGTGATGCGATAACGAATCCATAGTTATTCAAATTACTGCTCAGATGGACTATTATGTCGACCGTAAAATGGACGTAGTGCACGGCAAGTTTCGCGAACTGAACCACGATTTTCGAAATAAATTTGCATCATTTGCGAGCGTTGTTCTGGCGTTAATCTATTCATAGTGAAATGGCAAATCAAACTGAGTACAAATCAGCTGTCAGCTGTCAAATTGGCTGTCACTGGAATAGGTGTTGCCAATTTGAAAAATAAACATTTAAAAAAACACTCTTTACTTAAATAATAATATCGTGAAATTTTCATTTTGTAGTATTTTTATTCTTAATCCTACAATTAACTATAAATCATTTTAATAGCATGTTACTTTTTACAAATTACTTTTCATTTAAAAAGAACAATTGTATTAGTGTGTGTTGTGCAAAAAACTTGTAGTAGATAAAACACACAACGCATACAGAGCTAAAATTTTAATGTACATCGTTTTTTTTTGCTACATATCGTATTTTTTTAAATGTTTTCTGTCACCGTGTATATGTGATAGAAATAGGGTTAAGTATATTTATGCAGGTATAGAAGGTTTATTGAAACATATTACGCTTTTAGGAATATTTATTTATAATATATGGCTTTTCGTAAGTACGTAGTTATATATATTTTCGTAAGTACGTAGTTATATATTTATAACAATGGAAAACCGACAAATGCATTCGACTTAAACAAATGTTGGTAATAATACAAAAATACAACTAATACAATAAAAAAATAACAGATATAATATAAGTTGTCTATATATTACCATGTAGAAACATTTCGAATTACAACTTTGCTGTCGCCGACTATGGTCTAAAATTTGATATTCATTTCCCAGAAACAGCATAGATATCACTAATGAGAATATTACTTTTAGAAATCATATAAACTATATTTTTCAACTGTATATATCTCAAATAATTAACACGTTTTACTAGAATACGCCCGAAAAGTTAATTTTCAATTTTATATATATCTTATTTAGACCAGTATATTATATTAATAATATTTGGTTGATTATGAGGGGAGTGGTTCTGTAAAGTGATCACTTAAGCTATCCGAAGACAAATATTAAGCCCTGTAATACCCATACTTACATACTTCCCATATAATATGATATTAATAGCTTCGTCACTATGAGATATTCATTATTTGCTTGATAAATTGCACTTAGCTAATTTAAAAAATTCAAACATTTCGCACAATTTTTTTGTGGATTCCGTGTTTATAACTAATATCAAACGACAATTGTCATCACGACTGACCAATTAAAACGCTAAGCGGCATCAATACACTGTTTCAATGTGTGTATAACGTATGTTATTACATACATTAACACTATTGATCTTTCTAAATGAAAAGTAATATAATGCAGATGCCTAAGATGACGCGAGATTTGTTAGCTGAATTATTTTCTTTTAGTAATTCAATTTAATATATAAGAATAATAATCAAATAGTATTTAATTTAAGATATACAAGTATTTGTAGATATATCTACAAAATATGTTCAAATGGCAACGTGAGCATAATGCGTGTAAATGAATAATTCTGCAACCCCTCCACATGACGGGCAATTACGTCGCTTCTTAATAATGAAGAAAGTGAAAATTTGTCACAGAAAATTCAAGTCAAATTAACATAATGGATCTTGCTTAATAAGCACTAAGGGGTTCGGTGGAATTTGTCGTGCGCCACTGGCACGGATACATTAATGTCTTCCTTATACTATATATTATATATATTACTAAAAGTTTAATTTATTCATTGTATTAATTTAATTTTAATATATAATTACATTATGTGTTGTCTATATACATAACTATCTCACTCAACTCATTCTATATAAGTAAAACTTTTTGTAAAGTCAATATTCGTGTCAAAGAACATCTTAAATGTTTAAACACTAATGATTTCTCAGAATTTTCCAACCATATAATTGAAAAATAGCATTCTTTAATAATAGCACGGAGGTCAATATCCTCCATAAAAACGGGTTTGGCCTCCGGTTGGACAATTTAGAAGTCCTCAAAATAAAAAAGGCAATAAATAGTGGTACGCCAATTCATAATAATCAAATTAATTTATCCATTAGCCCCATATTAGGTACGCTTACTTTAATATCAATTAATTATCCATCATCACTATATTTTCCCCTCTTTTAATGTTCCATCTATCTGTATATGTATTCTGTCTCTCTCTTTCGCATATAATTTTATATTCTGTCTCCCTTGATGGTATATTTAACTATATATGTATGCTGTCTCTCTCTTTCACGTGTAATTTTATATTCTATCTCCCTCTGTATGTATATATAAGTCCACTCTTTGTATATTTATGATCAGTTTTGATGAATCTTGAGATATGCGAAACCGGTTGACGTATAATAAATGTCAAACCACAAAGTGGTTTCTACGAAAATATTATTATTCTACTGAATAAAAAATATTGCTAAATATTGCCGCTATTTTTGGTTTCTGTATAAGTTGTCAGACAACAATATCATTGTCATCATCAGATATTGTCAACCCGAGGCATGAGATGATGGCCTCCCCATACCTTTGCCGTGTCACTCCGACTGCTCCGCAGTTTTGTATATTTAGAGAGACTTTAGGCCATCATTTTTAATTACGTGGATACCATTTAAGGATATTCTTTGTTTTTCAGTTATCTTAACGTCTTGAAATATGGCTCGCCTATAAACTATATACATATCAAAAAAAAATATATTACTACGCTTTCTGTAACGTAAAGTACTGTATTTTTTTGTATTAAAATTTTTCTCATCACAACATATACATACGAATAAATAATCGCACTGTCATCCCCAATATATGTTAAGTTCACATATTAGGATTTTACTACAATCGCGGATGTCAACTCGGCGTCGGGTAAAGTGCACTTGAAGTTTATCGGTCTAAATCCCAGTAAGCCAAATAACCAACTTATTTAAATCCAGATCGACCACAATACTTAATATATATTGTAAAAAAGATACATATTTCACATGTAAATGAATGTTTTTAAAGAAAAATATAATTAGAAAACGCCACAGAAACAAAAAAAAAATTGTATAATGTCAAACGGCAGTCGGCAGCAAAATTTTCTCTCGAATGTTCCGTTCATTGTTTAAGAGTGCCGTTAATCGAAACGAAGCATTTAGCTACGAAGTAGCTGCATAATTTATTATTTATTAGACTGTATTGACATACATGGTTTTGTTATAAGAAAGGTGAATATATTATAAACTAACGCGATAAATATAAGATACAATTATATTGCCATTAAGTATATACTCGTAGTTTACTGTGTGGGATGGAGTAGACTCCACCTCTGATATATGCAGTATTGTTCTGGCTACTTCGCTAGACTGCCGTCTGTGTTAAAGTAGTCAGTTTTTTTCGTGCTGTTGTGGTGTTATTTAATTCAAGGAAGATAAAGATTTGACAGGAATAAAAATAAAAATAGAGAAAAAAAATTAAGTGAGGTTGTTGTAGAACCAGTGAATTATTAGTGTATACACTGTATAATGATTATGTTAGAGTATTGCGGTAAAATGATGCATAGAAGAACAATCCATACGATCTATTTTTGGGTGATTTAATTCGGGACTGGAAGTAATAAACGATACATGCGAAAACGATTATTCGGGGAACTATTGATCGAGATTTCATTATACATATATATTATTTTCTGGGAAAACCCACGTCAAATATTCCTGAGAAGGATTTTCATACTCTCGACGTTTCGAGTAAATATCGTTACTCATTATCAACGGTCTTTTATTATTTATCTTGCTCTAAACTGATGAGTAAACTCGACAAATGAAAGTTAGTTAAAATTTAATTAAGTACAAAATATTATTATTTGACATCGCGATTAATTGTATCTAATGAGAACGAAAAGTGTCTTATAATTTAGTTATTTGTTATGTTTAAATAATATAATATTTAGTTTTAAATCACTTTATTATGTACATAACTAGTTTTCGGATGGATCCAACTGTCTTCATGACAATATAGTATGTACATAATAAAGTGGTTTCAAACTAAATATTCTATCATTTAATTATAATGTCAAACCAAAACGTGTTCGCTTTCTTTGAAAATTTAATATTTAGGTATCGAAACACGTTGATTTATCAATAAATAGTGGTTTAAACTAAGTGTAGAACACAAGCTGTGATATTTTTAATACAAATTAAATATATTCATTATACATATAAAATCAATTTATCGAAAAAATACTGTTGTTGCTACCGGAATTCGAACCTGGATCTCTTCCTATCCGAAGAAATTCATTAACCGATTATGTCACACCAACACAATAAATTTTTGAATTTATGTGTTGTTCTTTCAAATTGATGCATCTGTCGTTCCATTATTTGAAAGCCATCTTCTTATATATACAGAATAAGTAAAATCCGATAGGAGATGCTTGAATTAATTGACAATTCATTTTTATTGAATTTTTGGAAACATGAATACTTTTAATTTGTATATGTTATTTATATGTTTAAGCGTATAAATTTGATTTCTCTTCTAAATTAGATAGCATTTTGAGTAAATGGTTTCTTTGAGGAGACCTAGGCTGATCTTTCGGGATTGTAGTACGTGCTATTGTTAAGGCTTTAGTTCAAAAAGTTACGATACAACCATACTTGTTCACGTGAGATATAAATCTTAAGTGTGGGAGAGTGTAGTGGTGTAATACATGAATGAGATCAGAAGGATCATGGAAGCTGCCTCCAAACTAGATTTACCATACATCGCAGTATTCACCTTGGTTAGCTAGTTATTATTAATCATAGTGGTGGAGCAATTGAAATACTTTATTTACATGAAGACACTGGTTTTATCATTTTCACTGCATTCAGTCTACTTTCGTTACTTTTCTACCAGCTCTAGGCCTCACTTTTATACATCAGTGTTGGTACCAGGACTACATTGTGAACCGCTAGTTTTGCCTCAGTTGACATATTCCCATTAACTATAATTCTATTCAATGCGCCGTTCACTTTATTCCCTGCAGTCACCCTCTTTTCGATATCTTTCTCTGTCGTTCCGTTTCTATCGAACATACTTCCCAAATACACAAACTCATCTACTTGTTCCAAACATTCACACAGGCGTATATGTGGCAGATCCATTTATGACAGAGTAAAGAATGAAGAAATAAGGAAAAAATGTAAAGCTGATCTTAGTATAGTGAGTAAGATTAAGAGAGGATCACTAAGGTGGTTTGGTCCTACGGAACTGATGAATGAGGAGAAAATGGTAAGAAAGAGAAAAAAATGACGCAAATGTTGATGGCATCCGAAGTATAGAACGTCCGCGGAAGACTTGGCATGCTCAGGTAAATCAGATACTGGAGGATGGTCTTGTTAGAAGGTTCAATAATATGTCGATCTTGTATGAGAAGATGTATGAATGTGGATAAGGTGAGAATTGTGTATCAGGACAGAAGAGTGAAACCCCCGAGGGAAACAGTGTGATGGTATGTAAGAAATTTTGCGGCGGTATGTAGAGCTTAGAATATACGATGTTGTCGTGAGGGTCCGGTAGCGGAAGATAAGTGAAGGGTACTGGCCGCAGGCTCGCGGTCGGCAGGTCGCGGTCCGAGCTGTATTTAGTACTGCGTGTTGATCGTAGCCGTGGTCGGACACCGCGCCGCCGGGAGCGTTCAGCGCTGTGCCCAGCTTGTTAGATCCAATCGTCTACGTGTGTGAGTCACGGTATGCCTAATAATGAAGTACTCGAGGGTACGAGCCTTGACTTAGGAGATCACTTCACCAAATCACGTTTAGCTCAATTTTAAAAATAGTAAGAAATGTCAGTATTCCGAGCACTTGTCACTTCCAAACAAAGTTGAAATTTATTCACATTCATCTTTACGACCTTGTAGATCTTGAAAGTCTACGACCGCACTTTTTATTTTTCACCACGTAGCATATTTAAATATAATGAAATTTAGGAACCAGACTGAAAACTATTTAAACAAACGGAATTACGAAGAAATTCTTAATAATATTTGTGATTAAACACATTTTATAAAACTTCATAATAAATAATGTAAATTCTATACAGTCATTGCGGAATTTTGTTTTATATAAGGAATTTATTCGGATTTGGGTGACTCGTTGGAGCTCCTTAAGTGGGTAGTTTGGCCAGCATGCGTGGGTGGGACTCCACCTACGCGCCTACTTCTCACTTTCCATACCTCGTGTTTTATAACTCCGTTTGTCTGTGTAAGTGTAACTCAATTCATATTGTGTTTCGCCCACTGTTCCTCTTTTGGGAGTGTTTTTTGCTGAATGGATCCCTGAGTGTCTGCCTTGAACTACTGCGCCTTAATTTTCCATCTGTGTGTAAACTACGTTTCATGGATTTATGTTATATGATTTTTTATGAATAAAGGCAGCACTCAAGGGATGCTGAAGGGTCTAAATCTTAATTGCTAATAACCATATTGAATTTCTTCTCCTTTTTCGTTTTGCTTATACTTAAATATGTAATTTAATTAAAGTCGGGTATTTTTATTAGCTTTGATGGCTGGGATCGACAAGGCAGCCCTAACATCTAAACTGGTTCCGGAAAAGAGTGGGTCCCCCCCTCCAGCTGTCCTTTAAAAAAATATCTTTGCAGATTAAAAAATATACCTACCTACATCAATACATTATTTGTATTATAAAGCGCTAAAATTCATATTTAAGATTGTTAAATATTTAAGCCTGCGGACGCAAGTTGTGCAAGATTGCAAATTTCATACATAAAGACTAACTTTAGGATCCCGAAACCGAGGAAACGAAATAAAAAGAATTGGTAATTTTTTGATCGTTCCGATTTCGGAATCAATTATTTTGAAATTGTTTATCAATTTTTAATGACACAATATGAAGATATCGTAAACCTCGTACCTCGTATCTAACTTAAATTACTACTTGAAAAAATTTCAGAATGGGATTTGTGGTTAAATTTACTCTGTTGTTTATAATTTTTGATTAGTTTTACACGCTTTATTTATCTCCAACGATACCAAATTATTTAGTTTAAAATCAACACCGTTTACATGCAAAATTGGCAATTCCAAAAGTATGATAATTTTCTAACAAATGATTAGAAATTCTGAAAACCCACTATTATTTAAATGTCTCAAATATTCCTTTACTTATATTAAAATTTCGACCTACTTTAATTACCTACCTATTTTATGAAGAAGAAAATGATATTTTTCGAAACCGGAAGATATATTTTTAATTCATTAAGTGGTTCATAAAACAAAGTTAACAATTAAAAATAATGGATTTTAGCCACAAAGTTGATTTTGCTAAACTTAAAAATACACGAAAACAAATACGTTGAAATGTCATTCCACATAGTTTTTAGTAAGGATTAATCCCTTTCAAAGACAATAGAATTAAGCATAAATTGTTAAAAAAAATACAAAAAATCCGCAGACGTAAAGATGCCAACATAGATTCAGTAATATCTTCAAACTATAACTTTGGGAACAATATACCGCTCCAGGTATCCTGGGTAAAGTGAAAGTGAGAAGATTGCAGTGGACGGGACATGCAGTGGGAGTAGATGAGTCTCGTACCATGCACAAAGGCCTCTAGGAGTAGACCAAGACTAGGGTGGGTGGAAAATAAACCATGATAGACCTTGTAGAGGTGGGTGAGTGCCTAGCAGACTGGACCACAACGGCGGTGTCAAGAGATGAGTGGGTCTCTGTAGTGACTTTTGAGTGCTATTAGGCCGCGAAAGAAAAATAAGGAGAGGAAGAAAGTAAAGAAAAAAGATGTTATATTAAACACTTTGCTACTGTTCAATATTTCAGAATGAAATGCTAGAGACATCTATGATTTATAATGCGCATCTCTTTTATAAAGTTTAATTATTTTTGATCTATGGCGGCGTAAAAACTTTCCAGTTTTTGAAATGGGTTAAAATATATCTTATATCGTCATCATTATCAGCCGTTTTCTATGCACTGCTGGATGAAAACCTCCCCTAGTGTCTCCTACTTTTCTCTGCCCATTGTTGTTTGCTGTTACGTATTTTTGCCGAATTTGATGAGAGAGTTTTGGGCGATCGGAGCGATCAGCGATCTGTCACCCTCTTGATTTTCCTCAGGTAGGTACGTCCAACGATTTGTCGTCCTCCAAGCAATGTATCCTGCACGTTGCTGATTCAGTTTATTGACGTATTTTAATAATAGTATTATTGAGTATACGTAACAATATTATTAGAAAAGATTCCAAATATAGTTATATATACAAAACGTAATAGTGCGTAGTGTGGCTATATAATAACTTGCAGTGAATTTCGTCGAAGATTTTTCATCTTGTGTAAAAATAACGTTGAGTTAAGCAGTGGCGTGTAGGTGGGAGGCGGGAGGCGGGTGCGTGGGCAGGAGGGCGCACAAAGTAGGGATGATAATAATTATTTCTCTAAGCGAGCCATTTGTCAGAATCCCTTGTTTTTTCAAACGGCCCTCGCAAATACCGCGCGACATTTATTACCTAACAAATTCACTGCGGAATAATGGCTAAAGTAAATTCATACAAATTTAAGGAACAGTCGAAAATAATATCTTTCTTTAATATATGTTCTTGATTAACTGATTTTCTTATAGGGAAAAAAGATACAATGCTTAACTATGTAAATATTCATTAATGAATTCACGAAAGGATGGAAGAGTTTCCTGCCTTTCAATATCTGTTTAAAAAAAATAAAGTATAAAAATACTTTATTTTTCAATCATATTATATATATATATATATATGCTTATGTTGGTTTTATTTCTCTTAGATATATATATATATATATATAAAACCGACATAAGCATACATATTCCAGATTAAATAGATCATATAAGACATAAGATAAAATCATTACGATTCAAAATAGTAAATTAGGATGGCCTATTATAATGTATATTTGAGGAAACAGCTTTTAATCAGTTATTTAACTTACTAGATCCTTTCATATCATACTGTTAAATTTATAAAGTGTAATCAAATACTATCTACTAAACACTACCCCCAATAACACACCCAATTTTTCTGATGAAAAGTTCCAAAACAACCTACACCATAAAGTAAATATTTTAACTTAAAAACTTGAAAACTATAATATTATGACGAAACTGTACCAGGATTAATGTTTATGGTTCGCAGGCTAATAAAACATAACTAAAAGATATGCCTTAATAGACATAGATACAGTTTTAATGAGTGAAAATATGCTTTTAACAACCGCGGTGAGTGGCTTGCTGTCGATATGTCTTCTTCTTCTTCGGCGGTCCCTCGTAAGAATATTTTTGTTGTGTAATAGGTCAGTGCACTTTCCCGGATAGAAAGGGTTCCTGGTTCGAGTCCGGGTGGCAACAAAAATATTTTTAGAATATGTTGATTTTGTCTGTTTATCTTTCTAATTGATACATTTATTTTGTATTAAAATATCACGTAAGTATATTCTGAAAAACTGTAACTTCACAATAATAATGTGTTCTGCTTAATAATGATATATTTTCTATTTTTATTTTTCTTTGATAGTTTGAACAAATTGTACCCTGTCATGGTGATGGCAGATTATAACGTGAAATACAGATGATTGTCAGGACGACGAAGAGGCAAAAAGCCGAGGATTGAGTTCAATGGCGAGATCTGGTGGAACATTTGTAATAGAAGTAGGCTTTTTTTAGTAATAAATATGATTTACCATGTAACTAACTTGTAGTGAAGAAGAGCTTGGAGCGATTTAATGTTTTTATACAAAATACTAAATAGCTAACTCGTTGATTTAACTGATTTAATTTCGTACCGTGTTCCTTCGCGAAGAACTAGGTCATTATATATGTTTAATATGAATATCAAAACAATCTCACCAATACAAACAATCTCACTATCTCAGAGGCTTACACGCTCAGAAACTAATTCTGTCTTGTCGATATTTTCTGTAGTTCAATGCTTAAATATAAGTGTAATATGTTGTTGATGTTTGTAGCGTTAACTTTGTGGTAAGGCTCAATTAAAAATTGTATTTATATTGAATTTTTGCAAATTTACACATTAATAATAAAGGCCTTAGATTGGATAATATAGAAAGTCTAGAAATCAAAAAATCACAATACACCAAGACCAATATAATTGATAAACAATTAAAGCTTGCAAACAGCTCGCTATTTAATAAATTCCCATTTCAATGCCCCCCTGCCAATCATCTTCCTAAATATTCAGTTATATGCTAGCCCTGACAAAGATACGTTAGTATCGAAACCGGTTGACGTAAAAACAACACAGTGGTTTAAACAAAGTTCAATATAAATACAATTTTATGTAAGTATAATATTTTTGATACTACATTGAAATAATAGTATGGCATTAAAGCCAGTAAAAGTTATGTGTTTTAAACTACTATTTTTTTTTTTAGTTATTTGTACTTTTATAGTTATAGTTATACTTATACTGAAGAATACAAAAAAAAGTGTTTTAATGACAATGAATACATACGTATACATTTGATATACAATGTATTATTGTAAAAGTCAAATTGGGCTTTGATAAATAAATAAGATGTCTTTCGCTCTCTAACGATCAATTTTCCTGCACAACATGTAGACAAATACAAATTTGAAAATACATAAAATAATTGAAATCGGATCTTACTTTTTGCGCAGTATGTTATTTCAATGTGGATAGGTAGGTACCTACTAGAGCGGAAAAAAAACCCAATTTTTTACTGGTAAAAATATCGAAATGGCAGTGACAGCAAATATTTATAAGCAATAAGATTTTGGTTTTTACATTTTTACCGCAATGTGTTAGGATCGTAAAAACTTAACGGCGAGACGTAAAAGTTAAAAAAAGCAAGCAAGACTTTCGGGCCGACCCTCGCAATAATTTTTACACGCATCCCTTAAATTCGGGGTGCTTATGCAAACTGAACAATTTAATGTGGAAATGTTTTCGGGTCTTTTGTCACCCAAGGTTTCCAAAAGTAATAAGTTTCGCTGCCCCTTCATTAGGCTTTTTTTAAATTTCCTTACACGCTTTTTTCCATACATAAATCATTTTTCGTGTATATACTTTTCTTTAGTATAAGCCATATCTAAATAATCATCACATACTATTTTTATTTTTAATTAAATTTAAAGTTAAATTATAATAAATAATATTATTGTGTTTTGCTAGTTTGCGTAAGCATTGTTATATGTTACAGCTGTTTCGGCGGTTAAGGTTATTTTCAAACAGTGGATAAGCCACGTACAATTGACTTATTTAACTGATTTTAGTTACCCCTTCCATGGGTAATTAGATGGTTTTGGTAGAACCGATGTTTATTAATATTCCTAATTCTCAGAGGCACTACCTTATTATTAAAAATTTCCCGTTGAAATGTGTAACATCTATGTTTGCTAATGGTCAAGCTTAATTGTCAATTTTCCCGTTTCTGTAGAATAGTATTTATAATTTGACTTATTAAATTTAATTAAAAATAAATATAGAGTTCTACAAACAAAACACAATAACAATAAAAAAATATACTATTTTATTTAGCGATCAGATTTTTAACAATAAATATATATAATAATTACAAATTTATACTTTTATTCGTTGTGTAATACATAAAA
The DNA here is from genome assembly GCA_022840565.1 of Eubasilissa regina. NCBI lineage: Eukaryota > Metazoa > Arthropoda > Insecta > Trichoptera > Phryganeidae > Eubasilissa > Eubasilissa regina. The sequence continues at coordinate 2,726,154 of JAINEB010000019.1, forward strand.
TTTCGTAATTAGAATGTAAATATGTTAACATTATATAATATGCCATTTAAATACTTATATAGTAGTTCAGAACGTTAATACTCAATAACTTTAAAAACATTATACGTAAATTACTACGCAAGTTATAACCACATGTTAAATTAACAAGTTCCAAAATTTTTATTATTTATTTCAAACATAATAAATATTATATTTCCTCGTTTTCGTATTCTTTCTCAGACACTGGTTTAACTGACTGATGATTTGATGAGACATGCGTGAAGGTTATTTATTCTGATTTTAGGATGTACTCCGTCAATAAAAAATCAAGTTGCTTCGCGTTGGCTTTATTCAAGAGAACTGGTTACAAATTAATAACCGAGGTTTTATATTGGAAAATTTCCTGCCTAAGTGCTATTTACTCGTGTATGGCGGATGTGACATAAATAGGCCCTTATATTATTGAGTAGCTTGTTAGTCTGGTGCTTAAGATAGGGGCCTAGTGATTTAGTGGTCGGGGGTTTGCGTCTCGTTCAAGGAGACAGCAAGTTAGTCTTATTTACAAAGTACAAGCGTTTAGTTTTTTTTAAATAGTAATAATATTTATGTGATATGTATTCCGTGTACAAATTATTATTTAAAAAAAATATATGTTGGTAAAAGAACACGTATTTTTACATCTGGGAAATAGTTGCATTATATGCTTGCAGGTATCTTTTTTTGCCGTTACATACGGCACACAGGAATTAACGTACACGGTGCATCATGTATTCGTTAGTTTGTAGGTACATGAATTATCGAATAATATTGTTATCGACGTTCGTAAGAGTATTCATATATTTTTTGCCCAAAAGCTAGTTTAACAGTTTAGATATCTGCGAAATTTGTAAGCCCCGTTATTATGGATCATGTTTTATTGTTTGGGAAGAGATTTTCCAAAACAATAACAATTATAGGCTGTGTTCGAAATATATCCATTGGATATATGGTATTCACCAGACGCGTGTAGTCAATACAATTAAATAAGTTATAGGTACAAATCTATCTATATATTTAAGGAATTATAAGAGAAATTAAATTTTTGTGTGATTGAATATTACGAAATATTAAAATCATGACAAAATTAATTCAATTAAAACAACAATTAGGAGATACAAATTTTATTTGGAATTGTTTTGCATAAATTATAGTTAAGGGCGCGCTTTCAAAAATAATTCATGTTTTTGCATTTTTTTACGAAAATATTGGTTTTGTCTATTCATTTATATCAGAAGTTATTCACTATATTTGACTTTTTTAAAACTAATACTTAGACAGAACCTTAACACGAATGTAAAACTAATAAAATTTATATTATTTGCCATAATAAAGAAAAAAAAGCATCATAAAAAAGACCGCGACCATTAAATTTATTTTCCACGTGCCACAAAATTGTCTTAATATAGAAAGTTCTTCCATATACAAAATGTATTTTCTTATAATCTTGATGTCAAGATTACAAATGAGAATGGTTAGATGCTATGTGTTCTCGATCTTATTTTATGGAATGAAAGCATGGACACTTACCGAAGAAACGACAAGGCGGCTTGAAGCATACGAGATGTGGACTACGGAATAATGCTTAAAATAAGCTGGTTGGGTAGAGTTACGAATGAAGATATTATGGTTCGGATGAGTAAAGAAAAATAAGTAAATAAAATAATAAATATCCGAAAACTTCAATATGTTTCTCGACATCTGAGATATTGCACCTCATAATGCAGGGAAAGATTGCTGGAAGTCGGGATCCTAGAAGAAAGAGAATATCATAGCTGAAGAATCTGAGGCAATGGTTTGTCCAATATACTGTAGAGTTTTCCCGGGCCGTAGTAAATAAAGTTATGTTAGCCAATGTCTGTTGAACGGATAAGGAACAACAAGAAGAAGAAAATGTCAGCGAAATTCAACTTGTTACCAAGCCGATGCGTCCGTATTATTGGCGAGTTAACAGCATCATTATTATGGGTACCTGCAGAGAACACTTCATGTGTTCTCGTTTGAGTTGGTGCTTCATTCGAAACTGTTTGTATTTTATACTTCATAAGAATTTTTGTTCATGTTCTGTATGGTTTAAAGGTAAACTTTAGTTATCGTCGTACCAAGCGCTAACTATAAATCCAAAACAGAATTCAAAAAACTTGAAACATGTGCGCCTTTTATCGTTTACAGACATATTGAGTACTGAGAGAAACAGCATATTTGTTGCTGAGCTAGGTGATCGAGGGCTGGTCGTAAATTTTACGAATGGTTACCTTTCTATGGAAATATTTCTGTACATTGTGGATAGCCTTTCTTCAACAAGTATACGAGTAGAGTTCCTGAAGAATGGAGGTATTCGTTCAACTTGCGGTCCAAAATGATGTGTGGTATGCACTGTGCAACCACAAATACAACATGTCAAAAGGTCTCACAATGGATTTTATTAATATGAACATTTTGATGTTTTAACGAATCATACATTCTACTTAATATACTTTATATGAATCTTTTATCTAAAGGTAAAAAAGAACGGCTTTTTATTTATTTAATACAAAAGATATGTGATGATTCGAACGCTTCATGGATAAGGAAATTGGAAAAATTCGTGTTTATAAGATATTAACAATACAAAAACTTGTTATCTTTCTTGCTCTCCTCTATTTACCTTTCTTTTATTATGTTCACTTAACTCAAAATAAATTAACTATGCATTCACTCCTTTTTTATTCCCTTTATCGTAATCGGGTCGGGGAACTAACGCATGGATATAACTTTTCCATTGCTTAGAGGGTTTTTATCAGAATTTTGTATTCCTCCAATTCATGTATTCATATAAAACACTTATGATGTTTATTACAATAAGGTAGTTAGTAAAAATGTCAAAACGATCAGCGCTGACGCACTTGTAGTAGTAGATTAGGCGGTCTAGTCGCATGTAGAGTATGAGGAGTAGTATCGTAGATTCTAAGAAATTGGAAAAAAAACTCTTATACCACTCTGTCCTGCGCCGTATCGGTTACTTGGGGTCACTAATAGTTTCATTTGTCTTTTATAGATTCCCCTGGGTCAATCTATATTCTTATTTAGTTTTGAAAAATAAATTGTCTTAATTTATCGGAATATTGAGAAATAATTCAGAATAATCAACGACTAGATTTATAGCCACGTTCTTAAAATGTGTAGAATATGTTACGTCATACATGCGATTTCTCTAAAAGATTCGACTCGAGACGCATTCGGTACATACGTAATTTAAGCAACTCTCAGAGATCAAAGTCTCATTGAGAGATCATCCTCACACGGAATATTACGTAATTTATTTACGAACTTAATTGAAGTATAATTGATTATTTATTGGAAAAATAATATTTATTAATAGTTCATACACAAATATGATTTCATATCAAAATTCAAGAAGCTAAAACGTCACGTAATCTATTGACGTGATTGGTTCACGAAATATTTCTGAATATTGTGAATAGTCATTTTTTAACACTATTCGCCTTGCGCACGTTTGTTCGCTTTACAGTCCAAATGATGTGTAATGTGAACCATGCTACGCCAAACATCTTGGAAAATTGATTTTTAATATTCACTTAGAGTAAGTTTGGAAAAATAATATAAACATTTCTTTTAAATATAATCATACAGTGTTGGTATTAAGATCATTTATTTTTCAATTAAAAAGACGAATCATATTTTGCCACCGACCGTGTGTACTTTAGCTTCGAGGGGTGTAAAATTTGTTTTGAGAACTTTTCAAATAAACTCAAAATACGAAAAAAGGCTGTATAAAAAATGTCTACGTAAATTTGAAATATTACCCTCGCAAGGGAGTTGGGGGTTGAAGGAAACAAGGGGCGCGGACAAGTAGGTAGCGATACGTGTTTATGTTTATTAACGTAGTTAGATGATTTTAATTAAAAACAAAACTTTCGGATTTTGCGGATACGCAGTCATTCGTTGTTTTGTCATCATTTATTTATAATAATAAATCTTATTAATAAGAACACATACTTATTGTGAAGTTGGAATTATTCAGAACATAGATCTGCGATATTTTTAATGCAAATTACATGTATTAATTAGAAAAATATACATATAAAATCAATTATATAGAAAAATATTATTATTGCTTCCGGAATCTCTTCCAATCCGGGGATGGCTTTCAAATAATGTAAGGATAGATGTATTAATAGGTTCAAAAATTTGTCATAAATGCACTGTCTTGATATAACATAATTGGTTAAGTGCCCCAGACTGGAAGAAATTCAGGTTTGAATCCCGGTAGCAACAAAAATATTTTTTGAGAAAGTTGATTTTATATATGTATATTTTTTTAATTAATGCATTTAATTTGTATTAAATTATTAATAGTTTGACACGCAAAGTTTATTTTAAAAATATTATTAAAAAATAATTATCTAATAAATAGCTATAATACACCCAAAGGTCCTTTATAGAAGTTTGTCTGTTTTGCTTGCCTCATAAATCAAATACTTAATTCAATTCGACATAACATGACTGTTTATGTAAATGCCTTCGATAGCTGGTTCCCAGGTTTCCGATTAACAATAAGCACACATATGATGTATGAAATGCACTAACCTCTTTAATTTTGCTCTCATTCTGGTTCGATGTTGTTGTTCTTTTACTTGTGTTGTCGTCTTTAGATTTCGACCGATTGAAGCGCGCATTGGTCGTTTATTTTGGACTGCTGGACTGGTCGTAAGTACGGGATGTAAAAAGAATGACGCCTGTCGGTTACCGTCTTCTTAGCTTTCCGAAAAAAGGGCGGCAATACTCACACACACACAAACCAAGAAAGCCAGTGGTGTCAATCGAAGTAACAAGGCGCGTAAACAATGACGTGCTATTAATCATAATATTTGATAATTGATTTGCAAATGCATTAGTATACTATACAACGTCAAATTGTATTCTGGTAATAAAAATTTGTTTTTAACACTATTAATTTAATAATTTGTGTAGGTAAATTTCATGTTTTCCACTTTGATTTATTATCAATGAAATTATGTCATAACTTCCCGCAAAAGTTTACAGGCAGAAAGCCTAGAAATGTTACTCACACTAGTAAAGACTTCAGATAAGCGCTGCTCACATAATTAACTCTTAATCGCAAAGGCTATATTTTTCCCGCGAAAATACGAAAATATAAGACCCTGTGCAGTAAAACATCTGGTTGGTTCTGAGATAATTCGCCGTTTGAAAAATTCACCGCCATGTATTCTATCTCTGAGCATTTCCCCGTCTGGTGGAGAATTTATCAATTATTTCGCGTCACATTGTTTTAAATGAATATAATATGATGCAAATTATAATATTATTTATTACATTCTTATTATGAAGATGTAATTATTCAGAACAGACGGTCTGTGATATTTTAAATATAAATTAAATATATTAATTAGAATGATATATATATAAAATCAATTTTACCGAAAAATATTGTTGTTGCGCCACCGAGGTTCGAACCTGGATCTCTTTCCAAACCGGAGAAGGTGCATTATCCAACTATGCTACAGCGACGATATTTTTAGCGACAAATATTCAAACCTATGTGTTACCTTTTTGATATTAATACATTTAATCGTTCCATTATTTGAAAGAACCATCTACCTTACATTAATATATTTAATTCATATTTCAAATTATAACAATTGTGAAAAAATTGAAGCGTTATATTCAGTGTATTGTTACGACGTTTAATGGTGTTCCGCTAGTGTTTATTTTGATAATATTGCATATATAATTCATTTCAACCTTAAATTTTTTATTTAATTATTTATTTATTATTATACACGCCCTATTCAGGCATTAACATAGTTTCTAAAATAACAGAAATGCAATACACAAAGAAAAAAAATTACATATTTGTTATGTCATCATGTTATTTCATAATTAAAAATAAATAATATATATAAAATGTGAAGTAGCAATTTATCCGCTACCATTGAGTTGAGATACAAAAAACTGTAATAGTGTAGTCCTATACAGAATTAAATTAACAGCAAAAATTTCGATTACGTCCGCATATTTATTCCCCAAAGAATGCATTCTGGGGACTGTGGAGTTACCTAGTTCACGAGTTCTGACATCACCACTGTAATAAAACAATGAATTGTGTCTCGATGACTTCAATGGTGCGTGAAAGTCAAGTAGACCAACAATCGGGGGGCAGTCTATCATACCATTGATGATCCTGTATAGAAATAAAAGGTCGGTCATCGCACGTCTCACTGATAATTTTAACAATTTCAGACGGCTAAGGTGATAATCATAATTGATATCCTCTGACTGTATATTTTTTAATTTAAAATTAATAAATCTTATAAATAAATAGGCTATCTGGAACTTTTATATGTCAAAATAAATTATAAATCTAGTAGACTAAATAATATTTGAAATATTGTGTTGTGTGATAATGTTGTTCAAACGCAAACCTTTAAATATCTCGAAACAAAAGAAACATGACTTGGATCACTTTCATAATAATGCGAATGTTCAAGGTTGGTTCGCCGAACTCAGCCTTTCTCAACCGGCGATGAAGATGATAATTATGAAGTCGAAAGAAATGAAACACAAAAGATGTTCAATATTGGCACACTACAATGGCAAAATCGAGAATGTCTTTCGCCAGCAGAATACTCTGTTTTTATTCAGATTTATAACAATACATATAGTCATATTTGCAAATACCTACACGGTGACAGGCCGCCGCTGTAAGTTTTACTAAGACGTCTTTGTTTTCCTGATATCTAACCCACGGGTTTATTGGCGCCACGACGATGAGTACACCTTTAAATTATTAACACGTGTCCTATCGTATTAATTAATTAGCGCCTCCTCAGAGAGTAATTCTATGCGATACAGGGCACATTTATAAATATAAATCTTAAACAGATTGTATCCAATAAGGTAAGTCTAACGATCCTAATCTCAATCTCTCCTTTTATCGTTGGTTTATCAACTATTCACCAAAATTCATTCCAATCTGTCATATCCATACATTTTCGACATTTATTTTCTTTATAAACTTCAATTTATATATTGAATTACAGGCAAGATAGAAAGAGTAAAAATACATTTATTTTTAGACACTCTAGATTCTTATAAGCGAATCATCGACGTGAGTATCAAAAACAAGCATCACTAAAATTACAGGTAAATCTCAAATAGTAAAAATGTGGGAATCAATGGTTTGAAAATCTGTTGTCTTGATACCGCAATATCATTTCATTCAGCTTCGCGGCTCTTGAGTAGACAACGTGCCAACTTTATAGATTTTTCTAAACCAATTGGGTCATTTGGAACTGACGACATCTATGTGAGCGCCGGAAAACTTTTTGAATGTATTTTTGATAAAAATTGCAGTTCAAGGTTTTGTCAATAGACTTCAAAATTTTAAGATTTTTTAAAAATAAATTGCCGCTCTTTTTGTCTAATTAAACAATAATAATTACATAAAATTAAAAATTATATTATTATACTGAAAAACTAATTTACAAAATTAAAAATCACATTATTTATGTAAATAATATACCTATTTATTAAGTTGATAATCAAAATAAATATTAATATATTTATAATTTATATTGCATTCACGTTCGATACATTTCGGAATCGATGTCCATCTCTTGGTTGATAAAGAAAGCATTAGTCTTTATTCTTCCTAGTCATGCTATTTAGATTGCCTGCAACCAGGCGTAATTTAATTTTCACATTTCCACTACATTTCACAACTTCTACTTATTTCTACTCCGTATTTTAAACAGTCATTTGAAGTATTTGAAAACAAGTTTACTGGAAAAAGGGTTATGTAAAAGGTTGCGAACTTTATGCAAATAATATCTGTTCGTATCTTATAAGAGATAACAGTTCACACCAGAAATAGATTTTTAACATCAATTATTTTGGTCGATGCGATTAAGATTGAATGTTGTGAATCAGTATATATTTGAAAATGTCTCTGAAAAATCAAAAGGACGAACTGTAGCGGCTGAAATGAGTCCACTCATTTACATATGACCAGTACTAAACAACTTTTCTCTTTCGCTTGTGGTAAATTTTATTATGCGTGTGGTGTGTAAATCTGTTTGAATCTATATCAAGATAATGAAAGAGATTAATTTTCACTAGGTTTGTTTAATATGAAAATAGTCTAAATAAACCACAAATTAACCACCCCGTTCGGGTATCAGATACACAAGTATGGTCAAAGAAAAAAAAACAAGACTAAACATTAATGCATTAATGATAATAAAAAAGGTAACATAACCTCTAAGTTTAGTATGCCGTAATTATACGCATCCAAATTGATTCCTCAGAGTGCAGGATCGCGGTGTTTCACTGGATGTGACCAATGATTGATGGCGGTGGAAAATCTGATCTTTCCATCCCACTCCGTCTTAAATTGTAATAAAATCATCGGACATCTCAGCCGCACAGTATTAAAAGCCCGTAGCTCGGGAAGCAAATTAACATTTCTCTAATTAGATACTATAATATTTTACAGAGATCTTATTCCATTGATCGATTACACAAATTGATTTGTCGCCGCCCCGCAGGGCTCGCCTCTCCGAAAATAAGTGCTGCCTCGCTCGCTACTCGCTGAACCGCTCCGCGGTCACGAGTACCTACGCGCGGACCGGTGTTGGCATGATTTAAATGTGGCGAGTTGTAAAAAAGATTATAAGATTAAATTATTAATATAAAAATACTTTTCTTCGTTTTCATTTAACTCTCAATGAACTGCGGATGACAGCATGGACGATCTATCGCCAATTATTCACCAATACGATGAATTTTTCATAGTCAAAATATCGGAGAATTCGGAGCAATACGGTAAATGATAGACGCTGCTCGATATTTAATTCCTGTGTATTTAAAGGCGTTCGTTCTGCGGGTTGCCCACATATGTAGGTTTTGCGTTACCAGTTACTAACTATCTTGCGTTCCCGTTCTCTGAATCTATGTTTCAATACCAAAGAGAAGATCGGAAAGATACCAGATAGAAGACTTCTTCTTAATTTAATTAATTTTAATTACAACATACTTAATTTTAACCTTTTCCGGTAAGCGTTATGTGTGTTGTACAGATAATAAATAAAAACATTAAATTCGCTAAAATTTACAAACACCTAAACCCGCAGTAGAGTATCCGGCGATGGGCCGTTTGTTCTGGTAGTAGATTTTAAATAATTATTTTGGCATTTAAGATCGTCGGAGCTTCGCCATATTTATAGACCCGCTAAGGTACTTCCCGTTTCAATTTCCTATTAGCCCGGTACCTACTTCACTTCCAGAAGGACACTTGTCAAGCGAAAAGCCTTCATGGACTGTGCTGTCATCCGCATAACAATGAATGAATGAATACCTTTATGCCTCAGGCGGACATAGCATAAAAAAAGGTTCTTAAACTTGATTTTTTTAATAATAAAAGATCCTTTGTAGGATCTTTTCTGGAAAGATTTCTAATGTACGAAGATATTCTGTTTTAAAAGTGTAACTATATACAAACATTTCTTTTTTTTTCTTCATCTGTTCACGATCCCAAGGTTAACTATTATTTATTTAACCCTAAACAAGCAAATATCCTTCCCGACGAACCTTAAAATTGCCGCATTTCATTCTATTGTCATCAACTATATTTTATATTATTCTTAAGTATATTTTCGCAAAGAAAGCTCGCCAGAATTAAATTTTTATTTATTTAAGAAATCCTTGCTTCCATTTACCTGTGTCGAAACCTTGTAGTATTCCTTTTTAACAAACTTAAATCATTAATATTATTTTTGACTTTAAACTGACACGTAATTAATTACAAAAATGTAGTAAATTTGTCACTTTATTCCTTCAAACTTTAAAACATACATTACATCTGTTACCTACTGGCCGATTAAGAACAGTAATAAATTATATAAATCTTACCAAATGAACATTTTAACAGAATTTAATATTTGTTATGAAACCGTGTGCTTCTTTATCTTGTAAAATACATCGCCAATTAAGAAAACAAATTATTTAAAAATGTCGAGTTTTTTTACTCAATTTTAAGAGGACAGAAATGCTTAATGTAAGCAAACAAGACGAACGAAAATGAAAACGCTTTAAAGTTGACTATGAAGGTCTTATGGTCAAATAAAACATATATTCATTTTTTTTTATGAAATTAATAATAATTTTTTTTTTGATTCATAGTACAGTACAGTGTGTTATTATATTGTTTTAATCAGATAACATTGCAGTAAAGTGAAACATGTAAATATTTGGGTACCCTGTCTGCTACACTAGTATTTACTGTATTATAGCAGACAGTGCCCTTCCGTTATAGTAATAAACAAAGTGTAGTATTTAATATACTAATAAAGTATATTAAATAATTAAGTAATTTAGTAAGAAATAAATCAAGATGCAATTAGATAGCATATAAATACAATGTTCAATGTATATAAAAAGTAAAAAAATATTGTATAAAGAGTAAAACAGGATGCAATTAATAGAATATAAATATAATGTAAAACTTAAAATAAATGCAATGTTCCATTTATAAAAAATTTAAAAACTAAGTAAAGTAAGAGTAAATAAGTAAATAACATACTAACTTATGTAAAATTGTAATGCTCAATATAAAACGATTGAAAAAAGTTCAGTTGAATGGCATACATGACTAGCACAACTACACAGAAAAAAATGCAACATTCAATACATGGATACTGTTGTTGTTCAATAACTAGCAATTAAAATTAAAAATAAAAAAAATATATTTTTAATAAATATTCTTATCGAGTTTTGCTAGTTTGCGTAAAGCATTATTTAATTGTTACAGCTATTTCGGCGGTTAAAACTATTTTTAAACTGTGGATAAACCACGTATATACAATTGATTTATTTAAGTAATTTTAGTTACCCCTTCCTCTAGGGGTAATTAAGTAGTTTCGGTGAAGCCGATGTATATTAAGTTATAATAAAAAATAACACAATTTTATTTATTAAGAATCAAGTGTAATATTTAAGTAATGTTTTGCGCAAACTAGCAGAATTCAATAATAATATTTATTCAAATTAGATTTATTTTAAATTTCTGCAAACTAAACGTAATAACAATGGATACATATTTTGTAGCAAGATATAACAGACGCCTAAAGAACTAATGACCACGCGGTGTACGAATGTCAAATACGTCTTCTTTATATAATGCTGTTTTTACGAATTACGAGTATATATGAATACTAAGTATGATGTCCAATACGCTAGAAAAGAGAATCTTCTAATGTAGTAGGTACAGAGGTTAAAAGTTTTATGTGAGTTATGAGCTAAATAAGCATAATACTAATAAATAGAAATCTAAAGAAAAGTAGACTGAATGCGATGGAAATGAGATCACTTAGACGTATTTGTGGCAAATCTATTTATGACAGAGTAAAGAATGAAGAAATAAGGAAAGAATGTAAAGCTGATGTTAGTATAGTGAGTAAGATTAAAAAAGGATCACTTAAGTGGTTCGGTCATATGGAACGGATGAATGAGGAGAGAATGGTAAGAAAGATATATGATGCAAGTGTTGATGGCACCAGAAATAGAGGACGTCCGCGGAAGACTTGGCACGACCAGGTAAACCAGATAATGGAGGATGGTTCTGTTAGAAGCCTCAACAATAGGCGAGTTTGTATGAGAAGATGTATGAATGTGGATGAGGCGAGAATTGTGTGTCAGGGCAGAAGGTGTGTGTGGCGCTCTATCCTCTCTGACTACCCCCACGGGGAAACGGCGTGATGGTAAGTAAGCAAGTAAGTAGAAATCTTAATTAAATTATTAGAAACCCCAGTATACTCAGTATCGTTAATCTATCTCACGGCAGTACGGCAGTCATCCTTTGGATGTGAAACGTTGCTTACATGTTTCCTAGCCGGAAAGGTACGTTAATTACAATTATTTTAAGAATATGTGAGATTCTGTATTTAATGTTTTGAATAATTATGTGGTTTTATTTCAATTTAATCTGTATTTTTAAGGAGAACACATTATTAACAACATGAAGTTGCAGTGTGTGTATGTGTGTGTGTTTGTGTGTGTGTGTGAATAACGGAATTTTATCAAATTTACTTTTGACAGTATAAATTAAATTTGTTGATAGACTGTTGCTCAGATTTATACTGTTTGAAGGTAGGTACTGGGTATCCATTATTTTTAAAATTAAAATTGTACGTTGGATTATTAATAAGTTGGTACCTACCGCATAGACATTTAATTAAAAAAAAAATATTTTCGAAAATTTCGTTTGATCATGCGAATTTATAATGTCAAATGCAAATTTGACGTTTATAATGGACACTGAATAAAATATGTTTCCACCATGGTAATGAATATGACGTATTTGTTTGGCCACTTTTTGACCAAATTTAACGTTTATAATGGACACTGAATAAAATATGTTTCCACCATGGTAATGAATATGACGTATTTGTTTGGCCACTTTTTTGTCAAAATATTTTCTGAAATTATTCCAGTGCGACATTATTTGATGGACAGGGATGAATCAAATGTTTGCACACCGAGAATAGAAGACGTCATCATCTCGTGTTGACGAAGAGTAAGTCCGAGATAAAATTTTATTTGTACCAATAATGTTATTCGCATTCAACAGGAAGCCGGTGGAAATTGAAACATTTCGAATTTATCAAAACCTCCAGTCGATATATCAATTGAGTGGAATTCGGCCCAAAGTCGGCTCACTACGAAATCCGTCGGCAGGGGGTGGATCTGTCTGAATAAATAATAATTTACTGCCTTCCCCCCCTGAGGAATACCTGATCGCCGGGCCGCGCCATAAAACCTTCCCGCTCGGATGGCCATCATCTTTGTATAATACAATTCCCCCAGGGCATCTTTCAAAACGAAATAGCTGTTTCGCTTTACATGGTGAGTCGCCGATCACCCTGAACGGGCATCATTCAATGTTTTCCACGCTATGTTTGTGTCCGTTTATTGAATCCAAACAGTGCAAAATGAAAAATATTAAACAGTCATTTTTTACAATATATAAGGATTCGAATCTCAACAACATATGTCATTTTCTTAATTGGATTTAATTACTTATGTGATCGGTTTGTTAGACTAGCATACTAGTCTGTATACCGTATACCTATGAATTGGAGCAACAGGAAAGTAAGACAACGTGCAAAATATTTGCAGGTACAGTAAGGCCCCACTTAACGCTATTTCAGTATAACGCGGTAAAATTGGGATTCCCCGAAATTGCGCACGATTTCGTTGCAGTATCGGGGTGCGTTTCAATACGAACACTCGTTTGCTGCGACATAGTTAATTTATTATCGGTCATCACCGTTATTGTGTACGTATAAAGACATAACCATAGCATGTATATTATTTTAATGTGATAAATATGTCGATTTTTAGTTCCTAAAATGGGTGATTGCAAAAAAAAGAAAGTAAAGCGACAAGAAAAAGCATTTCGCTGGAAACTAAAATACAAGTGCTCAGACGATTAAATGCAGATGAACGGTAATCTGATATAGGGTGCTGCATTAAATTTGTCTACTTCAATAATACGAACAATTCTAAAAAATAAAGAAAAAATCGTATCATCAGCGACTACAACCGCAAGGACTTCAGTAACCAAAATTACACGTTCCAGAAGCAACGCTATTGAGGAAATGGAAAAACGACTTTCCGTCTGGATTGAAGATGAAGTTGAACGCAATATGTCATTAAGACGATCAACGAAAAAAGCGAGAACAATTTTAATTTAGTCATTATAAGGGAAATTATGGATCAATTCATTCAAAATGATACCAATTTTGATAGAAGTTCTAAGGCAAGACGAAATGTCATTGATGCGATGTCTCGTTATCGACAACTGCTTACTGAACGAAAAAGGAAAAAATAAACGAAGGTAGATGACTTCTTCATAATAAAACATAAAAAGTCAAATGAGGAAGACCTTCCTTATCGCTAACATAACTTCTTTACTCGAAACTTTTTTTTATTGTCATGGGTGTTTTATGAAATTAGTAATATATTAGTAGATATGTAATTAATGTTAGGAAAAGTATTTATCAATAAATGTTACAAGAAAAATTAATCAAGTAACTTATTTTCTGTTTTGTTTCACTTATACCCATTGTTAACGTGTTAAGATTGCCTCGTTTAACGCTGTTTCGTTTAGCGCTGGAACGTATCCACCGCGTTAAGCGGGGACTTACTTACCTTAATGTTTGAAACAAGTAAATGTTTTATGTATTAGGGAAGTATGTTTGATAGAAACGGAAAGGCTGAGAAAAATATCTAAAGGAGAATGACTGTAGGAAACAAAGTGAACGGCGCATTGAATGGAATAATATCTAATGGGAACTTGTGTACATAATGGAGTCCTGGAGATAATAGAAGATGAATGTACGTAGACTAAACGCATTGTAAATGAGATCACTTAGACGTATATGTGGCAGAGTAAAGAATGAAGAAATTAGGAAAGAATGTAAAGCTGATCACAGTACAGTGAACCAGATTAAAAAAAAGATCACTTAGGTGGTTTGGTCATTTAAAACAGATGAATGAAGAGAGAATAGTAAGAAAGATATGACGCAAGTATTGATGGCACCAAAAATAAAGGACGTCCGAGGAAGCCTTGGTAAACAAGTAAACCAAATATTGAATGGTGGTCATATTAGAAGTCTCAATAATCGACGAGCTTGTCGTATAATGAGAAGATGTATGAATGTGAACTAGGCAAGAATTGTGTATTAGGACAGAGGAGTGTTGCGTTTTATCCTCTCTAAATACCCCCGCGGAGCAAAGCGTAATGGTAAATTAGTTAAGCTAGGTGCACACATTCGATTATTACCGCGACTGAACTATTGAGTCGAAATCGATGAACCTCTCGATTTCTACTCAACTAAACTATTTAGTTGTTAGATGTGCGCAAACAATCAATCAGATGCCAATGAGATCTCCCAATATTCGTCTGTGTGCTCCCATACAACTGAACGGCCGCGGACCGACTGTTAAGTCGAATGTATGCGCACGCCAATATACGGCAATGTACATAGATGTCGACCGATAGTTGTTCAACTGTTTTGTCAAAAGATGATCGATGATATGATATTTAATAGCCTTTTAACATACAAGTAAATAGTCGAGCAATTACAAGTTATATGAATGCGCCCAGCCTTAGTTATACGTAAATTGTTGACTTATTATTCAACGTAGATTATGTAATTAAAAAATATACGTAGTTTTAATAAAAACACATTTTTATTTAACGAACATAAATCTTTTTTAATAATAAAAAAGCAAATCATATAGATGAACCATACAGAAAAATCAATATTAAAGTGAAGAATAAATTATATTTTAGTTAGATTATATTTTTTGAATGCTTATTTTTCGATTATTTTGACCTGAAGAAAATATTGTATGAATATATGAAAAAAAATGTAATTTTTGTTGTTTGGGCGATTGAGCCCTACTATAGTGCGACCAACTTATATTGGCGAACGGCGGAGGGTGCGGACGGAGGAAATGTTAGTTCGAAAAGTCACAGATCGCCACTTTGCATTGGTCGGACTATAGTATTGGGAAGCATAAGCGGAGATTATTCACACCCAACCGCGGCAATTCTAGGTACTGATGCTTAGTTTAAGTTGTCAAAAATTCTGTATTCAAATATTTCTTTGGCCTTTGACACAAAGTACAATGTGTTAAATACGGGTGTTTATTTTAAAATTATAATTGGATTGTTTTACATTGTGTTACAATATTAATGGATATTTTTACAAATTATTTATTAGTTTATTACATTAGCATACAAGCATACGTGTATAATAATAACAACTCTTATATAATAATCTAGTAAAAATAGGTGTATTTTTTAAATATCCTTTGAACTATTTATTTAACACATCCTCTACGGTGGTCGGTCAGATCTGACCCGTGTGTTTGTAAAAATATGAATTACAGTACAAATAATCGTTTAATGCTGTTTTTCTTCTGGCTAATCTTTTATAAAATATTTACAAATAATTTGAGATACAAATAAATATTATCGGACGAGATTGAAATCAGTTATTGATAAAAATGTGAAAAAACGCTTAAAACCTAAGACAGTGAATCTCAGCGCTTACACCGAAACATATATTGTTAACATTTTGACCATATTTTTACAGCGGGTAGACAAAGTATCCCAGATATTCGTCCATATATTTGTTTTGCCTTATTTTCGTTCGGTGGGCCCTAGACAATGCCAATTTATGCCTAATTATTTGAGGGGCGTTGCGCCTTCCTGTAAGTTTTATGACACTACCGACACAGTTTAGAAGCGGGTCGGCCATGGGACAATTATTATTTATATTTTTAACAATTATATTCTCACAGTAACAAACTGACTAGAATTCACAGAACACAATTATATCTATTTTGAGTATAAATGGTCTATTATTATAATTATTTTTTTAAATTATGTAATTACATTTGCTTCTGCTTATTATATTATTGATTGCGTTCCGTATAAAAAGGATGTAATTTTTACAGTATATTTATTTCACTTCTATAAATATTTTGTTAAAATTATTTTCATTCGGTTTACGTGTAAAAAATACTAATATACAAACAAAAAAATAATACATTTTAATTGTTTATTACCACTGTTACACACCAGCAGGTAATGCAATCGCCAACCGACGAGAAGATCACATGTTCAGCTGATGTTTGTGTTTTGACTGTGTAGGGCAGGGCGTCTTTGAGAATGCGTACATTATTTGTAATATTTTAAAATTTTAATATTTCATTTTTTAGCAGAAACATTACGGCACATCATGCCATTTCATTAAATCATATTTAAAATGAAATATCTATAAAAAAATCTCTCACAAAACGGTTAAAAAACCGAAAACTTGAGGTGGGTCTAAAATGACCCACCACCGCCGGACGTGTTTTGTTTTGATTCACCGGGCCATAAGTGTTAAGGGAATCATTTAGTTTTAAATAATATTTCAGCACTTCAGGATAAGCTACAAAATAACAATAAAAAACTATTTTAAACAATAGGGTTACGATCAAATGCATAACATAATCTAATTATAAGAAGTGTCGGTTAAATTTTCCTTGAAAGGCATAAACCCCATCCTAAAGCAGAGTTGGTAAAAAAAATCTGAGTGTGTAAGCTTACGCACTAATTAAGTTTTTCTATTATGTGCAGTATAAAGACCATTATTTACAATAAAAAACGAAATTATAGAGCAATGATAACTAAAATATCATGACTTGACTATCTATATAAGTTATCATTATTAATTGTTAAGTAAAATTAAAGTCATTTATGTTTAAGTTTAAGTAAACGATATAAACGAACACGGTGGGTAAATATCAATTAATAAAAATTCTGTAGAGAACGTTAAAAAAATGATTGACCAATAAAAACTGGAAAAAATTTAAAAAAAAGCACAGAGATTACCCCTTTTCACAAAAAAAAAAGAGAATTGTATGGAGAAGTATTGTAAGTCTGAAGGTAAAACGTACGAAAGTGACTTTGAATTCCGTATTCTCAATGAAATAACGGTTCGTTTTGATTTCACAATTTACGGATTAAAGAAATGGATTTGAAATATTTCATAAGATTACAATAAGGCGCGTGCAGTGCATACAAGCAAAAAAGCTGTGCATTACTAAAAATTCTGGGAGACAAATATAATTAAATAATTGGATTAACGTAAACGGAAACATTATTTTACAATTAGCGGCATCTGTGTACCAGTAGAGACTTAATTGGTTAATTCTAAAAGCACCACGACAACTAATCGCTTTACCATGGCGCTTTTATGCAATCGCCGCCTTGACCTGTTCATAGTACTCTATTTTATCTTTAAGTTAGTGAATTACTCGAGTCATATAATTGGTTATTTACTGAATTTAAAATTTATTTCGGTTGATCCGTTTTGTATGTAGTAGTTACCTATGCTGTTTTTATAATAGAATAACATTAGAAAGACTTACAACTGCGTGAAAATCACTGAAGTGTCTACTTCCTTGTTTACTAATTCGCGAATTATACTATCTTACTGTTTTTAATGTGTTGATTTCAAAGCCGTTGTTTGCGTTCGAGGTGTATTTAGTGCTTGATTATTATTTTGTTTAGTTATTACGTGAATAATTTTCAAACAACAAAAGAATCATGTTCAGTCATAAAAAGTGTTCTTAAAAACGTCCATACATTTTTATACTGTTTTTTATATGGGTATGAAGATATTATTTTACGTTAAAACTTAAACTTTAAAAACACTATTAATATTACTTTAAAATTACAAAAAAAATACGTGGTAGGGTCGTATAAACGACGGATTAATTTTGTATTGTCCGATGTTATTGGTAACAGCATAAACTAAATTTATACCTATTGCACGCCGCTGATTACAATGACGTAAGCGACGTGAATTTTTAAATGAAAACAGTCTTTCTATAAAACATTTTAAAATGTATTTATAAATATCCTAAATGAAATATCATTTCAAATCCGTGTGACAACGGCCTTGAATACGAATTAAAATTACTGCACCTAAGCTTTTCATTTAAAAAAAATATACCGTATAAATATACACACGCACACATTATATTGGAAAAATGTTGCCATGTACACAAAAAAAAAATGATATTGAGAAAAACATTATTTCTTTTAATATTTTTTTGCACACGCGGGTGAAGGGGCACTTTGAGGAATTGGAGATGATAAAAGCCTGTCAATCATCCCCGTATTCTTATGATACCACAAATGAGAGAATTTTCCTTGGGGTAAATCTTTACCCTGTAAAAAAAGCAGAAGTGTATCGTCAACAGACATGTCAACATGCTGTATTTTATATTAATGATAATTTCAATTCTTTTCGTCGAGATATCTTTCATCTTCAGTACGACAAAATGTATTTATTCGGTATTTCGTGTAGGTTTTTTGTGTTCAAAATAATTACATTTATTATATTTTATATCATTTCGGAAAAGAGTCGTTTTAGAAAACATTTTCGCATATGCGAAAGATGAAAAATTGTCTTGGAAACGAAGTATAGTAATGTACAGCCAAGGTGAACTTAACTCGGGCACGTGTAGCATATTTGTAAAATGTAAAATATATACAAGAATTGTATCGTTGTCAATTTTAAAATATGAAAATGTTGGAAGCCTAATGAACAAAGCGTTTTTTTATTTTATTTTATTTTGACATTCAATGAGCTGGATTTAAAATCGACATTTATGATCTAGATATGATTTTTTTTTGTACAGAACTATAACATTTTGATGCTTAAATCAGTTATTGCATTACAAATGTTGTGATTAAACCTCTTGTAAATAATCATTAAATATGTAAATTGCATTTGACTGCCCACCATAGCCTACAAATAATAAAACAGTGGATACGAATTTAATATTGACAATAAAATACAAGAGGTGAAGCTAATCTGAATATAGCAATTCTTTAAATCACCAATAAGTATGGATCGAGGACATTAAAATTTTTTGTTCCTAAACTACCTGGGTTTTTACGAAAGAGTACGCTTTCTCCCAATTTGGAAGAAACGATAAAAAAGTGGCGTATCGATAATAACCTGTCTCACTTGATAGCATGAAATGAATTGTTTAAACTGTGACACTGATTGGTTATTAAAAAGGATCGAAGAGATGTTTTGTGGGTCTAGTTTTAATTACAAAAATAAAAATATACACATAAAAATGATATTCATAATTGAATCATTATTGAAATTATACATTTCATAAAAATCTTTAATAAAGGTACAATAAATTTTTATCTCATAAATCTATTTATATTGTGAAACACATATCCCTTTATCCAATACAAAATTAAATAAACACATGAAAGTAAAATACATCGGAATAAATGAATACACGTAAATAGAAATATAAACAAATATTTTGCACCAACATGTAACCAGTGGCGTGCGGTAGGTATAGATTTAGGTTATGCTGTTACTAATGATATTATACAATCATATATAATATATGTTATACAATGTTATGTACTTTTGTTTAAACAACGTCTTTAGACAAACAAAAATTCGTCGTTTATACGACCCTATTATGTATTTATTTATAATTTCAGAGTACTGTTAATAGTGTTTTTAAAGTTTAAGTTTTAACGTAAAATAATACTTTCTTACCCATATAAAAAATGTATGGACGTTTTTAAGAATACTTTCTATGTCTGAACATGATCAATTTATTGTTTGAAAATACTTCACGTAATAACGAAGAAAATAATTATTTTTATTAAAGGTTAACGTAGGAAATAGTTATGCCAATTGCTTTTTGTTTTTCTCAAATCAAATACCAATCCATGCACCAAATTTAAAGAACAATTATGAAATCAACACGTTAAAAACAGTTAAGCCAGTAAAACAGTAAAAACAGTTAGTAAAATTCGCGAATTAGTAAAAGAGGAAGTAGATATTTCAATGATTTACACGCAGTTGGTAACCCTTTCTAATGTTATTCTGTTAATAAATAGTATAGGTAATGACTCCATACAAAACGGATCAACCGAAAGGAATTTTCAGTTCAGTAAAGTGCCATTTACATGACTTGAGTAATTCACTAGCTTAAAGACAGAACTGAGTAATGTAAATAGCACTATGCGGCCAATAAAAAAAGAGCGCCATGAGTATAGCGGTAAGTTGCGGTGAATTTTTAGAACTAAGCAACTCTCTACTGGTACACAGATGGTACTAATTGCAAAATAATGTTATTGTTAATCGTTAATCCAATTCTTTAATTTATATTTGTTTCCCAGAATTTTTAGTTATTCACAGCTTTTTTGCTTGAATGTACTGCACGCCCCTGTATGTAACATATATACAAATTTTTGAATGTTGGTAAAGAATTTGAAAATATTTCCTACTATTATTTTCACTAAGCAATCTACACATTCGTGTAATTGGATTAAAATGTGTTATGGTATCAAGTTATAGGAAGTTAGAGGATGGGGTGAGGGTGGTACTGCGTGGGTAACGATGTATGCAAAATTTGGTTCAGCCAGGGGAAGGATAAAGTGCAATTGATTTTTCTTTAAAAGATTGGTGGGGGAGGGAGGGTAAGCAGAATAGAAAAATGTGCCAATATTTTGTGCAGTGTCCTAAGAAATATCTATGTAATCTTTGGCTCAGATCGGTCAAAGCGTGTAGAATGTGTTTAGTAAATAGACAGACCGTCAAATTTATGTGTATAGATGCTACTAATTTTTAATTCTAGAATGTATACGATTAAGGATATCTCGAAGATATCTAACACGTATTTATTCTTCTTGAATTCTCTTTTGAACTGAATTCATTACTACGATAAGGGTGAAAATGATTTGGGGTGGAGTGTGGACTCTTAATAAATGCGATATAGAAATAAAATGTAATATTCGCGCAACAAGAAACTAACTAGAATAAACTTGTGTAGCAATATTTGATCAGCTCAACCTCTATTTTATGTACGTTTCGAACTCTTTTTTTACCAGTAAATCATTTATATTTCTGTATATTCGATTTCGGCCACATTCTCAGTGAGATTGCAAAGATTTTTTAACGGAAAAATCTGTAATTATCTGAAGATGCGCATGGAATTCATTATGTATTAAATTCACGATGTATTGATATATCCAAATAAAACATTCGATATTCCATCGACATTTGGATTCGCTCCATTATCCTACGGCGATCAGCAGTACCAAAAAATTCTGATGCTGCTATATTTTGGAGTCACTTGAGCCGTCAATCTCGTTTCATCCCACCATGAAATATGTAATATTTTAAAATAATTTTTTGTTGTTGTTGAATTAAACATTGCACTACACATAATACTATTTTATCACAACTTTTTATATTATGATTTTATGCTAAGTAGGTACCTACGTAATATCATTTAAATTTAATTTATGAAAGTCTTCTAATCGCCTAATACTACGCGAAAGTTTACATTCAGATTTTTTTTTTACGGAAACGTGCAAGAATAATTTCTTCCAGCAACTACTAGTGTCTCTTTAGGGATTAATACATTATGGGGCTTTATTCTTTCTGCCTATCCTTATGGAGAAACGTCATGATGGTAAGTAAAATAAAAAATATTTTGGAAAACTATACTTATTGTCCACATATAGGCCTCCTGTCTAGGCGGGATATTTGTGATTTTTGAATTTGCGCGCATGGGTCGGGACAGCCTACTTTGGCGACTTATGATGATTGTCCGTCTAAATGGACGAATCAGGGACGAGAATCCGACTCTGACGGGAGGAATATGGCGGCGGGAGGTGGTGGAGTAAGATTACCGTGGTAGACCTAGACGTGGATGGTTCTGGTCCACCCGCGTGATGGCCGATAGATGGGCATTTATTTATTTATTTATTGGTAACTATATAATATAATGTAAAAAATATGTTTAGACTGTGCCCGTCTCACTAGAGAAATTTTGTGTTGAAACGGGCATAGTTTACAAGCAATTGTACAATGAATTAGTATTACAAGTAGTAGAAAGAATTAACATTTATTACTTCATATATATATAATATAAGAATTATAAAGTGAACTTTCAAATAAATTATTTTGGATAAATTTGAGGCAATAATTATTAAAGGTATGAATCAATATGTTTGGGTGAGTGCACCAATACTAGCTCCATAATTGTGGGCAAGTCTGTGACGAGATGGTGTCCGGTCTATCTTCTGGAGCAAGATATGAATCCTGGCGCGGTCGTGTGGCGGGCGGAGTCCTCAGCTGCAGCGGCACCCCATGGCCGCGTTGGCTGGTGTTGACAATAGCTAAACTCTGTAAATTGAAAAGAAATAAATGAAAGTGACCTGAAGAATGAAGATCTAAAGAATGTTTTTCACGCATCCAATGTCGGGATTAATTGCGTTTTGTGAATAAATATGTAAAGTAAAAATCAGAATGCTTTTGAATCAATTATCATCGCATCCGAGGTAGCAGGTGACACCAGAGCACACACACACACTTGAGGACCCAGACTGAGCTAAATCGGTGGCGGGGCCCAAAACACCGTAACAATATATAATATAATACGCGTGTGAAATTTTAAATTTATTTATTACTTTTAGTGTATATTTTACATTTATACATGTAGTGCAAGATACGCAACGCCATCACCACTTCTTAAGGGCATCGTCATTTTAATGTTCTTTTCTTCAAAGGATACATGTTTTTAAACCATACAAAGCTACGGGGATTTAGTGTTACTTATGATAGAGTATCCAAGTATCGACAAAGCAGGCTTCCTAACATGTAAGACAGAGTTGGTAAGCTCTCAGAATGTGTATAGAATGTGTGTAGATACCAGTTGTGTCTTACATCCCGCGATCCGTGATAATATAAATATTAAAAGGGAAATAAAATATTACAGGGAAGTACTTCGAAGGCACCAGTGACCGATCCATCATGCCGAGTTCTCTCGGGTACATTAAGGCAATTACTGAGGTAGAAAAATAAAGTTAGAATTAACCACGGAAAATTAGAAATTTGGTCGTCGGTCATGAAAACGAAAAACTCTTTCACTTTATTCTAATGGTGTAATGGTTTACAACAAATTGTGAGACACAATAAATTAATTACATAAATACAAATACACCTATTTTTTTGTTAGTAATTAAAATTCGTTTTCAATAAAATGTAGAAATTTGGCTAGTTTAGAAGAGGAATTAAGAGGTCGTCAGGTCGCCCTAAAACTCGCCGGATCAGTCCATTCAGTCCAGTCCAGTCGAAGTCATCAAATTCTGCGGAAATACTCGACAGCAAATAACAATGGACAGAGAAAAGTTGGAGACGCTTCGGGATGCCTTTTGCAGTGGGTAGAAACTGACAGACGATGATGACAAATAATAAAATATTAGTGTACAATTTTTAGTTAGTATATTTTATTGGTTCTTACGTAACTTGACCTAAAGTTGGGTCATGTTAAGATAGCTATCATGTAAGGACATTTTATAATAAATACTGAACTACTTTGCACAATGAAATTTACTGTATAAAAAATCACTTAAATAGTATTTAAAAAAATAATTTGCGCTTTTCAAATGTTTTAAATATGTATTTTGTGTATAATTGTTTTTTACATATATAGAAAAGTCAAAAAATACATGCCCACGCTCTCGTTATTCGTAAATGTTAAATAATTTTCTCCGCGCCTACTTACTGTGACTACTAATAATATTCGAGTAAAATTATTAATATTAGTAAACGTTACCCTACAACCGGTAACTTCCAATGCCGTCACGCACGCCTACATTTGGTGATGCAGACGTTATCATTAATTATTATTATTATTCAGTTTTTATTATATTAAAGAACATATAAACAAGCTTTGGATTAAAGGGTTCATAAATAAAAAAGTGTAATTAATGAAAAGTTACATTTCAATAATAATATAGAATAGTAACTTATATTTAAAAATGTATAGTTATCACCAGGACTCGAATCCAAAACTTTCTCTTGCCAAAAGAATAAGTTTTTCTGTTTGACTTCGTAGTTATTCATTATATTTAATATAATGATCGACTATGGTCTAAAATTGCTACATTATATTAATTTTTATTAAATTTTGGACATTTTGACACAACTTATATATTATTAAGAATAACACATTCTTATTGTGAACAAAACATAGGTCTCTGATATTTTAAATACTAATTAAATGTATTAATTAAATAATTAAGATATATCAATGTATAAAAAATGTAATAAAAATGAATTGTTAATTCTGGCGTCTCCTATCTGTTTACTCAAAGGTATGTGAGATTCCGTAAAAACAAAGTAGATGGCTTTCAAATAGATGTATTAATTTGAAAATTGTAACATATAGTTTCGAAAATTTATCATCAATCCAATGTGTTGGTATAGCATAGTCAGATAATGCACGTTCCTCGGATTGGAAGAGATCCAGATTCGAATCCCGGTAGCAACAATAATATTTTTCGATAAAATTGATGTTTTATGTATATATTTCTTATTAAAACATTTAATTAGTATTTAAAATATCACAGATCTATGTTTTTAATAATACAACTTGACAATGAGAATGTGTTCCCTTAATAAAATATATTTTTATTAAATTTAAAATTATATGTATTTCTGTCCTCCAAGGGTTAAGGATAACCATAAAGTAATTGGTTGCGACACTGTATTGTCCTATATACCGTCTGTACTACGGCAACAATCTTTCAGATTCCCTGAAGGTTCAGTGTGAGGTCGGAAGTAGAAATAATAGTCCCACGTCTGGATATAGTTAAAAATTTATTAGTTCTATACAACTGTACAATAATATGATATACACAATCTGATGTCTTATCTGGAGAACCGAAGAGTATTGAAAAAGAGCGCGACTGCGCGTCCAGCGCCTTTCAACGCCTCCCGGATCCCCCCTTCCGCAGCGCCCACTCGGCACCGGTCAGTTTTCTAACATATGTCACCAAGCGGCCACACACATACATACAACTTTGACAATTTGACAAAAAAGACTTTCGACAGCATGTAGGAGAAGGATTCTTACATGTTTTAGAGATGTTTCCAGAAGAGACGATGAGAGTTTCGATAAGCTCGTGATCATAGAAACAGTTAAGGGAAATGACCAAATGAAGGAGAATAAGAGGACCCTCTTTAAATCTTTTGACGATAGTCGTAATTCAAGACCAGGAGGAATGGAAACGTACTATGTCCCAATTTCCAAATGTTTTAGGAGACCGTGACGCTCAATATTGAAGAAGACCGTTTAAAAAGAATAAATAATATATATTAAAAAAATTTACGCAGAAAATAAATTACAGCGCGATAGTCCCTCGAAAAATTTCCACGAATATGAAAATACTTCCCCGAAAGGGAGGGTTGGTGAGGAGAGGAGGGCAAAAGGTAGAATGATACATGTGCGAGTGTTTATTTTTCACTTTCTCGGTCCCCGCCATCACACCGCCTGCCGCCTACCGCCCCGACCTTATGGGATATTTAGGATTTGGCCATACCTCGCGCTGAGATACTACGAGCGAATAAACTCCGCGGTGGGGGCGAAATGAAACTTTAACGCGCAAATGTGGCGATCTCTTCAAATGTTTATGATTTCATATGAAAAACAACTTTAGTTTATGGTTCGGTTAAAAAAAGGACTTTGAATTTACGCCCCCGAACCGAGTGCGCAACGCGCCTGCTTTTGGCGGGAAACATTTATAAATGTATTAACCTTTTCGTTTCGGTGTCAAAAAACTTTAAACTATTCCAGTACTGGGTAACTGTGTTACCTCGAAACAATATCGATTTATTTCAATTTGATTTATTTACACATATCTATTTTTTAGACTAAGACTACTTTATTATCCACTAGGCTCATCCCCTGTTCTAGAGAAACCTCACATGATAGCAGGGGCGTGCATTGCGTACAAGCAAAAAAGGTGTGCATTACTAAAAATTCTGTAAACACATAATTGAAATAATCCATAAAGTTATAATTACGCTAGCGCCCACTGTGTATCAGCATAATCATTAATTGCGTAGTTCTGAATGCTACCGCGTGATTATTCTTCACTTTTTGCTACTACAATTGCTAGTCACTATTTTATTCTATCATTATATTCAAGCCATAAAAATGCTACCTAACGAATTGAAATTTTCACTCGGCAGTCAGAAATGGATCCGATGATCCATATTGTACGAAGTCCTTCCTAATGCTGTTTCCTAACACAATGATATTTGAAAGGTTTTGAACTTGGCTTAGAGCTGATCGAAGTATTTTCTTCCTCATTTACTAATTCACAAATATTTCTGCCTTACTAAAACGTGTTGTCTTCATGATTGTTCTTTGCGTTCGAGGATAATGCATTTTTATTAGAATGGATTCGTTTTTCCTAAAGACGCCAGTTAAACGAAAGTTCACAAACCTATGTACAATGTAGCATATAGTATTGTATAATATCTTGATAACACCATAACCTAAGTCGATACTTACTGCACGCCACTGCATAATATGTGAAGTTGAATTACAGAATTATGTGTGCATAATATTAAATTCTATTAAATATGTGTATATATGTACCTATGTACATAAAATATGTAGGTATGTATTAAAAATGTAAGTATATAATCATAAAAAGAAAAACATAGAAACCAAATTAAATTAAAAGAGAAAAGAATTATAAAATATATTATTGTGGAGGCTTTGCTTACACCTCACAGATCAATATGAAATAATACTCAACAGCTATATAGTCCGCCTGGTATCCACGAAATATAGATAACAATACACTGCGACACGACTAATCTTAGAAGCCATAGAACCGACCACTCTTCTCTTGGCCAGCTCCACGCACGCATCTCGGCACCACCTTCAGTGAACTTCGTTTATCTTGAACTTTGTATAATGTAACTTATTTGCTTACTTACCATCACGCCGTTTCCCCGTGGGGGTAGGCAGAGAGGATAGAGCGCCATACTTCTTTGTCCTGACACAATTCTTGCCTCATCCACATTCATACATCTCATACAAGCTCGCTGATTGTTTAGGCTTCCAACAAAACCATCCTCCATTATCTGGTTTACCTGGTTGTGCCAAGACTTCCGCGGACGTTCTTTATTTCTGGCGCCATCAACACTTGCGTCATATATCTTTCTTACTATTCTCTCCTCATTTATCCGTTCCATATGAACAAACCACCTAAGTGATCCTTTTTTAATCATACTCAATACACTAACATCAACTTTACATTCTTTCCTTATTTCTTCATTCTTTACTCTGTCATAAATAGATCTGCCACATATACGCCTAAGTGATCTCATTTCCACTGCATTCAGTCTACTTTAGTTCCTCTTCTGCCAGCTCCAGGCTTTACTTCCATATATCAGTGTCGGTACCAGGACTCCATTGTGCACCGCTAGTCTTGCCTCGGTTGACAAATTCCCGTTAGATATGATTTCATTCAAGGCACCGTTCACTTTATTTCCTGTAGTCACTCTCCTTTCGATATCATTCTCAGCCTTTCCGTTTATATCGAACATACTTCCCAAATACACAAACTCATCTAGTTGTTCCAAACATTCATTACCTACAAGTATTTAGCACGGTGTCATGGTTTCCCCCTTCTCGAATACCATCACTTTTGAGTTGTTAACATTGTTCATGAGGTCACCTTCCTAATGTAACAAACAGTTTAATTTCAGTTGTGCTTCTTTTGTATAATAATAATCGCACATATCGTAAGTACTGTTTTACTCATAATACGCCCTCTCTAGCAACAAATACCAGCTTCTATATTGTAACATTTCATATACATCATAAATACAATCCTCATACCGGTGGTCACCAACTAATAAATACCGAGCTCCATCAAACTACCAAGATATTATAAAGTGAATAAATATTTAAAAGAAGAAGAATTATAGTATGCAGATCAAACACGATCGCTTCAAACATGCTTTGGATATTCCTTGTGGTCTAAAGTCATAAAGCTTTGGACTTTTTGTTTCTAGCCGAAAACAGCACTGATGCAAATAAATTGACTCTGTCCATTAGAGACCAGTCATAACACACACTACGACATGGCGCGCGCACGGAGCGAATCAAAATACACATGCATTCTCAACTTTCGAACAGCTTATACTAAGCACACAGATACTAGCAATAGTGGATTTTATCATTCGTTCCGTATTCACAAAGTTTGAAAGTATTCGACTTTCGCGCATGCGCATTTAGTTCAGCCTATCAAGGTCTTCGAATACTGTATACGTATTCGTTAACAAAATCCAAGGTACAAAAAATGATTTTAATTTTAGTTTATGGGTATAATACACAGAATAACATGCGTACTCGTATTATGGAGCGAGCGGATTGGTTTTAGGAATTTGTTTGTGTGACGCATATTTGACAGTTTAGCTTGAACACTTACAGCTGAATCATTGAAACATTGAATCTTTCGATTATATATTTAATTCTTCATTTGAATTAAATAAAAATGGACCTATAATTGATGTTGCGAAGCGTAAAGGATTTATATAACTAATTTGATAGACTATTTTTGTCAGTAGTTGCATCTTGATTGTGAGCTAGTCTATAGATTTGTATATTTGATAATTGGTATAAACTTATTATTCGGCATTTCTTCTACAAAAAGTCATCGACCACCACTGGATGCACATATAAAATTAGAAAGTATGTTTTCAGAAGTATTCCAATTTAATAAAATCATTTTATTAATTTTTTTATTGTGTTGCAATCCTTTCACTTCAAAGTATATTCTTAGTATATAGATTTAATAGATTCGGGGTAGAGAGTAATCGAAGGAATCTGCTGAAAAAGAAGAATGTAGATAAATGTCGACAATTTTTCGAGAAACTTTAATTGTTTAAAAATTGGAAAAATGATGTTCAACGACAAAATATATGGAAAATTCAGGTTTACTTGAAAATGATTTAGATGCTTAAAATTAAACAATACTAAATAGTAATAACAATAAAAATAATAAGAATTTTTAAGAAGGGGAACATTATTGTAATGTTGCAGTTTTTTTCTGAACGTAGTTCTGAAGTATTCTAATACGAATTAAATGTATCAACTAGAAAGATAAACAGACAAATTTTCACATTAATAATGACTTTCTTAACCGTTATAATTAATAAATGTTTAATTTTAAATACTAAATTAATGTATTAATTATAAATATATACACATAAAATCAATTTTGTGGAAAAATATTGTTTTTGCGTCACCGGGATTCGAACCTGGATCTCTATTTCCAATCCGGGGAAGTACACTACCAATTGTGTTATAACACAAGTATTTTTCATGACAAATTTTCGAACCTATATGTTACATTTTTCAAATTAATACACCTGTCGTTCCATTATTTGAAAGCCATCTACATTATTTTTACAGAATCTCAAATACCTTTGAGTAAACCGACTGCAGACGCCAGAATTATCAATTCATTTTTATTAAATTTTGGACACATTGATACAACATATATCATTAAGGAAAACACATTCTTATTGCGAAGTTGTAATTATTCGGAACATAGGTCTGTGATATTTTAAATAATAAATTTAAATAAAATTGATTTTATGTGTATATATTTATAATTAATACATTAATTTAGTATTTAAAATATCACAGACCTATGTTCTGAATAATTACAACTTCACAATAAGAATGTGTTTTCCTTAATAAATGTTTAATTATTATGAAACATATAAATGATTTCCTTAGACTATTCTGTAAAATTAACCTTATATTTATCTACATTTACATTATAAAAAAGTGAGCTGCACTACAAACTTAATCTTATAAGATAACGCATCCATAATAATTTGTGTAGAATAATTAAATTATTAATTGATAAAGTTTATAGGATTGGGTCCAGAATGTCGAATAGATTAATAAATTTTAAAGATAATTAGTTGACGCGGTAGTTGTTTTGTCGTGCAACATATATATACATTTTAAAAAATAGGAACATAAAATAAAAATATAAAAGAACATCGTCACTGTCCAAAAAATAATAACTTTTTAAAATATTATTATTATTATTAAATAATATTATTTATTAAAAATAATAATTTTCAAATTATAAATCATAAATCAAATCATAAACTAATCACTTCAATTGTTTGTAAGATATAAACGATTAATATCTTAAAAACTCTCGGTAGTAAAATAAATAAATAATTCGAAAAAACTCACTTATTGATACATTACTTTTCCTAAAATTTTCAGTCTCCCCAATAAAGACCACCTTATTACTTTTTATTTGCATTTGTTATGTTATGGAAGGTACTCTCTGAGTATAGGGTTAATAGTAAACTTATACACGCAATTGCAATCCTATATGAAGGAAGTTCTGCGTGTGTAAGGATCAATGTATCATTACAAAGGGTGTCAAGAAGGGTTGTATAATGTCTCCATGGCTGTTTAACTTGTATATTGTGAAAGAACTGGAATGTATGAATGTGGAAGCGAAAATGGGTGATTTGATTGTATGCTGTTTATTGTACGCCGACGATGCATTATTAATGGCGAATAATGAACAATAATGCAAGGAACATAACCTTATTATAAATATTAATTAATTGTATTAATTATAAAGATATACATATAAAATAAATTTTATCAACAAATATTATTGTTGCGCCACCGGGATTCGAGCCTGGATCTCTTTCCAAACCGGGAAAGGTTATCCAACCAGATTATCCAACTATGCTACAGCGACAATATTATTTTATCGCGACAAATTTTCGAACCTATATGTTGCCTTTTTGATATTAATACATTTGATCGTTCCATTATTTGAAAGAGCCATCTACCTTATTTTTACGGAACCTCAAATACCTTTATTATAAATGTCAACAAGTCGAAAGTGACGGTATTCGAGAAGAAAGAAAGCAAGATATCGTGCTAAATACTTGTAGATAATGAATGTTTGTAACAAGTAGATGAGTTTGTGTGGGAAGTACGTTTGATAGAAACGAAAAGGCTGAGAAAGATATCGAAAAGAATTGTGACTGCAAAAAACAAATTGAACGGCGCTTTGAATGGAATGATAGCTAGTAGGAACTTGTCAACCGAGGCAAAACTAGTTGGGAGTCCTGGTACCGACACTGATGTATGGAAGTGAGGCCTGGAGCACGCAAAAGACGAACGAAAGTAGACTGAATGCAGTAAAAATGAGAATACTAAAGCGTATGTATGGCAGATCCATTTATGACAGAATAAAGAATGAAGAAACAAGGAAAGCTGATCTTAGCATAGTGAGAAAGATTAAGAAAGGATTAGGTGGTTTGGTCATAAGGAATGAGTAAATGAGGAGAGAATGGTAAGGAAGATATATGACCTAAGTGTTGATGGCATTAGAAATAGAGGACGTCCGTGGAAGACTTGGCACGATCAGGTAAAATGGATACCTAAGCATGGTATTCAAAAATAAAAAGATATGTGTAATAATTTAAAATATTTCAACCGACATCTTTTTTACTTTTGCTCGTATGAAGTCAGCGCACGCTGATGTAAGTTTTTAGAATTATGCAGTTTTCAAAGTTTGAAATGCTCAACAGTATCGGCAGTGGCGCGGAAGCCTCTGGTCTATGCATCTTCTTCAAGTCAAAACTTCAAAGTCCAAACGATAATGTTCCCAGAAGGGAATATTTATTAAACGCGGGAGCGGTTAGTAGTCTGTGAATATCTTGCCCAGCTTCCGACAAGTCAATTTATAAAGTGAATCTTGAATGTGTGTAATATAACAAACCCGCTATCAAAAGTTTCACAACGATTATCAAGTTGTTAAGTTTAACCGTTTTAGTGCTAAGCAATTTTCGATACAAACGATCGCAGCGCTTTTGCGACGCGTAGCATTCAAACGGTTAAATATTATTCGATAACTACAAGCTATTAAAATTATTTTTAAAAACGTAAAATAAACTACAACATAGTTTTCAGATATAAGTGG
This sequence comes from Eubasilissa regina, assembly GCA_022840565.1. Classification (NCBI taxonomy): domain Eukaryota; kingdom Metazoa; phylum Arthropoda; class Insecta; order Trichoptera; family Phryganeidae; genus Eubasilissa; species Eubasilissa regina. The sequence continues at coordinate 2,758,654 of JAINEB010000019.1, forward strand.
CATATCAAGAAATACACAAAATTATTATAATAATCTGTAAAAATATATAATAATGTATTTTTTATTTATTATCCTTGTTTTATTAACCACTGAATTGAGTTTAAATACTTTAAATAATGATAATTGGCGTAGGATTTTACACATAAATAACTTTTCGAAACAAATATCTAAACACCTACCACGAAACATTAGACTGGGATTTTATACAAATCGGTATAGGAAATTTACTCATAAATTCTAAAGACAAAGATGATAAATTTAACAATTCTGGTGTCTATAAACTTAGTTGCAAGGATTGAGCTGAATTTTATATTGGTAAAACGGGTAGAAATTTTAATATAAAAGTAAGGGAGCATTTGAGATGTTTGAACAATAGTGGGTTTTCATAATTTTCTAATCATTTGATAGAAAATGGTCACGGTTTTGATAAAAAATTGGGATTGTCAATTTTGCATATAAACAGTGTTGGTCACAAATTAAATAATTTGGAATCGTTGGAGATAAATAAAGCATGTAAAACTAATCAAAAAATTATAAACAACCAACTAAATTTAACTACGAGTCCCATTCTAAAATTTTTTCCTAAAAATTATTCGACTAAATTTGTATTAAGCAACAATTTGAGTTAGGTACTAAATTTATTTTTTAAATAATTGTCGTTTTTTTTTAAAAATATTTTTTAAAAATAGATTCTGGTGAAGAAACAATAATATATGTTTTTAGTTAGTTATGACATCCTAAAGAAGAAAATTGTATTTTTCGAAATCGGTAGATGTATTTAAATTCAATTCAGTGGTTAATAAAACAAAGATAATAAATAAAAAATATAAATTTTAACCACAAAGTTAATATTGCTAATTTTAAAAGTAATAAAATAATATGTTTACCCACCAATAGCAGTGCTGAAAAATCGTGTTTTTAAATAATCATACTTCAAATGCAATTATAAAAAATATCCTTAATTCTATACAATTAGCTTTTTATACTAATAACAAATTAAAGAATGATATATTAAATAACAAGGATAAAGACGGTATTTAAAAAAAACCGGACTCTACAAATTAATTACCGGGGTCTACGATTGCAATTGTTTTTATACTGGTAAATCTTGCAGAAATTTTGATATTAGAATTAAGGAGAACTTGAGATGCCAACAACTCTTCTGAATTCGCCAATCATCTTTAGGAAATAAACCATTCTTTTGACATTAATAAGGGTTTATAAATTACACATACAATTACTTTTACAGTTAGATAAATTAGAAATAAGAAAAAGTGTTGATAGCTAGCTAAATATTATAAATAACCAAATCCTCTTTACAAATAGTCATCTTTTTAATTTGTTTTTATATTAGTTCCTACTTAGTTACCCACCACTTTATAGTTTTGTTTTTATCTATGCTTGTATTTTTAATTTCAGTATACATACATATCATATGTATCGAAACATGTAGAATAATCAATAAATAGTGGTTTAAACAAAGTATTATGTCGTATTATTTATATTAATAAGTATTTAAAAAAAAAAAATACCACCACAAAAAAGATAAAAGGTTTTGAAATGTGGTGCCACAGGAGTACATTAAATATTTTATAGGTAGACAAAGTGCAAAACGAACACGTAAAAAACAAGTGCTGATCTCTATCGAGAAAAGAAAACTTGAGTACTTTAAGCACATTATATTATAAATGATGAGAAATATAAAGTAATACAAGTCACACCATAGAGGATTTAAGGAAAATGAGATGCAGAAAGAAGGCACATCTCCTGGTTGAAGAACTTGAGTGACTGATTCCATTGCAGTTCACGATCATTGTTTAGAGCAGCTGCTTCCAAAGTTCAAATATTATAGCATTGATGATTTACAGTCTTCTTAGGGGAGTGGAACATGAAAGAAAAAAATAAATATTAAATACATATTATCAGCATAAAAATTAGCAAGAGGAAGTACAGATAAAGGGTGGGCCAACTTAGGCTGACTGTTTTATAAATTTGTATCTTTGGTGGGGTTAATTTTTAATTGTATATTTTTTGCAGATAATAAAGAATTTATGAAAGTTTATAATAGCTTCATACCCAGTGCAAGAGCGCGTTAAAATTATTGAATTTTATTATGTTTCGCGAGGATCTATTTTCGGTGATCGACTAATTTAAAAAAATGCAGAGTTTACTTGGCCTCCCCGTTCCTCAGATTTGACGGCGCCTGATTTATTTTTGTGTGGCTACTTAAAAGGCCGCGTTAACATGAACAAACCAGCAACAATTCAGGAGCTTAAACAAAATAATCGTGCAGAAATAACAAATTTGGAGACAGAAACGTTGTGTAATGTAATGCAAAATACTTTAGAAAGAGCAATTATTTTTCAACAAGAAAATATAAGTCATTTGAATGGTGTTATTTTACACACATAAATTTAAAAAAAATAACAAAGTACGCTTTCATGTAATAATATTTTTTTAAATAAATATTAAAATTACAAAAGTTATATGCATTTTACATCAGTCAGTCTAAGTTGGCTCACTCTGTATTAAAATATATGTTAATAATGTGTATATGAGTGGTGCAAACGTTCGTTCCATAGGTAAACTCTAATTTCAGTTCATTTTTAACAGTCATTTTGATTCAATTCTACTTTAATATAGTACATGATTGCTCAAATAAAATTGTATAAAGTATGTTCGATCAATATGCTCTAGTTCTATCGTTATGCTATCGTCGCTGTAAGAAATATTTTTACATAATATTATACAATATTTACGATATTGATATTTTTTTTACGACAAATAAATAAATAATACAAATTAAATATATAATATTTGTTGCATTCAAAGCATAGAAGCCGAAACAATTCAGGACAGGAAGGAATAAGCACTCACCAATCCGAATTCTGCTGGCACCTCCGAAGATGTGAACTGCATATTTTACTCATTATTTCGTCAAAGGTTCCGACAGTATAGACGCGAAGTCTCGAGATTGTATTTATAATATTGTAAACTGCACCATACACGTATAACCGTACTGGCTCAAGGTCGCCAATCGACTGGTCGGCGGCGCGGCCGAGCGGCGAAGGAAAGGGGGTGGGGAAATTTTCGTTCAATAATTATTATTTTTATATACACTTAAATATATGTCCCAAACAGTATTAATTAGAAAGATATACAGAAAAATGAAATTCATCGAAATAATATTTCTGTTGCTACCGGAATTTCAACCTGGATCCTTTCCTATACGGGAAAATGCTTTAACCGATTACACCACACCAACATAGTAAGTTGACGACAAATTTTCTAACTTATATGCTGCAGTTCTTTCAAATTGATAGATATATTATTTCAAATTTAAAAGTTCATCACCTTTTATTGCATAAATTCAAAATACCTTTGAGTAATATCTGAGTATAAGTTTATCCAAAATTTAATAAAAAATAATTTGTTTTAATTTTTGGCCCGGTAAATAGTGATTATTAGAATCTCGGTAGCAACGAAATTATTTTTAGAATAAATTGAATTTTTCCGTATATCTTTCTAATTGGTACAATTAATTTATATTAAAATACCACAGAACTATGTTCTAAAAAAACAAACTACACAATAATAATGTGTTCTTCTTAATTAATTAAAGAAAGTTCTACAAAGATTTAAACTTGATACATTTATATTAATAAATAATTTGAATTTATAGAATTATTTACCAAACAACTGCCATTAAATATATATTCTCTATACATGTCTACAGTCTTACTAAAGGGAAAATAATTACATTTACTGATGACACTACTATATTGTTTCGTGGAAAAACATGGGACAAAGTTTACGGATATGCTGGTATTAGATTAAAAAAGATCAAATTGTGGTTTGAAATGTATCTTCTCACATTAAATATTGACAAAAGTAAATAAATATGTTTCAGTATCAATGAAGCTCGTACTCCAAATCTCAATAATTCGTTAAAACTTCATAATTGTAACACTAATACTACTCTACCTTTATTATCATACATAGCTTGCAAATGTAAGGAGCTAGAGAGAGTAAAAAGTATTAAATACCTTGGCATTTGGATTGACCAACTCTTAAACTGGTCTGAGCATGTCAATAAACTTTGCGTTAAATTAAGAAAGCTGACATACTTTTTCAGATATCTTAGGAATGTTCTAGATAAACGTATGCTGAGAATAATATACATTGCGCTCTGCCAATCCCTTGGTCCCTAGGTTGGGGTGGAGTTGAGAAAACTGCCCTTAACCAGTTAGTAATTATAAAAAAATCTATTCTTGGAATCATCTACAAAAAACCGTATAGGTTTCCGTCTGACTCACTGTTTGAGGAATGTCAGCTTCTTGATATTCGATAACTCTATGTAAAAAGGCTGATCCTTCATTTTCATTCCAACAAAGAGCTTTATTAATATCCATCTCATAATTATGCTACGAGAGTAAAAAAGAATAGGCTCACCGTTAGGTCTAAAATGAAAACAACCTTTGGTCAATCCTTTTATATATTTCTGGTCCCCAAGGCCTATAACATTTTGCTGAGCAGTATGAAACAATTCTCGATGAATAAACTCAAACACCATCCCAGGAGCTGATTATTGGGTGTTGGTAGAAAGAAAACTGAGCAAAGATTCATGGAAATGATCACATGAACAGAACATCATTTTTCTGTTTTGCATAGTGTTTCAATCATAGGATAGCGAGACTATTTTACTTATTTATTATGTTATTAGAATTCTTTATAACCTGTCTTCTTCATTCCTAATATTTTTGGTTTTAAAAAAATTTATTAATAATGGTTTTTAAATTTGTATAATAAACAATTGATGAACCTGTCCCTTAAGTACAGACTTCAGTCTAGTTAGGGAGACAGTGATAATCTCTTACATTATGAAACTTGTTCATCTTTTTTTGTATATTTATAAAAATGTTTATAATGTTAAATATGTACGTATATTAAGAATATGAACAGAATAAAATAAATTAAAAAATATATAAATTTATCTTTAAAATTTAAATAGTGATACATCTATGTTTACCAAAAAGCACCTCGTGTGAGACAGTTAAATTAACTAACCTACTCCAAGCATCCATTATTCACACTCACACAACATTCTGTCACCACTTTATCTATCTCTAATGCCATCACCTCAGGGTTAAGGCCTTAATTAAACAATTAGAAAAAATTAAATGGCGTGAAGCCTTTATCTTCAAATGATACAAAAAAAGCGTTAGCTTTGCCGTGCATCAATTTCGTTGGAAGGCTTTCTTTGGGGTTACTGAAGCTGTTTTCGCAGGCCGAGGGAAGAAAAAGTGGACTTTGCTTCGAGTAAATTGGGCGTAAAAAGATGATTAGATCAGATGTTCTGTACACGGGCTCTGTCAGTTGGCTCTGTGTCCAATTTACCCTTATCGAGTTCTTATAAGGGTTTTTTGGAGTCAACCTATCCTAGGTAGATGTCTAGCGGTATTCTCATTCTGAATGATACAAGCGCCAACTTATTTACCGAAAAATATATTTTAATTACTTGGTGTTTAGCGATACAAGATAAGAAATAACTTTATATTTAAATTAAATTTAAAGTGTGTTATTTAAAAATAAATAGTACTTCAATTTCAATTATATTTAAAAGAAAGAACATATATGTATATATAAGATATATATATATCACTCCATCCCTGCAAATAATATGTTTTCTGGTTCGCCCCGTCCCACCTCATATATAAATTATTGTGATTTGTGTTAGTCTCTTGAAACATCCTTTCTTATTTACCATCTCGTAGGTAGAGAGGATAGAGCGCCGCACTCTTCTGTCCTGACACATAGTTCTCGTCTCATCCACATTCATGCATCTTCTCATACATGCTCGCCGATTATTGAGGCTTCTAACAGGACCATCCTCCAGTATCTGGTTTACTTGGTCGTGCTAAGTCTTCCGCGGACGTTCTCTTTTTTTGGTGCCATCAACACTTGCGTCAAATATCTTCCTTACTATTTATTCTCTCCTCATTCATCGGTTCCATATGACCAAACCACCTTAGGGATCATTTCTTGATCTTACTCACTATACTAAGATCAGATTTATATTATTTCATTATTTATTCATTCTTTACTCTGTCATAAATGGATCCGCTACACATACACCTAAGCGATTTCATTTCCACTTCATTCGGTCTACTTTCGTTCTTCTTTTGCCGGCTGCAGGCCTCACTTCTATACATCTGTGTTGAACAATTGAAACGTCCCCTGAATTTCAATTAATGTTAAGATGGTATTCTTTTGTTTGTGGAATAGAACAATATAAATTTTCTGCATTCATTTTATTTTATTAATTGTATATATATTATTTTATGAGATGTTAAGTATTTTTTTAAAGCGCATTTTTTTTTACCCTGGAAGCTGCCGAAAAACATATAATTTTTTAAAATCTCATCTATAGAAATGAAAGTAATTATTTGAAAAATAGGACTTCTCGGTTTACGTTTCAGTCGTTATTTTAAATTTTACTTGTTTGGCTCGCCATTACCACTTGGTTGAGTTTCTGTCTCAATTTCTCCGCCTCTCATGTGCTCTTTGATCGGAGAACAGTAAAATTCGAGAGACACACTACCTTCTACATACATCGCATACGAAGTGGTCCTGTTGCTCTGGCCGATTCAGTTGTCGCTCATTTTTAGCTTGTCTGGGTGCTGTGACACCGTCAGCCCGAGAGCAGATACTCTTCCAATTCCCACGATTTTGAGACATCTGCTTTCAGTCCTGGGTCATTCATTCATTCAGTCATTCAGAATTTTTCGAAGGCAATCCTTGTACAATTTCTTCTGCCGCCTAGATTTTCCCTTGTATGACGTATCCGGTCCAGCTTGCTCTCGATTCCACGATCCTGTCCTCAATAGGTCGCTACTTAGAGCAATGTAAAACTAAGAAATTGGTTACATAGTCGCTCCAGTGGATCTGCAGAATGCGATGGAATGTTGGTAGAACACATCCAGACTCTTAACTTGTCTAAATATAATAAATATCACTTGTGTAATCCCAAGCCGGTTTCATGAATATTTTTTTTTTTATCGTATGGTCTGTCTTCTGTAACTCAAATATTATATAAAACAAATACAAAATCTTCAAACAGCCAAAGTGAAAAAAATTGTAAGCGTGGAAGCATTTGAATTGAGGCATAATCTAAAATCATTATATTCTTCCGTAAACGTTCTTCCTGTGCACGGGCGGTAACGGCTCCTTTTAATAAAATACAATTAAAATATCAATGCTCTAAATAGGGTGGCTAATTTAGAATTGTGAAATTTAAGTGTACTTAATTTAAATTTCACAATTCCCAAAATCACCAATAAGTATGGATCTAGGACATTACAATATGTTAAGGAAAACACATTCTTATTGTGAAGTTGTAATTATTCAGAACATACGGTCTGCGATGTTTTAAATACTAATTTAATTTATTAATTATAAATATATACTGGCGCTATGACACAATTGGTAGTGTACTTCCCCGGATTGGAAATCCAGGTTCGAATCCCGGTAGCTCAAAAACAATATTTTTCGAGAAAATTGATTTTATATGTATACATTTATAATTAATACATTAAATTAGTATTTAAAATATGTTGTTCTTGCACTAAAAAATAAACTACCCAGGTCCTTACAAAATAGTACGCTTTCTTACAATTTGAAAGAAATTATAAAAAAGTTACTTATCAAAAATAATGTCTTACTTGTAAGCATGAAGTGAATTGTTTAAACTATGACACTGATTAGTTATTATATTTTGATTAATTATTATAAATGTACCTGCAGACAAAGGCTAAGATGTTTTGTCAATCTAGTTTTAATTACAAGAATTAAAACTTCCCTAGAATAATCATGAATTGGCTGATAAAATAATTAATACGTAACCAACGTAATAATGCACGATGCAATAATAAAGGTATTTAAAAAAAATCAGTATTTTATAATAAATGACGTACTGAAAGAGAGTTATTCACAGTGAAAATTCTTTAGCTTGACAATGGTTAAGAATGTGGACAACGTCAACAAAGTTATGATGTTGTATGTTGATCATGGGCAGTTGAATAAAAGTGTCTAAAAAGATAACAAAAGATGGCGCCAGACGCGACGCCATTTTGATTCCGAAGCACCGGTTAAGTAAGTACTGCGTCACGCTAATCGAGCGGAACAATCTATAACACGGACCAACAGAATGGAATGGAATATCTGTAATATTTATCAACCCCAGAAACATTTCAAAACACCCGGTGATTCTATATTTAACTCAAATTTTATTCCAGTGAGGTCTGCAATATATTTATATATATTTGTTACCAATGGTATTTTTATAAATGGTGTATATTTATTCGATTTAAGATTTGCAATTAATATAATAACTATTAAAGATAACGCATTCTTATTGGGCAGTTATTGTTATTCAGAATATAGGTCTGTGATAAACAAAAATTATGAAATATACAAAGAAAAAAAATTCACAGTGTCAGCATGTTTTTACAAAATCAAAATTAAAAATAAATATAAAATGTGAAGTAGCGATTTATCTGTCACCATTGAGTTGAGACACAAAAAATTGTAATAGTATAGTCCTATAAAGAATTAAATTAACAGCAAAAATGTGGAAATTTATTCCCCAAAGCATGCATTCTGGGGACTGCGGAGTTAGCTAGTGCATGAGTTCCGACATTGTCACTGTAATAAAACAATGGTGTGTGAAAATCAAGCAGACGAACGATCAGGCGGCAGTCAGTCATACCATTGATGATCCTGTATAGAAACATAAGGTCGATCATCGTACGTCTCACTGATAATTTTAACAATTTCAGATGGCTAAGGAGATAATCATAATTGATATCCTCAGAGAGTATATTTCATTTAAAATTAATAAATTTTAGAAACTTTCTCTGGATTCTTTCAACCGCAGTCGAGTGTACAATAAAGTGTGGAGACCATATGACTTAATACATAATCAATTTTTTCGAAAAGTATATTGTTATTGCTACCGAGATTCGGACCTGGATCACTTTCCAATCCGGGGAAGGTGTATTATCTAACTATGCTATAGCAGACAGTACCCATATGTTACATTTTTCAAATTAGTAAGAATATGTCCTCCTTAATGATATATAAATTGTATTAATGTGTTCAAAAATTTAATAATAATGATTTGTTAATTCTGGCGTCTCCTATCGGTTTACTCAAAGGTATTTGAGATTCCGTAAAAACAAAGTAGATGGCTTTCAAATAATGGAACGATAGATGTTTTAATTTGAAAAGTGTAACATATAAATTCGAAAATTTATCGTCAATCTACTGTGTTGTTATAGCATAATCGGATAATGCACATTCCTCGGATTGGATCCAAGTTTGAATCCCGGTAGCAACTACAATATATTTTTCTGTGAAATTGGTTATATATGTATATCTTTATAATTAATACATTTATTCAGTATTTAAAAGAAATATATTAATCATTTGAAATTTCTCATGAAAACTTGAATCTTATCTAAATAAATAGAATACTACAGGCAAAATTGCTAGATTAGAAATTAATTATTTTTATTTATTTATTTTTTAGCATAAAATAATACATTTGAAATAAAGGTAATTACTTTACTAGACGTGGTCTGTTCTAAAGCTATTAATTACTTGTACAGTTTTTATAAGTTGTATAGTGTTAAAGTACAATCAGACGTTATGAAAAATATGTTTGTCTATAATATAGTTGGAGACAATGTGTAGGTAGTTAGGTTAGCACAAATGACAAATTAGTTTAAATTTGATTTCTAATATAATGTAGAGAAAATACAAGACTGATAAAATAGTTTTACACAATTGAAAAATATCAAAATGGAAGGCGTAAGTTTAGAATTAGTCTCCTTATGTATGTATGTACTATGATGAGCCATCTCCCCAAATGTATCAAGGGGAAACCATTAGGATAACAAAATTACACTGAGGAGCGTATGATTGATTAAATAATGGCTTTCGATGAAGTAAGTCACAGTGTTTTAAGAGAAGAATTTTTGGTGAATGCATTCATTCAATCCTTAAACACGGCAGTGAGACCTGAACTCTGAATACTAAATTGACTAAGAAGTTTCAGAAGACCCAACATAGTATAAAAATCTTTAAGAGTAGTGTAAGACAATACAAAATTAATGATTTAAAAATTTGTTAATATTTCATCAACCTGGTCTTCTGACAAATTCATCTCCACCAGTTTTGGGTCTGTCAATTACATTTCTCGTACCAACGTATTGCTGGATTAAAAGGAGAAGTGCATTCTTTGTACACTATGCAAAAGAAAATAATGAATTTATTTAAGAAGAACTTCCCATGACCGATACCCAAAACATAGTGATTTGCTAGCTATGGCTTCGGGCCTTTTATTATCTATATTATTCTCGGTTAATATAAACATTTTTTATTTTAAGGGAAGATTTTAGTCTCTTTTTATGGGTTCATTGAACCCGCTGGTTAACCTAAACACCGACCCTTGGTATCACAAGTGGGCTTCCAAGTAACCAAGTTCGTTGGCCTGACAAGTTACTCACGGTGAAAACAGAAACGAATTCAATTATGATATGTAGGTATGAATTTAAATTGTATAAATTGCATTTAGTTTGATAAACCATAAAGTTAGTAGGTAGAAATGGTAATATAAGTAATAGTATGAAGTAAGAAGTATGAGAAGGTAAGTAGCCGGAATATAATACGCCAACTCATTGTCTTCCGTCAGATTTATTTTATCCATTTCGCAGCTTGCGAATTATTCAGACGCTTTGTACCTAGTCATCGAAGCCTCCCTTATTAAACGAATTTCATGAATTATCGGCTCATAATACAATATATTTGTGGTCTTGTGGTTGGGTTATTTGCCTAGTGAGCTAGTGGTTGGGGGTTTTAACCTTATTCCAGATCATTAAGTTAGTACTATTTTCTTAGCACAAGCATTTAGCATAGTTTGAAAATAGTAAGAATATTAATGTACGCATATATATTTAAAAAAAAAATGATAAAGATCCAGGTTAGAGGACGTTCGCGAAAGACATGGCACGATCAGGTAAATCAAATATAGGATAATGGTACTGTTAGAAGCCTCAATGATCGGCGAACTTATATGAGAAGATGTATGAATGTGGATGAGGCGAGAATTGTGTGTCAGGACAGAATAATGTGGCGCTCTATTCTCTATGCCTACCTCTGCGGGGAAACAATGTGATGGTAAGTTAGTTAGTTAATTATAATGACTTCTCCACATTCCATTTACGTTAACAGCTTAGCGATGTTTAATGATGTATGTGTGTTTTTTTGTAACCTGTTTTTTTGCTTTTCTCAGTAGGTTAAGGGTATAGTTTTATGTTTTTAAAATTTCTAGTGATAGATTAAATTTCGTCGAATATATTTTTCTGTCACGTCTATTTTTTATTGATTTCTATTTAAAAAATTTTGGTGTTAGATAAAATTTCCCCGCATCTTCTTTTACTATTAAACCTTACTTTTTTCAAATGCTTTTACTCTGTGAGTGATGGGATAAGATCCCGTGGACTGTATCGAGTACAATAATGATTAGTTGACGCAATACGAATTGGATTTAAGAGAGGAATATTGGCAAATGGATCTGGCCTATCTTGATCTCGATCCTGGATTGGACGTCAAGTTTTCACCTCCAGTTAACTCGCACCTTTTTAGTGAAGAACCGAGATATCACTGTACTTCCAGAGTTGTTTAGAACACCACCACTTTGTGGCTCCAGAAAAAAAAACACATATCTTGACGGCTCCATGTCGGAAAGTAATCTGTTCCCACGTCGACGAAATCACTAAGAAATTAGTTGGCCAGAACGGGACAAGTATATAAATGCATAAAGAGTAGGTGACTTGCGTCAACAGTGAGATTTTTCTCTTTTCCAAATTTTTTATTATTTTTCTATTGCCACATCTGACCACCAGGATGGATAAAATGCCAGCCAGAGTAACACAATAAATATAAATAAATTGACACTGAAATGTAACGCAGATAGCTGACAAATTGGAAATGTATTATAGAACTCGTCTTTTAAACTTGTGATGATCCACATATAACCAAACTGATAAAAAAATATGAATTCCTAGAAATTTCTAGAGCTGATACGGCAGGGGCCGGGGCGGAGACGCCAGGGGCGGGGGAGGGGTGAAGACGGTCGAGGGTTGAAAAACGAAAGCTTCGAGTTAGTCAGGCCCGAGCGGGCGGGGAGTCGGCTTCAGGGGGGCGAAGAGGTCGTATGGGTGTCGGTCGGTCGGTTGGAAGCTTTGCGCGGGGAGCGGGGAGGGGATGAGTTTACGCGGCCGCGAGAATTGTTAGAGTTTATCTAATGTGGAAGTGATAATTGATTAACTTACGACGGTGTTGGCGGACAATTTATTCGATCCGGATATTATCGCGGGAGACGTGTGTTAGTGCCCAGAAGGACGTCGGCAGCGAGGACCTGATTGAATCTTGATGAGTTTTTTTGCATGCCTTTGTTGACTATCATTCTACTTTACCGCATTTTAATATATGTTTTGATTCTTTATGATTACTCAAAATTATAATCGAACGATAACCACTTTGGTTGCTGCAGAGCTCGGTCTTGAATAATATAAATTGCTGTAATCATGGAGAAACAAAGTATTAATGTGTATTTTAACCATTTGTTATATTATATACTGCACGATTAATCCACCAAAGGAATTAACAAGCTACTACCATTGTCGAATGACTTCGGCGATTTTACACACAACAAAATAAGGAGCTGCATTTATTTATCTATTTATTTACCTTCTTCGGCCAGAGAGCTGAACTGAATATTCTGATATGTAAGCCTGCTTGGAGGATTTCGAACGTGAGCGAAAGGGTTTAGGTCGACCTTCAGGGCGTCTGGTACCTATGGTGAAGTATAGTTTGGCACTGATATATGGGCGAGTCGCGTTGATTTCGAGACCTATCGCTGAGAGAATTTAGATCCGCCACTATGCCTTGTCGTCACCTACAAGAGGCTACAGGCTAAGGTGACGATTCCGCGGCGGTTTCGGTTCTCTCAACATACGTTATGTGCGCCACAAACTGTATGTAGCTTACGAGCGTATCAGGTGGGTTCCTGTAGGATTTTCCGAACACCCCGTACCTCAGTATAGTTGAGGAGGATGATAGTAGGATCTCTAGAGGTTAATACCCCGAGACAGTGTTCCTGAAATGTGCTACAATTAAGCCGCCACGTCGGCAATCCACACACATACACACGCACCAGCATGCAGTAATAATAATCCTAACTATTTGTTCCTGGCCTTATTCGAGATGCATTGTTCGAGACACCGAGGATCATCCTGCAGATAAATTAAACTATTCTTCTGACACCATTGTTACATGACCTACGTGTTCAGACGCACCCAAGGAATTAAGGGAATTTCCTGATAATCGTACTGTCATGTCACAATCATCACAATTAATTACCTTCAGTGGTGGACGCGGCCCGGATTGGCCACTTTCCTACCGATACTGAATAGCTGTCACAATCATCACAATTAATTACCTTCAGTGGTGGACGCGGCCCGGATTGGCCACTCTCCTACCGATACTGAACAGCAACGTATTGGAGATACAAGGATCTCAGCCATGCATCTTGAATGAGTCATAACAAATGATTTTGTTCACTTAGACATTGGCCGAATCAAAATTTTGGATTATCATCATCATCATCTTAACTTTTTGAACGCGTTGGGTGATCAGGGTTCGAAGTTCAGGATCCGACGTCTACTGCGAATATGCGCCAGACGTACGGATTTTGAATTTGGGGTTAGGGGAGTCGAACGTACGCCACAGTCTGGTGTCTGGGGAACTTATCATGTAACCACGGAACATATTTGTCAAGCGAGGCAGACACTCAGCATGTCGCATGTTGTTTCACATGTCCACATAATTTATGAACAGCTAGGCGACGCCACGAAGCGGCCACAGTCACGAGTACGAGTCTACGACAAGGTTGGTGTCATACGTATAGTTTCACCCCCACTTTACATTTTAGCTCTGAATAATGCGTACATATGTATAATTTCTTCCACACTCTTACATTCTAGCTCTGAATAACACGTACATAATTAATGCTATAACGGGCGCGCTCGAATATCATACCGCTTGACGGGAAGTTTCCCGTTACTTAGTCGTATACTATAAGATAATCGGTATATTTATTTTAATAATTGCTCTATAGGTATTTTAACGGCTATAATATTTGGATATTTGTAAACTTTGGACATTTTGATAATTGGAAACGCGGGTTAAAAGAACTAGGAGCATTACGGACATAACATGGGAAATATTCTTAACCGCTAGAACGATCACGTTGGCCAAATTTAGATATTAAGCGAATAGACTAGCATTAAGCGTAAAAATTAGTATTAAGTAAGGTAGAAAGCTAGATCTTACACTGGTGCCGGAAAGCAGGGGTTTTATTAATTATTCTGAATTAATTTTAGAGTAATATAATTATTCGAAAAAATATATATATATATAACAGACGTAGGGAAATACGGAACTGCCACAGGTGGTGCCGGCGACCAGGAGAATTATTATTTAATATATAATTATATATAAATAGGCTTAGAAAAGTTCGGAAATCATCTCGTTGGTGCCTTGGACCAGGAGTTATATTATTAATTAGTAAATTAGAGGAATAATCAATCACTTCAATTAATATTATTAGAAAATATTAAATCGCCTCATTGGTGCTCGCGACCAGGAGGCCTAGAGGTTTGTTATTTATAATAAACCTAATAATATTTAAATATAAGCCTAGAGAAATATCGAATTCACTTCAGTGGTGCCTTGCGACCAGGAGATCAGGAGCATATTATTTATTATAAATTAATTAGTAAGCCATAGAAAAGTCGGAAAACACCTCATTGGTACTCGCGACCAGGAGGCCTAGAGTTTTATTATTTATAATAAACCTAATAATATTTAAATATAAGCCTAGAGAAATATCGAAGTCACTTCAAACTTCGCAACAGTAATTTATTTTAATAGATATTGCTCACTTGGACGCGTAGGTTAAACGTATTTTATACCCGACAAGTTAACGTTAAGTAAATTTAGTTACGCTGCACGGTTAACAATTTTCCTAGCTTACCTGATGTGTTATTTACGGGGAGAATTTACTGAAAATCCTACAATGACCTGCCCCACACACTATTAAGTTGCGCATGAAACATTTTCAATTAGTCGGGTGCAATTTTCAGGCTATAGGATGTCTATGAAGTCTTTCCCATTTTAGATAAATAATGGAAAATTTTCGCTCAGTTATGGACTTTTGTATGATAAATTTGGCAACCGAATTTGCCGGCGTTATACTATATCAACATTTTGTCTCTGAACAAAAACGAAACACTTTTATTTATGAATATTGTAGAACATTTTCGTGTTCATAACATGAAACAAAATTTAAAATATTTTTTTAATATGAAATATTTAGTTGATTTTTTTTGTTTATTAATATTGTACTGGAAGTTATGGAGCCATCTAGCAATTTTCATTTAAAAATATTTGATAAAATTATCTATTATTTTTATTTTTAAGATTAGCAAAATCAGTTTTGTGAATAAAATCCATTATTTTTAATTGTTAACTTTGTTTTATTAACCAATTAATGAATTAAATATATCTACCGGTTTCCATTTTTTTCTTCAGGATGTCATTAACTAATTAAATACATATGTTATTATTTCTTTAACAGAATCTATTTTTAAAAAACAATAATTATTTAAAAAATAAGCTTAATAAATTGTTACTTGATGTTACAAAATTATTAGAATAAATTTTTGGAAAAAAATTTAGAATGGGACTTGTGATTAAATTTAGTAGGTTGTTAATAATTTTTTTATTAGTTTTACACGATTTATTTATCTCAAACGATTCCAAATTATTTAATTTATGACCAACACCGTTTACATGCAAAATAGACAATCCCAAATGTTTATCAAAACCATGACCATTTTCTAACAAATCATTAGCAATTAAAAATTATCAATTAAACAGATGTTTACTTCCAACGGGAAAAAATAGATGTCTCACTAAAAGTAAGATGTATAAGTCAAAATCAGGTGAAAATTTATAGATTATTATGGCGTAATATGAAATTCTGGGCTTGAGTCCTGATGACTGATTTCCTTTATATATCGATCGTTTATATATATATATAAAATGAGGAGATAATGGTCAGAAAGCTTTATAATGCAAGTGTTGATGGCACCAGAAGTAGAGAACGTCCGCGGAAGACTTGGCACCACCAGGTGAACTAGATATTGGAAATTGATTCTATTAGAAGCCTGAACAATCGGCGAGCTTGTATGAGAAGATGTAAGAATGTAGATGAGGTGAGAATTGTGTTTCAGAGTAGAAGAGTGCGGTTTTATTCTTTCTGCCTACCTTCGCGGGGAAACGGTGTGATGGTAAGTTAGTTAGTTATATATTTATAATTTGTTTTAGATTATTTAAAAAAAAGTAACCATAGTTTTATTATTGTCAATCGTTGTTGCCGTAATTACCTTTGATAGCTAGTCTTGAGTTTTTTAATTCGTTTATTGAAAATATTCGTTTAACCTATATAAACAAAAAGACACCAACCTTATCCAAACTGGGCTGTTAGTCGCCGATTCTTCTACCAATGGTCACTCTCTTTGCAGTCTTGAATCTTCTTAAACTAGGCTGCTCAGCCTCCAAAACTTTATACAACCGATAACCATAAAAATACAATACAAAATGTTTTATATCACCGCCATAATAATATATCCCGAAAACGTCTGTGAACAGAAGCAGTTTCGCTTTTGTTTTTGTTTTAAATTAAGATAAAGGGAATGCACATATTCAAACTATAATACCAGACCTACCCATCGAAGTATAAAATACGTAAATAATCCTTTAATAACTGTTCACTATATCTTAGATAGATTTACTAATGGTCGTCTAATTTACCAATGCACTGGTAGTTTTATACTGATATAAGGTGGTCAGAAAGGCGTGGCAAAAAAACCCTTCAAAGATTTCCTAAAAGCAAACCTTTAAAATACCAACATTAAAGTACGATACACGGGAATCAGCTACTGAAGACAGATCTAACTGTAGGGCAATGATATATAATAGAGAAAATTTGAAGCAGAATGTAAACAGGAGGAGAATATGCAAACATGTGGAAATGTAAACAGGGTACAGAAGTCAGCCGCAGTCGTTCCAGAACTTGTGAATCCAGGAAAGGTAGACATCTTCGGACATGAGGAGCCGATGATGATAGACTTTTATATACGTTTGTATATATGCTTCGTATTGAGTGGTCTATTTTTCATTATTATTTTTAATATATGTATGTATTTTAAGGAGGAAAAAGCACAGCATATTCAATCGCAGTTTTAAGTAGTGGACACATTTTGCTAGGTATTTATGACAGATCCACAGATCGCCGACGGCCGTGCGCGTGTGGATGCTTTATTAGGTTTACTATACTTATCTGTCACAACTTTTGTGTATGTTGTTATCTATGACTTTGAACTGTCAAGAAGTGAACGTCCCATTGGTCTGTTTTTATACAATTACTGTAGTTATTGTGTGTTTCGGTTTTCTCGCGGCGCGTGCTGAAACTACTATTGTGTTCAGAGTGCTTCGTGTGAATCGGAAAAGTTGTTACTGAAGTTCAGAATAGCTGTGATTATGGCAGAGAAAATCTAGGTAAGTCGTGTTCTTCCTGGTTGGTCTTTGAGTCCTTATTATTCTGTTCCTATACCAAATTCCTACCATCCTTCATACTTCCCGTTTCACCACCATCTTGTGTAAACACATTTGATGTAGTGATCGCGACACTTTCTATCTATATTTTCCACATTTAATGCTCTGAATGCAGCTAAATACAACATTTATTTTTTGTGAAGATATTTTCAGAAAAATATGATCTGATTAACCACACTGTATTTCGCTTCCACTTAAAGCTTTTGGACCACGACCGACAACTGTGTATAATTTTCATTCATGAACAAGAAAAAAACATATTTAGTGTTTGTGTTTCAATTTTGTATGCATTAGTTTGTTTTAGTTAAATTTTTCTACTTCAATAACAGATTCAATGCGGGTTTTTTAATTTGCATGAACGTTGTGATGTTTATATACAATAAAGTTATTTTATCAGATGTGTGATTGAATTGATAATAATTTAAAAAATATTTACGATATTATTATAAATTATCATTTGTATTACGTGAACTCGTACTTTTGTAAAGGTTCGTATCATCAACGATGTAGAAAATAAGTAGAATTATGTTCTTCTTCTTTCATATCAAAGAACTATGTTCTTGTTTGTGCAATTTTCGCTTTACGTCTATGGAGGTATATCGCCTCTATAACCGACAACATCGCGGACGGTTTCTGAATGCACCCGACAAATACTTGGGTGCAAACCATGAGTTCTTATCAGCCACGTAATCTTGCCGGTACCGAGCAGATATAAAACAATAATATGGGTGGCCAGCCGCCCAGAGAGTCGTCTCTAGCGCTTCACTTCTTTTTCACCCGGTTTTCCTATCAGTTCTCCAGCAGACGTCTATAAACTGTAAGCAGTCTTTATTGTCCATCCTGCTCTAGCCACAATCACGCACACATCTTCACACACACACACACACACACACATTCTGAAATAATACTCAAACGAACACGTGAGCGCTGGGAGAAATGAGGCCCCAGCCTTCATATATATAACCTTCTGATCAACACTCTTTCAATAAACATCACACCTTTTTTCCCAAAATGTGTTTGACCAGGAGATTACACAAAAGTTGTTTGTTTCGGCCTCCATTTTTCAATATTATCGTCATCTAAAAAGGTGACATACCTATTGATCTATTAGAACTTTTACAGTATTTATTATGGACTTCTTTGGCCAACGTCTTTATGTCTTTCTCTAATAAGTTTCACTTACATGACACATTACTATGTAGCAAATATAGGTTATGATGAATTTATTTTTATTTGTGATTTTAAGATTTATTGTTTAGAATTCAAAATTTATTCTATTATTATTAATCTGGTTTTTGTATTCCACGAGATTTTAGCGTCTTGTGTTAATCTACTTTAAAGGTTTTTGAAGTTTTATACTTGTTTTACTTGCTGATTTTCAATACTGATATTAATTTTTATTGGTGTTCTTTAAATTTAATTTTAGTCAGCACAATTTTTAGTTGTTCCTTATCGCTGCCATGTTATCAACAAACCTGTACCATATATTTCATGGATTTTTATTTATTCTTCTTAAGGAAAACACATTCTTATTGTGAAGTTGTAATTATTCAGAACGTAGGTCTGTGATATTTGAAATACAAATTAAATGTATTAATTAGAAAGATATACATGTAAAATTAATTTGATCGAAAAATATTGTTGTTACTACCGGGATTCGAACCTGGATCTCTTCAAATTCCAAGAATGTGCATTGATCGATTATGCTACAGCATACAGTACATTGAAGATAAACACTTTTCAATTTGATACATCTATCGTTCCATTATTTGAAAGCCAACTTCTTACAATATTTTTTTATAAAATTGATTTAATATGTATATTATTTATTTGTTTGTTTCCTATATTATTGTATCTATAGCATCCTGCATAAGATAATGATGTTAGACATATTTAGAAAATATTATTTTATTTTATTTTTCTCCCGTGGAAAATCAAACTAGCAATTATAATACTATACCCACTGTCCTTAAATCGTTAAAATAACTTGCGAACTTGCATTAATGAATACATTTTATTGTTTTCTCGAAATCTAAATGTCTCAGGGAGCTCCAACCCTCTCATTTCGCGAATATCTGCCAGATATTGCGTCCGCAATTATGACATAATTAATAGAATTTATCGAAATAATCGGCGGGTCAGTCTAAGCTTAGCAACCTGATTTCTATTTCGATCTTTAACTACTAACTATAATTTCTTGACCTAAATGCATCTCTCTATTTTATTTGGCACATTAAAAGGAGATTGACGGAACCAGCCTTGAAAATAAGAAACAAAAAATATAGCTTTAGGAGAACGCATTCTTATTGTGATGTTGTAATTATTCAGAACATAGGTCTGTAATATTATAAATATGAATTAAATATCAATAATTACAACTTCATAATATAAATGTGTTTTCTGACCTTTCTGCCTGACGGATCCCATTGCAAGGTACATATGACTGTTAATGTTTTGGTTAAGTGCTTTCTTGCGGTACCGTGTCAAAAGCAGGGTCTGTCGTTTATTAAGTACTGGTTTGCATTATCATGTCGAAAACAGGTATTGTGTGAAGTGAGTAGTGTTGTGTTATGTTAAGTTCCATCTACTGTCAGATAACTATCTGTGAGGGCTCTTCGACTCCTATGGTTTTGAAGTGCCGGACACCGCGAGATTTTTAATTTGAGGCCGTCATCCGTATTAATGTTCACTGGGTGTTTAAATATTTCAATTGATTCTTTAACCACTTGATAACACCTGGGGTTTCCTAGAATTTTCGTCTCAAATGCAAAATGGTGGCCCACATCCAAAAAGTGTTTAGTCGAAGCCGATTTTTCTGGATGGCCGAGTTTGTATGTCCGTTTATATTCGTCAACCCTTTTGGAAATTGTATACGCTGTTTGTCCCGCGTATACATTCTTGCAGTTTTAACAGTCGAGTCAATAAATATCTTATTTTTACAAGGTCAGATATACACGGCAGATTAGCCCAGAAAACTATACACAGAAGATTCTGAACTGCCGTGAAAACCAAAGAACATTTAAAAAAATATAGCATCAGCAATAATAACCGTGGAAATAATCGCTGGCATAGCTTGTTTACGAGTATGTACATTAATATTACTTATTATACGATTCTGTATACTATTTCAGATTGTCAAATTGAGATTTCGAGTATATATTCATAACTGAAGTGCCTACTACAAGACGGTATAAGTCTGCAAATAAATTTAGTATGCATATTCTGATATTCTTAGTAATAAAAGCTGTTTTAGTAGAACGCCAGTCAAGATATCTGACATTTTACCAAGAATGCAGCCACGGAGCCAGGAAAAGTTTCCATCATACTGTTGGTATTTTCTTATTTGAACTTTGCTGTTAAGGTCGAAGGCTGTCATGTACTGTTACCTCAGAAAATGAAGTTTGTTTGCGGTTTTCTTTTGTAATTTCTGAGTATTATATCTTATTATTATTATTATTATTATTAAGGAGACACATTTTTATTGTGAAGTTGTAATTATTTAGAACACAAGTCTGTGATATTTTAAATATTAATTAAATGTATTGATTTGAAATATATACATATAAAACTAATTTTAACGAAAAATATTGTTGTTGCCACCAGGATTCAAACCGGGATCTCTTCCAATCCTGGAAACGTGCATTAACCGATCATTTATTTTGTTTATATTTACCGAGTATATTTTTTCTATATATTCGTCGAATTGATTAATTTAATTTGAATTAAAAATACCAGAGAAGTTTATTCTGAAATTGTAAATTCACAACAAAAATGTGTTTTCTTTAAAAATAATATAATAATTAATAAGCCATAATGTCCACTTGATTGATTTTGAACGGCTAGCGATCGGTCACCCATTTAAAGCCAGACCGCTAGCACACACGGGACCAAACCCTCTGTTGAATTCATCGAAGGGTTTAGTCCCATTCGTTGCAGCTAGTATTACATTAAATATTTTTATTATCGAAACCACCCTTACTCCTCTGGGAATTTTAAGATAGTTTTTAGATAATATAATAATCGTTGTTATCTTGATTCAAATAGTTTAGTTGCACTTAAAGTGTACTACTTTCTAAAATACAAAAACTTGCCCTTTGAAGATGTACAAAACTTCGACCGGACCGTTTATTTAAATAAATTTTCATTTCAAACATTCTAAAACTGTCTGAACGCTGGCCACAAAGTTTCTAAAATATACGACGTAAGAACCCTTTCTCAGTGGTACTAAAACTTTTTTCAGATTTAATTCTATTCAGATGGAGAATAGATAAAACTATGGTCATTATCTTTTAGGATGATCCAAAAAAATTGTACAATTTATTTTTATGGAAACTATTTAACTCTGTATATATATGTAGGTTATTAAATAAGCAAGACTAGCATAGACTGATACTAGGGTGGTTTTCCATATCACTAGACATGGAAAACTTCTTCATGAATGAGTTTTAGTCTCCAAAGCATTTTATGTAAGTATCAGTAAAAAAGTTTTAGAAATACTTCAATTAATTATAATAAAAAAGGGAATTATAGAAGGACAATATGTGTATGTGCAATAAAAAAGAGTTGCATATTTGATTTATTGATTACAAAACAAAATGTTATTTTTATTTGTACATACATAACATAATGTATTCAAAATAACCACGGCCAGCTTCTTTTATTTTTTGAATACAGACGGCATTCATTTAATAGAATTCCATTGTCAATCAACACAATAAATCAATCACGATTTTTTTGGTTCTTTTTAATTTTTACAAATATTTGGTCGCTCGGTTTGGCTGTCTAGGCCATTATCAACTGGTAAAACATAAAGAACTGTGGTGAGTTTATATAAAAAATTTGTAACAAAGTTATGTACTACATATTAGGTGATTAACAATACAACATTCTTTTAGTGCTAAAATTCACAATGTTGGAAATACCAATCTTTAATTACATAAAATATATTATCATACAATAATGTTGGGAAAAAACAAAATTTTATGTTTAATTACCATTAGCACAAAATATCTTAACTATATCAATTATACCTACATATTTTACAAGGTCAAGCAAAGACAAATAATATAATATGTTTTTTTTTTATGCTTATCAGCCCCTTCTACGTAAAGTATCGTGAGTAAAAAATGTAATTTTTAATCATTTTAGTATTTTGGACGTATTTGATGCGTTTTTAAATGGCTGTAATTTTTTGAATATTATGTTTATTAGTATCTACGTCATAGAATACAATTTTTTAAATCTGCCAAATACATGCGAAACCCTAGAATCATTAAAAATGACATTTTTTACTTACAATACTTTAAGTAGGAGGGGTCGATATGTAGGTTGATGAAAAATGAAATAGAAACAAAAAAATCGTGTTTGATTTATTGTGTTGATTAATCAAACACTCGTCTTCTATAGTCTCTGATGCATTAAATATTTCTGTGGAATTTTGGACTCCGAAGGCAGAAGACGCACGTTGCGCACACCGTGAACGGCGAGATTTACGAATGTCTTCATTCAGCAGTAGTTGAACATCAAAGACAAACTCTCAACCCTCAAGCCTTAGATGAATTCTTCAATTTTTTGGGCATCTTGTGAGAAGTGAAGATAGCTTGGAGAAGTTAATTGGGGTGGATCACGTGGAAAGACGAAGATGAAGAAGAAGATCGCCCACTCGGGGGACCGATTATGTGGAAAAGGCAAATCACAATCACAAGTCATGAGGGACTGATGTGGATGATGAATATATCCTCAAAGTAAAAACTGAAGTTGACTGAGATCAAAAATCAAGTGTGCACTTTCTAGAATTTACATAGTTTGTAAGTAGGTATTATTTTTTTTAGGTAATTACAATCGATGTTCTTAGGTATTAATTTTGAAATATATATATTTACTTAAAGATGTTCTTGAAAAATACGAACGAAACATTCATATGTCAAGTGTGACTATAGTCACATTTGATAGTGCATTTGAGTGTAATATGATCATGAGACATAGATGAGATGACAGGGTGACAGATGCTCAATATGCTTGCCAGCAGTAATACGATATCGCTACTCGTAATAAAGGCAAAGAAAACTTCATTTAAAATTGAATATATATTCACGTACTGTAATTTAATATGTAAAATAGAAAATATTTAAGTAATCTTAACCTAGAGTAGGTATATTAAAAACATGTCTAATATTTCTTTATATCTAATACATTCAGAAAGCAGTAGATAAAAGATGGGGAAGCGGTTGAATACGCTTTTTTACTATTGAGAAATTAGAAACACATATTAGTGATGGTAAAATCGATATTTAAACCGTTATTTTGACTGTAATTTTGTTCGATTGTAACGATGATTGATAATTAAATAACGCAATTCTTTGACGAATGACTAGTATACTAGAAAGTAAGTCTCCAACAGTTCAATTATAATCATTGACACGACCAGTCAGGTAACGGTTTGCTATCACTAGTACCTATTACAAATTGACGCTTAAGGAGGGTAACAAGATATATATTGACAACCGCACAAGTACAGAAGTGCATGGATTTCAAGGACAACGAAGTCTAACAGCGTGATACGCGATATTCTTAGACTGAAAACCAGATTATATCAAATAACAACTACAAGTATATCTGGCCACTTACAAAAATATATAGATTAAATATAAACAGCCACAATTTTGAGCATAATTTAAGAATTTTGTAAGACGAATAAGAAGAAATAAGGTATGGATAAGTATAATATCTATAGCAAGAATTCGAATAGTGTTTGAATTTATTTCCAGCTATGTAATTGTTGTCCAACGTTGTTTTATTATTGAATTCGCACGATCTAATATAATAAATTTAAATAATTCAAAAACTTTTTGTCCCTGCCACGTTTTTTCCGGTCATATTTTAAACCAAGGTCGTATAAATTAGTCGTTGAATTATTTATTGCAATACTTAAGTGGCAGTGCAGTTTTGGGAATCTTTGTAAAACTGGGACCAGAAATGTCATAAAATAAATAAGGGAGGGTCACGTACACCCCCGGGATGGCGGGCCTTTGGCGAAACCGTTTGGGGGGCTGTAAAACGGTATAAGAAACGATTTGCACAACCCTGTTGGAAATCGAATAGCAACCAATGAAATTTTCAAGAGATTGCATACACTAAATGGGATCAAGAAAAACATTTTTGACCAAAATTCATTTCACTGAGAACCTTCGTAATGTAATTATTTCAGAGATTTATCGATGTTTGATACAAAATGTGTAGTGAGTAAATGTGAGTGTGAATTGTTCAATTTTAACTTGTACATGTGTATTCATTTATCATATCACAAATTATTATTATTATTTATTTATAATATATATGCAATATAGTACGTAGGTATATGAAATGAGTTTTTAAATTTTTTATTATGCGAGTCGTGTACATATTACCTTATTTTAAATATATACCATATTAGCCAGAATATAATGCGACTTGTATATTTCGAGCAGGAATGAAAGGAAAAGTTCAAATATAAAACCTAAATTAATATGGTAAATTGTATTATAAAAAATATATTTTTTTTATTTAGATGCTTGAATTGTCATCAGTATCGCTTGAATGATTATTACTCGACGCATCATTTATGGCGTCTTCCTCTTCCCATAAAATGTCATCTTCATTCTCATCTAGATTATTGGAAATGCAACCTTTTTCAATAGTCATGTCACTAATTTTCTGCAAGGCGGTCATGATCATTTCCCCTAAGACTGGAATTAATGGTTTCTTTATTTTACCTGTAGGGGTCAGAGAATGATTTCCAGCTAAGAGCCAATTACAGTACTCCTTTCGTAAATTGTCTTCGAATGGTTTATTGACAGCTACATCTACTTGCAACTGAACTCGGCTCTGTGCTCATCTGGACACGGCCTAAACCCCGAAATTTTTCTGTAAATATTTTTCTAAAAAAACCTTCTACATTTAAATGTTTTACTTTTTCTCCTTTTTTCAAACATAGAATGTTTATTTACATGTATTCCCTTTTTACAAATATGTAGCACGTAAGGATGATTTTGTGAAAATTCTTTTCTAACTTCACGACTGGAAGACCACACCGCTATCTTTAGATAAAATGACCGAAATGTTTATTCTTCTATATATAGTTCTCAGAACTCCTCTGTTTTGTCTTAGAATTCTTTGGATGATATTTAGGATCCTATTACGGAGCCCATCATCAGAGTAGATCAGATCGATGACAGACACAGTAAGGCTCTAAGCCATTTCAAATATACGATAAATCAATTTTTTATTAAAATAAATTAGACAGGTGAATCAGTTCATGAAAAATCTATTACTCGTAAAATATGTGGTTCCTATCTTGACTTGAACCCTGGTTAGAACTTCAGTAAGGAGCCCACTACTGAATGTACAGAAAATATCACAAACCGAAATCCATTATTAGTGGCAATTCCATGATCATGCCTGAAAAGATGAACAAGATATGTAGCAACTGATACAAAAAAAAGATGTACTCTTTTGTCTTTTTTTGGTACGCTAGTGAAATCCTATTTGGCATCCCTACACTATCAGACAAAGATCTCTCTTAAAGTCACTATTTAACACATTTTATACCCTCTGTACCTAAATGATGTTGTTCAGAAGTATAGAACGTAAAATGAAATAAAACACTTTATTGGAAAGATAATTTTATACCATTATGAGCACAGTGGCTGGCTCGAATAAAGCGCATTCTGGAGGTCCAATTTTCGACTTCAAAATTCGATTTTTGAACTAGAGTTTTTGGGGACGTATATCAGCAATAACGCGACGAATGTTGACTTCCATGTCGCTTATCGTCGTTTATTCACAAGTCCATTACGCGAAATTATGCGCTCATCGAATGTTTCCTTCAATAAATTGATTGTGGAACGCGCTGTGTGGCATGTTGCGCCGTCTTGTTGAAAGCACAGCTCTTCCACATTAATGCTATTCAATTGGAGAACGAAAAAGTCATTAATCGAGAATCAACTCATTCGGGTCCTCCTCAATACTACGCTCCTCTGCAGCAACAGCTTCATCGGTCCATACTGTACGACGTCTCTGCGGATGTGTATTAATAATTATAGAATGCGTGGTGCGAAAACGATCCATGGTTATTAGAATGAATTGTTCGGATGGACGATTATGTCGACCGTAAAATGGACGTAGCGCGCGGTAAGTTTCGCGAACTGAACCACGATTTTTGAAATAAATTTTCACAATTTTCAAGCGTTGTTCTTAAGTAATTCTACTCATGGTGAAATGGCAAACCAAACTGCGATCAAATCTTCAAGTTCATTTAAAAAATATAATACGATTTTAGGGTTGTTTTATCCACGATAATCTTTCAATGAAACTTTGATCTCTGAGAGTCGGTAAAGGTACTGGATGTGTCATTCTAATCCACAAGCGAAATATGTACGATGATAATTCATAGATTACGTCAGGCTAAATTCTGAACTGTACACAATTAGGTACACTCAAGTCGAATCTCCGAGAGAAATCTCATTCGTGAACACGGGTCATGAATGAAGCTTAGACGTGTCCCCGTGAGAAACGGCGCGAAATAGAGATCACTGGGGGAAAATTCTCGATTAGGCCGCCAGGGATTTTATAGCCAACGGTGATGATGGTGATGGAAGGTGAATGAAAGTAATATTACAATTATAGTTATATTATAATAATATCATTACAACTTTAAAATAAAATTTTCGGTTCAATGAATGAGTCAGGTGTCTCGCGAATCAATGAATGAAATTCCAATTAAGTTTTACTACGCCTAAATTTTACCCGACTTGTAAACTGACAAACAAGAATCCTAATTTAAAGCTTACGTAAGTACTTGACTAATGAGATTTGTGAAGTTCACCACTCTGTCTTGCTTTTCCTCCCCCTAAAGTGTCGCTCCTCTAAAAGTTGGAGAATGACTCGTCCCAGGAGGAAATTTCAAAACCCGACTCAAGTTTCGCCTGGAATTACAATACCTTTGTATTCACCTGAGAGTTTGGGAACATATCTGACGCTAAACACTTTTTATTTCATTGGAATGATTTTTATGTTTATTTTAAAATATACTTTTAAACGGAGACGTTGCCGCGAACCAATATATTAACAATTATTAAAACAAATATCAGATATCTCATAGAGACAAAGCTATTTATTATTATATTTAATGGAAAATACATACAAGTTTGTGGTAATTACAGGGCTTACGACTTGTCTTCGATTGGCTAAAGTGATCATTTTATATATATTTTTGGTGAATTCACAATTCTCACCTCTCAATCTCCACATTTATTAAATTTTTGATAGTCGTATATATGTTAGTATGTGGACTCGCTTTAAGTACCACTACACCATCGTGTATTCTTTATCATTGTGTATTCTTAGACATATTCAAATATTGCTAATAATTATTTAATCAAGATATATGTTTGTGGTGTGAAGAATTTAACATCTTTATATTTGATACAGGGTGGCATTTCTCCATCCTTGGCAGCGCTCTATGATTTATCTAACAATACATGTGCGCTCCATAGTACTAAAATCTCCCCTAAATCGGTCATTTTCTCTTGACTGGTTCTCGTTTAGTACAATTTTCAAGCGGCTTGTGATATTTTTAGTATCACATATGTGAAAATAAAACATTTGTTTTTTGATTATACTCGCTTATTTTACTCGAGATGTGTTTCGCCTTGTAAGAATCTATATGATTGATAATGCTCTTACAAGACGAAACGCGTCTCAAGTAATTAAATTAGTAGAATCAAAAAGTAAGTGTATTATTTTCACATATGCGATTATGAAGTTCTACAAACTTATCTCGGAAACAGTAAAAAAAAGAAAAGATTTTTAGTAAATATATTGTAATAGGTTGATAAAAATACTGATTGGCTGATATTTTTCACTTTAATTTTGGTCCAATGATTGTCGCTCGAAGGACGAACATCGTTGGATAAATGCAGACATCCAGTAAGAAATTATCATCCGAGGGGTATCAAAAAGCTCAGGCCGCCCTGGAAAGAGAAAAGTGGGGGCTCTTGGAGAGGTCTTTATCCCCAGCAGTGGATAGAAATGGATGTTGATTATAATGGTAATTGAAGAATTTCATGGACCTGTTTGTTTCTCCTGATAAGGTTGTTTGAATTCTGATTTCTAGTTCAATATGCTATAACTTTACCACTCGATAACAAGAATACTAGCATTATGCGTACTACTAGTTCTTACGTCATCGACACCTTACTCAAAGCTTACACCAAGAGATGACACGGCGAGTTATAGAAAGATGTATCCTAGGTTACATTAGAAGAGACAGGAAGCGCAATCAAACGAAAGTTGAAAACGTTATCAAGATTGCGAAAAATTTGATACAGAAATGGGTAGATCCTATGACCAGAGAAACAGATGATCTTTAAAGGAATAAAGTACTCCATGTACTTGGTATCCATGATATAGATATAGACCACGAGCAGAGCAAAATTACGGTGGGTTAACGAGATTTATCGTCATTACAGAACGGCCTGGCAGCAGAATGCCATAGATGGAAACTTGTAGAAAAATCACGGGGAGACCTTTATCCTGCAGTGAATTCACATGGGTTGATGATAATAACACATATTATGCTTAATAAATTAACTTAACTAATTCGTATAATATAATAAAATAAAATAATTAAGAGATACTTACCCCATTAACTAGTATATAAAATAGACATTTAATATTTACATAAATATATTATATACAATCATATTTTATCAGGTAAAGTATTACACTTTTATTCCACACTATTTATTTTATTTGTACTTTTTAATAACACACCCTATATTTACACTTCAATAAAATAGTTAATTAATTTTTACTATATCGTTAACTTATCACATACAAATCTAAATATAAAAATATAATTTCTTGGTTTTCTCTAAAAATCGATAATAATCTGAAGATATAAACTAATATACTAATATTTTGTTAATGAATATTTAATAAACAGTCGTTATTGAGTATGTTATTTGAATAAAATATAACGAATCACATTAACAAAAATATTGTGTGGAGTCATTAAGAGCACTGTAATTTAAAATATTTGTTTTATAATCAAAATGAAAATAAACATATAATATTTAAGCCGAATTAACTACTGGAAAGTGCTAATTTATGATTCGTCAAATCTCATTTAAATCCGCGAATTAAATTAAATATTTATTGAATTTATTCGTACTCTGCATTGGTTTCATTTGTAAAATATTCCATGTGAAATTTATATCATATATATTAAAGTTATAAGCCCTATTTCGTGGTGTTTGCAAAAAATCACGCGGCCAACTCCGTCACACCGCGCGATCGCTTTTTAGGGGCTTTCCCGGCAGATATTTGGAAATTTTTTTTTTTTGCCAGACGGCCGAAGGCCGACGTAAACTTTTCGCCATAGACACTTTTCGTCTACCGCCACTCCTCGATTTACGGCGACCGTTTCCGTTCGGCCGATTTCTAGCTGTTTTTCATTTTTATTTAGCCTAAATCGCGCGTTTTCGCTCGCCGCTCCGCCATTTTGAGAGCCAAAATTATTTTTATACATTTCGGCGACGGCCCGCGGCCGACCGCATCGCCGGGCGTACTTTATAAATTTTTCCCGCTTTTAGTTTTTTCGCAAAACTCGAAAAAGTGAATTTCGTTTTTTTCACTTTTCCTCCGCCGCTCGGAGAGATATATTTTTTTTTTACCACTCAATTTGCGGGAAACGATCGCCCGGAATTTATTAGCGAGTATGCAGACTCCCATCTCTTCATTTGGATCTTTAAAATGTAAAAAAACATTTTTTTTTTTTTGAAAAACGCACGGACCTACCTAGATGCGCCGAAAATGCGAAAAAACTGACACTTTATGCCCCGTTAACTGAAATATCACGACCGCGCAAAACAAATGAAACACGGTTTTTTCCATATTGACAGCGAACGAATGACAAACTTTGCGATTTATAAAAAATGTCGATTTTCACATGAAAAAATGTACATTTTTTTATTAGAAAAGCGTCTCTATACACTATTCGGTACTAGCGGTACATGAGAAAACCCCTTATTTATGTAAAAATCTTTGCGTTTATGCTCCCTGAAGGATAATATATACCCGATACGAATTAAAAATAGTATTTTTAATAAATAATGTTTAAATATTATATCATGTCCATGTAAAAATGTCCATTTTCACGTGAGAAATGAAACATTTGAGAATTATTTCTACACTCTATGTAACATTGAGCTTATTAAATAAATATTGTAATAATACAGGTAACGGTTCATTCGACCACCTTGAAGCGAAATATGTGACGAATCCGAATTAAAAAGAGTATTTTTATTTAAATATGTACATTGACATTTTTTTTCTCTCTTTATCTTTACCGCCGAATAGAACGATTTTTCGGTAGAAATGTATTTATATTATTAAAGAAAACTACTTTTTTAAATTTACGGCGTCTTATAGCCTTTTCAGAATATTAATAAATGTTTTAAATGAAAATCTAATTTAATAATTAATTTGCCGCGGTAAACGTGTGCATTTTTTACAAATTTGACATACAGATGTCGCTATACATGCGGTTTTAGAAAAATAAATATATTAAATAATTTTGGTATGGAAAATATGTTTACAGATTATGAGATTTTCTACTATTAATATTTTTCTAATAAATATAATTTATTTTCCACAAAAGGGTGAGGAATATTTTAAATGTTTTTTTTTTATGTAAACAATTTTTTTTAAGTATTAGATTTTTTTAGTAAAACTTATTTTACATAGATGTCGCCATACATACCGTTTGTTTGCAGATTCTCTACCGTTAATATTTCTTAATAAATATAATTTAGTTTCCTCAAAAAGGTGGAGAATATTTTTTAATGTTAAAAAATACACGATAAAATATTTATGAATTTTAAATGTTTTTTTTTTTATGTAAACAATTTTTTTAAGTAAAGAGCGCGAGATGCGTTTTAAATATATAGAAATTTAATACGGATAAAAAATTTCATTTACAAATTGAAATTTTTCGCGATGTTTTTTTTGTTTTTTAAACTTTTATCGATAAGAGTGCCATTTAGTAACACCTTCTTCTTTGATTTTCACAAACGACGTAGAGGATAGTGCGCCGCACAGTGCAGATAATTGGAATGCTGCCTATTATTATTTTTAAATTCAAAATAGTATGAATATTCTGAAAAGAGTGTTTTGCGTCATTCAAGTCTTATTAAACATATCGTGTTGGATATAAATATAATATGCCTTTTGGTTGGCAAATGGTGTAACGCGCAGTTAATAATTTGAATTAAAGAGATATGTGTATATATTAAAGAGACGCCTGGTTGACTGCAATTGAAATAGCATTGGCGTTAGTTTTAGTATACAACAGGAATTTATATATTATTATCGCTCGATTAATGTATTTATATGAACACTGGTTTTTTTTTATTATATTGGTTAATTAAGGTGCAATTTTAATTTTTATTAATCTAATTTTCATAGTAAATTAATATAAACTGCTTACTTATTTACCATCACGCCGTTTCCCCGCGGAGGTAGGCAGAAGGATAGAGCGCCATACTCTTCTATCCTGACACAAAATTCTCGCTTCATTCACACTCATACATCTTCTTATACGAGCTAACCGATTGTCGAGGCTTCTAACAGAACCATCCTCCGTTAACTGGTTTACCTGATCGTGCCAAGTCTTCCACGGACGTCCTCTATTTCAGGTGTCATAAACACTCGATTAATCCAACAGTATCAACTGCTTACTTACTTACTTACTTACCATCACGCCGTTTCCCCGCAAGGATAGGCAGAGAGAGGCAATAAACTTTGAAAAACACTATGAATTTGAGGATTACATTCAGGGATTAATATATTCAAACGACGAACAACAATTAATGAATTTTTACAATAAATTATATGTTTTTAAAAATAATGTTAAAAGAAATGTAGCTTTAGATAAATAGTTAATAGTCGTCTTATTCTTTAATAAATTAGGTTCAATAATTATATTTTTTATCTATTTACACGATAAAAATCAACATCATCATCATCATCATCGTTTAAATCGCCACCTTCTTTGATTTTCACAAACGACGTAGAGGATAGTACGCCGCATAGTGCAGATAATTGGAATGCTGCCTATTATTATTTTTAAATTCAAAATAGTATGAATATTCTGAAAAGAGTGTTTTGCGTCATTCAAGTCTTATTAAACATATCGTGTTGGATATAAATATAATATGCCTTTTGGTTGGCAAATGGTGTAACGCGCAGCTAATAATTTGAATTAAAGAGATATGTGTATATATTAAAGAGACGCCTGGTTGACTGCAATTGAAATAGCATTGGCGTTAGTTTTAGTATACAACAGGAATTTATATATTATTATCGCTCGATTAATGTATTTATATGAACACTGGTTTTTTTTTATTATATTGGTTAATTAAGGTGCAATTTTAATTTTTATTAATCTAATTTTCATAGTAAATTAATATAAACTGCTTACTTATTTACCATCACGCCGTTTCCCCGCGGAGGTAGGCAGAAGGATAGAGCGCCATACTCTTCTATCCTGACACAAAATTCTCGCTTCATTCACACTCATACATCTTCTTATACGAGCTAACCGATTGTCGAGGCTTCTAACAGAACCATCCTCCGTTAACTGGTTTACCTGATCGTGCCAAGTCTTCCACGGACGTCCTCTATTTCAGGTGTCATAAACACTCGATTAATCCAACAGTATCAACTGCTTACTTACTTACTTACTTACCATCACGCCGTTTCCCCGCAAGGATAGGCAGAGAGAGGCAATAAACTTTGAAAAACACTATGAATTTGAGGATTACATTCAGGGATTAATATATTCAAACGACGAACAACAATTAATGAATTTTTACAATAAATTATATGTTTTTAAAAATAATGTTAAAAGAAATGTAGCTTTAGATAAATAGTTAATAGTCGTCTTATTCTTTAATAAATTAGGTTCAATAATTATATTTTTTATCTATTTACACGATAAAAATCAACATCATCATCATCATCATCATCGTTTAAATCGCCACCTTCTTTGATTTTCACAAACGACGTAGAGGATAGTACGCCGCATAGTGCAGATAATTGGAATGCTGCCTATTATTATTTTTAAATTCAAAATAGTATGAATATTCTGAAAAGAGTGTTTTGCGTCATTCAAGTCTTATTAAACATATCGTGTTGGATATAAATATAATATGCCTTTTGGTTGGCAAATGGTGTAACGCGCAGCTAATAATTTGAATTAAAGAGATATGTGTATATATTAAAGAGACGCCTGGTTGACTACAATTGAAATAGCATTGGCGTTAGTTTTAGTATACAACAGGAATTTATGCTAGGACACCATGCAGTAAAATATAATTATAAGCATTAGTTTTGTTTAATTATGTATTAATATTATTTAACGACATGGAATTTTCAATCGATCTTTTTATGTTAAAAATATTTGGTAAGGCTTAATTTCAACTTCCAAAAAACAACGAAAGATGGCAATATGCGTCGTTTAAGAGGAAAGTATTCATTACTGTGGATACTAATACGAATAACATTAAAATATCTAAATAGAACAATAAGAGTTTGAAGAT
This sequence comes from Eubasilissa regina, assembly GCA_022840565.1. Classification (NCBI taxonomy): domain Eukaryota; kingdom Metazoa; phylum Arthropoda; class Insecta; order Trichoptera; family Phryganeidae; genus Eubasilissa; species Eubasilissa regina. The sequence continues at coordinate 2,793,099 of JAINEB010000019.1, forward strand.
TAATTATTTAAATATACATTATTATATTACATACGTTATTATATTTTATTTTAAATAATCATTTATATTAGTTATCCAATTTGTAAGCCATCATCACTTTGCTTCTATCTCGGTATTTTACAAATACTAACGGCGTCCAAGTATTTGTAAAACGATTTTTTTATGAAACTTAACGTAAACAAGTAACAATTTAAAACAATTACGAGTAAATTAATAAGTATATGTAGTAGGTACTTTACCATAACATTAATTTCGTTCGCATTGTAATTAATTATATATAATATTATTTTTAATATGATTATATATTTTTACTTAATTATAACAACATTGTTCGTTTGCATTTGCTTTTTATCAGTTTGATAGTGATTATCAGTTTCATTTAAATGAAATAAAACTTAAATTATTAATCGACAACCCGGTGTTTATGTAACTTTAAATAAGTACTATGGTCCAAAAGTATTATTTTTAACAAAAGTATAAATACAAACTGTGGCACCCCGGTTATTCCGAACCCGGTTAATCTGATTCTGGTTTATCCGATCCAGGTTAATCTGACCGTGGTTAATCCGACATCGGTTAATCAGACACCGGTTAATCCGTCACCGGTTAATTTGACAATGGTTAATCTGACACCGGTTAATTCACACCGGTTAATCTGACATCGGTTAATCCGACACCGGTTAATCCGCCATTATCATCATTTAAATTACCACCTTCTTCTTTGATTTTCACAAACGTCGTAGAGGATAGTACGCCGCACAGTGCAGATAATTGGAATGCTGCCTATTATTATTTTTAAATTCAAATTAGTATGAATATTTTGAAAAGAGTGTTTTGCGTCATTCAAGTCTTATTAAACATATCATGTTGGATATAAGTATAATATGCCTGAGAGTTGGCAATTGGTGTAACGCACAGCTAATAATTTGAATTAAAGAGATATGTGTATATATTAAAGAGACGCCTGGTTGACTGCAATCGAAATAGCATTGGCGTTAGTTTTAGTATACAACAGGAGTTTATATATTATTATAGCTCTATTAATGTATTTATATGAACACTTTTTTTTATTATATTGGTTAGTTTAAGTGCGATTTTTTTTTAATTTACTTAATTTTCTCTATTATTATTATGTATGAGTATGTCTATTATTATTTTTAAATTCAAAATAGTATGAATATTGTTTTTAGACGTTCGATACTTATTTATCTTATTATTAATTACCATAACGCCGTTTCTCCGCGGGGGTAGGCAGAGAGGATAGAGCGCCATACTCTTCTGTCTTGACACACAATTCTCGCCTCACTTACATTCATACATCTTCTCATACAAGCTCGCTGATTCTTGAGCCTTCGAACAGAACCATCCTCCGTTAACTGGTTTACCTGATCGTGCCAAGTCTTCCACGGACGTCTTCTATTTCTGGTGCCACAACACTTGATTATATTAGTTAGTTTTTGTACGATTTTAATTTTGAAAAATTCTACAAATAGGTGAATACGTAATGTATTTAAAAACATGAATTATTCCTTCTTATTCTTCTTATTTTCCTATCAAAACACTTTTTATAGTTTTATTAAGTGTGTTAAGATTTTTTTTTCCTTCTGAAAATTGACAACAGAGTACTGCGTCTCTGATACGTCTGCTGCCGGGCGGCAGCTGAGCGGGTAAGCTAGTCATATATATTAAAGTTATAGGCCCTATTTCGTGTTGTTTATATGTCACAACCGGCTAGGTAGTCACACCGCGCGATCGCTTTTTAGGGGCTTTCCCGCCAGATATCTGGGTATTTTTTATTTTTGCCAGACGGCCGAAGGCCGACGTAAACTTTTCGCCATAGACACTTTTTCTCCACCGCCGCTCCTCGATTTATCGCGACCGTTTCGGTTTGGCCAAATTCTAGCTATTTTATATTTTTATTTAGCCTAACTTTTACATTTTCGCTCACAACTCTGGGAATTTAAAAGCGATAATTATTTTTAAATATTCGGGCGACGGCCCGCGGCCGACCGCATCGCCGGGCGTACTTTATAAATTTTTCCCGCTTTTAGTTTTTTCGCAAAACTCGAAAAAGTGAATTTCATTTTTTTCACGTTTTCTCCGTAACCTTTGGATGAATTAATTATTTTTATATTTTAGGAGATAGATCGAGACGCTCCAGAATTTATTTCAAAGATAACAAACTCCTATAATTTAACCGACGTCTTTTAAATGTAAAAAACGCGAAAAAAAATGTGAAAATTTTATCAGAGTACCTAAAATTGTAAAATTATTAACACGACTTACCCCAAATACCGGTTGTCGAAATTTTTCTCAAGTCTATGGCCATAACTCGAAGGCCGTAACGAATTTTTATTCGCCGGACAATTTGATTCGTCGACGAAATTCGGCCTTCCATTGGCTGGACAAATTGATTGGTCCTCAAGCTTGCAGTTCATTCGCCGAAAAAATTTATTGGGCGTTGGTATTTTTTTATTGGTTATAATAATATTCACGCAAAATGGGCGCTAATTATATTATTGATAACAGCTGTTTATGTCAAATTTTTTTAACCTAAAATATAGTTTGACAGTTGTGTCAAGACGGCCATGCTGACGTTTTGACTTACGAAATGAATTCGATAGAGGGCAGTAATATGTGGAATTGGTATTATAGGTTTTTTGAATATATTAGTTAGTTTAAGAGCGATTTTAATTTTTTTAAATGCTATTGATAGCTAAATTTATATTAATTTATTTAGTAAAAATTAATTTATTATTTAAACACACTACTAAATGTATTGATGATTTTAATTATTTTTTAGAGTTAATTATTTTTTTTACGGAAAAGAATTATACCGAGAAAAATTATATTTTTTCTCTTGGGTTGCCGGCTATGCTGGCTATGCTTGCCGTTAGAAGCATCGCCGATTGTCGAGGCTTCTAACGGAACCATCCTCCGTTAACTGGTTTACCTGATCGTGCCAAGTCTTCTACGGACGTCCTCTATTTCAGGTGCCAACAACACTTACTTACTTACCATCACGCCGTTTCCCCGCAGGGGTAGGCAGAGAGGATAGAGCGCCATACTCTTCTGTCCTGACACAAAATTTTCGCCTCATTCACACTCATACATATTCTCATACAAGCTAACCGATTGTCGAGGCTTCTAACAGAACCATCCTCCGTTAACTGGTTTACCTGATCGTGCCAAGTCTTCCACAGACGTCCTCTATTTCAGGAGTCATAAACACTCGATTAATCCAACAGTATCAACTTCTTACTTACTTACTTACTTACCATCATGCCGTTTCCCCGCAAAGATAGGCAGAGAGGATAGAGCGCCATACTCTTCTCTCCTGACACACAATTTTCGTCTCATTTACATTCATACATCTTCTCATACAAGCTAACCGATTGTCGAGGCTTCTAACAGAACCATCCTCCGTTAACTGGTTTACCTGATCGTGCCAAGTCTTCCACAAAATAAATAAAATATTTATGAATTAATTTTAAATGTTTTTTTTTTATGTAAACATTTTTTTGAAATACAGCGCTTGAAAAGTCGTTGAAATACGTTGAAATTTCTTAAGAATAAGAAAGTCCATTTTAAAATTGAAATTTTTTCGCGATGTTTTTTTTTATGGCCGGCCAATGTTTTGTAAAAATATGTTTTTTAAACTTTTATCGATAAGAGTGGTATTTTCAGTGCCGTTCATTGGACGAGTGATCCGATTCGTCCATAACCCTGGCCGTTTATTGGCGGAAGGCATTGATTGGTTTAAAGATATAGTAATATTCATGCATTGGTTATAATAATATTCATGCAAGATGGCCGCTAATTATATTATTGATAACAGCTGTTTCATATAAAAAAAAATTAAAAATTGGTATTATAGGTGCGTTAAGTGCGATTTTAATTTTTTTAAATGCTATTGATAGCTAAATTTATATTAATTTATTTAATAAAAATTAATTTATTATTTAAACACACTTTATGGTTTTATTAAATATATTGATGATTAAAAATATTATTTTTAACAAAAATATTATTTATAACAAAAGTATAAATACAAACTGTGGCACCCCGGTTATTCCGAACCCGGTTAATCTGATTCTGGTTAATCCGATCCAGGTTAATCTGACCGTGGTTAATCCGACATCGGTTAATCCGACACCGGTTAATCCGTCACCGGTTAATTCGACAATGGTTAATCAGACACCGGTTAATCCGACACCGGTTAATCCGACACCGGTTAATCCGACACCGGTTAATCCGACACCGGTTAATCCGTCACCGGTTAATTCGACAATGGTTAATCCGACACCGGTTAATTCGACAATGGTTAATCCGACACCGGTTAAACCGATACCGGTTAATCCGACACCGGTTAATCCGACACCGGTTAATCCGACACCGGTTAATCCGACACCGGTTAATCCGACACCGGTTAATCCGACACCGGTTAATCCGACACCGGTTAATCCGACACCGGTTAATCCGACACCGGTTAATCCGTCACCGGTTAATCCGACACCGGTTAATCCGTCACCGGTTAATCCGACACCGGTTAATCCGACACCGGTTAATTCGACAATGGTTAATCCGACACCGGTTAAACCGACACCGGATAATCCGTCACCGGTTAATTCGACAATGGTTAATCCGACACCGGTTAATCCGACACCGGTTAATCCGACACCGGTTAATCCGACACCGGTTAATCCGACACCGGTTAATTCGACAATGGTTAATCCGACACCGGTTAATTCGACAATGGTTAATCCGACACCGGTTAATCCGACACCGGTTAATCCGACACCGGTTAATCCGACACCGGTTAATCCGACACCGGTTAATCCGACACCGGTTAATTCGACAATGGTTAATCCGACACCGGTTAAACCGACACCGGTTAATCCGACACCGGTTAATCCGACACCGGTTAATCCGACGTCGGTTGATCGGACACCGGTTAATCCGTCACCGGTTAATCCGACACCGGTTAATCTGACACCGGTTAATTCGACAATGGTTAATCCGACACCGGTTAATTCGACAATGGTTAATCCGACACCGGTTAATCCGACACCGGTTAATCCGTCACCGGTTAATTCGACAATGGTTAATCCGACACCGGTTAAACCGACACCGGTTAATCCGACACCGGTTAATTCGACAATGGTTAATCCGTCACCGGTTAATTCGACAATGGTTAATCCGACACCGGTTAATCCGACACCGGTTAATCCGACACCGGTTAATCCGACGTCGGTTAATCCGACACCGGTTAATCCGTCACCGGTTAATCCGACACCGGTTAATCCGTCATTATCATCGTTTAAATTACCACCTTCTTCTTTGATTTTCACAAACGACGTAGAGGATAGTGCGCCGCACAGTGCAGATAATTGGAATGCTGCCTATTATTATTTTTAAATTCAAAATAGTATAAATATTCTGAAAAGAGTGTTTTGCGTCATTCAAGTCTTATTAAACATATCGTGTTGGATATAAATATAATATGCCTTTTGGTTGGCAAATGGTGTAACGCGCAGCTAATAATTTGAATTAAAGAGATATGTGTATATATTAAAGAGACGCCTGGTTGACTGCAATTGAAATAGCATTGGCGTTAGTTTTAGTATACAACAGGAATTTATATATTATTATAGCTCTATTAATATATTTATATGAACACTGTTTTTTTTTTATTATATTGGTTAATTAAGGTGCAATTTTTATTTTTATTAATCTAATTTTCATAGTAAATTAATATAAACTGCTTACTTATTTACCATCACGCCGTTTCCCCGCGGAGGTAGGCAGAAGGATAGAGCGCCATACTCTTCTATCCTGACACAAAATTCTCGCTTCATTCACACTCATACATCTTCTTATACGAGCTAACCGATTGTCGAGGCTTCTAACAGAACCATCCTCCGTTAACTGGTTTACCTGATCGTGCCAAGTCTTCCACGGACGTCCTCTATTTCAGGTGTCATAAACACTCGATTAATCCAACAGTATCAACTGCTTACTTACTTACTTACCATCACGCCGTTTCCCCGCAAGGATAGGCAGAGAGAGGCAATAAACTTTGAAAAACACTATGAATTTGAGGATTACATTCAGTGATTAATATATTCAAACGACGAACAACAATTAATGAATTTTTACAATAAATTATATGTTTTTAAAAATAATGTTAAAAGAAATGTAGCTTTAGATAAATAGTTAATAGTCGTCTTATTCTTTAATAAATTAGGTTCAATAATTATATTTTTTATCTATTTACACGATAAAAATCAACATCATCATCATCATCATCATCATCGTTTAAATCGCCACCTTCTTTGATTTTCACAAACGACGTAGAGGATAGTACGCCGCATAGTGCAGATAATTGGAATGCTGCCTATTATTATTTTTAAATTCAAAATAGTATGAATATTCTGAAAAGAGTGTTTTGCGTCATTCAAGTCTTATTAAACATATCGTGTTGGATATAAATATAATATGCCTTTTGGTTGGCAAATGGTGTAACGCGCAGCTAATAATTTGAATTAAAGAGATATGTGTATATATTAAAGAGACGCCTGGTTGACTGCAATTGAAATAGCATTGGCGTTAGTTTTAGTATACAACAGGAATTTATGCTAGGACACCATGCAGTAAAATATAATTATAAGCATTAGTTTTGTTTAATTATGTATTAATATTATTTAACGACATGGAATGAATAAAAATTTTATGTCAATTTTAGAATAGACATAAAAATACATTATTTCTTTATAACAAACTATGTTAGAGCATAATCCGGACTGTGAATTTCTGTAAAATATTAAAACGAAGTGAATTGGCAGAATTTTCATACATTAAAAAATTACTTTTTCAATCGATCTTTTTATGTTAAAAATATTTGGTAAGGCTTAATTTCAACTTCATAAAAACAACAATAGATGGCAATTACATTAGTTATCCAATTTGTAAGCCATCTTCACTTTGCCTCTATCTCGGTATTTTACAAATATTATTTAATTATGGCGTCCAATTATTGTAAAACGATTTTTTTTATGAAACTTAACGTAAACAAGTAACAATTTAAAACAATTACGAGTAAATTAATAAGTATATGTAGTAGGTACTTTACCATAACATTAGTTCCGTTCGCATTGTAATTCATTATAATGTTTGGAAATGTCCATCATGTTTGATTTTTCGTTATTATTTTTAATATGATTCTATATTTTTACTTAATTTTAACAACATTGTTCGTATGCATTTGCTTTTTATTAGTTTGATAGTGATTATCATTTTCATTTAAATAAAATAAAACTTAGATTATTTATCGACAATCCGGTGTTTATGTAACTTTAAATAAGTACTATGGTCCATGTGTGTATATATTATTATACAGAGATATTAATAGTACTTTCTGAAAGGGGATGACGTCAGCGTCTCTAAATGTTCATTCTATATCATGTGTCTATTAATTTGAATATATACTCTTTCTATTTTGTTTTATTTGTATATAGGTATATTTACTACAGTGCAATCTGAATAATATTGTCAATCGGTTATCGTTATTTTAATCAGTCGGTCCCAAAACACTGTATATAAAATTTATTAAAAATAATCTGCTTATTATAATCAAACTTCAGTTATTGATGTAAAAGATGAAGGAAATTCCTACAAAATGACCCTTACTGATGATGACAAAAGAGAGTGAATGTAACACGCACACGGAAGATATTTCAGCAGCTTCTCCAACGTATGTCCAGATGCAAGATTCGCAACAAATTCTTTGACGTGGTGTTTATACAGAGCAATAAACTTTGAAAAACACTATGAATTTGAGGATTACATTCAGGGATTAATATATTCAAACGACGAACAATTAATGAATTTTTACAATAAATTATATGTTTTTAAAAATAATGTTAAAAGAAATGTAGCTTTAGATAAATAGTTAATAGTCGTCTTATTCTTTAATAAATTAGGTTCAATAATTATATTTTTTATCTATTTACACGATAAAAATCAACATCATCATCATCATCATCGTTTAAATCGCCACCTTCTTTGATTTTCACAAATGACGTAGAGGATAGTACGCCGCACAGTGCAGATAATTGGAATGCTGCCTATTATTATTTTTAAATTCAAAATAGTATGAATATTTTGAAAAGAGTGTTTTGCGTCTTTCAAGTCTTAATAAACATATCGTGTTTGTAATATTTTTTAAGTAACGTCGATTTTAAGATTATTATTTATTTAAATGGGTATAAATATAATACGCCAGTGAGTCGGCAATAGGAGTAACGCACAGCTAATAATTTGAATTAAAGAGATACCCCGTGGACACATAATGATTTTGTCTGTGAGTTTTAGTTGAGTACTCATGTTTTTAAACCTTCTGGAGAATGACAAAAGTGTACTGTTTCTATCTCACATGTGTTTGTCAAATCGTTTTTATATAGAAATTACAGTTTTAATAATAAAATTTTCGAGTATAAATGAGTAACGCCTGGTTGACTGCAATTGAAATAGCATTGGCGTTAGTTTTAGTATACAACAGGAATTTATATATTTTTATAGTTCTATTAATTTATTTATATGAACACTGGTTTTTTTGATTATATTGGTTAGTTTAAGTGCGATATTAATTTACTTAGTTTTCTTAGTAAATAAGTATAAACTGCTACTTACTTACTTACCATCACGCCGTTTCTTCGCGGGGGTAAGCAGAGAAGATAGAGCGCCGTACTCTTCTGTCCTGACACAATTCTCGCCTCATTCACACTTATACGTCTTCTCATACAAGCTAACCGATTGTCGAGGCTTCTAAAAGAACCATCCTCCGTTAACTGGTTTACCTGATCGTGCCAAGTCTTCCACGGATGTCTTCTATTTCTGGTGCCAAAACACTTGATTATATTGGTTAGATTAAGTGCGATTTTAATTTTGAAAAATTCTACAAGTAGGTAAATACGTAATGTATTTAAAAACATGAATTATTCATTCTTCTTCTTCTTATTTTCCTACCAAAACACTTATTATAGTTTTATTAAGTGTGTTAGGATTTTTTTTTCTGCAAATTGACAACAGAGTACTGCGTCTCTGATACGCCTGCTGCCGGGCGGCAGCTGTGCGGGTAAGCTAGTCATATATATTAAAGTTATAGGCCCTATTTCGTGTTGTTTATATGTCACAACCGGCTAGGTAGTCACACCGCGCGATCGCTTTTTAGGGGCTTTCCCGCCAGATATCTGGGTATTTTTTATTTTTGCCAGACGGCCGAAGGCCGACGTAAACTTTTCGCCATAGACACTTTTTCTCCACCGCCGCTCCTCGATTTATCGCGACCGTTTCGGTTTGGCCAAATTCTAGCTATTTTATATTTTTATTTAGCCTAACTTTTACATTTTCGCTCACAACTCTGGGAATTTAAAAGCGATAATTATTTTTAAATATTCGGGCGACGGCCCGCGGCCGACCGCATCGCCGGGCGTACTTTATAAATTTTTCCCGCTTTTAGTTTTTTCGCAAAACTCGAAAAAGTGAATTTCATTTTTTTCACGTTTTCTCCGTAACCTTTGGATGAATTAATTATTTTTATATTTTAGGAGATAGATCGAGACGCTCCAGAATTTATTTCAAAGATAACAAACTCCTATAATTTAACCGACGTCTTTTAAATGTAAAAAACGCGAAAAAAAATGTGAAAATTTTATCAGAGTACCTAAAATTGTAAAATTATTAACACGACTTACCCCAAATACCGGTTGTCGAAATTTTTCTCAAGTCTATGGCCATAACTCGAAGGCCGTAACGAATTTTTATTCGCCGGACAATTTGATTCGTCGACGAAATTCGGCCTTCCATTGGCTGGACAAATTGATTGGTCCTCAAGCTTGCAGTTCATTCGCCGAAAAAATTTATTGGGCGTTGGTATTTTTTTATTGGTTATAATAATATTCACGCAAAATGGGCGCTAATTATATTATTGATAACAGCTGTTTATGTCAAATTTTTTTAACCTAAAATATAGTTTGACAGTTGTGTCAAGACGGCCATGCTGACGTTTTGACTTACGAAATGAATTCGATAGAGGGCAGTAATATGTGGAATTGGTATTATAGGTTTTTTGAATATATTAGTTAGTTTAAGAGCGATTTTAATTTTTTTAAATGCTATTGATAGCTAAATTTATATTAATTTATTTAGTAAAAATTAATTTATTATTTAAACACACTACTAAATGTATTGATGATTTTAATTATTTTTTAGAGTTAATTATTTTTTTTACGGAAAAGAATTATACCGAGAAAAATTATATTTTTTCTCTTGGGTTGCCGGCTATGCTGGCTATGCTTGCCGTTAGAAGCATCGCCGATTGTCGAGGCTTCTAACGGAACCATCCTCCGTTAACTGGTTTACCTGATCGTGCCAAGTCTTCTACGGACGTCCTCTATTTCAGGTGCCAACAACACTTACTTACTTACCATCACGCCGTTTCCCCGCAGGGGTAGGCAGAGAGGATAGAGCGCCATACTCTTCTGTCCTGACACAAAATTTTCGCCTCATTCACACTCATACATATTCTCATACAAGCTAACCGATTGTCGAGGCTTCTAACAGAACCATCCTCCGTTAACTGGTTTACCTGATCGTGCCAAGTCTTCCACAGACGTCCTCTATTTCAGGAGTCATAAACACTCGATTAATCCAACAGTATCAACTTCTTACTTACTTACTTACTTACCATCATGCCGTTTCCCCGCAAAGATAGGCAGAGAGGATAGAGCGCCATACTCTTCTCTCCTGACACACAATTTTCGTCTCATTTACATTCATACATCTTCTCATACAAGCTAACCGATTGTCGAGGCTTCTAACAGAACCATCCTCCGTTAACTGGTTTACCTGATCGTGCCAAGTCTTCCACAAAATAAATAAAATATTTATGAATTAATTTTAAATGTTTTTTTTTTATGTAAACATTTTTTTGAAATACAGCGCTTGAAAAGTCGTTGAAATACGTTGAAATTTCTTAAGAATAAGAAAGTCCATTTTAAAATTGAAATTTTTTCGCGATGTTTTTTTTTATGGCCGGCCAATGTTTTGTAAAAATATGTTTTTTAAACTTTTATCGATAAGAGTGGTATTTTCAGTGCCGTTCATTGGACGAGTGATCCGATTCGTCCATAACCCTGGCCGTTTATTGGCGGAAGGCATTGATTGGTTTAAAGATATAGTAATATTCATGCATTGGTTATAATAATATTCATGCAAGATGGCCGCTAATTATATTATTGATAACAGCTGTTTCATATAAAAAAAAATTAAAAATTGGTATTATAGGTGCGTTAAGTGCGATTTTAATTTTTTTAAATGCTATTGATAGCTAAATTTATATTAATTTATTTAATAAAAATTAATTTATTATTTAAACACACTTTATGGTTTTATTAAATATATTGATGATTAAAAATATTATTTTTAACAAAAATATTATTTATAACAAAAGTATAAATACAAACTGTGGCACCCCGGTTATTCCGAACCCGGTTAATCTGATTCTGGTTAATCCGATCCAGGTTAATCTGACCGTGGTTAATCCGACATCGGTTAATCCGACACCGGTTAATCCGTCACCGGTTAATTCGACAATGGTTAATCAGACACCGGTTAATCCGACACCGGTTAATTCGACAATGGTTAATCCGACACCGGTTAAACCGACACCGGTTAATCCGACACCGGTTAATCCGACACCGGTTAATTCGACAATGGTTAATCCGACACCGGTTAATCCGACACCGGTTAATCCGACACCGGTTAATCCGACACCGGTTAATTCGACAATGGTTAATCCGACACCGGTTAATCCGACACCGGTTAATCCGACACCGGTTAAACCGACACCGGTTAATCCGACACCGGTTAATCCGACACCGGTTAATCCGACACCGGTTAATTCGACAATGGTTAATCCGACACCGGTTAATTCGACAATGGTTAATCCGACACCGGTTAATCCGACACCGGTTAATCCGACACCGGTTAATCCGACACCGGTTAATCCGACACCGGTTAATTCGACAATGGTTAATCCGACACCGGTTAAACCGACACCGGTTAATCCGACACCGGTTAATCCGACGTCGGTTGATCGGACACCGGTTAATCCGTCACCGGTTAATCCGACACCGGTTAATCCGACACCGGTTAATTCGACAATGGTTAATCCGACACCGGTTAATTCGACAATGGTTAATCCGACACCGGTTAATCCGACACCGGTTAATCCGACACCGGTTAATCCGACACCGGTTAATCCGACACCGGTTAATTCGACAATGGTTAATCCGACACCGGTTAAACCGACACCGGTTAATCCGACACCGGTTAATCCGACACCGGTTAATCCGACGTCGGTTGATCGGACACCGGTTAATCCGTCACCGGTTAATCCGACACCGGTTAATCCGTCACCGGTTAATTCGACAATGGTTAATCCGACACCGGTTAAACCGACACCGGTTAATCCGACACCGGTTAATTCGACAATGGTTAATCCGTCACCGGTTAATTCGACAATGGTTAATCCGACACCGGTTAATCCGACACCGGTTAATCCGACACCGGTTAATCCGACACCGGTTAATCCGACACCGGTTAATCCGACGTCGGTTAATCCGACACCGGTTAATCCGTCACCGGTTAATCCGACACCGGTTAATCCGACACCGGTTAATCCGTCATTATCATCGTTTAAATTACCACCTTCTTCTTTGATTTTCACAAACGTCGTAGAGGATAGTACGCCGCACAGTGCAGATAATTGGAATGCTGCCTATTATTATTTTTAAATTCAAATTAGTATGAATATTTTGAAAAGAGTGTTTTGCGTCATTCAAGTCTTATTAAACATATCGTGTTGGATATAAGTATAATATGCCTGAGAGTTGGCAATTGGTGTAACGCACAGCTAATAATTTGAATTAAAGAGATATGTGTATATATTAAAGAGACGCCTGGTTGACTGCAATCGAAATAGCATTGGCGTTAGTTTTAGTATACAACAGGAGTTTATATATTATTATAGCTCTATTATTGTATTTATATGTACACTTTTTTTTATTATATTGGTTAGTTTAAGTGCGATTTTTTTTTAATTTACTTAATTTTCTCTATTATTATTATGTATGAGTATGTCTATTATTATTTTTAAATTCAAAATAGTATGAATATTGTTTTTAGACGTTCGATACTTATTTATCTTATTATTAATTACCATAACGCCGTTTCTCCGCGGGGGTAGGCAGAGAGGATAGAGCGCCATACTCTTCTGTCTTGACACACAATTCTCGCCTCACTTACATTCATACATCTTCTCATACAAGCTCGCTGATTGTTGAGCCTTCGAACAGAACCATCCTCCGTTAACTGGTTTACCTGATCGTGCCAAGTCTTCCACGGACGTCTTCTATTTCTGGTGCCACAACACTTGATTATATTGGTTAGTTTTTGTACGATTTTAATTTTGAAAAATTCTACAAGTAGGTGAATACGTAATGTATTTAAAAACATGAATTATTCCTTCTTATTCTTCTTATTTTCCCATCAAAACACTTTTTATAGTTTTATTAAGTGTGTTAAGATTTTTTTTTTCTTCTGAAAATTGACAACAGAGTACTGCGTCTCTGATACGTCTGCTGCCGGGCGGCAGCTGTGCGGGTAAGCTAGTCATATATATTAAAATAATAGACCCTATTTCGCGATGTTTATATGTTTATATGTAACCGATTTTGTCACACACGTTTTGGTTAATATCTCGCTTATTAGGCGTTCTATCCGCATTCTGATATTTTTTCCAGACGTCCGAAGGTTGACTGAGTCTTTACATTTTTTTCTTTTTATTCTTCTTTTTCTCCTCTATTTGTTACAACTGTTTTAGTTTGGTGATTTTTGGAAATTTTAACTTTTTAATTAGCCTAACTTTTTTTTCATTCGCTTATAACTCTGCGAGTTTAAGAGCTAAAATCATTTTAATATTTTTTGGCAATTGCCACCGATGAGTAGTATCGTTACACACTTTTTTTTAAATTCTTCGTCTTCTAATTTTCTTATGAAACCTGATTTAGTGAAATTTCGTATTTTTCAGCTTTTCTCTGCGAATTTACGACCAAAATATAATTTTATTACATCTGTGCATACATCACAATGGAATATAATTTATTTTCGTATTTGTTAGCTTCTATCGTTTAAAATTCACCTTTAAAATCTAAAAAACGCGTAATTTTTATATGAAAAATCGACGTACCTACCTACATACAAATGAAAGAAAATGAAAAAAAAGAAAAACCTTGATATTTTCTTAATAAACGCAACACTTCATATTTTCAAGCAGCAACCGTGGGCTGTAATTGGTCAATACCCTCATTGGTTACATTTCATACATGGCTGCCTGAAAATTAAATAAACAGCTGTTTTACCTGTCATTATTGCAGTGCGTAATTTTCGCGCAATTTTTTTTTTGACGTTTCAAATGTATGACTTTATTTCGACTCGGCATTGTAATAAACAGCTGTTGATTTTCGCGCATTTTTTTATGTCAGGTATCGACATCCAGATTTCACAGCTTGCAATAGTCATAGATATTTTATATTTTCCCGCACAAGATAAAATTGATGTTTTCACTCCGGAATTCGGTTAATTGTGGTGAAATACATACAATTTTTCTATACGTTTTTTTCGATTTTTATAGGTTAGGTCTAGAATGACACAATGATGATTTTTTAAATGCGTCATTGAATTAATTATTATTTCGCAGTTGTACACGTGACTTAAGTACGTCTGCCTTACTACAGACCGGTCGAAGGAGTTAGTTCTTTTACGCGTCTGTTATTCAATATTTAAATTGAATACTTCTGGTGATAGATAAACCTGTAACTTACTTACTTACCTATCATCGCGCCGTTTCCTCGCGGGGGTAGGCAGAGGATAGAGCGCCATACTCTTCTGTCCTGACACATAATTCTCGCTCATCCACATTCATACATCTTCTCATACAAGCTCGATGAGTGATGGATTATTATTCTTCTCTTTTATTTTTCTTCTTCTTTTCCTTTCAAATCACTTTTTATGATTTTATCAATGAGTATTAACAAAATGTTTGTTTTTTTTAAAACCTGGAATGATGGGTTGGTTGTGTATATCGGCTCTGTTTTTTACAATTTTAGGATGCCGAGAATAGTGGTATTTTTTTACGTGGTAAGTAATCTAACCTAACCTTTCTCAAAGATCAACACGCCTTTGACCATCTCGGGTTGTTAGTTGTGTACGTCGGCTCTGTCGCTTTTGAAAAATCGACGTACCTACCTACATACGAATAAAATGTAGAACATTTTTTTCAGACTTATTAATCAAACGCAACCGTCTATATTTCAAGCGATAATCGAAGATTCTTATTGGAGGAGCTCTGATTCGTTGATTTAAAAAATGGCCGCCTGAAAACTGTGAATGATCAGCTGTTTTACCTGTGCCATAATTTTAGCGCGCTTTTTTGACGTTTTAAATTTTCACAAAATGGTCGCTGAATAAACATCTGTTTTATGTCATTCAATTTAACCTTAAGCTATGACTTTGACGTTTCTGGTCAGCCATGTTTTTTTTGAGCCATGAAATGAATTCGATAGAGGTTAGTAAGATGTCGAAATGATTTTTGGGAAACGTGTAAAAATTGTACACGTGGTTAATAGGAATTTGGTTAATTATGGTGAAGTCATACATTATACTTAGAAAAATTTTCTGTACGTTTTTTTGGATTTTTATAGGTTATGTCTAGAATGACACAATGATGATTTTTTAAAAGCGTAATTGAATTAATTATTATTTCGCAGTTGTACACGTGACTTAAATATGCCTGTCTTACTACAGACCGGTCGAAGGAGTTAGTTCTTTTACGCGTCTGTTATTCAATATTTAAATAGAACAGTTCTGGTGATAGATAAACCCGTAACTTACTTACCATCACACCGTTTCCGGGGTAGGCAGAGAGGATAGAGCGCCACACTCTTCTGTCCTGACACATAATTCTCGCCTCAACCACATTCATACATCTTCTCATACAAGCTCCATGAATGATGGATTATTATTCTTCTTTTTTATTTTTCTTCTTCTTTTTCTGTCAAATCACTTTTTATGGTTTTATCAATGAGTATTAACAAAATGTTTGTTTTTATTAAAACCTGGAGAGATGGGTTGATGGTTGTATATGTCAGCCCTGTTTTTTACAATTTTAGGATGCCGAGAATAGTGGTGTTTTTTTTTTTACGTGGTTAGTAATCTTACCTAACGCTTCTCAAAGATCAACAGGCCTTTGACCCTTTTGGGTTGTTAGTTGTGTACGTCGGGTCTATTTTTTACAATTTTGGGATACCGAGAAGTGGTATTTTTTTTAGGTGCACGGGGTGAGTCTGTGTAGCTCCTGCACAATTTCTTCACCACCCCTTAGGTTGTTGGCTATGTACGTCGGTTCTGTTTCTTCCAATTCTGGGATACCGAGAAAAGTGTTTTTTTTTTTGTTGGGTGAGATTGAAAACAGAGTACTGCGTCTCTGCAGGATACGTCTGCTACCGTGCGGTAGCTGTGCGGGCATGCTAGTATTAATTATTATTATTAAATCAAATCAGTTATAAAGTTGTAACGTGATTGGTTGCTGACTGAACTAGGCAAGTGCTTACGTATTTTGCCAGGTTTCAAATTATATATTATATTATTAATAGGAAATAATCAGGACATATACATTATAAAAAAATAAAAAAAAAGCTTCCGACATCGGACGCAAGAATTAAGGAGATTTCGCTCGCGTATGTAAGTGTGCATTTTACTTTTAACCTGAGTATAAATAGAGTTATGATTTTTTTAATTGTAAATCAAGATGATGAATTAACTTAGGCTTATCTAGCAGGTTGTTATTTTCATAAAACCGGAAAATAAAACAAGAATAAACATATATTGTACTGTCGATATAATTAAAAAATCTGTCGATGGAGTTAGTTTACAAAATACATATACAGCTTTTACGGTACACGAATGCATCTTCATTCTCAAGTCTCGGAGGTTTGGTTATGAAGATAGGTCCGCACTAATGATTCTACGTTGAGACAACCCGCGAATAAACCCAGGTTTTTTGCTCTCTCGAGTCCCAAGACGGGAACAGCTACATTACATCATCCATATGAATATTTAATAATATATGTTTTCTTTTTAATTAAATAAAAATTATGGTATCGATTCCCCGGACTTTCCGGGACTTAAAAGTTTTTACTCTTGAGTCCCGGGTATTGAAAAAATTCGATAATATAGAATCCCTAGTCCGCACTAATCATTTACTCGTGAGTTTCGAGAACAAAGATAATCCATGCGCATGCACTGGTCGACTAAGCGAAAATCAACCTATGACTATTATTATATATAAATATTGAAAAAATTAGAAATGTTTATATAACCGACAATACTGAAAAAGTATTTTTAGAATAGTTGACATATTATGGCAGGGCCAATATACGAAAGACTCTTACCAACGGGCTAATACTAGTACTAAAAACATAAACAAATTTAATAATGTAAAATATTATAGATAGTGGTAATGTGATGTTCGCCAGCGGCTGATGGCTATTAAGTTGATTTTAGAAGTAACCACAGCAATCAATTAAAAAAGCAAATAAAGTAAACCTAATTTGTGAGGTTCTAAAAGGTCAAATATCTTGGCCATATCATCATCGAAGATTGACAAGATGACGATGACATCAAATGACAGAGGATAAGCATTATTTTTAAATCTATCTTTACTAGCATGTATACTTGAGAGTCCTGGTATTCAATATAACAACTCATATGGAATATTTTTCGGGTTGGCGATTTATTGTAGTACATCTACAATGTTTGGCGAAGGCCGTGTGCATGGAATAGTTCTGCTTCTGAGACATAGAGTTGAGTTGACGTAAAGCTGCGGCTGGAACTCAGCACTCAGCTCCAACTCTCTAGAGTCTAGAGCAATCGGCGCTCTCATGGGAGACTGGCTCCGTGACCAGAGAACAAGATCGACTGCGGAGTAGCTGCTAGAGATATAATAATAACCGTAACTGAAATTTATTTCTATATTTTGTTTATGTAAGCGTGCATTGCATGCTCTTTTTTTTTTAAAAAATAAATAAATTATTGTATACTATAGATTAGATAGCGAATCAGGCCTTGCACATATAACCCAACCACGCTGGAATAAACATATTGTTATTAATAATAATAGTCCTGAATATCCAATATTATCAAATGTTGGTGCACCGTCATAAATTAATTTTTAAAAATGACTAAATAACCCGAATCAACCAAATAAATCATTTTTCTTCTTTCATATTAAAGTGCAACGTACTTTTAGGAGCAATACTCGCCATGCGTCTTTATTCTGGACTTCATCCAATAGTTGTCTGCATTAGCTTTGCTCAATTATTTGTAAATCTATTTTTATACCAGTGTACAATAAATATTTTGGAGGTCTACGATTCCCGAACAAACCTCACATTTACCAGTGCGTAAATCCAAAGCTCCTGACAACCTCAAAAACACACAAGGTACCGAGGTCAATCAACAAATCATACGCCATTAACATGAGCCCGCAGCCGTCCGGGAGGTCGGCTCCTGAGCGCCACTCCTCTCGATGCTGTCTTATTTTTATTCATACAATATGTGTTATCACCAACAACATATATTTACTAGTGATGGTAAACCGTTACGTGACTGTGATTATGTCGATGATTGGTAACTGGGGTTTAACGATGATTGGTAACAAAGATTTAACTGTCGGAGACATACTTTATAGTGTACCAATCATTAATCGAAGAATTACATTAATTAGTTATCAATCATCGTTACAATCGAATAAAATCACAGTCATAATAATAGTCAAAATAACGGTTTAAATAACGATTTGACCATCACTACTGGTTACCGTAATTTATATCTCCGTAATGTCATACAATTAACGTTTCCATGGAAATGATTGCACCCAATGCATGTTTAAAACGAATACCACTTATTTGTAATTCAAAGTAAATGAAATAATAGCAAGTACGAGGTATGCAAGATTGCTGACTTTTTACTTTTTGAATCAGCCGACAGCAAAAAACTTTTTTTTTAGTTTGTCCTTCAACGCAAAGTCGAATTATGTTAAACCCCAGGGGCCGACAAAGATGGAATTCGTAGAGGTTTTAATACAATTAGAAGATAGCTACTTATTGACAATATTTCTTTCTTTAACGTGGAGTAAAAGAAATAGCGCGAAATAATTTAATTCTGAACCGTTTAAAGCCCTTATTACTTTAAGGTTAAAAAAAATTATAAGATTATGGTTAAATATTTTGCTTTATGAAATATAATAACGTGATTTTATTATAATAATAGCGGATTGATATTATTATAGTTAAAATATTTTATATTATATTATATAATGTGATTATTTAGTAAAGCGGTACGACGATTGTCTAGTGACTAGTGACCAAATGGTCGGGGGTTGGGTTTCATCCCGGAAAACCATCAAGGTAGTCCTGTTTTCACAACACAAGCGTTTAGCTTAGTTTGAAGTGTAAATACTATTACTACTTGAAGTCTATCTCTCTATTTATATATAAAGAAGAGTGTCCGTTGGTTTATTTGTTTTTTATACAAATCTACAGTTTTATTCCGAGCTTGATGAAATTTTGTACACTTGACATTCAAAACAAGAGGAATGTCACTGTCTACATGAGATTTCAAAAAACTACTCTTATCCTCCTTTCCCACCCCTTAAAGCAGAATTTTGGCACTTCTTGATGAAAATTTCCACACTTGACGTTCAAAATAAGAGGAAAATTACTGTCTACATCTTATTTAGAAAAAAAACCCACCCACATCCCCCTAAATGAAGCCTCTTCACTCTAGAGTAAAGTTCGGGTAACGCCGGGTACTTTAGCTAGTATAATATAATTGAAAAGTAAAAATCCTCCATTATAATTTTTTCCTAACTTTTAATGCAGGTAGCTTTTATACATTGTGTTAATTTATGAACAGTCAACTGTTCATAAATTAACTGCAGTGCAGTCAACTCTTTTTGATAATTGGTCATTCAAAGGTGCTAGTTGAAAAATCAGCCACTTTTGCCCGCTGCCATTTATAATATTAGAATTCAACCAACAGCAGTCTTCTTTACTAAGAGATTAAAATAGCCGCCAGTATGGAAACTAGTTTGTTTTTCGAAAAAAAGTGTACTATTTATTTTGTATTTTAAACCAAGTTATAGGAATTATCATACATAACAAGAAGTGAATTGATAAATATATTCTTACCCGAATAAAAAAATATGGAGGTTGCTGTGATTAAAACTGGTACACTCTTAAGTTACATGTGAACTAGCAAGTGAACATTGCGTGATGTGGTGATATCCCCTCGGCCTCGCTTTGCACTTCGTCAGTCGAGCAAATGTGCTAGTCGGAGATGCGCGCGCCTATACTTTGTTTTTATGGTTGGCGAGTTTAATTTAATAATTGCACAATTTTTGGTATTGTGACTACATTTTATTCTAATGTGTATGATAAGTAAGTTATACTATCGACTTATATTTTATTTATAGATGTAGAGTGCATTTTTAGTCATACAGATTGTCATTGTTTTATAATTTAATATTTGTTTCGATATTTCGGTATGGGGTTAAAAGTGCCGCGATGGCATTTTCTACCTCACTCCCGGTACTATTTATACGAAATGTGTACACTCACATTTGTTTCTTCTCAATTTCAGAATAAAGACGTACAAGAGAAAAACTGAGCGGGGAAAGACTTCCATCAGCGTTATGAAACAAGCTGCTGATTTGGTGATGAGGGAAAATCAATCTTTGCGTGCTGTTTTCAAACAATTCGATATTTGTGGAACGTCACTGAAGAGATTTAGAAATCGGTTATCAGAAAATCACGAGAAAGCAGCACATGGAGCACGCCAAGTTTTCCAGGACAACGAATGAAAGATTTTGGTACTGGCGATGTTTTTTACCCCCATACTTGGAACTTTTAGCCCCACGAGTGAGGTTAAAAGTTTCACCTGACTAATCTGATTGATTTTTAAATAAAAATAAAACTCAATGTCATTCAATTGTTTTCGGTATATTAAATGTGTCTCAGCTATATCTTTTTCAACACACATGAAGTATTGTATAACATTATCACGTTATCTTGTCATTTGTAAAAAGTGGCACTTTCATCCCCACTCTACACTACCTTTAGGAATGCTAAAAACAATTTCAATAGTAGACTATTTTTTTTATTTTCTCGCTTGTAAGAAGGTTAAAATTTTTATATGAAAAAGTGATGCGATTACCAGTCAAGATTGAATGACTTCATATGTGATAATTCTGTGTGAGATAAGAGAAGACATGAGGATGTAGGAAACGGCAGAGAACACGCCAAAGTTTTTATGGTGAATAGTATCTCCCATTCGACTCCACACCCGAGTGGCTTAGTTTCTACGCGCGCCATCAAAACTAACATAGCTTTAGAGAATTCACCTGGAAATCTTGACGATGCTGCAACATTTTAGAAGTTTCCAGCATGAAATCTGTATATTTTAAATTTATTTATTTAAACATAAAATGGTCATACAAATTACTAATTTATTTATTAAATGACGTTCAAAAAATATCCTCAATAAACGATTTAATTGAATATTTAAATTTACATTGTTAGCACTTTTTGTCTCGATGAAATTTTCAGCTGCGGTATTAACTCGGAATTTCTCATTGGATTTATAATTGGCAATTTTTTGCTCCTCATTGCAGATGTTCCGCGTCGCGCCACTGTCAAGATACCAAAACGTTTGATTTTTCGACATATTCTGCATTGCATGAGATCGCGGTCATCGCATCGGAAGCGTTATTCGATTTATTCTTATTTTTGATCTGCAAAATTGACTCTTATGCCCAAATTTACCACACGAAAACTGAATGCAGGTAGGTTTTAAGTTGTGCATGCGCGCCAACTCAAAACTTCAAACTATCACTTGAACGATTATAATAATCGTTTAATTCTAACAAATATTTAAAAATAAATTGTAACTCGCAAGTATACATATATTATAATGTCTCAATACCCTATGCGCTATGTGTTACGAGTATAAAAAATTGAAAAGCTTTTTTCCTTCAAGTTCGAACCTTACATAAAAGAAAGTATCAATTTCCTTTAAAATTACGAATTAGGTGGATATGTGACCTTTTTATTCCGAAAGTAACAGAAAATATCATAAATGTAAAAAAAATTAACTTCGTATTGTAGGTAGAAAATAATTTAAATTATTACATTTTTTCATAGAAATCATCTCATGTACAATAGGTACGTCTTTCGCACCTGTTCTAGGATGTGTTTTAAATATATGTAATTAGATGGATGGATATAAATGAAACAATGTTATTACTCTACTTGAGTTTATTAACACCACTCGAGTTTCGAGAGAACAGTAACTCTTATCGACAGGTGAAGTATTAAACTGACTACATATAAATATAGGCTTAGGTGGTAGACATGCAAGTAATTACCTACCGACAGATGGAACGGGAGTAGTGCTAATAAACTCAAATAAAGTAATAACATTGTTTAATTTATATTCATCCATTATGATGAAACTCTACAAAGGTAACGCCAATCCTATTAATAATACGAGTAATTTAATTTAAAAAAATTACAGATGTTAAGTTATTTCGTCAATATTACAGTTTCCTTTAATCATCAGGTGGTAACCGGTAATGAGAGGGACCGTTATGTCAATTATTGATAAGTAATTGTTATTTTATAATGTAGCAGGTTTCGTTATTTTAAAATATTTATTCAACACCCATGGTACCAAACTCTTTCAAGAAACAATTGCTTAGGGAACCAAGGAAAGCAAGGTTGGGGAAAAGTTGGGTAAACAACGTTGTGCTTTATTTTATTAATTAATTATTTTTTCTAAAAGTTAATTACAATGGACTTTGAAATGTTAAACTTCTTATATTTTTTAGTTAAACCCTACACTTTTACTGCTGGTAACGAGTCACTTGTTACCAGCAGTAAAAGCCTCCAAATATTCGTGATTCCAACTATTCGAATATCGAATAGTTAATGATAATATATTACAATATTGGAATATTATTACAGAATATTCGAATATATTCGTTAAATTTTTAAGAAAGGAATAATTTACTTCGGATGATAAATACAGAAATGTTTCAAATGTTTCTCCAAAAATGTAAGATTCGTGATTAATAACTTACAGAACTCAAACTCTTCGTGGAGATAAAGAGAAGTGAGTATTCTCTCGATAACTGACAAAATTTTAGATATGTTTATATTACTTCATATCGCACACCCCACGTGCAAGTTTTTTTTTCATTATTTTGTGTATAACTTCTTGTTTGTCAGCTCAAGTATTTATGAAAGCCAAATACTAAAGAATAATAGAAAGCCGACTCCATCGTTGATAAACAATGTATTATAAGTGCTTGTTGTCATAAAACCATAAAGATAAGCAGAAGACTTAAAAAAAAGGCAAATGCAAAAGTTGTCCGACAAAGGCGTTTACATCTTTATTGTCCGACTTCCATATAGCCAATAGCGGTACTTCTGGAGAAAAAAATCATACATCTGAATGAATGAATGAATGAATGCTTGCTTATGACTTCCAGGGTTCGTAAACCTTTGTTTCGTTTAGAAAAATATTAAAAATCTTATAATATAAATATGAGCGAATACTTTACGAATACTTTTTAAAGTATTCGAATAACGAATACTTAAAAATAGCCGAATATATTCGGGGTTCGAATATTAAAATATTTAGATTGGAGGCTCTTATAACGATCCTTAAAATCCCTTTAAAAAATCTGAAAAAAATACTATGTATCTTTTAGACAAATAAAAATATAGAAAAATAAATTTCGTACATTTTTGAGGCACTCTGATGATCCTTTTTAAACCCTGCGATCAACAAAACGATCAAAGACCGAGAGGAATAGAGACGTATTATGCACGGTATTCCAGACGGGTAATGAAACCAAGGATTAAGAATAAAGAACCTAATGTATTATTTCGCTCTCCAATGTGTTAAACATTGGTAGGATTTGAATAGAATTATCTAACTCCACCGTGTCTAATACTTCCAGGACCGACACCAAGGAAGCAGGTGCGTCACTTCTGTACGCGACATCAAACATTTTTCTTACTTTTTTCGGTTATTTCTCATACCATTAACATTCTTTAAGACACAACCTTCGAGACCGCAAAATTGTTTCAATTCTTCCCTTATAAATCAGCCGCATTGGGCGTGATAAATCTACATTTAAAAAACTTTTTTTTTGCTGAAAAGATGAGACCACTTCTGAAAATACCGCAATCCAAAAGCCTAGGCGCAAACGTGAGCTGCCTCGGAACTATCGTTCTGCGAGAAATAAAAGCCTTCTTTTATTTACAGTAAACCGGTTTTCTTGTTAATTACAAACCGTTTCTGTATTGCCGAAACGTTGACGGAATAAAAGAGGCTGATTTCCGCGGCCAGATGTTCTGGAAGATATTTTAGTTTCGGCTGTGTTAGATAGAGGCTACTTGGAATATACACTATCAGACACGTCATATGTACATACGTATACATATTTGTAGATATCTTTGGCCTAGTTAAGCATACGGAGAACTTTTTTTTTGTATAACCCAGTGAAATTATGCTTTATTGATACTATAATTATTTATTATTCATTAAGCCAAGTATATTTGGAATGAAACATAAGTTAAATCGGTGGTCTCACTGATAAATATACATTTTTTTATCGCTTGGGTCGACTAAAAATTTTAGGAGAACACATTCTAATTGTGAAGTTGTAACTATTCAGAACAGACGGTCTGTGATATTTTAAATATTAATTAAATATATTAATTAGAAAGATATACATACAAAATAAATTTTATCGAAAAATATTGTACTTGCGCTACCTGGATTCGAACCTAGATCTCTTTCCAAATCGGGGAAGGTGCACTATCCAACTTTGCTAGAGCGATATTATTATTACGACCAATTTTCGAACCTGTATGTTACACTTTTTCAAATGAACACATCTATTGTTCCATTATTTGAAAGCCATCTACTTTAATTAACTATTGATGCAAAATTTATAGCACGCAAGTTGAGATTAAAATACACAAAGTTTATAATGAGAAGTGTTCACTAAAGGTGTGTTCGAAAAGGCGACCGAGAGAGAAGTGATCGCTTCAGGCTGGCTCTTAGAGTGGCTGCGCTGCGATGTATCGTCTGGTTGGCGGTCGGTAATAAAACATATTATACAGCTATTGAATCTGGCCTAACATGCAGGCACTGTGAGGCGCATGCTGCGTCTCCACATACATAATTGATAATCCCACTAAGATGATTGTGTACACAATCACCTATAATAATATTATTAATTACATGTTATTATTAATTAGTTATATTATTGAGTATGTCACTGGTAGAGAAATAGTAAAAAAAAAAGGTATATATATATATATATATATATATATATATATATATATACGACTTTGCCTTGGTGAGTAGTATCTTAAGAAAGCAGAGAGGACGATCATCAATGTGATGAAGTGACCAAGTATACGAGTAGCAGAAGACAGCGAGGTTTTGAGAGCCTTGGTTACCCAGAAGGGTCACGATTCTAAATTCTAAGGGCATTAATGATTATAATTATTAAAAAAAATTGCCAAATGTATTCATTTTAGAATAATACCTAATAAAGTAATTATTATGTTTATAACCTATCCAATTAAAATAAAGTTTTATTTAAAACAAATTTATTTTTAAGAACACATTATTATTGTGAAGCTTCAGTTTTTCAGAACATAGTTGTGGTATTTTAAAAACAAATAAAATCTAAATTTGTTGGAAAACTACTTAGTTGATGTGGCAAAATTGTATAACGCATTTCTACAGAATAGGAAAAGGACCATGTTTGAATCCCAGTAGAAAATAAAATATGTTTTATATAAATAACTTTTTTTCTGTTGGTATATCTTTCTGATAATAATTTAATCTATTAAAAACAAATTTGTCACTTAGATATTCTATGTAACATCTATATGAATCATTGCAGCTTAATCGATAACGCTTTCTACCAGCAATAAAAATTTCCGGGTTCAACTCTCGGTGGTGATTATATTTATCAATAGTGGATTTTAAATTTGTTTTAATTGTTACGGAACAGTGTTCTAAAAAATCGTAACCTCACAAATAAAATGCGATTTCATTAAAGAACGATTTTATTTTCCAATTAATAAAATATGTCTATTTAATGCTCACCCTAGTGTAGATGGACATATTTTATAAGAAAATGTTATTTAGTTTTTTATAATCTATTATAATTATTATCTTTAATGGAGGTAATCGCGGGGACGCCATCAAGCACGTACGGTTACTTCCGAGTTGCAACTTCTTAACTTCGACAGCCTTTCGGCTTCGGCCACGGCCGGTAGGTCGGTCGGTTTACAAAACCACGCCGAGGAAACTTCGCTAGACGCCCGCCCAAGTTCCGGAGACCTGACTTTCAGTTCATTAGGGGACGAGAGCGAAGAAAGTTAGCGGGAAACAGCCAACCCTCAAATCTCAATTCCCAATACTCGACTCGTAATTTCAGGGGAATTTTATTTTATAACTAGTGATTTTCTGTACTGTTTAATTCTCTAATGAGAGAGACCGGAGATGGGAAGGTTAAGTAAACACGAGGAAATAGGAAGGTCAAAAAGACCGACGAATCTAGATTGCTAGGGGGTTTTACCTTCTTTTTATACAAAAGAGACCACTATTGCAACGATTAGGTTTATCGGTACATCGAAAATTCCTGGCGCAATAGATTGGAAAAATAAAAATAAAACACTAAAAGACATTGAGAACAAAATATCAAAACCCAACAGAATCCTTATATCGATCTCATATTTTGATCAATGTTAAACACAGTGTAATATAAAATAATCATCATTAGAAATTATGACAAAAAATCATCAAGCAATGACGTTATAAAAAAATATTATAGTCCAGAAAATTCTCCATAAAATATCCTGGAATATCACCTATGTATAGACACCTAGCAGATACATACAAATTTTTATCTATACAATACTTCTTATCTATAAATGAGTCTCCGACTCTCATAGAGAAGTAAAAAAATGTAAAAAAAATTCTAAACGTAACGTTCATCAATTTATCCATACTCGACTACCATACCTTATCAAATTTTTGTTTACTACCATACCTTATCAAAAAAAATCTCATTTTAAATTTCATCACTAGTTTTTTTATGAAATAAGAAAGTTTATCTTCTTCTTGCGAAAGTGTTTGCGAGTGCATAAAAATATTTGCACACGCGCATTCGTCTTCTTCTAGCAGGTCCATCTTGTCATTATTCGCCTATCTACATCTCGAGCTTTCCATTGTCTTATATTACGGGACTCATATTCTCTCACTTGTTGCCCCGTCCACAGCAATCTCGATATTTTTGACTTCTTCGGGATGTGTGATACGTCTAACCTCTTCAAGTTCTTTAATCTCTTCCACTCTTCAGTATGGTTAACAATTATTGAATCGTAAATTGACGTGCGTGTGGTCTAGTGGTTACGATACTCGCCTAGTGGTCTAGTGGTCGGGGGTTCAAGAGCCACGTTCTAGGAGGCCATCAAGTTAGTCCTATTTTTATAGTATTGAAAATAGTAATAATATTAATAAAATGTAGATATATTTGTAACATAGTCGGCTGGAATAAAAAAGAGTCGCAAAGATGATTTGTACACGGGGAACATATAAACGAGGGGAAGATACAAGATGTATATTATATTTCAGGACGATTTTCTTTGGGCGTCATTTTGGTTTGTAAGTCACTTGTCAAATCGCATTTAGTAATCGTAAATAGTAGTTGATTATAATTTATTGTGATTCAACTAACGCATGTTGAAGTCATTCAAACATTTTATCTAAATAATAATGGCGATGCTATAACCATTAATAATGAACACTATTGTCACATATTAGAAAACTTCTTGGTTGCCAAATTGAGTTGATTAAACTTGCAACACATGTGGTTTTAATAGAACGGTGCCACTTTATACACAGTCCGAGCTATGCTTAATGTTAAAAAGTGGTGATATCGATTGGACTGGATTTGATGGCTTCCAACTATTTTTTCTGAGAGTACTTGAAAGGAAAAATCAACGTCTTTAAGCAAATAGCAATTCCGATGCTACAGGACAATACGAAATAAAATTGCTGAAAAACACGCAAAGTGTGAGAGAATGTTGTAAAAAATATAGTTAAAAGAGAACGCATTTGTGCCGCTGTCAGAAGCCACTACTTGGCCAAATAATATTCCAAACATAATTGTATAAACCACATAATTAATAAATAATATTCACTCTGTAGTTAAGAAGATATGTGATAAGAGTGTTTAGATAACAGGAACAAAGTATGTCATCGGAAGACCTAGAACGACCACGTTAACAAGTCTTAGAATCACCAAAAATAGAACATAAGGTGTACATAAGTAATTTAAGCTAGGGTGATTATGTTATTACCTACTCTTATGAGAAAACTAAAAACAACATGATCGAATATTAGCTAAATATAAAAAAAAGAAATGAGTGATACGAACGTAATCAATACATTTTTTATTTTTATTTTATTTCTATCAACGCTCTTGTGGGTTTTACATAAAAATACAAATTTAAATATAACAGTACATTTTTAATTAATATTTAAATATAACAGTTTAAATATAATATAAAAAAAACAAGTATAATTTAAGCACAAACATTTATTCAGTTCAAGTATGCTCCTATGACGAAAAATGTTAACGAAATTGAACTTGTTATTGCATCCGCGGTATTGGCGAGTTAACAGCATAATTATTTCTGTGTACCTATAAAGAACACTTCATGTTGTCTCGTTTGAGTTGGTACTTTATACGATATCATTTGTATCAATGCAGAGCAGTCCAACATGCTATTGATAATTTTATATAGATGTACTATATCGTTCACATCTCTTCTCCAGACTAATTTTTTCAAATGAAGTAGACTCAAATTACATCAAATCATATACAATTTAGATTGATAAATCTTAGAAATTTATGTTGCACTCTTTCGATTTTTATAATATGTGAGACATATAATAGTAGGGAGACCACAAGCTCCACATAAATTCCAGCGTACTTCTTACAATAGATGTATTATATATAAAGTTGTTAGAAAGCGTTTTTAGCTGACCTTAACACAAATACTAAAGATTTCATTGCCTTGTTGCAAATTTCATAGTAATGTTGAATAAATAACAATTTTTAGTCGAAGAGCACACCAAAATCCCGCACAACTGCGACTCTACTTAGATCAATATTGTTAATGTTGTATTGAAAAAGGAGTTGATTTTTACATTTATTGAAACATGTATGCGCATGTTAATTATGGCTTATTTCCTTGAATAGCACACTTGTAAACAAGTTGTATTCTGTTTCGATTTGTACATTAAAATGGTCAGTTTGTCGTTGGTTTGTGTGAAGATCTGACATAAAAAGAGCCATTAGAAAATGAATATCGATCAACAATACAAAGATCATATTCTACACTTTTTATTTTTAAATAGTTAAAGTGTATGTTTTTCAGCAGATAAAATCAACAATGTTCATAGTGAGAATATAAGTGTGAAAACTGCTCAGAAATGGTTTAGAAGATTCAAAGACGAACAAACTAACATTAACCGAACGTTTGGACGTCCCGTTCAATTTGACAATGACCTTGCGAATTAAATAATTAATGTAGGTAAAAGCAGATTACTCAGTATTGATTAAAAAATACCCGTGATTAGTGAATATCAAATTTTTTTTATTCCACTACGATGACGCTGAACCTAATACAGTACAGAAAAAACTACAAAAAAATTAGAAGCTTTTATTAGGAGCTTTTGCTTTTTTCCCCTTACTTTTTCATCAGGAAAAAGATTTAATAACAAAGATGTCAAAATTAAACCAGAATCCTTTTACATAAATGGAATTAAAAAATTACCTATAAGATGGCAACAAATTGTTAACAATGAAGGAAAATAAATTATCGTTTAAAATTTTTTTAATTTTATTTGCATTATTGCAATTTCTAATAGATCTATTTATTGATCTTGCAGCTTAGGATAGTTGGAACGTAGGCAGCTAAAGTTTTATTAAATTTAGTACAAAATAGAGGACAATGTACGCATCTCTTACGAGAGAGTATATAAAAATTGAATTTCAATACACATGATACATCGGATTTGGGGTATATTTGAACTATCATATAATATGACAGTGTATATTCTGTGCCAATATTGTTTTTGAATAACATGGCATCCTATCGTTTCAGTAATGGTGACCTAGCGCCTAGGGTATAGGAAAAGCCTTGAACACCGCAAATTCGGACCAAGTTCAAACTGTATACAAGTTTGGTCGGTCCAGTAGCGGTGATACCAAAGAAGCATAAGTAGGCCAATTTATACAATATAACTGAAATGTATTCGTTTTGTAGATTTATATAAATTATATTTTATTTTTATTTTACAGATATAAGAGGTCATTATTGACCCCGATAAATTATTCTACAGACCCGTTTTAGTACCACATGTAGGAATAACTAACCCTTGCTACAAAAACAGATGTCCTAACCACCAAGCTACCCAAGCTAGATGAAATTAAATAACTTATTTATTAATAATTGTAGATTCACATACTAATACATTTTTCATGATATAATAATATACAAACAATATTTTGTTCCAACGTCGTGCGTCACACAAAGCCTTATACCTCATATAAAGCCTTATAAGTATATTAAATGAATGAATATCTGAGCGAATTATTTGAAAAATGCGTGTGTGTGTATTTTCGCGTGTGATGTTTGTGTTATTCCATTGCTCATATTTTTCTAGTTCACAACCATAATTTATTCCCCGATTAGCATCCATGAAAATATAAATTATTAAGGGTAATAAATTAACTATTATCGCAATACAGAAAAACACAAGTAAACTTAGTTTTCCTTTCCACCTACGTGATCAAATTTATAATATTTTATTCAGAGAATATTTTAACAAAAATATGTTTTTTCTGAGGCGTTACCAGTAAAATTAGTTACAATAGTTGCGATAGAAATAATAGTGCGTTAGAAAATTTCGTAATATTTTTTACTCTCACCTTTACCGTGTTTTATTTTGCCATTTATTAGAAATATATATAAATAATAATTGTATATATATATATATATATATATATATATATATATATATATATATATATATATATAATAATAATAATTGACGGCCTTAATTAAACATATATACACACACATATATATATATATATATATATATATATATATGATACATATAATTAATATATATATATACGTATATGTATATATGATACATATAATTAAACATATATACATATATGTATATATATATATATATATGTATATGTATATGTATATATGTTTAATTTAAAGTAGGTGGAGCCGCATGAATGTGTGCAATCTAGGCATTGGAGAATATATATACAAGGCGGCCTAGAAGTAGCTAGACCATTTAAATTTCGAATAATTTTCTACAATTAATCGATTTTATTTTGGATCATTGAAGCATAATCCTAGGAAATTCAATATGGAGAAATTCATAAAATCTACGATCAATTGTTCGAACACAATTTTTTTTTGTTAATAAACAAAATATGCGATTTTGGGGGACAGAAAATCCAAGAATAGTCCACCAATGTAGTCTGCATCCCGTAAAAGTAACGTTTAGAGTAGTGGAAATGCGGAAAGAGTTCTTGGACCTCAAGAAGAAGCAGAAAATGCACTAATCGTTAATTGCAAAAGGTATTGAGAAATGATAGAATTAATAGAATTTTGTATTTTCTGCATTCGAGGTCACACCAGCGGCATGGTGGTAGCAAGATGGGCGCTACTGGCTATACAGCTCGCTTGACAAAATTCTTAAGATAATTTTTTGTAAGAAGGATAGTTTCGTAAAACTCTGAAATCACGTGGCCGTTACGCTCACCTGATTTAACTGTTCCAGACTTCTTTCTATGGGGGTATTTGAAAGATATAGTATACCGTAACAAGCATTTAGCTATTAAAATTGCGGTTATTAAAAGAATGTAATTTTCAAAACTAAACAAAATTTATTTCCAAAAAGTGTGTTTTTGTTCATAAAAGAATAAATGTGAATTATTAAGAAATAAAAAAGATATTTAATTTTAAAATGGTCTTTTGGGGCACCCTGTTTTATAATTGTATGTTAAACTATAAATTGTAGTTGTAAATGTAGATTGTAACTATACATAAGTTTTTGGTGAAACTTCGTGAAATTCTATCATAATTTTGTAAATTAAGTTAAAACACTTTGTTTCATTCCACTACATATTTCATGATATAATGTTAGAACGTTTTCGGAAACATCTTCTCATCTCATCTTATCTTCTCAAAATCGTCTCATAAAACAAACACACAATTATCAAAGGTACGTCGATGATATTTTCTTCACGTTTACTGGAACACAACGACAACTAAGTAACCATCTTATATTATTTGACTTTCAACACCAAAAAATACAATCTACGTATGAAACAGGCAACAACAACATACTGAACTTTTTGGATATAACAAGAGAAATTTAAATGCATGGAATATCAGCTTGAGTGCAATCTTTGTTATATGTGAAATGGGACATGTAGGTACTCCAAAACTTCGCATTTTTACTTCATATGTAATACTTATTATGATAATGATACGTAATCTAAATACGTACAGCGCCCGAGCTGGGTGGGCGTGTGGGCGGACGCCAAACGGCGCTCCGCCGAGATCTGAGTATTGGTGTAAAAGTTCAAGAAATGACGACGAATAAGTCTGAGTATTATAATCATGGCAGGACAAGAGATATTTGGGCCTTGTTCTGCCCGTGAATGTCAATGAAGGAAAGACTCTCCGCGAGAACGAGCGGGAGGCTGCGAGTGTGAATGGAAGCGAGGCGAGCACGGTCCACGCCTTGACGTCAAAATTGGTCCACTGGGAAGCCTCCAGTAGACGAGAGATGCATTGGTCCGGCCACGGAAAGATCTGGAACCCTCTACGTGTTACAATGACGATTTTCTCCTGTTCAGTGAATAAAGTGTAAATTATGTGACTAAAGTGTTATTATTGTCTGAGACCTCCCCACACATCTGAAATAGGCATTCCGACACCAACCCTAATATACCCACAGACTGAGTCTAGCTGGTGGTATTGTGCGCCTGATTCCATCCTCGGATGACGACGCACGTCGTAACAAAGTATTTTTTTACGCGTTGACGTTTCGATTTTATAGTTTTATGAATAACTAACTAGCTTACCATCATGTCGTTTCTGTGTGGGGGCAGGCAAAGAAGATGAATCGCCGTACTATTTTATTTTGACAACGCTTCATCCACATTTATACATTTTCTCATACAAGCTCGTAGATTATAAAAGATTTTTACCTGTCACGCCAAGTCTTCCGCGGACGTCCTCTGTTTCTGGTGCTATCAACACTTGTGTCATATATCTTGTGTTGTTACATTTCAAATTGGGCGGCATACTGAGCATTGCATTACCGACCGGAACAGGCGGTGGAGGAGGTCGGGCGCGCGAGCTCGGGCTGCAGGAGAAAATAATGGCGGCGAACGCAGAGTTATGAAACCTGGAGACTCGTGGTAAATTGCGAGAGTTTGGACCCCGATTTATACACGCAGAGGAGCCAACGTCAAAGTGGCCCCGACGAGATCTAGGCGCCGAATTTGACCCGTGGCGAGGCGAAATGTCACACGACCGGCATCTGGATGGATGGCGCAGATTCTGGACTGGGCCTGGAAAGGCTGCTCAATGGCCGTCTTCACCACCCGTGATTTTCAAATCATAAATAAATAACTGTGACCCTGGCGTGTGACGTCGGGTCAGTCGATTCTACAGCGAAGTCGTTGGGAGTTAGTTGCAATTTGTGTAATAATAATTGATGTGTAAATATAGTTTAATTGATATGTGAATCAGTGTTGTCATTGTTAAAGACCATTCCCATCCTTCCGAGACAGGCACATTGACACCACACACACCTTATCTGCAGACTGAGAGTCTAGCCGG
The DNA here is from genome assembly GCA_022840565.1 of Eubasilissa regina. Classification (NCBI taxonomy): domain Eukaryota; kingdom Metazoa; phylum Arthropoda; class Insecta; order Trichoptera; family Phryganeidae; genus Eubasilissa; species Eubasilissa regina. The sequence goes on from JAINEB010000019.1 coordinate 2,827,331, forward strand.
TGGTGTGGTGTGCTGGCGTTCGATCCACCGGTATCAGCGTACAACGTAACAATCTTTCATACCATTCTCTCCTCATTCATTCTTTCAACATGACGTCATCATCTCCTGAGCGACTCTATTCACTATGCTAAGAACAGGATTATATTCTTTTCTAATTCGATACTTTTTTAACTCCACCATAAACGGATTTGCCATTTATAGGCCCGAGAGTTTCGTTGCACTTTCATTATTTTCGTTCCAATTTTGTCAGTTTGTTTTTGAATTCCAAAACATTTTAAATGATCGAGAGAAAGAATTATTTATAATATTATTTTAACGTGAAATGTGTACGCTTTAAATGAAATTTATAAGGTAAATTTATTTTGTTACATATTATGTTTCAGAAACGATTTAAATGCCTACTTTACAAATACACTTCATTTCAAGATAATGGGTGATTTTGGAAACTCCGAAGGTTTTCAAACAAAACTCAAAGTTCGTTAAAATTTAACTAGGTGTACCTATACTAAAGTTAATATTTACGTGGTTTGTGTACATAATACTTTGATATACTTGCCAGAGTTTAGATAGACAAGTTGACGTGGAGAGAGTTATGAAACAAAAAAGTCTTTTTCCTCGTTTCAATTCTAGTTGAGGAGTTAGTCTAGACATTTTTGTTTTATTTGTTTTTCGATCATCTATCTGTCAATTCATAAACACCTAATTACTGTATTAACATAATGAAATATTTTGTTAATAATATTTTTGTTTAATAATTTCGTAAATATCTTCCTGATAAATCTTTAGGTATCAAAAATATTTTTTTTTTTATAGATGAATCATTCTGTTATCAATAATTTTAAATACTAATTAAATGTATTAATTAGAAAGATATACATATAAAATAAATTTTATCTAAAAATATTGTTGTTGCTACGAGATTCGAACCTGGATCTTTTTCCAATCTGGGGAAGGTGTATTAATCGATTATGCTACAGCACTTTTAACGACAAATTTTCGAACCTATATGTTACCCTTCACAAATTAATACATCTATCGTTCTATTATTTGAAAGCCATCTATTTTATTTTTACGGAACCTCAACTACCTTCACCTGTAAATAGGGTGTCCCAAAATTAACGCAAGATTTGAATTAAATAGAAAACACAGTTTTAGTCTTTAGTTTTTTTATTGAATCATAAAGTACATGGGATAGAGTTATTTATAGTTACGCTGTAGAGAGCTTCTTGAAATTTGCAATTTTTGTCCACGACGCCGAATTGATTTTCCGGGATTTTCACTAACACTCTCACGCACTGCTTCGATATTGTCATTTGAACGACTTATTTTTGGACGACCAATATGTTTAGCGTCTCCAACTCATCAAGTCTCTCTAAATTTTCTAATTAATCTCTTCGCAGTTGATGAACTTAAAATACTATTTCGAGCATATTTATTTTGTATTAAATTTTTGAATTGCGGTCGCCAAACTTTAATTATTTTTGAGATATTGTTCAATGATGAAAACACGTTGTTGTATCGTGTAACGCCTCATTTTTACTAACCCTAAACTCTCATCTGTCAAATTATTGTTTTTCACGGTTGCCAACAATTTACTGCACAAATGGCGGCAAATTCAAATCTTGCGTTAATTTTTGGACATCCAATATTATATATAGTACCTAAAGTAATGTATATTTCGTTCCTGCCACAGTTTTAGCATTCATATAATGCATGCTTATACCCTTTATTGAATACACATCATTTAAGATTATGTTAAAATTAGTAGGGTTTAAATATTTCATGTGAAGTCTGAATTGATGATATATGCATATTTGTACAATATATCTTATATTCTTAATATATCTTCCCATAAAAGCTATGCAATTTGAACATTAATAATCTTAAATGTTCATCATGGAAGTTTCACTTATCCAATTATATATGATAAATATATTTTAAAACATATATTGTGTTGCTCTCGCATTGTATGCGAAGTTGAACATTCCACTGGAAGCACTCAGATAAATTAATGTCTTAATAAATAATAACCCTACAATTGTTATTTCACGGAAATAGGGGTAACTATTAGTCTTACTTTGACCTCCCTCCCCCCATTTAAATAATTAATAAACGCACATATTACTTAAATAGTAATGTTGGCGTGACTAAATAAAATTGTTGTATTTTTAACCAGAGAATGCTTGCACCATGACCATATATTTTATTTAAAAATATTTTAACGAGTAACTGAATAATATTTATTTATTTAGACTTTATTGACATCCATATTGTTGTTGTAACAGAGGTGAATATATTATGATACAACATGATAAACAAAATATACTAAATATGAATGAAATATAATAATTAGAAAGATATACATATAAAATCAATTTCATGAAAAATATTGTTGTTGCGCTATCGGTATTCGAACCTAGATCTCTTTCCTAACCGGGGAAGGTGCATTATCCAACTATACCACATCGACGATATTTTTAGAGACATATCGTCGCTGTAGCGTAGTTGGATAATGAGTTAGGAATGAGATCCAGGTTCGAATCCCGGTGGCGCAACAACAATGTTTTTCGATAAAATTGATTTTATATGTATATCTTTCTAATTAATATATTTAATTCATATTTAAAATATCACAGACCTATGTTTTTAATAATTACAACTTCACAACAAGAGTGTGTTCTTCTAATGACAAAATATATAATTATATTGCAATTAAAATTACAAAATATTGTGTGGGATGGAGGAGACTCCACCTTTGATATATACAGCGTTGTCTTGGCTAGTTTTCTAGACTGAAGTCTGTGTTAAAGTAGTTAGTTTTTTCGTGCTATTTTGGTGTTATTTAAGATAAAGATTCGACAGAAATAAAAATAGAGATAACAAAAAAAGAAAAACCTAATTTTTAAATGAAAATGTAGTGGGAGTGTTGTAGAACTAGGTTGAATAATATGCTTGAAGTGTTCAGCTGTTTATTTATTAATTAGTTTGTATTGATAATTAGTTAATTAGTTATTAATTAGTTTACTCTTCACTTTAATATGCTAAATTGAGGACGTTCGATTCGATCATACAACTCTAGTTTTGTTTATACATAATGGAGGCAATCTGAACCTTAACCCGGAATCAAGGTGAGGTAACTGGTTTTACATTAATGAAGTTCATTTTATTCTAGTTTTTTAATCATTATACGTTTATTTGATATACCCGTAAGGAATAAAAATATTTCATAGTTGCGAAACCATTGAATGCTGCAAAAATCTAGAATGGTATTTAATCGTAATTTTTTTTTGAAAATTTTAGTGAACAGTCATGGTTTGATCATCCCGCTATGGGTAGAGTATTTCAGTTACATCAAAAAATGTCATGTGAACATATTACAGCAATTAATAGACCGCCGCGATGATGTACTCAGCTGTCCTGTACTGACCGGCTTGAAGCACGCAATCAATGCAGGTACTGTAGGACGATGAGAGAACCTCCTTCGTACGTGACAATACGAAGATTTTTTCAGATAATTACAGTAGAATCGTTACAGTAACACACGATTGATCTTATCTATATCGCGATCGAGCGGAAAGAGACGCGCTACTTATATGCATTCGCTTACATACACACTGACGCACCCATCTCTCGTACTTCACGGCCCGGGGCCTTGACACATACACACACATATTTAGATGCAACTCACGGACCCCCGCCAAGTAAATCTAAAAAAATTTAACATGCAAAGCGTAAAATAAATATTTTTCCTATTATTGCATCACTCTAATTAAAATAACAATTTTTATTCTTAAAATTATTCAATAATATGGTTTTACTTTGGGATAACAAGTAACTCCGAATAGAAGCAGGAATAATTTTTTGGTAGGAAAATAAATAAATATAGTTTTACAAGAATCCCATTAATTTTCAATGATTTCTGTATGTTTATTTTGTTTTAAATGATAATTATAAATATTTACCACAATTTTGTTTTTATGATGAAAAATGAGCTATTTATATGTTTATGGTTTCATTTATTTTTAATTATATACATTGCTTTCTTATCCGAAATTTATTTATTTATAATTATTACATTATATATTATTTCTTAGTCATAACATAATTTCATTATATTAGAATATTGAAAAAGCTACGAACCGTCGCGCAAAACGCTCCAATTTCATTAATGTTTCAAAATCTCTCCGAATTTAATATTAAAGAATAAAATAGTAGACGTCGTTTCACCATTTTCTCGTTATGACAGGTACGTTCGTCAAATATATGGATGTCAGACAACTCTAGCAACTTTGCAATCAAGTGACAGGAGTCATAAAATTCCAAGTCCAAAGCTCCCGAGTCACATGTGCTTTGTGAACTTTAAATATACATAACAGATGGAAAAAAAAACTCCTCCATTGAAAAGTGCTGTCACAGGAAGAATGAAGTGTAACACACCACAATAACGTTAAAAATTGCAACTATTTTTGTTAAAAGTCAGTTGAGAAATATGTCAGCAAAAGATTGACGAGGGCTATTTTCACATCACTGGCCATGTGAATAAAGAAAATCCACTATTTTGAATAAGAAAAAACACTAATTATTCACAAAATACGACGCTCTTTACGTAGATGGCGTAAGTTTAATTTTAAGAATAACTTGAAAAGCATGAAAATTAAATCATACAGCAATATAATTTTGAGTCAAAATGATTCTATTAAAATCATGAGCATAATGCTTCCGCGCGATGATTCACGGGAAATTTGAAAGCGCGACGAGTTCCGGGTTAAAGTGATTTCTCAATATTGATGAGTATATCGATTTACGGATGGAACAACGCTGCCCCTGTAACATTATAATTAAGCTCTTGTACATTCAAGTAAAACAATGTATTAATAATACGTAGTTAAATAAAATTACTGTTATATTGAATTTGTATATCACATTTTTAATTTAAAAATATGCTTTATTTAAGTATTTAAGTGTTTAAAAACAGACAATAATTGACTGATTTTATTAATTTATTAGTAGAAGTATTTTAATAGGTAAATATAAATAAAATAAAAAATGTAATGCATGTCAAACAAAAATTCTTATATCTTTAAGCCAACCTGACTTAATTTTATCATTAATCATTTCGTATACATTAGAAAAATACATATCAGACCGTTAGATTCTATTATCTGTGAACACATATATATATATATATATAATTTGACTTACTTGGTTACCATTCGGGACGAAACTCGAATCTCTGTTCACTTGCTTACTAGGCGAGTATCTTAAAAAAATGATTGTATATTTTTAAACATTAAAATACTTAATATTTAAAACGGTACATTTCTATAATGACACGAATTAGTTTGCTGAAACTGATCATCGTACTGTGCAATGATTATTTTTCAATAATTTATATTATGCCACGTGGTGCGAAGCGGGAGCTCTAGGACTCTGAAAGATTTTTTAAAGAAATTCTGCTGGAAGCGGACAATAGTCCGTGACCACTGGACCGCAGATAAGTTTCAGATAAGAGAAATATGGATCGAGACAGGGATTCTTGGATAGCAGTCAGCCATGGGTCTGAATAGCCCGTAGCGCCAAACGACAATAACATTTTTACAAAATTCAATTTTTTAGTCTATTACCAAAATGATCACCCAGTAATTAACCCAGTAAAGAAACTGGGTGTTCGGTGGGTGTTGTGATTCGGGAGACCAAAAAGATAGACTTATTTTTTACAGCGTAATTAAAAATTAATAGGAAAGTAATAGTTTTGATCTGTTTCCCAGAATAGTTTTGTTACCATAGTGATTACATATTTTATTCAGTACACATGGACGTCAATTTTACTTTTTGACAATTTTTAGAAATTCACATGATACCTACAACACTTACATTTTCGAAAAGGTAGGTAAGTATACGGGTAAATAATTTAATTGCAAATTCAGTACACACGTGGTACCTACGTACATTTTTACTTGTACCCACCTACACAAGATACGATAATAAGCAACCGTTTTTTGTGATATGTGAAATTTTAAAATATCAAAAAGAAATGTTCTAAAATTGAATTCCTTCCTTTCTTCATTTCCCGTGATCTGTGCACATAACAATGTTCATACATAACCATGTATAAACATTGTATGTACAAATCGTATTTAATTAATTTTTTGTTTGTATATATGCAGTACTTACCTGCATATCCCTGATAACTATTATTAAAATAACTTACTTACTTACCATCACGCCGTTTCCCCGCGGGGGTAGAGAGGATAGAGCGTCACATTCTTCTGTTCTGACATACAATTCTTGCCTCATCCACATTCATACATCTTCTCATACAAGCTCGACCATTATTGAGGCTTCTAATAGGACCATCCTCCAGTATATGGTTAACCTGGTTGTACCAAGTTTTTCGCGGACGTCCTCTATTTCTGGTGCCATCAATACTTGCCTCATATATTTTTCTTACCATTCTCTCCTCATTCATCCGTTCCATTTGACCAAACTACCTAAGTGATCCTTTCTTAATCTTACTCACTATACTAAGATCAACTTGACATTCTTTTCTTATTTCTTCATTCTTTATTCTGTCATAAATGGATCTGCCACATAATATACCTGAATGATCTCATTTCCACTGCATTCAGTCTAATTTCGTTCCTTTTTTGTCAGTTCCAGGCCTCACTTACATGCATCAGTATCGGTACCAGGACTCCATTGTGAACCGCTAGTCTTGCGTCGATTGACGAGTTTCCATTAGCTATAATTTCATTTAAAGCGCAGTTCACTTTATTTCCTGCAGTCACCTTCCTTTCGATATATTTATTTGTCTTTCCGTTTCAATCCAACATACTTCCCAAATACATAAATTAATCTACTTGTTCCAAACATTCATTACCTACAAGTATTTAGCACGGTGTCTTGCTTTCCTCTTTTTTGAATACCATCACTTTCAACTTTTGACATTCATAATAAGGTCGTTTTCACTAGTAAAAAAATAAAAAAACGTAATTTATGTATTCAGTGTACTTTTATCTATTAATAAACTGATATATGGTTTGATACTTATTTTTAAATTGAAAAATATATACCATTATTAATATAATATTAGATAACAGACTCCCCTGCAGAAATTATTGATAGCGAGAAAAAATCGTTTTTCATAATCCCAACTGGAGACCCTTTAGGAGTACCACTAAGGGAAGCAGCTCCCGACAGATAATCCTAACTCCTCCGGTTAATGAAAGAGGGCAAAACCTTCCTGAAAAATTCCTGGATAAATGCGCCCGGTGGATTTTCAACCCTTAAAAAACGCTTCTGTTTCACTTCGCAAAATATGGGGGCTCGGTGATCTACGAATGATTGTTTAATACCAATATTAAAGTAAAGTAAATATATCGTTATAAAATTGTATCAAAATGTTTTAAATTATTTGCAATACAATCGATTTGTTTTATTAATATATAATATGATAATAGCTTTCTCACTTACCTGTCAGCACTCAATTACGATTCAAGGTGGCGACTGCTCTCCGAGCATCCCGGTCCTGAGATCAATCAATAGAAGATTCAATTCAGTTGATTCAAAGAATGATCGAATTGTAAACATATTGCTGATTGTATTATATAAACCAGTGTATGTTGTATAGTCATGTTAGTTAATGAGGAGAGTATGGTAAGGATTTTTAAAGACTCGAGCGTTATTGACACCAGAATCAGATAACGTTCGCTGGACCAATATATAGCATACAATACCTGTTCCGAATTCGTAAACATGCTTTTGGCGCTTCTTTCATCAACCGCAATCGTTGTTATTGACAAATTTCCGTACATTTCCTAATACTCGTCTTTTCAGTGTGACATGTGACCTTGATGCCAGCAGACGTCAACTTGACCAATATTTGTTCGATCTCGACATCGTGATAGCATTCGCGGTGTGGACCTTTCAGCTCTAGTGCACCAGCACTGTATTGTTGTGATCTTGTGATTTGTATGCATAGTGATATTGTTTGTTTGTGCCGTGGGTGAACTTATGACATCGCCGTATTCAATTGAGATTGGAGATCGGTTCATCCGTGTGCCATTTGTCTGATCTCGGCGGCGACTGTAGGGATTACGGAGGCGTCATATACAAGGTAAGGCGAGCAGTCCAGAAATTCACTGGTCCTTCGACTAGAACCCCTATCCCCTCACCGACCTCATCCTGTACCCCGCTTCCCTACTTCCCTCCCCTATCTTGCGGTGATTCCGATTTAAGACCGTTACGTTACGTGCGACCCAGATTTTTGCACAATTCAATTTGTTCCAATCGATCCGGATTTAGAGTTCAAATTCGATACTAATATATAGTATACAATCACTGAACCAATATACAATATATTGCATGATTAGGTTAACTAGTTATTAGGCATGGATTTGTTGGAAGCTTCAACAATCAACGAGCGAGCATAAGAAGATTTATGAATGAACGTGACATTCTATCCTCGTACTATGTATACTTGGTGTATGTATTATATGCATTATTTATTTATTATTATTATATATATAATTTATTATTATTATATATTTATTATTATTATATATATAATATATTTATTATTATTATATATTATTATATATTCAGTATTATACTATATTATTAACATAAATTTTTAAAAATAATAGAATATCTCATCAGAAGCGCAATACATAACGAAAAATTTATGTAATATTAACATGCTTTTTCATAATCAAAATTAAAAATAAAAAATCTGATGTAATGCAATTTACCCGTCACTATTGAGTTGGGATACAAAAAATTGTAATAATGTAGTCCTACAAAAAGTTAAATTTACAGTTACAGTACAGTAAATTTACAGTTTGTAAAAAAAATTTAAAAATAGATTCTGGTGAAGAAACAATGCTATATTTTTAGTTAGTTATGACATCCTGAAGAAGGGAAAGGTATTTTCCGAAACCGGTAGATGTTTTTTAAACTCAATTGTGGTTAATAAAACTAAGATAATAAATAAAAAATATGAATTTCAACCACCAAGTTAATAATGCTAATTTTAAAAGTAAATTATAATTATTTCATATTGAATAACGGTATTTTGTTGCTGCAATGCTCGCCACGGGTCTCTATCCTGGACACCATCCAAAAGTTGTCTGCATTGGTCTTGCTCATTCAGTGAATGTATTTTGGTCTTTGTCTTCTTTGTATATTCTTTCTTTCAATTACATTTCTGAGGTAGTCCACGATTGTGTACTATCTACCTTGGCACCTTCGATTTTGGTATCTTTGACAGTTTTCAATGTGCATTTTTTATTAATTGACGTGGCGATTACTTTGCAGTATTTGTGTTTTACTTAAAAACATTTTTATGATTATTTTAATATTCACAACTAAATTTAGTACTACACACACGATGAGTTATTGTCACTACTGTAGTTTCAAGAAGTGCTACAAATAATGATAGAGACTGTAACTCTTAAAATTTTAGTAGTGACATTAACCCAACGTGTGTGTCCTACAAAGTTTAGTTGTGAAAATTAAAATAATGGATTTTATAATTTTAATATAGGTTAATTAAGGTTTTAAAAAATATTGATTTACGTCATAATTGATGGGCTATGTTCAGTCCTACAAATTAGGGATTCTGTGTCGAGACAAGCCAGGAATTACATGGTTTTTAGATTTTTTTTGGTTCGATATTTTAAAAAATATTATTAATTTTAAACAAGTTGGGTTAACCTTATTGTCTATTAACATACAGAGGGCAGTGACCCAGCGACGAGTGCATGTGTAAGTGTAAGTATATTTAAAAACAAAATTTCAGCCATAAAAATTTTCAATAAGGAGAAATTAGTCCAAAAATATTTACTAATAAATCAAACATGTGATCTTTTATTTTAAGGATAAATTCATGTCATATTTAGAAACAAAATTTGTATGGCATAAAATTATTTGAAAAACTTCATTAAGGGACTTCAGTTGACTTTGGCCAAATACATACGTTATCTAATAGGTTATTATATCTTCTGCTTCTGATATATTTCTTAATTAAGAGTCTTTTTTTGTATGTTTTTTATTTTATGTTGTAAATAGTTTTTTTTTAATTTTTAAAATTAAATAATATTACATTAAACAGCATTTCTTTGTTTATAAAATTATCATTAACGTAATAGTTATTGAAGGTATATCAGACATATGGAATATTAATGAAAATTTATTGACTTTTTATATAATTTCTACTATTTTCGGGAATCGAAAAAAGTCGAGAATACAGAATCCCTACTACAAACTTAACACTGATTGAAAATTGTTCACTTACAAAAAAATTAAGCAAGTATAAACTCAATACATGATTCAATTGGCTAGAGATCACTCAGAAGCATCGCCATTCATCATTCCAGCTTAATCACAATGCAATACATCAATGATTCGATCTACATTTACAAGACATTCACTACACTTTTTTGTTGTCTTAATAACACCACAACAACACGGAAAAAACTGTCTACTTTAACACAGACGGTAGTCTAACAAAGAAGCCAGGACAATGCTTTACATATCAGAGGTGGATACCTACTACATCGCACACAGTAAAATAATAAGTCTATTGTATCATTGTTTGTTCACTTCTGATGGATAAAAAATGTATGCCAATCAAATGTCAAATAAATAAACAAATAAAATATGGATTCATATATATTAACCTTCTGTCTCTTCACATTCTCACGTGTGACGAGTATACAACAACAATTTTCTCAATTTTAATTTGTAATATTTCATTTTTTTTTGTGTTTATAGCATTTCAATCAAAAATACAGCGTAATTAGTACAATTTTATTCTTCAGTCTTTATATTACGTTATTTAACTTTTAATTACATAAATTGCCTAGTACACATTTCTAATTATTTATTTTATTTTTTAATATACAGGTCATCAATAAGGACTTTGAAAATCGTGATAGATATCTTTACATGTTTTTCAATATGTCTTTATAGGAATATCCATCAGTTATTTGCTTTTGTTGATTTTTCTTCCATACTTTAATATTTTTTTCATGTTTGGTTTTTTAATATAATGTTAATATTTCTTACTTTACAAATTATAGTTTTATCATTGACCCTAATAACAATCTTTTTATTAAAGTAAATTTATGAATTATTCAATCATTTTATATTCATAGATTAGTGACTGTGATATGATATTAATGTGATATGGATATGATATGAATGTGGATGAGGCGATAGTTGTGTGCGTCAGGATATAAAAATTTGATGCTCTTTCTTCTCTGACCACTTCCATGAAGAAAGTGAATTAGTTTATTAAGATGAATCATAGATAATATATTTTATAACTGACAGCCTTACCATAATATTTGCTTGCATGCATAATTTAACGCAATATCATTATTTCAAATAATTTTAAACGTATTTTTAAATTACTGAAATTTTGAAAGTATACAATTGTATTTAATAAAGCAACAGTATCAAGAACCACGTGCTTGTTTATATGAACAAATGTATATTTTTTGCCATGTGTGAAAAGATATTCTCACTTACACTTTATAAAACGTCACGAAAAGAAATAAAATACGAAATGCATAGCCCATACTTTTACCTTTCGTCGCCTTGAGGGTTGAGAATAAGAAACCCGAGCCCCTAAACTGGCGGGTCTTATCACGGACTTAGCGAAGATTTAGCCTGGACCAAAGGCTTTAACGCCTACTTAAGGGCGGCCCATTTGTTTCCCCACCCTTTTTCGAGGGTAGCCAAAAAATATAACCAATTTTTTCTAACTGTTGTAATTTGTTTACGAAAATAGGTTTTTGCACGAAAACGATTGGACGGTGAAGGTGAGATTGAATGTGTAAAAGGAACCTGACATAAGACTGTATGGACACACTTTCATGAAATAAAACTATATTAATTTAATTAAAATATCTACATCTCACCATTTCTTTGGATTTGAAAATGTAAAAATTATTTATTTTATGAAAATAGGTCATTTTTATTTATAATAAATTTTACATAGTGATTGACAAGTTATTTGTATTAATAATAGCTTGGCAATAAGTCTAGAAGTTATTGACAATTTTTTTTTCATAATTCATTCTTTTTGTAGTAAATTTATTCTTTATGTTTCACTTAAATGTCAAACCACCTTTTTATTAGAGGCTACATCAATCAAATAAAAGAAAGATGTTTGCTGCAAAAGGGATAAATGTGAAAAGTAATCGCAATTTTTTTTTTACATTTATTTGCTAATTTGTTTGTAAATTGATAAATAATAATAATAATGTGTTTATTTCAGCGTGATCAATTTTTTTTAAACCTGGTTCACCATAAAGATAATACATTAAAGGTTATGAAATAAATATGCTATGAAAAAGAAAACCAAGGAAGAAAATATTAATAAATACAAAAAAAAAAAATATATTTTTTTAAAAAAGTTAATAGAAAGTAAAAAGTTCACACACATATACACACAAACTATAATTATTACATATACAACTACTTCAGTCACGGCCATTGTTGTATATGTAGCTATTCTGTAGGCTCGGCCATTCTCTGGTCAGGGAACCAGCTTTCCATGAGAGCGCCGCTTGCACCAGAGAGTTGGTGCTGAGCTCCAGCCGCCGCTTTACGCCAGCAACTCGATGTCTTAGAAGCGAAACCAATCCAATAAAATATTTGATGATTAACTATATGAAAGCGTAGTGGCTGCTGTCTAAGTTAATTGATATAACGAATCCTAATTTGACGTTCATTAATTTGAAAACTATAATTAAATGATAAAATATACTAAAAATCTGAAATAATACAAATTAAATAGTCGGGAGCCGTCAAATCAGATAATCAAGGAAGTCACTCGATTTCACTACTTTTTGATATAATGCGGCCGGGAAAAATATCTAACGTAGCTCGAGTTGTGTGTGAGGTGGTACCGTAGTGTTGAAACCACATGTGTTGCAGGCCAGATAGACCCAATTCGGCCACCAATAAGTTTTATAATATGTGACGATAACTATCACCATTAATAATTACAGCATTGCAAGTATTAATAATAATAATAATGTGTTTATTCCAGCGTGATCAGGTTTTTTTTAACCTGGTTCACCATAGAGATAATACATATTATGTCGTATATTAAGGTATAAGGAAAAAGAAAATCAAGGAAAATTATAAGAAATAAAAAAAATAAAAAAAAGTTAATAAAAAGTAAAAAGTTACACATATGTACACACAAAATTATTATTACATATATAACTACTTCAGTCATGGCCATTGTATATGTAGCTATTCTGTAGGTGCTGCCATTCTCTGGTCAGGGAACCAGCTTTCCATGAGAGCGCCGCTTGCACCAGAGAGTTACGCCACCAACTCGATGTCTCAGAAGCGGAACGAATCCATGTATACGGTCATCGGTAAACATTGTAGATGCGCTGCAATAACGCGCCAATCTGAAAAGTATTCTGTATGAGCTATTATACTGAATTCGGAGACGCTTCGGTCACTTGCTTGTATTTCGACCAGAGCTAGGAGGTGTACATGCTGGTGAAGAACGATTTAAACCTCCTCACACACCTCCTTACTGCATCGGTAAAAATGCCGTGATAGCATATTTGCACGAACTTGTCTTGTCTATCTTCATTGAAATAATGCCAAGGTATTTGACCTTATTTTGAACGCTCAATTTCGTCCCCTCCAGCGACACGGGAGGGATATTACCTGGCCCTTTTCCATTATATTATTCAAATAAAATGTTTAATGACTTCAATACGTTGTTGAGGCAATAGATACTCCATAATATATTGTAATAAACTACTTGTTATGACTACCAAATGCGAACTGATAAATGTCTGCCGAACCAAAATCGTCTTGGAACATAATATTCACCCTGTATATGGAGTACCATAATAATGTTGTAGAAAAAAAATTTAGAATTATTATGAAAAATATAATTACCTTGAATTAATTATTTATTAGAATCGTAAATTGGTCCATTAATTAAAATAAATGAGTATCGTATTCCTTCTTTTATTAATTATAATTATTCAAATTAGTTTTCTGAGAAAATTTTCTCAAGGAAGAAGCTAATAAGAGTAATTTAAAAGAAAATTATTTGCGGAAGAAGGTAAGTTTACTTTCTTCATTAAGTTAATCGGCAAGACCCAGATTTTTATAATACTAAATAGCTTTACTTGGTAATGGAGATTATTTATTAATTATGGTATTCCACTAACAATAAATTATTATGTTTTAATATGATTTAAAATAATTTTGATAATGATAATTAAAAAAGGTTTTTATATAATACACCAATAATGGTGAATCCAACCTGACACGTTCAAGAACATTGTTGCTCTCTGTAGTAAAATGCCTCTTCCGTTCGTAGTAAATAGTCGACTGGTTGTTTGATCAGTAGTAACATTTTATTATAGTACATTTTCATTATGGTAACTTTTCACCATCGCCAATGGCAAAAATCGTTTACAGGTTGTTCGAATGTCAGGTTTACTTTTGTAAAAGTTAATCCCGCCTGATTTTGTGGCACGACAAATAATCATCAAATATCTGAGAATGTCATAAAATTTGATTTATTTTAAATATTCAGCATTTGCAATACAATCACAAGTTTATGATTTATTTATAACTTTTATCACCATGTCTATGTACTAATATAAATTCAACACCGAGAAAATCATCGGACGAATTCTCATCACTATTGAATGTACTTTCGATGAGTAAATATTTTTTACCGACGATCGAACAACCCGTTTTTGGAAAATACGTATTTCACAATCATTTTAGAGCGACACTTTCCTGAAGATGGATACTGAGATTTACTGAAACGTTTGGATAATAATGGTCTTTCTTAGGACCAACAGACGCGGGATAACCAAGAAACTTCCTTTCTAACATATACGTAATATAATTGTATACAATAATATGAATAATGAACAAATAAATAAAAATTGTAAAACGCAAATTAAATGAATCAACTAATATACAGAAAAAATCTATATATTTTTATTTACTACCAAAATTCGAACCTCTTCCTATCCGGGGAAACGCGTTCACCTTTTTGCGTATTTTACTCAAAGGTATTTAAGATTCACCGCAATATAAAATTGATTGCTTTTAAAAATGAAATAATAGATGTATCAATTGGACAGTTAACAAAATATAAGTTTAAAATTTACCAAAAATGTATTCGATTGTTATAGCGAAATGGTGAACGCGCTTCCCCAGATAGGAAGAGGTCCAGGTTGGAATCCCAGTAGCAACTAAATATTTTTTTCGATAAATAATTTTTTCTGTACATCTTTCTAGTTGATTAATTTAATTAGTGTTAAAATAGCACAGAACTATATTCTGAAAATGCAACTTCACAATAAAAATGTGTCCTCCTTAATAATAGTTTGCCGAGCATAGCCGGGAATTCTGCTAGTAATAAAATAATTTAGTTATGGAATGTTGCAGGTCATATGCAATCCAAGCCCACAGTTGCATATTTAATAAGCAATTTATGGTATGGCAATGCACTCAAAAGTTAGTCTGAAAAATGATCCTCTAAAACGACAACAAAAGCTGGAATTGTTGCATATAAATGAGTAAAGTGTTTTTAATCTACTTGGAACGAGTTTTGTTTTTAATCTATTTGAAACTTTGACAATTTACCGTAATGTTAACATTATTTGTTTAACATTTATCGTATAATTTTGGTGTTCCATTAAAGTGCATGTTAATTTGTCTTTGTTGTGAAAACTAGTATAATGAATAAAGTTTTGATACAAAATAAATATCACGTGTCAGTTGATATTAATATAAAATATAATTATAATATGTGAATTAAATTAACATTAGATATATAAAATATTAAATACATCAAGTACAGTACGGGTATTAATTCAATATGTATCGTAGAGATTAAACAATCGAGAGACTAACGTCTACAGTGGCAGAAGTTTGTGAAATTACTGTGGATCATATAAAGTTAGAAAATACAGATTCATGCCTTTGAGATGTGATGCTGGAGATACGTGTTGGGCAAACCATGGACAGACTATTAATCTGCAGTCTGAGACGAATCCTCCAATTTTTTGGACGTCTTGCGAGAAATGAAGATAACTCGAAGAAGCTAGTTGAGTGGGTCACGTCGAAGAACGAAGAAGAAGAGGAAGATCCCACTTCTCTAGTGACAGCCCTAAGATCGGCAGGATACCGATAAAAGTAGAAGAGCATAGTCAACAGGGTGGGAGTGTATGGAAGTCGCAATTTTCAGTCATGAGGGATCGACGTGGATAACTCGCTACTATCAAATGGCGTGCTTGTTTGGTATAGAGGTACTTGTCAAATGATCAAATAGTTGAGCGCTTGCCGTTCGCCAAGTTAGTCGAATTTTCACAGCATTATTTTTTAAAATTAAAAAGTACGAAAATATCAAATAAAATATTTTACTGCTTCCATTATTTTACCTTAAAAATCCATTTTAATATCATTTTTACGCGCATTAAAAGATTAAATATTCATTTTATATTGGACAGATCGTTAAGATATTCTATTTCCACTCAAATGATGATGCACCTCATTACATGGAATTTTATGGGTTTAGTCATTATTGAAGATATTAGACACTAAAACTAATGTGCATGTAATATGTAAAATAGACTTTGGTAAGATTTCTTCCAAAATCAAAGATATTCTTATTAAGGAAAACACATTCTTATTGTGAAGTTGTAAATATTCAGAACATAAGTCTGTGATATTTTAAATACTAAATTAATGTATTAATTATAAATTAATACATTAATTTAGTATTTCAAAGATATTCGATATTCACTACCGTGCATTAATTTATTTGCAAGACGTAGGTATTAGAAAAATATGAAAATACCAAAAAATAATTTTTAATCGTCTTATCGTAACGATTAAAGTTAGGTAGGTACTACATTTATTTTTAAAATTATCATATAATTAATTAAAAAAAAAAGTTAAAAACATTTAGATGCGTTGTTTTAGTTAGTTTTTTCATCATGGTGAAGGGAAAGGTATTTTTCCGAAATCGATTGAATATTGAACTCACAGTGGTTTATAAAACAAAGATAATTAACTGTTTACCTTATTGGCTATGTGCTAATTTTTTTATAAATCATATAATTTTACTGTTAACGTATCGTTAATTCACTTTCATATAAGTACATATCAAGTGGTTACAGGCTACGGCACATTTTTGGAGATGCACATTATTTATTGTTTTGCATTGTACATGACATTGATAACATATTTGTCAAATAATTTAAGCAGAATGTACAATAATGTAATATTTAAATAATAAATATTTAAACATCAATTAAACCGCATCACATAATATTGAATACAAATACGGGATGAATATTATGTTCCAGGCTGATGTTGTTTTCAAATCACTAGAAAATAAAACATATATTTTTAATTAAATTTTTGTTTTTTAATTACTTGACTTATTACAATTATACATGTAATATAACATTGGCCAAGTGGCCGCTTTTGGCAGCGGCACAAATATATGGTCTTTTAACCATATTTTTCAAAACATTTTCGCACGTTTCACGTGTTATTTCATTTCAAATATTTTCCTGTAGCATCGGAATTATTGTTAGCTTATTTAAGTAGATATTAATTTTAAGTATCTTTGCAGGAAATGATCGGAAGCGGTCAAATCATGCGATCGAGGAGGGATCGATATCACCACTTTTTGACATTATGCAGCCGGGACGAATTTCAAGCGTAGCTCGGACTGCTTGTGAGGTGGCACCGTTCTGTTGAAACTATGTGTGTCGCAGGCTCAATCAACTTAGTTCGGCTGCCAAGAAGTTTTTTAAAACGCGACGATAGCGATGTCCATTAATGTTTACAGTTTTGCCATTATTATTTAGATAAAATGGTTTAAAAACTTTAACACGTTGTTGAAGCGTTAGACGCTCCATAATAAATTGTAATCAACTAATCTTTAGGACTATTAAATGCAAACTAACAAATATCTACCAAACGAAAATGGTGGTCAAAGAAAATCGGCATGGAACATAATATTTACCCTGTATAAGCAATATGCAATCTCTGGAATAACTCTTCTTTAGATAAAACGATAAAACTGTTCTTTCAAAAGAAGAAATCTGGTCTGAAGTATTGCAAATTTCATGCGCCGTTGCATCTTTACCGAAAAGATTTAATATTATTCAGTTTGGGAGAATTACACAGATACTGGTAACTAAATATATTTTACTTACAAAATGTCTGAAGAAATATTAATAACTCATTATGAAATTATAAATTTGTATATATTCGTGGCATGTCTATGGGACATGTCTATATTTCTTTATAAATTTGATATTGGTAAACTCCAACGTTTACCAATCTCAATTTGCAATCACTGCAACAGCACGGAAAAAACTGTCTACTTTGACACATACGGTAGTCTAGCAATGTAGCCAGGACAATGTTATATATGTTCGCTTTTGATGTATAAAATATTATGTTAAACAAATGTCAAATCAATAAAATATACTCAAAAATAGATAATTTTATAGCCTTCTGTCAATAATATTTTGTAACTTTAATATAATTTAAATTTAAATATTTCATTATTGCGCATGTCAACTTTTGAAACAGCTATCACTACTCTTCAGTAAACAGCATATGACACATTGTTACATACTATGTCAACTTCGATATATTTTACGAAAACTATACGTGATAGAAAATATTCATATTTATTACCGTTTTAATGTTATTAAATTATTAAAGTAAAAAATAAATATATAACCTAACACGTAAAATATCGTAACTAACAAATAGGTCATTTTTAGTTGTTTTGGCATTTTACATGTATGATATTTCGATAAATTTTTTAATAGTATTTTTTAAAAGTACGTATCAAATATAAGAAAGACTGAAACTTTCATACTTGTTAGTTATAATTTTTTATGTAATAGTATATGTAAACAAATACGTGTAATCTATCTGAATTAAAAGTATTCAGATTTAAGGAAATTTTCGTAGTAATAGCGTTAGTATATATTACGTAATGTATTTTTTATTAGTTATCTCTCTTTTGTTTGTTCATCAAATAAAATAAATCATTTGAAGACTGTCAGCCACGCCCAATATAACAACCTTTTTTATTACATTAACTAGATATACTTGAAAAGTTTTTAGATTATTAAGTCTCTATGTAATTTACAAATATTTTACCTAACTATTCCATTTCATGGAGATGGGCTGAATATTTTATTAAAATTTTTAATGTATGTAGATTTTATGTTATGGGAGAGGTATTATTCGATGCGCGTGATTTGCTGATTTGCCCATCGCAGTGAATCATTGGTCGGGAGCGTACAGTGCGTTCGCGGTTGAGCACTATTTAATTTCATTGGTTCGAGCGCGTCGCGCTTTTTGTACTCACTTTAATATTCGACGAGTAAGTGATGAGCCGAGCACGCAACTTATCTGGTGTTGGGTTCAAAAGTTCAGACAAGAAGGGACAATGGTTAATCATCTATGTCAGCAGCGACGCCAGAACATGTGGCTCAAGTTCGACGTGAAATTATGTGCAATCTGCGTAAACCGATAAGGAAGATTTCAGCCTGTACTGGAATAAAAAAATCAATAGTGCACGTTATTTTGAAAAATAAACTACATTTTTACCCATATAAACTGTAAATCTAGCAGTTTCTCAACGAATGTGACTATTATTTACGTGAAATCTTAGCGAGAACGATGCTGAAACGTTTTGGAACAGAATGAACGCTTGGTAACGTATTGTTTATAAACGAAGCATATTTTCATATTGATGGCTAAGTTAATAAACAGAATACGAGATACTAGTAACTCAGCAATCCAAAGGAACGCCATTAAAAATGTTTGGATTGTCTAAAATAATTGAAATAAATGAAATCCTTACTGTCGTTCCTAGAAAATATGCCCGCAAGTCACTACAAATAATTATATATTTTAAATTTAGAAGAGTTTTGTTGACATAAAACTATAAATACAGTTTAGTTTAAAATCTCAGAATAGGCAAGTTTATCACCAAATATTCACAGGATACATGCGAAATACAATATGTTATATATTGTCTGGCCTATCGATAGCAATCAGCGATAGTGTATCGCTTATTGCTAGTAAATAAAATAACACATACAGTAAAGTTACCAAACAAAATGGCGTAGTATTCATCTTTGCCTTTAAATCTTTAAAAGTTTTTGTGTTTTATCAAGCGCCGCGGCCTCATTCCTTCGGAGATGTGGAATGGAAAACAAGAAAATTAAACATAAAACCTCCATTTGCGCGCTCCTTGGCGGAGAAGTGTGGGAAAACTACAATTTTTCAATAACACCGGGAAGCAACGGCAGAATTAATAATTTCTTCCCGGGAAAGTTATATGCCTTAACGAGTTTTGGAACTTGAATACTGTAGCCTCTGCTCTCTGCTCTCTGCTCTCTGGCCACCTGACCTACTTGCGAGGGATAAACAAAATAATAAATTAAATCATGTAAAGTTATGGCAACTATTGACATTTTTAACCACCATTGTTTGCTTAATAAACTCTTCTTCGAGATTTAAAATAAAGTCATTTTTGTGTCGTTTTGCAACAACTCAATGCTGATAAAAATAATTTTTATTTAGACGTACATTAACTACGCAGTGTGGAATTTGCCCAATGTTTTAAATTTTTTATCGTATTTTTTTAAATTCTTTAAGACAGTAGACAGGACTGTTTCAAGCATCGTTAGAGCATATTTAAAACTAAAAATAAATACAAAAAGAGTACGCTTAGATATACATAAAGAGGTAGAAATAATACAAAATTACATATGAAATAGGGAGACAGTAAACATATACATTTAGACAGAACACAAAGAAAGGGAAATTTAATATCCATCAATAATGATGGATGTTAAATTAATTTAAAAATAAACATACCTAATATGAAGATTTCTACAAAAAAAATAAATAGTATTTGTGTACGAATTATTTAAAAACAATAATATATTCATAATTTTTCCCTTTCACGGATGTGTCTCAATAGTGGGTAAAGGTTATTACAGAACTTATCTTTGAATTTTTATTTCAATTTGTTCAAGTTCTTTGAATCACCATCGCGTATGTTTCACTCCTAGATTAAATTGATGCATCCAATACATTCACTGTAAGTAAATACTCTACTGACTTTCAGAGATCTAATTGAGTCTGAGAAATAACCGTAGACACGGACCATAATGAATGGCATTCTATTGTATTGTTTAATATGAAATGGCTAATTTTAGATTTTTTTTAAGTTGAATCACCACGTTCACAAGACGCTGTTGTGACCCAAAATGATTATTGCAGGAAATGGATCATAATTTCAATAATAATTTTGTAAAATTATAAAAATAATAGAATGAGATACCTCATTTTTTATGATAGATTATTGTGCTACGCTGCGAGCGAGTAACATAGGACAATGTCCTCTGCGAATATGAAATATGGAAGTGGAGAACTCGGCATTATCGTACTGTGCATAATACTAACAAATTAAGATTTATTAAATTAATACAGCATACACTACAGCACAGTAAATGAATAGACATGAAATAAAGTGTACATATAGGAAAGGGGTTTGGAACATTAGTTGCGCGATGAGACGTATTCTATACACATTCTTGGTGGAAACATAAATCAAATAAATTTATGCAACAGTAAAAGTATTCACTCTTAGAAAATTAGTGTAAACAAGGCGTATTTTTTACATTAATGCATACTATGTTGTCAGCGTTTCAATTTTCGTTTCAATCGAGTAATATATTTAAAAAAAAGTCGCGGAGCTATTTAATTGCGTGAGTGATACCAAAATGAACATATTGGAACAAGGAATTTAGCTAATAGAGTTGAATGTAGTTGATTGTATGCAACTGAAATGTTCAATATAAATACAATTTATTTGTGTATTTACTTTAACCGTTATTATTTTTATTTGTTTTTTTAATTTTTTTTTTTTATATATATATACATATTTTTTTTTTGGAGCATAAATAGTACATATGAAAAAATAAAGATAATTGCTTCACTAGATGTAGTCTGTTATAAAGCAATTACCTGTAAAGTTTTTAAAAGTTGTAAATGTTAAGAGGTAAGTAAGTATAATGTTAAGTGAGTTATAAAAAGGTATGTGAAAAAAGTATAATCAGAAGTTATAAAAAGATGTTGAAAAAAGTTATAAAAATATTATTGTCAGTAATATACAGTAATATAGTAATATATAGTCGGTGACAAGAATGTGTGGGCAGATAGGTTAGCACAAATGACAAATTAGTTTAATTTTGCTTTCTACCTACATCAAGAAAATAATTTGTTATTTTTGTTTTGCTATCACATATTTCAGTAGAGCTTGAAGATTTTGTCTGTCGTTAGATTTCTGTTAAGAACCACTTGATGACTACATTTGTCCAACAATGGTCCAAAATCCAATCGATGTTGCCTGCCCATTTCCGTTCATTGTCTTGGCATATTCTATTATATCGATTACTCCTGTCTGTTTTCTTATCCAAACGCTCCTATCGGAATACTTCTAAAAAATTCATCCTCTGTCAATATTTACAACGTTCACGGCATGTTTAATGTAATCAAAATATGACGATTAAGATTCTCCAAAGGATATCTTAAACGCAAACCTTTTGGGTTATCTGAAAAGAGACAAGAATAACAGTTATTAAGTTATTATTTATTATGTACATTACGTTGGCGATTCTTTTGTATCACGCTAACTAAGCTTATTTGTCCGATGCTAACTTTTCTTCTAATATTTTTTTATGTTTACTTCTAAGAATATTTTCTTTATCTCATGTCTTGTAAACTTATTATTCCCTAGTGATATTTATACTTGAACCTTTCAAGAATGAAGGTTAAATGAAATATTATCTATGTTCAGTTGGTTTATTTTTCGAGTCGCCAGTTCAATTTATCAGTATTTTAGATTAAGCAGTGTAATCCCTGATAAAACTTATCTGTTGCATATAATTATACTACTATTAGTAGTGAGCCCTTTAAATCAGTTTGATAATTTTGTTACTATGATAGTAAAATAAAATCTCAAACATTTTTCGTTGTGTTCATTATAAACTTTATAAATTATTCACCAATTCGCCAAGCATGTAACATTTTTTTTGAGATATTTAAAAATGTTATAATTTCTCTCTCAAATCATACATTGTCATGTGGAAATTAATTTGAACGCAATTTTTTTTTTTCAAGTATTAATACTATATTTCATTTACAAGCAAGATTGTTAGCCGCTACCTACCTCGCTATGTACATATTAATCATAGTTCTATATATTTTATAACAAACGTGAAGTTTTGGTTTTAGGCAAACGGGAGAAATCATACAAAATACCTTTTAAAAGTGAATACAAGACAAAAATTGTAATTTAGTCAAGTGTCCACGCATGAAATATTGTGTACTAAGTTTGTTACAATCTGTATATATTATATTGAATTGAAATATCACTCCAATGTTATGTACATACGAATATATATATTTAATATTGGAAAAGTAATATTTTTTTGATACGAATATTACGTTGATACCCACGTGATTTTAAAATCTTATTTTTTTAGAAATGTTCTTTTGTTAATAACGTTTTTAATGTTAACTATGATTTTTTTTTAACGTTTCAAGACGTTGGTTATTAAAAAGATTTAGTGTTGTTAAATTATTCCGTACGCTTTATTACGGTTAGAATAATTATTTAGGGTTATTTATTTAATTTCATTAATAATTCAATGAAATAAAACTTTCGGATTGTATTGACCTCTTCGAAGTAACGTTCGAAGTAAATTAGGTTGCCGGAAATAAGCAAGGGTTGAAAACATGAGAATTCGGCAATAATACCTTTCCAAGGTTTTCCTTGATCAGCTTAGGAAAAAACAACGGGCCCGTTGTAGCCAAGAAAAATACAACACACCGCCGATTCATCACACTTTATGGGGCAAACAGTTTCGGTAACAGTATACAAACACATCTCCTTCACCCCTCAATTTCTTTTCTCTCGCTCCACCCCATCCCACGGTCTCCAGAGTGCACTGGGGGCGTGGGAGCATCCCTTACTTCTAATGTTACCACTGCAGATGTCTTGCCCGACAAATAAAAGTATCACTTACGACATGTGTCCACACCGCGCGAATGGTGGTGCTCAGCCTCAACGACGATGAAAAATAAGTTTATTATTTAAAAGAAATTAGATAATTCATGTTACATGGCGCGCTGGCCCCGGTGGATCGAACGACAGCGCATCACGCCACCGGCTTGGCTCAGTCTTAGGGTGTCTGTGTGTAAGGTGTCAGAGTGGCTGACTTGGATGGATGGAAATGATCGCAAACGATAAAAATACTTGATTTACACATTAATCACACGTTATTTACATTAAATACTAAAAACTAGACATTGTAAGCACGTAGAGTATTCCAGATCTTTTATAACTAATAGGTATTTCAAACAAAGTTCGCCACTCCTGAGTGATTTGGAGATATTTAACTCATCCGAAGCTCGAACCAAAAATTCATTTCGCCTCAAAGGCACGCCATCTTTTATGTTGGAAGGTCTTGACTCGTTCACACAGCTGCTCGCCGGTAATTTCCACACGAGTCCCAGCAGGATCTCCTTCCTTGACGCGGGTGAAACGGGGTCCAAATTCACCGCGTCTAAATATGCCTTGTTGCGATAATCTTTTCTCCACTTTTACGGCGAATCGCCGTCCGGCATTCGCTCCACACACGCCACCAACCCGCGCGGAAGTCTCCCCTTCCCTTTGTCCTACCATGTCTCTTAGTTACTGCGTCCACTCGGATCGGTATAGTAGCGCTCGGTGCCGCCGCCCATATTTGAAATGTCAGAATCACTTAGAAAGAGATAAAGAAAAAATCTATCTATTTAATTTTGTTTAGTTATCACCGGCACTCATCAGGAAAATGTGATGCGTTTGCGATATGTTTTTATGTATAATTTTCCATTACAAGCTATAAACTTTTTATTTGTTAAATGAATCTAGAGTAATAAATGCTAGGTAACCCTAGGATTTTCAATCCATTGCAAATAAAAAGTTGACAAATGAATACACATAAAATCATCGTAATATTAAATAGTTAACATGTAATGCATTCTACTGGCAAGACAGTTTCAGATTCGGCACCTGGTGGTAAACTAAATATAAATATATTTTTAATTAAAACAAATTTTTGTTGTAAAGTTGTAATTTCAGAACACAGTTTTTAATATAAATTAAATGAATGAATTAGAAAGATATACAGAAAATATCTATTTATCAAAAAATATTTGGTTGTTACCCGGTAGAATTTGTTTTAAATATCAATATGTTTTAAAATTGCAACTTCATAATAAAATGTAATTTTATTGAAATATATAGTTTATTATTTATTTAGGATTTATTCGTTCTAAATATACATTAAAGATAAAATATTGTCAAATTTGCGCTACCAAATATTTTGATAAGCCCCATTTCCGCCCCGCTAGATGTACACCTGTCTCACAACAAACCTTGTGAAAATTATTTTGTATAAATAAATACGTTAGATATTATTCTTCTTTTTCTTTTCATGTCCTTTATACGCCTTTCTCATTTGAATAGTTCGTGAGCATTCTCGCTCCGTCAGTCAGACCCGGTAATTATGTGCTCTCGGGTGCACTGGACTGGTGACAACGAATACACTAGGAGATAGTTCACAACCTGTACGGCTCCATATTTACGTCGTGAATCTTACTCTGTTTCCCATTTGTTCAGGTTTTTCTTGGAGCGTTATGTTCTTGTACGGATTCTATTAACAGTTTTCTAGGTCTTCTGCGGTTGGCTGTGACCAGATAATAGCGCTTCTTTGGTTATCTCAATATTTGCAGCTGCAGTCAGAAATATATGTACATATGTATTAGTGTAAATATATGTCTCTGGTTGAGAGATTTGGAAAATATGGGATGCAGAAAGGGTTGTAAGAATTAAGGAAAGGGACTGGATTAGAAAATAGGGTGGGTTGTAGAATCAACCAGAACCAGAAAACATGACCCGCCTGTGAATGCTTCTTTCGGTATCTGGATTTTCCACTGGAGCCATAGATCTTCTGGCTTCCGGATACGTACTGCGCCATTCCACACGAATTACTCTTAATCATACACTTCGGTGATGGCGCGAAATGTGACACAACAAATGCAATATACAATAGCAAGATGGAAGATATTCGACACGCATGGTAGCGAGAACACCAAACACACACAAGTATACTGTCTTTCAATTTATGATTCCCACATGGGAAGTAGATAATTTGTGCTATTTTCACAGCCTATGGTACCACACTGGTAAACGTTGGTTTCAAATCTGACTCATCCAAAGAACCATAGAGAACACAATCACACAAAAATATCGTGTTCTGGTATAGGGGAAGAGAGTAATGGACAGGAACCATTATATGTGTCACGTTCATTTTACGCACACATGGCGACCGACGATTGTTGGATAGTTATATAGATCGAACAATATATATACAGATATTATATATATTTATGTATGCATATTAAAATATAAATATCAATATCAGGTTTGTACAGCTACTGGTGCGTTCTATATTTTTATATGGTGTGGAATCATAGATTCTAAAGATAGGGAAAAGAAGACGAATTGATGCCTTTAAAAAGGGGTGCTGGAGCCACATGTTGCGGATGCTATGGACGACGAGACGCAAGAATATCCCCATTCTGCAGAAATTAACGTCAAGGACAGACTGAATTATTGGCCTTAGATTCAATTTTTTGGGCATCTCGTAAAAAGGGTAGATAGCTCGAGGAAGCTTGTTGTTGTAGATCACATCGAATATGAAGAGGAAGATCCCACACCCCAACGGGTCCACTCGGTCGGTCGTTGGACCCGCAAAAGGCAACAGGTACTTCTCTGGTGACAGCCCCAAGATCGAGGGACCAACGCAGATGATTGTGATGATGTACCTATATAAAAGGGACCGTAAAAAGAGAAAAATATTTACTAATTATGTTTTCATAGATAAATTTTATTATTTTTCTTGTATTAAAATTTGGTTACTTATCTTTTGTTTGTTTTCTAAATAAAATAATTATATTTCATATAACACTTCTAATATATGTATGCATAGAAGGGGTGTGAGAAAGACAGCTGGTTGTTGGAAAGATTTTCGTTTTCATTTTAGTTTAAATAAATTTATTGTTCATGTTGTTTCTGGTGCTATAATAATGGTTTATAACAGAAATATTAGTGATATCAAGAATTGCCTTATGACTAGTTACCTGACATCAAGTAATGAGCATTGATATCAGTTCAATAAATTGTAAAATTTGATTCAGATTTACTGTAAAGAGTGATCTTATAAATATTATATGCTATATAGATGATAAAACAATGATTAGAGATAAATCAGAAGATGAAAACAAAAATGATAGTGTAAACTCGTAATCGACGACAAATCAATATAATGGGTGATGCGATTTAAATACCTGGATATTGACCTGCTTGGTCACAATACTCTTCCAAATGAGGTTAGATAGTAGGTTATCAAGGCTAGAGTACTTACAAAAGGTAGAGCCATCATCACAAAGACCAAAAGTATGCTAACAAATTTGAAGACACCATCACAGGAAGGACAAGGACAAGGAACCCCTGCACACTATTCTAGCTAAGTAAATCTAGCCTAGTTCTCATGGAAACGCTAGAAGGGCAGCCATAGTTTAGCGTCCAACAGACAAGACGAGGACAAAGAAAGAAAATATAGACATCTACAATAATATAAAGTAGAAGAAAGATAAGCATTACTCTTGTAAAAAGTCAGCAGAGCATTAGAAGTGGATTGTGTGTGATGTGGTATTGTTTGAAAACAATTAAACAGTTAAGTTCTACAGAATAAACACCGACTAAATCCATACATTAATTGAAACTTTTATCTCTAATATTTTGAAGACATGTTGACAGATACAAAGTATTGTGTCGTAAGCTGCATGGCGACCGTTTTTGACATTTTTCATAAGCGTTTCAAAACTTTTATAAATAAATACATTTTTGGTTTTACGAGACAATACCAATTATTTTATAAGTAAATAAAGAATAGATATATCTCATTGAGACGAAGCAATTTTTTATTATATATATATTAAAGTATGACTAATTATAGGGCTTTCAACCTGTCTTCGGCTGGCTTAAGTGATCACTTTATGTAAATATAACGTTCACCATTCTCACCCATGAATCAATCTCCATATCTATCAAGTTTTTGAAAGTTCTACATACATTAATATGTGGAAACACTTCGATTACTACTACACTATCGCTATTTGTTTAATAACAGTGCCTTTGTAGGTGAAAATCCAGTAATTGAGTGTTCTTGGACATATTCAAATATTGCCTATTATATAAGTGTTTCAAGTTTCTGAAGATTCATCGTCTAATCTTTCTTTTATAAAATAAGATATTTGGTTTGTATGTCCGTAATACTGATAACTCTAACATCAGATTGTAATGATATTTGTATAAAAATATCTGTAACTACATGAAGGCGTGGACGGATATTATTATTTCGAT
The DNA here is from genome assembly GCA_022840565.1 of Eubasilissa regina. NCBI lineage: Eukaryota > Metazoa > Arthropoda > Insecta > Trichoptera > Phryganeidae > Eubasilissa > Eubasilissa regina. The sequence continues at coordinate 2,855,931 of JAINEB010000019.1, forward strand.
AAGAAAAGTTTTTGATAAATATAAATTAAAGCATTTTAACCTTACCGTTGATTTTGATAGCACTAAATAATGTCAATTATTAATGAGTTAAAATATTATATTCGCACATGTACGGTATCACCGATACTGTGTCAGCCAGTCACAAGTGCGCACGTGCAAAAATAACGCGAAGTTGCACAAGGGATAAAGAACACAACAATAACTGTTATTTTTCTTTTTAATCTAGTCCGGAAACACTGATCATGAAGTGGCCATCATAGTTGCCCCCTGAACTTAACAATAAGCTGATTGCCAATTTATAATAAAATCTACTTTACTGTTGATATAACTTTAGTTTCGTTATCTAATTTATAGTTAAAAATCGTAAAATTCAGTTTCATTCTTCTCAATTTTCTCAAGATAATATCACCGCTAAATAAGGTTTATTTATTTATTTAAATAGCATAATAAAAACGCAGAAACATAATACATCACGTGGTGCTGCACTTAGAATAAATTCTAATTGTTCCTAAAAGAGAACAATTTAACAGATTTCAAAAGTTGAGCAAGTAAAACGTAAGTTGAAAAAGTATTTGAAAAATATATTTTTCATATATTTGGTTTTAAAATTAAATTTAATTAATTGAGATAAGGAAAATGTATTATTTTATGTTAACATATTTTATAATAAGTTTTCTTAATAACGTACTGACGGGTAGTTTTATAGTTTTATACATTTGCACAGTGAAGACAAATTAACAAAACATCTTAAATATATACAGTTGTGTGTTTCGGTACTTGAAGAAATACTACTTGATCGTCTCCGAAAGTATGGGATTAGTTAAGAGTCGAGCAACAACTTACTTTTAAGTGTTAAGATGGCCGACAGCATTAGCGCTTCTTTAAAATTTCATTTGTGTTTTTCAATATTCTTTGAAACTAACATTATATGTAAATTAATGAATTTCGTTCCGGAACTTCAAAATTATTTATTTGTATTGTGCAAATATATAAATTACGTCTCCGAAGTACTAAACTCAAAAACTATATATTTTAATAAAAATATATGTTTTATTTAAGGGTTTCCATGAGCACTAGTGTAGTCTCTTCTAGGTTAGGTCGCGTTTTTTTGTGATTTCCTTAACAATTATAGCAAATTTTTTTAAAGCAGTCTTGATAATGGCACGCGTTACTGCGCTGAAACTTCGGCCAAGATTTTTTCAACCATTATATATATTCAAAGGTTTTTGGTGAAACTTTGTGGAATTCTACTATTATTTTGTAAATTGAGTTGAAACACTGTTTTATTTCACTATATTTTATTATATTAATCGTTAGAACGTACAATACAATACAACTAAAGTTAAAAACATTTTCAGACAGTAATTAAGGGTGTATCTGAAGTAAAGATGTAAAAGGGGTGGGGGTGGAGTTAAAATAGATAAGAAAGGGGATGTAACGGGTGGTATTTGGATGTTTATTATTTTCTTATTGTTATTCTAACATTGTATTATTGATAATGGAAAGATGTTCCCGAAAAAGTTCTATCATTTAATATAATAAAATATAGTGGAATAAAACAATGCTTCAACTCAATTTACAAAAAAAACATTATATATAATAATCATGTGACACACGTGTTTAACATCTGAATTCTGAATCACATACAATTAAAAAACCTGCAAAACATAAATATAATTTTTATTCATAATTTATAATTTTGAATTTATACTTTCTTACAGCGTATGCCTTTTCAGTAGACTATTGTTTTTAATACAAATAGTACCGAGATTCGAATTAGGATCTTTTTCGATCCGAGGAAACGCGTTATCCGGTTACGCTATTAACTAAGTAGCATCTAAAATATGAATAGATTTTTTCTGTATATCTTTCGAGTTGATTAATTTGACTTGTAATATAAATTCCATAGAACTATGTTCTGAAAAACGGCAACTTAACAACAATAATGTGTTCTCCGTAAACATATTATTTTTTTATTAATTCGAAAACTTCTGATTCTCGAATCAATGACATAAAAAAAACAACCATTGCGATGTGATTCATACCATGATTTTCTTTTATACTAAAATACACGTCACGAAAGTCCAAAAGAACCAGCCAACATCAGTGTTGTCTAACGGCCGTGAAAACCTACCAAACTATTTAATCATACGGGTGACTGCACCCCCTCTCCACTGCAAGGGTCTGCCTTTCCCGACAATGTTCCTTCATATTGGCACACTATGTGAATCAAATTTATTCAACAATGGATTTTCGACCCAAAAAGGAAAAATATTCTTTCGGTTTTTATTTTCAACCGAAGGACATTTTTTAATAAAAAAGTTCGCCTAATATTTTATGAATCATCAAGAAAAATAAACAGAAAACATCTATTTATTATATTTCTTTGATAAGTAGATTCTATTTGCATATCTTTTTAGTTGATTAATTTAATTTGTATTCAAAATACTAAAGTTATATGTATTCTGAAAAAATGCAACTTTGCAATAAAAATCTATTCTCTTTAAAAATATATTGTTTTATAATAAATACAAATATATTAACTATTGTTAACCTTTATAAATTTAATTGCACTTTGTTCTCTAGTTATGTATCAACTTTATTGTAACCTAACCTAACTTTCTAGAATCAAGAAATATTTTGAGGGAAGTTGGATTCAGAAATATTTTAATCTCTCTGTTTTAATTTTTCTGTATATCTAACTATTTATGTACTTATTTTAAAAATTATATTTAAGGTAAATATATTTCTGTCATATTTATAACTACTTAAAAGTGTAGTAAATATACCTAATATAATATTTAAAGCACACGTATTTCACCATTTTAATGAATATGTTTGATATGATATTGGGTTTATTTTTTTTCTTGTCAATGAGTAAAATTGTAAGCATGTTTGTTGAAGATTATTAATTAATTTCTCAATTTACACATGAAAGATCAGAGTTGGATAAACTCTGACAATTGTTAAACTCTGATAATTGTTAAAAATACCCAGTTAAAATACTCATCTGAATTTTAACGGGAGAGAGTTAAAAGTGGAGTAAACTGCCGAAAATCGTTACAACGCTAACTGACTAGTAAATATGCGACGCTTCGGAATCTTACAAGTAAGCTCTAGGAGTAACTAAGGTGCTTAGTAAAATGTGAATGAAAATATATTATCGAATATTTATTGCACGTTTTAGTAAAATCTCAGTCTAACTACACTCCTGATAGTAACTTTTCGAATTATCTAACTAATCTAATAATAGTAAATTAAATGTAAATAAAAATAAATGAATTAGAACATTTGACAAGAAGGGAAAAATAAGTTAAGCTTCAAATAAAGGAATAAAAATTGAAACTAAGTGATGGATCATCAACATTATACTTACCCCTCCCTTGATGTTATGTTTAACTGTATATTATATATTCTGTCTCCCTCTTTATATATAAGTGCACTCTTTTTGTATTTATTGTTCGTTTTAAATACGTCCTGACGAAACTTGAGCTAAGCGAAAAAGGTTGGCGTGTAATAAAATTTGTGGTTTTATACAAAATGATTGTGTTTTATGTAATCTAAAGGATTTTTTTGAAAACGGTGTACATAGTTTTGGCACCCAGTGATTTTTTTGTATTTTAAAAACTGAAAGACTGATGGCAGAAATTTCCATCGAATGAGGAATTCATCGTATCTATGGACGTCTATTTTGTATAGCAACACCAACTACTGTTTGGATGAGTAAAAGATCATCGCTGGGACAAGTTTACTGACTTAAAACGATATTATGTTGAAAAACTAAACTGACAAAATACTCGCTTCTCTAACTAATTTACTATCGTGCCGTTTCTTCGCGGGGGTAGGTTAAAATAAAGGATAAAGCGTCACACTCTTCTGTCCTAACGCACAATTCTCGCCTCATTCATCTTCGATCTTCTAGTATCTGAATTACCACTCGAGTCTTCTGCGTCCACTATTTCTGGAGCTATCAACACTTCTGTCATATATCTTTCTTACCATTATCTCCTCATTCATCCGTTCCATATGACAAAACCATATAAACAAACATAGGTTTCTTAATCTTAGATTCTCTCCTTATTTCTTCATTCTTTATTCTGTCATAAATACATCTGCCATATATACGCCTAAGTGCTTTCATTTCCACTGCATTTGGACTACTCTCGTTCCTCTTCTGCCAGCTCCAGGCCTTAATTTAATACATCAGTGTCGGTACCAGAACTCCATTATATACCGCTAGTCTTGCCTCGGTTGATAAGTTCCCAATAGCCATAATTTCATTCACCCAAGAGTAAAATGAAAATAATTTCAATTTTGATGAAGACAAAAAATGTTTTTTGAATTCTTGAAAATTGGAAGCTTAAGGTGATCACCCGAGTACCTATGCCTAAATCCGCCACTGGTAAAGCCAATAATTTCACAGCAAAAAACGAAAAAAGCTTCACGTGAGCAATAACATCAACCCAAAGACAGAAAGGTAATTGTAAGGCTGGCCCAATGCCATCTGTGGCTGACCAAATGCCATATTTGGAGCGTTGCCAGAATGGCAGGACGACTTCCTGTAATCTATTCGACGTTTAAATTATCTAACCCGCCCGGATTTTGAGGGCCAAATTGGGGACGGTGTTAAAATTTTGTGATTTAACGGTCGATATCGCATGTATTTAAACAGAAATATTATTGAATGGTAGGTACTTCCAGTGTCGCCCTGGTGAATGTGAATGACGTCATTGCGGAAATTATATTTTAATATTAGCGATTATTTTTGAAAAATAGGTATTTTACAGTGTTTTGACCCTTCGTTAGCAATTTAAATAATTTTTTTGAACAGGATAATGTTCTGCATAATTTGGAATTCGGAAAATTTATCACTACATGTGATAATAAAAATAAAATATCTAAAAATTGGAAAATTATTTATGAATTAAAAAAATAGACGTTAGCGAAGTTCCCATAATATGTTAGTATTAGAAAGCTTTGTAAGTGAAGAAAAACAACTGAAAAGGGGAGTGAAAATTTTAAATTAAAAAGTTTAATTTCTCATACATATGAGACCCCTCCTACAACAACGCTGTATATCGGTTTTATCAACTGTTGCTAGATAGACTGAAGGAGCGTCGGTTATCTTGGATAATATACGAGTACAGTGTTCTGTAGTTAAGATCTCTTAGAGATGTAATAGTTTTTGTTACACACTATTCAATGCCCGAGAAGATATGTAACGCATATGCATACATAACTCAGATCCGCCCAAAAATGATGTACAGTGTTGTTGTCTCATATACCAGAGAGATTAAAAGTACCTACCCATTTGGACAGTTGACGTGAAATATAATTTTATATTGGTTTATCAACAATTATTTTTCTGTGTCTGATATTATTATTTTATTACCAGGGGCATGCAGTGCATACAAGCAAAAAAGCTGTGCATAACTAAAAATTCTGGGAAACAAATATAAATTAAAAAATTGGATTAACATTAACGAAAACATTATTTTGCAGTAAGTACCATCTGTGTACCATTAGAAACTTTAATTGCTTAGTTCTAAAAACTCATCGCAACTCACCGCTGTACTCATGGCGCTCTTTTTTATTCGCCGTATCATGCTATTTACATTACTCAGTTTTGTCTTTAAGCTAGTGAATTACTCAAGTCATATAAATCGTTATTTACTGGATTAAAAATTTCTTTCGGTTGATTCGTTTAGTATGGAGTCTTTACCTATGCTGCTTTTTAACAGAGTAACATTAGAAACTGCGTGCAAATCATTGAAGTGTCTACTTACTCTTTTACTAATTCGCGAATTTTACTAGCTTACTTTTTTTAACGTGTTGATTTCATGATTGTTTTTAAAGTTGGTGCATGGAGTGGTTTTTGATTTGGGAAATACGAAAAGCAATTGGCAAAAAATAATTATTTCCTTTAGTTATTACGTGAAGTATTTTCAAACAATAAATGAATTATTTTCAGTCATAAAAAGTGTTCTTAAAAACGTCCATACATTTTTTTATATGGGTAAGAGAGTATTATTTTACGTTAAAACATAAACTTTAAAGACACTATAAACAGTACTCTAAAATTATAAATAAATACATTATAGGGTCGTATAAACGGCGAATTTATTTCGTCCAAAGATGTTGGTTAAACGAATGTACATATATTGTATTACATATGATTGTGTAATATCATTGGTAACAGCATAACCTAAATTTATATCTACTGCACGCCACTGTTTATTACTAACCTTAAAGATCATGAAAACATGGTTACAATAATGATGTTGATCTCGAGTGCTAGGCGGTGTCGTCAGAATGATACCAGATTGCGTTGTAACAATAGTATTTATTCTAGATGCTTCTATGCAATATAATACAACACGATTTTTACTGGATTGCAGTTTGAAGTAGATAGCCTTACCGTACGTACGCATGCACACGCGTTCTCAAACGATAGATATGTCACAATAATAATCAGCATGAAACGTGAACTGAATATTTCGTATCTGTACACTCTTTTTTCATCAGAATTCTTTTTCTTCATCGTATGCTTAATGTTGAGCATTATGGTTCCTCTTGCTTTCCTTATTCTACCACACCATTCTCAAGTATGCATTCTCCGTACTGTAATCACTTCTAGCATCACATCTCGACTTCAGGTTTTATCTAGAATCAATTTTCTAACAAGCATACTGTTGCTGTTTGTAGACTGCAGATTCAAGAATTTTAAATTATTTGTAAACTATCTGAAAAAATTTGTTTCAGTAGTAAAAACTCGTACGTACCCCTACATTGCAAATACAGAGTTGTTCAACTTGACTGACTGATGCAAAATGTAATTTAAATTAAATATTTATTAAAAAAAGTTATTATTACACTTTATTAACTTTTTTAAATCTATGTGTGTAAAATAACACCATTTAAATGACCTCCATTTTCTTGTTGACAAATAATTGCTCTTTCTAAAGTATTTTGCATTACACTAAGCAACGTTTCTGTCTCCGAATTTGTTATTTCTACACGAATATTTTGTTTAAGCTCCTGAATTGATGCTGGTTTGTTCATGTAAACTCGGGCTTTTAAGTAGCTCCACAAAAATAAACCAGGCGCCGTCAAATTTGGGAACGGGTAGGCCAAGTAAACTCTGCATTTTTTAAATTAGCCGGTCACCGAAAATAGATCGTCGCTATACATAATAAAATTTAATAATTTTCACGTGCTCTTGCACTGGGTATGTGGCCATTATAAACTTTCATAAATTTTTTATTATTTGTAAAAATTACATATAATTAAAAATATACCCCACCAAAGTTATAAGTTTTTAAAAACAGTCAGCAAGTTGGCCCACTCTTCACAAGTAAGACGTAAAATAGCCGTTTAGAAACATCATAAGCTTTTTATTAATACTGACTCGTTACAAAGTTTAACAGGGGTGACTATTTTGAATAAAATTAAATATTAGTATTTAAATTTGATGTTAAGAATGTATAAGTAATAAAGTACATCAACTAAAATATAATAAATACAAAAAAATGTATAATGTATTTATTATTTAACTTTGTTATATTAACCACTTATACATCTACCGGTTTCCAAAAATACCATTTTCTTCTTCAGGATCCTGGAGTTAAAAAATTAAAATAATGAGTTTTAACCACAATGTTAATTTTGCTACTTTCAAAAGTATAGTATGAAAATTGGACAATAGTTTAACTCTATTCCTGATAAGTTTAGCTTCAATCTTGTAATTTGATCTTCACCTCACAACTAATCACACGTTCCGTATCTCAAATATGTATAATACTGTGTTTCTCTGTTTCTTGTGTCCAAATTATTACTGTTCTCATTAATATTACTATATATAATATATAAGTTAATTAAATTTATTTAGAAAACTAAAAATAACATATTTTTGCTAATCTATGTACCTCTTCAAAAAAGAGACTAGATTTTGTGCTTGGAGAAGTACTTAACTGTAGTAATTTAGTAGAGTTAGAAGTTATACATTTGTAATCTTTAATATCATTTATTATATAATTGCGTGCTTCGATACTCCAAACTATCAAACCATGGAATATATTAATGTAATTTAAACACGAATGATGGGCCGACATACGAAGGCGGTTCGTCATTCTCGTGATTTTTTTTTACATACATAGAATTTTCTTACAGACATGTCTCGTTTTCTCTAAAACTATCAAGATCGAGTATACTTTATTTTATATTATACAGACTAACATATCAAAGACGAACAATTGTTATTTTTAGGACAACGGTCTCAAGTAACAGAGACATTTCTAGCGGAACAAATGCGTTGTCGCCATATTCTAAAATACTCGGGGGATATTTTCAATAAATTGGGTCAAGTAATTGTCCACTACTCAAGTGATAAAGGAAAACAGAGGTTTTAACGAGATAATAAAAAATAGTCCCTGAATTAAAGAAGTAAAGAATAAGGTTCAGGAAAAACATCAAAACACTGCCAAAAATAAAACGGGATACTGCTTAGCTACGGATACAAAATCATTACTAAAGTGTTTATTTGAAAAATTATTAAGTAAATAATAAGACAAAATACATTGTTTGAACTATTATTCACTGATTATTCAACATGTTTCGATACCTATGGTATCTTTTTCAAGAAACAATGTATACTAAAATTAAAAATACAAGCGTAGATAAAAACAAAACTATAAAGTGGTGGATAACTAAGTAGTAAATAAATATGAAAAAAAATTTAAAGATGATTGATTATGGATCGGAGGATTTGGTTTTACAAACAAATTCTAGGGGTTTACAGTTAGAAAATTTAGAAATAAGAAAAAGTGTTAATAGCAAGCTAAATATTATAAATAACCAAATCCTCTTTGCAAAAACACCTTTTAAATTTGTTTTCACATTAGTTTCTACATAGTCACCCACCACTTTATAGTTTTGTTCTTATTTATGATTATATTTTTAATTTCAGTATACATACATTGTTTTCTGAAGAAGATACCATAAGTATCGAAACATTTAGAATAATCAGAATAAGGAGAACACATTCTTATTGTGAAGTTGTAATTGTTCAAAACATAGGTCTGTGATATTTTAAATACTAATTAAATGTATTAATGAGAATGATATACATATAAAATCAATTATATCGACAAATATTGTTATTGCTACCGGGATTCGAATATGGATCTCTTTTATTGGCTTTCAAATAATGTAATAATGATGTATTTATTTGAAAAGTGTAACTTATAGGTTCGAAAATTTATCGTCAATCCACTTTGTTGGTATAGCATAATCTGATAATGCACGTTCCCCGGATTGGAAAGGATCCAGGTTCGAATCTCAGTAGCAACAACCATATTTTTCGATAAAATTGTTTTTAAATGTGTATCATTCTAATTAATACATTTAATTATTATTTAAAATAAATAGTGGTTTAAACAGTATTATATCTTATTATTTATATAAAATGTGTTTATATAAAAAGTAATTTTGATAATATTGAAGAAATAATTAAGTATTCACATTATATTCTTTATTTTATTTAAATGTGAGATATTTTATTATGTTTGATTTTAGAATGTGCAAATTTTTTTACGTCTCCGATAAAATATTCTCCTTTGATATGACTATTAATAAGAAATGTCTGCACAATTTAATTATTGTGGCGGATATATATTATCATGTATGCTGATAGTCTAAATCGGATTAATTCAATACCTATAACGTATTTAAATTCACCGCTAGTTCTAATACATAGTTTGTTATATAAAAAATATTATGATTGCTATTTAGTATTTTTTTTACTACATTGGACAAAGACATTTTCTATACTTAGCACCGAAACTTTATAACAATAATTAAATCTCATACAAAATGTGAATCCCATTACCTGCGTTATTTAAAATTAAAATATGTGTGGGAAGAATTGTCCCATTGCTAATATGCCAGAGTACTTTAAATTCCTATTAGTGGCACTACTATCTGTACAGGCTTTAGTGATGGTTGATGTAGTCGATTTGTTGCAGCACCAGTTCCAGATGAATATCGGCTTATTTATTCGATTACTATTGGAACCGGTTCCAAATTTTGAAATACATAATCGAATTTGATCAATTAGGTAAAGTTAAAAAGATAATCCTTGGAACTTTTCAGCAAACCCCCTTTCTACTTTTCTTATTTTTCTTATGAACCAGATCTTTTTAATTTATGTTACCTAATTGATCAAATTCTTCTTTTAAAACCAATCAAATGATCCATCGTCATTGCGAATAATTATTGTTTCAAATAAGTAGTTATTTTAACGTATGTGAAAATAAAATACTTGTTTTTTTATTCTACTCGTTTAATTTACTTAAGACGAGTTTCACCTTGCAAGGGCATTATCAATCTAACAATTTTGATAACTCAAAAAATTATATTTTTAACTATAATGAGAGACAGTTAAATAATTTATTTACGTGAGTGAAAAGGGTCAACATTATTTATTGGAATTTCATTTTGAATGCTTCTAATTATTCGACGTAACCTTGTTATTCTAAGTGAGTTAAAATTGTTAGGTTGATAATGCCCTTGCAAGGAAAAATGTATTGTAGAATTAAAAATTAGTTTTTTATTTTGACATATGTGATAATGGAGTTCTACAAACTTACCTCGGAAACAGTAAAAAGTTATTTTAATTTGGACCGGTGATCCTGCTATTTTTACAACCTGCGATTCTGTGTACATCCTATGATCGATTCTATGGAACAAGTTATTACAATTTACTTTTTTAAAGGAATAAAATGTATAATTGACTACAAACACTTGAGATCGGTGTACTTTGCACTCTGCTACTCCATAATTAATTATACTATTTTAGTTTGGGGAGGAGCAGCAGCAAAAATAATATTAAATTCGGCAAAAAGAGCACATAAGACAATTCTTAAGGTAATTATATTTAAAGAGTACAATGCCCTAGATATAAGACAAATCTTTATATTGAGACTCGTACAATTTTTTAATGCTAACAACAACTCACCCCAAGAAATACATCATGGACACTACACAAGACAAACAAAAACATCGACACGCCAGTTCCGAGAGAAACAACGACATTTTATCAAAGATTTTACATGTTTTTAGATCCGAAACTGTACAACACACTCAGTACCAACTGGAAATCGTTCAACTCCAATAAGATTACATAAATATGGACCCAATATATGATCCAATCGGGTAGAGAACAATCAGAAGCATGTTGCCCAACATTCTAACATAATCATTATACAGTGCCTACACTAACAATTCACTAGTTCTACAACACCCCCACTACATTTTTATTTAAAAATTGTTTATTTTTCTTTTTTTTTTATCTCTATCTTTATTTTTGTCAAATCTCACCACAACAGCATGAAAAAAACTAGCTACTTTAACGCTATATATATATCAGAGGTGGAGTCTACTCCATCTTATGTTTATCATTTTATATTATAATATATTCACCTCTGTTACAACAAAAATATGTATGTCAATAAAGTCTAAATAGATAAATATCGAGTAACAAGATGTTTTGGTGGTAGGTTTTATGAAGATTATTTGGTTTTAATGTCAATGCTACTACTATCTTTCTTTACATTTTTTTGTTATTCTCCTGAAAATGACTTATTTTTAACCTGTATTTTACAAAGTATTTTAAAATGTGAGATGGTTTCCTTCATAAGGCCTTTGTGGGAAATTCTCATAATATTTTACTGTAAATAAATGGCGAACAAATAAAAAATATTGTGGATTTACGGATTTTAAACGTCATATCATATACATATTAAGATATAAAAAAAATATTAAAAACTTCACAACGAAATAAATATATAAACAAAATGTTTACTTTAAATTCGCATAGATGTCTCCCATTATTATTCTGTGCTTTTAATACGGAATGTGGGTAGCGCTATAAATTTTTATATCGGCCAGTTCCGATGACCGAGATGAATCTTCGAAAGAGGTTCGGTTCTTAAATGAGGTTTTTTGGTGACCCACGAATTTTATCGCACTTTTTACTTCACGTCCGCACGACCATATAAACCGAGCGTACAAAAGAGTTCAATGTACAAAAAATACATCTAAAATATATATATTTCTATCATAAACAACCTTTTGGGTCTCTGATGGAATCTGTGTGGTAGTATGTTGTCGTTATGGTAGTCCAGCGGATATTATTTTATCGAATTTCTCAGAAAATGCGTCGACGACGTTCGTAAAACATAGTAAATGATAGATTACACGATTCACAACATGGTTGAAGTAACTGAATATTTTTATACACATGTGTATCGCAATTTCTTGAGAATAGGAAATTACTCTTATAAATTTTTATAAAAAATAAATATTAATCTACTACAGGGTTTTGGAAATTTTTTAAATAGTCTATTTTAAATTTATTTATTTCAACTTATACGTACAGATTACACATTATACATAATATTGTATATTATACATATAATAAATATTCAAGATTCATAATGTAAGATATGTTAACTCTCTCCTTAACTGATCAAAGTCTTTATTATACACAATTTTGAAGTGATCTTCCCTTCAACAACATTGTATATCATCTAAGATGGCCGATCTATCAACATTTGTAAAAAACGATATACAGTGTTGTTGATATCAAATGTTTATTAAAAGTATTATTAGTATATATTTTGCCAGAAGAGTTTCCATATAAAATTTAAAAATTAAATTACTAAAAGATTTCTTATCATATACACATTTTAATACAAATTAAATAAAAAGATAAGCTGAAAAAATCTATTAATTAAGAAATATTTATTTTTCCCTTCTTAACGGGGAAATATGTTAACCATTCTTCTACAGCAACCGATTACGATTATGATCCCAGCAGCAACTAAATATATATTTTTTTTTCTTGAAGAAAGTAAACACGTTGTGGCTTGACATTATATATAAATTAAATAATATTTAGTTTTAAATCACTTTATTATGCACATATACTAAAGTCAACTAGTTTCAGTTGGACCCAATCTTCCTCAGGACAATATAGTATGTATATACAAATACTGGAACTAGTTGACTTTAGTAGTTCTGTATCAAACATAAAATTTATTATTTACATACAAATAAAATAAAAACATAATTTAATTTTAACATCAAATGTTTTGTGCGCCGTAGAATATAATATTTAAAAACATACAATTTTTTTCATTTTGTAACTTTTAATTTTATCGCACTGTAGTATATTTATGATAGATGACCTACTTGTTTCTCCAAAAACAAATTATTCCACTTCGGTACAGTAATAAAATAATTATGACTAAATGAATCAGTCAGTACTGCTATAAAATCCGTTAAGTCCATTAAAAAGAGAAAAACAATTTTAAAGCGTGTCAAGGTTAGTGCATATCGATAGATGAAAGTTAAATTGTAGTATCTTACATTTTAAAAAATTTATAGGAGTGATTATTTTTTAAGTACTTTCAAAAGATTAACATAATGTGTATATTTGATGTTATCTTTTATACAATATTTAATGAAAAAGTTATAAAAATCATAAAAGAATGTAATATAAATCTTAATGAAAATACATAATCTAACAGAAGATATAAGAAAAACGTCTTAATAAACACAACTAAATACATACTACATAATTAATCTCGATTCACCAAAATGAAGTAGAGAAGTAGATTGGTATGACCAGGTAAACTAGATACTGGTGAAGGGTCCTGTTAGAAGCCTCAACTATCGTCGAGCTTGTATGAGAATATGTATGAATGTGGATGAGGCGAGACTTGTGTCAAGACAGAAGAGTGTGGCACTCTATCTTCTCTGCCTACAATCGCGAGGAAACAGCGCGATGGTAAGTTAGTAAGTAAGTTCACTAAAATTCAATTAATAAAGGAAAATGGTGAATGGTATTAGACTTGTCTGAAGTTTACAGTTTCAAAATAGCTTGAAAATATTGTAGTGTTATATGTTAGATTTGAGATATCTCTCATGGCCTTATAACATTCGAAACAGAACGCCTATTTTCTTCGATGAAAATGTTCAATATGTGTTTTAAAAAAATAAATAATCAATTATAAAGATACACAAAAATAAATTATCTATCGATAAAATATTTGGTGGCCACCGAGATATGAACCTGGAACTTTTTCTGTCAGGGAAAATGATTTAATAAAAAAAAAATACAATTGACATATCGAAAGCCTTTTTTGTACTCTTTTGATTTTTAAGATTTTTTCTTATTCCAAATTACACAATTGTTTTTATATAGTTTTCTTTCATTGTAGTTTCTGATTTGAAATTGAAATTTAAAGGTTTAAACTAATAACACTGTATGAATTTCTCAGCATAACCCGGAGCCTCGGTACTGTCACAAATAGATCTCAACGATAGTGTAATATATGCTTACCGCACAGTTAGATTTACATGACTGTGATAATAATTATTTTTAAGATATTCGACTTTTGCAGTGTTCTATGTGTGATCTGTTTTTGTTGATAATATTTTTCATTAAAATAAAATATAATTATAGAATGAAGCAATAAATGTTAGAAATTTAAGAAATAATCAAATAAAAATATTTTAAAAATCATTGTTGTAATTAAAAAAAATATGGAAACAAAGAGTACACTAATAACCACTATAATAAACTATAATAAATTTTTGATTAACGCTATTTTTTCAGATGCAACTATTATTCGATACCTTTGACTATATTTGTAATTAAAAGGAAGCCAAAATTATTTGCGGTATAGATAACTCGATGAATATTTGTTTAATCATTAATTATTGTGAACGAATATGATTTTATCTTTTAAAAATTAAACAGAGATAAGGCACCTGTTTTTAAAATACAAATAAAAAAAACAGGATGTTTATGATTTGGGGGGTGATAAAATTGATAATTTATGAGAGTCATTATATTGTCTTGATTACAAATTTTGTTTTGAAATTATTTAATCTTTACCTATATTCTTTAAAACTATCTAGGTATACAGAATCATTAATTTCATTTCAGAAGATTATTACTTGGATATTATTTTGTAAAAGTGTAACTTTATTAACGCTATTAATCTCATACCTTCTTCTCTTTTGCCTGAGTGCGTCTATTGTTGGATACAGGCCCCCTTCTTTGCTTTCATTGATCTCCAATCTTGGAGGGGGAGAAATTACGCGCAAGAACTATTAAATGTTCAAATATGAGATTAAAACTGCTACAACTGTGCCTATATATTCTTTGTAGTTGTGTTAGAATGCTATTTAACTGAACTTTTTTCGATAGTTTTTTATTGAGCATTACAATTTTACTTCCTATTTGTATGTTTTTTACTTATTTTACACACTCTACATATTTGTATATTATTAACTTATTTATTCTTACTTTACTTAGTTTTTTAATTTCTTACAAATGGAACATTACATTTAATTTAAGTTTTTTCATTGTATTTATATGCTATTAATTGCATCTTTATATAAATTTTTTTTTCTTTTTATATACATTGAACATTGTATTTATATGCTATCTAATCGCATCTTGATTAACTCTTTATATATATTTATTTGTACATTGAACACTATGCTTTGTTTATTACTATACCGGAAAGGCACTGTCAGCTATAATACAGTAAAATAGTAGTGTAGGAGGCAGGGTACTCAAATATGAATATGTCTTACTTTGCTGCAATGTTTTCTGATTATAACAATATAATAACACTGTACTGTACTATGAATCAAAAGAATAAATATATATTATTAGTCTTTGGCGGTTCTCCTCCAATACAAGCAATCGATCCTCTTAACATTGTTAGTCCGACGTATGTAAGGTGCAGGGCGTGCAGTGGTCACGAGAGACTCACCAACACGTCTGGCAAGCGTGCTGTATTAACGTTAACCCTTACTTAAGCCTGCAACGACCCCGCTATTACTTGTACAATAAATAGGTGCCTGCTGTAAAAAAAAAAACAACGACAAAACTTTATTTCAATCTTCAATTGCTGGCACTGTGACACCATAAGTTGTCATTAATTACTGACTGAATTCAATCGAGTGGGTAGTTACCTAATTTTCCTTTTCATCTTTTTGACAACTAAGTATGGACCTTGTAGAAAGTTCCACCTTTATTATGTTACCTATATCATAAAATATTTCAGATTTTTATCAGTATTACTTGAGTATTTTAGATAATTTTGTAGCTATATAGGGTTAAACAAAATGGCATGCACTTTCTATGAAGAACTATTAGAGATAACTGCCAAATTTCATACGGAAAGCTTTTTCTACTGCAAATATCTTGATCAACATGATGCAAAAGGACGATGACGGTCATGGCTTCATGTAACTGTACTGATGCCATTCTGATCAGTCCTTCTCGCGCAACCTGCGTAACGCCATCCAATCACAAAATTTGAATCTCCCAATACTCCTCAGGCCAAGGGATTTTGTTCAAGTACTTTATTTGATGGTCGATTTAAAACCACATACGTGTGAAGAAGGAAAAAGAAAAGCGGTCAACTGAGAAAAATACTCGCAATCCAGTCAGTCGCTGAAATGGAGCTGATGATCAAAGAGGCAAAATACCTGGCACAGATAAGGGACTATAAAGAGAACTACAGTGATATCAACGTCACAAAAAAGACTTACGACAACTAGATTTTTGTTGGCTAGATGGCATTATCAGAACAGTGGAGGTATTAAGTTTGCTACTCCATTGGCAAATTGGTTTGCGAATGTCTCTAACATACTTTTAACAGAGTTATATTTTAATAGATATCTGTTAACTTCTGCATCGCAGCTCGATTAATTTGGCCTTCTAAATATTTTGTTTATTTCATTCCATGTGGATTTAGTCTCTAAAATAGTTTTTAAATTTATTAACGTAGAATACCTTTTTTGCTTTTTTATTGTTAGGTGAGTTTCTCCATTTGACAATCTGACACGGAAAAAATTTTACGGAAGATCCAAGAGACTGGAAGAGTATTTCGGAGACTTGCATTCTTAACCTTTTAAGTGCCAGCTCTATTTCAAATGGAAGACACCACATAGGATAAGACTAGACTTTAATGGTCTTGACTTATCCATCAAAAGCTGGTACTTATCGTCCACAGATGGCAAAATGATTTAAAATTATGACTTTAATTCCTACAAGTTTCCAAGGTACAAAAGTGCGTGTTAACTCGCTTATAGCTCCGCGTGACATACAAAGTTTGGTGTGTTAATGCGCTCATGCCATTTAAAAGGTGAAGTGGACTGACAGTGGCTGATAGGAATGTACACAGATCATCCCCTTCTCTGCAAGTACATGCTTTTTAGAGAAGTTGTAGAACTAAAAAAAAAACTTATTATTGTATTGTTTCATTGTAATTATAACAGATTAATAAATAAAAAAAAAATGTTTACAATATTATATAATAATAAAATGATTTTTCAATGCGCCTCTTCTGTTTAAAAAATGAAGTATGTGTTTAAGTTAAATAATATGTGTAAAAAGATTTTTTTAAGTTTAGACCAAGATTATTTAAAATAGGTATTCATTAATCTGCCGAGAATATAATAGTGAAAGTTTCACCTTTGTAATTCTCATGTAGATACGTACCCATGATGTAATTTTACAATCATAGATTTTTCTAGAAATCTTATTACAAATATATTTATTGACAGAAAAACAACATAAATTATTTACAATACGGATATTGTACGATAAAAGGATTACACTTTGTGTTTACATTGTGAGTAGGTTGATGATTAATTTCTAATAAGTTCTAGATTACACGAATGTACCGGGTGTTAATGAAATGTATTGCCATCGAGTAGTCAATGATCAACGAAAAAAATTTAAAATGTTTCTATAATCTTGGCAAAAATGCAGCGGTAAAAACTAATGGATAAAATCTAAAACTTTTTTCGTAAAGTGGTATATTACATATATATTTAAACCATATATATACCTCAACACATCTCTCAAGTAAGCGTAGAATTGGTAGAATTCTATTCATGAACCAAAGCTTGTAAGTTTTTTAAGTAAGCCTTTTGTGTTTTGGTATAATTTCTCGTGGATATTACGATTGACCGTTAAACCTGTAAACCGGTAATATATTATTATGATTGTAATTATAACAACGAGAATTAACTATTGGAGTTTCTATTGTACTAAAGATTGTTTAAAGAATTACGAATAATCAGTTAGCAATTATCGTTGCAATGGAACACAATCACAGTAACAATTTAACCATTATTAATCGTTATAATCATTATACCAAACAAATAATTTCTTCCTTCTTCCTCAAAAAGGGTTCTCCTTCTAATTATGTTTCTAAACAGCAGCTGACCCCGTTTTATTCCAGGTTACTTTTAAATTAAATTAAATTAATTAATTAAAATTTACTAAAAACTGACGGGAAAATAATTAACACCCGATGAAGGTAATAATGCGTTAGTGATTGCTTTTTGATAAAAGATAAATATGTTATTGTCGCAAGTCTTTCCGGTCAGATTGGTATCATTATTTGAAAACGCATATAAATACGTATTTTTACCGAATAATCTATCACTTGCTAAATTGTAATTACTCTAGCAATACTATAAATTACTATTAAAGTGTGCTAAGGCGAATATTATCAAAATGTTTGGTAAGATACCTTTCTATATTTAATATATTCATTTTATTAAAAAACATTTATTATTTTTTAATAATCTCAATTTTAAAAAAAACCGGTTAGCATGATTAGTTTTTAAAACAATGAATTTTTATAATTTTTGATTAATGAAACATTTTATAATATTTTCAAATAATTATTATGCGTAGGTGATTAAAAAATATACCAGCACTTATAATAAAATTTTGGATACTCTAAATTATAGTACAATATAATAAACTCACTCAATTCAACACTTGTGTTTTTGGCATAAACATAACAAAAATCTTCCACCTGCTATCTATCCGGCAAAAGGTCATCCGAGTTATTATTATTTTCATATTACAAGGATTTTAGCTTAATTTAAAAATAGTTAATATATTTTAATTTGATATAATTTTATCATTATTTAAAATAAATGAGCGCTTGTACCATGTTGTCTTTTTCGCCTATCGTTAAGAAAATGTGGTATTTTAAGTAAGTTAGACATTCTTATGAATCAAATATTGTTTTAATTGAATATTACTAAAATTTTCTTTGCAGGGCTGAAGTTTTTAATTTTGCTGTGGAGTGTCATTGCGATAGCTTCATCTGCTCTTCTACCAAAGGTAAGATATATTTATACATTAGATATATTTTAAAAATAACATTAATTAACTTTATTATAATAATTAGATTGATAAAATAAATAATAATTTTATGCATATTTAGGGGTACTATTTTACTAAATTTGTTAAAAAATCGGAATAATTTAGATTCAGCGCGTTGTTAATTATAAAATGTAAAACTTCTATTTAAATACCTGTTTAAAAACAACCATTTTCATTAGGGAGTTTTCTTAATAATGCAACTACTTAATAATAAATGTTACACATATATATATATGAAACTGGTATTTCTTCTAGATTCGATAGCGTTTTTAAACGCTTTATAGGGCGAAGGCCGAAATTGGTTAACATGTTAACCAATCGCGTTAAGGCCTAAATTTTGAATACCACCCATAGTAAAGTTAATCTTAGTATCTAAATACATTGTCGAGAATGTTCTTTGGTTAATAAATTAATCCAAAAGCGTGGCGTTCGCGTTACTCCCCGAAAATCAACTCGTTTTTTAAAATATGAAAGAATAAATTCAAATTCCAAAATAATTAATTTGCCTTATAAAGAATTAAACATGGTTTCCTTGAGAAAACCTAGCTCTCGGTTACTCAACTGTAAGAAATTTAAATTTATATCTTGTAAAAAAGTAGGGTTATACCGTAATTTTTTGAAACCTTGGCAATAGCACATGTTACAGTACCAAAACGTCGGAAAACTATCTATAAAAAAACGCGGTCTAACCTAGAAGAGACGTCAGTTCAATACACTAGCTTTAGTGGAAACCTAAAATTAAACAAATAATGTATATATAATTGCACCGTATTATCATATCACTCACACTCATAATTTTTCATTATTTTATCAAGTCTGGTCAAGGGAAGTCGTTGTATGGCGTAGCACCCTGCTACCCGTCGGAGCAGCCCCCAGAGTGCCCGGAGCACATTCCCAACCAACTCTCCTTTCCTCTGCCGCACGAGTCTGACTGCACACTGTTCTACCATTGTGACTGGGAGGTGCGATACCTGAAGGCTTGCCCTGAAGGGCTGCACTTCAGCAACCGCATGAGGACGTGTGACTGGCCTTGGAGAGCAGGGTGTGTTTGTGACAACCAGCTCAACCCGTAAAAGTCGACTGCATGTTGTATTATGAGATTATTAACTTTTGTGTAAGAATAAGAAAATGTTATCAAAAATAGATTTAATAAATGAAATATTTAAAAAATAGGAAATAAACCATATAGTTCTATTATTTTTCTCCTTTTTCTATTCTTCGAAAATATAGCATCAAAAAATTTTCTTTTAGATGGACTGGACATATCATATTCGATAGATTTTATAAATAAGTATTAAAGAAAACTCTGAAGAAATCTAACATATATGATTTTTGGAGTCTTTGATGGGATGTATTGTACAATACGTGTGTTTGAAATATGTGATGCATTTTAAAACCATCAATCCTAAAAAAATATTATTGTTTAACTACTTGAATTTAAAATTAATTTTACTTTAAAATTAGTCCCAACCAACACCAATATGAAAACGTGCATAGTATTTCTGGGTAAATAAAATACACATTTGATAGTGACACACCCTTAGAAGCCCAACACTGAATAATAAGATTTTTGTGACATGAAAAAATATTTATATGAACACCAAAGTGCTGTTAAATCACAATTTATTATTTTAATCGTGTCGAAATATACACTGAAGATATTTAGAATACTCAAAAATGTGTCTCTAAATTTTTAATTCATATTTGCGTGAGTATTATTATGTAATAGATTTTGCTATTTTTTAAATTTATTCTGGTAGATTGTTGCAAGAAATTGATATTCGGTAAATCAGTTTGATGGTATGTATTAAAGATAGTTAATTTAATTTTATTGACAGTAGTGAGATTTTAAAAACACATAATTACTTGAGAATTAATCTAAAGTAAACGCCACTGAAAAAATATACAGGGCAAATATTTTATATTTCTGGCAATATAAAGGTTCCGGGATCAAGTCTCGGTGGCAACTCAGTTTTTTTGAAAAAGATTTGTCATTATTTTTGACGGAATAACACTGATGTTGCACGATTTTTTTCGGAATAATTTAACACAATACGGACTAACAGACTTTTAAGTTTTATTGCCATAACGTTTAGCCCAAACCATTGGTGATGGTGCACCGTTATGTGACAGAGTGTGATGATGATTGGTAACTGAGATTTAACGATGATTGGTAACTGATATTTAACGATGATTGGTAACTGAGATTTAACGATGATTGGTAAATAAGATTTAACGATGATTGGTAACTAAGATTTAACGATGATTGGTAACTGAGATTTAACGATGATTGGTAAATAAGATTTAACGATGATTGGTAACTAAGATTTAACGATGATTGGTAACTGAGATTTAACGATGATTGGTAAATAAGATTTAACGACGATTCGTAACTGAGATTTAACAATGATTGGTAACTGAGATTTAACGATGATTGGTAACTGAGATTTAACGATGATTGGTAACTAAGATTTAGCTGTTAAGAAACACAAATAAATATGAGAAGGCAGAAAGGCTAAAAAGTAGAATTCTATAGAATATGGACAATATGGACAGGCCGAAAAAATTAAGAGAAGAATATGTTATATACAGGATGTAAAGATTAATGGTGGTAAACCGTTATGTGACTGATGATTTGTAAACAAGATTTAACTGTTGTAGGTTTACTTTCTAATCTCCTAGTCATTGCTCGATGAATTACGAATATTTAGTTACTAATTCATCGTTACAATCGAACACAATAATGCTTAAAATAAAGATTTAACGAAGGTACACAATGAGGTTTTGCAAAAACATAAAAAGTTTATTTATTTATTTGATATTTTTAGAATTTTTTTATAACATGAATTAAGTATTTAAAATTATTAAAAATACATGTTTTTTTTTCGCTTACCTCTACAAAAAAGAGACTAGCTCTTGTGCTTGGAGAGGGAGTTATACTATAATAATTTTATATAATATTTTATTTATTGTCTATTTGTGTGCTTCTGAAGTGTTCTGTAATATTGTTTATTTTCTAATTATGTGTTTTTGAAGTGTTCATTTAATTTTTTCCTAAACTCTTCTATATCTTTTATTTCTTTGTAGGAAGGCTATTGAAATTAAAATTTTGCTGATAGTGTTTGGTGTTATATTTCGAGATTTTAAATTTATTATTAAACCTTAATGATGTGCTTGTTTCAAATTTTACATTTTGTTATTTTCTTTAATTAATTGATTAATTGAGATTTTTTTGTAAATATTCTTTATTTTGGCAACTGGGAATTTTGCAAAAAGTGTTTGTGTTGAAAAAGTTGATCTTTTTTTAATTATATTATATTCAATTTGTCATATATAAATACTTTAACATATATTATCGTTCACCCTCTCATAATAGTCATTCATGATCGAGAGAGATTTGATGAATTAATAATAATTACATATTTACCCAATAAAACCACGTTTAGTATTGAAAGAATAAACTTTATTTGCGTCATATTTTTTTGTGGTTCTTAGCAATTAATTAAATCGAAAAATATTGTTTACACATTTTAAACTTCGATAGATAGGCTTGGTATTAAAATTTGAATATGTGCATTCCATTTGTGTAAATTTAAAACAGAAACAAAAGCAAAACTGCTTCTGTAAGGTACAGTTTCAGATTCTGTCGGATGTATTTTACGGCGGTGATATAAAAACGTTTTGTGTATTTTTTTCGGCTATCGATTATATAATGTTTCGGAGGCTGGCCAACTGAGTTTAAGAAGATTCAAGACTGCAAGGAAAGCGACCGACGGTAGAAGAATTGGCGACCATCAACCCAGTTTCACCAATGTTGGTGCTTTTTATTTATTTATTTATTTTATTAGTAACTATACAATACTATGTAAAAATCTGTTTAGGTTGTACCCGTCTCACTAGATAAATTCTGCGTCGAGACGGGCATAGTTTGCAAGTAATTGTTCAATTAATTAGAATTACAAGTAGATAGAATTACATTTATTACTATATAAACGGTGTATATGAAGAACAATTTTAAAATGGACTTAATTTTTGGATCACTTTGTAGCAATAATTAATTTAGGTATGAGTCAATATATTTGCGTGAGTGCGCTAATACTGGCTCTACCCATATTACGAATCCAAGTTTTAATATATAGTTAAATGTTCTTGGGACAATTCAATTGATTTAAGACTTTATGCATTCTATTAAATAGTTTAGGTCCAAAATATTTGTAGTCCCTTTGTATGACACGATCAGGATCAAATTTCGCACACGTGACGTGTTTGATTTATCAGACGATTGTATAAACTTTACAAAATTGATGGAGATCAAAATATTCTAACAAACAATTTCATTGAAAAAGATGGCGTAAAACCAACAAATATTTTTAATACTTCATTTTTTATTATCAATATAGGTAATGTTACATGTCAGATTCAATTTTTAAAATACTTGTAATGTTTCGGCCTTTATTTATGTACATATATAGAAAACAAGTAGTTTGGTTTACTTATTGCAAATACACCCAGCCCTATACGGATAGTCGCAGACGCTGAGCCTCGGGTTGAAGTGAAGTGTGGCCGGGCAATTCATCAGGTACGCCTTGCCCCATGAGCAGGAGTAGAACTTGGTGCAGTCAGACTGGTGCGCGAAGTGCATGCTCACACCAGTGCTTGGGCACTGGGGGATGGGATCTGTAGGTTTGCAAGACCCTGGGGTTGGCTGCACTTCGGGGCCTGTACCGCCGCCCTGTGGCCATGTGCATGTCTGAAAAAATAAGATATAAAACAAGAAGAAATTAATCATATTTATATAACATTAATAAACTATAAACGTTATTCACAATAAAAGCTTCAGGAATCTACATATTTAGTTTTTGTGATATATATTTATATAATTGCATAATATTATTTAGTAGTCAAACATGCTAGATAGTATGTTTTTTAGAAATATGTCCGTAGCGATACATATTGGGTGTTCCAATGAGGACTCCCAAGATGGATATTTCAATATTTCAAGAAATTAATATAATAATCCATGCAATAAAACATAGGAACACTGTGTAAAAATTAGCAGTAAGTCCAGGAAACCAGCACGCGAGACAGGAAGCCTCCGAAAATACAACAGTTCGATACAGATCGAAGTGTATTTTAAAGGTAACACTAATGATTTTTTCAGTGACCATAACTGATATGCTAAAAAATAATAAATAAGAAGAAATTATTTTTTAAGTTAATGCACCATACCTTTAATTGGGTGCTCCACACCAAATCAGCGGGACAATTGAAGAGGATCAGCTCATTATTGGTGCAGACATAGAACTTGGTGTTGTCGGATTCGTGGGGATGAAAGGCACTGTTCACAGCGCAGTACTGTAGATTAAATAAGTACGAAATACAAATAAGTTTTAATTATTACTTAAATTCAGTAAAAAAAATGAATGTATACTTACCGAAAACAAAAACTTATTTACATATTCATTAGATTGAGAAATTTACAATTATCTAGTATGATTAAAATAATTTACTACTCTTTTGCCTAATCTTACAATACAGTATAATCGTTTGGGCGGGGGGGGGGGGACTATCAAGACTAACCTCTTAGGTGTAGAAAAAGTTCAGTAGCTGATTTTGAAAGTCATCCTTTGAAAACCATAAATATTTTCAACTTCACAACTATCAACTAACTAAAGTTTCAAATAAAATCTTTAAAAAGAACGCACTGCTACAAAAACTATTTCAATTCAACAATTTCCACAAAAAAAAGTAACCGACGAAAATCGCGTGGCACTTAGAAATACTTAAATTTAAATCTAGTACTTCTCAACACCATTATGCCTATCAAGGTATAATTTTTTTTAATGCACTCTCATATAAAATCAAAATAGAAAATATTATAAAGCCTTCATATCGCAAATCAAACAGATATTAGAAAACTCCGACAGCAATTGCAAGTTCTAATTTGATTATGTTTATGTATATGTATTTATTAATTTAATTCTATAATTATTATATACTTGTATTCCTACCTTTATATTATTTTAAAACTTAAATACTCCCTAATTCAAACACGAGAATTGATTTCTCTATTGAGTTGGGTAATTTTGTGTAAAAAAATAATAAATTATAATTAATTATGTTATGTGTATACAATATATGTTTAAGTGTAAAATAAATTTAAATAATGTTTTTTATTATATTTTGAATATGTTGTATATGTCATGATACGAGAATAGAATGCATTATATTTTGTATTTGTCTCCCTTTTACTTATTTTACTTTTCTTGTAGGTTTTAGCATAAACTTAGGGCTTCTGATTTACTAGATAGTTTTAAGACTCATTTATTTTTAGTTACCACCAACTTCATCTATTGAAAGTCGTTTTGCAATTATTTAAATATTTCAATCAATGATGACGTTAGCGGTTTGAGCGTTAAAATGCAAGTGGTCCCAAATAAGAGAATTAATAAGTTAGTGATAGTACATTACATTATATTAAACTTAAAACTATAACTTACTTTTCCTTTGACTTCATTTCCGTGAGCCGATGATGCGATCAGCGCGACCAACAAGAAGCTGACTTTGGCTAGAAATATTTTTAAATATATTATTAATGTATTTAAAATATATTTGCGAGTGTATCACTAGATTTTTGATATCAATACCACCAAAAATTGATAATCAAATTTTTAAGTTTTTTCTCAAGTAACGCACACAAATAGCCAAATAAAAGTAGGTATTTTTTCTGTAATATGGTTAGATACAATTAAAATATAAACGTTGTAGACCTCAATAATTATACAAAATACATTGTTTAAACCACATTAATTAATTATTCTACATGTTTCAATACCTATGGTATCATCTTCAGGAAACAATGTATACTGAAATTAAAAATACAAGCATAATAATAATAATAAATAATGGTTTAAACAAAGTATTTTGTATAATTATTAATATAAAATGAGGCCACAAAGTAAATTTTCAAATATTGAGGAAATTATAGACCTCATTTATTTACCTTCATATTTAAATTATAATATAACTACAACCTACTCATATTTAAATGAGTAGACCGCATATTGATTGTAGCGTTAACTTTGTAGTTAGACATAATTTTAAATTGTATTTATATTTAACTTTATTTGAACCACTGTTTTTACGTCAACCGGTTTCAAAACTAATTTATCTTCGTTAGAATTGGCGTACAACTGAACTATTCCATAAAATTTAAATGATGTTCATTACGGGGTGTAGGCAGAGTCTTAGTAAAAATGAGAAGGCGGTTGCCAAAGGGGTATTGAAATAGGGAGAATATTAAATAGCAGGTTGTTTGTAAGTTTTATTTGGTTATTAATTATATTGGATTTAATGTTGGATAACTTAGAACGTCTTGAAATCAAAAAATCTATATACGAGTGTAATACTGTACATGTATGAATGCGGATGAGGCGAGAGTTGTGTGTCAGGTCAAAAGAGTGTGGCGTTCTATCTTATTTGCCTACCCCCGCGGAGAAACGGCGTGATGGTAAGTTAGTTGGTCAGTTAACTAAATAATAACTAAATGTAAATAAAACTAAATTTATGAATATTGTTAATGAAAGAATACCAATTATACCAGCAATTGTCATAGAAAATGATAGTCTGAAGGAAGTGAGTGATATAAAATATTTAGAACTCATAATATATTAAAAATGGAACATTTCGCAAAATAGGTGTGCCACGTGACACGTGACTAAAATTTTGCTAAAAATATCTCACTTCTGGGAAGTACTGAGTCTTGTAAAATAGTATACAACTCTGTTATTATTCCTCACATATACTACTGTAGTAGCATTTTATTTTTGGCTAATGAAGAAGAAACGCAAAGAATAATACCGAGAAAAACTTTGGATTAGTGTTGAAAGATCTTAAATATGATGACCTGATATGAACAGAAAAAAATATTTTAATGTTTATTTAATTGTTTGTTAAATTCTTATTAAAAATATCAGCAGAATTTATACGAAAACTTGATGCAAATCAACATGAGCACAAACACTATACAGAGAGACTGAGATTGGCATTCAGGAAGGAGGCTAAATCTTAGAAATCGGCGATGTACAGTGCGATGAAAATTTTCCATGAAATGCCAGATTTTATGAGAAAAAAGACGAAACTACATAGATTCAAAATGAAACTAAGCAAAACGATAAGTTATAAAAAATAATAAAAATATTGTTTACATTAGAGCAGTGCACTATATTAAGAATAAATAATTAACAAAATAATCAGGAATTTTTTACTAAAGTGACAAATGTAGCTAAGTTTGGAAACTTATACATAATAATTTATTATAATTTTAAAAGGAAAACAATTCTTACCAAACATTTTATTTTTCGTAATAGATACTTATGATAGCTCACTGAGTTGTAAAATAACTTCATAAATAACTATCATCAACCACCGTATTTATACAATAATTTTTCTTCTTATCATTTGTGTCACCAGTATTCAAGGAATTGTCTAAATGACATGCTTGATAACGATCATACAAGATGCATGCTTCTATATTGGCACGAAAAAAAAATTATGACGAATTATGTCAAGAAATATGTATCATATTTAATTTTTTATATATACATATAACATTCGTATAGCTACAAAAAAAAATACAGTTTGTTACATAAATTTTACACACATTTTAAAATGCATTGCCAAACTGCGTAAGCCTGTTTTAGGGAAAATTGGTAAACAAATTACATTTTACAAAATCAAATAAATGATTGAAGGCAAAACATAATCAAATACAATACGTAACACACAAGGCAAGTAAACTTGAAAATATAAAAATAATATAAAAAGGAGAGAAACAATACCAATGTACAATACAATATGTAAATGTAAGCATATATAAAGAAAAGGGAAATATAAAATATCAAAACACACAAAAAGTAGTTATAAGAATTATTTCATTATATAAAACAGTTTACTCTCAGTATCTGCTCTTCTTAATTTCAACAACCAATTTGAAACATCCCTTTTAAAAGCCTTAATGTCAATTAACGTTCTAATTTTATTTCTAATTTGGGTGTATCTTCTGGAAGTTTGAAAAGTGTTCATTCTTGGAACTATTTTAAGCTTATTTGCTTTTGTGGGATAATATCTTTCATATGAAAAGCTAGTTCTATAACCATGATATTGGTGTTTAGTTAAAATAGAAAACTGATTATCAGCAAGTTTAATTTCAATTTATTATATTTTTATCAATGGGTTGAAATAAGCACTTTACCTGACCTACCACCAGAGTCATCAAGTTTAGAAATTATTAAAAGAAAATAAAAATTGATTGCAGTGCTCTCGAGTTTCTGTACTCCTATATGTAAATAATGAATGCAATGAAATAAAAAGATAATGTGAAGCGATCTTAGCATAGTGAACAGGATTAAAAAATTATCGCTTATATAGTTGGTCATATGAAGAGAGAAAAATAAAGACGCATGTATTGATGGTACCAGAAATAGAGGACGTTTGCGGAAAATTTGGCACAACCGGGTTAACTAGATACCTGAAAGATGGTTCTGTTAGAAGTCTCAATAATCGACGACCTTGTATGCAAAGATGTATGAGTGTGGATGAGGCAAGAAGTGTATACCAGGACAGACGAGTGTGGTACTCTGTCCTTCTGCCTACCTTCTCGAGGAAACGGCATGATGGTAAGTTAGTTAGTTTACTAAGGATGGTAAAGTTACGAAAAATATCGAAGCCGTGACTGAAAATAAAGCAAATACAGCTCTGAACGCAGTTACCGATAATATGTATTCGTCAGCCGAAGCAAGATTAGCAATGTAGAATAACGTTCTGGTGCTAATACTGCATTGTAATGTTTTGAAGTGAAGTTTGGAATCGGTAGACTAAACGTGCCAGAAATGACAACAAAAATATATTGGTGTGAAAATTATGGAATATTCGAGAATCCAAATTACATGGTTAAATGATAAACTAAATTATTTTAAATATTCAATTTGAATAATTTACCTAAATGTTTAGTTCGAGTTGTTTTTTATTGATTTTTTCCAAAGATATAAAAAGTCGAAGACGACGAATAGGTAATTTTCGTTAATAGATATGCATTTTTTATTATTATTACGAGTATAAGATGAAAGTTAGTAAATTTAAAAGTTTAATGTCTTTATAGATGTTGTACTTTTAATTTTTGACGGTGCTATTCTCAGTTTGGAACAAACTTTTTAATGAGCAGGGAAAGTTTAATCTGATTTGCACAGAATATAAATTTGAGAAGTGTTCAATAGTTATCGTAATAATCATACTAGCGGTAAGTATCTAACAACTTATAACCGAAACATTTGAAATGTAAGAAAAACGTTAACGGATAACAACAATAATACCAACAGAAAAATAAAATGATTCAGACGAAAAAGTAATCGTATGGAATAAAAATAACAGCATATCATCAGAAAATACAACACTTTATTAATCTTCCTTAAAACATAACAGCTATATTCTATTAAATTTAATATTACAGAATTTAAGTATGCTTCTTTGTTAAAAAAAATGACCTACGAACGTATCTACGTACCTACTATATCTTTAACGATTATTTTATATGTATGACAAATTCGTTTAATCCCCGATTAAATTAGATAAGTTAGTTTCGTTGCATTTCCCAATTTCCTGTTATCAGAAGTCATATAATTTCAGCGAGTTGAACCTGAAAATTTCACAACTGATAAAAAAATTACAATTCATCGGGAAGATGTGTGTACTTTAGAACACCATTGATAATTCTACTATTTTTAAACAATATTGTATGAAGTGATATTTTCATCTAGAACATTATTAATATGATGTGTGTAAGTTCTAAAGCGTCCGAAAAATATGTTTCTATTTTTTTATTACATTTTATTCACACCAATATCAAATATTTATATAGTATTACGTACTTGCGTAATAGGTACGTCTCAGCTGTACACCTCGTAGTTGGTTGTTGGTGGTCTGAGAGAAACTCTCATGTAACATGAATAATAAAATTAAGTTACAAAGTACTAGTCTCTGGTCTAGTACGTGGTCTGAACTAGTCTCGGAGCCAAACGCTAACGCAAAAGAGACCGCGCCTCGCGCGCGTCACCCCTTTTATTCCCATTCACACACACACACACACATACACATATACATTCTGCCCCGGCGGTGCGACGCTCTGGCATACGCACATATATATGATCTCAAGGACATCACATATAGTATAGTTTTATCACAATTTTTTATGATTCTATCTAGAAGGACTGATTCTTTCCGATTACAATTTCATCGTTCGATCGAGATATGTATTTATTATTACTGTGAAAATATATCATTTTTATCGGATTTTTAAAAATAATCTACAATTTGAATAATTTCTTTTATATTAGTGTCACACATGTGCTTATAATTTAATATTTATTTATTTATTATTATACACGTCCTATTCAGGCATTAACAGAATTTGTGAAATAACAGAAAATTCTAACAGAAGTGCAAAACGCAAAGAAAAAATTTTCATAGTGTCAGCATGTTTTTACAAAATAAAAATTATAAATAAATATAAAATGTTAAGTAGCAATTTATCCGTCACCGTTGAGTTGAGATATAAAAAATTGTAATAGTGTAGTCTTATAATGAATTAAATTAACAGCAAGAATGTCGACTACCTCCGCATATTAATTTCCCAAAGAATGCATTCTGGAGACTGCGGATTATGATACTATTATGTGTTATTCATTTTTAAACAAAAGTTTATGGTTATATTTTTAAATATGTTTTTTCATTTAATCATTTCATTTTTATTTCAAAGTTTAAAATTATTTTGACAAAAAAGGTGTTATCACCTTTTGAGAATCAGATTACATTTTAAATATACTAAAAGATAATTTTTCATTGTCATTATTATCTTGGGTTTCCTCGCTTCTGTGTATGCTCCTCTCATCCAAGTGTTGCTTTCCTGATGTCGTCGCTTCGCAGCTGACGTATAGATATAATGAAAAAAAAGGTAGGCCTGAGGTACAAGTGCCCGCAGAATTAAAAAAATTCAAGTAGTTACACACTAATCTCATGTTTTCCAGTTGTATGATACTTTATAAAATAATTATTTATGATTAAGAATGATATTGACATTGGGATTAGATTGCAAGAAATTTTGATATTGAAACGGAAACTGTTTAATATTTTTTATAATCTAATCATTGATTAATTATTATTGCTGATTTTTATGTATCTTACGATAGAAATCAAAACTCGTTTAAAAATCTAATTTTTTTAATGTTAATGTAAAATGTGTGTTTGCATGGCTATACGAATGATCCTCCCTTATTTCTCAGTCAGACTGCTATTTGATATTTTTGCAGCAAACTGTATCGTACAGAATTACTCGCCAAGGAGGCGCCATATAATTGATACGATAAGACACGTGTTAATAATTTAAAGGTGTACTCATTGGCGTGGCGTCAAAATACCCCTGGGATAGATTTCAGGAAAACAAAGACGTCTTAGACGTTACACCGGCGGCCTGTCACCCTGTAGGTACTTACAAATCTGACTTTATGTATTGTTATGAATCTGAAGAGTTTTCTGGAGGCGGAGGCCATTCTCGATTTTGCCGCCGTATTGTGTCTATATTGAACATCTTTTGTGTTTAATTTCTTTCGACCTCACAATCATCATCATCATCGCCGGTTGAGAGAAGCTGAGATCGGTGAACCACCCTTGTCTACCTATGTACCTAAGATGACTCTTTTTCTCAATTGCCCTGAAGCCCGTATCGTCCATCTTTACGCTAACCTCCCAGCGGAGTCGGGGTCATCCCTGTTTTCTCCTATCAGCTGGATGTCCATCTGGACGTGGTTTGCTTACCCGAGTCCCCGATTTCTCAGTTCTATTTGACATCTTTAGTAATATTAAATAATGATGTGAGTAACTCATTAATTCAAGGCTTAGATTTTTTCGGACTGGATGTTTCTGGACACGAATTTTGCGGACAGATTTTTGCAGACACGATCTTTCCGGAAACTGATTATTCCGGACACTGATTTTAACGGACACTGATTATTCCAGACACTAATTATTCCGGACATTATTTTTACGGACAATGATTAGTCCGGACTCAGTACTTTGAATACTATGGTCTTAGGTTTTTACGGCCGTTTAGAATCTTCTGTGTATAGTTTTCTGGGCTAATCGGTCGTATATATCTGATCTTTCTTGCCAGAATGGTCAAATATACATTATTATACATATACATTATATATTAAATATATCATTAAAAAAAAAATACATAAACATTTTAATTGTTGAATTTTCAATGCCCGATTTCAATATCTTTATTAATCGATTTCAATCGAAAATTTAATCTAATGCATGGTCTTTTTTAATTTTTGAGAAAAACGTAAAAAAAAACAATAGATTCTCAAAATATCGTGGTTGGTACTTCGATTAATTTTGCATGATTTTTTAATAGATGAAGTCTATAAAAATGGATAATCATTGTGTCATGTGTTGGGTCCTTAAAGGGTTTAAAAATTTTAACACATAACCCATATAAAATTATTTAAATATTACTTTTTTCACTGGGGGTTGAAATTATTACTTTTTTCACTGGGGGTTGAAAATTTTACAATTTAAATGTTTACATTAAAATATATTAAAAATATTTTTTGTCCGGAATAATCTGTGTCTGCAAAAATCTCTGAACCGTAAATTCTTACACATGCAGGTCTTCTTCATTTTTTTCTCCAGTCGGTTCCTTAATTACTGCAGATCATGACCCCCGTCTTGTGACCTGTTGAAGTCCTTGACGATTCTCTTTCACCTTTCTCTGGAGCCGTAGTTCGAATAGACATTTTAATGGGATAGACAAAATTGTTACTCATCTGTTCGTTTGATCAAGTTGAATATCGTTCTCGTCTTATCTGATCTTCCATCTTCCCATTTACACCAGGTTCTCCAGATTATTAAGACTGATAACCTGGAGAACCTCTTTATCTAGGGTAATTTTTTTTTCTTGAATCGTTAATTGTTCATTATTATAATTATATCATATGTACATCTTTCGCGCCTACCTTAATACGGGTTTTAAATAGTAGTTTTTATGTAAAATTATTAAAAGGTTACTGCTAGTACTATCTTTATCGAGGATATATTTTGGGCCATTAATTATATATTGGCAATACAAATGATAAGAAGCAAAATTAAAGTATAAATACGGTGGTTCATCACAATTATTTATGTTAGTTATTTTACAATTCAGTGAGCTATCATAAGCATCTATCTACTACTAAAAATAAAATGTTTGGTAAGAATTGTTATTATTTTAAAATAAGTTATATTTATATGTAAATAATTATATTTATATTATATTCTTTTAATTAAAAAAAATAAATTTATATTACACACACGTTGGGTGACGTAACAAAATGTATGCAACACAAAGTGTAGCTATGAAAATTAAAATATACATGTAACAATTTGAGTAGCTTGTTGGTGTAGTGGTTAAGACGCTGGCCTATTGATCTAGTGGTCGGTGGTTCGCGCCTCGTTCCAGGACTCCAGCAAGTTAGTCCTATTTTCATAGCACAAGCGTTTAGCTTAGTTTGAAAATAGTAAGAATATTGATGTGACATGTATTCCGTGTACGCATCTCTATTTAAAAAATAAAAAAAATGTATATATTTAATAATAAAATATACAAAGTGACCGCCATGTCAATTAATGATATATTGTATTCATTTCCTAACTTTGTTACATCCAATTTGTCACTTAAGTATTCAGATTTTTTTTTTAATATTGCGCTCGTATATGTATTACATAAGTCATTTAAATATAACAATAATTTGGAGGTAAACAAATTGAGTCTACAGCGTTTATATTTTGACGTATCTCACTATATTACAGTAAAAAATATTTATCTGAATCAATATAAATTGTAGGTGGAATTAATGCCAAAAATCCAGCGATATACTTACAAATATATTCTAAATACATTAATCATATCATAAAAAAATATTTCTAGCCAAAGTCAGTTTCCTGTTTGCGCTAATCGCATCATCAACTCACGGAAACGAAGTCAAAGGAAAGGTAAGTTATAGTTATAACATTAATGTACATTAGTTAATTATAGTGAACTCATTTTTAAATTTTCAAAGAAAGCAAATGCGTTGTGGCTTAACATTATATTATTTAATGAACACATTTTTGTTTTGAAGTTGTATTTTCAGAACATAGTTCTGTGTATTTGTAATACTTTTTTTTTTAAATAACCTATGTCTGTGATATTTTAAATACTAATTAAATGTATTAATTAGAAAGATATACATAAAAAATCAATTTTTATCGAAAAATATAAAGTAGATGGCTTTCAAATAATGGAACGAAAAATATTTATATTAATTTTTTCGAAAATTTATCGTCAAAAGTACTGTGCGCATTATCAGTTATTGCAACTTCCCCGGATTGGAAAGAGATCCAGGTTCGAATCCCGGTAGCAACAAAAATATTTTTCGATACAATTGATTTTATATATTTATCTTTCTAATTAATACATTTAATTAGTATTCAAAATATTTTTTCGACTAATATAATATTTTTGGTTGATTTATTTGTATTAAAATGATTAATTCTCTAAATTGGGGCCTCTTGCGTTTTAATGGTAAAACCGCCAACTTCTAAACTACGCTTAATGCACTGTGTTGATACTAGGTATACTATTTAAATAAAGAAAACAAGATTTTTAATTTGATTAACGGAAATACACTTTAGTGTTTTTAAATTTTATTTAAGTAAATAATGTGTGGATGAGAGAAGTTGGTGGTGACATAAAATAATCGAGTTCTGAAATTGTCTGGTAAATTATAAGTATTAAGCTTATAATAAAGTGTGCTAAAAGAACAAAAGGGAAAAATAAAATGTAATACATTCTATTATTGTATTGATCACAACATATAGAAGATATTAAAAACATAATTTTTATATTTTTCAGTTCATATTTTAATTTTTTTATTGAACTTTTGTAATAATTAAAACTTATTTGTATTTCATATTATTTGATCGACAGTACTGTGATGTGAATAGTGCCTTTCATCCCCACGAATCTGACAATACCAAGTTCTATGTCTGCACCAATAATGAGCTGATCCTCTTCAATTGTCCTGCTGATTTGGTGTGGAGCACCCAATTAAAGGTATGGTGCATTAACCTAAAAAGTAATTTCTTCTTATTTATTATTTTTTAGCATAGTAGTTATGGTCACTGAGAAAATCATTAGTATTACCTTTAAAATATACTTC
Source organism: Eubasilissa regina (assembly GCA_022840565.1). Classification (NCBI taxonomy): domain Eukaryota; kingdom Metazoa; phylum Arthropoda; class Insecta; order Trichoptera; family Phryganeidae; genus Eubasilissa; species Eubasilissa regina. The sequence goes on from JAINEB010000019.1 coordinate 2,891,502, forward strand.
CATCTGAATCGAACTATTGTATTTTCGGAGGCTTCTTGTCCAGGTTCGTCCAACATATCGTAGATCCTACTCGTAAACCAGTATTTACTGGACTTCCTGCTAATTTTCGCAGTATTTTTATGTTTTATTGCATGGATGAATTAAAGTATTAAGTTCTTGAAGAATTGAAATATCCGTCTTGGAAGTCCTCACTGGAATTCCCAATATGTGCCATTATAGGCATATTGCTAATGAATATACTTAGTAGCATGTTTGAATACTAAATAATCTTAGAATGTTAATTTGTGGATTGATAAAACATTTAGTATGGCTAACGCTAATGGTTTATTAATATTATATAATATGAATAATTTCTTTATGTTTTATATCTTATTTTTTTTAGACATGCACATGGCCACAGGGCGGCGGTACAGGCCCCGAAGTGCAGCCAACCCCAGGGTCTTGCAAACCTACAGATCCCATCCCCCAGTGCTCAAGCACCGGTGTGACCATGCACTTCGCGCACCAGTCTGACTGCACCAAGTTCTACTCCTGCTCATGGGGCAAGGCGTACCTGATGAATTGCCCTGCCACACTTCACTTCAACCCGAGGCTCAGCGTCTGCGACTATCCGTATAGGGCTGGGTGTATTTGCAATAAGTAAACCAAACTACTTGTTTTCTACATATGTACATAAATAAAGGCCAAAATATTACAATAATTATTTCTGAAATTGAATCTGAGATGTAGCATTACCTATATCGACAATTAAAAATATTTGTTGGTTTTACGCCATTTTTTTCAAAGTTTGGAGACTGTTTGATTGAATATATTGATCATATTGAATTTTGTAAGAGATTTATATGATCATCTGAAAAATCAAAGGCGATGAAAAATCATAGAACTCACCACTTCTGGATAAACAGCCAAATAGTTACCTGTTAAATATAATTTATTGATAGTTATTGCACTAATTATTCAAACATTACACAGCTTTATTTTTTGATATTGTTAGTTGACTTTCAAATATGTTTTTAAAAATATAAGAATTGAAAAGCTCTTATTAGTAGGTACTTGTAATAACGGTTTTAATCAGCGTGTCTCAGTTTGGCAAATGGTGCCAAAACTAAAGTAGTATTTATGCACAAATTTTATATATAACAGCCGACTATTTAAAATAATATGTGGAAGTTCAGTAATGAATGGGAGAAATTTACCGTAAACTAGATCTATCCTGTCGAATAATAATTCGAAGACCTCTGCAATTATCGACGGATCTAGGAACTTATAATAATATAACAAAAATTTATATATAATAATAATATTAGATAATTTGTATAGCGCCAATATCGTAAAAACTTTCACCTCAAGGGCGTTTTACACATAAACTGTTAACAATAAAGTCAGTTTAAATGCAATGTTTCTTATGAGGGAGGGTAAAGAGTTCCACGCTTTTGGGCCTGTCACGGCAAATGCCCGTTTACTAAATTTAGACTTCTGACAACGGTTGGTCGGTTCTACAACCCTTCCTGCAGCTGAAGTAAAGGCTGACCTTAGAGTTTGACGTCTACCATTCAAATTGTCCGAGATACAAAGTTCTTGAGGATACAGAGCCGCCATGTTATGTGTCACCTTTTATATAAACCAACACCTCTTTTAGAGAATCGGAGCCAATGTAGCTGATGTTAAAGGGATGTTACATGAGAGAATTTGGAAACTCCATATTTAATCCATGCTCTTGCATTTAGAATGGATTGTAATCTATTCTGCTGAAACATTGGCAGGCCAGCATAGATGCTATTAAAATAGTCCACACGTGACACCACTAATGCATTTATAAATAGACGGGCTGCCTCAAGAGAAACATGTCTCCGAATACTTGTAATCTGTCTCAGTTGATGGCAGCATTCACTGACAGTTTTGCTGATTTGTGTATTCATTGAAAGACCTGAATCAATGTGCACGCCCAGCAACTTAACTGCAGATTTAGCATTCTCAGACATTGATTCCTGTATTGAGTTTTGGTTTCTAGGTGGTGTTGCTATCCATAGTTTTTCTATTTTGGATGGATTCAATGCAAGTTTATTTTGCGCCATCCACTCACCTATTTTCTCTACGCATCTTGAAATTTTTCCTTTTAATACTTCTGTCTCACCCGGATTACAGTAACAATAAATTTGCGTATCGTCTGCAATAATAAATAATTCTTAAGAAAATTTTTTAGAATGGGACTTGTGGTTAAATTTAGTCGGTTGTTTATAACATTTTGATAAGTTTTCGATTACAGGTCGAATATGTTTGAATAATAGTGAGTTTTCAGAATTTTCTAATCATTTGTTAGAAAATGATCATACTTTGATAAAGATTTGGGATTGTCTATTTTACATTTTTGTAAAAATGGTGTTGGTCTTACATTAAATGATTTGGAATCATTGGAAGAAAATAAACTTTTAAAAACTAATATAAATATTATAAACAACCGACTAAAATTAACCACAAGTTCCATTCTACAATTTTTTCGTAAAAATTATTCTAATAATTTTGTATCTTCAAGTAACAATTTAAATTAGGCACTAAATTTAATTATTTAAAATAATTTTTAAAAATAGATTATGTTTAAGAAACAATATTACAATATATTAGTTAATGACACCCTGAAGAAGAAAATGATATTTTTCGAAACCGGTAGATGTATTTAATCCATTAAGTGGTTAATAAAACAAAGTTAACAATCTAAAATAAATAGAATAAAGATCCGCTCATTTGTATTACATTTTATCATAATTTACCTTCTAAACGCCATGAGCGCGTTAACATGCCAAACTTGTATATCACGCCAAGCTATAAGCGTGTTATCACGCGCTTTTGGACCTTGTAAACTTGCAGGGATTAAAGTCATATTTCTAAATCTGACAATATACCATATATAAATAACAGGTTCCAGCTGTTAATAGATAAGTCAAGATCCTTAAAGCCTAGTCTTACACAATGTGGTGCCTTCCATTTCAAGTAGAGTTGGCAGTCAAAAGGTTAATAAAGTTCTGAATCATTTTTAATGGACGGCAATACAATTAAAGTTTATCTTGCGCTAGTTTTAATGCTCCTTGCATGTTATTAAAAAAACGTTTCTATTACTCTCGTAATCTTTCTCCCTCTCTCCATCTCAGGCCTTCTGCTCTCATGTATAATTACCTAACCTAACCTAAAGGTCCATTTCCACAGTAAGAGACAATCTCAGAGATTTAGTTGAAATACATTTCATTACCGTATACACGTGATGAAATTTTGTTCTGGAGATAAATTCGGAGTCAGTTTGAGATTGTTAGAAACAGATAAACAAAAACTCAAACCATTATAGATGACGTACGTTCTGACAACAAGATTTGGTACGTGCATATAAACGTCACCTGAAACTACCTTAGGTCCCTGCACTGTCTATTCAGAAAGTTAGATATAAGTCATTAAACATAAGGCGTTAAATTACAAACATTTACTGTGTTTTAATTGCTATTGGGGAGATTCAAAATCACCCATACGACGAGAAGACCGAGAGTTGTCTCCAAAGCATCTCATGCGAGTAAATCCGTATCTCAGAGTCATAAATATCGTAATTTACAACTGCAGTCTGAAACTGACAGTTTATTTATAATTCCAGTATTTTGGTAAACTGTTGCGGTCGCTTCGCCTCTTAAAAACATAAAATGGTTTCTCATTTTCTCGGCTACAAATATGCGACGTCTCCGTGGTCTCGGGTTCTAACTAGTAAGATCTAGAAGTAACTGAGGTGGTTACATTTATCGGTTATTTATAAGAATTTTTAATCATATCCCGATCTTTATATAATTGTATAGTAAATATATGTTTATAAACTTATTATAAAAATAAAATACACCATTTGTTCCATTTACACCAAAATTGTTTTGTTCCAAACCTAACCTAACCTAATCTAACATCTTCTTTTCGTTCTTATCGAACGTTTCAATTCGTTTTAACTATTATTAGATTACGTTAGGCTATATATATATATATATATATATACTTCATACACTTTTACTAAAATAATAATCAGAGATAAAATTATGTAAGCAGATAAAATTATATAAGCAGATATAAAATTATAGCAAGACAGGTATATAGCGATATCAAATTACATAATATAAATATTATTTGAAAAAACAATATTGATAAAGAAATCACCGTAGATTAAATCTTTTGTAATTTGAACCCAATAAGTCACTACACAAAATCAATTTATTTGACAGAATACAAAACATACACATTACAAAACAAATATCTGACCACTGCTCCAATTAAACAGCGTCGAGTAAATAGCAGAACATGAACAATATGATGATATGATGGCAGCACGTTTCAAACCTTGAATAAAAATATCCTGGTAAAATTAAAATGAAAAATCTTGAGCCAATAATATGATTTTCCTAAATTATATTTATTTACATTTTAATTAACTGTAACTTTAACATGTGTAAAAATGTGAGGTTCTCCAGAACAGACGAAAAGTCTAGTGAAGCACCCAACGTAGTTTATAAATGTAATATTATATTTACCTTAATATATATATTCCAGTCATCTCATGTGAAATCAAATCTTAAAATAAATAGTTGCTTGACAATTTCAGATTTTTTTTTACCATATAGGTAACCCCATGTGTGTGAAGCTCAAAATGATTTTTATTTTACTTTTATCTGCCATCATTTTTGGTTTAGACGTTACAATTTCCATGTAACCGTAACTTACAAATGTAATTTAACTGTAACTTCTAAACCATCCTGAATCACAACATGAAACATACAGGTTAAATTGACTTTGAAATTTTGATGCCAAATAAAGGTAGGTTCTTAAATCAAACTTTAATTCTTCATAGCTGGAAACTCTACTAGCCATTGTTATAACTATAACTCGTATAATATATTATAACTGTTTATATAAGTGAATTTATAAAAAGACTTATATATGCAGTGTATTAAAAAAAAAAAATCTGTTGTTCCAACCCCCAGTCACATTAAAAAGTAATAAAACTGGTGATTATGCTTTCAAATTTGGCATATTTTAAGACCTTTAAGTCGTGGTTTATGTAAAATTTTCAATCATTTCTATACAATTTGAACATTTTATATATTGTCTTCTTTATGTTAGTGAGAACCACAATATTTTATCTTTTATGGGAAGAGAGCAATATATTATTTTCAAAACCTCACCAAAGCCTCGTTTTTGCTTGTCACTGCAAAAAAGATTGAGCCAAAATGGTGGCAGATAATAATTGTTTTGAGTTACACACATATTGGGTCACCTTTGGTAAAAATACCTTATACCCCATACCTTAGTGTAATTATTCTAAACACCACTATGAATATGAAAACGCTTATTTTGAAAAATTGAAATGATTCGACTCATAATTTAGTCAGGTATCAACTCATAAATTTTGTGGACTAGATATGTTACACCTATATATGTGATGATTGTATTAATTTGATATCAGAATAATTGCATTGAAAAAAAAGATAACAAATCGGTACTATATAAAGACGTACACTGCACACAATAATTTATGTCAATTCGACAATCCTGTGCACACAGTGTCATAAATATATAATTACTAGGAAAAAAAAACGTTTTACATAATGTTTGGTGAGAATTATTTTCCTTAATTAAATACATTAATACTAAGAATTTTTTTTTTTGGTCAAAGTCGCTGACATAGATATATTCTTTCAGCTTCCTTTTTTAGGCCAAAAGTATCCTCAACTTGTTCAGAAAGAGGAAAGAAATGATGAATTAGTGGTTTATATTATGTTATCAATATTCTTCTCGAAATTATAATAAATAAACATAAGAATCTAGTTTGAAACAGTATGATAACGTAAATATTTATATTTCACAGTGAAATTGATGTATTCGTGTAAATTATAATATAAATAATGTGTTAAAAAAACAAAGTAAATGGCTTTCAAATAATGGAAAGATTGATGTATTAATTTGAAAAGTGTAATACATAGGTTTGAAAATTTGTCATCAATCCACTGTGTTGGTATAGCATAATCGGACAATGCACGTTCCCTGGAGTGGAAGAGATCCAGGTTCGAATCCCGGTAGCAACAACAATATTTTTCGATAAAATTTATTTTATATGTATATCTTTTTAGTTAATACATTTTATTTGTATTTAACATATCACAGACCGTCTGTTATGAATAATTACAACTTCACAATAAGAATGTGTTCTCCTTAATAATGCGTTACTAAGTATACAAATAAATTATTTCCAGCCAAAGTGAGCTTTCTTTTGTTTGGCCTGATCTTGTCATTAGCTGACGGAAAACCAAATGGAGGAGTAAGTTATATTTAATTTTCTTCTATATATTTCTGTGTAATCAAATTAATAGTTTGAAAAATTTAAATATAATTTATTTATAATATTAATTTATGCAAAATTGTAAAAAAAGTAATAAACGCAGTAGTAGTTAAAAATTCAAGGTTTTATTTTTATAATTTTATTTACTCGTAGTACATATAAAATTAATAAATGTACATTAGTTACTTATTTATGAATAGCATACTATTGAATATTAAATATAAATTTGTAAAATAATTTTCTCTTGATAAATAATATTGTAATAAGTGTATAACTTTATATAATACATTGTAATACCAAGAGAAGTATACATATATTAAAGCTAATATTTAGAATTTAAGTTGACTTTTAGTTAGGTGATAGAATGTATTATTAAATCATAATGGATTGATGTAAATTCTTTATTAATTATTAAAAAGCTATAAATATAAGAAGAATAATATGGGTTTTAATGTTACTTTTAGTTAAATGATTATAAAAGGGTTTTTTGAACTAAATTTTATTTTTTTCTGTTAACGATTGGACTTTCAATTTTTATATTTTGTTTTAATGAGTAATTTTTATTCTGTATATTAACGAAAACAACTTTTTCATTAGTTTCACTTTGAAATATGTTGATTAAGATGCTAGTTTGTATACAGTTACAAATGGAATTTCTTACTCCAATTTATGCTGCATTTGTTATGGCTTAGGTCACATTTTAAATTGTTATTTTAATATTCGTATTTTGTTTATGTTTACATCACAGTTTTGCTCTACTAATGGAGCTTTCCATCAACACGAGTCTGATTGCAGCATGTTTTACGCCTGTGAAAGTAACAAGCTGATCCCGTTTAAATGTCCCCCTCCCCTAGAATGGAGCAGAGAAAAAAAGGTAATTTTTTATTTATTTTTGTTTATTAGTTTATTTATTTATTTTTTGATAATAATAGGAATACTTAAGCAGTAAATGAAAAAATATATTAAATACTAAATAAATGTATTAATTATAAATATATACATATAAAATCAATTTTGTCGAAAAATATTGTTTTTGCGTAACCGGGATTCGAACCTGGATCTCTATTTCCAATCCGGGGAAGTGCACTACCTTTGTGCTATAACGCCAGTATTTTTCTTGACAAATTTTCGAAACTATATGTTACATTTTTCAAATTAATACACCTGTCGTTCCATTATTTGAAAGCCATCTACATTATTTTTACAGAATCTCAAATACCTTTGAGTAAATGGAGTAAGGATTAGAAATGAAGATCCAGGTTCGAATCCCGGTGACGCTAAAACAATATTTTTCGACAAAATTGATTTTATATGTATATATTTATAATTAATACATTAATTTAGTTTTTAAAATATCACAGACCTATGTTCTGAATAATTACAACTTCACAATAAGAATGTGTTTTCCTTAATAAGAAAAAATATATGTCTATTTGACTAATCAAATAATATATGTGAACGGTTCTGTTTAAAACTTAAGTAAAACATGTTCGAGCTGTATATAGAATTCATTGATATCAAACGATATATTTAACATATTTTTATTCCCCGGTTGTGAAGTATTATTAATACGTTTTGAATTCAATCAAGGTTTTCCAGCAATATCTTTTATATTTCCCAGACATGTTTTGATGGAGTATACCTCTTGTTAATCTTAAACATATATATAATATCCATATTCGTTGAATATTTCTATAAAAATTTGAATCTCGTTTATCCTCACAATGATATTAGAATATAAAGACATCGATCAATATTTTATGAGTAAATATTTGAAATGATATTTACTCACAAAATGATATATACAGAAGACTAATATTTTTGAATCTCACAAACAAAATATGTCATTTTTATCTGTTAAAATATTATTTTAAAAACGTATTTTTTGTTTGATGATAAATTTTGCAAACCAGTCACATGGGTAATGAATACGTGTGCCGTAGTCACGTGGCATGAACTCTTGCTTAACTGATACGCAAGTAAAATAACATATTGTGATTGAATAATTAAATCTGCACTAGGATAATTTCATAAATAATCCTACCATATAAAATTGACCAATCCGATAAATTTTATTTTATAAACCATTATTATAAAATAGGAATATAGGAAAATAAAATTTTATTTACCTGCCTTATTTTTTTGTTGTTGATATTTTGATTTCCGGTCAAGACCTTTGCTTAATGGCGTATCTTATGCATTAATATCTTAATGGTAATCAAATGATCAAAATATTGATGACAACTGACGATCACTGAACTACAATCAATATATTGACACGAATATATGATAAACGATACTGACAACATTGGAAAATATTTTTAAAAGATTACGAAATATTTCATTCGACTTTCATTAAATGCTTCTAATTTAAAAATATAGATATGATTTATTTTCACATCAATATTCTTTCTTTTAAATATATGGAGATGCGTTTTTTGATATTTTATTTTTGCTTTTATCAAATTAAGTGTATTGTGCAAAATATTGTGGTCCTTTGGCTCAATCACTGAACCCCCGATTTTTTTTTCACTCGGTGATTGTTTTACTTGTGTGATTAATTTTTTTTTTGAAATTGGAGTTATCTTTTCGATTTTCTAACGGAATTTATTCTAACCGATCGTGTTCAAGATAGCTCTCTAAGCAAAAATCTAGAGATTTTTGAAAAAATTTGTTTAATTAAATATTTTTAATTTTTCGGTTTGAATGAAATATTTTCACCAACAAAGGTGTAATATTCTCGTAAGGCTAAAATTTGTCACGGCAGCCATTCAAATCTGCCGTTAAATTTGTTTCCATCGTTGTAGCATCTTGGAGCGTCTGATATGTTATCCTTTTAAAATATTAAGATATAGTTAACTGATTTCGAAAAATAAAACTTTTTTTTCATCAATCTGAACGAGAGAAATTAAAAAATTGTAATTTTGGAAAAAATTCGTCTTTTATTGAATCAAAATATAAATTAAGCACACACTATACATTACATTATTATTCTATACATTATAATTTGGAAAAGGGTCAGATGCGACGAAATAGAGCGTTCAAAACATTTTAAATATTTTAGCCATATCTTCAATGAAGATGAAAAACATGATGATGATATCGTACGATAGAGGAGACAGTTTAAGCGTTCATATGAATATGCCGTCACAGCGTTTTTACCGTTGCAGTAAGGAGGTGAATAGGATCCTTTGTAAAACGTTTTTCACCAGCATGTGTACCTGCGAGTTCTAGTCGGAATACAAGCAAGTGGCGTACAACCGTTTACGAATTCAGTATAATAACTAATACAGAATACTGTTTGAGTTGGCGCGTTATTGTAGCACATCTACAATCTTTGCCGAAGGCCGCGTGCATGGATTCGTTCCGCTTCTGAAACACCAACTCTCCTGTCCAAACTAGCTCGAAAGGCTAGCTCCCTGGGTAGAGAATGGCATCGATTGCAGATTAGAGCTACGTATATAATAATAGCCGTGGAACTGGAATTTAGTATAGGGTGAATATTATGTTCCAGGCCGATGTTGTTTTTGAATAACTAAGAAATAAAACACAATTTTTTGATTTAGTTTATTTTATGTACGGAAAATGACATCGGCCAAGTGGTCGCCTCTTCTGGCAGCGCCACAAATGAGTGTTTTTCTAAGAATATTTTTCATAATGTTCTCGCACACTTCGCGTGTTATTTCAGCAATTTTATTGCATCAACATTTATGTTAGTTTACTGCTGTACACCTTTCCTTTCAAGCACTTCCACAAAAAGTAGTCGGGAGGCGACAAATCGAGGAAACCAGTCGATATCACCATTTTTTGACATCATGCGGCCAGGAAAAATTTCTCGCAAAATTCAAGCTTAATAAGGATTGCGTATGGTACCATCCTGTTAAAACTACGTGTATTATAGGCCCAATAGATCCAATTCAGCCACCGAAAAATATTCCAACATTTGACGGTAGCGATTAATGGCTACAGAATTGCCATTTAATTCCAAAATTTTTAATGACATCAACACGCCATTTAGAATGATCTATAATAAATTGTAAATAATTCATAATAAATTGTAATCAATTTTTCTTTGTGACTATTGAACTCAAACTGACACATATTTGCCAAACCGAAATGACGTTCAAATAAAATCGGCCTGGAACATAATATTCACCATGTATTCATATTTTTCCTTTTATTTTTATAACATTAATATTATTTTGTTACTTTAATATATTATTTTTATCATGAATCGGGTCTGGCATAAATGTCCTGATAACAATGAAATATACCCATGCACACATTTTGTTATCATTATGCATTTAAATGTTAAATATTTTTATGATTTTTTCAGCAATGTGATTGGCCTGAGATGGTGGTGTGCGACTTGGAGCCTGCGATCGTGTCCTGCGATCCTTCAACCGCCCCACCCACTTGTCCCCAGCACGAGTCCAGCAAGCCGACCGTGCACCTTGCGCATCAGTCCGACTGCACCAAGTTCTACGCCTGCGCCGAGGGCGTGCTGCATCTGGTGAACTGTCCGGCAAATCTTTACTTCAATCCGAAACTCCAAATCTGCGACTATCCGAGAAAGGCTGGATGTCTTTGCGATAGGCTCGATTAAATGTAGATAGATTTTTGATTTCTTCTATTGATCTATGCAAAAATTGTTCGCACACGTATAATAAGAATTAATAAATATTAACTATTAAAACAAAAACATTGTTGATATTTTATTGTTTAAAATTTAAGTTTGTAGAATCTATGAATTTATGAAAATAAAACATTTGTTTTTTAGTTCTACGAATATTTGAACAGAATCGTTTCTTAGAATCGTGCCAAAACATTAAAACTCAAAATTCACATTATTACATTAAGTACTTAAAATTTTATGGCTATCCTTTTTAAATGATTTCATATAAATACAAGTTATTGAATTCAAAGTGGTTAGATTAATAACGCCATCATAAGGCGAAACGCATCTCACGAAATAAATCGAGTAGAACTGAAAAACAAATGTTTTTATTTTCATCTGAACAACACATAAAAGTGGGACGGACAACTCCATTGGGCCGGTCATACGGATAGACGAGCGCCAGCTGCCTAATAAGTTCTTGAAATTCTTTTAGCTAGCTAACTAGATGGGTATTGGTAGGTCGAAGTTCAGGCAGTAGTACTGTACAATCAAACAACATACCCTCGGGAATTCGGAACCGGGGAGGGGTTGCAGCAGACAGACTGGCCAAGATTCACAATGGGCTGTAGTGGCCGATTATGATGATGATGAAGATGGGACTCTATGGTTCATAATCAAACATGGATGTCGGAAATAAGAGTATACATTAATTTAAATAGACTAGAACTTCCATTTAATTAAATTCAAAAATACTTAAAAGTCAAAATTCAATGAATTACAAAGCATTAAAAATATTTTTGGCACACTACCAGCTGAAATTGGAGGAGAAATATAAAATATATATTATTTTGAATTTTAAAAATAATGTATTGTTTTATTATAATTAGTTAAAAATATATATATTATAAGTATTTATATTATTTAGGTCATATGAATTATTAAACTATATATATATGTAATTGGCGTCTCTTCTGGATTATATCGCGCTCTTTGTATATGGTTTCCTTGGGGAAACTTAGGTCGACGTTTTGGCTATGGAACACGGGAAATTGTCAAAGCATTGCCTCACCCTTTGACCGATTTAAATGAAATTTTATATTGTTACTGTTTAGGTTCTTGTGTAAAACGTTAAATACCATACCTCTGAAAACCACACTCCTCGTATCGAAATAAATGTGTTTTGAATGCCATTTGTTTTAAATTTTGCATAGTTACTCTTTAGGACTCTCTACCTCTCCCTAACCACCCTACCCCCACGGCCCAATATAAATTGGGTGAAGATGTGATCAGCGCGAGCGATAATCGCGTACTGCCAAGTAGCGCAGTATCGCTGTACCGCCGTGCAGAGTTTACTGTATAACGCGATTGACGATTGTTAGAGGTATGACGTCACTTCGGTAACGAGATTTTATCTTACTTGTCTCTCTTATTAACTCTACCATATTGTCATATCAATAGATTATGTTTTCGACAAATTTGGATTATATATTATGTAGTCTTTTTTATAATTGATACATCTAGAACTCCATTTTTAAAAGCAATCTAATTTATATTGCAATGAATCCGTTCGGTTCATATCTCGGTAGCAAACAAAATATTTTTTAGATATATTGGTCTTTTTCTACATATCTTTATAAGTGATCAATGCTTAGTAAAATCCATTGGTGGTTGATATTGCTTGAAATTCAATGCTAATGAAGAGTGATATTGGGGAATGTTGTAATTATTCTTGCAGGTATAATCTGTGTTGTGTCAAAAAAGTATCACCCAACATAACTTCGGTGTTTAGGTCTTCGGCATTATCGTTCTTCAAGCTTTCCTCGTAATTTAATATAAACGGTTTGTAAACACCCGGTAAATGCTGGGTTTTTTGCTACTTATAATATTAATATGGAGTTAAGTATTATTTAATATAAAATAACGTTATTATTTTTAATTTCTAGAATTTTTAACGACAGTGGTAATAAATCATATTTATCGGCAGTGGCACACATACGGATAATTAAAAAAAAATACTTACAATATATATATATACGAGTACATGTTTTAGTTCGCTTAAAAATAAAATAATAGTAAGGTGGTACACCAGGAGGCACTATTTGAGTCGTAAAAACAAAAGAAAAGATGTTTAGTAAGTTTATGCCTCTTTATTTGTATTTCTTAAGATGTTTAATTCAGAGTTTTTTTTTAACGTGTGAGATATAGGGACTAGGATGGATGGAAAACATTAATGGGAATTTACTTACTTAGCATCAGGCCTTTTTGGTTGCGGGGGTAGGCAGAGGATAGAGCGCTACACTCTTTTATACTGATGCACAATTCTCGCTTAATCCACATTCATACATCTTCTCATACAAACTGGACGATTATTAAGGCTTCTAACAGGTCCATCCTCCAGTATCTAGTTTACGTCCTCTACTTCCGGTACCATCAATACTTGCGTCATATATATTTCATACCATTCTCGCCTTATTCATCCGTTCCATATGATCCTTTCCACCAGTGATCCTTTCTTAATCTTACTCACTGTACTAAGATCAGCTTTACATTCTTTCCTTATTTCTTCATTCTTCTATGCTATCTTAAATGGATCTGCCAACCAGGGAATTTAGCATAGGGATATTTATAGGGTAGATATTAAAAAGGTTACGGTGAACATATGGAATCGCTGATGAACCAGAATCGAAAACATGAATGTTGGAAGCGTTCTACTAATTTTGTTGTCTTTTTTTCTACACTAGACCACTCCAGCTTCGTATATAAACATAGACATACACGATCTACACTAGACCAGTCCAGGTTCGTATATAAACACAGACACACACGATCTACACAAGACCACTCCAGCTTCGTATATAAACACAGACACACACGTTCTACACTAGACCACTCCAGGTTTGTACATAAATACAGACACATACGAAGATGCTATAGGGCTAGTCTAATGACTTTATTCAACAAAAAAATTAATTTTATAAAACTATATATTTCGCAACGTAATATACTAATTCACAATATAATAAAACTTTTAATTAAATCATATTAGTAATCATTTATTTGAGTTACAAACAAAAAATTTGAATTATTTGAAAAAAAAATTACATGGAATATTCACGTACACAAGCTGCGTGTGGTCGACTCATATTCCATCCAATTTTAACACAACACAAATTATCCGAGATCCAATGTCGATCTCTTAGTTTGGTTAAGTTTTAACGAAATTAGTTCAATGATTACGATTTAAGTTAGTCCAATTAATATGATAGACCGACGCGAACCCAAATTCAGTTTACGATGGTTTGATGACGACAGGTAACTTTAAGTTTCGAATTACTAAATATTACTTCTTAACTAGTTAGTGCAACTGTTTTTAATAGGTCAAAAATGGAGTAAGATGAACATTTTGAGAACTATAGTCAAATGTGACATTCATATATTGCTAGATTTAAAAAAATATATTTATATAAAATTTTACATTATAGTCTTTATTAATATTAATACAGATTATTTAAAACATTATTTTGAACATTATATTATGAGTGATATCAGTGAGATATATTTTGTTATTAAGGAGAACACATTCTTATTGTGTAGTTGTAATTATTCAGAACATAAGTCTGTATAAAAAAAAATACGATGCAAGTGTTGATGGTACCTGAAATAGAGGACATCCGCGGAAGACTTGGAATGACCAGGTAAACCAGACTGGAAGATGGTCCTCTTAGAAGCCTCAATAATCGATGTAATAAAAGATGTATATGTATATATGTAAGAATTGTGTGTCAAGACAGAAGAGTGTGGCGCTCTATCCTGTCTGTCTGTTATTTAAATTACTTACAAACTATCCCTTACGGTGCGGGTTATTTTAGATACCGCAGATATCAATATATACCTCAAAATATTTAATTTTCTCCTTCAACCCGTGTCAGTCTATTCTTGATACAAGCCTCCTTCGCATCTTTCCATATCTCCCTGCCTTGTGTTGTCAGCTGTCAGTTAGTCTCTAAGTATGACTTCTCATCGTCGACCCATCGCTTCTGAGGGGTTACTTTTGGTAGACTTGAAGCTCGTGGTCTTCAACATGGCGGTCTATTGATGCACGTGGTTTCATGCCATAGTTGACTTGGCGTATCTTTTTTCCATGATGACGTAAGCCAATGCCCATAATGTATAATTCCATCGCTCATTGATCCACTCGAAGTCTTTGCCGAGCACTTCATTAGCGTTTCGGTATCGTAGATTATATTTTATAAAACGATAAAATGTATATATATATATATATATAAATATATTAGTACTATCATTATAAATGCGGTAATATCCACACCTCGTATGAGCAGCCGTAGCAGAAATTAAAGCGAATTCCTCTGTGAACGTAGTTTCGAATCCTACTGGCTGCGAGTTTTAATTTTACTTTGTATTTTTGAAATCATAAATAATTACATTTATTTCCCCGTAATCATTTTAGTATTTAATTTGAATAATCATATATATTGTATTATAACATTATATAATTAGTATTATGTTATTAATTAGTGCCCGTGGGCTATGAGTTAATAAGTATAGTATAATAATATATCTAAAATAAAGCTGATTATTTTCAATTGAGACAATTAGTAATTTTTTTTCATCTTGTCATAACTAATATTGGAAATCGTGTTTGCCTAAATGAATAACAAATAATGGTAACTAATATGCAAATCTGCACTCTTACGGAAAATATAATTGTTTGAAATTTTTACAAAATCGTGTTAAGCTGGATGTCTCCGTTATTCGGAATAAATATTTGCGAAATTGTTCCATTATTAATCGATATCTTTTCTTTAAATCACCTAACAAAAAGTAGTCTAGCCGCTCGAAATTCGATGACCTTTTATTTTTGTACTCAATATATTATTTGAAATCAATAAAATATTGCAATTAATCGAAATAATGGCATGCATATCCCTTGAACAGTTTAGACTCATAATTTAATCAGGTATCCACCCATAAAATATTGTGGACTAGGTCTGTTACACCTATGACAGCAGAATGTTATCACTGGGTTATCGGATTATATAATTGAACTATGTAATCATTTTATTGATCTTTTTATGTTATACGTAGGTAACAATATATGTACATTTATATATAAAATAAACTATGATACATATAAAAAAGTATGGTTACCACGGAACTCGAATTTAGAACTTTCTATTGTTAGTAGACTGCTTTAACCAATTAAGCTATAGAGACACTACACAATGTTTACAGAATGTATTTCCATAATGTTACCTTATTATTTTACATATCAATTGTCCCGTTGGATTGACTATCTTTTTAATTATAATGTTTCATACAAAACCTTCGCGTAGAAACCGCTAAATGGCGTTAGGACTTCCAGTCTAAACCAAAACTAGAAACCACTTATCAGTAAATGAATAGACATGAAATAAAGTGTACACATAGGAGAGGGGTTTGGAACATTAGAGGCTGGACGAAGATAAGTCTACACACATTATTTGTGGAAACATAAATCCGATAGTTTATGTCACATTTATGTAATAGTAAAAATATTTGCTTTACGAAAAGTAAATCTTTGTGTAAACAAGGCGTACTTTTTACATGAATGTATATTATATCGTCAGCGTTTAAATTTTCGTTCCAATCGAGTCATATATTTAAAAAAAATTTCGAAGCTATTTGATTGCGTAAGTGGTACCAAAGTGGTCACGTGGGTGACGCCAATTTGAAAATATTAAAACAAGGAATTAATAGGAATAGTTCATGTCTGGTCATTTGGTAGTCTGTGCTAGAAACATTTTTTTTTATTCTCATAGAAATACCAGTTTGTCAGATACAACATGTTTTTATATTTCAGGAAAAATGATCTTCCTTTCGATTGTTTTGTTCCTTTCGAAAACGCATGGAAAGGAAGAGACAAAGCTGATGGCGAATGACGTGAGTATTTTTAAAAACATTACTAATTTTTTAAATAAAGTAACTATCTTATCATCACGCTATTTTCATAGCGGTAGGCAAATGATGGAGCCTCACACTTTTCTATTCACGATTCTCACCTTATTCACATTCATACATCTTCTCTCTTGTCAATTACTGAGTCATCTAAAAGGATCTAATTTCAACTGCATTCAGCCTTCTTTCGTTCCTCTTCCGTCTGCTCCAGACTTCACTATCACACATCAGTGTTGGTACCAGGACTCCGCGTCATACAAAATTGCCTTAATATAGAAAATTCTTGCATATACGAAATATATTTTATTACAATCTTAAAGCCAAGATTGCGAAAACAAATGTGCATTAAACCAAATTAGCAAATTGTTAAAAATGAATAGTTATAAATCATTCAATTTGTAATATATATGATATATTTTTGACGTTTTTTGTGTTAGTGGATATAAAATAGTTTAAATAATATATTATATTTACTTATATACTTTGAGGCATCAGCTACTATTAATCAAGATTTTTCTCAAAAACATAATAATTTCTTACTAAATAATATTTATATCGATCCTATGCGTCCGATTCATTTAATGCGTATCTATCTCAGTAATCTTGGCTTCAATATTATAAGAAAATATATTTCGTATATGCAAGAATTCTCTGTATTAAGGCAATTTTTAGGCATGAGGAAAATAAATGTAATGGTGGTGTTCTTTCTTATAATACTTGTATTTTCTGAATTATGGCAAATAAAAATCAGTTTATTAATTTTACATTAGTATAAAAGCCCTATCTTAGTATCAGTTTAAAAAATTGAAATCTAGTTTATAATGAATAATAAAAACCCACATTTTCGTAAAAAACTTAAAAGTTTCGTAAATGCGAAAATTAGAATTGTTTTTAAAAGCGTGCCCTTAACAATAGGAACAACAATCATGTCATCTGTGTCAAAGAATATATTTATAAAATAGATTTTGGTCTTTGTTTTGCATAAATTTAAGAGTGATGTTTTTGAAGCTGCATTGAGACAAAAATATCGTTGATTTAGGAATTTAGTCCTTCTGTGTTTAATCTTTTTTTTTTTTTTTTGCTTAACTTATATGTACATGTACTTCAACTGAATTGTATGGTGCATTATGTTGTATGAGCTGCAAATAATTTTGTAAAGCCTCATAAGGGCATAAGTAAATATTTGTTGTCCTATATACTGAATATATATGTCTGAAATACGCCCGCTCCCGGATAAGGTATTATTATACGTAAGATATCTAACAGATATTTAAAATGTTTTTTTAAACTAAAAAAGTAAGATACAATTTTTAACAAAGTTGTCAATTTTCAGTTTTGCCCGGACAACGGAGGCTTCTACGCTAATGAAGTCGATTGCACCAAGTACTTCGTATGTGATCATAACCGGTTGGTCTCATTTAACTGTGGTCCTGGAACACAATGGGATAACGTCAATAAGGTAAACAATTATTTTTTATCTCAAAATTACCTTCTTCGTCTCCGTGCGCGTTAATCGGGGTCGAAGATGACACCTAGATCCGCATGATACGTGCGAGCTCTTTCCAAGCCATGCATGATTTTGTCTGAAATGTTCAACTAATCGCAGCCGCGACAGCCGACCTATCTTTACTTGATGAATTTGTTACAAACTGATGGTCAATTTCAGATACATCTTAGCAAGTGTCAGCACGTGTCTATATTAGATGCGAGGGAGAATTCAAAAGTTGGGATAATTTCAATGAAGAGCTTCCCATGACAGGTTAAATATTGATAGACCTATTATTTACAAAACTGGCATTTCTATATATGAACACTCTCGTTGACAATAAGCTTCGGTAACTCGTGTCTAATTTGAATTGGTCACGTACTCTGTTAGATAACCTAACACGTTCGCTTACAAAAAAAATACGCAAATATGTACTCAATACGTGATACAAATGGGTTGAGATCAGTCAAAAGCATCGCTGTTCAACATTACAGCTTAATCACAATACAATTAACTAAAGATTCACTTTAGATTTACAACACATTCACTACATTTTTTTATTATCATTATTTTTTTTATCTATCTCTGTCGAATCTTACTCTTTCTTTTTAATTTTAATTAAGTAACACCGCAACAACACGGAAAAACTGTCTACCTTAACACAAACGTTAGTTTAGAAAAGTAGTCAGGACAATGCTGTGTATATCAGAGGTGGATATCTACTACATCCCACAGAGTAAATTAATAAGTATATAATATTAAAAATAACCTTGATCTCTTTTCCAACCCGCAGAACTATGCTAAAATTTCTAAAAAATGGATCTTATATGTGTATCTTTCTAATTAATACATTTAATTAGTATTAAACATATCACAGACTTATAATTATTGTATGTTCACTTCTGATGGATTAAAAATTTATATAAAATAAATAAATAAACATTGTTGTAAGGATTGCTGTGGTTGAATTGGTTGTAGGATCAAGAAATTCTGTTCACGGGATCCTTCTCCAGCAATAAATTTTGATGGCATCGACTTAACGCTTGTCGCTATTGCGGTGTTCAATTTTCCGCTGCATACACGCTTACTGGGAAGATAAGAGTGTGAACCAATATAATTTTAATTACTTAGTTTTTATCACTGTCTTTCCGTATTCTCTACAGTTGGTTCATAGCAACTTAAGCTAGTTGTATGGGTTTTAAAATTTACTGCCAACTGTGACTAGTGTTCATAATCAGCACGGTAAATCAACTTCTAGAATACATCGTGTTTGTTGGATACCCAAGAACCAGAACACGGAAGGAAAAAGGACTCACTCAACTGCTCTGGATTCTTCCAGCACCTCCGAAGTGGACTGTATAGAATTTTCATTCTTCACTTTGTTTTTCGTACCCGTTTTAACCGAACTGGTTCAATATTACTGGCCGACTGGCGAGCAAGTGATAGGAAAGTAACCGTGAAAGGGTCGACGTATTTCCTTCAAGTAAATTATTATACGTAATTATAAATACATATGTCCCAAATACAATTCATGGGAAATTTTGTTGTGATCATTATCGTAATATTTATAATAATAGTAATTACATTTTCAGAATTGCGGTTATATGAATAGTGGTGGCTGCAGACAGGGGCAGGTGAAACCACCCGAGCCCGAACAGTGCGACCCTTTAGCTCCCTTACCCAGCTGCCCTGACATTGATCCGAGAAGTTCTTGGCCTAAAATCTTACCGCACCAATTCGACTGCACGCGCTACTATATTTGCGATAAGGATGAGTTGCAAGAGAAGAAATGCCCATGTGGGCTTTACTTTAACCCTACTTTGCACACGTGCGACCTTCCGTGTCGAGCTGGCTGTCTTTGCGCTAATTTATCATCACACATGGTATGTTTTTAATCAATCTTCCGTCTCCCTATCGGATAATGTCCATGATAGGTGATTGTATCCGATCTGAATCGATTCATCCCTGGAAACAGGTGTGCAATATGCTTATATCTTATTGTTAATCATAATGCTGGACGCCCTTAATTTAACTGAATTGTTGTTATACCATGTTCCTGCGCAAAGTACCAAATCGCTGGCGCTGTTTCATGTAAATGCTTCACATAAAAAAATTGTATGCACCCATACAAAGTTTTACAGGCTTTGAACGATTTTAGTCTTTTAAATATATTACGATGCTTAAATATAAGATATTTTTGATGCTGTACTGAGAGAAAGGTATAATTGATTAAGTAATTCTGTGTTTAACCTAAATTTTAATTTTTTTCATAATTATTTTTTAAAAATATATTTTGTTTTAAATCTTTTTTACTATTATACTACCTTTACTCAAATAAATATTATGTACCCATTTCGAAATTTAAAATCAATAAAAAAAATAAAAATGATGTATATATATATTCCGATGTTACTCGTGTACTTCTACTGTATTGTACTTATTATGGTGAATTTTTTTGTACGAGCTGCACATGTTTTTATATATAAAAACGCGTAAATATAATATAAATAAAAAAACTGGTTTTCAAATTATAAAAGTCATGAAAATGGAAATGAATCTGAAACTTTTTTGAAATGCGTACTGCTTTTATTTTCTAACCATTTAAACTAATCCCTTATCGTCATCTCACTTCATTAATACCCGGGATTGGCTAATCATTCTGCTCCATTTTATTTTGTTTTGAACTGCATTTTTCATTAGGTTCACATTTTTATGTTTGATTTAAGTGATTGATAAAATGTGAGCAATCTATGCCGCTCGTGGTCATATCGGGCTCCTCTTTTCTCGATTTATGAATGATGTGATTTTCCTTTCTTTGCATCACATGCCGATCTTAATTCAGTCGGCCTTTTTTTGTTTTTTTCTGGAAGAATAACCATTCTAAAACGACTATGTAAACATTTCGTGTTTGTGAATACTAATAAATTTAAAAAAATAAAATACGGTATACGGTTGATGTGACACGTATTTAGTGTATGCATATCTATTTTTTTTTTAAATAAAATATTTTGATGGTATTTTGACCAGTATATTAGCAATATTTGAATATATCCAAGAACACACAATTACTGGATTTTCACCTACAAAAGCACTGTTATTAAACAAATTATAGATATCTAATAGAGACGAAGCTATTTTTATTTAATTTATATTCAATGGAAAGATATGAAAGTACGGATAATTACTATTATTATTATCATACTTCTATATTTTTCCAACAAATATAAATAAAAAAATGGCTTCGTCTCTATGAGATATCTATAATTTGTTTGAAAATAAAAGTTATCAAAAATATTATTATAATAAAATAAAATTAATCATAATAATTAATTTGATAAATTAATGTTTGATTTTACTTTAAATGAAAGTTATAATAAATGAATAATCTCTTAATTAACTTCGACTTAATAATAAAGTGCTTTTACTTGTCGTGATATTTATTATTTTCACCAAAAATGTACTTTCTCACTGACGGAATATAATGCGGAAGAATGATTTTAGTGGATTCCATTACTAAATACATTCTGGTATTTCAGAAACTTTACTATCAAGACCGAGTGGTCGTTGCTTTCATCTTGGCTCCTAAAAACTTTCCGACATTTTATGGGGGTTAAAATTATCCCGTTAAAACTGTATAAAGGGTTCTTTCCTCAAAGGTGGAAAAGGTAATATTTGGAATGCGAACAGACAGGCATATTTGTCTGTAAAGTGCCTGAAGTGAGACGTTTCACATCGCCCTTTCTGTGTTCTGTTTCTAACTAGGGGAAGAAAAAATATTACATTAAGGTGGGAAGTACACTATGTGATTTCAACCCTCGTTTTATGTTCATATTTAAACCACATCATTAATCTTTAGTTATATACCCTATTTCCTCGATTATAAGACGTACGTTTTTTTTCCTATTTTGGTGACTCTGAATTCGGGGTGCGTCTTACAATCGCGGCAAAATTCCACAGTCCTGATGAATTAGACACTGATTACTATTAGAACTTAGTTGAAAAGTGATTCAGAAAAATCGAACACTGAATCTATTTTTAAATCATTTTTATTGTGATTGTATGACTTTGTCTGTTATAATAAAGGTAACATAATGTTTTTATTATTTATTATTGATATATACAAATAAGGGTGCATCTTATAATCGATGACATCTATGATCGAGGAAATACTGTATATAACTAACTTACAGGGGTAGGCAGAGGTAGACTAGAACGATTCTGATCAGGCTACCATATCACTCTTTTCTTGTTCTATTGTTAAAGTTTTTGTTAAGGCCGTCCTCTAATATATGGTTTATCTGATCAACCGAGGTGTTTTGATGATATCTTTATACTTAATGTTTTCAAATCTCGCCGCATATCACATGTTCAAAGAATACAGATTTATGTTCACTAATAATTTTTTCATGATATACTCTATTAGACAATTATTTTCATACATGAATGAATAACTCATTTGTTTATTTTTCTACGTTGTGAGATATCTAATCTAGGTGGCTTCCAATTTTGCACCATTTTTCAAAACACAAGCGATTAACTGAGTTTGAAAAATACTTACAAAATTTTTGCGACGTGTTTCTACATTTAATATGCTTTAGGATACATGGACACTACTTGTTTGAAATAATTTCATACATCTTTCATTTCAATATCCGTTAAAGAAATTCATATATTTTTTTAAGAATCAATCGAAATGATTTGTTAGATGAACGTAAAAAAATTATAATCGTTTATTAAATAGTAACAATTTAATTTAATCACTTCATATACGGTGCACATTACAATGCATACTAAATTTGAATGCAAACCTTCAAGTTTACAGGCATGATACATATAAACAAAATATATTTAAACTTGCGATTTATGAACCTACAAATTTGCTGAGAATGTTGTGAAATTTTAAGAAAAAAGACACAAAAAATAAACATGGCAAAACTCCAATTGGGCAGATTAGTCATTTTATTTTTATTATATATAAATATCTTCTATTAATTAGATCATTGATATATTATTAATGTAATCTATTATAAATAACGATATTAATATTATTTTAAGAAATAAATATTCATTTATTGGTCTGGTTGAAACGTGACGTACAATCGTCTATGAATTCAATATAGTAACTCATACTGAATTCTGTTCAGGTTGGCGAGTTATTGTAGCATATATAAAATGTTTGCCGAAGGCCGTGTGTATGGATTCGTTCCGCTTCTCAGACATCGAGTTGCTGGTATAAAGCTGCAGCTGGAGCTCAGCATCAACTCTCTAGTGCAAGCGGTGCTTTCATGGAAAGCTGACTCCCTGACCAGAAATCGAATACAGGGTAGCTACTGCAGATATGATAGTAGCCGTAACTGAAATTTATTATTTATAATTCGTTCATGTGTATGTGTGAACTTCAACTTTTTTTCTTTTATATTTTAACATAAATATTATTTTGTTACTAGAATGTTTTATACTACATATATTATTTATATAGCGAATCGGGTCTAGCACTAACAACCCGATTATGCTGGAATAAACACATTACTATTATTATAAGACATTTTATGCTGTAAATAATGTACTTTAAATAAAATAAACAGTAATTATATTTTTAATACCTATGTTCTGTAAAATTGCAACTTCACAATGAGAACGTGTTCTCCAAAAAATAAAAAATAAAATAAAAAGTAATAATATTTCCTGTTTTATAAAAGATCCCTAACACCGATTGTGAGAAATAATATTTCATTCAAGAAAGTTAATTGAGGTCTGAAAAGATTAACCTAACAAATGTTTATTTAATGAAAATAAATGAGAGAGTTACAGAAAATATATTACAATAAGCTCGCAACTAAATTCATTAGAATATATGTAAATTTAGGAAATTCAATAATTTATTTGCAACTAATGCCATTATCGATAAAAGAATCAGCAGTATATGGCTAAATTGGATTTTATGAAGTCAGAATTCAGACAGACCATACTATACTACCGCGGTAATAATAAAGTGGCCATCGTACTATTAAATCACATGCTTCACTGGTCTCATACCATACGAACGAGACTCGAATAGTACTCAATCTAAAAGATGCTTTTTGAATTGCGTTTAAGTAGAGTGGAATCAAAATCTACGTGGTACAAAATTGCAAACGTGAAATGATGATATTTTTGTTTCCAAAACATGCTTATAAATAAAAGAAACGTTTTTATAGTATAATATTTACACTGGTGACAAATTTACATAATCATCGAATTTGTGACATTACCAATTAATTGAAATATTTTTTAATGATAATCGATTACTTCATTAAGATTAAAATTAGTGAATACTTAAAAATATTTGTAGTTTATTATAAATGATAGTAACATTATATGTGAGGTCCAGAATCCAAAGCAGACAGACATGTCCACTTTACCTATTTTCGAGTAAAATGCAAAAAAAACATAGCATTTAGGATCATATTGAACATGACCAATAACCACAAATCACTTGACCAAATACTGTCGTCTTATTGGCTGAAAACATATCGGTCTGGGTTTGAATTAATTATCTATTGGACATATCTGCGATTGAAGTAACAAGCTAATTTTAAATGCGCTTTTATATGAAATTCAGCAATATTTATCTAATTTTGATAGGCTAATTTTGTAGACATAAATTTGCTTTATATTATATTTGTAAATGCTTAACTCAAGAATCATAAAAAGTGGATATATCTTATTTTGATTCTATAATATTTTAGATATTATCAACTTTTTCGATGACCGCTATATAGATGCATGATCAGAAGATTTTTGTCGCCAGGAAATGTGAAGACAATTGACACTGACAAGTAAGTATTTATTTATGAATAGACAATTAACAATAATTTTTCTATCTTAAGCAAAGTACATTCTGTCAATTCTCAGATTGTTGGATAGGTACTTACTATAAAAAAACTAGATTTTTGAATAATATTAATATTGATTCTAACTATTAAAATTACCATTACGATAGGCAGAGAACGTAGAATTTCACACTCGTCTATCATAATAATATCACTCTTTATTTTTTAGATAATTATTTAAAACATTCCCCCTTACTAGGACGATCCTGTGTCGAGGTGGGCTATTGTTTAAAGGTTATTCAAGTTGTTTATTAATATATCAACAAATATTAGAATTTTTTGTTCTTCTAAGAAATATTTTCAGTGCATGTTATTTAACTAGGTAGGTAGGTACTGTTTTCTAATATCTGATTTAATTGAGTGTGCCAGGTCTTTCTTTTCCGTTGACTCCAATACTCTTTTCTTATATTTAAAAGACTATCTTTTCCGTACTCATACTATGATTCCATTTATTAATTTTTCAAGTACTTGAGCTTCCGCATTTATAACATATTCAGTTGACTTTTAGTATAAACACTTGAATAACTTTTAAGCAATAGTCCATTTCGACACAGGATTAGGACAAATATTATAAAATGAGAAGAATGATTAAAAAATCTAAAAAAATATATTATTTTAGTAATCAAGTTTCACGTTGTTTTACATTAGATTATACAATTTTATTTTTCGTATTCAGTGAGGAGTTTATGTTAAAAAAACGGACTAAATTGGTGATGGGACGAAATTGTACCCCTGACTCCTCGGTCGGTCCAACGTCTAGACCAAATAAGCAAACTTCATTTTAAAAAACGTCTTGAATGAGATTTAAGAAAACGCAGTAATAAGATAATTTGTTCGCACAAGTTATGAACTATAAATGTGAATTTCAAACGATGAATACATTATATATCAAAGGTGCCTGCCAAGAATTTAAAAACTTTACTAAATCACATTTTTATTGAATAATTTACAATTATTTAACTGATTGCGTGTTTAGATGATGATAGATGAGATGCTAAAATTAAATCAATTCATTTTCATTTAATTTGGATAAACCATGATACAACTAAAAAAACTCGGGGAATTAAATCAACCTCTTAAAAATCCCCTTCACTTCACAACTTGATTGTTACAACATACATATGACTTATAAAATATGTAAACCTTCGTATAAATAAATGGCGCATACAGAACTGGTCGTATAAACTCCTACTCTGATAAATGTCGTATAAGTTTCCGTTAACGAAAGAAAATTCCGAATACGATTAAAAAAATATTATTAACAATAGCTTTACATACTAAACTAAAGCGGTTTGATTTTATTTTAACCTGTCCTAATTTTTAAACTAGATTTTCTTTTTGCCATGTGTTTAGATCACATAATAATTTATTTTAAAAGATTCTCTTAAGCTTTATGTCCTGTAAAGAAATAAATAAATAACAACCGCGCTCTCAGAGCGGCCGTCTGTACATACTAACTTAAGTTTCTTATAACCAAAAAATAAAATAAATAAATAAATATTTTATAATTTTATTTCTGGACGAAGGTATATTTTATTGAATTTAATAATCCAGACATATTAATTAATTTTTTTTTTTAATGCTATTTAACTTTTTTCTTCTCCTTTAACCACTTTGTGTCGATTGCTGAACAAAAGCCTAACTCTTTCCTCTCCATAACTCTACGGGTCTTCTATATACTTAGTCCAGAGCATTTGTGGTCGGGCTTTTCTTTTTTTGCATAGTCATGGTTAGTCTTGCCACGTGTCTTGACATAATCTCACTTCACTTTTAAGATGGCTTGTAGAATTCTGGTAATCTTCTCACCAATCTTGGTTCTTCTGTCTTTTAAGAAAGTACCCGGCATTTATATTTAAATGGCTCTTTCCATATCTACAAGTTTTGGCACAATTTGTTGCTCTATGTATCAGTTAGGCAGATTATACTGATCTCACTTACGTATTCTGAGGTCCTGCGGTATCGTGTTGCATTTTTATAGTATTTGGTTGAATTTTTCCAATTCAAAACCCGCCCCAGTATTCTATATACATTTATTTATATATCATAAATTCTACGCATAATCCATAAGAAAGGATTAATAACTATATTTAGATATATTTTCGGTGTAATTTTATTAAAAGAGGATTCGGATTAAAATAATTTCCAGTAGTGACGGCTTAGGCGCCACATTTAGCTATCGAATTAATAATGTATCTCAACTCAATACGATTATTACAGACCTCTCTTTCTATTCCATTCAATGATAGGTTGTCGTGCGTATTGAAATACAGGGTTTACAATATCATGTTTCACAGTTAAATTTGTGGAACTCAATAATTATATGAAAATAAAAAACTTTACAACTTGTATTAATATTGTAACGAATTTTGAAAAATCCGTTTGCGGCGATATAAATTCTTATAAAATGATAGAATCTATGGGGTACTTATTTGGGTCAGAAAAGGCATTGAAAGAGCAGTTAAAATATAATCGAACTATTAAAGTGATATTTGTAAGGGTTTTTAAGGAATTTTTTAGGAATGGTTTTATTCCCGGCAAACTATTGTGCATGCGAAAACAATAGTTTACGACACAGCATTAAAAATGCGTTTATTTGTTTTAGAAAGTTTGACTTCAAAATAAACGGTTATTGGGATATTTTAGCAGGAATAGTGACAAATATAGTTTCCGACAGGCCATTAATCAACTGCAGATCTGTGAGTGGGACAGGTACATCCTTCCGTAATTATTGTTCATGGTTGAGAAAAGGATGACATCCAGAAATTGCGTATACAAGACGCACCAGAGTCCTGAAGAAGTCAAATGTGGTTTGGGCATTTATGAAAATTGGTTATATCCTTGACACGATATAATTGATACTCCAAAATGGAGTTGATGAGCATGCTCAAAGACTCAGGCTTTGCAAACTCTTTGGAGAAAGTGAGGCTAAATACTTTGAATGGCGCCGGGTGACCCTGGCTATAGTCAAAGCTTGTATACCGGGCGAACCCTAGAGAGGTCAAAGGAGGGTAGAACGTCTAATGATTCTAGGTATTACTTTCTCTTCGGATACTGAGTATGTTCCACCGGAGGAGACGGAGTGCATTTGAGATCGCAAAGTGCTCCTTTAATGACCTGAGTACTGTTTATGCTTCTAGAGCGGATGTGATCGAAGGTGAAGAGTCTTTCGCGTTTGATATTTCCAACTGAAAGTAGTGGAGATACCGGGTCAGCGCGATAAGGGCTTTAGTCCTGACAATGCTGACTTCCCGAGAGCTTGAGGTACTTCGGCATCATGGCCAATATTGGCGACGTCTGACAGAACCCGAGTAGGTGGGGCACTCAGTAGATCACATTGTGGCTAGTACCCAATGATCGAAGGAGGACGCCGTGGATCCGCTTTGCGAGATGCTTGGAGACTCCGGTCGCAGAAGGTGCTGAGATTGATGACAGTATGTGTGTCTGTAAGACATTAGATCTTTATCAGAAGCTGTCGAGTGTGTAGGCTGCTCAGGAGGATATGTCACATCCAGAGTTCACGGATCGGCGAGAGTAGAAAGGAGGGCTACTGGTAGATGGGGCGCTAATAAAAGAGTCCTGTACCAATAGAGTCTGTGCTGTTCTAGTGTCTCACATCTGTAAAGCATCGAGACTACTGACAGATTGTGTTTCCATTGGATACTGTAACCTATGCAGATGCTGTCGAGAGTATGGGCCGCTCTGATAGTTACGTATATTCAGTGAATCAAGAGCCCACGGAGCAGCCTAGAGCACGGAGATGGGCTACTGGAGTAGCTGGGGCGCTCAAGAGGATGCGTCATGCTCGGATGGATACGGTTCAGTGACGACGTCCAGTACCCAGGCAGCATCATGAGGGGTCGAGGGACGACACCGGGAACCGTGTTGCAGGGTACCAGGAGTCATTGACTCCAACGTTGGCTAGCTTAGATTAAGCATAGGCTTAGGTTATTTGTAAAGTAGCACTTAAGTATTCAGACAATTGAGTTAATAAGGTTAGAGCTTATAAGTTATCTTTATATTTAAGTAGTTTTATCTTTATGAATTTATTCCGTAAATACATGTATTTTTAAAACCAGATATTAAATTGACACTTTCCCAGTGCATATCTCGAATATCAGCAACCTATGTGCCAAGACGTGAGAGCATGTGTTGTGTAACGGCACGCTCGGCAGTTTAAGTACCGCTAGGTTGCATAAAAATAACCCCTTTTACCTCGTTGAGGTGAAATACGTGGATTACTGAAGGGTGAGTTTCCATACCCCCCCCTTCACTCACATAATAATATTAATATCAATGCATAAAAAAGAACACCGGTATTATATTTCATGTACGTGAGATAAAAAAATAACATTATTTTATTAGTTTTCTTACAGTATTATAAGTTTTCACACGATTCTATGAAACAATATGTTCCAATTAGTTGTACTAGCCTGCCCGCCGCTCTTCCACGGGAGCAAGTACGTTAAAAGACTATGAAGAGTAAGAACAAAAAAGTGAAAAAGATGCAGAAATTTTTTCTAATAGAAGTATCATAAAAACTGGGTTTCGACGAACGACGACTTTAAATACGACTTTATTATACGCAGTATACTTTTGTCTATCTATTTTTAAAACGTAAATAGTGCCTAACTAAAGAGAGAAAATCATAATGTGTCTGCGGGATATCTCTTTAATTCAAATAATAAGCAATGCGCCTGTGGAAGCAAATCGCAAACGCTTGCGTTAAACAGATTGCGTGAAAAAAGGCGCTAGCCATTTATACTCGTAAAAAAGTATATATAAAAAAGAAGAAGACGAGGCAAGAATTAAGTTTTTTAAATGAGTAATACATTTATCTATTAATAGAATTTTATAAATTGAATATTGCGGAAAAGCTTAAAAAACAGATGTGATAGAAAGCAAACCATTATACTACCACAAACCATCTCCCCAAATAAGTAAAAACTGAATAAGGAAGAAAAATCCCGGAAAAAATTATTTAAATAATTGAAAAAAACAAATTAAATAAATACGAAACATTTTTATTCATCACAAGAATTTTCCTAAACAGTAAAATAGTTTTTAATTAAAATCAGATGAAAAAGGTGTAAAAAATAAAGAAAGAAAAAATGTAGCGTACTTTTTCATTTTTTCTTATACAAACACAGAAATACAATAAAATATCAAATGGGATGTATCTATATTTGACACTTATGAATGTAATATCGAAGTTGTGAAAAAAAAATTTTCTCCGGCGGTATATAATAGATCGCGCCTAATATTTAGATAATCCAGTTTGAAATTTGATATTTTATCCTTATATTTATTCAAAATCTAAAAATAGTGTAATTGGTTTATCGCACTTCCCCGGATAGGAAGAAATCCTGGTTCGAATCCCGGTGATAATAATTTTTTTTTTTCGATAAATTGAGTTTGTATGTATATGTATCTTTCCTATCCGATCTAAAGGAAACCAGGAGCAAAACCTTAAGATAATACAAAATTTGCTCAACGTACTTTCTTATTTTGTGCTCCGAGAATATTTAATAAATTGCCACTAGACCTTAAAGGGTCTAAAGTGATTAATAACTTCAAACTAAAAATAACAAAGTGGTTCTTTGATGTGGGTAGAAAGCAAAATGAAACCAATTTGTCATTTGTGCTCACCTAATCTTTTTATAACTTATGATTATAGTTTTTTTCACATAACTTTTTATAACTCACTCATTATACTTGCCTTTAAACATTTACAACTTTTAAAAACTGTACAGGTAATAGTTTTAAAACAGACTACGTCTAGTCATGTATGCTACAAAAAAAAATTGTATTAAATATCACTGAACTATGTTCTGAAAAATTACAACTTCCCAAATAATAATGTGTTGTCTTTAAAATATAAAAATATCTAGTTTGTTGGTCTCTCGGGCGAGAATTGATCTCTAGTTCTCTAGGCAAGCATGTTACCGCTGAACTAAACAATAACATTTTTAGATATTTATTAATTATTGTATTAAATCAAATTAGATACGCAGAAAAACACCGAAAAAATCTATTTATTGAAAAATTATTGTACCAACAGAACTTAAAAACGTACTCTATTTCTATTACTTTTTACCAAAGATAAAGAGCGGGCTGACTGTATTTAAAAATTTA
The DNA here is from genome assembly GCA_022840565.1 of Eubasilissa regina. Lineage (NCBI taxonomy): Eukaryota > Metazoa > Arthropoda > Insecta > Trichoptera > Phryganeidae > Eubasilissa > Eubasilissa regina. Next base: position 2,922,917 of record JAINEB010000019.1, read on the forward strand.
TAATTTTAGTGAGGTTTATTTTTAATTATATATTTTTTGTAGATAATAAACAATCTATGAATGTTTATAATGGATACATTCCCAGTGCAAGAGCGCGTTAAAATTATTGAATTTTATTATGTTTCGCGACGATCTATTTTTGGTGACCGGCTAATTTAAAAAAATGCAGAGTTTGCTTGGCCTCCCCGTTCCCCAGATTTGACGGCGCCTGATTTCTTTTTGTGAGGCTACTTAAAAGGTCGAGTTTACATGAACAAACTAGCAACAATTCAGGAGCTTAAACAAAATATTCGTGCAGAAATAACAAATTTGGAGACAGAAACGTTGCGTAATGTAATGCAAAATACTTTAGAAAGAGCAACTATTTGTCAACAAGAAAATGGATGTCATTTAAATGATGTTATTTTCCACACATAGATTAAAAAAAAGTTAACAAAGTACACTTTCATGTTATAATAATTTTTTAGTCAGTCCAAGTTAGCCTATTTTGTATAACGACTCTAAATATATCGTAGAATTTTATATAAACTATTCATTAAGTTTTTTAAGTGAAAATTTTGTTGAATGTTGAATATTATAATGTTCGCCGACTCGCTCCTTCACTCTTCATCATCACGCTCCGCTATTTCTTGTAGCCTCCTTGTTCAATTCTCTGACACAATAAACGACTCTACACCAACTACGTGATTCGTTCACACTACCTACTCTCATATAAGAAATAAATTTACCCTAAGGCAATTAATATTTCTTAATGTAAACTAGTATTATTATAATTAATAAGATGCTATGCTATGCATTTAAATATAAATTCGCACATTAAACCGTACTGTATTTTGGAATTAGCTTAATACCAAAATACGGTGTTCCGGTGTTGGAAACCCTGAATGAAACCGCGCTAGGTATACCGGATCCGAACCAAATTTGATTTGATTAAGTCTCAAATTTATCGGAAACACAAGACGAGTTTCTTTGAGACGAAGAGATGGAGAACGCAAGAGGAAGGCATAAATTTGTTAACAAGTCGGTCGTCGGAGATTTTATAAATTACAAGCAAATAATTATTATTAACGAAGGCTGAATCAATACTGGTTTAAGAAATATACCAAGTAATTTATTTGTTTAAAATACGCCCAGTCAAATATGGAACAATTCACCACGAGATTCGAATGGTTTTTGAATACTACCTTCAGATTTTAGTAGCGGAGATCATTTTGAACTAAAACATCTCCGGTAATAGGGTATCCGTGTGCGAAAGAAAGGGATATTTTTTGGGCGTTTTGTACCTTGTATCCATTTTAATTACAAGACCGATATTAATGGAGTAATGAATTAAAAAAAGTTTCTAACAGCCGCCATTTTGAAACATGATGGTGGATCAGACTGGTAAACGAACTGAATTAAGATATATACGAAATCAATTTATTAAAAGAATTTAATCGAAATATGATAAGAACTACAGTAGTTAGTGTGTCCAAGGTATATGTTATAAGACCACCCAAGGTATATGTTATATAGACATGAACTGACGCAAATTCCTTGTCCCAATATTTTTATTTTAGTATCATCCACGCAATTAATTAGTTCTGCGACTTTTTTAAAAATATGACAAGTTTGGAACGAAAATTTAAATGCTCACAATATAATATACATTAATGTAAAAAATACGCCTTGTTTACACAAAGATTTAATTTACGAAGAGTAAATACTTTTTCTGTTACATAAATGAGTCATAATGTATCGGATTTATGTTTCCACCAAAGATGTGTGTAGAATGCCCCTCGTCCCGCTATTAATGTTCTAAACCCCTCTCCTATAAGTAAATTTTATTTCGTGTCTATTCATTTACTGGTTTGTAGTTATAATTCATATATTTTTATAGAACTGGAGTCTTTTAGGTTAGGTCGCTTGTGGCAACCAAGGCCGACGTTTCAGCATGGTAATACGTGCCATTGTCAAAGATTCGCATAAAAAAAAATCATTATGAGAGACCTAACTTTTGAATCAATCGAATAGTTAAACAATCTGGAAACAAATATGACGAGGAACAATGATATCTAATAATAAATTAAGTAGGATAAAATCAAGAAACGTTTTTTAATATGGTTTACGGAAATTGCTCTCACTGAAATTGTTGTCACAAAATTTAAAAATTAAGTTACCTACAACACTGATCCAACCGATCATTCCATGGGTGTGAAGTTCGGTCTCTCATTTGAGCGCAAGAACACAAGTTGAAGGTCTTCGAAAATGAAGTCTTGCGTAAGATTGCAAAGATAAATATCAAGAAACAAATATCCAATAAATAAGTAGGTAAATAGGATTAAATCAGAAAACTCTCATCACTTGGAAAACCTTCTTAGGTTTTCACGACCGTTTAAAATCGCCTTTGTAAACTTTTTTGGGCTCTTCTGCCATGCGTCTCCAATCTCTCTAGCAACCAATGCTGGCCACCGACGAATGTTTTTTTAACACTTTTAAAAATTGGCAAAATTAACTTTGTCGTTAAAATACATAATTTATATTTTTAAACTTTGTTTTATTAACCACTTATTGAGTTTAAATACATCTACCAGTTTCAATAAATATCATTTTCTTCTTCAGGATGTCAATACTAATCAAAAATATATGTTATTGTTTCTTTATCAAAATCTATTTTTACAAAACAATAATTATCTAAAAAATAAATTTAGTACCAAACTCAAATTGTTATTTGATACAAAATTACTCGAATAATTTTTAGAAAAAATTAAAACTGATTAAATTCAAGTAATTTTGTATCAAGTTTGAGTTTGGTAACACAAGTTTGGTAATAAATTAATTTTTTAAATAATTATTGTTTTTTAAAAATAGATTCTGTTAAAGAAACAATAACACATGTTTTTGATTAATATTGACATTCTGAAGAAGAAAATAATATTTTTTGAAATCGGTAGATGTATTTAAACTCAATAAGTGGTTAATAAAACAAAGTTAACAAATAAAAATAGTATTTTTTTACATGCTGTTTACGTGATGTCCATAATTGCAAAATCAATATATAATACAAAATTATACGTAATATAAAATATACCTGTACATTAGATAATACATAACATAAAATAATACAATGCGAATAAGATATTACCTTTGTGTTGTTTTTATTCAGTGATAGATTTTGTCTATTGTACATTTACGATAATTATCTTGTACATTGTTCATTCAAGAAAAAAAATCCTTTGTTAAAAAATGTACCCACGTTTTCAAAAAAGCATTAAAGATAAATTTAAAGTTTCCGAGAATCAAGACAATTTAAATAGAAAATCGCTCGAGTATTTGAACAAAGGATATTTTCATGTTTAATTGATCAAAAGTCGAAGATGAAGCTTTGATTTATTTGATCTGAAAACGTTTTGTTTGATGTCATTATGAAAATTGACATTTAACAAACGACTTCATTTGAGGACTATTTTTTGTCCCTCTCAGGATTGGTATAATTCCGATCGACAGCTTATGATTGATTAAATATATTTTTTGGTTGAATTATATAACGAAAATGTTTTAAATCCATCTAAATAAACTCTCTGGGGGTTTGAGTTAAATGATTGAGCAGTTACACAATTTTGGCAATATTTTATGCGTAAAATCGACTCTTTCTCAAGGGATATACAGAGGTACATACGACAATATTTCACATGTACCTCATTTGAAAGATTAGAAAAATAAGAAATTTGGCGACAATTATCAATATCACGAGTGTGATTACCCTTAAAAAAGAACATCGCAATTTAATTAAATAATATTATTACCAATAGTGTTGATTTAATCCCTCAAGTCGCAATTTTTTACAATTCGCCACGTTTATGTGAGGTAAACACCGAATCGCGCGTAAGTAGTTCTATCTGTGCCGGTGGGCGCCACTTGGGCTCTGGGAGTCCAAGAGCGCGGGGCGGGCGTGTTGTTCGGCCGCGGAGGCAAATCCATTACGCATTCAATCGGAAAGAATATCGGGGTAAGGATTATATCTTAGAAATACTAGTGCACTATCTGTATAATATTGTAGTAACTAATTTGAATTGCACTCTCTTCCTATGCAGAAATGAAAAATTCCTTGTTCGGGCTCCAGGCTAAGGGCACCCGGTTCTTAGGTGAAGTTGGCGGCACGGGTAGCTGAGATGCGCGATGAAAGATAGTCTCCATTTGGGATGGAGCAGTTATCGTGACTGCCACGATCCCGTACTATGAAGGATCGAGTGTGTGTGGTAGTTACGGCGCACGAATTTCGAGGTTATTTAACCATCATTTTTACTTAATTGTAATGTCGAGTTGAAACGACCATGGAGGTGGGGTTAATCGTACGGTGAAATTTTACTTGCTTCATATTACTGTCGAGAGGCTTGCCACAGGAATCGAATCAACAATGTTATAGGATTATTATTGATCCACATCCTTATCATGTCGGATTTGTGAACATATGCCAGAATGAATAGATCGATTACTTGATGTTTATTTTGTATTTAACAAACCTACTAAACTTACTTCTTTCATTAATTAGGTTAGGTTCCAAGTCCGAATTACACAATCCCTTGTAAATTTACCGCAGGTAAAAGAAAGGTAGTCAGCTTTCTCACACTTTAATGTCAATCACTGTCTAACCCAGTGTTTCCCAACGTGGGAACCTCGCTTAACAGGGGGGTAATTTGATTTTTAAGGGGGGCAATTCGAAAATGAACACGTCCAGAGTTAAAGTTAACCGTATGGCGACTCTCAGTCGCTACTCGAGCCGGGTAAACGTCCAGTATAGGTAACTTCTGTCCGCCATGTTCGTAGCCGTGATTTCAATGATAACCCTTCGAGCGGTCAAAATAAATAACCCTAATCAGTGTGTGCGATCTTCCATACAAAGTTAAGAGTAACTAACTACATGTTGAGAAACATTCTATTTTTGGTTATTTTATTGAGTTAGTTTTCTTGGTGATTTCTTCCTAAAACCTAACTTTTAAGTTTCTTCAGTGAACAATTCAATTTTTTAATATTAGAAATTATGTATGTATTACATAGGGGGTATAAGAATTTTAGAAACGCTTAGGTGGGGCATGGTACAAATAAGTTTAGAAAACAATGGTCTAGCCAGTGGCGTTGCCCTGGCGTTCGATCCGCCGGAGCCAAATCGCGGCGTAACAATAGGTAAATAATAACATGTATAAAATGGATCCTCAAGAGAATTTTCGGAGCTAGGAGCTATCAAAGAAAATGAAGTGTATTACCAGAATCTTTACGACCTGTATGAAAGTCGCAAAATTAATAATGTTAGGAAGGCTGTTCCTACACATTTTTATTGTCATTATTTTCTTATAGTAGACAGAATTCCGTGTGGACTATGGCTTGAGATATCCCATAATAAATAAGTGAAGCCATTTCATACACCCCAATTTGTAACTATTTTGACAACGTTTTGTTCTATCCTCAAATAGTCAAATCTTGAATATCAGCGTTGAAAACATACATTCAAATCAATGTTGAAATTTTCAATTGCTGAAAGTAACTAAAGTAATTTTCTTAATGAATAGCACAAGTTAACAAAATTCACGACCTTTGATTTATACCCTGGAAATAAACCCGCAAGGGTTATTTTTTCGGGATAGAAAAAACGGAATCTATAGAAAGTGTATAAACTTTTGAGAGAATAATAATAAGAAAGGAATATATTATATATTAATGTTAAAATAAAATATCTATTGTTAAAATTTATTCTAAAAGGAAAGGTATTAATATAATTTGAGTAGCTTGTTGGTGTAGTGGTCAAGACGTTGGCCTAGTGATCTAGTGGTCGGGGGTTCGCGCCTCGTTCCAGGACACCAGCAAGTTAGTCCTATTTACATAGCACAAGCATTTAGAAAAAAAAAAAAAAACATGTACTGTACCTATTTGTTATATTTTATTTTATTTACCTTTTAAATTTAATAATTAGGTTTATTTTGTACGTTCATAGTATTATATTTGTGGTAAGCTACAATAATGAATTATAAATATATATCTCGCCAGGCAATTTTTTTTGTACATCTTGTGAAACGGAAAAGAAGAGAAATATCTCTCATTCCTTGGACCGAGCAAGTGAAAAAAGTAACAGCCATTGGCTGACAGGGCTCAGATCTGCGGGATGCCGAGAAAAATGAAGAGATACTGTTAAAAGGACGGTAGTTCATGAAGATTACGATAATCAGTCATGAGGGACTAACGTGGATGGTGATTATTTTTGATGGATCAGTCGGTGTACGTCTGACCTGGTGAAAATTCAATAGTATCGAAACCGTATTTTATCAAGTTAGAAGAAATTAGAGAGTACACAAAGAATGGGAAATGGACTCAATTCAATAAAACCAAAAAATGTTATTCTTTTGTCACTTATCTGCCAGTTTAATTGAAAATATCACACATATATTATAAAGTCCTTTGCAATCATTTTTACAAGCAATATATTTGAACAAATCACCCACTTTTAAAAAAACGTAAGAGATATTTTTTCATATATAATACAAAGAAATCAGAGTGCAACTGAAGATGGATATAAAAACTAAATTTTACTGTGTTTAAAGTTGAAATTTCCAACTTCAATATTTAATTGAAAATAAAATTAATTTAAAATTTCAAAAATCAAAACTATTTGGAATATCTTAGCTTAAATTTATAAATCTTAGCCATAATTTCAACTGTTCACTTTTCTTTTCATACAAAATTTAAAATTCAAATTTTTCAATTTCAAAAATTGGATTATGCCATATAACTGCGGTGACTAGCTGCTCCTTTTTCATCTTCTAAGCAAATGATGTTTCTCAGGAGTGCCATCTAGCTAGATCCAACGAACTAATAGTACATTATATATTTCAAGATAGTGCAAAATATTTTAACCTTTGGTGCTATGTAATTGAAATTTTACGAATATACTCAAGAATGATACTTTTTAACACTTATTGCCCGGTGGGTTATAACAAAACACGTCCGGCGGTGGTGGGTCATTTTAGAACCACCTCAAGTTTTCGGTTTTTCAACCATTTTGTGGTAGATATTTTATAGATATTTCATTTTAAATAAAATTTAATGAAATGGTATAATGTGTAGTAACGTTTCTGCTAAAAAATTAAAGTTAAAAATTAATAAATATTATGAATAATGCACGTATTCATTCTCACGCATCAACACACGCCCTACAAAGCCAAAATACAAACATCCACTGAACATGTGATTTTCTCGTCGGTTGGCGATTGCATTACCTGCTGGTTTGTAACAGTGGTTATAAATAATTAAAATGTATTCTTTATTTATTATATATTAGTATTTTTTACACGTAAAACCGGATGAAAATAGTTTAAACAAAATATTTATAGTTGTGAAATAAATATATTATAAAAATTATCTTATTTATGTTTCGGCGTAAGCGTTGGGATCTAATTCCATAAAATTGACTGTCTTAGGTCAGTTTTAGAGCGTTTTTCACATTTTTATCAATAACTAACTCATTTGAATCTCGTCTGATAACATTTATTTGTATCTCAAATTATTTGGAAATATTTAATAAAAGATTAGCTAGAAGGAAAATAGCATTTAATGAATATTTGTAGCGTAATTCATATTTTTACAAATACCCCGTGTCAGATCTGACCTACCATTGCAGAGGATGTGTTAAAGAAATTTAATATTTATATTACATAGGAAGCATATTGAATATTTTTTGCTGGGTATTCAGTTAGGTCATTTAAGAATAAATTAAATATTTATTTATTTTTAAGGAGAACATATTATCATTGTGAAGTTGCAGATTTTTCAGACCATAGTTCTGTTAACACAAATTAAATCTATTAATTATAAAGATATACAGAAAAAATCAATTTACCGAATAAATATTTTAGTTGCTACCGAAATTCAAAGCAAGATCTTTTCCTACCTTCATCTTTTCTGTATATCTTACATATTGATATATTTAATTTCTATTTAAATATTTAATTGTTACAAAAAATGTATTTCATTTTTAAACATGTATAAACTAACAAATTAGTAGGATTAAAATTTAATTATTACGTTAATAAAATGACGTGTTAAATTCATAAATACCATGATGTATTTTGAGGGATTTAACAGTAATAAATCTCCAATTTAATTAATTACATAACAATTAAACGCTACATTAGATAGAACATAAAAAACGAATGTTAAAGTAATTAGTACTTTGCGCTGGTGTTATTTTGTCAAAAAATGTACTAAAAATTAATATAAAATAACTATAATATTTTTCATTACTGTATCCTAGGGCCTAAGGTATTCATATAATCACCTGTACTACCCTTTCGTAGGTATCTTATATACAGAGAGTACGCTTTACTGAAAGACTTCATTGGGACAATCTTGAGGTTTCCGAATTTGCTCAACCGAGTTCTATTTACTTCTTATAACTACTCTAGCATTTGTTGTCGTGATGAATTGACCGAGGTAACTTTATACCAACTAACATCGATAGAAGGAACGAGTCATATTGTAGCATCCCAGCAGTTATGATGATCTCAGGTTTTATCAGTAAATCGAAGGTGTGACAAGAAATCATTAACGCTCAAACTTAGGTTTTCTTATAGTAGTATCTTTAATAAATTTTCGAGTGTATTGGTAAATAGTTTGGGATACATTATGTCTCCTTGCCTACCAAGGTAAATTAGAATCGATTTTGTTAATCCATTTATATTAACAATTAGTATTGCATTGGCATATATGCTTTTTTGTAGGTAATATCGATATATCTGGCATCGCTGGAAGAAATCTACTGTAATCGTGTATCGTAGGCTATTTCAAAGTCTATGTAGAGCGGTTTATTGTATTACATATTTTTTGAATACGATGTCCCAATGTATGTATATATACAATTATATTATGCCATGTTTTAAATACTGGTTGTTTAAGGAGTTGAGGCATATCCAATCTATTAATCTATTTGCGTTCACTTTATACGATAATAGGCTAATATGGTTCTTCTTCCCTTTTTGTGCATTATTATCACTACAGTACATATCTTGTATATTTCCAAATTGTTTGTTTTACGTATTGTAGTTTGCTTTCTACGTGTTTCAGGAGTTCTACGATGGTGATGCCATCTTGGAATTTATTTCGAAAAAGCTTAATTCTGTGTAACGTCTTATCAGGCCGACTCTTGGCCTCTTATACTATCTCACCAGGATAAGTGGTCGTAGAATGTTTCAACTTCGCGATGTAAGTATCGTTCTACTATCGCTAGTCGACAATTTGTCGATTGTATTACGTCCCTGTAAAGTTTTCGTTAAATTTACTCCCTTTTATCGTTTTCTATACCACATTATTATTGTGTACGTATTAATGATTGAACAAACATTTTTTTTTTGTGTTTTCAGCATGTTTTGGGCGATATTTCTTAGTAACATTATGTTTTCGTTATTAACTACACAATTTCATTTAACAAGATATTTTATAGTCTATAAAAGATGCTACTATGTGACCTCAATAATATACTCGAAATTTAATAGGAACACATTGTTAAAATTTTGAATGCATTTTAATATATAGTTGACAGCCCTACAAATTTATAATTGAAAGTATGCACTTGTCAGAATTTCAACTATTAATTTTCGGTCGTACCTGGGTTGGTTGCACATCGAACCTTGGAGAACCGGAACTGAATATATGGAAACAGTCCTGTCTCGAGTGGAGGCGGGAAAAATATGAACTTTCTGGAGTGCAAAAAGTGAGAAGATAACGTAAGATATTTTTTGAGGCTGGTTTTATTACGTAAAAAGAATGCATTGTTTAAAAAATATATAAATATAAATAATAAATAAATAATTGTGAAAACTTAATATAAAGGTTATATTTTAGTAAAAATAAATACCAAAAATGAAGAGCAGTGTTTCTAAATTAAATTTAGTCGCGAAAATTTTGCACAACATAAAAAAATTCACCTAAGCCCCTTTTAATCATTGTAGATAAAAATGTGCCTCAAGTGAAATTTTTTATTGGGTCAAGGTTATATACGCATAAAAAAATGTTATGTTTTTTGGAAAGGCATGTACATATTTTGTCTTATTTCATGTCCTATAAATAAATGCAGTTGACCTGTATAAAGGTCTGGGGAAAAAAAAAATCTAACTCTAACTTACTTAGATGATTATTATCAGATTATTTGTATATTTTCTTACTTTATAAAAACCACTTTTTATCAAGTTTTTAAAATACGAAATAATGTTCTTTCAACCAGTCAGTCATGTCAGTTTTTAAAAGATTTCAAATAATAAAATAGTTTTCAGATGAGTGAAATGATAAAAAAAACTCTACTTTTTAATATAGGAGTAAAGTAGTGTGAGGTGGTTAAGATATTGCATTGAAAGAGAAAAAATGTTTTGGACGTCGTGCAAAATTGGAATTTAATTTCTCTCTGACAGCGGCTAAGTCCGCAGCGGGCTTCTTTCAATAAAAATGTTTGCCGGGTATTAAAAAGAAATAAAAATATATGTTTGCTTCTTCCTTTTCAAGAATTCGTTGATATTATTATTTGTAATCAATGTCCCTCTCATTCATTCAAAAGAGCTAGAGGAATTTGATCAAGATTTAGTTCTAATATTTAATGCAAGTATGTTGAGATTAGTTTTAATAATTAATAGTTTTTTAAATTTGTTTTCAAAACCACTTAAATAATATAAATAATTCGCAGTGGTTTTAAAAACAAAGTGAATATATTATTAATTAAGATTTAGTTTATTCAACACAGATTGTCCATATCTCGCATAAAACGTATTCTCTAATTTTGCAGAGAGGACGATATATTGGAGAAGCTAATAGTGATTCGAAGGGTGGAATGCCAGAAAGGAAGATGAGAAAAAGTGGAAATGTCGAGGGCATTAATAAATCACGATCTTCAGTAATGAGGAAATCAACTAGAGAAGAAGTTCAATTCATTTTATATTTTAACACACAATAAAAAATAATCAGTATGCACTTATTATTATAAACATTTCTTGTAGATGCAATGGAAGGTTGTTTTGTGCAGAGTTTTCTGGGCTATTCTACCATGTCTTTTCAATTTGTATGGCCAGAACTTCGGATCGTCAATAAACTACAAATATTATACTAAATGACAACATAATTGTGTCTAATATTTATAATGTTATATTATAAAGGTTTATTTTCACCTGTTTCTTTTATGTATCTTGTATATATCTTATCCTACCCTTCTTTGTCAACTTATATGTACTTTGAATGAGTGCGAGAGAAACGGATGGTTGTACCTTCTCTCACACTCACTATTTATAAGAAAAACTGGTTATTATATAATATTGTGTATTTTTTAAATTATATTAACTAATTGTTTGTATACGTGAATATGTATGCTTATATTATACTAAAAGAGTACGTCTAAAGGACGCACGTAATATTAAAGTCATCATTTCGAAATTGCTAAACTTGTCATAAATATTGAATTGAACTTTATTAACCTAATTCGTAGTAAACCTTAAAGATGTGACATATTAGCATTGATGAATGAAGCTGATAGGGAAGTGCAAACTTCTGTACCAGGTCCGGGATAGGGTGTGTCCTTCCTGTTTCCTGATGCATTAAAATCAACACGGCTATTTCATCTACACAAAAGATTCTCAAATATCGTGAAATTCTTAGATTTGTTTTTGCATATGCTAGGTAGTGAATTATCAGAAAAATAATGGTTAAGTTATGGAGACGAGTGAGAGCACATCGGCTGTACACAAGAATGAACAGGAAAAATAATAAATATCTCGTTTAATATATCTATTAATATTTTTTCGACGTTATGTAAAATTTATATAATATAAATAACATATAAAACTAGTATCTTATCTACCCTGAGATGATCAGATAACATCGGGGAAGTTGTTGGGCAAAATAAGAAGCAAAGCGTAAGATATAGAGAGCTGTAGAAAGTAAAAAAAATATGAGGGCCTTTTAAAATAAAAAATAATAAATAAAGCTGCGTACACGGAACACATGTTGCATCAATATTATTATTATTTTCAAACTAAGATAAACGCCTATGATATGAAAATAGGACTAACTTGATGGTCTTCTGGAGCTAGGCTCAAATCCCCGATCACGATTATGATGATTTTAAGAGCACAATAACAAAACTTGTGTATCTTAAAAATCAGGAAGTATACTCTATACAGCATTTACTCTTTTGCTTCTTCAATAGCGCTATGGCACAAATCGTACCTAGCCATCGTCTTCATGGTACCCGATCTCCTGTAACACATTTACAATTATTCACGCGCGCCTTTGTCTGTACCTAAAATACATTTTATCCATTTTAAAAGTTGAAATGATTTACATTAATATAAATAAATTGGGAAAGTAAGATATATGCCCGATTAACAATAAAAATGATTTGTTACGTTATAAATTCTAACTAATTTACCATCACGACGTTTCCCCGCGAGGGTGGTGAGAGAATAGAGCGCCACACTTTTCTGTTCTAGCATAATTCTCACCGCATCTACATTCCAGGGTCACAGGGCATTCTATAGCCAATACACAATTGCAGAGTCTGCAAGCGAGCCGACAAAGTACAATATTGGCGTTTATGGCGTAATATAATTAGGGTTGTTAGCGCAAGGGATATGTAATGAGATCTAGGGAAAAATGGAAGGAATTTGATATTCTGTCTGTATAGTTTAACACGCTCAAATATCAACTTCAACAGTCTGGTGCGCTCAATAACTACTATGTACGGAAATTTATATATATATATATATATCCGTACATAGTAGTTTAGTTACATAGGACGTAATAATAATATAAAGTTTAAAAATTACTGTAAAATTACAAATATTATGTATACTCGTACCACAAATGAAATCTTAAAAAAAGGTCACGTATCCACATAATTTGTATTTTAAAGGATATTGATACTTCACTCCGATTACCGATATAAATATGCCTTCAAAAAACAAAAAAAATAGCGATCCATTTTTAATAACGGCGTACTGCTTACCATCGAACTGTCATAATGGTTTAACTGTTAAAGCACAACAGCTAAAATGACGCCGAATTTAATTTTTCCGCTCTTATTGGGACACCTTTTATATGTAAGAACTTAAATGATGATTTGATATTACAGTCAATTGGAGCAATAGCAATGTGGTAGAGCGCTCGTTTAGTATCTCAGAGTAATCTGGATCGATACTTGGTGCTTCCCAAAATATATTTAATTTCAACACAGTTTCAGAGGCGCCTGGCATCGGCGCTGTTAAATGTAAAAAACAATTTCCAACGTGCTATTTCTATCGCAGTTCACACGACAAATTTTATCGGGATACTCGCTAAATAAACATATTCTTTATTAAAAACCTTAACAAATGATATCACATATTTAAACAAGGGACGTTATTTAAAGTTGGTGTTTTATATATTTTTAGTGGTCATTAAAAAAAAACAGCTCAGTGATATTTATCTACAATTTAGTTAATTAGAAGAAAAACTCTTAAATATTACTCGAATCAGGTTTCAAATATTAACGAGATACTGTTTATTAGTGTTCGTATCTGGAGGCAGTTTCCATCTCGTTTCCGTTTATCTCTAAGGTATATTGATAATTGATTTAGTATCTGCAATATTGTTAATTGATTTATCATCGGAGGTATTGATCCGAATCATTACAGTTCAATGGTTGGGCTATGCTACGGGCAATAATTAGTGATCTACAGATGTTACTGAACTTCCACAATAAAATTAAGGTTTAATGGGCAAAATCAGTGTTTTTCAAAATTAATATGGCAGTTACTTAAATAATATATTTTTTTAAATAAATTAAATTTTGTATAACACAAATGTTAAGTTATTAATTTGGAACTACTGTAGTTTCGAGAAACACAGTCCCTCCATCAACAGGTATAGAAGATAACTAAATTAAATATAGTTAAGATCTGTTTAGGTGAAGAGGAGGTATGTTAGGGGGGAACACCTAAATACAAAAATAAAAATAATAGTATTTATTAGAAAAATAAGTTGTATCAATGTGTCCAAGATTTAATATAAATGAAATATTAATTCTGGCGTCTTTTATCGGATTACTCAAAAGTATTTGAGATTTCGTAAAAAATAAAAAAGATGGCTTTCAAATAATGGAACGATAGATGTATTAATTTGAAAAGTGTAACATGTAGGTTCAAAAATTTGTCGTCAATATACTGTGGTGTTATAACATAATCGGTTAATGCACGTTCCCCGGATTGGAAGAGATCCAGGTTCGAATCCCTGTGGCAACAACAATATTTTTCGATAAAATTTATTATATATGTATTTATTTCTAATTAATGCATTTAATTTGTATTAAAGTGAATAAAGATCGAAAAAAAGAGATATTTTTTTCATATTTAACTGTAATACGTTTTATATCAAAAAGCCTAGTTCAGATTATAAACCTGTTATATTTTTAAAATAGTATTTTTAAAATACAATATAACTCAAAATTTCCCGATTTTTGAAAAGAGTTTGATTTTAAAAATAATTTCCATTATTGTAAAAAAAATATATGTATATTGAAAATGGACTTAGGTGAATTCGAACATAGACACATCTATCCTACTTAGCTCTATGAACACTGTAGTACTAGGTACATACCTGTGTATTACGTGGTACGTTTAGCTGTATCTATAATCTTGGGAAGACGGAACCCTGTGGAAGTCACGCTCAGCCTTCCAGTGCTCGACTCTTGACTTTAGCGTGAGATATTTAACTTTCAGTCCCAATCAAATACGTGACAGAAGTTTCCCCATATTGCGCCCTGCAAGTCAAATTTCAGACATTACATTCTACCTCACTCACTAGGCGGCAGCTCTATTATTTATTCTCGTTTAAAGTTTTTATTTAATTTGTTTATTTAATAATTCACTATACACATTATATTAAAATGCTGATACTCAGTGGCGTGCAGTAGTTACAAAGTTAGGTTATGTTGTTACCGATGAAGCTAATTAAATATAATATATAGGTATGCACACTAGGTATCAAAAAAAGTTAGATTATTTTGATTTTGAGAATAATTCTATTAATTAAAATTTAGAATACAATTGTAAATTTACTAGGTACTTTAAAAAAGGCAAGTTATTTTATTGCTAGGTACCATGCTTGATTTAAAATATTTTCTACAATTTCTCTTTCAGACAACGGATTAAAAATAATTCATTAATAGTATTCAAAAACATTTATTTAAATAACTAGCTTTACAAATTAGCATAGCCGAAACTCAATACAGAAATAGTTATATTTTGACATTTAATTTAATATTGGTAATAATATAACTTAATAATATCCTGAAAAATGTAAATTTGCTCGCTTAACAGATCAACCCCTCGGAATAACAAGGTTACATCTGACATTGACACTGTTTTTAGATAATGAGCTCAAAAGTGTTGATTGAATTTCAATATATATTCATGTATATTTTGTTTTGAGTATGCAAATAGGATCAGTTTTAAGGTCTCAACTTATTTTCAGTATTATTAATGACTACTAAGATGAAGAAGATTAAAAAAAAATTATGGATCATTAACAATAATGGTCCACAAATTAAAATAAATAACTGATTCAGTTGGAACTTTCAGTTCTTGCTATTTCCTTGATGTGCCCGGCGATTAGGGTGACGCGAATTTCCCCATAGTATGGTGAAAAAAGCACTTAACGCGGTGCATTTCTTAAGGGATTATCAGCATGGGTAACAGGGCCGTATAACCAATTAGGATTAGGTGAAAGTGTTTGCTTTCTTGGGGGAATTAAGGGACATTTTATGACGGTCCAACCCCAAGAAATGCATCTAATCCTGATTGTATATTGTCGAGGACGTACCTTTCCAAGGATAATACCCGGTCGGAAATTTTCGCAAGCCCGCCAAATTAGATGCATTCTCAGAATGCCGACAAGGCCTTCCAACGTTTTAGTATTTTCCGATTTTAGTGTAATAATGATAGACTAGGGTAATTTTAATGGTATAGCATGTGCGACCGACCTTACGATCCGCGCACACCCTAAGCCCCTGAGGGTTTAAAAAGGCCGGACGCGGCGGTGAAGAGAACACTTGGAGTTAAACACTTGCAGTTAGCAGTCACAGTTCGTCACAGACTTGGAGTTATGCAGTTAGCAGTCGCAGTTACAGTTGGAAAGTTAGACTCGGTCAGTGAGACTCGAACAGTTGCAGTGAGCCACTAGCCAGTTGGTTACTTGAAGACAGTTAAAGCTAACACAGACGGTTAACTTAGACACTATGAGAAATGGAAAAGTTAAAACTTTCGAGTTAATATTCTACTCCACCGTCAGCCATCAGACGGCTGGCGCTCGAGGTCGGCCAGCGTGAAGGAAACGCTTGGAACAACAGGCGAAACTAAGACTGTAAAATAGTGCAACTCGAGCGGAGATGGAAGGAAGGCAGTGCAGAGGAGCTGGTGAACAAGACCACCCACCAGAAGGACGGGATCGCAGAGCGGGCTTGAAGCCCCAGTCCCGCCCAGATCGCGCCGTCGGTCGCCATCCGCGCGGCGGACATCGATCCTCGAAGCCCGGACCGACCGAAATTAATTAAGGTAGAGTTAAGATTAATTTAAGAGTAGAATTAAGTAGACCGTAAGGTAATTTAAGATAATTTAGCCAAGGATTATTTTATGTCTCTCGCCTAGCCAATTTAATAAAGTTGTAAATATAGATTAATCATTGACTCATTAATTTTCATCCCCGCCTCCTTCTCAGTGACCAACGTTGCATTGAGATACGATGATCGGGCAGTGAGGAAAGCCCGACGCCGTATCATCCTTTAATATCTGTTAAATAGAATTAGTGTGTAAGGAAGAAAAAAATAATGATGCATTTGGAACCCATTTCACTCAATTACTCAAATTAGTTGGAATCTTATTTTGAGGGGTCGTGATGATACATTTTATCTACATAAACACCGAATACGGAAAAAACGTTTAGTCTGTTAAGTAAAGCAAATATGTATAAATATCATTTTATCCTTATTAAATATTCCTTTTCTAAAACAACAGCCTTAACCACAAATTGTTTAAAAAATGCAGAAAATGCCGACATAAGATTCAGTAAAAAAATATTTTGTTCAGTATAATAAGGATTAAAAAAACAAGTTAGGTTAATTCAAGACCCGAGTTCTAGCAATTCGCGGAGCAGAATGCACATGAAGTTATTACAAATGGTTGGCAAATAACTCACGGTTAGACAAAAGTCGTGGGTTACGTCACACACAAGCTAATCTGGGTAATAACGGCTTGAATTTTATAGGGTCTTTTGATAATAAAAAGATTATTTTATTTCCCAGAATTTTTAGTAATGTACAGCTTTTTATTGTTGCAGTGTACGCACCTGCTGATACTAGACTGTGTAAGGTAACAATATTACAAACAAAATACAATAATAGTGAAATGATAGAAAACTCCGGAAGAAATTTGAGGCAAGGATATATGGTGTATGTATTAGAGATCAGATATATAAAAAAGGTTGAAGTTTGGTAATTGAAGTAGCAAGTCAAAAAGTATTATTTGTTAATTTATTACAAGTTAATCGGAATCGTTTTCACCTACTTGGTATTTTCATTTCAATGAATACATTTTTATTGCAATTCCTACTAGTTGGGTTGCTCCTCTGATCATAAAAACAAATCATTATTTTGCCCCTATTGGTGCAGATTAGATTTTGTCCATCTTTCTACAAAATTTTACAAAAATATCTATTAAATTTTTCATTTGTTATATAGTGTCCAGTGGAAAAACTTCAAGATTAAATTAGAATTGCTCATAAACCAATAGAGTGAGGTAAGTGGGAGGAGTAGTGTTCGATGCGCGTGATTTTCGGATTTGCCAGTCGCAATGAGTCACTGGTCGGGAGCGCACCGCGTGTTCGCGGTTGAGCAATATTTAAAATGCGGTGATTCATTGATTCGTGCGCGTCGCGCTTTTTGTACTCGTTTTAATATTCGAGAAGTGAGTGATGGGGCGAGCAAGCAACTTATCTGGTGTTGGGTTAAAAGATTCAGACAAGAAGGAACAATGATTAACCAAACTCCTACGGGACCATCGACGACGGGAGCAGTGACGCCAGAACAATTACAAGCTCAAGTTCGACATGAAATTTATGCAATCCGCGTAAGAAAGATTACCACCTGTACTGGAATAAAAAAATCAACAGTGCGCGTTATTTTGAAAAATAAACTACAGTTTCACCCATACAAACTGAAAATTGGGTAGTTTTTCAACGAAAATGACTATTCTTTACGTGAAACCTTAGCGAAAACGAAGCTGGAATATTTTGGAACAGCACGAACGCTTGAAAACCATATTCAACCAGGTTCAACAATAGAACACAATTTAAGCAAGACGAGGCCACTCCACATAAAGATAGAGTTTCAATGGAGAAGCTGGGGGGAATTTTTCTCAATAAATTAATCAACAAGTACGGAGACATACCCTGGGCACTTCGGTCACCGAACCTTACACCGTCTGACTTTTTTTTGTGGGGATCCTTAAGTCAAGAGTTTACAGTAACAATCGTCGAAGAATTCAGGCCCTACAAGAAAATATCCACCGTGAAGTTACTGCCATGGAACCAACGCTTTGCTCTCGCGTGTTTTCAAATTTAAGAGTCCGTTTGTAAGAGTATCTTGAGAGAAACGGGCGGCGTTTAGACAATATTGTTTATAAAACATAAAATCCGCAGCGTTTAACTCCGTTTTATATAAATAAAATATGAGAATAACATTGTTTTTTTTTTTAATTTAAAATAAAACTTGAAAATTTCAAGTTTTATTTTAAATTTCTAGTGTTGCAATCCAAAATAATCCGAGGTCCTGGGGATAGCGGCTTCTTGTGGCATTGTTACGTGTCTAATAAAATAAGGTTAATTTAATGAATACACATATTTATTGTAAAGTTGTAATTTCAGAAAATGGTTCTGCGGTATTTTTAGTACAAATTAAATTAATCAAAATAATGTTGATTGTTTTTTAAAATGGAATTATAGATGTATCAATTATAAAAATATATAGAATATAAGTTCAAAATTTGTCGTAAACGTAATCGATTGCTGTAGTGAAATACGTACACGTTTCCCGGATAGGAAGAGATTTAGGTTCGATTACCGGAAGCAACCAAATATTTTTTCTATAAATTGATTTTTTCTGTGTATCTTCAAATTGATTAATTTAATTTGTATTACATTATAATAAAATAATGTATGTTTATTTAAAAAGGTGTAAAAATTAAGTAGTTTAGAAATGTATTTAATGATAACTATATTATGATACTAAAATATAATGTATGGTGGTATATTTTAGTTCGTCGATAATTAAATTGTAATGAGATAAGTCATGCAGTAATTGCTAGTTACTGAAATTTTTTATATTTTCTCCCTATTCGAGTAATTATATTCATCTGATACAAATGTTACAATATATTCATAGACGAATTCATGGCAATTCATAAAAGCTACTGTTGTCTTACTGTTACACTATGTAAGAATAAGGAATATAATATTTAGATTTGGACAGAAACACCGATGGTCTGATTAATAGCCCAATAATAATGCAACGCTCTCTTATTTGCAGCTTTTACATCTAATCTCACTCTGGACCGGCTTCCGTTTTTATTCTAGGAACCAGTGGTTATAAATTTACTGGTACACGGTTACTGAAACTCCGCGTTCTTCCCCAGGCGAAAGAAGCCTAAAAATAAACAGTGATTGTTGTTCCTGATACGCACACAAATAAGAGAACAAATACAAATCCTTTATCAATTTTCAAAATCACATGCAAACCGAGCCATTGATGGAGTTAACTTAATAATACGATATACATTTTATTATATCGAACTCCCTCGTGCGAATAAATTGTATTTCGCCTATCAAACCGTTCACACATGTCGGGCTTTGCTGAATTTATTTTTTACAATCGATTTAACGCCATCAAGCGGGAATCGCTTTGTGTGCGTTCAATTTATTTAAAAATATTATTTCTGTGTAGAGATATTTCTCGCACCACGTCCACATTTTATTTTATTAGAAAAACGAACGAAAATATAATGCAACTGAAATATTATTATTTGGTACTAACTGGTATCAACCAATGGCTCAGGATAGAAAAAACCTTATTTTTTTTACTATAGTGCTTAAAATACATATGGTGCCATAAAACTTTACCCACATGCTCTTAACATAACATAATTATTTATTTATAAGCAGTTTTAATATTAATATAAATTTTTAAAAACTTTATTTTGAATCGCTTTATGAGTTAAATTTAATATACCAACCGTTTTCGGAAAATACGATTTCCTTCATCAGGATGTCAAATAAACTAACTTAAAACCATATGTCAAATTGTTCTAATTTTACATAATTTTTTATTTATTTAATGAATAAATCTAGTATCTAACTAAACTTACTACGATGAAGAAAGATCTGGGAATTGATTAAATGATACACAATTATTGGAAAAGTTTAGTTGGTTGTTTATAATATTTTGGTTAATTTTACTTATTTCTAATGATTCTAAATTATCCCATTTAATACCAATATTGTTTATATGTAAAATAGACAATCACAAATTTTTATCAAAACTATGATCGTTTTCTAATAAATGATTGAAAAACTTTAAAAGACCATTGTAATTTAAACATCTTAAATGTTTTTAATACTATTTAATATTTAATGCGATTCGTTTTTTAAAAATATCGGTTTTGGAGAATGGATGTCTTAATATGATTTACATTTAAATTACACGCAAGTGAAATTATTTCAATTAAAAATGTTGAACGTCATCACTTTTACTTTAAATTGTTATTATTATTATTAGGGTTGGTGCTAAACTCTGAGTCTTTCGGGTCTATGACCGCCTCCAGGTCTCTCAACTGGGAATTTGTTGGCTCGTTGCATTCTTTCAAACATCGTTCTCCCATCACATTCTTGGACCCTCCAGTTCCCGTTGTTGGTCCCCCATTGATCGTTGAATCTACACATCTGTTTCGAGAGCAACAACAAAATTCTTTCAACGTCTCGATAAGTTTTTAGCTCCTAAACTGTACAACACACTTAATACTGGCTGGAAATTGTTCACTGACAAAAGAATTAAGTAAATATGGACTCAATAAATGATTCAAGTGGTAGCGATCAGTCAGAAGCATCGATATTCAAAATTCTAGCTTAATCAAAATACAATACACTAATGATTCACTCTACATTTATAATACATTCACTACACTTTTTTACTATCTCTATTTTTATTATTATGTATATTTCTGTCGAATCTTACTCTTTCCTTTTTAATTTTAATTAAATAATACTGCAACAATTCGGAAAATCTGTCTTCTTTAACACAGACAATAGTCTAGAAAAGTAGCCAGAACAATGATTAATACATCAGAGGTAGATACAGACTGCATTCCATACAGTAAATTAACTTATTACATTATTGTATTATTATATCAATGTATGTTCACTTTTAACAAATTAATGATAAATAAATAAATAGACCTCACGGTGTAACCACATCAAATAATATGTCCTGCTTATTTTAGCCATCTCGATGTCAATATTCTTGATTTTTTTTTGTGAGAAGAGATCCTTAATTGGTCCACGTATTCTTCAGAATTTTGTTTTCGAATACTCGAGTAGAATTCGTACTTTTACTCAGAAAGTACAGACAAATGTTTACAGTTTTGATGTTCCCGTTATTTTTGATGGGACACAGCCGGTGTAACAAAAAACCTTGTGTCAGAGTTTAAATTAGAAAGTTTAATATCGAGGAAATAACAAGCGTTTCTTTTTATGTCTCCATTCTCGGTCCCTAAATAAATATAAGGCTTTCATTATTGTACTTGCCACATTATCAAGAGGAAATTGGATGAGTGGATACTCGTGGGGAGATAGCGCGCCGGTAGTTTTTTGGTCATTTATATTGTGGGGTACTCGTTCGCAGAGTACGGCGGAAGCGGAGAACAATAAATAATATTTATCGTGGCGCCGAAATACCTTGCGCCGGCGCTGCCTGAAATATGAAGGAAAATATTATTACGGATGATTATTGCCTTATCGAAACAAAATAAATATTTGGCAGTGTAATATATTATATCCTGAATCGTATTCGCAGAATTATTGTCGATGGCTTCTTTACATTATTTTCTGTGATTAATTTTTTCCGCAATCTTGTGATAATATCCTTAGAAGACAATGTAAATTATCTAATCTATGATATTAAGTTAAATTTAAGTGAGAACACTAAGCTGGCAGTGCACTAGGTCCAACCCAACTTCATCTTCGGATGTCCCTGATGAGGAGTTCTATTCTAGACCGCCCATACTTTCACATGTGTGGACGTGCATCCGCAGAGCAGCAGAATTCTGAGTGACTGTCTTTCTTCCTTTTTTTTCCCCTCCTTTTTTGGTAATTGCATCGGACCTCTTCTGTTCGTAAGTTTCCCTTGACCAATGTACTCTTTGACGTCATTGTCCTCGGTTATATTTCCCAATGTTTAGAATATATGCCACATCTGCTCAAACTTACCTTCAGGGTGTCTTTGAATACTTTTCTTGATCTATTCTGCCTTCCACTTCAACATATAGGTATCGAACAAGGGCACTCACTAATGGGAGGAGTTTGATGATCCAAGCAGCTGAAACGAGGTTTCTGTGAGGAGTGGTGGTATTAGGGTGACATTATGGCATAGAGAACCTCGATAAGGAACCCTTGATCTATTCACTATCCTACATAGATGATATCTATTCAGTGACCGAAGCAATAGATGACAGAAACACCTGGAGGCTGTTGAGGCGCTCTCGACCCTTCTAGGATGATGGGTTGAAGATAAAAATTAATGATATTATTAAAATCAATGTCATTAGTGATACTATTTTCAAAAAATAAATGTTACACAGAAAATATCTCTCAAAAATTCCCAATGGAATGTTAGTTTAATTTCTAAAAATACTTGTCTTGTATGTATTTCATTTAATAAAATTGTCTATTTTTTATTAATATTCTTAAATACGCAATATTTAAGTTTTTTTTTATTTAATCTTAATATTTTTATTACTTCACACTGCGGAATTAATTTTTGTTTGCCAAAATAAATAACAAAAACAAATATTTATTCCATTTCCCGTGTTAGTATTTGGTATTGCCGTAATTAACCTTCGATAGCTAGTCCTGAGTTTTTTATTGATATTGTTGAATATATTAATTCAATCCATGCAAATAAAAATACACAAACCTTTGTGAAACTGGGCTGTTAGACGCCGAAACTTTATATAATTAATAAGAGAAAAAAAAAATAGACAAAATGTTTTTATATCATCGCCGTAAAATATATCCGTCCGATTCCGAAACTGTCTCTCGCCAGTAGAAGTTTATATTTATATACAGAATCATCAATGGTATGATAGACTGCCCTCAGATTGTTGGTGTGCTCGACTTTCACGCACCGTTAGGTTATCAAGACGCTATTCATTGTTCTATTACAGTGGTAATGTCAGAACTCATGTATTAGCTAACTCCGCAGTTTTCAGAATGCTTTCTTTGAGGAATGAATATGCGGAGGTAGTCGACATTTGTGCTGTAAATTTAAATCCTTATAGAACTACATTATTACAATTTTTTGTGTTTCAACTTAGTGGTGACGGATAAATTGCTTTACTTTACATTTTACATTAATTTTTAATTTTTATTTTGAGTGAAAAAATATGGTGACATATTATTTTTGTCTTTGTGTATTGTACTCCTGATGAAATTTTCTGTTATTTTACAAAGTATGTTAATGCCTGAATAAGGCGTGCATAATAATATAAACAATAAATATATTGTTTGCTTAGCTCACTTAATACTTAACAACATAGGCTTACCCGAGATAAAATAGGTTTTATCATAAAATTGGGACCACTGTAATATTCTTCTAAATAAGATAACCAAGTCTAAAATGTTAAAAAATAAATATATTTTCTCAAATTAATCCTTCCATCCGCGTAACGCACGTGGGACAATACGAAAAAAAGCAGGAAGTATAAAAATGTGGAATAGCGTGTTTTTGACAAAAATTTAAAAACGTGTGATTATCCCAAATTGGATTTGACGGCAAGTCTGTCATGTCAATGTGCGGAGAGGTTTTAATTGAAATTGAAGGCTTTTCGTGGAATTTTAATCCAACAAACGAGTGTACGAGATTAAAATGTTTTGAAGGTACGGCACAATAGAAACACACGAATTCCGACAGGAGTACATTTGATTATAACACAACGATATTTGATTTTTTAATAAACGCGAAATGAATTGGAGAATTTTTAATTCATTTCATTTTTTCATTTACTTCTGTGGCTTTATAGTCTCATACAAAACTCTCGTATGTTTATATAACAACATAAACTTACATTACATACCTCTAATTTAAATATATATTGTAGAAGTAGAGAACTGCGTTCTTCCCATTTATCGGCTAGTCAGTGACGAGCACAAGATCCGCGGGTTCTTCACCTCAGCAACTCGTACTCAGCCTTCATCGTAAACTGAGAAAAGTTTATAAGTAACACGTGGAGGTGATAACTAAACAAAATTAATCATGATAAAAATGGATTCTAATCAGAAAAGCAACATGAACAAAATAAACAAATACAAGTACAATCCACTTTAACTAATCGTCATATACAATGTTGATTCTTAGCAATCAGACTGACGTGATGGGATTCGTAAGCGAAATTGTAGATGATCACATCGCATTAAAATGCAGCCTACAGCGAGGCGAATAAATCAAAGGCGAAGAAACCAAAAGTGAAATCCAAAAGGAAACATCTTGTTTCCTATAAAGATTATTTACCAAGCGATTAGATTAACAAATTAATAGTAAATTATGTATTAATGGATGAACAAGATGAAAACATTTACTCTTTGGTTATACTGGATCGCTCACTACTGCATTTTATAACCGCTGACCGTAGAAATGACCCGCACTAATCTGACAGCTTTCTCGATGATTTGAAAACGAACAATAGATGGTGACCGTTTTTATAACTTTAAAAACAGACAAATTTAAGGGAAATTATTTGTGATTTCGTAGTACTTCACAATAGAACAAGATACGGGGTAATTTCGAATGTGAACCTAATTTATAATGTCACAATATAAATTGTGACGAGATCTTGTCCCATGTTGGATGCGCCAACGTGTGACGTCTTCGTCCTCCGGTTCGCTCAAGAGAAAGCAAGAGATACGTAGTCCTGATGCACAGAATTCACCATACCGTCTCCCATTCACATCAGTAATCATTCTCAAGGAAAAATTAATAGAATAAGTTTGAGATTTACAACATTATAACATTTAGCTTTTGCATACAAAATTTCAGCATAATAGAATAAGATAATGTTAAGAGTCTACAGGGTAATATAGGACAAAAAATAATATCACATCAGTGTGATTTCAATAAAAGACTTTCAACAAATCGTCTACAACATAATTAGCAACAAGCATTAAAATTAGAGGTGAAGAATGTGAGAATAATTATTATAATTTACTACCTCTTCAAAATTTTACAACTAATAATTTTCTTTACAACAATAAAACACAAGAACCTTTGCTCTTCAGGAACAATCTATAATTTGAATTCAGTTTTTAATGTTCCGAGTCACCCCGTAGTATATTAGGTGTCTCTTCGTACCGCCAACATCATAAAGGCTAGGTCACCTGATTCTTGGCGTGATTCCTGAAGTAGCGCAGAAACCCTTCCATCCTCATGCTGTAAAATATATTGAGCAGATGGAACCCAACTGTGTGCCCATTATGCTTAGCTCGTGAGTAATCCTTCACGAAGAAATTAGTATTGTCATCCAAATTACGCCTCACAAACGTCGTGATAGTAAGGGATTTTTACATCCTGCAAATACGCAAAACACAATAACAAAAACTCTTTATCAACATGGTATAGTATAACACAGATACCTAATATTTTATATTATTCTCACCCTTCCTTTTCTAAACATGAAATCACATTTTTTGATAATAATTTCACGAGCAGCTTGTATATTCATGATCTCGAACCGTCAACGATAAAATGCCATAGAGAAATTCCTTCTTATTGTGCAATGTTGCCATTTGCGAAATGTCAACTCAAAATAATACCTATATATACATATATTTATATAAAATATATACATATATTTGTATATGTTTATGTGATATGTAAACATCTTATTAAATTTTATAGATATGTAATTATTCAATCTAGAATCATCATCAAGGCTTCACAACCTCTGATTAGTTTCTTAGAACTTATTGATCACTGATTTATATTTCGCGCCGTTCTTCTCCATCTTGGCTTAAGACCTTTCTTATCTTCCGCATCTTGTTGGTCTTCAGTTTTAACTATTCGGTAATTCTATCTGCATGACTTAACTACCTATTTAAAAAATTGAGAATAACCCAATAAACTTATTTTTTCGGTCTAGAATAATGTAGCATTAATAAAATCCTCCTCGATATTCCTTTGTGAATAATGTATACGTATAACGTTATCGTAATATTACGTTGATAATATTCATAACAAAACTATATATGTATAAAATGGGCTAGACGAACGTGCAGACATAATTACCCAAAAGATCCTCCGAAAGAACTTCTCGACTGCCGTAAAAACGGGAATAATTTTGAAAAATTTGCGGATAAAAAATGTATGAATATGTTTACCCGTGTAAGTGATGTGCTGAACGCTGATACTAGCGCTCGTTCACGATGTTTGTTTGTTTGTTTGTTTGTTCGGAAAATGGATGTATGGGAACAGCATATTGATTTTGGCAGGCGGCCTAGTCAAGCAAGTTACTTGCTCGAGCTATATTTAAGCTAGAACAGCGTACTAATATAGTATCTAAATATACTAAATTATTATATTGTCTATGAATATAAACAAATGAGATTTTAATATCTATGTAATCTTTAATGGATATTTATTATATAATAAATTATATTATTTCATTTGTTTTGTTATACTTTTAAAATAAAGTTCTTAAATAATAGATTCCTCACTATAAAATGAAATAATGATGGTCCAAAATTTGACGTGAATGAAATACTAATTAAATGTTTTAATTAGAAAGATATACATATAAAATCAATTTTATCGAAAAGTATTATCGTTGCGATACCGAGATCCTAACCTGGATCTCTTTCCAAACCGGGGAAGGTGCATTATCCAACTATGCTACAGCGACTGTACTTTTAACGACAAATTTTTCGAACCCGTACTATGCTATCGCATTAAAAAAATGCACCTAAAAAGACTACGTATGTATGTTTCAAATTTATCGTAAATTTAAATAGTTATTAAAAATAATGCTTGGATAATTTCCCCAGTAAGCAAAAGTTCCTATCCCGGGAGTGACAATTTGTTTTTCGATAGATAAACTTTTAGATATCTTTGTATTTGATTCATATTATTTGTTATAAATTTTCTACATTTGTAAAACTGCCTGTATATGTCTGTAAATATTAAAATATTTACTTTATTTACTTTAGGTATACTGACAAATTTAAAAAAAGTACAATTAGTATTATTGTTGCATGCAAAAAGTAATATTTCATGATAAAATGATGATCGGTGCTGAACGAATTGACCTATTACTAAAATTGCCATCTGCACAAAAAAGGATTAAATATTTCATTAAAATTGAATGGGATATACAAGTGAATCGAGATATATTTTTCATCAGGTTACAGTATTACACTTTACTATTTGCGTAGAAAATTGATTACATTTCATATGATGCAAGCCTCACAACGGTAAATCCATATCAGCATGTACTACCCCAATCAAAAGTTCCGATACCTGTTAATTTTTATAAAAAAAAATCAATTTGAACCACCGGAATAACTCAATTTACAATCTTGTCTAGTTAGAACAGAAAGAAAGTACAAAAATATTCATTGATTCAAAATTACAACAAAATGCATTCTTATTTTTACGTACTAATTCAATTTTTATACATTTTCTTCAAAATAATATTCAATCATTACTTCAGTTATTGAACAAATTGTGATAAGATATCATAAATATTTCAATAATGTCATCAGTACTGACTCTATAAACCTCTAATGGATCATTGTCTTCTCAAGAGTGTTTTTTCAGTATATTTTTCTCGTCGCAACGTTGCTCTCTAGGAAAATATATCTTTGAGAACGTTTTTACTTCATTTTAGCTCAAAAAAGATCTTCCAAGAATCTTATAATTTTTATAAACTTAGTTTAGCTCAATAAACCTATTATTCTCATAGAGCTCTTTCCTGTGAGTGAGAATGTGCGAAAGCGTATAGCAATGATCTATCTATTACATATTTTAGCTCTAATATCTATGGGGTGGCTATATTTCCGTCAATATCATAGGATGCAATTATGTAAGACTCATAATTTAGTCATATGTCCACCCATACAATATTGTGGACTAGGTCTATCACACTCGGTATATATATATATATATATATATATAATTATCTATTAGATTGGTACATGAAATTTCACATTCTTATTGCGAATTATTATGTAAACTTTTGCTGTGAAAAGCGAAATTTGTAGCGTATATGAGTGCCGATGAAATACGTACCTATCTGATATGAATTTAAACTTGGATGTAGTAAGGATGCGGCAACTTGCAACATAAACAGAACATATGGTGAAGCTTCCATAAACATACGAACTGTACAACGTTGGTTCCAGAAGTTTCGTTTTGAGATAAATCGCTTCAAAAGCTTCAAGATATGCTCTAAGGCTTTCACTTCATCCACGGAAAATCCTGATAACAGAATGGAGTGTACATAATATTATTGATTTTTTTTTCTTAGATACTGGTGAAAGCTAATAGCGGATTGGTACCGTTAATATAATATTCAACAAATGCACATTGAATTGAAAAGACAGCATTCAGTATTCGTAAATAGACAGGGACTATTTTATTACATAACAATGCGAGACTCCGTATATATCCAATAACGATTTTGATACATAATGATTTAAATTAATTTATTAGGGTATAGGTCATTCGCTGGGGGTTACGGAGATGGACGATGCCGAAAAGTGCAGTGGTTAGAGAGCATTCTACTGGCTCTCTTTCGCACCTCTTGTGACTTGGACTGGATGAATTTCTGCCGGATTGTGATCGAGTTCTGTGACTGCAACACATAAATGTGACGTCTACCCTTTTCTTTTAGGGGTGTATGATTTCTATAGTTTATCTCTGGCTACCTTCTGAATTTAATGTGATAACGCGTCTCACGTCAAATTGTGCATATATGGCTCTGGTACGATGAAAGCGGACCCAACCTATGATGGTATTATGATGTTAATGACTGAAAGTAATAAAATAAAAAAATGTAATTATGTCAAATCAAAACTAGAGTAAACGACTATCAAAACGATTCAGGTTAGGGTGTAAAAAAAATATTTAAACTATGAGATTCTTCAGGGTTCACTAGACTTATCTCATGTATTTAAACATTTAGACATATTCTTAAAAATACACTAAATTCTCAATGAATACGTTATAAGAGGCTTTTACTTGTTTAAAAATCAGATCTTGTTCATAAACAGAAATGTATTCAAGCAGACAAGTAGATATTATTTTGATTAATAAAAATAAAATATTTTCCTGTGAAATTTGATATGCACCAATCTATTATCATAGATCCTGAAAGCAAGGGAGAAAAGACGGATAGATATGCCTTTAAAATATGGTGCTGGAGACACATGTTGCACACACATGATATGCACGAATGTCTCCATTCTGTAGGATCTGAACATCAAAGACAGACTCTCAACTATTTGTCAAAGATAAATCTTTAAATTTTTTGGACATCTTGAAAAAAGGGAGGACAGCTTGGAGATTCTTGTTGTGGTGGGCCACATCAAAGAACCGAAGGAAGAGGAAGATTCCCCATCCGTTAGACTGACTAAGTAGAAAAGGCAAAGTGTATTTCTCTGGTGATAGCTCTATG
Source organism: Eubasilissa regina (assembly GCA_022840565.1). Lineage (NCBI taxonomy): Eukaryota > Metazoa > Arthropoda > Insecta > Trichoptera > Phryganeidae > Eubasilissa > Eubasilissa regina. Next base: position 2,952,940 of record JAINEB010000019.1, read on the forward strand.
ATCTGAAGCATGGTTAAACGGGAGTTAATGAAGATTATAATCATGAAAGACCGACGTGATTAATGATTATTGTAGATCCGATTCAGTGCCTCCTGAAAAGTTAATAAAAGCAAGAATAATTTAAAAAAGTAAGATCAACCCCTGAATTTTGTTTTCATTATAACCTTTGAATCCTATCAAATTATTGAAAAGTGTGTATTGTAATTTTAACAAATAAGTAAATGATGTATTAGCAAGTGTCAGTTAACATTTCTTTTTTCTTTTCTTTCGTTTCTTTAAATATATATATATATATTTTTTTTACATTTATTTAAAATAAAATGTTCCTGTGTCGAGGTGGGCTATTGTTTAAGTGTTTGTTAATATTTTTGAGAATAATTGATGACTTTTTTTATTTTATCTTTTATTAAATATGTGCTCGTCGTTAAAACTTTTTTTAACATTTTTTTGTCTAATTATTTAATCCATTTTTAGTTTTTTTTTAATAATTAGTTTTTTAAATATTGCTCCATTTGTTGAATCTTTTATTTCCATGGGCATAATTCATACTTCTTACATTTTTTGATCTACAATTAATATCTTTTTTACGATGTAGCTGTTCATATATGGTTACAATACATTAATAATATAGTTCCAGAGTGGTTTTGAAGCATAACTGTCCATCCTGAAAAGGATCTTTAATACAATTTTATTTATTCATCAAGACATCTCTGAAGATGGAGGGTTTAAGATAATTTTTAGAACGAGGAATCAATATCGTACAACTGGAACATTCAAGAAAAAAATGACCTATAATATTATATATCATTCAAATTCATTTCTAAAGATAGTATAAGTATGCAGAAGCATGAAACATATGATATGAAATAGATTTACAAATACATAATACTTTTCTGTGAAATAACCAGAAAGTGATGTAAAGCCGATTCAAGCGATTCATCTCGCTAGTGCAGATATTGGAAATGAGTTAAAAAAGCGATTATTCCATGTACAGTGTGCACTGCTGTTCCGTATTCATGAATATGCGCACTGATTAAATGGTAAAAACGGTGGCCCGCGAGCAGCGCTGATTACAATCTACGAAGTGCTCAATTTGTTCCCCGGATTAAACGTGCAAGCTTGCTAGTGCAGTGGGTAGTATCTCAATATTACATCTATTGCATTGCTCAGTAACAATAAATTTTAAATGTATCTCGTATTTATATTATAATTGGCGTCTCTTCTAGGCTGGATCGTATTTTTTGTAGTAAATCTTTTGAAGAACCTAGGCCGGAATTCTGACATGGGAACACGAGCTATTGTCAAAGCGTTAGCTCAAAAAGTTACGGTACGAGCATACTTGTTTGCAGGAGATATAAATCTCCCGCAGTTGAGTTCCACTCCACATACTTCATCAAACTCTTTGAGGCAATGCCTTGACAATTGCACCGAAACATCGACTTAGGTTACCCCAAGAAAATCTTTGCGGTGGCCCTGCTCGCGACTCACAGATCTGCATAAATAAACACTCAACAACCATACAGTCCGCCTGGTACCCACCAAATTGCAAGCAACAATACACTGTGATCGAACCATTATAGGTAACCACCATAACTACTTACTCTTCTTCTAGCCAACTCCACGGACACATCTTCTTGCATGCACCTCGACACCACTTTCAGCGAACTTCTTATATCGTCAACTTTCTATAGAGTAACACACCAAGTTTTAAATTTAATCGAGCTTCAATTTCAATATCAGCTTCTTGATATTTGACAAAGTTATGTAAAAAGGCTTATCCTTTATTTTTATTCCATCAAAGAGCTTCATCAATAGCAATCTCATAATTATGCTACGAGAGCAAAATAAAATAGGCTCACCGTGAAGCCTAAAATGAAAAAAAGCTTTGGTCAATCCTTCCATATGTTTCTGGCCACCAAAGGCTATAATATTTTGCCGAGCAGTATGAAACAATTCTCGATGGACAAACTCAAACACCATCTTAGGAGTTGGTTATTGGGTGCTGGCAGAAAGAAAACTGAACATGGAATGATCACATGAACAGAACATCATTTTTTTACATTAATTTTTCTGTTTTGTATAGTGTTTCAATCATGAGATAGCGAAAATATTTTACTTATTTATTATGTTATTAGAATTCTTTATAACCCTGTTTTCTTAATTTTTAATATTTTTAGTTTAAATAATTTTTTATTTATTAAAGAGAACACATTCTTACTGTGGAGTTGTAATTAATCGGAACATATGCATATATTTATAATTAATACATTAAATTAGTATTTTTTTATTTATTATCTTAGTTTTATTAACCACAATTGAGTTTAAAAAACATCTACCGGTTTCGGAAAACACCTTTTCTTTCTTCAGGATGTCATAATTAATGTCATAGTTATGACATCCTGAAGAAGGAAAAGGTGTTTTCCGAAACCGGTAGATGTTTTTTAAACTCAATTGTGGTTAATAAAACTAAGATAATAAATAAAAAATATAAATATGAATTTTAACCACCAAGTTAATATTGCTAATTTTAAAAGTATCATTAAATTAGTATTTAAATTATTTATTTTATTAATAATTGTTTTCATATTTGTATAATAGACAACGGATGACCTTGTCTCCTTTAGTACAGACTTCGGTCTAGTTAAGAGACAGTGAACATCTCTTACATTATGAAGCTTGTTCGTCTTTTTTGTATATTTATAAGAATGTTTATGATATATAATATGTACGTATATTAAGAACATGAACAGAATAAAAAAAAATAACCGATTGTAAGTATAGTCACATCGCAATCCACCCACTCTAGCTGTTCACGTACACACTCACACAAATACCAGCCTCTACATTGGTAACCTTTCATATATACACGGGAGAAGCGAGGAGGCCCTCGATTCTCACCCTACACATCCTTCTGACACAAACAATCCTTATTGGTAACCCTAACGAGTTAACATAATTTTTAACATTAACCATCATACCATGTACAAAAAACGCGATTTTTAATCATTCTAGTATTTTGTATGCGTTTGAAATATTTTTAAATGGCTGTAATTTTTAAAATATTATAAATATGAATTAAATATATTAATTAGAAATATATACATAAAATCAATTTTATTGAAAAATTTTGTTGTTGCTATTAAGACATTTAATCGTTTTATTATTTGAAAAAGCCATCTATCTTATTTTTACAGAATCTCAAGTACCTTTGAGTAATCTGATAGCAGACGCCAGAGTTATCAATTCATTTTTATTTAATTTTGGACACGTTGATACAACTTTATTATTAAGAGAACACCTTCTTATTGTGAAATTGTAATTGTTCAGAACATAGGTCTGTGATATTTTAAATATTAATTAAATATATTAATTAGAAAGCTATACATATAAAATCAATTTTATAGAAAAATATTCTATTTATAATTTTATATGCATATCTTTCTAATTAATACATTTAATTCATGTTTAAAATATCACAGACCGTCTGTTCTGAATAATTACAACTTCACAATAAGAATGTGTTCTAATAAAAATATAATGTTTATTAATACCTAAATCATAGAATTCAATATATATTATTTTTAAATCTGCCACGTACATAAGTATCAAATACATGCGAAATACTAGAACAATTAAAAATTACATTTTTTATTAACGATACTTTACGTAGGTGAGGTCGATATGTACGCGACGTTCGGCGAGGTGATTAGTTCAAAGGGCTCAGTAAAGAGCTTGTAAGATGTATACCTTCCTATCAGTGGTGATGGAAAAGAGGTTACCAGGTATGTAAAATGCATATAGAGGTAGTGCCTACGGAGTTTGTTTTAGCTAGTTGTTGATTTTAATAAAACTATTAAAATATTACACGCATTCGTCTAGGTAAATAAACTTTAATACAATATTCAAAATATCTCCTTCTACGCTTCTCTGTTGCTAGTGTCGCGGGTTTACTGTCTGCTCGCGCTACTCTCTATATGTCATCAGTTTAGCGGGCCTTTATATTTTTATGTTATCTATTGCTTTCTTATCTTATCAGCTGTTCCACTCTCTGCCACTTCAGTCTTGCCACTAATATTCTGCGTTCTCGTAATCAGTTGGCTACATGTTCACTTATCTTTTCGTTCACTTAGAAATAATCCTCAGTACGGATCTATCTATGGTTTATTGGCATCCAGGCATTCTTGATTATCCATCAGGGGAGTACAATATTGTCGGCTTATTCTGAAGTTAGTATTTATTATTACCTGACTTAGATACAACAGAGTCAAAAGAATCAACTGAAAATATTACTTAATTAAACACATTTAAAATTGATATAATTAAATATGTAGATCTGAATTATCCAAAAACTGTGTTCACAAATTCTATTTTTCATTGCTGTGGGGCACCTTCCACGCTCTCTATAATTATAAGGGTTAGTTACGGTCGTAAGGATATAAAGAAGAATCTGGAAGAATAAGATAAGGGTAATCGAGTGCGTTGGTCAGGGTGAAAGATTTTTAACCTCATCGCTTCTTGTCGCCTTGTGTTGTTTTACTACTTGATAACAAATCAAAACCCAATTTTGATGAGGTGAAAAAGAGCTTTGTCACTGAAGAAGATCACTGCAAAATCAGGCATCACGTGATCTATAATCCAATCGGCAAACACATAGCGGTCTATGGTCTGCAGGCTTAAGTTCTTAACTGAATTTTGTTGGCATATGGACAATTTTTTTCGGTTAAAATCCATGGTTAAGTGAAGTTTCTGAAAATGCCTAATAATTTCTGGGAATAATGACGAAATGGGTTTCTTGAATTTTTCTTGTCATTTTAATTATTTTTATAGTCATATTTTTATTCCTTTTAGAATACATTATTATTATGATTTTGCAGTTTTTTCAGAACTTCTATGGTATTTTAATACAAAATGAATGTGTCAATTAGAAAGATATACAGAAAAGTCAATTTATCGCAAAAATATTTTGGTTGCTACCGAGATTTTAACCAGGATCTTTTGCTATCCGGTGAAGTGCTTTACCATTACGCCACATCAATCGTGTAAGTTGACAATAAAGTTTTGAACCTATATATACAGCAGCTCATTCAAATTGATATATCTGTTATTCCATTTTATGATTATTATTGCTTTTTTCTGTATTTTTCTAATTGATGCAATTAATTTGTAGTTATATTATAATTTTAAATAAAAATCACACTCTTGCGTCTTTGCACCAAGGACCAAACCGAGGTTGCGAAATGAGGCACTTGGCTCATGATTACAATGAAAAGTAACACTAAGTTTACGAATCTTCGCAAATGTCGAAATTTTCTTAAAAGTATTGCAAGATTGAAATACACTTTTCCATTTTGATACGCTGCGTGACAAATTTTCCTGGTTTACAGATGATGAATATTAAATAAAACAATTTTAGGTAATATAATTCGAAAATTGCGTAAAATTCAAATCTCTAAATATTCTACAAAATGAGATGCCTTTTTATAATTTCGGCAGCTTTATTCTTAATATTCAATTCTTATTCCTAAAATTCAAAGTGTACCATATAATGATTTCTTTCTATTGTATTCATATTATTCTACAGTATAATAATTATATTGTGTATGTTTTGTCGAGTATTGAGTGGGTCAGAAAAATAATACGTATAGTTGGTAGTTTTATTTTATTAAGGTATGTCTGTATATCTGTTTTAGCTTCGGACATTGAAAGTCATGTTTTTCTACACATTTTAAAAGGATCAACGAAAGCAAATGTATATGTAACTTCACAGGTCATAAGGTAACCAAGGATTATGAATTTTTTAATATTATATTTTTATTTTTGTAGATGAGTTATGTCCGGATGTGCAATAAATTTACAAATTCAAGTATCTATTTTTTATGATATAGGTGTCTAACAGAGACGAAGCTATTATTTTTATTTATAGGGGAAGGTAAGTTGGGCACACTCACAACTCTCCAAAACCTGGCCTGCGAATTAAAAATTGGAATTAAACTTAAACAGGTGAAAATTAATAGATCATTTATTTAAGTACATGGGAATATTTTGTTCTAATGTGTGTAAATTCCCTTAGTTAGAAATATTTTAAGACGTCACTTTCAATGATAGTTAAATTTTTTGTGTTTTTTACTAAATCGTGGGATCATATTATTCATTTATATCAGAAGTTATACACAAGATTTGATTTTTTTAAAAGTATTATTTAAGTAAAATCTTTACACTAATTTAAAACTGAATATTATTTGCCATTATTAAGACTATACAAGCTTTATAAGAGAGAGCGCCATCATTAGATACATTTTCAGCGTGCTACAAAATTGCCTAAATATGGAAAATTCTTGCATTAACGAAATATATTTTCTTATAATATTAAAGCCAAGATTATGGAGACAAATCTCTATTAAGGCAAATTAACAAAATGTTAAATTAATAGAATAATAACCGTTCAATTTGTAAGACATATTCTCAATTTTCGACGTTTTTAAAATATTATACTTTATTTAAGTGAAAAAACACGTTTTTAAATAATATATTATACTAAATCTCATGCTTTGAGGCTTCAGTTAGTATTTAAAATTAAGTTTTGTATCAAAAACGCAATAATTTCTTATGAAATAATATTTATATCGATTCTAGAAATTGCTAAAGTTTTTTTACGTCATTACGTCGGTCCCGAGCGGCATAACAGACGTCGAATCCACGCGGAATTTCGTTAAAAAATTGCGCAAATGTACGTTTTCACGGATATTTTATCCACAATATGAATTAATATTGAACTTATTCACAGAATTAGTAGTCAATTTCATAAATTCAATGTTTTTTTACTGATTTTACGGGAAAATAATGTTTTCTTGAACAAAGTAAACATTTTATGTGCGTTATTTTCATATAAGTTGCAATTAAATATTTCGTTTATATATAACATTGTTGTATTTTAAATACTAACTGTCTGTTTAATAAATAGTATGTAATTATGAAACAGATATCCAAATGGCAAAGTGGTGGTTTAAATTGATAAGATTAAACAAAACCACAAAAAAGCATCTGATGTAATTATTTAAAATTTAGATTGAGTACATCGACAAATTATTTAAATTTCAATGAATTAATTCAAATTACAACACACATTTTTATTTCATTCCATATATCAATATGAAAAAACGTGAAAAAGACTACAGACACGAATTATTTTTGACACTTGTATCGAATACGATATAATCAATTTTATTGATTATATATCTCTATTCAAACCTTCCTCTCTCGCATGATTTACGTAACAAATAACATTAATTATTTATCTGATATTTATGAGAATTTAACTATTCCCTCATCTTGAAAACATGTAATTCGGGTAGAATTTATTAAATTTCAAACTGAAAAAATGAAAGCATGCCCTTAAAAATACGTTTGAGATAAATCATTGATCTAAAATTAAAAAAAAAAACTTTTAATAGTGCTCTGTATTTTATAATTTTGAACAAAACAATTATTACAGTAACTTGGAAAAAAATATGTAGAATAATACTAAGGTATTTAAACGTTAAGTATTTAAATATGTATGCATTGATTTTATGATAAGACTCTTGGTAGTGACCAAAAATATAAGAGTTATTCTCATTCCGAGTGATTAGCAAGTTAGTTTTATTTTTAATTGCTTAGATTTATCGGTAATATAATAAATAAAATCTTACATTTCTATAATACTTTATTATCTATTTTAAGTTATTTTATTTATTATTTAGGATTTATGATAACAAAATAGATTATTCAAATTCCGGTAGCAACAACGATATTTTATTTTATATGTATATCTTTCTAATTAATATAGACCGTCTGTTCTGAATAATTACAACTTCACAATAAGAATGTGTTCTCCTTAATAATCACTGAGTATGTTAAACAAATTTGTTTATCCAATTCGGAATTCTTAATTTTAATATACTACAATCATTTGATTTATTTTTATAATTTTCATAAATTGTGGTTACCCTAGCCCTTTGATGCGACAGTTGGCTGCGTCGCCTCTCCGCGCGACAGTACCGTGGGGTAGCCTTGCATGGGCGCGATATTTGCGGGACAAATGGGTTTCAGATTACACATTGCATTAGCCGGGGTGCGCAACAGCTGTCACCGTAGCTATGGAGGGGGTAACCAAGTGGTATCTCCTCCCTGTGTATGTGGTCTATTTGAATTGTGTCTGAGTAGATCATACGCATTAAATCTGGCAACTTTTGTAGTACCTATAATGTAAAAAACTGAGTGGTTGATGTTTTTTTATATTAATTTTTTTTAAATTGTGTTCTTCTTTATAATGTGTACACACAATATCTATGTTTGATATTGTTTTTTTTATTTTATAACTTAAATGATATTACATAGAAGAAAAATACACAATGAAAATAAGTAACAAAATTACGCATCGGACAGAAAATTTATATTATAAAAAATATTTTTTGTTGTTTACAATATACATATCTACCCCTCAGAATAACAAGGTTCTACCTGACACTGACACTGTTTTGAGATAATGAGCTCAAATGTGTTGATTATTATGATATATTCTTGTATATTTTGTTTTGAGTATGCAAATATGATCAGTTTTAAGGTCTTAACTTATTTTCAGAATTATCAATGACCACTGTGAGATGAGGGAAATTTAAAATAAATAAAAACATTATAAATTAACAATAATGATCCATAAATTGAAAAAAATAACTGATGCAGTTGGAATTTTAAGATCTTGCTATTTCCTTTAATATCTGTTAAATAGAGTTGGTGTGTATGGAAGAAATAAAGAATAATGCGTTTAGAACCCTTTTCATGCAATTACTCGAATTAGTCCAAAATATTAGTTGGAACTTTGTTATTCTAAGGGGTCGATATAATAATGAAGAAGGGTGTATGTAATTGGAATAATTCAATAATGGAATTGATCGCAATTATAAATCTACGCATTGCTACTCTCGCTATCGGATTCACGATTTTTAAAAAAGTTTTGCAATTTTTATAACAAACTGAAATATTGAGTTTTAAATATTATTTTTCGATTTCTTCAGCTGAATTTGACTCATACTATATATTCTTTAGTGTAATAAAATAGATTTATTATTCAGACATGCTGTACAGGCTGTCCCAAAAGTGAATAGACTAATAAAATTTGAATAATTTTCTACAATTAATTATTATTTTATTTCAGATTTATAAAGCGTAATTCTTGAAAATTAAATATCGAGAAACTCGTGACGGAGAAATGTGTTAAAATAATGGAATTTTGTCTAGAAAATCAATGTTAACGCAAATTTTGTTTTGTTAATAAGTAACGGTTTGGTGTGGTGGAAATGCGAAAAGAGTTCTTGGACCTTATTTTTTCGAAGATTAGGCAGAAAACGCACTGACCGTCAATGGCGAAAGGTATCAAGAAATGCTAGAAAATTTCGTGCGTCCTGCACGTCCTGCAGGAGGTGGCAGCAAAATGGTGCTACTGTCCATACAGCTCGCCCGACAATTGAACTCTTAAGATAAATTTTTGGAACTTCTTTCTATGGGAGTATTTAAAAAATCGAGTATACCGTAACAACCTTTCAGCTATTGAAGGCCAACATCCGTGAAGAAATTGAAAAAATAAACCAAGAAACATTACGATATGTGATGGTTTAAGCCTTAGAAAGAGCACGTCAGTGTGAAGAGCTAAATAGTGGTTATTTAAAAGATGTAATTTTCAAAACTAAATAAAATTTACTTCCAAGAAGTGTGTTTTCTGTTTATGAAGAATAAATGTGAATTATCAAGAAATAAAAAAGTTATTTCATTTTGAAATGGTGTAGTAACTTTTAGACCACTCCGTATTATATAACTCATACATTTTATTCAGAAATAGTTCTAAAAAATATTACAAGTGGTACTAAAAAATTACTTTGTTTTCTTGTCATTTTCTGTTAAAAAAATTAATATGATTATGACACAGTTAGAAGAGAAAATAATTGTTAAATAAAAGAATTTTTATGTGAAAGATTAATTTTAACCAAAATCTCCGATAAAATATATTTAAAGTTTAAACGAAATATTTTATACTTATCGTATAGTTGAATTTTATAACGTTGTATCCGAGATGCACTATCGTTGTATCCAGGTAAAATATCAAAATATGATATATTACAAAAGCAATGTCGCAGTTGAGATGAAGATATGGCCATAGTTTTTTTTAAACATCACTATATACAATAAATTTATAAAATAATGAATAAGAAACGAGTTTTTAAATAAATAAATACGGAAAGGCTGAGAATGATATCGAAAGGAGGGTGACTGCAGGAAACAAAGTAAACGGTGCTTTGAATGGAATTATATCAGGAATATGTCAACCGAGGCAAGACTAGCGGTGCACATTGGAATCTTGGTACCGACACTGATGTATGGAAGTGAGGCCTGGAGCTGGCAGAAAAGGAACGAAAGTAGACTGAATGCAGTGGAAATGAGATCACTTAGACGTATTTGTGGCAAATCTATTTATGACAGAGTAAAGAATGAAGAAATAAGAAAAGAATGTAAAGCTGATGTTAGTATAGTGAGTAAGATTAAGAAAGGATCACTTAGGTGGTTTGGTCATATGGAAAGGATGAATGAGGAGAGAATGGTAAGAAAGATATATGACGCAAGTGTTGATAGAACCAGAAATAGAGGACGTCCGCGGAAGACTTGGCACGACCAGGTAAACCAGATAATGGAGGATGGTTCTGTTAGAAGCCTCAACAATCGGCGAGCTTGTATGACAAGATGTATGAATGTGGATGAGGCGAGAATTGTATGTCAGGACAGAAGAGTGTGGCGCTCTATCCTCTCTGCCTACCCCCACGGAGAAACGGCGTGATGGTAAGTAAGTAACATAATGTGTACTGGATGGTAAGGATTCATGTCTTTGGTAGTTTTTCATTAAAATTTATTTTTTAAATAATTGCATCGACAATATTTATTTTATATCCAACATAAATAAGTTATTTTCACTTTAAGTTGATAGCGCAGTAAAACTCAGATTATTCAAGTCTCAGATAATCTAGGTTTAAAACAAAAGTATTTTTTATCTTATTAAAAACAATCCATCCAAGATTGATTCAGTCTATATTACCTTCAATAATTGGGTTCTACTAAACGTGCATTAAAAGTTTTTTAAAACAATTCATTTCTGTATAATCAAACATTCTAAGGACGATTTCAAATGTATGATTTCTTAAGCTTATAATGTATTATAATATAACATCTGAGTTTATAACATGATTCCGTCAAACGTTGCATGACATTTCCTTCGGAATCCTTGATCGCAATTGAATAAAATTTTGATGTCATTTGTCATCGATGAGGATTGCACAGAGAACATACATTAGGCCCATAGAATAGAACGCTATACTTTTCTTTACTGACACAAAATTCTTGCTTCATCCTCATTCATACATTTTCTCCATGCTCATCGATTACGATGTTAACTGGACCACTTTCTAGCATATGGTATATCTGGTCATGGTATCTCCCATAGACGTCCCCTATTTCAGGTGCAATCAACACGTCATATATCTTTCTAACCACTCTCTCTTCAATTATTCACTCTACATAATTTATATGCTATGAATGTCACAAGATAGTGGTATGAAAATTTAATTGAGACATCAGTATACTGTGGTACAGAAAAAACTAATTAATTAATGATTTACTAAGGATATAACTCTTGAATAGTTCTTGGTCACTTGTTTGGCGTTTTACTACTTCACGGCAGAAGAATATGAATTAATAAATGTTTTTTTTTTAATTTTTTAAATTATTGATTCTGAAATGATTCTCTTTTAAACATTCTATTCCGTTCTCTTTCTCCCACATCCATCAAAATAGTGATATTAATATCTTAACAAGGCAATTTTATTGTATATATGTAAAAAAAATAATGTTTGGAAACATCAATCTTTTTATCCTTTACATACATTAGTTAGTTACATAAGTATGAATTAAAATTAAAATGATAATTTATTTATAATTAGTAGAAACCTCGGCTTTGTCTAAATGCAGATAAATTATTAATTAATTTATAATTGATACAAATTGTGAAAAATATTCAGCGTATTATCACAACGTTCCGTATTCCGTATTCCAGTGTTAATTTTGATAATTGAGTAAGTCATTTCAACCTTAACATTTTTTATTTTATCATAAGCTAAATGTCAAAATAAATTATTAATCTGGTAGACTAAATAAATGTTGAAAGATTGTGTCGTGTAATATAAAAATATTTTTTTCAAAATATTTAAAGGTTTTTAAAATGATTAAAAAAAAACCTTTAAATATTTTGAAACGATAGAAACATGACTTTTACCACTTTCATAATAATGGGCACATATATATGTTAAATACTAAATTAATGTATTAATTATAAATATATACATATAAAATCAATTTTGTCGAAAAATATTGTTTTAGCGTCACCGGGATTCGAACCTGGATCTTCATTTCCAATCCGGTGACGCTAAAACAATATTTTTCGACAAAATTGATTTTATATGTATATATTTATAATTAATACATTAATTTAGTATTTAAAATATCACAGACCTATGTTCTGAATAATTACAACTTCACAATAAGAATGTGTTTTCCTTAATAATATATGTTGTATCAACGTGTCCAAAATTTAATAAAAATGAATTGATAATTCTGGCGTCTGCAAATCGGTTTACTCAAAGGTATTTGAGATTCTGTAAAAATAATGTAGATGGCTTTCAAATAATGGAACGATAGGTGTATTAATTTGAAAAATGTAACATATAGTTTCGAAAATTTATCAAGAAAAATACTGGCGTTATAGCACAAAGGTAGTGCACTTCCCCGGATTGGAAATGAAGATCCAGGTTCGAATCCCGGTGACGCTAAAACAATATTTTTCGACAAAATTGATTTTATATGTATATATTTATAATTAATACATTAATTTAGTATTTAAAATATCACAGACCTATGTTCTGAATAATTACAACTTTACAATAAGAATGTGTTTTCCTTAACATATATATGTCCTCAGGGCTTTTACATAGAATTATCAAGGTCTGAATGTCTCAAACATTCTTTCAATATTACATAAAGTATCTTACAGTCGAGTATTGAAATTAATAAACAGCTGGCTTTATTTCCTTCTAACTTATAAAATAAATTTAATTTAAAGTTTTACGATATCGTACCCCGATGATGTACTGATAAATGTAGAGAAGTATCCAATATACTGGAAAAATATGCATCAAAAAAATTCCAGCCATTCTCAAGTTTTAAGGTTACAGACAAGCAGCCAGGCGTTGCCTTTAATATTTGTAGAGAAAATATTTTATAATTAAGTTTAATAAATTTGCTAGCTCTGTCAATTACAAAATTTGATGCTATATTAAAAAAAAAGAAAGATTTTCTGAATAATTTTCAGTTTTATAAGGTTTTAAAAGTTTTAACAAAAGTTGTTATAACTGTTGAACAAAATAATCCAAAAATAAATTTATGAAGCAACAGCTAATGTTTCAAGTTAGCTTTCTAAATTTTAACTGCCATCCTTGATTTTTATTGCTCTATGTAAATCCTGAGTGTAATAAAAAACTTTTTATTTCCGATAAGGATAAAACCTTAAGCAAGGAAAACTTAATGTATAAATTACAAAGCTTTTAAGAAATATTGGACATATGGCTCATTTATTGTATTAAGCTTTCGTGCAAATTTTAATTTAAGCAACAAACTGCTTCTTGACTCTTATTTCGTTTTAATATATTTATTTTATGGTCCATATTTTCCGAACCATTTAAATAAAATTATTCATATTTGCATTTTTAAAATAAAACGTGTTGTCATAAAATAATTATTTAAGTGAAAATATGAAGGTTGTAATATATTAAATGACGTCATAAAAATACGTTAAACGTAAGCATTAGAAAATTAATCAAATTAACTTTAAAATATAGTTGGTCAAAAGTAATGGTACCTCTCAGGGCTGTAACTTTTAAAATATTAATATTTCGCAATAAAAATATATCGATATGCTTAAAGAAGGTGAAAAATGAATTGTTTTTTAATTTATTGTATAATACTTGTTCAAGAGTCATAACCAATAAACGATTTTTTTATTAATATCTTAGAAGGATTTTAAGGTGTCAGAAAGGAAATAAAGGAATTTAATGAAAGATTCAGGATATTATTAGGAAGTGGTAGGTAATGGGATTGTCGTAGAATTGACGAAGGAATAGATTCAAAGAAAAGAGGAACGTAAGGAGTGCTGCAAATGCGTTTGATATTTGAACTCACGTTCAAAATTTTAACACGAAAATCACAGATAGTCACAAATGTAAGTCGGATATTCTAATCAATTTTTTATTTTCTTTTTTCAACAACATGGAGGACAGTTATTGTTAATACAAATTAAATTTATCAATTAGAAAAATATACAGAAAAAATCAATTTATCGAAAAATATTTTGGTTGCTGCCGGGATTCAAACCAGCATATTTTCATATCCAGGGAAATGCTTTACCATTACGCAATTGTATTAAAATACCACAGAAGTATATTGTAAAAAAAAGCAATTTCACAATAATAATGTGTTCTTCGGAAAAATATAAAATTGTTATTGTTTTCTTCGGACATGTTGTTAGAAAAAAAGATGAGTCTCGACAAATTTATAATCATAGGCACAATTGAGGAAAAACGAGTTTCATCACATGTAACCGCTAATTAGAACTAAATTTGTTCTTTTTTAATGGCATGTAAACTTATCTGTTACTTAATTATTAATTATTATGAATTATTGAACATTAGTAATGATTATTTTGTTTGCAGCAGATCGAAATTGTTGGAATGGAACATTTATTATTAAATGATCGATGAAAAAACTAGTAAAAAATAAAAAACACCTATGAAACTACTACAGAATTTTATAAAATCAAAATTCATATATCAAGCGTGAAGGCTTCACACTATACTGACGCTGACACGCTTCACCAATCACAGCATCGAAATGACGTTACGTCATCAAGTGTCGCGCATGTCGCGTGATGGAAAATAGGCCATGCGCCATTTCATTTGTTCAAAGAAAATACCACTTTTAATATTTACGAGTAGTTTAATAATATTCACTTGAATAATTTTAAATAGATATTCAGATTAGTGAATAGTGTGTCTGATTGTAAGATAATACAAAGTAATTTGAATTCCTTATTCAAATGATGTTCCAATAACCACCTACATCTTACTATCTCCAAGTGCCAATCTATTAGTTTAAAAAAAAAATTATCCTGTGAAATTTTTGTACTCTATCAGCGATGTTCACTTGGTATCAGTTAGGGAGATCAATGATCTTGGTGTAATATTTGACAGTAATTTATCATTCATTCCTCGCATTGATTCGATGACTAATAAAGATCTTAAAATGTTGGGATTATTTTGCGGACTGCAAAAAACTTTTCAGACCTGAACACTTATAAAGTTATTAGGAGAACACATTCTTATTGTGAAGTTGTAATTATTCAGAACATAGGTCTGTGATATTTTAAATATGAATTAAATGTATTAATTAGAAAGATATACATATAAAATCAATTTTATCAAAAAATATATGAGAATGTATTCTCCTAATAATATAGTTGTATCAGTGTGTTCTAAGTTTAATAAAAATGAATTGATTATTCTGGCATCTGCTATCAGATTACTCAAAGGTATTTGAGATTCTGTAAAAATAAGGTAGATGTCTCTTTCAAACAATAGAACGATTAAATGTATTAATATCAAAAAGGTAACATATAGGTTCGAAAATTTGTCGCTAAAAATATCGTCCCTGTAGCATAGTTGGATAATGCAACAACAATATTTTTGGTGGCGCAACAACAATATTTTTCGATAAAATTGATTTTATATGTATATATTTCTAATTAATATATTTAATTCATATTTAACTTATAAAGTTCTCTAAATTTCTCTAGTCAGATCTCAGGTAGAATATAATTACTAAGCATAACACATTCTTATTATGAAGTTATAGTTATTCAGACGGTCTGTGATATTTTAAATACTAATAACCGGTAGCGACAACAATTTTTTTTGTTAAAATTGTTTATGCGTATATATTTCATTAATACATGTATTTAGTATTTAAAATATAATTCACTTTACGGCGGATGAAACAATCCAGATAAAGTTTTTAAGATTCATTAATTTTAAATTAAATATACGCTTTGAGGATATCAATTATGAGTATCTCCTTAGCCGCCTGAAATTGTTAAAATTATCAGTGAGACATACGATGACCGACCTTAAATTTCTATAAAGGATCATTAATGATATGATAGACTGCCCCCAGATTTTTTTTCTACAACACAATTTTTTGTTCTACTACAGTGGTAATGTAAGAACTCATGCATTAGCTGACTCCGCAATCCCCAAAATGCATTCGTAAATTTAACTCTTTATAGGACTACATTATTACCATTTTTTGTACTTCATCTCAATGGTGACAGATAAATTTTATATTTATTTTACATTTTGACTATGAAAAAATATGCTGATATTATACATATTTTTTCTTTGTCTATTGTACTTTTGTAATTTGTTTTACAAATTTTGTTAATGCTTAATAATAATAATAAATTGTAATCAATTACTCTATAAGTCTACCAAATGAGAATTGACAAATATCTAACAAATCAAAATGGCGGCCAAACAAAATCAACCTGGAACATAATATTCATTCTGTTTAATGTAACATTAATTACACGGAAATAAGAAATATGATTTAGTAATACAATCGCCGAAATTAAAAATCAGAATATCAAAATATTTTTGACATTTAACAAGCTTTGAAAATGTTTGCTGAACCAGCAATCATAATTACAAAGGTCGCAATCCTAGCAGAGCCTTATCGTCGAAACCTGGAGATTATGCATGACCTGTCGCGCTGGCGTGTCGCAAGCTGATTGAAAATTTATTACACCGGTGACATCAGACTCTCTTTACAGCCTTCTTAGATCTCTAGAAAATTAGAAATTTAACTATAATGATATTAATTAAAATATATTGTCTAGGACCGACATTGCTATAACGCAAGACAGTGATAAAGAAATTAGATAAGTAGGTACTACTAAACTAAAATAAAATGTCAAAACTGTTAATCTTTCCTCTCCGGTGATGTAAACTGACTTGACATTGCCTCTAATTATGTGAATATCTCTGTAAATATACTAAATACACAGTTCACATTTTAAGAATTCCTCCGTAATATATTTATGTATAAAATAAAAAAAATTACAATATATAAGTACTTACCATATGCAACAACAAAACATGTATTCTCGAAGAACCTGTAGTGAATTTGTTAATACGTGTATGTGTACGTGCGGAATGGTACCTGAGGCGTAGTGCGCGGGGCGCGGGGCGCGGGGCGCGGGGCGCGGGGCGCGGGGCGCGGGGCGCGGGGCGCGGGGCGCGGGGCGCGGGGCGCGGGGCGCGGGGCGCCGGATGCTGATCGTCTCGATCGGCGAGAGGAGCCGAG
The DNA here is from genome assembly GCA_022840565.1 of Eubasilissa regina. Lineage (NCBI taxonomy): Eukaryota > Metazoa > Arthropoda > Insecta > Trichoptera > Phryganeidae > Eubasilissa > Eubasilissa regina. The sequence continues at coordinate 2,970,484 of JAINEB010000019.1, forward strand.
AACGAGAATGTACTGCAGCTTTCGTCAGAGCGTACGCTGGCTTTGTTAGATATGTCTTATACGCCTTTGTGCTGTTGTTCCGTATGACCAATGTTTTTTTCTCATTCTTAGCACTTTTTCACAAAAATTGATATATATATATTTTAAATTTTATTTATTTGACATTTTTTACAATTTTTTATAGCATGAATAAAGTATTTTACAATTTTTTTAAATTACATAGTTTATTTTCGCTTACCTCTCCAAAAAGAGACCAGCTCTTGTGCTTGGAGAGGGAGTTACACTACAATCATTTTATATAATACCTTACATATTCTATTCGTTGTCCATGTGTACTTCTGAAGTGTTCTGAAATATTATTTATTGTCCAGTTATGTGTTTTTAAAGTGTTCATTTAGTTTTTTTTTAAACTCTTTTATATCCTTTATTTCTTTAATTTGTGTAGGGATAGTAATATCTATTCAGAATAATTGATATATATACATATATAATATAATAATTGATATATATATATATATATATATATATATATCATTTATATATATATATATATATATATATATATATATATATATATATATATATATATATATATATATATATATATATTTAAGTGATATATGTGAACCCGGATAGTTACGAAATGAAGATAATTGCTATCGATAAATGGTATATAATGATTGACAATTGATCAACGTAGAATATAAAGTTCGCAGTATACCTAAATTTAAATGATAATGAACTGAAAATCTTAATCAAAAAGGGATGACCGATGGGGTAAAAAGGGCTTGCAGTGGAGGACCCGCACTGGGAACTAAAGCATCGATGGTCTCCCAGATCGGTGGTTTTCCAGATCGTAGGTGGTCCCCCACATCGGTGCTCTAACGACATAAAAAGATTGCAGGATAGAGTTGAATGCTCGATACTATGGAGATCATTGAAAGATACCCTGTGACAACTGTGTGTCACGTGGAATGAAAAAAGAGTATTAGTATATTTTTTGATAAAGAATAAATACAAAAATACACGAGAAAAATTATGTAGACAAATTCAATCAGAGAGATATATATTTCATGATTAAATTCTAAGATGTATATTGCCTTACGCGGGTTGTAATGTTGCCCTATGCATTATTTAATAAAACTGATTACATCTGTTTCTTGATGGAATTTCAGATAACCTCGTGGTGCCTACCTCCTTATATTTTCACCTTGCGTCGTGCTTTCCACCTTAACTCGATTAAATTATTTGCCATGATAAATTTTACAGAATACGATATCCTTAAGTTTTAATTATTATTATTAGTTTTTTTATACATGGGAAATGGTATTTTATGAACACTCGCGATCAATAAAACAGTGTGAGAGGAATAGAGATAAAAAAGAATAATCTGGCTATTCAAATCTGGCCAATAAGCACAGTTATGTAGGTAATTGTTAGCAAAAGTATCGATACTGATTAGTGGTTGTTTTCGATTGATACTGATTAGTGATTAAGATGAAACAAAATACATTTAGCTCGAGATATGTAATTTTTTTATATTTTTGATAAATAGATAATTAACAAGACATTAATGACCCTTACAGATAGTCTTACGAATATAATAAAGTACAAAGTAAAAACATATTAAGACGATTAGGAGAAGAATATGTTACAAAATGCACTTATTGTGGTTAAAGAATTAGAAACACAGTGAAGGAAAAAATATGAGTACGTTACGAATTGATAATTCAAAAGAATTAATAAAATAATAAAATTGCGAGTCCCATGGAACACGAGACGTGTAACCGTTCTCAGCAAAGCGAATAGTCGCAACTGACTGTATGGCAAGTATGCATTAAATATTTCAACGACTATTAACTATGTAAAATATAATTTCGCTATTATAATTAATAAAAAAACCTACCTAATAACAAGAGAACGGGTGTCATATACTAAATTAAGTTTATTAAATATTTAAAATGAAATGAAGCAAGCGTGTACACTAAGAAGATGAGGTCTTTTAAAGCATACTTACATTCTCCTTCTTAATCTTACTCTTTTTGGAGTAATTGTGGCCATTCGTCACTCTATTTGCAAGTTTCTAACACTACAGCGGAAATTATTTGATACCATTAAACGCGACCTATTATAGATTTATAGATTATTTTTGAAGCTATTTATTTATTTTAGTCTCCGCAGGATCTTTTTACTCTGTATGTGATTTAGTACAACAATATAATTGGATGATAATGATAATCCAATTGGGTAGAGGTCAATCAGAAGCAGCGCTATCCAACATTCCAACACAATCATTATACAGTGCCTACACTAGTTTTATAACACTCTCACTATATATTTTTTTCTCTATTTTTATATTTATTCCTGTCGAATCTTTATCTTTTTTTAATTAAATAACACCACAACATCACGAAAAAAACCGGTTACACAGACGGCAGTCTAGCAAAGTAGCCAGGATAATGCTGTATATATCAGAGGTGGAGTCTACTCCATCCCACACAATCAACTACGAGTATATACTTAATTACAATATAATTGTATCTTATGTTTATCATGTTATATTACAATATTGTCACCTCTGTTACAAAAAAAACATGTGTGACAATAAAGTGTAATAAATAAATAATACTTTTGGCAAGGCATTGAAATTATGGGAGTGATGATTAAAGCCACCATCGTCTCTTCCAGCTGACCGACGACGCAGGCGGTATCTGAACCCGAGGGAAAAGTTGATATTAGCAATGGGTCCAAACTGTACGAAGTACTTCAATGAACTAGTTCTTTATACTCATGCTTCGTAGTTCACACATTTTAAATCGTGCTGACCCTTTAATTTAATAACGGTTTAAATAACGAATTAACCACACTTCATTGTATTATATGAAGTGCGAAGCGATTGCGACCTGCAGAGATTGAGAGTGGGCCAACCAGTAGTACCAACCTACTTCAAATAAAGCGTTAATTTTGAACGCTTCAAGTTGGTGAACGTGCATTTCGCGAAGCGATCATTACAAAATGTTTTGTCCTTCGCTAATTGGTATCGGGATGAGCGACGAGGCGAAACTGGTGGTGGCTCCTTTTGATGTAGCCTCGTCCTCAGATCTGGATGTCGCCTGTGTCATCGGTCAACTGGAATCGGCGATAATGGCGGTGGATTTGAATAGCCGTCACAACAAAATAAATTATGTAAATAAAAAAAAGGATTATGTGTCGTTTATCTTGTCTACTGAAGTGAATATATATTTTACAATATTATAAAATCTATTGTTATATTCAACTTGGATAGCCTATCTTCGAATACCCTGTAGCAAGAATATAGCCGATACTCCTGGCCAATTATTACTACAGTTTCGCATTGCAAATTATACGGTGGCTTCAATGATCGTGCAGCATATGTATAACCCCGTCATCTGTTCTCTGCAGTCAGACCTCTACCTCCATTAAAACTATAATCCGAGTCCTTTGAACTGTCTGCGTGATATCTGTTCTATATTATGTGATACGAGCATATTGAGGGGTTTGTTTATTAATTGATATAGTGAATGGCGCTTTAAATTGAATTATAACTAATGGAAACTTGTTAATCAAGGGAAAATTAGCGGTCCATAATTGAGTCTTGGTACCGACACTAGTATATGGAAGTGAAGTCTGGAGGTGGCAGAAGAGGAATGAAAGTCAAGTGAATGTAGTGGAAATTAGATCACTTAAGGGTATATGTGGTAAATCCATTTATGACGATGTAAATAAGAAAAAATTAATGTAAATTAAGATCACTTAGGTGGTTTGGTTATATGGATCGGATGAATGAGTAGAAAATGGTAAGAAAGATATATGATGCAAGTGTCGATGGCATCAGAAATAGAGGACGTCTACGGAAGACTTGGTATGACCAGGTAAATCAGACGGTCCTGTTAGAAGTCACAATAATCGGCGCTCTTGTATGAGAAAATATATGAAGGTGGAGAAGGCGTGAATTGAGTGTCAGTACAGAAGAGTGTGGTGCTCTATCCTCTTTGCCTACCCCTGCAGGGAAACGGCGTGATGGTAAGTGATTGAGTACAGCATATAAATTACAATATTTGTTGTCAAACTACTCAGTTTCCCCGAATAAAAATGGTTCAAATTTGAATCTCGGTAGCACGTTTTCTATTCATAATTGAAAACTCACCAAAATTTTGATCGCAAAGATTGTTATTCATAATTTATTATAAATTAAAACATATTTTTTGGCGTTGAAATTTTAGAACATATTTTTGTGATATTTTTAATAATCAATTTTAAAAATATACAATTAATATTTTAGTTGCTACCGGGAAAACGCGTTATTCAGCCACCTGTAGGATAGTCATCTTTAGACAAGAGAGAGACGATAATGATGATAAATTGAAGAAACAAAATTATGTAAACTTATTTCCCGTATAATATTTTTATGTAGTAGTAATTCATGAAAGAGATAATTAATTCTTGTTTAGTAACAAAAGTACAACAATTTTCTCTGTTTTTTCTCTCACTCATGATCCCAGAACGTGCCGGACGATTTTAAGTATTAGGAACTAGATTTTTAAAGAAAAATAACAACGCTTAATTTTAGAAATCGAATTTTTTTTATATTACCATTCTTTAATCAAATGAAAATATGAAATAAAATGATATATTTATCGGTGACGCCAGACTCCACAATGCAGGCGACGCAGTAGAAAGAAAACGTATGTAACGACGTCATAACTTTACCGATTCAGCAAATAGAAATGCCGAGCTTGGCAACTTCGCCGTAGAAATTCAACGTAATTAATTTCAACACATGCAAAAGTTTTAATGTAAATCTTCCAACTTTAAGAATAAAAACTGCATTTTATATGACACAGTATATAACACTTTTGCATTATCGGAAATTCCTGCCTGAAAATTTAAAAAAATAAAAAAAAACATTATATTTGGTAAGTTAGGGGAAATAGAGATAAGTCGTACGCTAGTATGTTCGTGTAAGTGTATCGCTGAGTCTGAATCTCTTAAAATGATCGTAAACGATAATGGTAGAAAAGGTTAATAGATTTACATTGAATTTATGCACATGCAGTATATATGCTGAAAGGGACACACCTTTTCCCGGAACCGTTTCAGAAGTTTAAACTTCCTTCATCGTTTCCTCTCAGCAATGTTTACATTAATCGCGGCTTAACTTTAATTTGTAAACCTAGACTTTAGTGAAGCATATAAACATATAGGCATAATTTATTAAACAAGATTACGAAACAATTAAATTTTGTTAGACTAAAACTAGACTTTATTTGCCCTTCAAATGGTGTCTTTATTTAAAGATAAAATTAGGTTACAGATGTATACAATTTATTAATTTATTTGACATAATTTTTTTATACATCAGAAGTGTGGATACAATAATATAATATACTAATTAATTTACTATGTGGGATGTAGTAGGTATCCACCTCTGATATAAACCAAATTTCCTGTCTACTTTGCTAGCATTTGCTAGACAGTCTGTGTTAAAGTAGACAGTTTTTTCCGCATTGAATGTGTTATAGATGTAAAGTGAATAATTAGTGTATTGTATTGTGATTAAGCTGGAATTTTGAACAGCGATGCTTCTGACTGATCTTTACCCGATTGAATCATGTATAAAGTATTATTTTATCAGCATATTTTTTTTTGTAACTGAACGATATTTAAGAAAAGAAAAGGGAATAAAATAACATGGTCAGTGAGTAATGTCAATTGTACACAAAGTGAATGGATTTAAATCTCACTATCATTTTAGTACAAGAGAACCAGTGTGGAAGTGAAGGGCGAAGCTGAATAGTATTTTATAGAAATAAGAACACATATTTTGAAAAGGGATATCAAGAAAAAATGATTTGGGTAGGTTGCCATCTGTTGAAAAAATAAAATACTACCCTTATAGTACTGTAAAGTGGTGTCAGAATTCATTATATTTTATGAGGCTTATATTCATTGAGACTTCAGAGTCCTGTCAGTATATTAAGGTTTAAAAGATTTTTTTTTAGAAATAAATATTCATCTGTGTAAAAAAACATACGTTATTAATAATTTATTAAACAAATAAAAGCTAAACAAATATCAGATATCTCATAGATACCATTTAATGGAAAATGTGGAGGTAATTACAAGGCTACTCGAGTCCACATGCTAACATATATACAACTTTCAAAAATTAAATAAATGTGGAGATTGAGGGGTGAGAATTGGTTGTATGTATAAAGTGATCACTTAAGCCAGCCGAAGACAGGTCGCAAGCCCTGTAATTACTCCATATTTTCCATTAAATATAATAAAAAATAGCTTTGTCTCTATGATATATCTAATATTTGTTTAATAAAAATTCAGCAATTGTGTGTTCTTGGACAAATTCAAATAAAATAATAAAACTAAATAAAATCTGTTTGATGAAATACTTATTGATTCAAAATGTGTTGGCAGTTTTTCAAAATTGAATTATGTTTACATATTTATATAGATATATTGAATACAAAAATACATACATATATCTAAAAAATTACAATACACAAACAATTTAATAAAATCAAAAACCTAAATAAAGATCAAACAAAAATAATTATATATTAATAAAATATAAATAAAGAAACACATCGAAAGACAAAAACGCACGTATTAGCCTAAAATCAATTGAAGTCCCCTAATAAAGTTTTTCAAATAGTATCATCCCACCCAAATTTTGTTTCGAAAAATTACATGAATTTATTTGTTTACATCGTATTTTACTAGAAAACATAACATACCTGTTTGAACAAACCGACAAAATCATTCACTTCAGAATTTTTTCGTTAGTCGTAATTTTGAGGACTAATTTCTCCTTAATGAAATTTTTTCTGACTGACCATATAAATTATGAAAACTTTTAAACACATACACATGCACCGCTCGTCGCTGGGTCACTACCTGACAATGACAATTTGAAAATGGTCAAATGGGATTAACTCAAATAACTTGTTTGAAATGAATAACATCAAGAAAAAATTGAAAGTCTCTAGTCTCAAGTCCCGGGACTCTAGACAGCAAAACATCATGGAATTCCCGGGAATTCATTCCCGTGTTGTCTCGACACACAATCCTAGTCCTGACGGCCCAAGCTGTCAGTACAGCTAGCTGTGTAGCTAGAGTAGGTTGATTGCTGATCTATATAAAGGCGTCAGCTATAAAATCAGTGCAATTAATTCCTTTGATGGTGATGTGGTGCATGGCAGTATAAGATGATTTGTAATTGTTATAGTGAGTAAGATTAAGAAAGGATCACTAAGGTGGTTTGCTCATATGAAACGGATGAATGAGAAGAGAATGGTAAGAAAGATATATGCATGAAAATCAGATACTGGAGGATGGTTCTGTTAAAGCCTCAAAAATCGGCGAGCTTCTATGAGAAGATGTATAAATATGGATAAGGCGAGAATTGTGTGTCAGGACAGAAGAATGTAGCGCTCTATCCTTTCTGCCTACCCCCGCTGAGAAACGGCGTGATTATAAATTAGTTAGTTAATAAATTACGTAAATTAAACGAATTTCGTGTTTTTTATTCTATAAATGTTATTCAAAACTAAATCTTTGATGTTGTTTAGTAAATTCCACGTCTCGTTTAATGACCCTGATCTAACGAATGTCATTGTCCAGCCCAACCAGATGGAAACTCATGCCCATGACGTCAGATATTATTAGATCCTCCTTGCACATGCAGATTGGTTTGCAAGCGTAATAGTGCTGCATACATCTTGTGAGAGTTATTAGGGGGTTGTCGTATAATAACATATTTAGAAATTGCACTTGCCGGGTATATAAATTAATTCTGCCTAGATTAAATTTATTCCGGAAAAAAACGCAAACTACTCGGGATTATAGATATACAAATTGTATCGAATTTGTAAACCACACTTTTGGCACGTTTTTTCAAATCGGTTGCGACCGTTGTTATTGACATAATTCCGAATTCAACTTCCTATCCATATATTTCTTAATGCTTGTTTTGTTGGTGTGAATTGTGACCTTGCGGTCAGTAGACGTCAACTAACTTGACCAATATTTGTTCGATCTCGACATCACGATAGCATTTGCAATGTAGACTTTTTAGCTCCAGTGCACCAGCACTGTAGTGTGTGATATTGTGTTTTGATCACGTATTGTTTGTTATCTGTGTGCCGTGGGTGAACTTGTGACATCGCCGTATTCAATTGGGATGGGAGATTGTCTCATCCGCGTGCCTGATCTCGCCGGCGACTGCGGGGATTACGAAGGCGTCATATACAAGGTAAGGCGAGCAGATCACTGGCTCTTAGACTAGAATTCTATCCCCTCCCGACCTAATCCTGTACCAAAATTTCTCTACTTCCCTTCCCTACCCTGCAGTGATTCTGATTTACGACCGGAATTGTCGTATTTCGATTGCGCAATTCGTTCATTTGGATCCTATCGGTGCAGGATATACAGTTTGAAGTGTGATTTACGAATTCGGAACACAAATATTTAAAATAAAGCAGGTAAATCCCTTAAAAAGATACACAGTAAATATACCAAAAAAATATTGTGACCGTCGAGACTCGAACTAGTATACTCATAAAATATTGATAATAAGTGAGACATTTACTTTTACATTTAAAAAAAAATTTATGCACACGGAATACGTGTCATATCAATATTCTTACTATTTTCAAACTAAGCTAAACGCATGTGCTATGAAAACAGGACTAAATTGTTGGTTTCTCTATCATTGGACGAGTATCTTAATCAAAAGACCAACAAATACGTCAATTGATTTATTTATATTGTAAGATTTTTAAGAAACATTGCAATTTAAAATATGGTAGCTATAGCTACAATGGTAGTTTGATTAAACTGATTAGTTCTACATTGCGGGAAATGGAATAGTGTAGACCGACTTTACCGAAGGTAATTGTCTTATTATAAAGACTTATGTTCGTTATAACGGCAAGATTATTGACATCTTAGGTCAAACAAAAAAAAAGTAGCAAAGTTCTATTTTCTAAACTAAAGGGTGTTTTTTTAGAGGTTTGTTTTTTGAATTGGTAACACATCAATTTGACAGTTGATAGCTGATTTGTGCTGTTTGATTTGCTATTTTACCATTTTTAAAAGCGTGGTTCAGTTCGCGAAACCTACCGTGCGCTACGTCAATTTTACGGTCGACATAATCGTCCATCCGAGCAAGTAATTCCAATAACCATGGATCGTTTTTACATTGAATGAAATTAATATGGAAGAGCTGTAGTTTCAATAAGACGGCGTAACATGCCACACAGCGCGCGCCACATTCAATTTATTGAAGGAAACGTTCGGTGAGCACATAATTTCGCGTAATGGACTTGTGGATTGGCCTCCAAGATCATGTGATTATTTTCTGTGGAGTTATGTAAAGTCGCTAGTCTACGCCAATAAACCAGAGACGATAGACGACTTGGAATCCAACATTCGTCGCGTGCTCCAAAAAGAGGTCGAAAATTAGAGTTTCCAGATAACGCTTTATTTGAGCCAGCCGCGGCGCCCATATGCGCAAAATCATATTTAAACACTTATGGTATAAAATTTTCTTCCGATAAAGCCAATACAATAACCATGATTTTTATTTAATTTATTTCATTTAAAATTTTTATACCTCTAAAAAAACACCTTTTATTGTAGTCAAGCATACCCAATAAGAAATTGGCGGAGTACAGTGACGAATGATAACCATATTATTTCAGATATACATAGATACTTCAGAAATGTCTTCAACACTATTACTAACAACAAACACGTTGCGTCGTGCAGAGACAATACCTTCTATCCACTTTCAAGTCTGATACGCATCAGTGATTGTAAATAATAATTATTAATATAATACTGTTTTGTTAAACGATAGGCACATTGCAGAGTCTCTATGTAAGTACCTAGTACGAGATATTTTTTATAACAACCCCTCATTTCTTAATGGGTTCCCAACATACATACATCATTCTTTTGTCGGCATTCTTTGCCATCATACAATAATTTCTTTTCCTCTTAGAGCACAAAGGCTGTATGTCAGTATATGTCTTATTTTTATTAAGTAGGTACCTAAATGTCTCGTATATTAGTAGTCGTCTATTTGTGGTAATATATGGGTATGGATATTTATAAATACATTTAAATATTGAAACCATCACAACAACGCCTATAGAGAATTTTATAATTAAATTAATTGATTGCAAAAGTAAAGTTTTTATATTTATCGAATTCTAAAACAACTTAATATATGTTCCTTTATGTTAAATATAAATTTATAACAAAATAATAAAAATAAATGAATTTCTATACATATATTTTATTAACGCATATCTTTATAATAAGAAACGCCAAAGTAACTAAATTTTAGATTAATCACGATATTTGTTATACGCCAACCGGTTTCGCTTGGTTCAAGATTCGTCAAGATGTATTTAAAACTAACAATAAATACAAAAATAGTGCACTTATATATATATATATATATACATAAAGAGAGAGATAGAATATAAAACTACATGTGAACTCTCTCTTTCACATGTAATTTTATATTCTATCTATGTTTTAAGTATGCCTTATTTTAAGCTTGAGCTAAGAGAACTAGTTGGGATACAATAAATTTCGTAGTTTCATACAAAGTGATTGTATTTAATTTAATCTAATATGTTAAACCACGAAGTGATTGATATCTACGAAAAAAATATAAAAATAACTAAAATTTGTATTATTATTATTTAAATTATCTCAAAATAGGACCACGTAATGAGGCAAAATATGTTGAAAGCTACACCTAATGTGATTAGTAAAGTTTGCGAATCGACTGAATATTATAACTAAACTACTAAACCTGACATGTATGTTCTCGAGATCGAGTCTCGTAAGATATTCGTGGATAAGCGATTAACTTAGTTTGAAAAATATTAAGAGTATCAGTGTTCAAAGGTTTTTGGTGATTATTTTGTGAATTAAGTTGAAACACTTTGTTTTATTGCCCATTAAATCCTTTCTCTTATCCATTTTAACTCCACCCCGACCCCCACCTACCTTAACTCCAGATACACCCTTAATTACTTTTTAAATTAAATTTTTTTATTTTTTTAAATTTAATTTTAAATTTTAGTTGAATTGTGTTATTCATAAAGCGAAGATGTTCCAGAAAACGTTCTAACGTTTAAAATAATAAAATATAGTGGAATAAAATAAAGTGTTTCAACTCAATTTAGAAAATAATCACCAAAAATTCGGTTCATAACATTTTCTCAAATATAGCTTTAGCTTGTGATACTTACTTCTCTCACTGCTGCCTTCCAGTAACAATCTGCAAATACATCCTCGAAACCACAGTATAATCATTTTGGCGTTATTTCATTACATGAGAATATTAAAAAACAAGGAAATAAAACCCGAAAACTTATTTTAAATGACAAAATCTTCAATACGATGCATCGTCTTTATTTGTTTTCGATGAATTGTCAAATTTTTGTGAGTGACAGGTGTCTGGTGTAGCTATATCAAAACTAAAAACAGAGATTTTTCAGAAACAGCCTAATAAAGGACGATGGCATTTTCAAAACATGGTTCTTTCATGCCACTTTTCCCCCATAACATAAGATGACCCAAAAAGTGAGAACATCTCGTAACACACGAGTTGTTTCAAAATATAATATAATTAGTTATAATTCTTAATGTAATTTTTTGCACAATATTTAGCTAATCAGAAATCAACAAAACACCCCATATTACATAATTTACTGGGCTTAAATCTGGGCTGTTCGGTGGGCACATGCCTGGCTCAATGAAATTAACATTCTCACGATGAAGAAAGTTGATTGTATTTCTGGCTGTGTGAGATGGAGCTCCGTCCTGCTGTAATGTTTAGCTATACTCCAGGTTTTGTTTTGAAACTCTTTGATTGTTTTCCTAGTACCCCAACGTTTTTCAATTGGCAGATTTTTGATCAGAATACGATCTGCTGCAGTGATTTTTGTCATCCTGGGCAACAATTCGAAAAAACCAAATATTAACAATGGGAAAATTAATAATCAAAGATGGCAACCGGAAACTGTCGAAATAAAACGTAATATAAATAAATAGGTAAGTAAGTAAATTAGTAAATTATTTAAGCTATTGTTGATATAGTTAAACTAATTTTGATGTAATTATATCACATTTTACGAAATGTTCTCACTTTTCTTGAGCCACCTGTGTATAAATAGAATTTTAAAGTATAATGTAATGAAATGAAGAATTGCAATGTATACTTTAATTACAATGCATATTTTAAAGAGTATAAATTTTGATCAAAAATATGTATAATATTCCTGTTATTGTTAAACGTTCTGGTTCGTCATATTGTACATTTCCAATCCTGCTCTGTTGTGTGTACACTTTATAACCCACCCTTCTTGTGAGTAGTGTTACACCGTGTCTGGTCCATCTCTATGTCATAAGGCCATTAATCAACTATGATCCCTTGTGTTGTCCGTGCACTCAAAGGGAGAATCTATCCACTAGACTACATAATACAACACACATAATGTACTCTACACGTAAACACGAGGTCATCAAATCGCAAGGTAATAAGCCTATAACTTCTTCAATGTTAGAAAAATTACTTTGCGGCCACCGGCCACATATCATATATCTAAATAATAAGAAAAAAACACTTTCTTTAATGTTCTCTTATCCATAAATAACTTCAATATATAATTGAATATTATTAAACAAATTGAAATTAATAATGGTTGTAATATTAAGTTAATAGATAATTTGTTAAACAAAAAATTTATCAAATCATATACCAATAATTAATAGTGGGAAGCAGTAAAGAAAAACAGTATTTTAAAATAATCATACTTCAAATTAAATTATAAAAAATATCCTAAATTCTATACAACTGGTTTTAATACACGAATATGAAATTAAAGAATTATATATTAAATAACAAGGATAAGGATATTTTTTTAAAAATAGGAAACAAGTCATTCTTTTGATATTAAAAAGGGCTTAGAAGTTTTAAATATAAATACTAGGGGTTTATAGTTGTGTTTACAGCAAATTAATTGTCACCTTTCAAATTTATTTTTGCAGTACTTCCTAATTAGTTACCCACCACTTATACTTTTATAATTTTGTTTTTAATTTTAGTATACATTGTTTCCTGAAGAAGATGTCATAAGTATCGAAAAATGTTAATTTATCAATATATAGTGATTTAAAGAAAGTGTTTTATCTTATTATTTATAAGCCTATAAATTTAAATCTTCTCATCAAATATATATAAATTAAAAAAAAAACTTTAATGCAAATATAATACACATTTCTTTAATAAGACAATACTTTTTTTAAATGACTAATAAAGCAGTATTACCAATCATCAATACAATTGATTGATGTGATGTCAGGCTTGTTTATTAAAAAAAAAAATCTGTTTCAAATGATAATTTATGAATATCTTGAGAAGATATTTTGGCTTTTGAGCACCCTCGAAATATATCCTGAGGGAATATTTCGGCTTTCCAAAAATCATATTAAATACCTATTTTTTAACACATTTTATTTTTAAATGAACATATACTTACTTACCCTAACGCAGTTTCCCCGCGGGGGTAGGCAGAGAGGATAGAGGATCACACTCCTCTGCCCTGACACACAATTCAGGCCTCATCCACATTCATACATCTTTTCATACAAGCTCGACGATTGTTGAGACTTCTAATAGAACCATTCCTCATTATCTAGTTTACCTGGTCGTGCCAAGTCTTCCGCGGACGTCCTCTATTTCTGGTATCTTTCTTACCATTCTCTCTTCATTCATCTATATGACCAAACCACCTAAGTGATCCTTTCTTAATCTTACTCACTATACTAACATCAGCTTTACATTCTTTTATTATTTCTTCATTCTTTACTCTGTCATAAATGGATCTGTCACATATATACTTAAGTGATCTTATTTCCACTGCATTCAGTCTACTTTCGTTCCTATTCTGCCAGCTACAGGCCTCACTTCCATACATCAGTGTCGGTACCAGGACCCCATTGTGCACGCTAGTCTTGCCCTGGTTGAAAAATTCCCGTTAAATATAATTCCATTTAGCACCATTCACTTTATTCTCTGTAGTCACCCTCCTTTCGATATCATTCTCAGCCTTTCCGCTTCTATCAAACATACTTCCAAAATACAAAAATCATCTACTTGTTCCATACATTCATTACCTACAAGTCTTTTGCACGGTGTCTTGCTTTTCGCTTTCTCGAATACCATCACTTTCGACTTGTTGACATTCATAATAAGGTCGTTTTCATTGCATACGTCGTACATTCTACTCACTAGTCTCTGTAGTTTTGTTCATTATTCGCCATTAATACTGCATTATCGGCGTACAATAAATATTAATTTTTTATGAAGTTATATATTAGGAAATAATATTATTTAATATTAAATTTGTTTTTTTATATTTTACAAGTTTTCTAAACATGTTTTAGCTGAAACTCTCGGACCTAAACATATTTACTTTGTGAGTTATTAATTTTATAATTTTTCTACTTATGGAAGGATTTTTTATTAACGAATCAAATAATATTATATTTTTTAATCTTTTTTTTTCTTAGCTAAACTATGTGAGGAATACACAAAAAATATGAGTAAGTCGTAGAGTAATAAAATAATTTTTATTTTGCATAATTAAATTTTTCTAATGGTTGATGTACCATGTATGATAAATTAATAATTCGAATCTCTTACAAAATGTTCGAAAATATTTAGAACGGCCTCATTCATGATTTTTAAAAATGTTCGGAATAATTTTATTAATGTAATAAAAGGCTCATGACAGGTTTTTTTACAGTGGTCTAGTCAATGGTAATTTTCAGCTCCCGGTTAACTTGTGTCATCTTCTTTCCCTTAACTCGCCACGTTTAATCTGTATAATAGCAAGTTTTTTGAACGATAATAGTATTGACTTGCAATATAGTATCTCCCATTCTATAATATTATTGTACTTTCTTCTATAAAATATAGCTTTTAACTTGATTACACACTTGATTGGCACAAATCACCATTGAAGGATGGATTGCCTATTTAAAATAAGAAGAATACAAGGCACGTATTCATTTTGTAGATACCTCTCCAAATAAACTAGACATATTCGCGTACACTGTGATCTTATTAACTTAATTCATGCATTGCGCTTTTGAATTTCGTCTACGACTAAAGTTGAAAGCTCCTGACATTCTTGTAATGAGTACTGAGGTCCGGTAGAAGCTGATGCAATCTCTCGAAGAGAGTCTTGAGTAAGTTGAGCGTTCTTCACATCTGACCCCTTTTGACTATGGTCCTCTAGATTTTCGAATACACACCGCAACTATCTCATCCACAAAAATCTTCCAAATTCATTCCGTATCTCTAATATATTATAAGAAAAATTAAGAAAAAAAATTATTACATTTTGTTATAATTTTCTAGGTAAAACTTGTATTGATAATATTAGGTAAAGCGAAAATAAATTACCGTTTTTTTTAGTACAAAGAAAAATTGATTCACAAAAACATGACATATTATTTATTTATTTAAATAATTTCCGTCATTATTTACAATATCTTTCCACAATTTGGGCAAATTTTCGATACCTCGTTTGTAAAAATCTGGCACATTTTATTTATTTTTACGTAATCTCAAGTACTTTTGAGTAATCCGATAGGAGACGCCAGAATTATTAATTCATTTTTTATTAAATTTTGTACATATTGATACAACTTATATATTATTAAAGAGAACCCATTCTTATTATGAAGTTGTAATTATTCAAATTATGTCTGTGAAGTTTTATATGTATATCTTTTTAATTAATACATTCAATTTGTATTAAAAATATCACAGACCAATGTTCTGAATAATTACAACTTCACAATAAGAATGCGTTCTTCTTAATAATCAAATTTAAAACCATCACGTAGTTAAATACAAAGTTTTTTAATACTTTATTAATTATTATTTAATCCTAAATATTCCTTACTTCAAATTAATGATAATGAGGTAAGTACATATTCTCTTATCCCGTCACTAAAAGATATATGATTATTGAAAAAAGTAACAATTAAAAAAGTGTTCTAAGTCAATTTCGTCCATGCTGATGCAATCAATATTAATGCAATACGAATTCCATAAAACTGGACCTCTGATACGTATATAAATTTCAAAGTATTCCGTATCGTTTGATATTGATGGGATAATACGTTTGTAAATGAACTGATTCACATTCACGTATATTTTTGCTGGCTTTTAATATAATGTCTGAATGCCGTCAAGCAAACTGGACGACGGTCTATCTAAAACTGTGAAACTACGAATGAAACCCTTTACAAAGTAGAGTAATATATCATGACATACTGGACATGTTTATAAAAATATTGGTTCTTGAAAAATAGATGCATTAGAGGCAGATCTTTTTCAAGTTTATTATTACTTTTTAATCATTTAATATCTTTATCTTTAGGTATCTGGAAAACTGTTAACAACAATTAATAAATTCTAAATTAAACTGAGTAAATACGTGCAAGATAAGTATTATGTGCTTAAAATCCTTACATTGATTCTTGTGAAAACCTCAAACGTTTACCTGACAAGTGTTGATAGCACCAGAAAAAGAGCACGTCTACAGAAATCATAATGGTTGTACTAAATTATCATGGAAAATCAGCTAACTCCCAGTAATATTTTACAATTTTGGTAAAAAAATTCAGCTAATTCCAAATATTCTCTGCATGTACGAGGTAAATTAAAATAGCAATAAAATTTATTATCCACCCTATTTCTGCATAAAAAATCTACCAAAGTATGTTTTGGAATTTTTGTAATCCATTTAATTACAAAATTAAACAGTTTTTTGTTGCTCCTGATCATTTTAGAAAAATTGAGTTAGCCGTTTTCACAAAGTAAGCTATTCACAAAAATATATAACTTTAGTTTTGTAACAGATTCAAGTAACTCATATATTTAATAAAATTTTAAAATAAAAATACAATTGATGCTATGTTTGCATAAGATTAAGAATCAATAAATAATTTTCCTTTAAATGAAAATACAGTAATTGTTGAAAAGTTTTAATTTTTAATACAAATTATTATAAATGAGTTAATTGGAAAGATATCCCGAAAATCTCTAACTTGACAAAATATTTAGTTGCTACCTGGATAAGAACCCGGAACTTTGCCTATCAATAGAAATATGCGTTACCATTTCGCCATATCGACCGATTACGTTTTTGATAAATTTTGGGAATTGTATTCTGAAATTTTTTTTTATATATAATCTATTTTTATATTTTTAAAAGCAACCAATTTGGCTTATTATTAAGAATAAGTTATTCTACATTTATTCGAAGCCGTTACAAGTATATTTTAAATGATTCTTTTTATAATGGTTACGTTAGTTTAGGTTTGGTTAATTTTTTTGTTCTTTATTTTATTAAAATACGTTTTATTTCATATACCGTACTGTTGTGCTAACCTTTTTGTAAATTCATACGTAAGAAATAAAAAGTAGACATTTATCTGAAAAATATTTAAAAAAATATATTTTGAACAATTGTGGAGTAATATTTGTACGACGCAAAGCATTGTTATCGAATAACCATGTTCCTAGACCCTTAACATATCTATTCATATCAGATCGGAATTGTGATGCCTAGAACTGTTTCAACAAGATATAGATTATTATTATAATCACAATTATGGAATACAAAGAGAATTATGGAATATATATATATATATATATATATATATATATATATATATATATATATATATATATTATGCGATTTTTATCCTGCCTCTATCTAGCCATGAACATTTTAAATCAGATTATTTTCTTTGCAATTCAGAATGTTTGAGAAATATATGAGTGAGGAGAAAAAAGAAAAAGAAAAAACGAGCGTTGAAGGTAACAGAAGCAGAAGGCATTCGCAAAAGAACTGACAAGATAGGATAAACCCGATATTGAACAACAGCTTTGGTAGAAACCTCAATAATAAATGTATAAAATAATACATGAAAGTGAAGAGTAGCTAACATGGCATTCCGGAACAGCAGTGTATCGTTTTATAGCCACCTTAGTGGACTAGGTTTGATGATTGGTTATTCAGAATAACTTTAAAACAAAGCTATCTATCATCAGATAGATATAAGTGAACCTAAAATCAAAGAAAACTGGCCGAGAATTTTTTACAGGGTGAATATTATATTCCAGGCCGATGTTGTTGTCGTTCATCAAAATTTCAAGCGAAGCTCGGACTGTGTGTGATATGGCACCGTTCTGTTGAAATAACATGTGTTGCAGGCTTAATCGACCCAATTCGGCAGTTTTTACAGCATTGCCTCTTGCATCTTGAAAGGAATAGGGCCCAATGATTCCGCTGGCTTACATGGCGCACCATACAGTAACTCTGCCTGGTGTAAATGTCGGTGTATCACTTGAAGATTTTCAGTTCCCCAACAACGGCTGTTTTATTTATTAACAAAACCAAATGTCAGGTTTATGATTATTGCTTTATTTATAATGCTTTAATAATTTCAACGCAATGTTGAGGCGTTAAGATACTCAATAATAAATTATAATCAACTACTCTCTACGACTAACCAAACCAAAATGGCAGCCTATCAAATTCGGCCTGGAATATAATATTTACTCTGTATAACAGTTTTAATTAAAGCTTTCGTATCATGTTTAACTCGTCATGAATACAATATAGTCATTCATTAAAATGCGTAAATAAATAAATGAGCTTGGAAAAAGGAAGATTAGTTTATAGTTATAGTACGTATGTACTAGTGTCGGCACCATTCCAAGATTTGCTGTGTAGGTACACGACGGTGTGTTTACATACCAGCGGGCCGTGCGGATAGTCAGGTTTAGTACACGTTCGGGAGAGCATTCCTGAAATATTCATGCAGGTCTCGCAACTTTTGTTCGAAAAATTTACATTAATTGGCACTAGGAATGGACAGACGGGTTCACCGGATGGGAATACTTAACGCGACACCTCTCACCTCCCATCACTTTCAATGTCACATTTACTTTGTTGCATTACACGTGATCTTAACGTCAAATTTAATTTTTCAAATATGAATTACATATATTAATTAAAAAGATATACATATATAATTAAATTTATCGAAAAATATTGTTGTTGCACCACCAGGATTCAAATATGGATCTCTTGCCAAACCGGGGAAGGTGCATTATCCAACTATGCTATAGCGACGATATTTTTAGGGACAAATATATGTTACCTTTTTGATATTAATACATTTAATCGTTCCATTATTTGAAAGAGCCATCTACCTTCTTTGTACGGAATATCAAATACCTTTGAGTAATCTGATAGCAGACACCAGAATTATCAATTCATTTTTATTAAATTTTGGCCACATTGATAAAACTTTATTATTAAGGAGAACACATTCTTATTGTGAAGTTGTAATTATTCAGAATATAGGTCTGTAAATTTCAATTATGAATTAAATGTCTTAATTAATTAATTAATTTAATTTTTTCTTATCTTTACTGAATGAAGCGCACTGTACCAATTTTAATAGTCTTTTTACATTTTTTCTGTCATTCATTTAATTGAGGCGTGTTTGACACGTATTACTCTGTAAATTTTGTTGGAGTTTTTTTCTATTCACAACAATGCTAAGTAGTAAAAAAACATTATGACCGAGTCAAAAAAAGAATAACACTTTAATGAAATTAAATGTACGATTCAACACTTTGTTGTAAGTTTTCCAAAGGAGTACCATTATTTTTCTTAATATTTTTATATCTAAATTGTGTCATAAATAAATGAAAAATGTATTTTTTTAAAAATGTAATACTATATGTATATAATGAAATACTTTTTAGTATTTTCTACAACATATGTTCCACATAATTCATACTTGTTATTTTGCGTGGAAGTTGATCTGCTTGTTAACCATACCTGATGTTCTATGGTGCGCATTAAAAATAAAACCCTCGAAAGCAATTCACATACAATTTTATTTATTAGACTTTATTGACGTACATATTTTTGATGTAACAGAGGTGACCATATTATAATATAACACAATAAACATAAGATATTCCAATTAAGTATAATACTCGTAGTTTATTATGTGGGATGGAGTAGATTCCACTTTTGATGCAGCATTGTCCTGACTACTTTGTTAGACTGCCGTCTGTGTTAAAGTAGTAAGTTTTTTCGTGCTGTTGTGGTGTTATTTAATTCAAGAAAGATAAAGTTTCGAGAGAAATAAAAATAAAAATAGAGAAAAAAATATATAGTGAGTGTGTTGTAAAACTAGTGTAGGCACTACATAATGATTGTGTTGGAATGTTAGATAGCGATGCTTCTGATTGATCTCTACCCAATTGGATTATCTTTATCATACAATTATATTGCTGTTCTAAATCACATACATTGTAAAAAGATTCTGTGGAGACTAAAACAAATAAATCGTTTCAAAAATAATCTACAATTATGATAGGTCGCATTTAATGGTATCAAATAATTTCCGCTGTACTGTCAGTAGCTTGCGAATAAAGTGACGAATGGCAATAACTGCTCCAAAAAGAGTAGGATTAAGAACCACCACCCAAATTAAACAGATTAGAATATCTTTCAAAAAGTCTTCAACAATGTGAAGAAGCATGCTCAGAAATATCTTTATGCACATGACATGAACTTTCAACATCTGCCGCAGGAAATACTTACAAATGTTTAAAATATACTACAGAATGTTTCACAGTACAGTAATTTTTGTGACACTTTGTATTACGTTGAGTGTGAACAGTGTTTTATTATTAATATTAATCCAACCCCTATCTTAAATCTGATAAAATATATGAATACCACAAGAGGTAATAAATTACTTCACTAATTAACTTATTACTTCTTCATACCCCGTCATTGTGCAGTTGAATTTATCAATTAGCTCAGTGGAAGTGTTACCACTGCTATAAGGCATTAGTAAAAAGAAATTTGATTACCTATATTCAATAAAGTATTGAGAAGTGGCTGCCCACTGATTAATTTAATACAATTTCATACATTCTAACAGTACAACATCGCAACAGATGAAATAGATTACAGCATGGTATGAGTAAGTATGTGAAATATAAAAACAAGCTAAGTTAATAATAATTTTAAAAAAGTAGATGGCTTCCAAATAATGTTACGATAGATAAATCAATTTGAAAAGTGTAACATATAGGTTTTATATATAAATTTATATAAATTTGACGTCAATGCACTATAAAGGGGCGCTAAAAGGGGTAAACCGTTGTAGAAGTTTCAACTTCTTTTATCGGTTCTACACACAGTACTACAGAAACGCAAAATATGCAATTAATAAACTCAAAAGAAAGGAGATAAAAAACAAAAGCTAATGTAAGAGACTGCGAAAACAAACAGAAATTTTAATTTAACCTACCTGCGCCCTTTTAAGTGCTATCTTTATTTATTTTAAAATACAGGTATATAACAACATTACAAACAACAGATTATCAAGTGTCATGTACGGAAATAAAGAGATCAGTGGGTACAAGACAGCCATCAAAGGGCTAACTATCAAGTACACTCTCTACTGTGCTGAAGGGACTCGGACGAAACACAATTATGTGTCACCTCACCCCACACCACAGACGGTACAGGTACAGGCCAATGGATTCAATGCACTGTGTTGCATAATCGATTAATGCACGTTCCCCGGATTGGAAGATATTTAGGTTCGAATCCCGGTAGCAACAACGATATTTTTTGATAAAAGTGATTTTATATGTATATCTTTTTAATTAATTAAAAAAATTTTAAATATCACAGACCTACTGCGTTCTGAATAATTACAACTTCACAATAAGAATGTGTTCTACTTAATAATAAAATACTTTACATATCTTAGACACATACTACCCCTGCAAATAATATGTTTTTCTGTTTTGTCCCGTCCTACAAAGTATACATATCATTGTATATAATTTTATTAACTTTTAATATTGTTTGAATTTTATTTTAATATTAGATGATGTTCGTTTGTTTTATGGAATTATTCCTATTGTTGTCTACAAATATACTAAATAGATAAATTCTACTCCTATAAAATCATACGCACTTTTTGAAACACATTTTTTAACGCAGTTTTGTGATCAATTTCACCTGGAATGCCTCCAAAAAACATGTTCTATATTTAAAAATCCAGGCCGGTTTTGGCCGCAATAATCGGTCAGATTTCATTGTGAATGTATGTTTTTACCATAATCTCTAGGACCAATATTAAAAAAGATATGAATTCGTTAACTTATATAAAAAAACTTATGTATGTATAATACCTATATATGGAACTAATGTCCTTGGGGCAATCCTCTCAGACAATTATTGTTAATCTCTTTAATTAAAATTATATCGCGGGAGATATCAATCTCCAACAATTTTAATGATTTATATCTCCCGCGAACAAATACGGTTATTCTAAGGGAAAGCCTTGACAATGGCACGTGATACCGAGCTAAAAGTCGACCCAGGTTCCCTTAAAGGTTTCATGCACTAGTGCTCACAGAAACATTAAATTAATTATACCTATATATTTAGTTAATATTTTTTAGTACACATTTTTTCACAATAATAATATTATTTAATATATTGTATATTTTATTGTATTTATGTACAATGAATGAAGGAATGACACCATCTTCAATAAATAGTATTCCTATAGAAATCAACCACAACAAAAAACTACAGATCTGAACATGCAACGGTGCTTCGCACAAAGTGATCTTTGCAGTGTAATTATTTCACGATTAGGTTTAATAGTAAATTGAGTAAAACGTGGATGGTCACGCGAGTTGGAAACGCTTTGTAGAATAAATAATTGGTGTCCGGTTTAGTACCTACGACCGTGATAAATTATGACTGGAATGGCTCTGCTTAGCGCTATTAGGCCCAGCACACATTAATTATATTTTACATGCGAACAAATAATTACTCACGATTAAACTCGATGACGACTCATAAAAAAGCGGTTAGTGTTTTTTTTAATGAAAACATTATTTATTAAAATACATAGTTTAACTGTTACTTAGTAGCATGGGGGATACATTGATCCGAACGTGATTTTTTATTTATTAGTTTCAGTGATAAATTCATGTGTTGTAAAATGTTACTAAAACATCTTTAGGACTTTTAATGTCAATCATTTATTCTTCTTTTCCATATATTCATGTCAGTATTTCTTCATCATCATCGTCATCACAACTAGGTTTACAATTCTTGGAGGGTCTTGGCCACCTCAAAAATTTTCCTCCACTGATCCGAGCTATTTCTCTTCAGTACTGATTTTCTAAAACAGAAGGTATGTCTTTACTCGTTAATATATTATCGCTCCATCTTAAGCTCGTGTATCTTGTTAGTTTTGTGTTCGGTATGACCCAACCACTGAAGTTTTCTTATTTGAATAAACATTGATATGTTTATTTCATTATATAATATAGCTCAATGTTGTAACGTCTACGCCAATTCATTTTCTATAACCGAAATGCGTCTCAAAATTTTCCTTTCTAAAATGTTCAGTGCACACTCACTTTGATGTACGTAGTAGTCTGATAAGTATTTTGTACACTGTTCTTGGACAAGTCTGGATTTTATTAAATTTGGGAGGAAGAAAAAGCAAGGATCTTTTGTGTACTATTATTACTACCTATTATTAGGGATTATCGGGTTTGAACGGTCTCTGGTACATCCTTACATGGTGTGGAATCGTGGACCCTGAATTCAAAAAATAGAAAAAAAATTAATGCTGTTCCGAATTCGTAAAACACCCTTTTGGTGCGTCTTTAGTTGTTGTTATTGACACAATTCCGCATCCGAATTCCTTCCATACATTTCCTCATGCTCGTCTTGTCAGTCTGAATTGTGACTTTGTCGACAGCAGATGTCAACTTGACTGATATTTGTTCGATCTCGACATCGCGATAGCATTCGCGGTGTGAAATTTCAGCTTCAGTGCACCAGCACTGTATTTTGTGATATTGTCTTTTGATCACGTATTGTTTATTGTTTGTGTGCCGTGGGTGAACTTGTGACATCGTCGTATTCAATAAGAATCGGAGATTGGCTCATCTGCGTCTTATTTGTGTGATCTCAGCGGCGACTGCGGGGATTACGGAGACGTTATATACAAGGTAAGGCGAGAAGTCCTTAAGAATCCCGGTTTCAGAGATCACCAGTCTTTCGATTAGAACCCTTATCCCCTCATAGACTCATCCTATACCAAGGTTTCCCTACTTCCCTCCTATATCTTGCGGTGATTCTGATTTACGACTGGAATTGTCGTATTCCATTCCGACGGACGTGCGACCCGGAGATTTGCACAATTCATTCATTTATATCTTATCGATCCGGATTTACAGTTCGAATTCAGATGCCTTTGAAATGTGGTTCTGGAGGCACGTGTTACACATACCATGACAGTCCTAAATCTGCAGGATGCCGAGAAAAGTGAAGGGGCATAGTCAAGAGAGCGGGAGTTCATGGAGATTGGAGAAGCTCAATCACGAGGGACCGACTTGGGTGATGATTTGGGGTAAACAGAGAAATAATGAAAATGTCACATATTCGACATTTGACATTCATATCAAACTGTCCATATATATCGCATTTTATGATAAATTGTATTTGTTGGATTAAAATATGAATAATTACATAATCGTAAAAATAAAGAATAAGTATATCTATACATTTTAAGGTCATACAACGTAGCACAATAGATGTTAAAATTTAGCTAATAAATAATCTGTCAGGGCTTATTAAAATTGGTTTCTGCAAATAATCTATCATAGGTAATCTAAATTGGTAGTGAATAATCTGTTATGGCTTACTAAAATTGACTTCAGCAAATAATCTACCATAAGTATTCTAAATTGGCTAGTGAATAATCTGTCATGGCTTATTAAAATTGGCTTCAGCAAATAATCTATCATAAGTATTCTAAATTGACTAGTGAATAATCTGTCATAGCTCATTAAAATTGGCTTCAACAAATAATCTATCATAAGTAATTTAAATTGGCTAGTGAATAATTTATCATAGATAATGCCTTGAATTGCTGGAGTCCAATACTCATTTCTTAAAAATGAATAGTTATTAAAACTTTAGTTTATATAAATAATGGAAATAATTAGGGTATATTTTTTTTACTATAGACTACTGTTCAGAATAAGTTACAATATAGTCACAATTTTACATATCTGGGAAATAGAACAACGGATGAATTGAAAATCCGCCTTCCAGCTGGAAAAGATTAATAAAAAATTGTAGACCTACACTAATTGAATTTATAGAACAAAAATGATTTAAATCTCTTTAAAAAAGATCGCTTCAATATTCTTACTATTTCAAACTTATCTAGGAAAATAGAACTGACTTGAATGTCTGGAAAGAGGCTCGAACCCCCGACTACTGGATCACTAGGCGAGTGTCTTGACCAATAGACCAACGTTATGAGTTTAAATATTTAATTAAGCAAGAAATAATCATCATGTCGAAAGAGTGGTAGATCATGAACAGATGGATACGCCAGAGGAAGCGCGATCAGGAGGCAGACCAGGAAAGAAGTAGGTTGGCTGTGCGGAAGAGGAGTGGAGCTGGATGGTAGGCACCGGGAACTGGAAAAGAATGGCTAGGGATTGAAGTCGGTGGAGAACAGTTGTAATGGAGACCATATTTCACCTCGGGATATAGTACTGTAGAAGAAGAAAATACACACTATTTATATATCAGGTTATAGATAAAATAATCAATGTTCTATAAAACAAAAAAGGTTTGTACCATTAAAATTATCAGGGATATAAAGAGGCGCATATTAACGCCCTGTACATCAACCGCCCTGTACATCAACCAGGACAATTTAAATTCAACTCTTTCAGGGAACCGCAGCCATTGTAGCTTATGTAAAAGGATGTTACATGAAAGAATTTGAAAACTCCATATATTATCCATTATATGTTATAGATTGTAATCTATCCAGCTGATACGTTGGAAGGCCAGCATAGATGCTCTTACAATAAACCACATGTGACACCACAAATACATTTATGTCATACATAATAAATACATAAAAATCATAATAAAATTATTTGGTATCTTTATCCTACCAATATCTGTCGATATTTATCAAGCTATCCTGTAAACAAACACAAAATAATAAAAGTCCTCGTATTATCCATTATCGCTCAGTTATTCAAATTCTGAAACTCAGTTTATGCGTGTAGAATGTAATGCGTTTCAAACTATAGAATCAAATTTACTGTAAGTATTTAAAGACGCGCCGCTCAGATTATAACTTCACTCTAGTACGTATAAATATGACCACAAATGGTGCAAGTGTAGCGATGGTGTAGGGCACTGTTGTGTTCTTTCATGGATAATTTTGTTTACGTTCTTTTGTAATTATGGTTCTGATTTCTGTATTTGTTTGAAAGGATACTTGTGAACTTTTGGTATCGATTTTTTAAAAACAAATCATACAAATTTTGCATTGTCGTAATGTAAAGTCATAAATTAAAATGCCGCCAGAGTGCCGCGTATGAAAAATGTTACGCGTATTTATGGACGCGATCAATGGGTTAATCTGTCTCAGTTGTTAAAAGTACGCAATGATAGCTTTGCTGATTTGTGTGTTAATTGAAAGGTTTGGATCAATGTGTACGCTCAAAGTTTGGATTTACTTTTTTTGGCTCCACCTTCCCGAATATTAATGATATTCAAAAGAATTGTACAGCTAAACGTGTGTGAGATTTTGTATAATGTGGGTTATGTCAATAAATTATACTAGCTTACCTGCAGCTTCCACACGGGAGAAAACATACTCTGCAGAGCCGCAGTACTCTGTTGTTAATTCCCAGATTAAAAAAACAAATCGCTAATGCACTTTAATTTTGAACTGTAAATCCGGATCGATAGAATCTAAATGAACGAATTACGCAATCTCCGGGTTGCACGTCTTGCGGAAAGGAATATGACAATTCCGGTGGTAAATCAGAATCACCGCAGGGTAGAGGAGGAAAGTAGGGAAACCTTGGTAGAGGATGAGGTCGGTGAGGGGATAAGGGTTCTAGTCGAAGAACCAGTAATCTCGGGGAACCAGGATTCGGAAGGACTACTCGCCTTACCTTGTACATGCCGCCTATATCACCCTTGCAGTCGCCGCTGAGATTACACAAATAGTACGCGGATGAGCCGATCTCCGATCCCACTTAAATCCGGCGATGTTACAAGTTCACCCATGGCACACAAATAATAAACAATATGCAATCAAAATACAAAATACAGTGTTGGTGCACTAGAGCTGAAAATTCACACCGCGAATGCTATCGCGATGTCGAGATCGAACAAATATCAGTCAAGTTGACGTCTGCTGACGTCAAGGTCACAATTCACACTGATAAGACGAGTACGAGGAAAGGTATGGATGGGAATTTGAAAATATGTCAATAACATGGGTCGCGGCCGATTTGAAAGACGCGCCAAAAATGTGTTTTACGAATTCGGAACACACACGGAGAAAGATACACGTTTATCTATCACCAGAACTTTTAAATTTAAATATTGAACTAAAACTGACTGAAAAAATCATAATGTATCCACGGGATATCTCTTTAATTCAAATAATAAGCAATGCGCCTTTACAATAAATGATATGATTATTATCATGGAAACCCCAACCATCACTGGGGAGTCTAAAAGCCTATTTAAGGTCTAGTACTCGTACACGGAATGTGTATTAGTGGGTGGGTCTCGTTTCAGATTATTTGAAAATTAATTAACAGAATATCTCCCCCTCCCCACCTTCTTAATTGATAACAAAACGAGGGACTACAGTGTGTTTAGAACGTAACGACCCTAAATTGCCATTTATATGTTATGGGTGCAGAATAATAAGCGAGTGTGTTAGGTTTCAGATATTTTGGAAATTTTGAGATGAGCAAAATTTATGCTGAAGTTGAATGAAGAAAATTTGATATGTAATATAAGGTAGAGGTAGACAGTCAATTGCACCCCGTTACTATCCTACGTACATACCTGTTCTTTCTACAATAGTATAATTAGTTTTCTTTGATACTTCTTATTTATTTCAAAACCATTTATTTTCTTTGTGATGTGAACCGCAATGTAACATAATACCGTTACACTTACATTTCTGTTAATCTTCCTCGAATATTGTATGTACTTTCTTAATATATAATATGTAATTAGATCATTGTAATTAGTATTATTGTAAATTCATTTACAAAGAGTGTAAATGTTTAAGAAAGTAATGGTTTCAAATTAGATTAATTTAGATTATCGAAAAATTCAATCTAATCAATTAGCATATAATTTATTTTCAATGAATTAATTTAAGACCCCAAGGTTTCTTTGCTGAATAGAACAAACACAAAAACGGGTTCAGAAAAGGGCGGGTCCATTCCGTCCATTTTTTTAAAATAATATTTTTTTAAAAATATCATACATACTTAATGTAAAAGTTCTAGTACTATTCATTTTAACTTGTCATCTTTTTCACCCTCTTAACTTAGGTGGAATATGGCCCAAATGTCCGATAAGGCGATTCCATTTTTACGAGTCTTATGTGGAGGGGTATAGATTTAGGTTATGCTGTTACCAATGATATAATACAATCATATATAATATATGTATTTTCGTTTAACAACGTTTAACGTCCTTAGACAAAATAAATCCGTCATTTATTTGCAATTTTAGAGTACTATTAATAATGCTATCCATATAAAAATATATAGACGTATTTAAGAACACCTTCTATGACTGAACATGATTCTTTTATTATTTGACAATCTTTCACTTAATAAATAAAGAAAATAATTATTTTTATTAAAAGTTAACTTGGGAAACAGTTCTGCCAATTGTTTTTTGTTTTTCCACAAATCAAGAGCAAATCTTTATTTATAACATATATTATACAAATTTCTATGGTCCATAGTCTCTATGATCACTTTTCGCAAGAATTCATATTTGGTGACCATCTACTAAATTGGACCTGTACACGCCTTAAAATAAAAAATAGTTATTTAGGTATGGATATTTACCTCGGATTTATTTCTATGATTAATTATATCTCAACATATTCACGTATCGCGTAACATAATTAATTTTGTGAAGAAGTTTTAAATAATTATGTATATATATATATGCGAGGTTATGAAAATTGCAATACCAGCTGTGCATGAAATACTGAAAAAAATTCTATGTGAAATGTACGATAATATTTCAACCAGCTACTTGTTGTGGACATTTACTATGTTACAGGCAAAGCATTAAATTTGGCTGTATTTATAAAGATAATATTTTATCTTTAAAACGCGTAATAATATTTATAAAAAGTCCTAAAGCATATGTTCTTAAAAGTCACAAACCATAAATTGATTAACATAATTATATAATTAAAAACATAATAGAAATACTTATCTTTATATAAAATTCCTACTGTAATCGCAGTTAAAAATATATAATCTATCTATTGATAACATAATTGGTTGCTACAGGACTTCAAACCTGGACCTTTTCCTATCCAGGGAAACGCGTTACCATTGTTGCTAGATCAACCGATTACGTTTGCGACAAGTTTTAAACTTATATTCTGTAGTCTTTTTTATATTTCACTAGCTGAAGTACTCGGCAGAGGCTTAATTTAGGGGACGGGGGTAGTTTTTTTAAAAATCAGATGTAGATAGTAATTTTCCTCTTATTTTAAACGTCAAGTGTGTAAAATTTCATCAAGAAGTACCAAAATTCTACTTTAAGAGGTGTGAAAAGAAGATGGTGATGGTTCTTACAAATCTTATGTGGTGACAGTGATCTTCTTCATGTTTTTATGGTCAAGTGTGTAAAGTTTCATCAAGCTCAGAATAAAACTGTAGATTAGTATAAAATCAAACACACCCACCCACGGACACTTCTTTACATATACCTATAGATATCTCTATTAAAAAAAAACCTTTTTATTAAAACAGACAGCAACGACATGGAGTCTTGGAAGACAGACCAAGTGAAAAGTGGCACGAGTCTGCTCCTGACAGATGCGGAATCCCAAGTGAGATTGAAGGAGAATCGTTGATGCACTCCGAAGGAGGAAGACTAATAATTAGTATGAACATTATAAATTTATAGTACATTACAATCTTTTAAGCGTTGCCGGTAACACGTAGCTCCGCACTTCGGCAGCTACCTGCAGTTAGTTCACCCGCAAAAGAGCTCAGTGGCTCAACGCTACACGAAATTAGTAATTAAAAATTCACGCTCGCCTAAATTGCAAATTTTATGAGTAATTTTGAATTTTTCACGAGTCCACGCTGCATGCAGCCGCGTGTGGTGTCCACACACCCTGCGTCCGAGGGAGGTGCATTTTTAATGCAGCAACCCGCGCCTGGCTAATTGGGTTAAAAAATATATTAAACGAAAATTCAAAGTTAATAAATAAATGAGCAATTTGAGTTAGGTACTAAATTTACTTTTTAAATAATTGTTGTTTTTTTTTAAAAAATTTAAAAATAGATTCTGGATAAATAGAAAAACAATGCTATATTTTTAGTTAGTTTTGACATATCCTGAAGAAGGAAAAGGTGTTTTCCGAAACCGGTAGATGTTTTTTAAACTCAATTGTGGTTATTAAACTAAGATAATAAATAAAAAATATAAATGAAATTTCATTAATTTGAAATTTATGTGGTAAAATTGGTTGGTTTGTTTTTAATACAAATCTACATTTATATTTTGTATCTATTATCTACATTTAGAAGGTCAAGCTTCAAAATAAGAGGAAGGTCACTGTCTACATGAGATTTCGAAAAATCATCCCCGTCCTCCTTTCCCACCCCTTAAAGCAGAGTTTTGGTACTTTTTGATGAAATTTTGCAACCTTGACGATTAAAATAAGGGAGAAATTACTGTCTACATGAGATTTCGAAAAACCACCTCCATTCTCCTTTCTCACCCCTTAAAGCAGAATTTTGGCACTCTTGATCAAAGTTTGCATACTTAAAATAAAATACAAAGGAAACTTTCTGTCTACATCTGAATTCGAAAAAAAAACTACCCCCATCCCCCTAAATGAAGCATCTTCACCCTACGCAATGTCCGGGTAACGCCGGACACTTCAACTATAAGTAATATTTTAAAGATATTTAAATGAAAATAGCTCGTTCAATCTAGCGGTAAGACACTCATCATGTGACGGCGTGGTGAAAGTTCAGTGCTTGTCACTGGAGATCATAATGCTTGCCTTGTTTTCATATCACACGTACTTATTTAATTTAGAAAAATAGTAACAATATTGATATGACATATATTCCGTATAAGTAAGCATTTTTATTAAAATATTGAAAAAAAAAATGTTTATATATATTTAAAAAGATTTTACGCCTACTTTTAAAGATGTTTTCTTCATAACGATCTCACCCATTGTCAAAGAAAAGTCAGGAATAAATATATTCTTGCCTATAATAACGTTTCATCTCACTACAATACCTTGAAAGCCGGTAATGGTGATGGTAGGCATTTTGATGTGTAACTGGTTTTTTTTAATATTCTTCTGGTACCTTTTCAGTATTCAGGGATAGAATTCCATCAATAATGTTATCTTGTACCGTAACTGAGATTTATATTCTTTATCGTAAAATAAAAAAAAATAATATAAATATATTTTCCTACATTATGTGATGTTAAATTTGGTAGAGCTGAATCACAAATATTGGCACAATTTTTTTCCAATATTCGAAAAAGTCTTTTAGGTAAGCTAAAGCAGTAGAAAAAAGATTCCACGCCTATTAAAAGAAGATAAGATCTAAAATCAAACAGTACCCAGAGGCTGGGTCTGAACTGGATTGAAATACGTACGAGTGAAGAACAACCCTGATAAAATATCATCCCCACCTTTCGCGAACAAGGGGTAGTAATGATGATAGTGTTGATGAACGTTTTCCTTTTTTACAATTTTCTCGGTTCATTACCTTTCATAGTAATCGTTTTCGCCCCGTCGCACCATCAGCAACCCTAAAATTAATTCACCTGAAGCATTGTTCATTCGCTCCATTTGTGGAATTTACCTAATTCACGAAGGGGTTGGTTGACGATGGAACTAATTTAGCAATACCGTGTATGCAGAATAATTTGACAAGGTAATTTTTCATATGGTTTGCGCGCTTGTCAAAAAACAATTATGAAAAGCGACCTCAGACTTACACATGATGATAGTTTACTTCGTTAGTATGCGGTTGAAGATATGACGAAGACCATTATCGATTCAATATAAATATGTGACAGATCTACTGATTTTTCTCTAGATCAATGTACTGACAAATGTCATATAGTTGCTCGCCTGCCACCTTGCTACAAAAAAAATTATATCACAGTTCCCATATTTCATTATTCAACAACTTCTTTCCTTGCACACTTCATAGAATCTTAAAACATGAAATATAAAGTATCTTGACATCAAATAGTGTCTTCCTTTTAGGGTATCAATAAAAATATATTGTTGTTATTTATGATGTGCTCGTTTGGTCTTGCGATAAGGCACTCGCCTTTAAAAAAATATCCTTAATCAGTAAAAGATAAGACTCTAAGGAAAGCGTGTAAAAATGGAATTATAAAATATGGACATGCGTAGGCTTTTTAAAAAAAAATGTTGCATGTCTCCGACATATACGTTTGACATACCACCTCTGCTTTGAATATATTTTTCTGGTTCTTGAAATAATACCACAAAACAAAAGAACTCAACCTGGTATTCCTGTTGATGTTTACAAAGATTCTAACATCGTTCTTATATATTACGCCCCCACCTGCGAACGGGCTTAAACATGTAACGCACTTTTTATAACGCGTATAATTCGAAAAGAATACGGAAAATTTATTCTATAAAAAAAATTAAATTGCAAGTTTTCGTATTTCACTTTACAGACAGATAACGCCAGGAAACTATCCTATAGTATTAGTAATAGTATAGTATTATATTAGTAGTAGTAGTAGTAGTATAGTTAAGTCAAAGTCTTATTAAAAATATTTTTAATAGATGAAAGTAATTTCCCCCTTTTCTCTCTGTCACTCTTTCTCTCTCTCTCTCTCTCTCTCTCTCTCTCTCTCTCTGTTCGTTGATTTCTTTATCGATGATGATGCGATACAAATTTATAAGATTTATTATTGATACTGGAGGACCGCCAAGTTAGTCATATTTTTCATGGCGTACGTTTTCTTAGTTTAAAAAATATTAAGAATATCGGCAGTGAAATATATTTAGGGTTGTCGTACGTATCGTGTTCACGAAACTATCACCGTATCTTCTATCGTCTTATTTTAGTCATGAGTTATCATATTTTTAACGACATCGTTAAAATTAGTTATACTATTTGAAAAAATAACAAATAAACTAATAACATTTGTTTGAAGAGTTTATTTAGTGTACATATGTTACTTATTTTGTATCAAATACGCTATCAATTTCGACACGTCCGTGTCATATACAAGCGTTGTTTGAAGTGACATAAAGTACTGTCAGAGGAGGATTTGATACAAAAAAGTAACAAATGTTCATTAAATAAACTCTTCAATAAAAATGTCTAGAAGTTGTTACATAGTTAATGCCCAAGAAATACAAAAAAAACAATAAGATTTGTTTAGCCGTAAATACTTTGATAGCTAGTCCTGAGTTTTCTATAGATGATAATGTTGAATACATTAATTCAATCCATGCAAATTCAAAATACACCAATATTTGTGAACCTGGGCTGGTAGACGGCGATGTCACTCTACTTGTAGTCTGGTGGTCATTAACTCTGAAACTTTATTACAATCAAAACCGTAAATATACAATATTTGTATTTCGCCGCCGTAAAAAAGTCCATCCGAACCGAAAAACTGTATCTTTCAGAAACAGTTTTGCCTTTGTTTACTGTTTAAAAATCCCCACAAATAAAATACACACACTTATTCAAAATTTTATATCAGGCCTACCTATCAAAGTATAAAAGCGCATAAACAATTTAATTAATTAAATCATAAGAATATATCAAATATTTGTGTGAAAAAGTACTAAAACAAATTATAATAAATATATGAATATTTGCAATTTTTATTTTTATCTGCCTACTCCCCTCCCTATACACTAACCGACCCGAAAACCCATGCCCAATTCATCACTGTCCCGTATCCTTGCTCGAAATTTATGGCAACCCTACATATATTCTATTTCCTTTTAATGATTATGTAATGCTTTTGAAATTGAAAATTCACCGAATTGTAGGCAACATTGTTTGTGCAGTGGAGAAGAATGATCAGTGATAGAGAGACTACTCTTATCACTTCTACGAGGGCGGATCCTAAAATAGGAAATTTCATTATGTCTTAACCTATGTCATATATATTACGTGCTCAGGCAGGACCCCTTCTAGATTTCTCAGAAGATTTTTAATACATCGGTGATGAGGTATTATTGGGTTGGCCAAAAATATTTACATTAATGTTCAGCTTTATTGTACTACGTAATTGAAAACAATTGGTAAACAGTGAATATCAATATGAATATTACAATAATTAAACCTCCTTCCACTTTCAAAAATGTTGTATACATATATGATGTATACAGAACACATTGTTTCTCGCAAAAGCAACTTAAATCCATTGATTTGCATCTTCAAAATCATTGATAGTTCCAAAATACCCTAATGCAAACAGAGTATATGTTACTATTCTTCCTAAAATGAAATCAGCTAATCACAACGCTTGTTGATGATCACGTGATCTAAAATCCAGTATGGCTGCCAAAACCAATTATATTACAGAATTTTCTCTTTAAAAAATGCTGATATAAACAAATCTTTTATATTTTATTTATTATCTTAGTTTTATTAACCACTGAATTGAGTTTAAAAAACATCTACCGGTTTCGGAAAATACCTTTTTCTTCTTTAGGATGTCATAACTAACTAAAAATACATTTGTATATACGTTTATATCCATAACTCAAAAACACTAGGTAGTGAATTTTGGAATTAGGTAGTATATTTTATATATTAAAATTGAAAGTTTGATTTTGGTCGAGGTAAATCAAATTTTGCATAGTTATTATTTAGAATCTTTTGCAAAACAGGCTTTCCTGTGCGTGGTCACCCCATCTGATTTGACCGATATAAATGTGTTTTATTGAATAGTTACTCTTTAGGACCCTGTAAAAAATAAATAATCTCACACCACCTCCTGTTCACTCCCCCTTTACATAAATGTGCATTATATTTAAAACCGTCGGTTTTGAACTACTGCCTAGTTACGCTTTAGGACACTGATGAAAATATAATAACCCTCTTCTTCCCTGCACCGATTTGCATACAATGTTGTTATTTAGGGTCTGCGCAAAACAATAATTCACCGAAGTCTTAAACTTTTATCTTAAAATATAACTAAATCTAATTCCTGTGTATCACCGGGTTTAAACCGCTCGTCCTTTAAAAATAAATATTTGTATTAAGTCTCCGTGCCATAATTCACAAGTTTACAAATATTGGATGTTTGACCAAAAGAATTCGTGTTTCTATTCCTTAAATAATATTATGCGCAGTTTATTAAATATTAACATATATTTCATAAAAAAAATATTTTTTAAATTTAATTGAAAAAATTTTTATTTTGACTTTGTACTACACTACACAATTATTTTTAGTAAATATGAAATTAGTAATTCAACTCAACTTCCCTTTTTGCCTATGAATGTCAATGAATTATAGTCAATTGAACGAAATATTTTTTAAATGTTGTATTATACCTTCAAATATCTTTGTCCAATCAAATGTGTAATGTGTAACTAGTATATTTTTATATTTTAATTCAGCGGCTATTTTCGCACATATAAGTAGTTTCGAGAAGAGCAGTCTTTCCTATCTACAGGTGTAAATTGAATTAAATTAAATGCAGTTGACTATGAGGCGGTGGGGTACGTAAGGGTGGGAGGACTGCTCTTCCCGAAACTAGTCGTGATATTATTAAGGAGAACACATTCTTGTTGTTCTACAATAATTACAAATTCACAATCTAAGTTGTATCAATATGTCCAAAAACTGTTTTTTATTACAGTTTTAAAGTTGCATTTCATCGAATATCGTGTACAATATTTCTATGGTTCCATCAAAATGTAATTAAATCGCCTAACAAATAAAGCGAGATTTGATAAAAAAACCTTAAATTAATTAATCTCACAATTTAATCATTATCCACTCGAAGGTTAGACTCCCTCTTCAGATTTTTGTGACTTTCCCTTACGTAAGCTACAAATTATCCGAAACAAAACCAAAAAATTCATCCAGTTTTAAAATTCTACAAGTAATTTGACCCACAATACAAAATGTGTCCTTTTAAAGCGTTAAAAGTTTTATTTTTAACGTCCAGCTTAGGTATTTTTACTCATAGTACATACTCGTACATTGTTTTAGAATTATAAATATTCATGATCTACAAAATACTCGATAACCATAGGTACTTTAACGATTCTCAAAACCAAGATGACCTAGGTTTTGTGTGGAACACAAAATTACAGAAAAAAAAATGAATGAATCTTAATTTTGATAAAATAGTCATATTAAAAATCTTTCCTAGAACTAATAATATAAGTAATTCAACTTTCACGGGTTACACGAATCATAAAATGAAAGCTAAACTTCATGAGATCATTCCGTGTCTTATTTTCTGTAATATCGATTTCATTTTTTTTCGGCTTTCACAAAATCTAACGAACGAAAATAAAACGATTATTTTACTTCTTAGAATAACCCACAAAGACTAAAAAATATTTGAGACATATCTCAGATTCATTGTCATCGTATAAATAAGGCAAGAACTGAATCACAGTCGGGGAAATGTTCCAACCAATTGTTATCTATTGTAATTTTTTTACTTCACGAAAATAATGATCTGGTAGGTACAAAATTTGATTATTATTTATTTTATGGATTGTATGTCACCCCAAAGGCTCTAAAGTCTAAAAATATTAATTATTATAATATGATATAATTTATTACTTTTAGTTGCATATCTTTTTACTTATTAATATTTCATTTGATATTTCAATCATTTTAGTTATTCATAATTGTGAATGAAATTTTTTGGTATGTAAGCGGTCAATTTAAACCAGTTGGTTTCGTTTGATCTCCAGTAAATACGTATAGAAATGAATGACTTAATACTAATTCTACGCTATGTTCCAAACAAAAATTTCTTCCGTTCTAATACCTATGTATATATGATAAAATCAATGAAATTTATCTCACTTAGGTATGTACGAGTTATTTCCATTAAAAGAGGAGCACGTCGGTTCTCCCTATTTATTTATAAAATAAGTATTTGCACAATATTATTTTTATGAATGTGCACTGTTTTTATTTTATTATAATAATGAAGACAATAAAATGCATCAAAAAATTTCGCTCTTTTGATGCAGATTTACTGTTAGATGAAAACCGTAAAAATATTTGATAATAATATAATAAGTTTTAAAAGAAAATGAGAAAAAATTCGAGCGTATAACTATTATTTTTTCTGCACATCGGAAAAAATGTAAGAAAAATAACATATAAAATTAGAAAAACAACTAAAGATTCAACTAAAAAATGTTAAGATTTTAAATATACGGTGCTAAAACGAGAGAAATATCCTAGTGTCGGTAATCCATATATACTTCGCATAAATCATTAATTTAATTGCTATCTCGACTTTTTACACACATCTTTTATACGATTGTCGACCTTTATTGCTACTCTTGTTAACACGCATCTCAAGCAAAGAAATTCGATATGAAACGATAGTTAAGATTCATGATTACATAGCCGTTTGATTATTTATTTTTATAAATTTCTCATATTTTGTAAATTTTTTGCAAATTTCATACAAATGATATTTACATAAACAAAATAACAAATTTATTAACTTAATTTGAGTAATGTTAGCGGAATTAATTAATTATCAACATATTTTTTAAAGTAGTTAACAAAATTCGGTGAAAAATATTATTGTTTGATGATTTTAGAAAATCACTTTAAACTTAAAAATCTACATATCAACTTAGAAAACAATATTTGTGATATTGACCCATTATTATCCTGAATCTTTACGCCAGCCTCTAAGTAATGACAGTCATAAATCACCCAAGAATATATAGTTTGGGCATTTCAAGTTCGATGACCTTTTATTTTTTGAGTTGAATATTTTGTATAAAATCAATTTCATATGTTCAATTAATCAAAACCCTCCAGTAACTATGACTAAAATGCTTGTATCTTTGAAATGGCTGAGAATAAGACATGGTAGCTTGAACATTATCGACTCATATTTGTATAAGGTGATCCTATGACTGGTGTGCACAGTGATTGTCATTTGTTGTTTTGTGTACCGCGGGTGAGGCTGTGACATCGCCGTCTTCAATTGGAAGCGGAAATCTGCCCATCTGCGTGCCGCCTGTGTAAATCTCGGCGGCGACTGTGGGAGTAAGGAAGGCGTTATACACGAGGTAAGGTGAGCAGTCCTTCGGAATCCTGGTTCCCCGAGATCACTGGTCTTTCGACTGAAACCCCTATCCCATCATCAAACCTTATGTTCATGTTCCATATCCTTCCTTCCTTTACTCCCCCCCACCCCATAAAAATGTTATTTTTTACTTACGATACTTTACGTAGGAGGAGTCGATATATCTATGTGGACTTTTGGAACGCTCAAGAACACACGCTATTCCAGTGGAATTATTCCTGATTCAAGACTTCTGGAAATTTTGAATCTGGAAAAATTTGGAAACACCACGATGCCATGACTGATGTGTGACTGGCGAAGTTTCTTGAAAACTCCACCAAGGTTTTACACGACGCAATGCCTGTCGCACTTTCGATGTAGGTATACATATATTCAGGGGCGTGTAGTGCATTCAAGTAAAAACGCTCTACATTACTAAAAACTCTGGGAAACAAATATAAATTAAATAATTGGATAAACATAAACGGAAACATCATTTTAAAATTAGCACCATCTGTGTACCAGTAGAGATTTTAATTGCTCTGTTAAAACTACCACAACAGCTCACCACTATACCCATGGCACTCTCATGTATTCGCCGCATCGAGCTATTTACATTAATCTATTCTGTATTTAAGCTAGTGAATTACTCGAGTCATATAATTGGTTATTTACTGAAATGAAAATTTCTTTCGGTTAATTCGTTTTGTATGGAGTCATTACCTATGCTATTTTTTAATAGAATAACATTAGAAAGGATTACAACTGCGTACAAATCATTGAAGTGTCTACTTTCTATTTTGCTATTTCGCAAATTTTACTATCTTACTGTTTTGAACCTGTTGATTTCATGAACGTTCTTTAAATTTGGTGAATGGAATGGTTTTTGATTTGGGAAATACAAAAAGCAATTGGCAGAACTATTTTCTAGGTTAACCTTTAATATAAATAATTATTTCCTTTAGTTATTATGTGAAGGATATTCAATCAATAAATTAATCATGTTCAGTCATAAAAAGTGTTCTTTAAAACGTACATATATTTTTTATATTGATTTTTATATGGGTAAGAATCTATTATTTTACGTTAAAGCTTAAACTTTAAAAACACTATTAGTAGTACTCTAAAATTAGAAATAAACAACAAATTTATTTTGTCAAAAGACGTTGGTTAAATTAAATTACATATAATTGTATTACATATATTATATAAGATTGTATAATATTATTGGTAATAGCATAACCTAAATCTATACCTGCTGCACGCCACTGTATATATTGTTTGTTTCTCTCTTTTTGGACCCACTGTCAGTAAATACCTACAATTTTCTTGTACCTACTGCAGTAAACGGTGATACTCACAAAAAATAAAAAAATATTAGATGGATAAATATAATTAATTCTAATAATATTAAATAATATAATACACTCTCATTATTGAACAGACCTACGTTCTGAAAAATTACAACTTCACAATAAGAAAGTGTTCCCTTAAATATATAAGTTGTATTAATGTTTCCAAAATATAATAAAAATGAATTAACAATTGATTATGCCGTCTTCTATCGGATTACTCAAAAGTAAAGTTTTTCGATAAATTGATTTTATATGTATACCTTTCTAATTAATACATTTAATTTGTAGTTATTTGTAACAGATTTTGATTTTATAGCCAGAAAGAAAATGTTTAAATTGATGTACATTTGATAAAAGCTTCTAAAACATACAAACTCTTAAGAACAGTTACCAATTATTAGACTGATATTGCCAGATAATCATTTGTAAACAAGCCATCTTCTATTTTCGTCAATTCATAGTGGCTGTTTTGCTTTTGAATTTTTCAGTTAATAAATATAAATAAACTAAATTAATTTATGAAATCATGTGATATTGATTGTACATATAACGTTAGTAAATAGTTATTTTCCTAATACATATAACCGATTTTAATGAGTATCTTGCACACATTGAAGTTGGCAAATTAATTAATTAATTTAATTCTGGCATCTCCTATCGAATTTTAATCAAATGTTTTTGAGATTCATCGTAATATAAAGTTGATTGATTTTTAAACATGGGATAATAAATGTATCAATTGGTAATATTACAGAAGTTCAAAATTTGTCGAAAATGTATTCGATTACTATAGACAAATAATGAACGCGCTTCTCTGGAAAAAGAAGAGATCTAGGTATGAATCCTGGTACCAATTAAATAATTGTTAAATTTTTTTCTGTATATATATTTCTCTAGTTGGTTCACTAATTTGTATTACTTTGTATTTCACTAAGAAAATAAAAAACAATCCTTGCCAAAGATCACGAGACTTGGATAGTAAATTTAGTCTACAAGGAGATTCCGAGTAGAGTAATCTTCAAAAATAAAAGTGAAAGGTACAGGTCCAAACGTGATTTTAATCCTAAAGTCTGTATTACGTTCCACAGGAGCAACCCTCTGGGCTTGAACTGATGTAAAACTATGTAGAATATTCACAAAATTTCTATAGTACTTAAAATTTCAGATAAATGAAGACCCCTATGTATATTTAGTATTAAATTCACTTAAAATTTCAAGTTTTCAGTCCGTTGCTCATCGTCGAATATTCTAGTATTATCACCACACTAAGAATTTTTGTACTACTCCGAGAAATAAATCTTGGGTGAAAATGATGAACGTTATGTAAATATAAAATCACCACTTAAGCCAGCCAAAGATAGGTCGTAGGTTCTGTAATTACCCATACTTCCATATATCGTTTAATAGTTTCATCTCTATGAGATATCTGTTATTTGTTAAATATATACATTTTTTTAAAAACCTTACGAAGCTAGATAAATACGACAAAATATAATAAGAACACTTCTTTTTCTTACTTCGGTACTTACTTCATTTTACAACTGTATCTACTCTTTCAGTTTCCCTTTGCCATTTCTTTTAATATTTACTTATCATTTATGTGCAGTATTTTTTTATTGTTTATTTAAGCAGCACCCGTTTACAGGTAAAACTATATATTATACCGTTTTTTAATGTGAGCAATAAAGAGAGTAAGAAGGGAGATTGATACGTGGTGCACTTGTGCGCTACTGTTGTAATGGTGTGCACGACAGATGGTGACCGACTTTCGCTCATCTATGTATATATAACACACATAGCAACACGTGCCAATGTTAATTGTTTGCCTCAAAATATACGAAATAACCGTACTTGTGT
Source organism: Eubasilissa regina (assembly GCA_022840565.1). Classification (NCBI taxonomy): domain Eukaryota; kingdom Metazoa; phylum Arthropoda; class Insecta; order Trichoptera; family Phryganeidae; genus Eubasilissa; species Eubasilissa regina. Next base: position 3,012,311 of record JAINEB010000019.1, read on the forward strand.
GCGGGAGAAATAGATAAAAGTGAGTAAAAGTTATATATATATATATATATATATATATATATATATATATATATATATATATATATACACACATAGTGACAACACCTCTTTATTTTATGTTGTATGCCAACTTTTAAGACTCAAACATCTTAACACACATAGCAACACGTGCCAATGTTAATTGTTTGCCTCAAAATATACGAAATAACCGTACTTGTGTGCGGGAGAAATAGATAAAAGTGAGTAAAAGTTATATATATATATATATATATATATATATATATATATATATATATATATATATATATATATATATATATATATATATATATACACACACACACATAGTGACAACACCTCTTTATTTTATGTTGTATGCCAACTTTTAAGACTCAAACATCTTATCACTTACAAAACTGAAAATAATATATTACGCGTTAGTACAGTCACATTTGCAATACGGTAATATTGGATGGGGAGGAGCAGATAAAACTTCAACATCACAATTAAAAATCACTCAAAAAATAATGATAAAAATAATTCTAAATGAAATAACTATCCAACTCTTCACAGATTTCAAAGTACCAAAAATAATAGACATATTTACAAACAACTTAATTATTAAAAATCCAATATTAGTAAGGAATTCCGATCTATAAGATTTAGAGACGAACTGATATTCCAAAACTAAAATATACTCCAACTCAAAATCACCATATTTATCAAGGCATCAAATTTTTTAACAATCTTTCCATCACAATTAGAAAAATTACAAACTATTATAAATTTGTATCTGAAGTCAAAAAATATGTACACAGACTAGCAGGTACATAAATTATATACTCCTTCTCTACACACTAGTGTTACTCTTATAGAGAAAAAAATACATGTAAAAAGATATTTACATGTATCGTACTGATTATGTTTAAAAATGCATTATATCTTCTAATAAAAAAATGCCTCTAATTTCTTTTTCTTTATTTCTACACAGAAAAACAAATATTAAAGGAAGAATAAATTATTATAAATAAAATTATATTTATATTAAATAATAATTTAATTTTATTGTTAAAATGATAACAAATACAGTACGTTCCAAAATGTTGCGCTTACACATTTTCATCACGATTCATTAAATAATCTACTCTTGCTTAATTAGGTTAATTTCTATATTTTGTGATTGTTTTATTTATAATAGAACAATTTACTAATTTAATTGCATGTCTCGTTTGAATTTTTGTTTGCTGAACGGCTCATACCTCATATCTTAAGAAAATGTAATAAATATAATATTACTGCATGATTGTATAGTGTCAATATTATTAGAGATTTTTTAGAATACAAACCTCGACATTGTGGTGAAATTATTTTACAAATTTTACAATAATTAATACTACCACGGTAGAAGTAAAAAGTAGTGTCTCCTTTGTTAATTAATTTTACTAATTTAATGAATTTCTAATTTAACGCAAGCCGTGTTACCAAATTTAGTGACAGTGTTTTATTTTCGTGCTGGTTTTAATTTTGCTATTATAATTATTATTATTAATTTAATAACATTTTATTAACAATTATTGCCCAAATAGAAATGTAAAAAGATAAGCTTGGAGTATTTCTGAGATATCGAGTACCAAATGCACAAATTTGTACGAGTACCGAGGTAATACGTTACCCAAAAAATCAGCCTTCTAATCAAATGGCAATGGGCTTATGGGGTATCACGTCGGAGTCACCAATATGGGGTTATAAGTATTTGGCTTGGTTATAGCTCGTAAAAAGTTAATGCGTTTGTGGGTAATGCGTCTTCCGTTAGGCGGTTCTATTTAATTGATTAATGAGCTTTATAGAAATATCATAAGAGTTTGTTTTAAGGTTAAACTGAGGGCCCCAATTCTCTTCAGATCTTATTGCGTATATGTGATTGTCGCATAGTGTGCGAGTGTGGATTAGAGGTGGCTAAAGCGGGTGTATGAAATAAAATATTGACTTGAAATTGATGACGTTTTATTGCAAATTGAAGTATAAATGAACGTACACATGTTGAAGTTAAATAATTTATAAATTTGATGACTAGAGATACGTCTAAGAAGGCAATTGAGAGAGACGTAAAGGGTGTTTTTTTAAGAGGTATAGAACTTTACAATGAAATAAAACATATAAAAATTATGGTAATAGCCATGGTATTGGGCTTTATTGGAAATATAATTTTATACCATTAGTGTTTCATGTGTATGGATACCGCGGTTGGCTCGAATAGAGCGCAAATTGGTAGTGCAATTTTTGACCACTTAATGGAGCAGTCGGGGACATATCGGCCATAATGCGATGAATGTTGATTGCTAAGTCGTCTATCGTCTCTGGTGACTTCACATATCTTCACAGAAAATAATCGGCCAATTATAATAAGCCAATTCACAGGAGCAATACGTGAAATTATGCGATCATTGAATATTTCTTTCAATAAATTAATTATGGCGCGCGCTGTGTGACATGTTGCGCCGTTTTGTTAAAACACAGATTTTCCATATTAACGCCATTCAATTGGGGAAGGAAAAAATCAGTAATCATGGATCTATAGTGCTCTCCATATATTATAACGTTTTGGACGGCATCATTTTTGGACCGATGATTCTACCAGCCCATAAAGCACACCATATAGTGACTTTTTGGGGATGTAACGACGTCTTAATAATGATATGTAGATTTTCTTCACTATATATGTGGCAATTTTGTTTGTTGACGTAGTCATACAACCAAAAATAAACCTCATCGCTGAAAAAAAATTTGTGTTGAAAATGAGGATCTAGAGCACGATTTTCAAAATAAATTTTCACAATTTGAAAGCATTATTCTGGCGTAAGTTTATTCATGGTGAAAAGGTAAACTAAACCGAACACAAATCAGCTGTCACCTGTCAAATTGGCTATCGCAATTCTAAAAACAAACTTCTAACAAAACACCCTTTAGTTGTTTTAATCGTTATGTATTGTATGTATGTACTGTAATTTAAATTTTGGTCGGCAGAATAGTATGGCAGTAGAACGCCTGGCTAAACAGTCAGGTATTACGAGGCGCTCGCAAGGCCTTTACATGCTGAACACACCTGTCGAAGAGATATGGATGGTGGGGTTATATGATCTCGGAGTGGAAGATTTAATCTGATAAAAGAAGTATTGGTTCGATGGAACGATTAGAAGAGCATTAGAAGAGTGGTGAGTAACAAAAGAATGAAAAGGGCTGAAGACAGAGAGAAATGGCAATTCTTTTAGGAGGTTTGTACCCAGCAGTGGTTGATGATGATGATACTGTTGATTTTGAGGATAAAAACAATATGTTCCTTCTTTTGTCTTCGTAGAAAACTTCTCTATTGGCTTCAATATGTATTCATTTTCAGTAATTTTTACAATATGACACACGTGTAAAAATGTTAACAAAACACCATCTGTGTTTTATTTTTGAAATGACGATTCGGTCCCCTGATAACAGTCCCGAATGGCCTGGAATATTGTAAAAAGGTCTAATTGAAACCCTTAGAATGTGACCACACGCGGATTTGGGGACTTTTCGTGATCCTTTACGCTATGAACAGATATTGGTTTTCTCGAAGCATCTAAAGCCCAGTTTTCCAATGTATTTATTTAACCCTCTTAGCGTTCAAAAAAATTAAGGGAATTTTTCCGAGGATTTCGAGTGAACATTTCAGGGTTGTCTTATTTTATTTAAGGCCACCTTAAATCATGACGTGATCTATTTCATCTATTGAGTAATTAAGGAATCAGTGAAGGAAATTCAAAAACGAGGATAATAACCGGTGTATTCAGATAAAATCATAAAATACAGAAAATATAAGCTTATTTATATGCTTAAATATCTTAGCATAAGAGAAAAATGTACCAGTCTGAAGATGGCTGTAACAGGCTGAAACCGGTAATGATCATTAAATAATAAACAGTAAAAAAAAAGTGTTTTAATAAAATCATTATTGAAAATCTGTTATTAAGTAAATTTGTAATATTTCCGTAATATACTTTTATTATAAAAAAAAACAATTTAATCGAATAATTTTATTACCCCTACAGTTTTATACAATATAAAATATGTAATGTAAAAAGAAACGCGTTATTTATTTCAGACACGTGTATCACACCACCCCTGCGTAGAACACATTTTTTCCTATTTTGCCATTTTCTCGTTGCTGTATACAAAGATAATAAATACCTACCCGTAATGACATTCTTATATGTTAAAACATCCTTTAAAATAGTTGTTACAGAAAAAATATTTCGTGGAACTTACAGTACTGAGTTAAAAATTTTATAAATTTTCTTATTAAATATGACGATATTTTGTTACAGTAATACAAACATTCATATCATAAAAATATATGATATTAATTATTATCATAGAAAAAAAAACAAATGTTTTTAATGTAAATTTATTTATAAAAAACTACACAACTGATTTCTTTTTTGGTTTAGAAACGTAATTATATATGTAGACTGTCAAGTAAACTCACAATAATTAAAAAACTAAGGGTCAAATATACTTGTTTATCTGCATTATCGACCTTAAATATGATAAAAAATTACGTTTTTATTTATGTATCTACAAGTTTCTCAATACTGCATATATAAATTTATTAAGAAAAAAATAATACGATAAATATATATATATAATTATCGTATTATTTTTTTCTTAATAAATTTGAGACCCAAAAATATTCGTTTGTTATTCATATTAGGTAAGAAATTCTGCGTTCGTAATGTTAAATATTTCAAAAAATAATACATTTCGTAGTAGATTCGATAAATGTATTATTCAAATACGTACCTATTTATTTTACAACGTCAAAAACATAACACAGTAACGCCAGACAGTAAATTATTGCACCATCATAAATTTTGAAACCAAAAACGTTCAAACCAATAAGAATGTGATTAATTTGAAGGTGTTAATAAACACAATAACGCAATTGAGTTATCAGAGTTATAATAATTCAGTCGTGAATTAATTAGGTAGATAACGGGAGGGGTTGGGAGGGCTATCAAGTTTCCGCTGCTCCAGATTCAAGGGGTGGGCTATCATTTGTATTGGGTATGTTCATAGACAGCGAGAGATATGGTGATCAATTAAAATTGGTGGACGTTATTCTTGGAGACAATCCGGCTCGAAGAACCAAAACTATATTTCAAGTTTAGGAGGTAATATTTGATAATGTTTTTACTACTTGAATAGAAACCGCTGCAATAGATCTTGATAATTATTTGAGAGAATTTTCCGTTGATGTAATTGAGATCATGCTTTTATTGGAATATTTTACGTATAATCATCAATGATTTCACCGAAATATCATTAAATGACTGAAAAATAAAGAAAGAATATATGAAATAACTCATTTTTATGTAAAGTGCATTATTTACTGCTTCCAAGGTAAGTTTGTAGAACTCCATAATCACATATGTGAAAATAAAACACTTGTTTTTAATACTTTTATACATATTGTTATAAATATAAATTATTGAGTTAAAATTGTTAAATTGATAATACCCTTACAAGGCGAAACACGTCTTAAATAAATTAAATGAATTGAATCAAAAATTAAGTGTTTTATTAGAACACATTCTTATTGTGAAGTTGCAATTATTCAGAACATAGGTCTGTAATATTTTAAATACTAATTAAATGTATTAATTAGAAAGATAAACATACAAAATCAATTTTATTGAAAAAATTGTTCTTGCGCTACCGGGATACGAACCTGGATTTCTTTCCAAACCGAGGAAGGTGCATTTATCCAACAATGCTACAGCGACATATTTTATGACGACAAATTTTCGAACCTATATGTTACCTTTTTCAAATTAATACATTTTTATCGTTCCATTATTTGAAAGGATCTACTTTGTTTTTACGGAATCTCAAATATCTTTGAGTAATCTGATAGCAGACACCAGAATTATCAATTCATTTTTGTTAAATTTGGACACATTGATTCAATTTATTTATTAGAACACATTCTTATCGTGAAGTTGTTATTATACAGAACATAGGTCTGTAATATTTTAAATATTAATTAAATGTATTAATTATAAAGATATGCATATAAAATCAATTTTATCGAAAGAATTTTTGTTGCGCCACCTTAATTATCACATTAATTATAATACGCATTTTATGATTTAAAACACTAACCCCTATATCCGGTAAAACTTTTATGTTCAATCTATACAACTATTGCAAACAATTCAAACTATGAATGTTTATATTTGAAAAGGGTGAGAATTTGCACATACATTATGAATGTTTTCGACCCAAATTTATAAAATTGTACCATGTATAATAATACATGTTTTTGTTGTACGAAATACTTTTACAAACAACACAAGGCTGCTTCCACAATCCATCTTAGTATAAATAAATCTAATACAACATGTTTGCAAGAGAGTTATTTATTCAAGAAATCATAGATATTTTTGGAGAAATATATTTTTTGGCAATCCATTTATCTCTCACAAATACAACCATTTTCTCTCTTATCGACTCGATATAATGTATGGTAATTTTATGTTAATTGACTATTTAGGTCCCCTTGGTTTTTTCGAGTACCACGGTCACAAATAAATAATGGAATAACCCTTTTTCTTATTTAGAAAAGTAATGTTGCTGATTCTAACGAAACTTTATTTAGTATCGAGATAGACCTGAACAGGATTATAGCTGGTAAGTGAGGAAAATTCTTTTGCGCATTTGTACTAATACTTTTCTATGTAGATTTTATCATTCATAATTATTTTCTTTTTTTTATTCTATTTTATTTGGTTCGCCCCGATTGAATAAAATAATAATATAAGTATCTTAAAATAACCTCTTAGTAGGTTAATTTTCGCTCACTTTTATAATACAACTACAAATTTTGAAAGAGGTTTCTGATGATTGTCGTTATTTAATAATACTAATAATATATTTTTTTGGCTATTTAAATATTTCACTGGTTTAAAATTATATGACATAATATATTTTAACAGTAATCCTGTGTCAAGTTAGATGTTTTTATATACACAGAATACATGTCACAATAATATTTTTATTTTCGTCTTTATTTATATCACTAGGCGAGTATCGTAACCACTAGACTACAAACACGTAATATTATTCAGCAAGTAAGGAAATATTTGTAAATATAAGATATATTCGGCTAGGAAAATCTTTTTTTTCCGCACAAAATACCTTTTTTTTGCATATTTTCGGATCTTTTTGAATCTTAATCTTGTCCAATTTTCATATAAAAGGAATACATGTCACGCCGCGACAGTGAATACAATGAGGATAGAATGGTAATGATGTTTATCTTCGAGTGTGAATTTTATTTTTCATCCAGCCTTTATCGATAAGGATAAAATATATTTTTAAGGAAAACACATTTTTATTGTGAAGTTGTATTTTTAGAACATAGTTCTGGTATTTTCTAATATTAAATTAATCAACTAGAAAGATATACTTACTTAAAAATAAATTATTTCGAATTTACACCTCTTCATATCCGAGGAAGATGAAGAGGTCTAGGTTCTAATCCCAATAAATAGATTTTTTTCTGTAGGTACCTATATCTTTTTAGTTGATTAATTTAATTTGTATAAAATATGTTAAGCAAAATTGAGTACTGAATTGCCGAATTAATAAAAATAGTTAGAAAAAAAAAGTATAAAGATTATATTTAATGTGAATGTTGAAGGCGATTGACATAAAAGTGATCATGTAAAATAAGCGATGCAAGTTTTGTATATTATGAGGTAATTACTTTATTGTGTGTGTTGTGGTCTAGGATGATATTAGAAGGTTCAAGTGGTGAATGGTATTCCGCCTTCATATTTAGTTTACCATTCTGCATTCGTGTGGGTACTTCGTCGAGTCCGTCTCTTGGTACTGTGTGCGATGATTGCAGACAGTAATGGCAGAATAGGAAAATATAGTAGAAAAATAAAAACTGATTTATATTACATTTATTTATGTTAAATTACAATGGCTGGTTGGAGGCGAGAATCAAAGAGTATAAGTAGAGAGAATATAACACAGCTGGGTACATGTAGAGTAAATTGTATATATTGATTACTCTAGAATATTCAGCTGGCACCGTTTGTTGCTCGAGATGACTAACCATAAATATTGAATGTGACGTTCTTGAGTGCAAAGATGTGTGTATATGTGTGTGATGTGTACCTGTGTGCGTTATGCGAGGGGACGCGCGTGAGGTGCGGTTTCTTTTCTGCGTTACCGTTGACTTCGGTACTTGTTATATACCTTGTACCATCATTGTATTATTCTTGCAATAAATACTTAATTGTCACATGGGAGTTTCTATTGAACAACTATCAATCCAACTACTAAGTGTACAACTGAAACGTATTAACTACGCAAGTATGTAATATTTAATATGTATAAACATTACATTTTATATTGGTAGTATTCCTTGTTTTAACACCCCTACGATAAAATAGTTGTTTATTTATACGTTCAACAAATAAAAGAAATAATAGTAGAATTATGCACCCCCAAATGAGAATGATCTTGAATTATAGGGGTGGCTTTCAACATTGATATAATATAATTCATCCATTTTATAACTTCAATTTTGTAAATATTAATATTTGCTGCTAATTTAATTGAAAATGGTAGTTGGTTATACAGTTTAGCAACGATGTAAGATGCATGTGTCTGTCCTGTTCCTAATTTGGACATTTTTAAAATAACACGTTCATTAGTTTTGCTCACATAAAGAAGATAAATTCAATTCAGCAAAATCTTTAAAAACTTGTTTTAGCTTTTTTATCTATTTATATTATCTTTTGAGTTGTAATTACTAGTTTGAGATGTATGGGACAAGTTCCGCCTCAACTTAGTATTTCGTATTGTAATATTGATTCAACCAATGCGCGGTATATAAATTACAATATTGTCTGAGCATATAAAATTAGAATAAAATTTTAATATAAATTATAGTAGGTATATTATATTAGATGTACCCATAAATAATCAATTATTTTAAGTGTGGAATGTTTGCTTCAGTCTAGCTCAGAGCGTGAACGTGTAAAGACGTGTTTTATACGCAATATTACAATCCGTGGTCTTGTGACTTGTGACAAGTAAATTTAAATATTTTTATTACTCTGTTGCAAAATGGCAGACGATCAACTAACTGAAGAACATTTACGTCATTTCAATACCTAATAACACTAATAAATATTACCAGTAACATGTTTCAATACTATAAATATTTTTTGTATAATCTCGAAATATTAATCATGATAATCGGTATGGTGACAAAAATTATTCATTTCGAATGATCGCGGTATTTTTGTTAGTTTCTTAAAGCGAGTTACATTAAGAAATTATATATTTCTATTTATTTACATTATTTCGTATTGCCGGGAAACTTCCACATCCTTCGATTCTAGCTTGAATTACGCCGAGTTACGCCGAGGTAAAAGAAGCTAGGCGGAGCGGATAAGTAAGTTCATGGTCAAAAACTAGACAAGAACAAATATGAATTAAGTATATTAATTAGAAAGATATACATATAAAATCAATTTTATCAAAAAATATTGTTGTTGCGCTACCGGGATTCGAATATGGATCTCTTTTCAAATCGAGGAAGGTGCATTATCAGCGATGATATTTTTAGCGACAAATTTTCGAACCTATATGTTACATTTTTGATAAGAACATTTTCGTTATCGGTTGTATTTCTGGTAAGAGCCCCAAAGGTTATTTCTCCATCAAAAATTTGTTGCGATCAGTGAATGGTAACGCACCGCTTACCCAGGTCCGTTTTATGAGCAAAAGCTCCCATTTCGGTCTTTCACATTCACTGCCATAACACATCGGTGTTTCTATGTGAGATAAAAACTGCTACAACAGTATACTAAATTATCTAATTATATCTTATACATTGAACAATGCATTTACCTTAAGTTTTAGGTTGCAATTATATGTTATCTAATTGCATCTTGCTTTACTCCTTACATATACCATATATCATATCTTATACATTGAACAATGCATTTACTTAAAGTTTTACAATTTATTTATCTAATCTAACGACATCTTGTTTAATCCTTTCTTCCACTATTTTATATTACTGACAATAATATATTTATAACTTTTTTTCAATATCTTTTTATAATTTCTGATTATACTTTTTTCACATGACTTTTCATAACGTACTTAACATTATACTTACTTACCACTGTGTAATTTTACAATGTATAATTTTTAAAAACTGCATAGACAAAAAACAAAAATAGACATGTTTAGTAAACCAATTACCTTTATTTTTTCATATGTACTATTTATGCTACAAAAAAAAAATTTTTTTTTCATTAAACATTGTACTTTGTTTACTACTATACCGTAAAAATACTGTCTGCTATAATACAGAAACATACTAGTGTTGAAGGTAAGGTACCAATATATATGTCTTACTTTGCTGAAATGTTTATCCAAATAAAATATAGGACACTGTACTATGAATCAAATAAAGTATTATTATTTTTATTTCAGATAAAGGAAGAAATAAAATATAATAAACTAAGATATTTGAAAATAATTTTAGGTTTTCCGGCCATTCAAAATCTTTTAGAGCAATGTAAACTTTTCTGCAATTGACTTAGTATTTCCATGAAAAATATGTACACTTACACACCCTGTTTTTGATATAACCCCGTACTTGTATAACACGAACAATGACACACCTGGGTTTTCACATGGTATTGCGAGCCAATAATTAACATAATATCAACACTAATTAACACATCCTACCAGCAGCCCTGATAATGAGAGGTCGGAGATACATGGCAAAATATAGCTTAAAATAACGCTACATAGAACAAGGATAATTAATTATCTATACTTAGTATAAATTCAGGCAAAAAATAGCCTTATTTACACTTAACTATCCAGAATATTGAAATTAAATACTGAGAATACTTTACTTTGAACTCAACCAAGTATAATATTTTGATTCAATTTACAGTGAAATGACAAGAAATTAGGAAAATGATCATACCCGTACAACATGTCGAGGTTATATATTAAATTAAATTAGAAACTGAACGGTTCAATTATCAAATAAATTATGAAATACATTTCTATGAAACATTATATAATCCAAGGCCACCCACACATACGCACATCGCCAGACGCACACACGCGTAACATGATTAACTTAACATCCCTTTTTCACACACGTTTCGACACTCGCTTTGTATAATTGACCCAAATTCCGGGCGAATACAATTAATTTTCATAACAAAACAGGCATTGTTTGGTTTTCAGCGCGCCGACTGAAAAAGTGATAGAGCTCATTCCTGAAATTCTGCCTTCTCCGGCAATCAAATCCAATCGGTTACTGACTTCAGGGCCGTCTGACAAAATCTTTTCTATTTTTATTTCATTTATAATTTTATTTTCAAAAAACGCGAAATAAAAATTTGAGAGTAGGTATATCACCATTTTAATATAACTTAATATTTGTTACATTTGAAGCAGCATCTTAGTCCTAAATGTTTTGTTTATAACCACTTAAAACGTATTACTAGGCCCCATGGGCAGCTATTGACTCTGCGCGGCCAACGGGGACGCTAGGCGGCCACGGCCAGTATTTTCAGCTATAGCTGATAAAATATAAAAGATAACCGTTTATTCCTTGTTCTAAGTTAAGTATAAGTTTAACAATAATATTCTGATAATCAAAAAATCCAGGCCAAAACTGCTGTGAATTTAACAATCAATAATATTATAATTTTTTTTATCGTTGAAAAAATAATTTATATCAAACAAAAATAAATGATCTACCACAATATCACCTAAGTTAACTAACGCAAAAAATACTGTTTTAAAAATAAAGTCCAATGTGAATAATCAATACTTTAAATATTCTGCTATTGTTCACTCACTACTCCAGTATGGAATAATTGGGTGGAGAGGAGCATATAATAATATAATGAACTCAGTAAAAATTATACAGAGAACAATTATTAAAGTGATATTAAAAAAAATATCAACTTTTTCAACACAAACACTTTTTGTAAAATTCCCAGTCCCCAAAATTTAAAACATTTACAAAAAAATCTCAATTAATTAAAGAAAATAACACTATAAAATTTGAAACAAGCACATCATTAAGGTTTAAAAATAACTTTAAAGTCCCTAAATGTAACACCAAACACTATCAGCAAAATTCTATATATTTAGGAATAAAAAAATTCAATAGCCTCCCTACACAAATCAAAGAAATAAAAGATATAAAAGAGTTTAAAAAGAAACTAAATGAACACTTCAAAAGCACATAATTGGAAAATAAACAATATAACAGAATACTTCAGAAGCACAAAAATGGACAATGAATAGAATATGTAAGGTATTATATACAATTATTGTAGTGTAACTCCCTCTCCAAGCACAAGAGCTGGTCTCTTTTTTGGAGAGGTAAGCGAAAGAAAAACCATGTATGTATTTAAATAAAAAATATTTATAATATTGTACCGTTTGGACATCTGTGGCGCCTATGTGAATTTGCCATGCATTGCAGCAGTATTTTTTTGTGGAACTATGTATGAACGCCGTCGGATAATGACATGAATCAAAATTTCTAACTGATATTGAATGTTACAATTTTCATTTATTAAATATATTATAATGATATACCGATTTTTTTGCACACATCCCATTGAAATCTGATTGAGAATAAAAGCGATATCGCGTATTACGACATAAAATCGAACGATCTTATCATAGGAAAGGTACACAAAATTTGAGATGTACAGTTTTTCACGTAAAAAAGAGAGAAATTAAAATATGGATAGCTTATAATAATATGAAATAATTATTGCACGTAAAATTAAACCATTTCAACGACTAGTCCAATTCTAAGAACATTGGTTAGAAATACTAAAGTCCGCTTCTCGCAACCCTGGCGACGAAATGTCGATTGTCGAAGTTGACAATTATTAATTTTTTCCTCAACGTGTAACAAGCACCCGGGCTCAATGTGTTGTTTCGAAATATAGGTATATATAGATTATTAAATAATTATCGTAATTATAAAAGATTTTGTTTGATCCTGCCCTAACGAAGGAACATAATTCAATTTTATTATTAATTAAATAAAGTACCCGGATCTATTCAAATTGCTTACAACTTCGTCCGAATCAAAAACAAATATTGCGAAATCTCATATCAATATCTAAAAACAAATGTTGCACTAATAACGAATTACTGTCGATAATAATTTAGATAGTTCTGATTTCTATTGATAACAGAATAATGCATTTAAAAATTTTATAGATAAAATTAAGCGCGCTTTGTAATAATATTTTTATTATAAAAATGAAATTATTTATGTTTATATCCCTTAATTAGTGTTGAATAAACAATATTCGTGAATGGAAAATTTATAAATTTGAGATTTACAAACAATATTTGTTTATTCTAAAGCACCGTTTTAAAACAGTTTATAATACTTGTAAAAAAAATGTAAAGCCGTGCGTGGCATGGGTTAATTGCTTTGTTTTTTTATTATTAAAAAAATTAATTCGGGAACGCTATACAGAGGTGAAATCAAGAAAGCTGCAGTGGGCGGGACATGTACTGAGAGTAGATAAGGTAACAGTAAATAAAATGCATGAAGCCCTCATATACGAGCCAATAGGATCGAGACCAAGGAGAAGACCAAAATTAGGATGGGCGGACAATATCAAGAAAAAAAGGCAGTAAGTATCTAGATGACTGCGGTTGTGGACTTACGAGACCCATGAGCTCGCTAAACAAAAAAGAAAAATAATACAAATATGATTGACGTAATGTGCGATATAAACATACAGGGTGTAACAGACCTAGTCCACAATATTTTATGAATGGATACCTGACTACATTATGAGTCGAAAATGTTCAAGCAATATGTGCAAATTCTGCAGTCACGGAAAATATTTTTGTTTGAAATTTTTACAAAATCATGTTTACGTACTTCGAAATAAAATATATTATTTGCAAAACTTAATCAATATATTTGGATCAAGCATTAAATTATGTAACAAAAAATAGTTTTGCGGTTTGAAATTGGATGACCTTTAATTTTTTGTATCTAATATATAAATCTAGAATCAATAAAATATTTCAACTAATAGAAATAATTGCATAATTACGTTTTTCTTATGTTTTTGTAATGGATGAATTTAGGCACATATTCATTGAACATTTACGACTTGTAATTTAGTCAGGTATCCAGCTATAAAATATTGTGAGCTAGGTCTGTTACACTCTCTGTTCCGAGTCGCGTCCTTGTTAAAAAAAATTATCTAATCATGTGAATAATTGTATAGTGTATGTTAATAAATTCGTAATTGCCACCCGAAGTTGTTTTATTAACTTCACCGTCTCCATACGACAATCTCTGTATGCTGGGAAGTAAACCTGGTGCAGTTCTTACAAATAAAATTTATGATGCTGTCGAATTAAACAAATAAGTGTAGCTTGATAATTAACAACATAAATAGAAGGACTGATATATAAATATATAAAAAAATTGTAATTTAAAAATAAAATGGCAGATTCATCAATTTTTACAGAGAACATTATTGTTGTGAAAGTGTATTTTTTTTAGCATAGTTCTGTGGTATTTCAAATACAAATTAAGTTAATCAAACACTTATTTTTTGATTTTTCTCGATTAATTTATTTGAGGCGCATTTTGCCTTGTAAAGGGATTATTAATCTAACAATCTGTATTTATAACTAAAATGGGGTACAGCTGTACAATTTATTTATATGAAATAAAAAGGACCAATATTGGAATTTTGAGGATTTCAATACATTTTGAATGGTACTAATTGTTAAAGTATTCAGTTTTAACACTATTGTTATTTTAATGTCTCGAGTAATTTGTAAAAAGGATAGCTATATAATTTTTACAATCTAAGAAGACAATACAGTAAGAATTTATCATTCAAAATATATAGGAATCCTCAGAATTCCAAAATATATTCTTGTCTCTTTTCACCTCGTGTAAATAAATTATATAGCTGTCCCGCATTATACGTATAAATATAAATTATTTGAGTTAAATTGTTAGAATGATAATGCCCTCGCAAGGCGAAACGCGTCTCGAATAAATTAAACAAGAAGAATAAAAAAACAAGTGTTTTATTTTCACATATGTGATTATGGAGTTCTACAAACATACCTCGGAAATAGTAAATGAATCAACTTGAATGATATCCAAAAAATAAATATTTTTGGAATAACAAATTTGTTGCTACCAAGATTCGTGCCTTCCAAGAATAATCCATTTGTCATAAAGCTGCTAAGTTGATATGCCGAAACTGGATAACACGTTTCTCCGGATAAAAAAAGGTCCAGGTTCGAATCTTGGTAGTAACTAAAATATTTTTTCGATAAATTATAAAAAAAGACTAAAGAAAATATATTTAAAATTTATCGAAAACTTAATCGGTTGATCCAGCGAAATAATAATGCTTTTCCATGGATAGAAAAAGTTTGGGGTTTGTATCCCGGTACCAACCAAAATATTTTTTAATGGATGGTTTTTTTTCGCATATCTTTCTAATTGATTAATTCAATTTGTATTACTTTATTAGAATTAAAATAAAGTATAATCTGTATTACCAGCAACAAAATCGTAGCTGACGATTTCATCAGCAGGTTTAGTACCACAAGTGTGGTACTAAATTTTATGCTACTTTCATCTAATAAATCTCTAGAGCGCATCTTCCATCTTACATTTTTCCTGAGACTGTTTCGTTACTCTCATTCTGTAACATCTGTGACCTCTGACTACTTCTCATGCAACACCTGCCGACAAAATATATTTATTCACTCTGATTCAATGTGTCCTTTACGCGCGAACATTTAACTTGAGTAATTTAAATGATACGAACGTTCACATCCTATTATTAAAATTTATTTACAATACCGTAAGGTTAGTTTGGGTTTCTTCCTCTTGGAGGCGTGCATAACCCACGATTTAAGTAATGTTTACAGTAGTCACGTCCAGTCTTACTTAAAAAAGTGTTTGTACTCTATAGCTACATTTTGTACGATTACTGTTCAATTTATTTAAACCCCAGCACTGCACGACGTTGGATATCAAGCGAAAGAATAAAAGTGATTATTAAGTGTAAAAAAAAATACTGGATGCCTAGGTTAACTGTGTTCGTCTTGTAAAAAAAATTAGCTTACGAACGACTTCTCGGAACTAGTTCGTATGTAGAGAACTTACCGTACAATGAACAACATTTATCAAATATAATATATTAGCAGTGGCGTGTAGTAGGCACAAACTTAGGTTATGCTGTTACCGACGATACTAACTAAACATACAATAAGTATACTAGGTATCATAAAAATAATCTTCTAATTTGGAGAACAATTGTATCATATAAATTTTGAATAAATATAATTGTGAAAAGGTAAGTTCTTTTCTTGCTCGGTACCGCGTACTCTGCTTTCGGTTTCGCTTTAAATATTATTCATGATTTCTCCTTCGGATAACGGATTTAAAATATTTCATTAAAATTGCATAAAAACATTTATTGAAAAAATAAAATTTTTGAAATTATCATAGCCGAAACTCATAATAGAAATAATTTTATTTCAACATTTAATTTAATATTGATAATAATCTTATATAATAATATACCGAAATATACAAACTCGCTCGTTTAACAGATAATATATTATAATAACTTATAACTTTCATCTGAATGACTGAGAATGACGACGAAATCATAGGTTGGAATACACTAAGAAAACAAAACGTTTCGTCTGTCACACAAAGTAAGTATGTAGATATGTCGGTGCAGGTAGTTTTCAGTATAGCAACGTAGATTCAGTAAGAAAATATTTAGTTCAGTACAATTATTATGAGAATTGAAAAAACAAGTTAGATTCATATAATACCCGCGTGCTAGCAATTTTCCGACAAGCATTCGCGTAAAGTTCTAACAAATGATTCGAAATTTTTTTAAATAACCAACAGTAAGACAAAAGTCGTAGGTTACGCCATAGACAAGGTTTACGCTAATCCGGGTAATAACGGATAGAATTTCATACGGTCTTTTCATAAGATAAAGATTGTTTAATATATTTTTATTTCCCAGAATTTTTGGTAATGTGCACGCCCCTGTATATTAGTAATCTTTCCCCTTCGCAATATTGGGACTACGATTGCCTCTTACGAATGCACTCAGTATTGATATAGACTGTGGTGTCTTGAATCCGATTATAATATCTACAAGACGCGGATGCAATAAGAATGTTGACTGTTGTCTTCTTTTTATATTTCTTCACTAGGGCCGACCCTGTGTTGGTGAAAAATCGGCGGGCCGTGTTCTGCCATCAATCATCGTATGGGAACCCTCTCCACTCGTCATACGGTTTATATGCGGACCTTTCCGTGAGTGGTACGGTACGCCTTTAGCGCTGGAGGCTCTCAAATTGTTCTCCTTTACATGCGTAGTTAATTTTTTTTCAATATAACTAAAAATATAAATTATTAAATTATCAAGATTAAATTAATATTTTTATTTGAAATGTTCAATGGCATGTATCCGTAAATTTATTTATACACCATCTTTATTATCCACCTCCACATCCAACTGCTTCTTGTAATCCTTTATATTTATTTACTTTATTTTAATGAGAGAGATTATAAACAACTTGTTAACGATTTTAATAAATAATTTTAAAGAGACATATTAAAGAACAATGCGAATACAAAAATATTATAATTGACATATACAATATGAAGATATAAATATTGCAATTGATAATCAATACATATGATTTTTACATTAAAAACATCTTAACATGTTACAGAGTACACTATTTAGCGATTTAAAAGTGAAAATATATTAACCTCTCCTCTCCAGTGATGTAAACTGAGTTGATACTGCCTCTAATTATGTGAATATCTCTATAAATATACTAAATACAGAGTTCGTATTTTAGGCATTCCTCCGTAATATATTTATGTACATGATAAATTAATTTCAATATATAAGCATTTACCATACGCAACAATAAAAAATGTTTTCTCGAAGAACTTGACGTGAATTTGTCAATACATACATAAATGTGTGCCTTGAGGTGTAGAAGGCGTAATGCGTGGGGCGCGGGGTGCCGAATGCCGATCGTCACTTTTGTTAGTGGCAGTTGCTTACGCTGGCTGAGTTAGACGAATCTTGCGCATCTTTGTGTTTTTTCTCATTATTAACATTTTTTCACGATAATTGATAAATATATATATATATATACATACTCATTTGTATGTATATATCAACTATTATTTTAATTTCATATTTATCAAACTTAAAAATCGCAAAACTCCATGTACAGTGACTTGACAGCCCTGGAGTGCGCGTTGTTATTTTAGCACCATATGGAAAAAATTAAATCAGTATTTAAAAAAATTAATTCTATGTCACTATTTTAAAAGTATGTACAAGATATTTTTAATCTACTTTACTAGTACAAAGCGCATAGCTTTTAAGGATACAAGTGATGTGCTGAAGTGTTCGGCATATATATGAAAATACTGAATATCATCAATCCTCCAAACTGGGTAACTAGCCAAGCTTCTAATATCTGGCTTTCATTTTAGCACCTTTAAAGCTCAACGGTGGTCACTCCTTCGGTTAAACTGTCCATCCTTTTGCCATTTCAACTTGTTAATTCAGCGGTTATGTTGAACTAGCAAAGTAAAATGTTAATCCTGTTGAAATGAGTGTAAATTACGTTATCTTCATTACGACCTAAAATCAACAAGTGGTAATAGCCCTTACAAAATTATGTTAATTAAATCCTTTTCAATTGAGGGCGGAAATTCAAGGCTGACCTTGATTTATTATTTAATAAAAAATATTCTAATTGTGTAATTGTACATTGCATTACGGATACCCAAAATATTAGATCCATTTTTATAAAGGTCAAACGGATGCAAATCCACCCCAATGTCGGCTGAAATACACCGTCTCCTGAATAATGTACAAGTGATGACTAATGAAATAATTATATTTTATATTTTCTCCGACTAACACTTACTAGCTGTGTTCGTAATTCAAGTTTTAATTCTTGACTGAGAAAATATACATAATTCTATTTTATCTTGTCTAATAACGCACGAAACAGATATTTCTCTCCATTTTATTATTATAGCTGGGGATAACTTTATAAAATGCTTTAATAAATTTGGTTTCTTATAACAGGCATTTGCCCATTTAGAAATGAATTATGTAACAGTGAGCAGAATTTAACGTATTTTACCACTTCAAAATATAATACAATTTGATAATGAATGAGTTTAAATGCATATTGTTCTACTTGTACTAGTTTGCTTACCAATATTCAAATTTGTGTAATCTTTAATATTTTGTATGTTATTTGTTTTTCATTAATAATTGCTTCAAGTAAACAAATAAACATCTATTAAACAAATAATATATATCTCATGAAGACGAAGGTAATTTTTATATGGAAGTATGGGTAATTACATATGTTTCAGGGAAATGAATTATCAAATTTGGTCCATAAATGGTGATAGTGTAGTGGTACTCGGAAATGTTTCCACACATTAACTATGATGTCATTGAGATGGAATACATGTGTGTGTGTGTTAAAGCGCCCGCACCGCCGGGGCGAGATGTATATATGTGTGTGTGTGTGTGAGCAGAGATGACGCGCGTGAGGCGCGGTCACTTTTGCGTTATCGTTTGTACCCGAACAGTATTATTAGTGTAATAAAGATAATAATTGTCACATAAATGTTTATCTTAGACCACTGACAATCTACTACGAAGTGTACAATTTGAGACGTATTTATTACCCAAGTTCGTATTATTAACATATATACAACTTTTAAAAATTTGATAGATATGAGTGAGAATGGTGAACGTTATTTAAGTTAACCGAAGACAGGTCGTAAGCCCTATAATTACCCATACTTCCATATATTTACATTAATTATAATAAGAAATGGCTTAGTCTCTATAAGATATCTATTATTTGTTTAATAACAGTGCTTTATAGGTGAAAATCCTTGTATTCTTGGACATATTCAAATATTGCTAATAAATGCGTATTTTTCTGTTGATGCATCTCCCTCTCTTAATAATTTGGTACTAAAAATATGTGGAAAAAAACAGACCAAACAAATATTTCATATTCGTTATCAAGATAACTATACATTTTTTTCAGTACTCATAAATATAAAAAAAAAAACATTTTGACACATTTTAGAAATTCACATTCGAAAAGCTGTATAGTGCAATTCTAAGCAATCGTTTTCTAAGAAATAAAATTTTTAAATGTCAAAAATAAATGTAATATAATATAATTTATTCCTTCCTTCCCTGTGTACTAATTGTCACGTGTGGACTATTATAATAGCATCTATATTGGCCTGCCAATGTTTCAGCTGGATAGATAACAATCTATTCTAAATGCAGCAGCACGGATAATATATGGAGTTTTCCAATTCTTTCATATAACATCCCTTTTACGTGAACTATATTGGCTTCGGTTTTCTGAAAAAGTTGAATTAAAATTTTGCTGTTTGATGTACAAGGCGCCACACAACGTAGTCTCTATATCTTCAACAGCTTTGTATCCCAGACAACTACAGTACAACAGTACAAAAACAGTAGAACCGAGCAACCGTTGCTAGATGTCTAAATTTAGTGAACAAGAATTTGCAGTGGCAAGGCCAAAAGCGTCGAACTCTTTTCCTTCCATCATAAGAAACAGTGCATTAGAGACTTTATTTAAGAAGAGACAGACTAAAACGCACATTTTCAAAAAAAACATTTCCACAGCTAAATGAACAATTTTTAATTTTAAAAACAAAGACCCAACGTTTGCTTTTAACGTTAATTTTAAAAACAAAGACCCAACATTAGTCAACGTCTATCCATTATTATCCTCTAATTTACATCCAGATATTTCCATCAATTATTTTTAAGTCATTCGTTCTGCAAGCTGCGGACGACTAATCCTCACTTCAACGTCCAGCACGGTGTCTCACCTATAGTTAATTTTTAATACTAATTTTATATTATCATTGCTTCGATTAAGATGCTCATCCTTCGAGTTTTTAAATGAGTTATTCAATACCTTCCACTTTGACCCTATAGTGAATGTCTTCATTTTTTATTCTATACCTCATGAACACGAGCATATCTTTACATTTCTCAGTGAGCGACCTTAAACTTGTGGATGAGTACGTTTTAAGAGTCCAGTACGTTACGGTGCATGCGCATGAGACTTGGTAATTTTCAGAGATTTATTATGAATACTTTCATTTATTCGATAGTTCGAGCACAGACCTTTATATGGCTCACTGGGTTACTTTAGGTTTATGGATGATTTATATTTTAAGTTTCAGAGATAAATTATCGAAATAATTTAAGAGATCACCAGATGTTCGATTTGTTAAATTAGGAACATTGATACCTAAAACTATTCATTCTAAAAAGTTTGACAAGAAAGCGACTAAATTATATTTTCCAATTTAACTGTTGCGGGGAAAATATTATTTTAATGGTTAACGAACTGACCTATCACCAATAGTCGTAGAAGCGAGACAATTTTAATAAAAATAAAACCCATCTTGGCCGCAAGTGGCATTTGAATCTGTGATCTCTGCGAATTACGAAAACTAGAGTAGTTTCCAAACAATCTCACGATAGCTTATTCCTGTCTCAGAGATGGTCTCTTAAACAAAAATTACATATACTTATACGCTGTTTATGTTTGTGTTCTGATTATCTTCTAGTCGATCCATCTCATGAAGACATGCAATTAATGTAGATGATGATTATGCAAAAAAATATTTTTGGAAAGGGGCCACAAATTTCGTAGCGCGAGTGTTCCGTATGGGTATGGTGTTAGTTATTGTGAAACATTTTTTTAACCCAATCAAGACCTATTAGTTGAGGCCTGACAAAAAATTATTTCATTATAAGTTTGTAATAATCTTTAAATACAATATTAACTATTATAATTTTAACAGAATACAACATCGTGAATGGTCGCCCGATTTATCTCGCGACTTTTTGACGGTGACTGTCAAACTAAAGATTGGAATGGAAAAAAATGCAATGTGAAAGCTGGATACAATTTGGAAAAAATAGATCCATAGCCATGTGTCTCTTATCCTTTCAAAATACCCCTACCAAGTGAAAATATGGATTTTGAGAGTAAATAAGAAAAATAAACTTAATGCTTTTGACGAAAGCTTAGAATCGCTTGGACAGCAATACGCACGGATGCTTGGAATAACTTGAATTCAAAATAGATTGATTGTCTGAAACGCAACCTCCAATTCTTTGAACATGTCACCAACAGAGAGGACAATAACCTGGAGAAGCAGGAAGTGAGTGGTAAGTTACATTTAGAAAACATAAATTTAAAAGAATAAATTCCCAGGGACTGTACTTAAATGCAAAATAAACAATTTTTTATTAAACCCATCCATTATTTTATTGTGAGAAAGAATTTTGGGGCGCTTTGTATTAGTAAATTGTCATATTTTAGTACCGTATAATCAAACTCTCAAAATTCAATTTTGAGAATTTTGATTGTACTATTTTATCACTAAAAAGACTTCAATAAATAAACCGCTATTTTTATAATAATGACGAAGAAATTTTCTAAATAAAATCTTATGTGCAATGCGAATTTTATAATTAATGTGTATATTTGATGTCATAAACTCTATATTTACGAGCGTGATCCATTTATTCTTACACATGCACTACTTCCACTTTATATAGGGATGCAATTCCTTGAATAACTTAAACATTCACTACGCACCCAGACAATATATTACATAACTAAATATGTTTTTGATTCTTTGCCAAAAACTTTTTTGTAATTCTGACAGTGTTTATTTTTTTCATCATATATATGGATTAATAAAGAGTAAATACGAAATATTGGATTACATATATCGTTTGTTAAATATTCATATTAACTTTTACTTTGAGGGAGTTTCGACTTATTACAATCACAGTTTGTGTAATTCGATTATTATTCTGATTGATATTAGTACCAACATAATAAAATCAAACAAAAGTTATGAAACTTTTTTGGTATATTTATGTCTAAATTCGCCATTTGATGATGATCCTGGAAAAATAAAAATGAAGAAAAAATTTTTGCTTATTAGTGTTACATTTATAAAAAAAATCAGAAATAACAATAAAGTACAATTTAAGTAATATATTTATATCTATGTTTGTAATGAATCTTTGAAAAAAAAAACGTTAATAATAAAACAAAACTGATAAATAACAATTAAAATGTGAAACAATTTAATTATTACGGATAACATACCCGAAATATTAGCAAAGTACTGAGTGTCTGATCATTTGTTTAATCGAATTTTAGTGCTTAAGTAATTTATTGCTCAGCCTCCACACTTTAAGGAGATATTGTTCTAAGCTACTTCTATACCAGTTCTAAGTGATGAATACGCGAGCCATTGTTTTCAAACGATTGCAATTGTTTTTATTATTAGACATGACGTTTGATGAGCAGATACAGTAAGCATATCTGTTTAGATACTTGCAGAAGAAATTGAATGAACAGAAGGTAGACTTTACGTGGCACGTGCTGGTGAACTGGACATTCAAAGTTAATGTCGATTTTTTTACATAAACTGTACATAATTCAACTTCATAGATATTCCAAGTATTGTATTGTTTCAGTATTCATTAAACGTGATAACAGGTTATATTGTCGACACACATATATGACTTAAGGTTGTTTATTTTGTTTTTAAACTACTACTTTATACCTGTAATCTAAATAATTCATATCTAAGAATATAATGTTTAAAATACTACACATATAACTGTATTTTGTATGCATTGATTATTAAATGAGTTAAAAATGGAAATTTAATTTTTAATTCTAATATAAATCATTTAAGGAAGCGCTATTGCCATTTTACTTAACTAATTTGGTTTCTTTTCATCTTGTATGAATTATAAATAAAGTTTCATGTTATATATGTGCTAACAACAATATTCTTTAATATCTATATGAAGGAAACTATCAAATTAAATTTCTTTTAAGCATTATCAATGACACAATAATAAATAAATACATAAGAATTATTATATGTTACAGATATTTCTGTGGTTAAGGCCATTTTCAAACAGTGGATAAACCACGTACAATCGACTTATTTAACTGATTTCAGTTACCCCTTTCTCTATCCATGGGTAATTAATTAAATGGTTTCGGTGAAACAGATGTATATTAATATTCCCTATTTTCAGAGGCAATATTACCTTATTATTAAAATTTTTCTAATAATAATTACGCAAACTAGCAGAACTAAATAATAATATTTATTATAATTTGACTTTTTAAATTTAATTAAAAATAAACATGGAGTTCTACAAACTAAACACAATAACAATAAATAAAAAAATACATCTTCAGAAATACGAGGTATTCTGTGAAATAATAGGCTTCCCATTTTAACAGTACCGCAGATAGTTTATCACAAAATATATGTGTTAACTTTTCCGTACGACAAAAAAAGGATCCAAAGTTTGACAACAGCTCGTCTCAGATCAATGCGCACCGCACTGGCGCCCTAAACTCGCTGTAATATTTTACGTAACACACATCGAACATTAATTATCTAAGTGGCCATTTTCATCAACTGCCGGCAGTTGCTATTTTCTGTATATTCCACGCGTATTGTTTGTCTTTTCGTTGTTTCAGCATAGTTCTCAAGTTCTCCGCCAGAGCGCCGCGCGTCCCGGAGCGGTTTGTTTTGTTTTTATTGAAATCGCGCCATGTTTGTTTTTCTGCAGATTTTTCCCGCTCTCGCGAACTGATTGGTGTGTTTTTTTGTGCGGAATTGTATTTTTCTAACAGTGTCGGAGTGTCGTTGAAAACTGAAATCCTTTGTTGATAATTGGTGATTGCGGAAACCGGTATTTTTCTTTGTCACCTATTATGTAAGTTCATACGGGTTTCACTGGTGTTGCAAGATTTGGTCATTATTTACTAAAATATTTCGTAATGCTTCACAAAATCCATCTTCGTAATATATTGTGTGACTACCATTTACTAGCAGGTATTACAAAAACACAATATTTTTGGATCAGTTATTAATAATATAATTATAATTATTTTATTATATTTATAAGAAATAAGATAATATTTATTAAATTTTACATTTAAAAATAATATTAATATACAAAGCAATATTAAAGTACATTTAAAAAATTCAGAAATGATTGATTACGATATTTATACAAATTATGCTTTCTACTACATAATAAATATATAATAATTAAATGTGTACATAAATTCAATTTTTTTAAACTGTATTCAAAAATATTTATCATTTTCATTTTTTAAATACAACTAATATAATAATTACACTTGAACATTTTATATTGATTGATTTTAATACTTTTTAAATTACACCTTCATCAATAAATATATATTATTTTGATCTAACTATTAATGTTTTATATAGATTTAAATATACAAGATATAAAAATTAAAAACAGTGTATTAATATCGAATGGACATGTGTGAATATTAATATTTTTTTATATAAGTGCCAATACTAAATGCTTTAATATTAATCAATTATTACTGAATTGTTTTTTAATATTTTTTCTCATAACTCTTAGGTATATCTTAAAACAAACAAATTGTCCTCTAATTCATGACAGTTTATAATTTTTTACTTACATAATGTATTTAAATATATTTGATTTTATTATATTTAATGTTATTTCTGACAATAAACGATCGTTCCTTTTTTTCTATTCATTGTCTATTAGATTTTTTATGTAAAAATTTTTCAAAATGGGCCACTTTTACATAGTTGTATTACTACTTTTAAAATTGTAGAAACTGCATAATTTACCTGTAAAATACAAGTATTTCGGACACGCTCGTGTTGAACCAAAGTGAATTGAAAATACTCAATTGCATGTAATTCTTGTAAGAAGTACACGAACGTTGTCGTGATGACCCGGAAAGGTTATTTTCAAGCGGCCAAAATAAAACGTAATTTGTTTTCTTCAAACCGTTTAGTTCCCCATTTGATCTTGTTTTCGGATAAAGACTCAACTTAAACTCTCTTTGACTATCCAATCTTCGTATTTCAGGTTCAATTTACCCACGAAACTGGCAGCCTTATCTAAGGGATGAACTGGAAACCTTTTTTAATAAAATCATCGGATATTTAAATCAATTACAAGGGATAGGTATGTAAGGTTTTATGTTCGGTCTATTTAATAATTAGTGTTTTCTTTGTAAATAGAACAAGCTAATTTGAAAATAATGTATAAATAATCTGAACTATATATAAATAATAAATAAATTGTAATTTCTCATTAACTGATCCAAGTGTTTAGATTTTAATTGATTTTAATTAAAAGATTTTAGTAAAGTTTATTATCTTATAATAATGCTGAAATTAAGCAAGAAATTATTAGATTTACTGCGCAGCTATTATGATTTTGAAATACATATTTTATCAAAGTAAAAACTCAGTAGGATCCTAGGTTGGTGTCTACTAGGTATTTGCATTATTAAAAGAATAGTTTTCTTAAATAAATATATTAACAGAATAATTGAAAATAAGAATTTTTAGGTTTAATCGGGTATTATTGGATAACTGTGTCTGTCCAACGATTATTAATTCTCCGATCAATGGAGTCTGTATATTGCTATTTTATTTCTCGGCGTATTCTATTACGTTAACTATTTTTATGATTTCTTATTAATACCTTTTTTATCTCTTCGTGTTATGCCCAACATATTAAGCTACCATACGTTAGCACTGACAGTATGCATTAGTTGACTTTAGTCATTAGTATATTACCTTCCAAGAAAATGTTGTATAAGAATAATGGTTCTAATAATACTTAAAAAAATCATAACAATCTTATAACAGGTACCACCGCGAAGTCAGTTACATAAATACATAAGAATGGCACTAATATACTAATGCTGTAGAACTTAATTTACTATAATAACCAAGGGCAGTTAAATAAGGATGGCTCTTATATACAATAAAAATGCCTCAGTAGATCTAACATGTATAACAATGGAAATAATAGATAAAAAAATTATATTCCAGGCTTATCAATGCGATGAAAATTGGGGTGAAAAAATTAAATACGAAAAATAAATTTGTGTAAAGAGATCGTGTAAAAATATAGGAATAATATTAACATAAATAATTAAATATCATTTTATATGTATTAACCCCAGATTGTTAGTATTGATACATTTGTAAACAGTAAACTTTGCCATTCAATTTGAATTTGAATGTCAAAAATTTGATGTATCAAAGGTTACCAAAAAATATTTCAAAATGAATTGTTGCGATATTTACATTAAATAAATAAAATTTTCATATTTTATATACATAATTTATAAATGGACAAGTTATTAAACAAGTCTAGGTTTCATAAAAAAAAAATGACAATGTTTCTCGTATGTAGATTAAACGCGAAAGCTTCAGGCAATATAACTTTTCAAACAAATCTCCCGAAACATGGAAAAAAATCAAAATATTTATCGTCGTTCCTTTGTTCCCCTGAGATTCAAACCACGAAAACATAAAAAAACATAAATATTCTTTTCCCAGCGATTTTCATACAGAGAATCCTCATCCACATTCCTCCCAGCCCCGTCTCCCAATAGACTAACAAATTTCATCGCGAGATAGTGTTGCCAACTTCACCCTATTTTCTGAGATACCGTATGGAAAACCTGAGAAATTCTACACTTTCCGAACTGAAATAGATGCTTCCGTGCTGTATTCAAGTAGGTACTTAGTATTATGTTGCGATTGCTCTGGGTATACATATATTAAATCAGTATATCGAAGCACTCTTAAAGCGATTAAGTAGGATGATAAATGACGAATAATATAAATCGGATATTTTTTAAACGACACAGGTACGGCAAAAAGTTCTATATCCAGACTTAACGAAATACGAAAAAATCTTCATTTATCCAAAAAAATGAATACCAGACTTGTACAGTTGTCTCTGGTGCATTCTAAAATTGTATATGATATGGAATCATGGATGGAAAACGAATTGATACTTTTAAAATGTGGAGACATAGGTTGCGCTTACCATGGATGGCGAGATGTTCTTCATTCTGCAGGAACTGAATATCATGGACGGACTTTTAACTATTGGCATGAGATGAATCCTTTTGACACCTTGCAAGAAGGGACGATAGCTTAGAGAAGCTTGTTGTGGTGGGCCACGTCAAAAGCGAAGTGGAAGAGGAATATCTCTCATATGTTGGACCAGCCGAATAGAAAAGGCGGCAGGCACTTTAATGATGACAGCTCTAAGATCTCCAGGATGCCGAGAAAAGTGAAGGAGCATAGTCAAGAGGGCAGGAGTTCATGAAGATCACGATTCTTAAGTCATTTAAGGCTGACGTGGATGATGATTTTTTAAATGTTATCACGTTTTTAATTGTGAATTCGCGATAAATAAAAAATAAAATAAAACCTTTGCTCATTTAATAGATTATTAACTCAAGTTGTTCTATTTCGTAAACAGAAATAATAAAAGAGAAAATTTACAGAAAAATTGATTTTTATTACTGAACTATTTTTATTACTGCACGTGTATCTGGAATATTCCTTACATTGTCATGTCCTACCATAGCGTGATATGAAAGTAACGTATTTTCATGCACAATTATAAGTTTTAATGTAACTTAAATATGGGTTGGGAGTATAACAAACTTAACCCACAATATTTTATGGGCGGATGGATACTTATGTAAATTTTCCATTAAAAATGTTTAAATTGTATGTGGATATTTTAGATTACATTATTGAATTTAATTCAATAAATATGTATAATATCTTGTAAAGTAGTATCTAAATATTATTACGGTGCCTTTGAGCCCTAGAGGATAGAAAGCCATAGAGGCCGCCGCCGATCTAGCTCAGTCTGGGTCCTCAGGTGTGTGTGTGTGTGTGTGTGTGTTTTGGTATCGCTTGATACTTCAGATGGGATGATAATTGATTCAAAGGCATTGTTATTTTCACTTTGCACATTTATTCACAAAACACAATTAATCCCGACATTGGATGCACGAAAAATGTTGTTTATGTGCCGATGTAGCTGAGGACCGGGCCGCCACATGCCCGCGCCAGGATTTATCTCTTGCTCCAGGAGATGGAGCCGACACCATCTCGTCCACTATCACCTTATCCACAATACCCATACATCGGCCATCGCTCGCATGCCGCCTCCTTGGTCGTTGTAACGGGATATCTCCTTAATCCGCGGGTAGACCAAGACCATCTATCCCAGATTCACCACGCTGATCTTATTCTTAATATCCTCCACCTCCCGCCGCCATATTCTCCCCGAGCGCGGCTTCACCGACGTGTCTATTTTTTAAGATTTATTCGTCCATTTAGACGGCCAATTGTCGTAAGTCGGCAAAGTAGGCTATCCAGACTTCGGCGCGCAAATTTAAACATCACAATATACTCCATTAAAAATAACACAAATTGCATTATACTTCCCTTCATCTCAAAGGCGTGGATGATACAATTATTGTATCTTTGAAATTATTAATATTTGGATACACGTAAATATTTTCGACCAAAATTACAATATGTTATACACCCTTATAATAATGATAATGAAACAGTCTATTATACTGGCCAACGTATATGAAATATAATAAGATAATTGACGTTTAATAAAGTTTGCTAGCAGTATGGCCTGATATGTTATTAGTTTTAATACTGGACATAAATTACCCTAACCTGAATAATTTATATTAGACGAGGTAGTGCATTTGTGTTTAGGTTTTTGAGATATGTAGGTAGTTGAATATATTTATTGAAATTAGGTTATGATAAATATAAATTTCTTGTCATCATCACTAGCAATAATAAATTACAAAAAAATTATAGATAATTCATTAAGCGATATTCATAGGTGACAAGTAAATAAACATTGAATACTGGAAATAAAATACAAGTAAAGTAGTAAATTAACAAATGCAAGGAAGTAAACAAAAGTAAAATCAAGTATCTAAATAAAAACTGTTTCGGTAAGGTTATTCTAAATATTAAACATATATTTATATTAATTTTGATTAAATTCTCTCTAGCTTCTACGGCAGTAATTTTTTACAGTAGCTCAGTAATTTTTTTATGGTCAAAATATGAGCGTACTCGATACAATAAATTCTCATAGAGCAACACCAGAATGCCAATAAATATTCATTACATACTTAGCGTGAGTCATTCATTGCTTTTTGTATTGTATAATAGTTTGAGGGAATACCGAACCAACCAATAAATATCGATACATTTTTCGACTTTAACTCACATCGGGGCTTTGTAGAAACACATATTAAAAAGTCAGTATATAACACTGAATTACTTTCATTTCCTTTCCAATTATAGTTGCAGGATCGTATGACGCGCGATTAGTATTTGGGATTTAATTATAAATGAAGTTTAGTGGTTATAATTGTGGGTTAAGAATTTTTCTGAAATTATTCAATCAAGTACAGATACTAGTGATGTTTTTCTATCTAAATTAGTAAATTAAGTATTCTGTATCATGTTAGTTTAAAACCATCCTTTTTCACCGTGGATACAAATATGCATTATATATATATATATATAGCTTAAATAAATACGTAATATTATTAACATGTAGGTACTAATAGTTTCATAGAATAAAGCTGTATGTAAAATATATTCTATATATTTAATAAATGAAAAGCAACTATAATAACGCGAGTCGTAACATATATTTGCTATTATAAATCATTAAGTTACTGAAACTAAATGAAAGCAAAGCATTTAAACAGACATATATAATAATGATACGCTTCCCCGTCTACATCTGTGACTTTTGGATGCCGGCTTCAGTAATGTCATTATTGCTGTATAGTACTTAATTAAACGGAACTTGATTAAAAATGAACGTGTTTTTAATATCTCTAGGTTAAGATTACTTAATGTTTTCTATTTTATATATTTAATAACAGTACGTAAATATATATTCAATTTGAAATAAAAACATATTTTAGCAAAATCGTTTTTAACGAAATCGTACATTGATATCTGTCATCATTTCTTCTGTCTATGGTAAGAGAGAAAGGCCTATAGGTAATTATTATGAAGCAAAAAATATCCTTCGTAATTAATATTGACATTACTTTGCAATTATATTGTAGATGAAACTTTCCAAATCTAACATTGAATTTCTTTAAAGTGACAAAAGCTGTTGTAAAACTTTAAACCAACCCTTATTTCCATTCCAAGTCTCAACCCTGTATACAAGTTGTCTGCAATCTGACTGGATCGCTAAAATTGTAAAAGTTTGTTGAGAAGTTTCCAGTAAATGTACAAGTTTATTTAGTACCAAACGTAGGTAAACGAATCGATTGACCTCTGTTCCAATTCGATGCACTGTTGTTACGTTAGGAAAAAGAAAATGTATTAGACTAGGTAGTTACTGTCTTGCGTGTCTTCGCGCGAATATGTAGAGGTTACAAAAACAATCATAGAAGAGAATATTCCTATAATCATTTGTAAAAAAAAGTGATTATTTCTTTTTGAAAAATGTTTTATGAAACATTCCATACATAACACTCACGTGATCACTTTGGAACCACTTACGCAATCAAATAGATCTATATTTAAAAAAAAATATATGACTCGATTGGAACGAAAATTTAAACGCTGACAATATATAAAGCATCAATATAAAAAAAGTGTAAATACTTTTACTGTTTCATAAATGTGTCATAAACTATCGGATTTATGTTTCCATAAAAGATGTGTGTAGAATGCCCCTCGTACCGCAACTAATGTTCTGAACCCCTCTCCTATATGTACACTTATTTCATGTCTGTTCATTTACTGGTCTGTGGGTGAGATCGAATGGTTTGTTCAAATATGAAAAACCGTGATCTCTTGAATAATCTTGAATTGAGAATATCTTAATATACTCCTTGACAAGGTATTTTTTACAATTTGAGTTGGGGTAACGAATAATTATTTATTTACGGATTGTTTGCAACTGCCTGGTGACAAGACAAGCGTGATACTTCAATCTAATATTCATGTTAGTAGAAAAAATGTGTTTGCCAGAAAACTACTTTGAATATTGAACACATGCGTACACACGAACAAATAATATAATCCAAATATTTGATATCATTTCTTTTCTACGCAAAAATTCTTTCTGGCACTGGCAGCAAGAATCAAATTGATTTTGTTCGCGTATGATGTTCGCGTATGACGTTCTTCTCTATAACCAATATTAACGTTACTAAAATCATCACTCAAATATTTTATTCATAATATATTATTCACTTAATTTGTAGTACAATTTACCTGATAAACACACAATATTATTGTTATTATGTGTAAATTTAGTAGTAGGTAAATTGACTCTTTTATTTCTTAGCATTACAATTATTTTGCGTGTTATATACTTTACAATTATATTATAATACATTAAGAAATACATTAAAAAATTATATTTTAATTGTAATATTAGTTTGAGAACAGTTTACGAGTACATCAGTTATCAAAATAAATAATTTAACATTTTTACCCCGAAATGATGTAAATGCATTTGGATTTAATCTTTTTTGATCATATTTATTTCTTAATTTGATTAAATTATCTTAATCAGCAATTTGTAGTTCTCTATGAGTAGTCTGTAGAAACGCAACAAAAAACCAAATAATTTAAAATTTCTGTTTAAAATATGAATTCATGGGATGGGTAGACCAGATTGGTTTATCTAAACGAATTGACAATTAAAAGTTGATAGTTAATTAACCAGTAATATTATTTCACATACTTTGTTAAGTATAGTTTTAACGAATAGTTTAAATAAGAGCCTATAACATACTTTCTCTTAATACACATTACACGTTAAAAAAAATTATAATTAAGATTCCAATAATTCTACTGCCATCAATATCTACTAGGTATTTCATTATTTACTTTATTTTAAACTTGCTTATAACCAATTGTAAACGTTAGGTAAACTTGTAAACTTCACCACAGTCTCACCGCATATTTTTTCTTCCAAGACAGGTATCGTACAATAAAAATTACGTGTATACATTATATAGTTATAAATAAAAATATATGAATATATATTTAGTCTTATTTACTGTTTCCGAGGTAAGTTTGTAGAATTCTATAATCACATAATGTGAAAATAAAACACTTGTTTTTTTATTCTACTCGTTTTATTTACTAAGGCATTACTAATCTAACAATTTAACTCAACTTGTATTAATATCTATAGTGGGGGATAGCTTTACAAATTAATTTGCACGAGATGAAAAGGGACAACATTATTCATTGAAATTCTGAGGATTTTCGTAAATTTTTGAATGCTTCTAATCATTCTATATAACCATTCTAACATAAATTCCTTAATTGTTAAATTAATGATGCCTTTATAAGGCGAAGCGCGTCTCAAGTAAATTATACGAGTAGAATGAAAAAAAAGCAAGTGTTTTATTTTCACGTAGGTATGTGATAAATTTTATCAATTAGATGTATAAAAACAGGAATATTTAATGCAACAAAATATTATTTTTCTTTTGAAAAAAATTTTAAAATACTTTTTTCGCTCATCAATTCATTTCAATTTAATCGCTCATAAATGTGTACGTTTGGATATTTTTTCTGATTCTATTTTATTTTTATTAATTTAGTGCAATATTAATTATTTAAGATTTCTCCATAGGATAAATAGATTGTATTTAAAATATTCATAATACATGTTGACATATAATTCATGTTATGAAATATTTAGACATGCCCGATGTTCGTTCTGCTAGGTGACCATCGAACTGAATAGTCTCAAGACATACATTAATTGATAATAATAATATATGTATATAATTTATAATGGTCGCCGTCATGATTGCTTACGTTCGATAATCGGACAAGCACTAGAAGAAGAAGAATTCATGTGTTTGAATATGTAATCTCCTACAGTCGAGTATACCGTATAATAATTTATATCTCCTACGAAAAAGTACGATTAAACCGTAATTTTTTGAAACAATGATTTGAAAATGACAAGTGTTACCGTGCCGAAATGTCGCGTATTGGGATAGGTTTCTCCAAAGAAACCATCTGCAAAAAACGCAATCTAATCCAAAAAAGACACTAATTTCATATATTTGTGTACTAGTGGTCGCTGAATCTTTAAATCTACATTTGTAAATATGCGTGTGTGTGTGTGTGTGCCGTGGTTGTTATTATATGCACGTTTTAACAAAATATCCGCCAAAATTTATTTAATTGATTTAACTTATTAATTACAATACTAACACGTGATGAAAATGATGACATCCATTCATATAAATAAACACACTTACCAAAATTACAACGCAGATTAATATACCTGTGATTGACCCAAGTCGCCGGTCACCAAAGTGTTGGATGGATGATGGTGATGGAAATAGGAAGGATGGGTTAGATAGGAAGTAGGAAACTGGGTATAGATGAAGGAATGGGGGGATGGAGGGGGACCTTCGATAGCGGACCAGGACGGACTCACGGAACCAAAGGATAGCTCAACTCACCTGGTTGATGACGTCATCACGTTGCTCTTCCGAAAGTTTACCAAATGTAGTAAATTACACAACACAAAAACTTTTAATGAGTTTCACGCACAAAATAAAATGAAATCACATCGGTGTATGCAAAATAGTGATTCAACGTGAACAATCACATGAGAAGACTTCCTCTCCTCGACTTCCAAAAGGACAACCAGTCGAGCCAAAGGAACAATATGTACTAAGGCGAATAGGCTAAGGGGGTATGTATAAACTAAAAACTAGTGACAATATACTACGGTTAACAATATGTATGAATATAATGAATTTAATTTATTACAAATACGGAACAATACCTATGAAAATTATTTTGAATATTAAATAAAAATAATTATACTTTTACCTCTTTTATCAACGCCTTTACATCCTGGTATATATAGAACTATTTCATTCACCGTTATAAATAAATACAGTATTGAAAAAAGTAAAAAACTGCAGAAGATACTGTACACAGCATATCTGCACGTACGTAATACACTCCGATCGTGACCAAGTCATATAAAGTAACATTACTGCAAAATCACTTGGGCCACCCGGTACTGAGCGCTGGAATCTTTTCACTTAATCTGGATCCCCTGGAATATATCTCTATTTGGGTTGGTTTTCTAGAGTGGGATTTGTAGACACCCTGTTCTTTTTTATATTTCCGAACGTGCTTGACCTAATAGGAAACAAAATATAATGTCTTTTGTATTCGGAATAGTTTTTTTTAAATCTAGGCGCGCATTTATTATCATAACGATAATAAGGTACTTATTGTTTTGGCGAATATTTTATGCACAAATATATCATTGAATTTGTTATGATTGAATACAATTAAAAAATGGTTGGTCTGGAGACAAACTATTAGCTACTTGGTAAATATTTCAAAACCATTACTTTAAATTACTCCTATAAGCCATAAACAAAAATTACATTGTTATTAACATCTGTTTACGCAAGGGGTGAAGAAACGGGATGTAGGAAAGGTTGAACGAATTTGGTACAGGAACAGGACCGTGAAGAATCAAGGACCAACCAAGAAGTACGACTTCCTTGAATTTTCTCTGCTGTAGTCATAGATTTCCTTAACTTCAGTAAATAACAGAACATTCATACTCCTTGATAGTTCAAAGTAATAGACAATACACATAAAAAAAGTCATGCTCTGAGGTATAGGAAAAGGAGAAGGGGGGGGACAGATAGGTATATTAAACCTAATGAAGCATCAACACGCGCACGGCCATCGGCGATCTGTGGATCTATCATAAATAATGAACAAAATTAAAATCCTATAATAAGGTTTTTATTGTAATTAAACTAAATCTGTAGACATACATGGTAATGAAAAGAGAAATGTGTGACAATTAGAGAGGCCTTCATTTAGCAGTGGATAGAAAATTTCAAAAAATGATGATCTCATATCGATGTACATTAATTATTATTTTTTTATTAAAATACTTAATACTTTTATTATAAGGTCAACTTAATTACACGTCAATTTTATACAAATATAATTTCCGCATATAATAGATCAGTTTAATTTCTTCCAAGCAGATAATTGTTGAAGAAGTACTTTCTAAAGTAATGATGATAGATCTCGAGAAGAACGGCTCCAGCATCCGTCCTTCCTAATGGGTGCTCATCGATTTTCTGCCCGCCCAACTTTTATTGAAGTCGTTTTTCAAAATGAGACCTTCAATGGGTTTCTCCTGCTATTTTCAACAACATTTTACTGCCATAGAAAAACAGCTCTAAATGCGGGCGTAGCAAGGCTAATTTTCAAATAAACCTTGGATTTTATTGGTTAGCCGAACTACCTTAATCGAATGATTTTCAATGATTGATATTCAAAAATAAATTACGGAATTAATTAAAAATCTTTTATATTATTAGAAGACCACATTTTTATTG
Source organism: Eubasilissa regina (assembly GCA_022840565.1). Taxonomy (NCBI): domain Eukaryota; kingdom Metazoa; phylum Arthropoda; class Insecta; order Trichoptera; family Phryganeidae; genus Eubasilissa; species Eubasilissa regina. Next base: position 3,048,929 of record JAINEB010000019.1, read on the forward strand.
TGAAGTTATAATTATTCAGATCATAGGTCTATGATGTTTTTAATATGAATTAAATATATTAATTAGAAAGATGTATATATAAAATCTATTTTATCAAAAAATATTGTTGTTGCGCCACCGGGATTCGAAAGAGTTTGGAAAAAGATCCAGGTTCGAATCTCGTAGTAAAAGTAAGATTTTCTGATAACTGATTTATAAATCTCTTCAGTGACATTTCACAAATATCGAATTGTTTGAAAACAGCACGCAAAGATTTATTTTCCCTCATCACCAAATCAGCAGCTTGTTTCATAACTCTAACAGAAATCTTTCCCGGCTGAGTTTTTTCTACAAATAAGAAGAAACAAATGTGAGTCTATACATTTCGTACAAATATTACCGGGAGTGGAGTAGAAAATTGTTTTAAAATTATTCTAAAATCTTGACCTAAACGCAACTAAGATAAAGTACACGATCATTAGCAAACGAAACAAAATGGATGATGGCGGGCTGTACATAGACGGAATAAGACTGGAAAAAGTATACAAAGTAGTCTATCCGGCATGCAGATTAAATGAAAACTGTGACCCTTCCATGGAAATTAAATGTCGTATCGAGAAAACTCGAGCTGCATTTTTCCGCAAGAATGAAGTATTTTGCAGTCACGACCTTAATTTAAATTTGCGAAAGAGAATACGAGTTACGTGTTTTCTATACATGTATATAGAATTGAATCATAGACACTCACTGAAACAATACTAAATCATTTGCAATGTGAATATACAGATGGCTTTCGAAAATAAGCTAGGTTGTTGTGATATGGTTCACCAATGTGGCGCGAAAAGAAGATGAAATTCTCAAAAACATAAAAACTTAGAAATTGCAATATTTTGGCCGTATCATGAGACATCTAAAAAAATATGGGATCCCTATAGCAACAACAATATTTTTCGATAAAATTTGTTTTTATATGTATATCTTTTTAATTAATTAGTAATTTTTATTGAATTAGTATTTAAAATATAACAGACCAATGTTCTGAATAATTACAACTTCACAATAAGAATGTGTTCTTCTTAATAAAATAATAATCAATATGATTGCTAATTTTTGATTACCGGACAAGCTCCGCAATATAATCAGATAGCATTTAAGTTATTTTTATTTGAAAATATGAGTATTATTTGGAAAGGTAATTTAAGAAATCATAAATTTCTTAAGTTTATTGGTAGAAAAGTTTGCGTCACGATTACATTCACGTACCGCAAAGGCACGACTCTTCTATAAAAGTAAGTCATAGTTATCTTTTAAAAATATACAGGTTTAAACTATGTGTTTATTTCAAAAACAAGAAATAAAACTTACCTTTAATCTGCTGCTACGGGACCACCTCGTAAACAGGCAAGCTGTAAAAGTTTAAAACCTCCCGTGAAAATTGCGGGCTTGTACAACAAAAGTAATAAATCAAGCTGTTTATCCTTTCTATTCTAACAACTTCAACTTATAACTTACCAAGGCGACAATAGACAACGAGATAGAATCTTCAACGATTCGAAGGCGAGGGTCTTTTCAAACGAAGGCTTAGCGGCGACCAGCGGCGGCCATAAAAAGAAACACAGTGCACCAATGCAAGTGAGCAAATTTTTTTTTGTAAACGTAATATTTAATATAATATTTATTTCGCAGATTACGAGTGAAATGATAAGTGACTTAAAACAGAAAATTTCTATTATGCTGTTTCGATCAACTCAAATACACGGGGGTAGATCATTTTAATATAATACATATAAATGTTGACAGAATTTAACGTCAAAAATCAGTAAACTGATTAAATATAATTTTATTACATATGCATTTCCATAATTAATAGTTGCGATTAAGATGAATATGATTTAAAACATTTTTAATTATTTATCTAGTAAATTTATTTATTTATTTATTTATATATATTTTGATATCCATATTTTTGTAGTTACACAGGTGGATACATAATAAACATACATAATACATAGTTAAATGTGTGGGATGGAGTAGACTTGACCTCTGATATATACAGCGTTGTCCTGGCTACTTTGCTAGACTAAAGTCTGTGTTAAAGTAGCCAGGATACTGATTCAGTACTAAAATATTATAAAATACATGTTATCGTTTATATATTAGATTTAAAATATTTACATTTTATTACATCTCGAGAAACTGTACTGTCACATTAGGTATTCAGTTATTATTTAAATTCTAGATTTTTTAAAATAATTTTAAATAATATATGTATTTATTTGTTCAAGTTGCCTTTAACATAATCCATTGCTTTTAAATAATGCGCTATATCTCTTATAAGAGATAAATCTCCTGAACGCATTTATAATATTGCAACACATGTTTATGTGACTCGTAGATACATTTGAAAAGAAACATTACATTGAAGTGAAGTATCGGTTTCTTCTGAAATTCATAAATCAGGTGTACTTTATTTCAGGCAATGTTTTTATATTTCCGGTAATACAAAAATATTACCGGAAATTTAAGGAATGTACGTACGTAATTATTTAAAAACAATTTTATTTCACAGAAACCGTCGTCAGTATACACAGTTACTACTAGTTTATACACATTGTTAGCGCCGTTTAAAATTAATTAAATTCTATTAAGTTTTTTGCCGTTTAACTTGTTGCCTCATTCATACATTTAATTCGCGGTTTACCAAATTTTCACCTGCGTATCTTCTTCTCTTTTTTGCTTCACCTATCCTTAATCACAATGAAGAAAGAAGATGTCAGAATGCAGCAAGTTCATTGCACTTGGAACTTTTGTACGGATAAATACCATCGCTTCATTACGCTTTGCTCTGCTAATGCTCATAATTAATCTTTAATCCCTCTTATACATAATCCTTTATGCAAGTGTTAGAATAGATCCCGCGACGCTTGTATTTGTGGTGGAGAGGAATCAACAAATGAACCAGCATCTGGCAGACGAAAAGTAAGTGCCTTTTTTTCTACTTCATATTTCCACCACAAATTTTATTAATTAATTAATTTTTAATTAATTTGACGGATTTCTAAACCACTGTACCTTTGACCGGATAAACGTACAGTGAAACCTCTATAAAATCAAAAATGAAAAAATCCGTATTTGAAGGTAGTTTTACTAGGAAAAAATGACACTTGTGATTGATTCAAATACTTTACCACAAATAGTAATATAAATATTAGAAAAAACAAAAACAAGTTTAAGTTTCGTCTCAAAACACTCTGTAATTGAATACTTAATTCCATACGGCTAAATAACAAAACTGACTAATAGTTTTTAGTGGTACCTAAATCAAAAAGATCAAATAATGTGTGTAATATACACCACTAAAATATGCATGTTGAGTTTCAGACACTTCTATAATGCGGCAAATCTCTTAAAAAAATTATAAATTTCGTAATTTCTCAAAGTCGACTACATATTTGTAATTATTTTTTGAATTTCTTGTAGTATTATTGCATACACCTTATATTCAAAATATGTAATAATGTATTTAGATAACAATTCTATTTTTAAACGTTTTTTGTGATTTCTGGGTTTAAAATCCATTATGGAACGGTTTGGAAATGAACGAGTCTTATTCCCTATTTAAATATCTTTATATCACTCCCTTTATTACAAACACTACTGCTGCCACGCCTTCGACCGATAATTATTATTTATAAATAATTTTACAAACATTTGGATTCAATGGAATTAAAAAATATAAAACGCTTTTCGACCAGATGAGTAAATGAGATATGTGCCCATGTGCCAATCAACTACAAAAAAAAACTACTTAAATATTTATGTATATGTGGCAATACTTTTTGTATATTCTCGTCAAAACCACGTAGAAATGCTGCATCATTGAATATTTTTAGTTTTAAAATCATAAAGCTAAAGGTATATGAAGTAATTCTTTAGATGGTCCCAAAGATACGGATTTAAAATAGTTTGTAAAACACGGGTATATTTTAAGGTTTTCTTTGTTGTACATTTAACCTACCTAATAATTAATAATTAAGAATTTTATCAGAATTTAAGTATGATCTTAAACATATTTACAATGGACATTTGTGTGTGTGTGTGTATTAATATTGACGTAAAGGTCTGTTTGAATATGCAAATTAAAACACTTAGTCCTTTGAATAAATGAATACATTTCGACCTTACAGCTGACCTTTTCCTGATACTTTGGGACGTGAAGATTCTGCACTTTAAAATATAATGTAAGGGATCCTTGTCAGGGATAATCAAATCGATTTTTCACCAACTCTTTCGGAGTTTATAATTTAAAATATTGTTAAGAGGTGTAGTGTAATTGAGAACATGCTCTCAAATTGGTTTGGATCCAAAATGACGGTAAAGTATTGCGGTGACGGTTGACGGTGAAGTATACTAGAAAAATGACATCACTGTTAGATGTGACTTTTTGATACATATGGTTGCTCGTAACAAAAAATACAAGGGTCTCAGTAGTGTTAAGTACTTACCAATACAATACACATAATTCATTATTTTGACAGCCTTTGAAAAATAGCACTGTACGAAGTCCTTTTACTTCTTTACATCACATCTATCCATGAAATCTCTGAACATAGATTACTTATGTGTTTAATATTGAACGAAATTGTTCCAGAACTGTCCATATATATGTCCATATATCACTTACTCATTAGAGTGAGTACAAAAAGCGCGACGCGCACGAATCAATGAATTACCGCACTTTAAATATTGCATAACCGCGAACGCGCGGTGTGCTCCCGATCAGTGACTCATTTGCGACTGGCAATCCCGCAAATCACGCGCGTCGAACAATACCCCTCCCACTTACCTCACCCTGGTGGTTTACGAACAATTACAATTTAATCTTGAATTTTTTCTGCTGAATACTCTATAGTTCTGTGGAATTTTAATATAAATTAAATGAATCAATTAGAAAGATATACAGAAAAAATCAATTTATCGAAAAATATTTAGTTACTACCGGGATTCAAACCTGGATCTCTTCTTATCTGGAGAAACGTATTAACCATTCCACTACAGCAACCGATTATGTTTTTGATACATTTAGAATTTACATTCTGTATTGTTTTATAATTTTTACATCTACAATTCCATTTTTAGGAGCAATCACCTTTATTTTACCTTTGAACTATGTTCCGAAATTGCAACTTCACAATAAAAATATGTTTTCATTAAAAATATAATATTTTAAATTAACCTTATTTTATTACATACATTACAATGCCACAAAAAGTCGTTACCCCAGGACCTCAGATTACTTTGGGTTGCAACTCTAGAACAAGCAGTAGTTGACTTTTGAACACAGACTCTACGGTGTACGTCCGAGGCATAAATGTAGGAATTTTAAATCTTCTAATTTCGCTATAGCAACCTTATCGAAAAATATTTGAACTTATATTCTGTAATATTTCAATTTTTTAAACGAATTCATTTTATATTATGGAAAATCTCAAATACCCTTAAGTAAATAAGTTAAAAAATGTGTCGATAATATATTCGGTTGCTATAGCGAAATCGGAGAACGCACTTCCCCGGATAGGAAGAGGTCCAGGTTCGAATCCCGGCAGCAACTAAATATTTTTTCGACTGTTTTATATCATGAACTAAATATTACAACCATCGTTGTATTATTTTTTATTAACAGATCTAATGATATGAATGAAAATTTATTCATCTTTACCTTATGTTCAATGCTGAGTATCTTGGTCCTGAAGTGTCTACAATTTTGTGCATTATATGACACCGTTCTTCATGGAATTGAACCATGTTGATCGCAGAGATTAAACCCATCTCACAGAAGATCAGCCTTTTGCTCGATTTCCTTTAACTGTCCTTGTGATCACTAATTTCTTGAGACTCTTATCATATATTCTGGCAACTGGATTCTGATTGTATGTATAAATTCTTCTCCAGCATGTCATCGAATATCTTTCTGTAATCTTTATCTCCTAGATGATAGAGACATTTGCGTGGCTTGCGCTTGTTTTTTAATTTGAGACACACACTGAACTGCTTCTGAGGATCAAATCTGCTGGCAGCGGTGCGTGAGGTGAGTTTTTTATTATTATTTTTGTACCATCTTTCCCCCCTGAACGGAATGCTGCCTAAGGTCTCTCCTGTACCCCGGCCTTGTGGTGAGTGTGTTATATGTATTTTTAACATGCTATGTATGATACTGTCATAAATTTTCTCTTATTTATTCAATATATTACTGAGTACTCTGTTTTTTGATACTTTACCGTTTTATTCGATCATGTTTGGTTTATACTTATTTCTATATTTTATTTTCTCTAATAAAGTGACAATAAAAAAAAGTCGGGTATAATGAGTGCAAACTTTGTTATAGGCGGCTGCACAGTATCGCCCTGTCACTGTGTGTGGGTCACTATCGAACAGTCGCCTTTGTAGCATAAGAGTAAGACTTGAGCTTATTTAATGGTCCAGGGAATGTGGTGGGTCCGCTCTTATTGTGCCTTGTGATCCACGGGATACGTAGCATCGAAGGCATCTAAATTATTCCTACACTTCTTTCTTAGTGTTCATGTTTCCATTCCATACAGTGCTGCGGAGAATACCAGAGATTTCATGGCTTTCTGCTTTGACCAATTTCATCAGAACGATCATGGCTGATTTTGCTATTCTAATTTCTCTCCGGATATCTGCTTGAAATTCTCCATGTTTTGAAATCATAGTACACCAGCTGGGTATATAAACTCGTGAACCTCTTCATAGTTTCTTAAAGAATTAAACAAATACTAGATATTTCACAGAGATGAAGCTATTTTTTATTATACTTAATGAAAAGATATGGAAGTATGGGTAATTACAGGGCTTACGATCTGTCTTATTTGTATAAAGTGATCACTTTATACAAATATAACGTTCACCATTCTCATTAATTAATCAATATATCAATTTTTTGAAGTTTTATATATTTTAATGTGGAAACAATTAGAGTACAACTACACTATTGCCATCTATGAACAAAATTTGATATTAATTTCCCTAAACCGGCATCAATATCAAAATGAGAATTTAATTATTTTTGAAATTATTTAAAACAATATATCAGTAAAATATTTTGGAACGCATTATTCTAGAATACTCCTGAAAAATCAATTATTCAATTTTTATATTATATTTTATTATTTTGACCAGTATATTAATAGCAATATTTAAATATATCTAAGAACAACATTCTTGGATATATTAAAAAATTCCTTAAGGAATTGTTTATTGTAAAAGTTTTTCCTTCTAAATAAAGTAGTTAAAGAAGTTGAGTTTTTCTTAACTTTATCGAAATTATCCATAATAATTAATTAACTTAAGATATTATAACAAACTTAGTAATAAGTTAGATTTTATGAAACACGTGATGAAAATAACCTCTCAAGGCTTCAAGCTGTTGGGTTACATAAATATTACATCAAATTCAAACAAAAGTGTGTTAACTATTAAATGTTTTAGAAATTACTTTAAACATAAACAATGGAGGAAATCTTTCCATCAAACGTAATTAACTAAGCTTTTGTGTAAAGTTTTCTTAGCGTAATATTAAAATATATATCGTCCACTATTGTAATCATCTTCAATATGTTGATATACTTGAAAGATGTGAATTAAAATGTACCAATTATAAAAAAATAAAGAAAATAGATATTAAATAAAATTTTTGCGATTTATGGACTTCGACGATGGCGGAACTCATATTAAAATACAGAATTAAAATCAAATATCAAATTTTGATAGCAATTGTTGTCGGAGTTGGGTCATAAGTGATTTTTAGATTAATAAACTAAAGGCTTAACTTTGTTATGAAATTCAAAAATAGACCATAGTTTATGTATTTAATGGTGGAGATAAAAAATAAGAAAATGAAAACAGGCACAAATGTACATATATATATATATATATGTACATATATATATATATATATATACACACAACTTTGTCCACAATAATTTATGGGTGGATAGCTGACTAAATTACGAGGCGAAAATATTTAAGGAATATCTGAAAAATCGGTACTTTAAAGTAAAATAGTATAAATATGGTCGTGTATGCAGAGAAAAGTTTAGTTTAACTTACTTAACGTTGAACTGCCGGTCTAAGAGGGCGTGTTTCAGGACCATTTTAGAGCGATACTTTACGGATAAGGCACTCCCTGAAAATTGGTAATAAGATTTACCCGAAACGTTGGAATATATATATGTATATATATTTTTTTTTTGAGGCAAATTTAAAACATATTTACTTACCATCACGCCGTTTGCCGTGGGGGTAGGCAGAAAGAAAAAAGAGCTACACTCCTCTATCTAAATACACAATTTTCGTCATCCACATTCATACATCTTCTCATATAAGCTCGCCGATTGTTAAGACTTTAAACAGAACCATCTTCCATTATCTGTTTTACCTGGTCGTGTCAAGTCTTCCGCGGACGCCCTCTATTTCTGGTGCCATCAACACTTGCGTCATGTATCTTTCTTACCATTCTCTCCTTATTTATCCGTTACATTTATTGCTTTGAAAGATATATATATATATATATATATATATATATATATATATATAAATGAAATCGGTCATCGGGACTCAAACGTAGAACTTCATATTACGCCATGGTAATCTACAAATTGTCGACTAATTTTGATTTATACATCTTACTTTTTAGTGAGACATCTATTTTTTCCCGTTGGTACCAAACATCTTTTCAATTGCCAATCATTTGCCACATATAAGTGATCTCATTTCCATAGCATTCGGTTTACTTTCGTTCCTCTTCTGCCAGCTCCAGGCCTCACTTCCATACATCGGTGTCGGTACCAGGACTCCATTGTGCACCGCTTGTCTTGCCTCAGTTGATACATTTAAAACCATCTACTAAAAACTCGATCTAAAACTTGATTAACCTTTTTTTAGAACAGATCTGTGATATCCCGGTAGCAACAAAAATATATTTTCGATAAATTTATTTTACATGTATATCTTTTCAATTTATATATTTAATTTGTATTAGAGATTATTCAGTATAATCATTAGTGATAATAATCCTTAATGCTTTTCAATTTATACGAGTCTAATAAGTAAAATTAATCTGTATGTGCTGCCTTCGTAATATGAAATGTTTCATGTGTCAGTCAATCTTCAGGAAACAATAGAACAAATTTCACACCCCTATCGAAATTGTACTCATATTGCCATCACTATAAATAATCTCCACAAACAGCTAAACGAGCGACACGAATTACTTTATTTTAACACTTATGATACGATAACTCTTGTGATATGACGTACCTAGCATTATTTATCGATAATTTTGGTCTAGTTCGACATCCGATTTTTTCGGTAACAATCTATTTCGAATCGAAATTGCTCGGTAATATATTTTCTGTGTGAAGTTTCATAGGCTGTTATATGTAAGTATTATCTCTTGGCGCATGCGTAGATTTGTTAGCTAGTATTTATGATCCTATTTCAAATACATCATTATAGCCATGTTACTATGGATGGATAAAACTTACATAAAAGATTCAGTATGGTCATTGAATTATATTTATAGTCGTGTTATATGATTGATATATTATATTATAATGTACATAATATTTTACTTTAACATAATGTGTAACCCTAAATTATATAGTTTAGACGCGGCATGATGTTAATGTGACGTGGTGTCATTTTCTTACTATTTCAAAAATAAGCCACGCGCTTGTGCTGTAAAAATATGACTTATCTTGCTGCTATAAGTCTTACGAGGCTAAAATTTTCGACCACTTTATTACTTGATGGGTATCTTAGTGCGTTTTTGAAATATTTTAATTTATTTACTTATTTAGTTTTAGGGATTTTATAGTAGAATTGAAAGTTATGTTACAGAGTATCAGAACGATATGTTTCCACAGATATAACTAATTATATCAATTGCTGCACAGGGAGAATAAAAAAAATGTGGGAGATTAAACTCTTACAATAAGTAGTAATGAATTTGTTAAAAAATTTTCACAAATATCATGTGATATATATAAAGTCACAAAGCTCATGGCCGCAAAATGGTTAAATTGTTGGGAAAACTGCCTGCAGAGCCAACCCGTTATAATAATAATAATAATAAAGCATTTATTCCAGCGTGATCAGGTTTTTTGTAAACCAGATTCGCCATAAAGATATTACATATTATACAATACATTAAAGCCACGAAATAAATATAATGTTATGAAAAAGAAAACCAAGGAAAATATAAATAAATATAAATAGTTCACACATATATATAAATTTAAACATAATATAAATACTACATATATAAATACTTCAGTCACGGCGATCATTGTATCTGTAACTATTCTGTAGGCGTTGTCATTCTTTGGTCAAGGAACTAGTTTTCCATGAGAGCGCCACTTGCACTAGAGAGTTGGTGCTGAGCTCCAATCGCAGCTTTACGCCAACGACTCAATGTCTCAGAAGTGGAACGAATACATATACACGGCCTTCGGTTCGGATTGGCGCGTTATTGCAGATGCGCTGCAATAACGCGCCAATCCGAACAGTATTCTGTACGAGTTGTTGTACTGAATTCGGAGACGGATATACGTCACTAGCTTGTATTTCGACAAGAGTTTGCAGTTATACATACTGGTGAAGAACGATTTCAACAGGATCCTCTTCACCTCCTTACTGCATCGGTAGAAACGGCGTGACAGTGTATTTGCACGAACGCTCAACACGTCTTGTCCATCTTCATAGAATATACGACCAATGTATTTTAACTTATTTTGAACGCTCAATTTCGACCCGTCCATCCACACGGGAGGGATATTATCTGGCATTTTCCATATTTTTATACCTTTATTTAAATTACATATTAATATAAATAAATGGAATACTAATATTTGAAAAAGTAGACACCTAGATAATGAAGAATATCCGTTATATATATTTTAAATATTTAATATATATTATATTAAATATTTAAACCAACTTTACGAGTTTGGTTAACTTACGCGTCTTGTAAAGATACAAGTGAGTATCTTTACAAGACGCGTAAGTTAGTGTGCATGTTAAGCAGTTGAATGAGTACAGTGAGCGGAGGAAAATTTTTCACGTAAATATAATCGAAAATTAAAGATAATTGCGTTTATCGCATTGATAACGTACAAAAAAATATATTTGTTAATAAAAAATCTATTCAGAAGTTCAACGATATATGTACAGAAATACTTCATATCAATTATGGGTACGGTGTCCATAAAACCAATCTAGCACCGATATGCCGATACCGCTCGCTGAACATCCTTGTTTGGATAAACCTACGATCGAGTTAAGGCGCTGCGCGATAGGGACCGGGATAAATTTTACAGTCTTTCCAAGGAGTCAAAACTCTTAACACGCATAAAATGCTTCGACTGCACGAATACGGATGCACGATTCAATGTGAAGAAGGAAGCCAAGAATCTGTCGCTGGTTAATAGTTGAAAATATACAGTATATTAGGAGAACATTAAGGATAGGAGGTGGAATATTAAAGATACCCGTGGCTCGATTTTGGCAGTTGCATCATTGAAGAAAAATAATATTTTAAATATCTCTATACTAAATTATCTTGCTAAAGTATATAGAAAAATCAATTACATTTCTCAATGCCTTATATCGTCATTTGACTTTTAATGCAATAAAAAACATAATGCATATGTCAAATACACTACAAAAACTGTATTTGGAATCTCCGGCACTGGGTCTCAAATTCTCTGCTTTATTTTAGATTATAGCCCGTGTACTCTGAATTTTAAGGCTGAAATTGACTTAATTCCACTTAATTCCCGTGTTAACCTGCATGACGCGATGCACCGGTAGGAGATAGTTAAATACAGCATCAACTCGGATTAGTGGAGCACTGTGCTAAGTAACACTTCTTGCAAACATACTACACTGTTAAATAAACATACTACAGTGTGAACAGATAATAGTAATTCACTTCGTCCCTCTTTGATACATTTTTGAGAAAAAATATTTTTTAACATAGGTTTATCTGTTTGAATGCTGAACAAGGAAGAAGGCGACAGAAGGTCAAATAAACGTGTGAAATCAGTTCTGTCAAAAAATATTAGTGATATTTTAGCAGGGCGATAAAAAGCATAATATATTCCGCATCAGATTAATTAACTGCACGGAAGAACACGGTTTACTAAAATGTTTAGTAAAACTATTACATAATCAGACAGAGTAACGAATATTGTAACTAAAATTGTCAACAATAATGCTTATTCAACTACATATATATTTTTAAATATCACAATTTTTTTTTACCATTTACAAAATAAGCTAAACACTTGTGTTATAAAAATTGGACTAAATTGATTGTGTCCTTGAACGAGACTCGAACCCCCTACCACTAGATTACTAGGTGAGTTTTGTAACAAGCGTATGTGGCATCAGTTAATAATATAATATTTTGCTGAAAATATTAATTCCAGTCTAAATTTAAAATAGCTTCAAATACCGCAGTGTGAGCGTGAAAACAACGGAAACCAATCCGCTGTCAAATATTGAATATTTAGTACTTGTAATGTAAACGTGGATATTATGTCAGATATCAGAAATATGCGGTAAAGCTGTTATGGTCGATGTAGGCTACATTACAGTCATTTTCGAAGCGTAGGAAATAAAAGAACTAGACAGGAGTATACCAGATGTTGTCTAATTAAGGTTAGTTGCCATCAAATCATACTCTAAAGAAAAGGTAGTACTTAAATGATGAAATTCATTAAATTTTTAAAATCTTAGAAAATTAGTTATTTTACTAATGAGATATTATTCAAGAATATTAACTAGATAATCAGTAAATGCTACTACGGTCTCCAGAAAAATTTTAAATCTTGTAACATTTCAAGAAAAATCATCTCCAAACTATTATAACCCCTATAGCGTGATATTAATTAGTTAATTGTTATAATTTCAAATAAAAATGTATTATAATAATGGACTTAATGGTAAATATTACTTAGGTTAATTTAGGTTGATTCTACTTCATCAAAAATATTATACTAGAAAATATTTGAATTATTTGTATAATTTACTCGTTACGAGAATTCCAATTCCATAAGTCAAGAGATGTATTTAGTTCATGACTAACGTTTTTTGAATTCTGTTAAAAATATTAACTGCTCATACAATTGAATTTTATTTTATTTTTTTACTTTTATTCATTCATTCATTTTCATAATATTATCCTAACAGCGCACTTTCATATTTACATGTTTTGCGCTGCTCTTAGCCACCTTAATTGAAAAATTTCTATATGTTGAAGTTTTATAGAAGCTACGTGTTGGTGGTCTCTTTTATCTCGGTGTCTCTCATACAGTATCATAATGTTACTCTTGCAACTCCTCTAAAATAACTCATTTCGACAGCCTGGATTAATGATTTTACTCTTCCTTAAGAATCCGCACATGTATTGTGATTAATAAATTAAAGTGGACCTGTCTTCATCACTATTAACTGTATAACCCCTGATAGATCTTGACCTCCTGAAGAATTTTCCTCCATTGATCTCTTTTACGAGGAATTTCTCTCTTGACCTGAATTTCTAGGCCAGATACGTCTTCTAAGACATTGTTGCTCCATCTTAGCTTTGGCTTTCCCAAGCTCTTGTACACCGGTGTAAAAAATATAATAATTAAAATATGAATTGAACGCCAGATTTAAATTAGTAATAAAACGACGTTTTCGTTGATTTTTACTACACGAGTTTTATTAAGCATTGAAGTGCACACTCTGATTAAATATAAAATATTTGTCCTACAAATGGCCACTTCGACTCTGGCTGCAAATCACAAAATTTTCTATTATAATTTTGCACAATCTCTGATCAATTTCATCGACAACATGTCGGATTTTGTTATTGAGATCGATAACTGTTTGTGGATCGTGGATTTTAGATAACCCCACAAAAAGAAGTCGTACGGTGTTGTCGGTTAGTCGGAAAATAAATCAGAAGATCTTGCAGATGGTCTCGGGCCATAGTAAGTTTCCAGCAAAACCCTTTGACCTGGGACTCGCTGGGCACCCGTGGTGCGTCTGTAATCGTGTGCGACAGACCCCGGAATAAATCCTCTGAGAATATGATATTATGAGGAACGCAAGGAAAGTTATGATTGCTGGATTATATGTGGTCGGTCATCGATCGGTTAGGAACGACGACCTTATGAGGAATGAAAAGAATTTGGATACTTTCGAGAATTTGTGGGTGTGTGTGTGACCCGCTGGGAGATTTTAAGGCGTACAAATGCTGCGGTCGAGGGTGAGGGTCATCCGACCTTCTTGTAACTTAGCTTTCTTTTGATTAGGTATCTGCCGGTCCTGGTTTCTAAGCCGGAAGTTATTGTACATTTTTATTTGTTAACTTTGTTTTATTAATCACTTAATTGAGTTTAAATACATTTACCGGTTTCGAAAAATACCATTTTCTTCTTCAGGATATTAATAATAACTCAATAATAGATATTATTGACATCCTGAAGAAGAAAATGGTATTTTTCGAAACCGGTAGATGTATTTAAACTCAATTAAGTGGTTAATAAAATAAAGTTAACAAATAAAAATATGAATTTTAACCACAAAGTTAATTTTGCTAATTTCAAAAGGAAGTAGTTGTATTTATTTTTGTGGTTAGTCTACTTTTTTCTTTTCCCTTTAAGGGGGTGATTTATATTTTTCACCTTTACTGTTCTTTTTTTGTGCACTGTTAAATGTTTTTATCTTCATACACATCGCACACCTAGATCAAAACTAAAACAACTCAAAAAAATAAAAATTTTGAGTTATTATTTACGCAATTAACTTAGCCCCATTCTCGATTAATGTCATTTTATTTTTTTTTATTTATATTTATTTAGTTTCATAACTTTAGTAACAAAAAATTTAAAAAAAATGTTTTTATTTTTTTGTCTACTGAAAAATGACTTTTTGAGTAGTCATAGTTTTGACCTAGGTGTGCGATATGTGTAATGTTAATAAATTCTCTCGGGTATGAGCGCTGAATTGGACAGTGAATGGTGTTAGTTTTGGTGTACGTGCCACGTCTCCGTCTTACTGTGCAGCTCTGAGACGTAGCACGGTCGCCTTTGTAGTATTAAATGCCAACCTGGCGGCGAATGAGAAGGACCGATATGGGAGCTTCTGCTCATAGAACGGTCCTGCATAAGAGTGGGTTTCATTTACTGGCCAATTGATGTCGGCATTCTGGAAATTGTTGGTGCAGTAAATCAACTGTTATATGGCATGTGGCACCGTTATACTGGAATCACATTTGTTCAAGGTCCATATCGTCCGTTGGTACCGAAAAGACTCCGATATCATATTACGGTGACAATCATTATTTCCAGTTATCGTATTTTCACCCTCAATTTCGAAAAAATGGGCCTATCATGCCGCCTGCCCAAAATCTACATCGTCTAGTGACTCGTTCAGAGTGTATTTGCTTCTCATGAATTTTCCGAGACGCAAATGCAACAATTTTGTTTGTTACGAAGCCGTCAATTTAAAAATTAGTCATTGATGAAGATGATTTTCGACTAAATTAATAGTCCACTTAATGATGCTCTACAAACCAACTGGCGAACTGTCAGCGGTAGGAATGGTCTACAAGTTAATAACATTTTCTAATTGGATGAATAATAAATTATAACTGGCAATGTATCAGTTACCAACCATAAAATAAAAAAATGCAGTGAAATTGGACCACCTTTAACACGATAGAAAATGAAACATTAAAAAGAGTAAAATAATAAAAACAAAAAATCGAAATTATCTACTCATTGTTTCATTTGTCAAATAGTCATATTTGATTATTAAAAGTAAATCAATTTGATTTAGTTTATTCTGCATAATTTTCTTGATAATCGAGTACCTACCTAATACGTAAGATCTACCGTATTTTAATTCCGGCATATGGTAAATTATTCAAAAATTGAATAAATATTTTGACAGCTCTAACAGAAATTTTTAATTTATACAAAACATAGGGTCAATCAAGCCATAATATAACATAAATTATTAGTTCATAAATTCAGCGATAGAAATGTATTAAAAGTACGTAAAATAACTTTCGAAATTCGATTATATAACTAATATTTGCCCATCACTTTATAATAATGTAATTGTAATTTTAAAAAGTTTATGCAAATTTGATAGAATATTTCAATTTATTAGTTATAGATTAAAGTTTACAAATTGCCTTATTACTATGGTAAAATTTAAACGAACATATTATATCTATGTTCATAGACAAACCCAGCGAATTAATTATGTGTATTCAATAGTCGTGTTCTTTCAGAATAATGCCGAAGAAATTATTTCAAAATGGGCTCAGAACTAGACGGACCAACGGAGGAAGATAAAGCGAAGGCGCTTGAAAAGAAGATCAAGGCCCCATTGGTTTGGGGATATTATGAAAAGAGACAACTCAGAATTGAGGATCTTCAAAGCAATAAATTCAAAGAAGCCTTAGCAATAATGAGACATCATTTCCTGAACACTGAGGTTTATAATAATTTATTCGTATTTTTCCATTTTAACCTCCTAACCTAACCTGCTTACTTTATTTACCGCACTTTCTTTTTATTTTTCTATTTGTATTTTTTGTTTAATTTCGAACTCGCATAGGAAGAATTGCATATTAATATTCTTTACAATTTTCAATCTAAGCTACGTAATTGTATAAGAAAATTAATATTAGTAGCTTGTGGCATTCAGGGATGAAGGTTGAATCCTCTACCACTTTTACCACATAATTTATTTATTTAGACTTTATCGACGTATATATTTTTGTTGATATTTATATTATTATAATATATAGGTGAATATATTATAATATAATATGATAAACATAAGATACAATTATATTGCAATTAAATACTCGTAAGTTATTGTGTGGGATGTAGTAGACTCCACCTCTGATATATACAGCGTTGTCCTGGCTACTTTGCTAGATTGAAGTCTCTGTTAAAATAGCCAGTTTTTGTCATGCTATTGTGGTGTAATTTAAGATAAAGATTCGACAGAAATAAGAATAGAGATAAAAAAAATAAATTATAAATAGATTGTAGTGGGAGTGTTGTAGAACTAGTGAATTATTAATGTAGGCACTGTATAATGATTATGTTAGAATGTTGGATAGCCATGATTCTGACTGCTCTCTACCCGATTGGATCATATATTGGGTCCATATTTATGTAGTCTTATTGGAGTTGAACGATTTCCAGTTGGTATTGAGTGTGTTGTACAGTTTCAGAGCTAAAAACATATAGAATTTTTAATAAAATGTTCTTGTTCATTGTTTGACTTGTGTCGTGTTCATGATTTATTAATGTTTAGGGCGAATTGTTGCTAGCATGGAAAAAGTGGACTAGACTCAAGATAAATATTTGTCTTATGTCTTATGTAGGGAATTGTACTCTTTATATATAAGATCTGATTAATATCTAAAGGGACGACTATTTATTACCTTAAGAATTGTTTTTTGTGCTCTTTTTGCCGACTCTAATACGGTTCTTGCTGTTCCTCCCCAAACTAAAATAGCATAATTAATTAAGGAGTAGCAGAGTACAAAGTACACCGATCTTAAGAGTTTGTAGTCATACATTATACTCCTTTAAAAAGGTAAATTAGTTTTATTAAGCAATTAGTTAGGTTACGCGAGTGTTTCGCCATTAAATCAAATAATTTACAATTTTACTTACATTTAATTACATATATTTTTATAATTCTGATTAGGAAAAACATGCAGATATATTATAATTTTTATCTTTGTTGTGATTCTCTATTATGTAAAAAAATATGTTAATGCCTGAATAGGGTGTGTATAATAAATAAATACGCTAAAGCAACGTCATTATTTAAGATGTATCTAAAATTGGTATTGTCTATCACAAAATATTTCACTATCTAAATAATTTTAATTGATTTTTTAGACGCTTTTCTCCAACCTGACTTCTTCCTGTCGATGCTTTCACCTTTATATTAGTTTTTTGTCTAGTCTATGTTCATATTGTACTATAATACGTCGTTATAGGGCTATTTATTAAGGTCATTAATCACATTGATAATTTATTTCATTAAAACAAATATGTGAGGTCTTAGATTAAAAGTCAATTTTTTTTTTCAGATAACCTTCACTATGGTAAATATTCTTGATGACTCAGAATCCGTGGAAGAGTTCCTCGCGAACGCCAAAACGTCCATGATGGATAAAGCTTCTATAGTGGCCGTAAAAGAAAGTTCTGAAAAGATAGTTGCGGTGTTAATTCAAAGAATAGTGGATAAAGGTAAGTTCAATATTATTCCTGCGTTAACGGTCATCCTGAAGGAATTTTATTTGTGTGAAAAGTCTTGTTTCTTCCGTTTTTGATATAAATACCTACAAAAAAAGTTTAAAGGTTGAACCTTTTATTTTCTTGTTTCTTCAAAGAATATCATGTATATCAAACGAGCACAGATAAAAAAATTCAGATCACAGGTGGGTTTATTTTCTTTAACCTTTACCATACCATGCTAAAAAATACCCAACGCAGCCATGCTGTCAACTCGCGTTACTGCAAGGAATTTGAGTTTTGTAAACACTTTAAACGGGGATTAAAATGCTTTTACAAGCTTTAATGAATTTAAAATAGTTAATGTGATAGTTACTATAAATATAATAATACATGATAAATATAATAATTTAATACGTTCATTTATTCTCAAAAGTTATTCTTATAACGCATTCGACAAAAGACCCATCTAACATGATCTTCATCTTTTCATTTAAATTAATGTGTGATCTTTTTCACGTGGTACAAGTGGTGCTTTCAAAGCAGATAGCATGCGACGCATCAATTTTATATACCATTTACTTCAAAAAAATTTTTTTTTATTAAGATTTACTTTGCATAATTGATTTTCCACTAGTCATTTCTAAGCGCAAATGATTTTTTTAGGACTAGGTAAAATGTAAGTTTTACATTATGTATATTTATAGAAATACGATTTAATTGGCCCGGTAGACCTATGTTACTACGTGGCTAGGAAAGGGTTAAAAAATGTTTGCATTGTTTTTTCAGTTATTTTTTCTTATCCGACTTTTTTGAATGTACAGAAATATGATATATTTCTATGCCTTTAGGGAAAATTCTTGGATTGACATCGTCATCATCATCAATAGCTTCTATCGGCTAACTATAGGATGAAGGCTTTCCACAAGATTCTGTCCCAGGCGCCCTGCTGCCAAGTTGTTTTGATTCCATCTAGAATTATCGAAACTCACTCGTTACTTTATTCTACCTCGCGGTAATTTTTTAGCCCTTCCATATAGTCCCTGTGAGGCTTACAATGTTCAATTTTGGATGAAATATAACGTTTTACGCAACGTAGAGGTCAGAACGCGGCGCATAATTCCTCACCGTTTATTTTAATTTCTTTTAAATTGTATTCACGTCATTATTTACAAAATTAGTTGTTTTAAAAAAGATGTGCAACTATACAAGTAGGATGAAATACATGTATATAAAACAGAAATTGATTTAAAAGAAAAAAAATGAAAAGGAAAAACTTTAGGTTTAACACAGAATGGACGAGTACCAAAATTAATTAAACCTTTGACTCAGAACAGCATCAAAAACATCAGTTTATCCAACCCAACTCGATGCGGTTACATCGATATACCTCCAAGAAGTTAGAGAGAGCCAGTCACGTCTCGTCGCCCCGTTTTTTCGAAAACACCTCGAGCATCTCCAGTCTTTATTTTTATTTGTAATCGACCCGCAATTAATGTCAACTTTTGTCCTGTTTTAATTAAATATACTCTCTTCATTGTTCTAGTCATAGCATATATACTCACTCGTACATTTTACACTGCGACATGCAAGGGCTGTCTGAAAAGTTACCGACCTAACAAAGAAATAATACATTTTTTAAAATATTATTTATATTTTTCTACATAGTCTTCTTGTAAGTCTATAATTACACTTCTCCCAGCGATGCTCCCATCCCTTTAACCCATCCAAATAGGGCTTAGAGTTTCTCTGCAAAATAGTTATTTATGAAGGCGATGGAAATTTTCATTTGAACATGTTTTTGGTCATGTTGGACATGTTCATAGCCTCTGTTATCTCTCTAACCTTAATTAGACGGTCATCCAGTACAATTTAGTGAACTTGAGCGATGTTATCGTCGGTGGTTGGAGATTTTGGCCATTCCGAACGTTCATCGTCACCCAAGCTGGTATGGCCACATTTAAATATAACTGCCCAAACTTTCACCATGGTAAATGATGATGCACAGTTCCCGTATACAGCGTCCAACTCGTCTTTAATTTGTGTAGGTGTATTGTTTTTCAAAAACAATTACTTAATGACAGCTCGATACTTGATTTTTTCCATTTTCACAAAAACACTCACATCAACTCACTCAAACGATTGTCTAACAATAACTGCGCGTCCAAAATGGCTGAAATTGTAGTGAGTACTTATAATAGCATGTGCAAACGTGTTCCCCAACTTTTGTTGTCGTACATCAACACGCATGAGAACTGATTAGAGATCAGTCGTTCCTCGCTAGGGAAAAATCGACAATTTAAAATTTTTTGTTTATTCTGAAATACGCCGGTATAAAACTCATATTTTCGGTACGGTGATTGAACTCATATTTTGTCATGGTGATTAGAATGTTTAAATCTTATTTTCTCAGAAGTATAAAAATATCATATAATGAGTTATACCTCTAAACGGACCCTGTTTACCATATTTATTTATTAATATACTCATTTACAAAAAATATTCCCAAAATTATTTTTTTTAAATAGGTGATACTCAGTATGAACTTGTGAAGAAATATTACCTAGTTTTCACAAAAAATAAGTATTCTTTATTTAAGTCCAGGCTGTACTAACAACCACAATAAAATATTGAAGAACAAATGTACCTTGCAATACCATATTTTACACAGCGTAATATTTCACCGAAGGGTGGTCGCCTCCGTTCGGCGCCCTTCATCGTTACCTTTTAAATTTGTACAAATGTCAAAATATTTGTGTCAAAAAGGATTCATTTTCTCATTACCAACCCGTCAAATGTTTCGAGTGGAAATGTCACAATCATATTTTTTGCAAATGTCAATTTCATTTAAAACTCCGAACATTTGTGATCTCTCAGATATGATTTTTAAAATAATATCATTTTCCTTACCTGTGGATTAAAAAAATTGGATGTTGTTAAAATTCTGTTTTTTTTTTTAATATTACCTAGAATGTAACAGATCTAGCCTAAATTCATCGCCCATATTTCAAAAAGCGTAACTCGTTTTTTGTTAAAATTGAGTCACAACATTGCTCGAACGCATGCTCATAATCCATTCAAACAGGTATATCTGAATTTTGTTCAAATGAAGTAACATTACATAAAGACATAACTCTTATTTCGATGTGTTATTCTTACAAATGGCAGTAATAAGGAATATTTATGGAATAAATACACCTCACACTGTCCTTATATCAACAAATATCAGTAGAAATCGAGAGATTTTTTTTACAATTTTAGAATAGTGAAAAATTCCAAGCAATTTGTTAGTATGCTATAAACTCAATGAATTCGAAAAACGTCGCCTCTTTGAAAGATGGACGATGAATTTCGAGATGAAAAAGCATAACTTTTGTGTGAAAAATAATTTATTTTGTTGATTCTGAGGATCATTAACGCCTAAGCTAACTTCACGGTCCCATTTGTCCTCGTTGCCAATGCACAACCTTGTTGTTGCGCCTTATTACATCGTCATGAGAGTTTCTTACCACCGTACTACCCTTACCTTCCTGGCCATTAAGTCTATGACAGAGAATCATGATTCGATGTAAGTTCGAAAAATATCAACCGGGCGGCGAATGAGTAGGACCGAGATGGGGGCCTTGAACTTATTGCATCGGTCCTGGGTAAGCGGTGGGTCCGCCCTCATTGGACTCCGATGTGCATTAGTACTGTTATTAAGTGTAGATTATTGTGTAAATAATTAAGATTGGCGCAGTCAGCAGTACTAGAGCAATATAATACATTATCTAATACCTTATTTGTCTTCTTCGGCGGTCCCTCATTAGGAGGATGATGTCTGCTATGGTTAACGATAGTGAGTCCGAGTGTGGCTGAGGAGTCTTATTCTAGAACCGCCTGCACGTTGTGCACGCGCATCTACTGGGCAGCAGGGTTCTGAATGACGAATCTTCCTCCTTTTCTTTCCTTTCTCCTTTTATCAGCAATTGTATTAACTCTCAATGCATATAGCCCCTATTCGCAAGTTTCCCTTGTACAATGTACTTTTTGAAGCCATTGTACTCGGCCAAGAACTGCGGTTCCCCAGTATTCAGAATCTAAGCCACATCTGCTTAACCATCTAATAAAATATTTCGACTGCATATAGCACGTTTCTCTCTTTCTTTCTTGTAGTCTATATCTCTGCTATTCTATAGCACTTTATAAAATAAATCTGTTACGAAAAAAATCTTGATAGTATCATGATAGACAAGTATTGACCATTTTTATCGTATCTTAAGTCTTATCCATTCATTTTTTGCATAGTATAACTTCCTCATAAACTACTATAAATGGTTTGGATTTATCTGCCTGTACGACGTGACAACTATAGTAAAGAAATTATTTTTTACTATTTTGTAAGCTGTACACTTTCGAATACGCCACTGGTTATATTCTTTCACCTGTCTAAATATTCAGCGAGAAATCGTGTTTGTAAAATTTCCATCTCTTTTAAATAATTTTCACCCTCCCTTCCTAAGAATATTCCCGTTTCGCTAAGATGTCACTTACACACATAATAGAACATTTTTTTGTTGAAGAACTTTGTTTTTGACTTAAGCCTTTGCAAGGTGAGTTTTAAAAAATTGTACTTATTCTAAAGGTCGAAAAGTAGAAAAAGTTAAGCTCTGAGAAAATTTGTAGTGCTTGGTCTCCAAATTTTTTTATCTTCTGAAATATACGCCGCTCAACTGAGTTCTTTTTAAAGTGTAAAATATTTATTAGTGAATAGGTTTCTTTCTTTCAGATACATTCTGCAGAACGTTCAGTAGACTGAAAATGACGAGTGGGAAAAGTTATTCAGCTGTCATGAAGTATTATAATTTCGTGGAGAGTGGTGTGCCTATTCACGAAATATATGACACTAGGCGATATGTCAAGATATATTCATTGACAGTTAAACCAAAATATCAGGACCGAGGTAATTCAATATATCTTAATTACATACCAATTAAATCTTAATTACTTATATGAAATATAAATTTATTAAAAAAATACATTATTTACACGATTCAACGCGTTCGGTATCAGTCTAGGTTAATTAACTTTACTATTTGACATGCGTATAATTATTTTGAGAACTATCTATTTGATAAATGTATTAAATCAGTAGCTATTTATCTGTTACACAAGATGAAATAATTTCAGAGACATAGTTTTTATTTAATTAGATTTATGTCACTACAACTTTGATCTGGAGACAAACTCAAATCAGCCTGAGATTGGTAAAAAAATACTAATGTATACGATTTTCGATCTGACAGCAATATTTGACACATGTACACAAACTTTATCTAGAACCATCACAGATCGCTATATATCTATTCTGAAAGTTAGACAATTCATTAAACATTTACATTAATATACGGCATTAAATTATAAGAATTCAAAATCACTCAACTGACTAACAATAATGATTGAGGTATACGATGAGCAAAAATTAAGGCGCAAAATGGTGAAAATCTGAGACATTGTGTGCACCCACATGGGGACTACGAAAGCCGAGACTATCTCTCTCTCCAAAGTATCTCATGGCAGAAAATATCTTTAAAAAATCTCATTCGTGGACAAGAGCCATTATATATGCGTCAGAGATATAGGTATTGACTAAAAATAATAATCGAGCACTAGATATTTTTTGAAATTTTGAGGCATGTATTTGATCTCGTTTTAGAAATTGAATTTTAGCGTAGATGCTGCAATGACGAATTCTGTACTTATACTACCTGCATAATGAGATAAACGTCTCAAAAATAATTAAAACATGAAGACTTCGGTGGTTGGATCACGTAACGAGGATAACCGAACAGCTGGCAAAGATGACCCACAGAGCCTGTAATGACCAATGCCAAAATGGAGCGACAATGTATTCAGAGACATAAATATGAGTCTTAAAAGTGGAGAGAAATGACTCGTTATTGGGATTAATGGTATGAAATTCTTGAGAATACCAAGACCCACTAGAGATTATAGGGGCAATAATGATGATGAGGTGTTCCGAATTCGTGAAACACCCTTTTGGCGCGTCTTTCGATTCAGCCGCGACCACTGTTATTGACACCTTTCCTCGTCCAAATTCCCATCCTTTCTTCAGTTTCCTAATGCTCGTCTTGTCAGTGTAAATTTTGACTTTGATTTCAGCAGACGTTAACTTAACCGATATTTATTCGATCATGAGATCGCGATAGCATTCGCGGTGTGGACTTTCAGCTCCAGTGCACCTGCACTGTATTTTGTGATATTGTGTTTTGATCACGTATTATTTGTGTGCCGTGGGTGAACTTGTGACATAACCGTATTCAATTGGGGTCGGGATTGGCTCATCCGCGTACCATTGTGTGATCTCGGCGGCAACTGCGAGGAATACGGAGACATCATATACAAGGTAAGGCGAGCAGTCCTTCCGAATCCCGGTTCCCAAAATCACTAGTCCTTTATCTCCTCACCGACCTTATCCTGTACCTCGGTTCCTTATTTCTCTTCACTACGCTGCGATGATTTCGATTTCCGACCGGAATTGTTGTATTCCATTCTGCAGAACGCGTGACCCGGAGTTTTCGCAATTTGTTTATTTAGAAAGGATTTATAGTTCGAAATCACGAAGTATTACTGTAGGAGCGAAAATGGGCGACTTGATTGTATAATGTAGTATTAATGGCCAATACTGAATAAGAATTACAGTCTAGATTTAAATAGTCTATATTTTAATGCATATTTAATGTACAATTTATAAAGATATACAGAAAAAAATCACATTTATATTAAAATACCACAGAACTATGTTCTGAAAAAACTGCAACTTCACAATAATAACGCATTCTTCGTAAAATATAGTCTAAATTCTGCTCATGTACGATGTATGCAAGGAAAGCGCGACCTTATTATGAATATCAACAAGTCGAAAGGGATGGTTTTCGTGAAAGCGGAAAGCAAGACAACGTGCAAAATACTTGTAGGTAATGAAAGTTCATATTTGAACATTTGGAATGTACGTTTGATAGAAACGGTAAGGCTGAGAAAGATATCGAAAAGAGGGTGATTGCAGGGAATGGGAACTTATCAATTGAGGCGAGACTAGCTATACTGATGTATAGAAGTGAGGCCTGGAACTAGCAAAAAAGGGAAGAAAGCAGAGTGAGTTTCTTAGGAATATATGTGACAGATCAATTTATTAAATAAATAATAAAGAAATTAGAAAAAAGTGCAAAGCTAATCTTAGCATAGTGAGTAAAATTAAGAAAGGATCAATTAGGTGGTTTGATCATATGGAACGGATGAGAGAGGAAAGAATGGTAAGAAAGATATATGACACAAATGTTGATGGTACCAGAAATAGAGAACGTTCGCGGAAAACTTGGCATGACCAGGTAAATCAAATACTGAAAGATGGTCCTGTTAGAAGCCTCAATAATCGACGAGCTCGTATGAGAAGATGTATGAGAGTGGATAAGGTGAGAAATGTGTGTCAGGACAGAAGAGTGTGGCTCTATTCTGCCCGCCTACCCTCGCGGAGAATCAGCGTGATTGTAAGAAAGTTAGTTAGTTAATGAGATATACGAGTATCTCAATTATTCGACAACTAATAAAAATATAAGATAAAAATATTTTGTGTATAATCGAGGTCGCCTACTAATAAATATACCACTGCATTAAATATAAATATTTATTAAATGAAGTTGAATTGTCTCCATTTTATGTTTAAACAAATTTTGATAACTTTGATAAATTTATTTTTAATATAGAATACATTTTATATTTTACTATTTTTTTTTAGTCCTGAGAAGTTCATTTCAATATCATAACCTCTGTCATTTTACCATACCTATATTGAGTGCGTGTATTCAAAATTTTTTTCAAATAAATTCCCTTAAATTGTCTGAAGATTATAGACTCAAAAGTGCCTACCTTGGCCAGGGGTTGTCATTGACTTAAGTCTTATGTCACCGATATTTTTGTATATAAAATCTGGAGGCAATGTTCTTATTATAAGCAGAATACATGTTGAATACAATCTTTTGTTCACACATTAAATTTATCTATGTCTTGACATGATTTAAATCGTCGACATTTATGACATTATAATACAATAAATATAAGAATTAATAAAAAAAAAATACTAGGTTCTGAATTAGTGTCAAAAATTTATATAATTGTTTTTTAATCTAAATTATAACTTTGCTAGCTTAGTATTTAATATTTCGATACACCGATATCAGATGCCTGAGAAAAATCGGTGGCGTTTCATAAGATTTTGTAAATATTTGTATGTAATTTAATTTAACAGTTTTATTGTAATTAATGGCTAGTCAAGTGAATGGAGCCAGATGATGAGTGGAGCCAAGTGAGTGGAGCCAGGTGGACGGAAAATTATCCAACAATCCTGTTATGAATAATATCAACTTTAAAATGAAATAAATAAGCGTTATACACGTGCTCGCTCCATTGCTAGCATATATGTATATATATATATTTTTACATAGAGATGCGTACACGGAATACATGTCACTATTTTATATATTACTCACTATTTTACATATTACTATTTTCAAACTAAGCTAAATGCTTGTACTATGAAAATAGGACTAACTTAATTTAAACTAATTGTTTATATAGTGTACTAGTTGTTTTAAGATGATTACAATAATATAAATACAAATATTTGAGCAAACATAAAATATCCTTAAACAAATTCCTTAAATAAAAAAATATAAATCTAAATGGTGTAGAGCTTCGTGAGTGTCTCGATGATATCGTAAGAAATTTAATTTGTTTCAGATTTCAAAGTAATTAATATAACTATGATTAACATTATCCAACCGGATAGCTACCATATATGCATGCCTCTTATCATTAAAATATACTTATTCACCTATCACTAAACAACTAATACGATTTTTTTCAATATATTTTTTAGACAAGTATAATTTTATAAAAATGAGTGCGTATCGAATAAAAATAATAGTTTAAGGTTTATTGCGCTTATATCTTACCACTTATTCTATTATTACTATATATTCTATTATTATTATACTTTTCATTAATTAAATTTAATGTTATACCGAATCATTGACATTTAAAAAAAAATTAAACAATTAAAATTTAATTAATTGTTTTTAAAATATCTGTCTGTTCAGCTTTTTGTTTGAGATATTCGGATTAATATTCAGGTATTTCGGTCGACTTTTACGCTCCGAGAATTTTATCAAACTATTAAATTTGAATTAAATATTGACGACAGCAAAGTTGGGCCGGCACCCGCGTATTACCCACACTTCCTATCGGCAGGTTGAAGAATGGGTGGTCGAATAAAACTTATTATTTCGTTAAAAATCTTATCTTGTCAAACACATAATAAATTTAATTAAGTGTTTTCATAATCTAAAATATTAATCAAATAATTTTGTTATTCTCAACATTACTTAATATTAAAAGGCTTACTAATGGTAAAAAACCTAAAATAATTTTAATTCAGCTTTCTGGTATCGATTTGATAAAATGCGATTTTTATCATTTTTTTAAAGACGTTTGTAAAATATTTGTATTAGAACAATAATTAAGAAAATAATGTTTATTTTTATCATTCTTCCATGTATTAATTTTACATATTTTACAATAATAATAATAACAAGTTGTTCATATTTAACCATCATAAAATCACTAAATATTTTGGTAAAAATAAATATCAAATTTTATTCTTCAAGACATAGCGTTTTTAAATAAATTTATTAAAAGCTTGTTTTTATCCCCACTTTAAGATATAAGATGCATTCATTATTTATATTCAGTTAATGATTACCATTTCGCATGATGGATAACGTAATTTTACACAATAATTACTCGGTTCATGGTTATTTAGTAAAATGTCTGATTGATACCTCACAACTATCATATCAATATTTGAGACAACATCGCAAGAATGGATAATATATGTAGTAATTATTGAATAGAATATTAAAAAAAATCATTATAATATATTTATACGAATATTTAATCTATTTTTTAGTTTTTTGCTACTTAAATATGAACATATTGATGAATAATTATTTACTTACCTTGTTAACCATACTTGATATAACAATACAAATATCCGCTACTTTATTATAAGCACATACAATTCCTTACATACTTAAGTAAAATTATTACTTAAGTAGTAAAGTAACCATTATTATTCATTGTGGTTTTTTCTAAAACATTTAGTAATGTAATACATATATTGATTGCTAACGTACAAAGTTGCTTCAAGTTTTACTAAAGCATTGTGTAAAAGCGAAAATTGGATAAAAGTGTACAAATAGACTCAAAAGCAGTCAATTTAAAAAAATGAAATGGAAGTTTATATAGGGTGTTCAGCGGAAAAATTACTCTGTAATTGTTCGTAAACCATCAGGGTGAGGTAAGTAAGAAGGGTATTGTTCTACTAGTGTGATTTGCGGATTTGCCAGTCGCAATAAGTCACTTGAGTTGAGCAATATTTAAAGTGCGGTGATTCATTGATTCGTGCACGGCGCGCTTTTTGTATTTACTTTAATATTCGGCGAGTAAGTGATGGGCCATGCAAGAACGACAGTGTAGTGTGCAATTTCTCCCCGAGGGATAATTACCCCTTATTTTTTTTAACCAGCGAGATACAGTCACTGCTGACGTGTATTGCCAAATGATACAAGAGTTTTTGGTACCGCAACTGCAGCTGTTCCCGGGTTCAACAACAGAACACAACTTCAGCAAGACAGGGCCACTTCACACATGCTAGAGTTTCAATGGAGAAGCTGAGGGGAATTTTTCCTAATAAATTAATCAGCAAGTACGAAGACATACCCCGGGCACCTCGGTAAGTCGAGAGTTTACTGCAACAATCTTCGGACAATTCAGGTCCTACAAGAAAATATCCGCCGTAAAGTTGCTGCCATTGAACCGACACTTTGCTTTCTCGCGTGATCGCAAATTAAGAGTCCTATTGCAAGAGTTTCTTAAAAGAAATGAACGGTATTTAGACGATACTGTTTATAAAACATTAAATTAGCACCGTTAAACTTAATTTTGTATAAATAAAATATGAGAATAAAATTGTAGTTTTAAAAAAATTTTAATATTAAATTAGAAAATTTTCCGCTGGACATCCTAGTTAGTCTCACGTTTTTAAAATTGAATTTATAGATAATTACAATCAAGCTCTTTAAGCATATATGTCTCTCGCATCAATTATACAACTATGACATTCTAAAATCATCATTTAGTTTTATGACGATAGCTTCAATTCTCTAGTTACTCATAGTAATGTAACTAGGTACACTCCAAAAAGCAATTAAGTGTTCCCAAATTTATTATTTTTTATAAAAAAAACAATTTTAAGACTACTATCTAGAAAATCTTTAACAATTTACCGGTAGACTGCATTACTTAATTACAAATTGATGAAGGCAATTTCAGCAAGACAACCAAAACTTAACACTGCAATGCAATATAAAGCGTCTTTAGTATAAAATAGAACTTAGGTGTGTAAGATTCTGTGTAATACAAAAAAGTATAGAGTCAAAGCACACATAACACAAGAAGCAAAATAAAATAATACGACTATATAATTTTAGAAGATACTACTATACAATAAGAAAAAATGGAAATATATTTTACAGCAATATTATATTACACATATATTATTAGTACTGTTTATGTAATCATTGTAAATTAATCAATATTTTTATTGTAATGTTTCAATAAAAGTACGAAAATATCGTCCAAGTACTAATTCGGTGCCTCCTTTAATAAAATAAAGATTTTCGAATAGCAAAAAAGTATTGAAAATACTTTATCAGATTTAAAGAAATAAAGCAATTAGCAGTTATATTTGTAAATGATAGGCGGATTCGTTATCATTTAATAATGTAGTTATTTGTGTCAACAATTATGTAAAAAAAAAATTTTTAAAGGTTTGAGGTTTTTAATAAGTTATCACAAGTAAAAAATGTTTATTCGTAGAAGTAATTTATTGCAACAGAGGGAAATTTTAAAATTTAATTATATAAATCCGTTAAAAAAACAAAACTATTGTTTGAATAAAATAAAATGTCGACTACTTTTGGCCAGCGTAAAAAAAAAAAATTTAATTCTCCAGTAGAAATAAAACAGAACATTTCTCTCATTTTTTAGCTAATAAAGTTACACGATAAAATATTACAAGCAAATATTTTCAAAGGCAGTAAGTACCATTTTTGAGTTTATCGTGCTAAAAGGTTGCCAAGACTTATCTGCATATTCATAATTAACCGCCTACTCATTACTCTTTGTTTACTCTCTGAAATTTATCAAATTCTTTTGGCCACGAGCCGAGTCCACTGCATCAAAACTTTTAAAACCGTTGTTTTTTTAAGTCTACAAAAATGCACTTAATGCCAATAGGGGCCGCGCCAGTGGTACATACCAACCCTCCTACAGGGGTGTTAAATTCTAGTGGTCTATATTATGTAGATGGCAAAGTACCAAATAACAATGCCTAGATGCTAGGGCGCATATATAATTCAGGATGAGCTGTTGTTGAAACACCTTGTTGTATCTTTATAATCCTTAATATTAATTTAAATAGAAATAAATAGCCTGTTAATGGTGACGGGATATTTTTCTTTTTTATAATCTCATTATATGATAAAATTACACTATAAGCGTATCGTAGAATTGACAGAAGTTAATGCATTCATGATTGTTTTATATTGTTACGCGACATGGACGGAAAATCAAACATTGTACAAGTATAATATACCTACGTAAGATTTAATTGACTTTTATACTATTTTATTTTTTGTAAATAATGTATATGCGAGTAGTGTAGAGTGTAAGTGAGATGCAAGGTCGGCTCTCATACTCGTGTCAGGTGCGCGCGTCGGTGGCGCACATATATGTAAATACATATTTATGATTATATCATGTAATTATTGCATTCTAATACATATGTAAATTTATTATTAGATTTTTTTTTTAAATAGAGATGCATAGACAGAATACATGTCACATCAATATTTTCTAACAAGTTGAACGCTTGTACTATGAAAATAGGAGTAACTTTTTGGTCTCCTGGAACGAGGCGCAAACCTTCGACCACTAGATCTCTAGGCCAGTGTTTTAATCACTAGACTAACAAGCTATTAAAATACAGTTATCGATAAAAATTACAGTTTTTTAGGATAGTAAAGATTGAAAATAAAATGAAATAAAAACTGTTACTGGGCGCATTTGAAAAACCTTACGTTGAATTTTATTCTTCATTTCAGAACTGATGAAATTCATGTACAAATGTGCTCTGAAATCAGCGCGCGCTTGCAAGATATACGTCGTGGCTGGGATATTTACATCGGGAATGGCGCAAGACATCGCCTCGGAGATTGGGTTCATCAAACGCAGCTGTATCTTCTACCAAAAATACTTTGTAGACGGCCAGTTAGTGTTCAGAAATCCAGGAAGCGGAAATTATGGTGCGACGTTCATGGCTATTAGGATCCCAGAGGAAGAAGAGGAAGAGGAATTTTAATATAATACTTTGTTAAATAACTCTGTTAAGCAAGTTTTTAATTCCGAGATCTTTGAGACTCTGTAGTAAAATTACTAATAATACACTTGTATTTGGATGATATATTGTTGAAATACAGTTTTAGAGATGATTTTTATTAATATTTCATATTCCGTGTAAAATTTGTTATCAAATAGCGGCGAATTTGTATAAACATTTTTATCCCCAATTTAATGTTTTGAAAATGTTCTTAGGTTTTAATAGCCGTTCGGAATTTTCAATGAACAGTTTTATGGGCTAATATGGCACAATTTGACGAAACATATATAAAAGACGTGACAAGAATAAACAGGTATGCAAACTCCACAAAAATCGGCATTGATTGAGCACTTTCTGGATACGAGCCACAATTTTGCATTTGAGTCTAAAATCTTAGGATAGACCAAGAGTTATAACGCTGGTCTGATTAATGAGGCAATTGAAATATACAGACATCCACCGAACACTAATAGGGATGACGGTCTAAAATTAAAAAAAATCGTGATATCTGGCACTCCACAGCCATAGGAGTCTAACAGTCAGCATATATAGTAATCTATATATATATTTATACATTGCAATCCAGTACTTAATCACAACACCAATAGTTACACAACACATCAGTCCTAATGATAAACTCTGAGTTTGATCCGAAAAGTCAGATATACACGGTGTTCCGTATTCAAAATGAATTAAATAAATCATTATTTTGTAGGTGAACACATATATTTCCATACTTATTCATTCAGTCATAGCTTTACATTCATTGTTACTTCTAGTATAATGTCACCAGTTTTTAGTCTATTCATACCCCCATAGCCTATTCTCCCCAGTATATATTACTACTTTGGATCGACTGCTTGTCCTTTTGGAGGTCGAGGAGAGAAAGTGTACTGCGTGATTATTCATGTTGAATCACTAATCGTACACACTGTCGTTAAATTTGTTATGGTGCACGCGATACTCATCAGAGTTTTTTTGACTGTGTCATATATTACATTGGGTGAACTTCCGTATGACGCCGTCACCAACCAGGTGAATTGAGCGGTCCTTTGGTTCCGTGAGTCCATCCTGGTCCGCTATCGAAGGTACCCATCATCTCATCATCCGATTCCCTACTTCCTATCTAACACATCCTTCCGATTCCATCCCTCCACCACTCATCATTTTTTTTGGCGACCAGCGACTTACGTCGGTCACACACGGTTAATTAGCCTAGTAAACTGTACACAACATGAGATTTTTTATTTATTTTCATCTGTATTTTTAACAATTTAAGTGAAATCTATTACTTTTATTAATAATACTTTTTAAATCATATTTCCGCTTTTAAAATGAACAGACATAAATTTACTGTAGCATAATATAATATTCAACTAAATACATATTTAAAAAAATCAAAAAGATACCTTGCTATTTATTACAAGCTAATTTAAGTTTGTTTCTTTAATATTTGGAGAAATTTCCAATATCTTTACGACATTGGTATTTATTGTTCAAGGTAGAAACAGTAAATTCTAGTGTCGTTGATCTATAATTGTTACTTGAATTAAGGAAGTGAAAGTCCTAAATATGCACTGCATCGTGTATTTTTTCCATAAGAAACCAACTAAAATAATATTTGTTATTATAATTATATTTTGTTAATTGTTTGGTAAAGTATACGGTCAAATTTACAAATGTATTTTATTGTTATATATCTCTGCTGCTTAATTGGCTGGTTATGAATATAATAAAATTAATTTAAATTACGTATATTTTCATTTTTCCCAAAATCTAATTATAACTTTCCAGCGAAAATCATACATAAAAATACAGAATCAAATGAGGATAAAAAAACGTTTTTTATATGCACTGAATTTAAAATTGTTATCATAATTAAAAAATATTCCGGGAATAATAAATGGTATTTGTTTACGTTTTTATTATTTATTTCATCTTAAGTTCAATTTTTTTAAAGTTATATTTTTATAACTTCTACTTGGTATTTAATTAAATGATCATTGCAAAGAAGAATCTTTTCGAATTTAATTATAATCTTAGATCAACAACATAATGTACCTTATTATGTAATTATACAATAGTATTAAATGTAAGTCATTTGAAAATTCACTACGTCTATTCATCCTGGCAACATTGTAATCTGGTGAAAATAGATTTCAAAAAATATATATATGTTGCGGCGTATGTATATTTTCCGGGTTCCTGGGTAGTGTATATTCTGCGGTGATTCTTGAATATTCTGCATTGGTCATTTTTTGATCTTAAAGAAAATTCCGACGTTTCACCAAGATGGTGCTTAGGATGTGGTTCGTAGAAAACTGAAAAGTGGCTTATTGTAAAGACGAATCAAGTTCAGTTCTACCCGCACATTGTGTAAATCGTTTTATTATTACGTGAAATGAGATTTTACACATGACATAGATACATGTCAGAAACGTAAAAATATGGAATTCTCAAAAATCATTATCATCATCATCATCTCTGACTCTACGATCCGGGATGGGTACTAGTCACAAGAACGGATAAGTCTAAGAAATGAATATTGGCAGATGGATCTGGCCTACCTTGATCACAGACCTGGGTTGGACGTCAATTTTCACATCCAGTTGACTCGCACTTTTGTAGCGAAGAACGGAGATATCAATGCACTGCGAATGCTGCAGAACACCGCTTCTTCGTGGTCCGGATTTGTACACACGGTGACAATTTTGATCGAAAAAAAAAATCCTGTTGATAGATCGACGTCGGAATGCAATCTGTTCCCACGTCGGCGAAATCCTTAAGTAATTAGTTGGCTAGAGCGGGAAAGGTATATTAAGGTTTATTGGAAGAATAAAATGCACAGGGAGTAGATACTTGACTTGCGTCAACACCTAGGAATGTATTACATATTACCTAGTACACATTCTTTCGTGTCTTGGACAACAATCACAAAACACAATGTTTCACATAAATTACGATTATCATATTTTATATTGAGAAATTTGTATAAAATATTTGCTATAATTTCATCAATAACAAGTCGACATCAATCGCATTTCGCTGGGTTAGTACATTTTGGCCATTATGTTTATTCTATTTCACTACATTTTCATAGTCTTACCAGAATTAAAAAGTGTGTCACCAAAACCTGGTTATTCTAAATTATACGCAGTCTTAAATTTTTGAATTTGCAATAACAACTATTGAAATAAATACAGATTTATCTAAGGAGAGAATGGTAAGAAAGATATATGACACAAGTGTTGATGGTACCAGAAGTCCTGTTAGAAGCCTCAATAATCAGCGAGCTTGTATGAGAAGATGTATAAATGTGGATGTGGCGAGAATTGTGTGTCAGGACGGAAGAGCGTGGCTCTATTCTTTCTGCCTACCCCCGCGGAGAAGCAGCGTGATGGTAAGTAAGTAAATTATCTAACTAGCACGATAGAACTTTAAAATGGAATCAAATTTAAAAAACCAAGTATGATATCAATGATTTTTTTTATATTTGAAAGATCATTCGATCATCTAATGTAATTTCATTCAATGTATCTAATGTTCAGCCATAGTACATCTGGTGCAATTTCACCAATAACATGAGTTATGTTGTTTTTTAATTGTTCAATTAATGTTGGTTAATCAGTATAAAAATGTAACTATACATAATCTAACAAAGAGATATGATATCACATAATCTAGGCGGTAAATTGACAGGACGGTTACTGAAAATCTTTGAATGTTATTTTTCAAATAAATCAATCGTCTCAGTTGCAGCATAGCACGTGGATCCATCATATAAGTTGGAACCACATTTCACTGAGATCGATGTCATGATTAATGATTATATCTTAAATATGAATTAAATATATTAATTAGAAAGATATACATATAATATTGTTGTTGCACCACCGGGATTCGAACCTGGATCTCTTTCCAAACCGGGGAAGATGCATTATCTAACTATGCTACAGCGACGTCATTTTTAGCGACAAATTTTCGAACCTGTTATCTTTTTGATATTAATAAATTTTACCTATATTCTGAAAAATTACAATTTCACAATAAGAATGTGTTCTCTTAGTGATTATTTCGACCATAAAATTCACGAAGTGCAGGTTAAGTTTGCCGAATCGAAGACTGATTTTGATAATAAGTTTTAATAATTTGATAACGTTGTTCCAATGTGAATCGCTCCATGGTAGAATGGCAGACTATACTGTATAAAAATAACAATGAAAGCTGTCAAAATATTAATAAAAATGGCCACTATTCTTATTAGAAATTCTATTACATTAATTAGATAACCTGTATATTCAGAAAATTATGACGAATTTTACGTATGGCTTAAACCTATCGTAATAATAAAGAACAAAATAAATCAGTCGAATATTTTTCTAACTATTTTAATATTATCTTGTCTCAAAAGTTAATGAATCTTATTTTTTACGATGAAAGCATAAAAAACAAACGTTTATTTTATCAACTAGCCTAAACTTGTATTTCAAAAAATTTTAATGTATTTTTAATTTGTTGTTATAATTTTACCTCCATGGTATATTAGCATACAAATTGAAATTGTAAAAAATTCAAATATACGGGAGCGCATTTGATGTCAACCCTCGAATGGAAAACACTTTATTATTATATATGCATTTATTATCTTTAACTATATTTTTGCTTTTGTAGGAAAACTAGTAAGAAAGGTATTTTTCCGTTACATGATTTAGTATTAAAAAATGAAAGTCATTGCATTCATATAGGAGAATATATGTAAAAATACATTTTCAGGAAATAAATTTTCTAACATATTTGATAAACACTAATTTCATTAAATTCTTTAACTTGTTTATATTTAAAACATGGCACTAAACAATAATGTGTTTGTTATTTTAGAAAAGTAGATTATCAGTTTATCCAGGTAATGATTGTTTAATTTTATTATATAGATTTTGGCACTATAAAGAAAGCTAATGGCTGTGGTGCAACGTGCATTTTTTATTATATTTTGATTTTACAACTTATTCTCATGTAATATTTATTATGTGTTTCAACAATCAAATAAATACAGAGTGGCCCAAATTAAGCGCCGAATTTAAATTACACTCATTTTTTTTATTTTGCAGTTGGTAACTCTGATACCGTAATGATCTATAATTGATTCGATTAGAAAATTCGATTACGTTGCTGACAATTCCCAACATCGTCAGCTCGCTAGTTGGTTTGTAGAACATCATAAAGTGGACTTACAATTTGATTGAAAATTCATCTTCAGCGATGAAGTGCATTTTTAATTTCGTTAATAAGCAAAATTGTCTGATTTGGGGCCCGGAAAATCCTTGCATGATTCATGAGAAGCAAATGCATTGCAAATTGATTAGAGATTGTATGAAATTGTAATCGTAAATGTAATCGTAAAAAGCACCAAGCACCAAGAAGCTGCTGAAGCTGAGTAGTCATCTGTCCGATATAAATTTGAATATTTAATAAAATCAACAAAAATGTCGTTTTATTTCCAATTTAAATCCGGCGCTCAGTTTGTCACCTTTTATCCTAACGTTATATTGTCAATTCAGAGCGCTTGGAAGATAGTCACTATTTCTTTATAGTAGGAGTTTGGATAGTTTATTGAAATATTGTACACCTACAGTTTTGCCAAACGAGAAAGAAACAACATCGTGTATAATAGAAAATATGGATAATGTGGAAAGATAAGATGAGATAAGCAGTGGCGATTGCCTAGGAGAGAGATGAAATGGAGCTAAGGGACCACTTGCTGCAATAAGTGCAAGTCGACAGTAAACGAATTTTCATGCTGTTATTATTAGATTGCTCTTCAACAGAACTAACGACAAACAACAATTCCCTACAATGACGTAAGAATAGGTTGCATTAAATAACTGATTATTTAATATTTGACGGAACTGGCTTCCATAATATGAATAGAATGGAAATTTCTTATTTGATGTACAAAAATTAACAAAAATAATCTTTTCAGAAAACCCATTTTACAATTAAAAATAATAATATTTAATTGTTATTAAGGAGAATACATTCTTATTGTGAAATTGTAATTATGCAATTACGCAATCCGCGTAAATCGATTGCAGCCTATACTGGAATAAAAAAATCAACATTGCACATTGTTTTGAAAAATAAACTATAGTCTTACCCAAATAGATTACAAATCGTGCAGTTTCTCAACGAAAATAACTATTCCTTACGTGAAACCTTAGCGAACACGAAGCTAGAATGTTTTGGAACAGCTCGAAAGCTTGGAACACATTTTCATATAGATGGCTGGCTATGTTAATAAACAGAGCATGAGATAGTAATGCTCTGAAAACCCAAGGGAATGCTATAAAAAACGTTTGCATTGTTCAAAAACGACAGTGTGGTGTGCAGTTCCTGCCCGAGGGATAATTGGCCATTATTTTTTTAACCAGGGAGAGACAGTCACTGCTGACGTGTACTGCCGAATGATCGACGTGTTTTTGGTATCGCAACTGCAGTTCTTTCCCAGGTTCAATAAAAAAACACAATTTTAGCAAGACGGGACCACTCCATACATAGCTAGATTTTGTATGGAGAAGTTGAGGGGAATTTTTCCCAATAAATTAATCAGCAAGTACGGAGACATACCGTGAACACTTCGGTCACCGGACCTTACAACGTACGATTTTTTTTATGGGAATACCACCTTAAGTCGAGAGTTTACAACAACAATCCTCGAACAATTCAGACCCTACAAGAAAACATCCGCCGTGCCATTGAACCAACACCTTGCTCTCGTGTATCTGCAAATTTAAGTGTCCGATTGCAAGAGTGTCATAAGACAAATGGGCGGCATTTAGACGATATTATTCATTAAACGTAAAATCAGCATTATTAAACTCCATTTTATATAAATAAAGTATGAGAATAACATTGTAGTTTTTATTTAATTTAATATTAAACTTGAATATTTTCCGCCGGACACCCTTTATAACCGTATTTTTTCGTAAGAGATATAATCTCCCACAGTCGAATAAATACGCATACGTCACCAATATGACTCATTATACATTATAATACTCTACTTTTCAAGTGAACTTTTAGTTTTATTTGTTTGCATTATATAAAAAAAATCACGGGACCTAACACAAGCAATGTAGGAAACAACATAGAGTGATCTCATTACTATTCATACATTTATTTGGGTAATTAATTAATTTATCATCTTGTCGGTATTTGGGTTTGTAATTAATTTTTGATATAAATATTTGAATTATTTTTATATATATATATTTAAAACAGCGACTTTAACATTTGAACTTTTTAAACAGCTTATAAACGGGTTTCCGACATTTGAACAGTTCACTGATTTAACGGTAATGTCCAAATGGCACATTGTGTCAATACGATTCTTTTTTCGTTTCCTTTAAAATGATGTTTTTCCAAAATCCAATTCAAACACTTTCTTCAAAAATTGTCGTTTATGGGCTTCTAAACCTTCTCTTAGAAAATATTTTCTAAAGAAGTAAAAAATGTTTGAAACGTATATATTATTTGTGAAAAGCTTTTAAAACTGATGTGGGTATTTAGCGCCCCGTTCCACGGCTGGAGGGTTGAAAGCGGACTGGATCCTTCTCGCGGAATAAAAGTTTCAAAGCAATTTGTTAGTTCATTTCTCAAATACACCAGAATTGAAGGCGAAGGCTTCCATATTGTATGAAGCTTACTCTTAATGTGCTCTCATTCCTTTTTCGATATTTGCTTTACCGTGAATTGTTATTTAAAGTAAAATACTGTTTCTCTTATTGAGTGCCTACCCAGTTTAATGAAGAAATGTATGTGGAATTATTAATTGCTTTAATTATTTATGAAAAGACAACCTAACGATGAAGTATATAATACCGATACGTACTAATGTCTGTATTATAAAACATTCAAGACAGGGTTGTCTACAATCTGTCTGAAACACACCCTCCGATTTTCCGCAGTGAGGATGATTACCTCAAAAAACTGATGGAAGGCCAGAGAGAGAGAGAACGATCTCCAACTCGATGGAATGACCAGATCAAATATGCTATTGGCTACCCTATTGTAATAGTTCTCCGAACGGCGGGCTTCAGATAAAGGTGGAGAAGAATCGTTAAAGACATCAATAGGTCACAGGTCAGGTCACTCGGGGTTACGATCTTCAATAATAAGGGAACAAACTGAAGAAAAAAAAGAGCATGTCTACTCCTCTGAACAAAATCTGAGTAGGACACAAAGAAAATGAGGAGAGACAAAAGAGGTATATTATTAAAAAATATATTTTGAATAATAATTGAATGTATTAATTAGAAAGATATACATAAAAAATCAATTTTATCGAAAAATATTGTTGTTGCTACCGGGATTCAAACCTTTCCAATCTGGGGGAAAGGTGCATTATTCGATTATGCTATACCAATACAATGGATTGACGATAAATTTTCGAACCTATATATTATAATTTTCAAATTAATATGTCTAATGTTCCATTATTTGAAAGGCATCTACTTTGTTTTTACGGAATCTGTAATACCTTTGAGTAGGTAGAATACCTGAAATTCATTTTCATTAAATTTTGGAAACATTGATACAACATATAAATTATTATGGATAACATATTTTTATTGTGAAGTTGTTTTTATTCAGAACATAGGTCTGTGATATTTTAAATACTAATGAATGTAATCCCGCTAGCAAAAACAGTATTGATTTTATATGTATATCTTTCTAATTAATATATTTAATTAGTATTTAAAATATTACAGACGTACGTTCTGAATAATTACAACTTCATAATAAGAATGTGTTCTCCTTAATAATAAAATATATTTTGATTGTTGAGCCTCATCACTTTCACAATCGGATTTATTTAGTTTTTATGTGGGATTTTGTGAAATTTGTAAAATCATGTGAATAGACAAAAGTTGATATAGTTAAATAAAAAAATGAAATTGTAACGGATCGGTCACATCGCTTAGAGGAATGCGATTATTCAGTATACCTGAGAATCAAAAGGCCAACAGACCGCTCTAAACCCGCTGAACTGCGAATTCGTAGCAGCAAATAATAAATAACAACAAAAAAATAAGAGACAATTGGGGAGGCCTTCATCCAGAAGTGGCTGATAATGATGACGATGTAGAATTGTATAAAGAACAGTCAGATGGACAGTTATGCATTCAATTTTGTATATAAACATAATATGTACATTAATTTAACTCATATTAAAAATAATTTATGATTTAATAATAATAACTCTTATAGTAGTAAAGTTGTTAACTTTTCTTGGGTTAAATGAAAATAATTTTATATACCCATAATATTAAAAAATTGTATTAAAATATTTAAATTAAATTAAATTGTATAATCTTTGCGAGTCTGAATTTAAGCATATTTTTATATATGATGTCATTTAATGTTAATTAAAAAAAGATAGATAATATTTTACATTACCGTTATGTAAGGTAACTTTTTACTATGAAACATTAATAACTCACCTGCCTAATCGTTATCATTAATTTTTAAGTTCTTATGCATAGTTTTGAAACGTCTAGAAATAATTACTCCGTTAATCACTCTAATTGTCTATTTGTTTTTAAATTTTCTTCACTGCCAGTGTGTTGCAAAATACCATAACTCTTGTACCACAATTTCTACAAAATATTTATCATATAATTCTGTATTTTAATTTTTTTTATTAAAAGTTAAAGGTTACATGTTTATCTATGAAGTATTTTTTAATAACATTTATTATCTTTCTGATGTTTTCGGATAAGCTGTTAAATATTTTTTCCCTATGTGCAAATGATGTGATGATTTTTGAGCATGCAAATACAAATTTAAACCTTGTACGATTTTCAGTAATAAAATTATATTTTTATTTTTTATTTTAATATTTGAAGATAAGAAATTCTTTCAAATGGATCACAAAATGTTGGTACTTTGAATTCTTCAAAAAGTGATTTTGTATTTGTAAAAATAATTATATATTCTCTTTCTACCTTAAAAATTGTATTTTTACATATTTATAAATACAAATTAAATGTATTAATTAAAAAGATATACGTATAAAATCAATTTTATCGAAAAATATTGTTGTTGCTACCGGGATTACTTTTATTAGTATTTAAAATATCACAGTTTAACATATCATGTTTTGAATAATTACAACTTCACAATATGAATGTGTTCTCCTTAATAATACATATTTATGATAAAGGATGCGGTAGAGTTACGGTAAGATTTTTATGTGCCGACGTCGAAATGTAAGAGTTTTTTTTTTTTAATTTCGTCTAGGAAACTGAAAGTGCTTCTAACATTGAATTCTCCGATGCTTAATATTCCTAACACTTCATAGGTTATGAATGACTAAAAGGCGACAGTCTATAATTATACCCCCACATCGCGCCAACCTGTCGGAATTAAAATTCAGGCAGTCCGGCTGCAATTCTGCGGCGAGTTTTCTTCAACCCCTTGCGGTAAGGTTCTGTTCTGGCCTAGCAATTTAATAGGTCTGCGAATCGATTCAACAAAATGTAATATGTATATTTAAATAATTTGTAATCATCGATTTTCGCAGCCGTCAATCAATAGATTTATTCCAGATTATTCTCGTCCTGTGGCTGTTGACTGATTTTTGACATAGCTAACATTTCAGGTCTCATTTATAATCAGAGCTGATGAAACGAAAAACGATAATTAATGATTCATTGTTAATTATGACATGAATAAGCCACTATTTGGAAACACTTACCCCGGTATTTGAATTCAGTACAAAAATATTACTTGAAACGCAACGAAAATGAATCCGAAGATTACATTTTTCTCTCTTACATATATTTTAGTAAATTTTCAAAATATTTTTTATTGATTTAGCTAACGATTATTCTAAGTACTATTTTGCATTCAGAAGATATTATCAAACTATGGATAAATTAGATATGCAATGGAAAGTTATATAAAGATAAAGAGAAATCTAACTAAAATGTTTCGTAAAACTATATGTTGCACCCGGATTGTAGCTATAATTTTCTTTTTGGTTCTTTGAAAAACTTTGGCAACAGTTTATTGTTAAGAAACGAGTAAAAATATATATTTTAAGTTACTGGATT
The DNA here is from genome assembly GCA_022840565.1 of Eubasilissa regina. NCBI lineage: Eukaryota > Metazoa > Arthropoda > Insecta > Trichoptera > Phryganeidae > Eubasilissa > Eubasilissa regina. Next base: position 3,091,921 of record JAINEB010000019.1, read on the forward strand.
TGAAGAACTTCTCCTTTAATTAAATTATCATAAGACCAAATTGACAAATATATTTGCCATATTCGAATTGCTAATTCGGATCGATAGGATTTAAATGAATTGCATAAACTCCGGGTCACGCGTCCTGCGTAATGGAATACGATAATTCCGTTCATAAATCGGAATCACCACAAGGTAGGAGAAGGAAGTAGGTAATCGTGGTACACGACGAGGTCGGTGAGGGGATAAGGGTTCTAGTCGAAGGATCAGTGATCTCGGAAATCGGGATTCGGAAGGACTGCTCGCCTTATCTTATTTATGACGCTTCCATAACCCCTGCAGTCGCCGCCGAGATCACATAAAATGGCACATAGATGAGCCGATCTACGATATCAATGAAATACAGCAATATCACAAGTTCACCCACGGTCCACATAAATCAAAACAATACGTGATCAAACACATCACAAAATACAGTACTGGTGTACTGTAGCTGAAAGGTCTACAGCGCGAATGCTATCGCGATGTCGAGATCGAACAAATATCGGTCAAGGTCAAGGTCACAATTCACATTAAAAGACGAGCATTAGAAAATGTATGGGTAGGAATTTGGACGCGGAAATTTGTCAAGTGGTCACGGCTAAATCGAAAAGACGCGCCAAATGTGCGTTTTATGAATTCGGAACACTGAAGAAGATTAATATATGCAGATAACCTTACTTGGGTGAACTGGTACAAAGTATTTAATATGTTTGTGAAGGAAATCCAGCGGGAGATAGACCTCTTGGTTTATATAAAATATGTGTATAATTACGTAATGTCTCAAAATAAAAGTTTAAAATTAGTGCGTTCTTCTAGTATAAAATCTTGTTTAAAAAGTCTAATACAAAAACAATAAATTTTAAATTTAACTCAGAATATAGATATTATGTAAATCGGGTTGTCTGATAAGTCTTTGCGGTACTTTTAGAAATTATATTTTCGCGCTATTTGGTTTATTGTAACAAAAAAAAATATATTATTTTATAACATTTTTCTGTTTTAAAACACCAGTTTTTTTTCTGTACCTCATAGTTTTTCTAAATTTTTGGGCTTAAATAATGGAGTGTCAAGTTGAGAGAAATGAACAATTTCGCCACATACTTATTTTCGTCTTCAATCAAGGTTCCAAGACTTCCAAAGGGAAATTCTGCTACATCCATCTTACGGTCCCAACCTCACTCCGTCAGACTATACCCTTTTTCCAATCAAATGTATGGTGTTATGTTCAACAACGACGATAATCTCGTAAATTTGTTCGATAACTATTTTGTTACCGGACCAGCCAATTTTTATACAAAAGGCATCGAATAATTGGTTGAAAGATGTGATAAAGTCTTGACTAATAAAAGAGAATACCATCATTGATTGAAGTGTTCTAATTTTTGTTTAAAATTTTGATTTTATAATAAATAATTGAACAAAATTCAAAAAACTTATAAGACAACCCAACATATTAGAATCAAATAAACGAAACAATTTTATTAGTAAATCTTTATATAATTTTATTCTGAAGTTATCTTATTGTAGAATTAAAAAAACATCATAAAAAGAAATGTAAAGAATATAAAAATTATTGTAAAATTTATTAAATTCAACGCTCTGAGCAATCGGTATAAGAAGTGCGCCCTATTCTTTTTGTAAGATTGACGTTAAATTAAACATTTGTAACGAAAATCAATACAGTTTTATTTTGGTATTAAAAAATTCGTATACCCAGAAACGTCTTTATTGGAATATTACGCTGTTCGTAGTTTTCAGAGGCGCGCGTTTAATCAACCACCAATTGGTGAATGGCTTTGTCACAAAAAAAAACCGTAAAAATGCTGCATTGAATGGAAACCCGCTAGCCAGAACTAGTAGAAATTAAAGAAATCGCCCGCAGGACGCACCATTTAATCCGCTGCTTTCGTCGAATAAAATTCATCTAAAGCGTTTCTTTTGCTAAAATTGTAAAAAGTACTTCAGAGCATTCATCTGAGACAATCATTTTATAAAGAGAGATAATAAATGAATACATATCGATATGTTATTAAGGAAAACACATTCTTATTGTGAAGTTGTAATTATTCAGAACAGACGGTCTGTGATATTTTAAATACTAAATTAATGTATTAATTATAAATATATAATGACGGTGACGCAAAAACAATATTTTTAGACAAATTTGATTTTATATGTATATATTTATAATTAATACATTAATTTAGTATTTAACATGTTAATATATTTTAAAATATGAATTAAATGTATTAATTAGAAAGATATACATATAAAATCAATTTTATAGAACAATATTGTTGTTGCGCTACCGGGATTTGAACCTGGATCTCTTTCCAAAACGGGAAAGGTGCATTAACCAACTATGCTACAGTGACAATATTTTTAGCGACAAATTTTCGAACTTATATATAACCTTATTGATAATAATACATTTAATCGTTCCATTATTTGAATGAGCCATCTACCTTATTTTTACGAAATCCCAAATACCTTTGAGTAATCTGATAGCAGACGCCAGAATTATCAATTCATTTTCATAACATTTTGGACACATTGATACAACTTTATTATTAGGAAAACACATTCTTATTGTGAAGTTGTAATTATTCTGAACATAGGTCTGTGAAATTTTAAATATGAAATAAATGTATTAATTAGAAAAATATACATATAAAATTAATAAATAATACCTATGCTCTGAATAATTACAATTTTACAATAAGAATGTTTTCTCCTAATAAATATATTTGATTGATTTGGCAGTTACTTCGGGTATAACCTTTTAATTAGTACAAAGTGAAAATAAAAATGATATATTTAAAAAAAATGAACAGATGTAATTTTAACAAGATTTTAATATGATATAATCTCTTTATCGTTTATTATTTTTTAAATGTGCATAACGCGTATATATTTATATTTAAAAATATAATATAAGTACACATAAAGTAATATCTCTAAAACAAGATTATTTGAGAATTCATCGTACATAGATATCATTTGATAAACATGTTTTGAAATAAAACATTAAAGTATCTCAGATTTATAACGAAGATATACATAAAGTTTATTAAAGGTAATTAATGTTTGGAACACGAAGATGAGTTTGTGTATTTGGGATAAATGTTTGATAGAAACGCAAAGGCAGAGAAATATATCGAAATGAGGGTGACTGCAGGGAACAAAGTGATCGGCGCTTTGAAATTTTATATAAATCAGAGATAAAAAAATAATAATTATAATGATTATTGGCGTAGGATTTTATTCTTAAATAAATTTTTGAATCAAATATCTAAACACTTACCACGAAATATTAGACCGGCATTTTATAAGAAATTTACTCATAAGTTCCAAAGACAAAGATGATAAATTTAACAATTACAGTGTCTTTAAACTTAGCTGTAAAGATTTTATACTGCTTTATATATTGGTAAAACAGGTCGAAATTTTAACATAAGAGACAATGAGCATTTAAGACGTTTGAATAATAATGATTTTTCAGAATTTTCTAATCATTTGTTAGAAATCGACTTTTGATAAAAATTTGAGATTGTCTATTTGACATAAAAAAGTTGGTAAAAAACTTATCGAAAAAATCGAATAGTTTAGTATCATTAGAAATAAATAAAGCACGTAAAATTAACCAAAATATTATAAACAACCAACTAAATTTAACCATAAGTCCCATTCTAAAAAATTTTTCAAACATTTTTTCTAATAGTTTTGTATCATCAAGTAAATATTTAAGTTGGGTACTAAATTTATTTTAAAATAATTATTGTTTTTTAAAAATATATATTTTTTAAAAATAGATTCTGTTGAAGGAACAATGTAATTTTTTTTATTAGTAAATGACACACTGAAAAAGAAAATGATGTTTGTCGAAACCGATAGATGTATTTAATTCATTAAATGGTTAATAAAACAAAATTAACAACTTAAAAAATGGATTTTAGCCATGAAGTTGATTTTGCAAATTTTATAAAAAAAAATTTATGTATATCTAATGGGGGCAATACTGGCGAAACACAATGGAGACCTAGTACCAATGGAGACCGACACTGATGTATAGAAGTGAGGCCTGGAGCTGACAGAAGAGGAACGAAAGTAGACTGAACGCAGTTGAAATAAGATCACTTAAGCGTATGTGTAGCAGATTAATTTATAATAGAGTAAACAGTGATAAAATAAGAACAAAGATTTATAACGTAAGTGTTGACGGCACCATAACTAGAGGATATCCGCAGAATACGTGGCATGGCCAGGTAAATCAAATACTGAAAGACAGTACTGTTAGAAACCTCAATAATCGACGAGTTTGTATGAAAATTGTGTCAAGACAGAAAAGTGTGGCGTATATTTGGCCAAATTATATCATTATTAGAACAAGCTATGCTTTTTGTAGTTAGTTAATACATATCCACGAAAATAGTATTTAGTTTATATCTATGACTATTTGTAAAAAAATGTTTGTAAATTTGTGTGTCCAGAGGTCATACGAGGAGCGATCTGCAGCGTCGCAAAAAGGGTTTGCCATGGTTAGTCTAGCGCTGCCAATGGCAGGTGTTTACGAACGGGTTAAGGTCAGTGCGAAGCGTTTTGTGAAAAATCATCGCACGTGTTTCGCCTCCGCGTTAAAATGACGCATTTATTCTTCCATTAGTTATTTTCAAATCATCAGCGATCAAAGTTTCACTGAGAGAATACCGTGAACACGGGTCATAACGTTCTCATATCCTTTCAAACTCCTCCTTCACTCTCCATGTATTTAAAATATGAACCTATGTTATATATTCACATTTTCAAAACATTGCATAAATAAATTAATTTGCTGTACCATTTAATTTAGATATCTACATTGAAATGCTAATTTTGAGAAAAATTTTAAAAATAAAAAAGATCAATCTATAAAATATTCTATTATGTTAATTTCAACCATCATAATTTAGAATTAATTCGATATCTCAAACTTAGTTTAGAAATTGATTTTGAATAAAAAATAATACTTTTTAAGGACAATATATTTTTGCTGTAAATTTATATTTTCAGAATATAGTTCTGTAGTATTTTTAATCCAAAATAAATAAATAAACTAGAAAGATACACAGAAAAAATGTACTTATCGAAAAAATATTTTGTTGCTAACGGGATACGAATCTGGACCATCCGGGTAGCAACTGAACATTTTTTCGATAAATAGTTTTTTTCTGTATAACTTTCTAGTTAATTCTTTTAATTTGTATCAAAATATATGACTTAGATTAAACGTAGATGACTTTTTGAATTTAAATAAAATTTCATTCATATGTATAATATTTTTTCATATATATTAATTAACCATAGGAGGGTTAAAATTAATTACAAATGAATTCGGAATACAATGATTCAAAACGATTTTTTCAATACTCTGATACTAAAATAGTTATTCAATACCTGCTGGAATACTTTCACATAAAAAAAATTGTGTAAACAGGTACCTACTACCGATGTACGAGCTACAAAAAAAAAACAATTACAATATGTGTCTGACGTACCAATAAAGAATGGATGTAGAAGTAACAGATATTTTTTTAAAAATAAAGATGCGTACACGAAATACATCAATATTTTTACTATTTCCAAACTAAGCTAAACGCTTGTACTATGAAAACAGGATTGACTTGCTGGTGTCCTGGAACGAAACGCGAACCCCCGACCGCTAGATATCACTAGGCCAGCGTCTTGACCACTACACAACAAGCTACTAAGAAAGAAATACTTTGATCGACGCACAATTTTGTTGGACAGATTAAGAAGATCTCAGTGTGGATTAAAAGGTGCTAAGGTGGGTTTTACACAGAATTTAATTTTTCCTTCTAGAGTTTAGCAATGAAGGTCGATAATCGACCAGCCTGATTTTGGTACAAAATGCTTCGGATAATGTTTAAATTAATGATTCAGTACATTACCCGTATTATCTTTTACTCCTAGAAAAAAAAATATTACCAGACACGCATCTTAATAAATACTAATGGTTTATCATTGAAATTTATACAAATCGAGTAAGAAATTTTGAAGTCTGTGTGATCCGCGTCGACGAAAATCGCTCAATGAGATGTTGTTTCTGAGAGTCTGTAAAGGAACGTGTACCTACTATATACATCATTCTAATCCGCAAGAAAAACATGTTATGCGATGATTCATATATCACTTCGTGCTGAATACTGTGCCGTTCTTTAGGCTCACTCGAGTAGAATCTCAAAGATAATTTCAATCCGTGAACCTGGGCCATTACATACAGAGCGATTTTGAAATATTAGTCAATTATTGATGATTTGTGTTTTGAATAGATTATTCATCATTTAAAATATATATGATGTTGCATATCATGATCAGTATTATGGAATACTTCAACATACAATTCGATAACATATCACTGTTTTCTTAACCTTGTAAGTGGACTACGTAAATAATATGTATTTAACTTTTTTTTTAATTCATAAAATTATAATATTGAACTGTGCGCATAGCATCACGTCATATTTGACTATCTCAAGACGGATTTTTATAGCAATACAAACATAGTATAGCAGGTAGATATCACATATAAATTGTACAGTAGAAAAATAAATATGTTTTTAGGAGTCTGGAGTGTAATCGTTTTTTTTACTCTTTAGTGATTATAAATTAAAAATAAAATAATTTATACGTTAATGTTCGTATCATATGGTTGCGACATTGCAAAATTTATTACACAATTATCAAATTTATTAAATAATTTTTAATAAAGTAATTATTTTAAGATATATTTATTTTATAATATAAGTAATTAGTAATTAGTTGCAATTAATATTGATATATTATTACGAAATTTCAAAAATTTTCATATTAAATATATTAACATCAAAACTTATATAATTTATATTAAAATAATTTTACAAACGGTTTTCAGATAAAACGGTTGAATATTCACTAAGATAAAAACAATAATAATGCACAACGAGGTAACATAAAACATGTTGTGTATCAATCTGTAAAAAAAATTTTTTTACTGTACTAAAATAATGTTGCAGTAAGTAATTAATTTAATATATAATATATATTATTATTCCATGAAAACGAATATATATTTCATATAATCTTTCAAAATTTTTACAGAAAATATTTCACATATGGCTAGACTGTGAAGTATTCATCTCCGCCAATGTATAGTTGTCGATAGCGAAATGAAATACCATTATTTGGAAGAAACAAGAGATGAAACATAGATGCGTTTGACTAACCTTGACACCGTGTCGGGATCCACGCTGCACTTCAAGCCACATCAATCAGATCTGCAATCTCACGATGGCTGGAATATTTAACTGAACCTGAACAAACTCAAAAAAACGTAATGCTCGAATTAAATATTGACTATTTAATCTCTCGAAATTAACGATAAACAGAGGCAGTTAGTTAAATCTACGCGCACCGTCCGGCGGTTCGAATCAGACTGTACGCAAGTCAATTTGCAGGGTAAGTAAGAATTTCATCATAATTATTATATGGTAACAATAATTATTAACGGTGTTTACCTAAATACCCGTATGTATCTATCGATAGTACGCAATCAGTTCATTCAAAAACGAAATAAATCTTAATTTCGAATTTATCTGATTCTATATTAATGAAACCTATTTATTATGATTAATTTACGGGTATAATATGGTTTCTTAGAGTACCTTAGATTAATTCATTATTAAATGAGTTTAATGTATACAATATATTATTTATTAATACAATATAAAATAAACAATGCATTTTTAGCTGCATAATTACAATATTTTACGATTTAAATGTAAAATTTCATTATCATTCTGGAAATTGAAGACGTAATTAATAAAATCTTCATCTGGATTGGTGCCCTGAAAACCTTCTTAAACCTTTCCGCGAATTATGTCTATCCAATTAAAAATAAGCGCTAGTTAGGGAGGATATTCAACTGCCTTTAATTAAAACCTCGAATCAAATACCCAAACGAAAATAGTATTTAGTCTTGTTCGTATCATAATCACTATAATTCCAATTAAATTTAATAGAGCCTCGTAAAAATATACGCATTTGAAAATGTCTCACTTCTCGTTATTCCAACCACAAATAAGGAAATATGATTATATTAATTTTATTTGAAGAAATATAAATGATTGCTTATTTCAATTCTATGTATTTACGTTATGTCCTTTAGTATACAACGGAATAAAAATATCCCTTTCAGCACTGGGCTGTGTATAAGTTTTTTTTTACATTTTTTCAAGATCCAATATTGTGATTTTCAAAATTTTTGAACAGTTGTACATTTTTAAATTAAAGGATGTTTCTTTTAGAGGTATAGAACTTTAAAACGAAATAAAATACATCAAAATCGTGGTAATGAACATGGTATTGGCTTTATTGAAAAAATAATTTTAGGTCATTAGTGTTTAAATATGATTTCGCGCATATGAGCGTCGCGGCTGGCTCGAATAAAGCATAATGTGGAAGATCAATTTTCGACCACTTTTTGGAGTAATTGGGGACGTATATCGGAGATAACGCTACAAATATTGGCTTCCAAGCCGTCTATCGACTCTGGTCTATTGGCGTAGACTAGCGACTTCACAAATCCCCACAGAAAATAATCCAAAGGTGTTAAATCACACGATCTTGGAGGTCAATTCACAGGTCCATTACGCGAAATTATGCATTGGTGTGTGGCATGTTGTGCCATATTGTTGAAACCACAGCTCTTCTACATCAATGCTATTCAATTGGGGAACAAAAAAGTCAATAATCATGGATCCATTGTGCTCTTCATTGACTATAATCTTCATTCTGACCGGCATTTTTCATTTTTGAAGAAACAACAGCTTCTTCGGTGCGCACTGTACGATATCTCTGCGGATGCGTATTACCAATTAGAATATACGTGGTGTGAAAACGATTCATGGTCATTTGAATTACTTGCTCGGATGGACGATTATGTCGTCCGTAAAATGGACGTAGCGCATGGTAAGTTTCGAATCACGATTTTAAAAATAAATTAGCAAGCGTTGTACTGGCGTAATTCTATTCATGGTGAAATGATAAACCAAACTGAGTACAAATCAGCTGTTAGCTATCAAATTGGCTGTCGCTGGAAAAAGTCTTGCCAATTCGAAAAATAAACCTCTAAAAAATCACCCTTTAGATGGCACAAGAGTCTGACGAACTTAACCGGGATATCTAGAAGGTTCAAGTTCCACTAAGTTTGATCAAAATCTTTTTAACGGGGGGAGTTTATGAGACGCAACCAAAAAAAGTCAATTATTAAAATATTCAGGAATTGTAATGTTTGTAGTCACCCATATTTGTAATAATTTATTTTATTAATACTGTATTTTTTGTAACCACCCAGATTTAAGTCAGTGAAATAATATACAATTAATTTAAGCAATTATCTACCAACATTGTAGGTTCAAAGTGTTAAATTTGAAAAAAATATATCATCAGAATAAAAAATATTCCAAATCCACTTTATTCGTATATTTCAAAGGAAATTGACACTTCACTCCGATGTGACGTACCAGTTTTCTTTCAAATTTCCATTCGCGAGATACACAAAATGATATTGGGAAATTGATATTGATATTGGGGTATAAAATTTCTCTCCGATATTAATTAATAATAATATATCTAATATGTAGACTAATCGCAAAACCCTAATTTATATTCAACAAAACAGCGATAATTTTATGATTGTGTTAAGCTTGTAATAAAGTTGCACCATATTTATAGAAAAAGGTTCTTTTACTAACCATTAAATATACCTTTATTATATTTTCAATGGTTTTTCATTTTATGGATATAAAGTACAATTAATGAGGATAAACTTGATTTCATATGTTAGTAAAATGATTATTCATGTTATATTTTATAAATTTGTGCATATATTAGGTACATCGTTTTTTTTTAAATATATATATTTCGTCATTAATTTTTTAACTAAATAATATTTTTGTACTTATTTAAATACATTTTTATTCTCACTGTTTCATTTCTCTCTGTGTCATTTCTCACTTTTTTCTATTTTATTCAATTTGCACTTCTCGTACCATTCCAATTGATTTATTGTGATTTATATATAATTCATATTTTTTGTTTTAAGTAAATTTTATTTTGATAATTTAATTTACGAGTAGTTCCTATCATTAATTTTTTTTTTGTCTGAAATGTTTGTAATAAAATACTTTATGTATGAATTATGTAAAATAAAGAAGATGGCTTTCAAATAATTTCAATTGTAACATATAAGTTCAAAAATTTGTTGTCAATGCAGTGTGTTGGTGTAGCATAATCAGTTAATGTAATTTCCCAGGATAGGAAGAGATCCAGGTTCAAATCCCGGTAGCAACAACAATATTTTACGATAAAATTGGTTTTATATGTATATCTTTTTAATTAATATATTAAATTTGTATTTTAAATAATGTTCTGAATAATTACAACTTCACAATAAGAATGTGTTCTAAATAATAATATGAATTGTATAAGATTTAATACTGATTTTTACGTGAAAACTATCCACATTGCTTGGATAAACTAATTCGAAAAACACTTTTATGAGTGCACAGTTAGATGGGAGGGTGAAATAGATAACCTCTACCTACAATACAGTGTAGAACTCTCCCAAAGGTGGTCACCCTCTATTATAATATTCTCCCTAAGATGTCACGGATGCAGCCTCACGTATTTTATTGTACAATGTCTCTATCCGGGGATTGTTTTGGGTGTATAAAATGTGACTGATAAATTTCCTATATATATATTACTCTTTTTTGACAAGTTATAAGATATTTTATCAACTCGGTTAATGGAACCTAATCTAACTAAACTTAACAGGTAATATAGTAAACATATATTTATATAAGAATATTTTCAAACTCTACATTTATAAACGATGTAAATAATAATAATAAATACCTTCGATAGCTGGTTCCCAGATTTCCGATTGACAATTGGACAAAATAAATCCGTTGTTTATACGAACCTATCATGTTTATAATTTGTGCCTATATTTGAACCTATAATGTATCAATTTATAATTTTAGAGTACTGTTAATGGTGTTTTTAAAGTTTAAGTTTTAACGTAAAATAATACTTTCTTACCCATATAAAAAATGCTTGGACGTTTTTAAGAACATTTTCTAAGACTAAACATGATTTGTTTGGTCTTAGAGAATGTTAGATATTGTTCGATATATAGAAAATGTTTGATATTGTTTGAAAATACTTCACATAATATCTGAAGGAAATAATTATTTTTATTAAAAGTCAAGAGTTTGCCGTTTTGCTCTGTGTACAAAATACAAATGACAACGATTGACAGCTCGATCCGCGATCAACTTTATAATATCTTTTAATACTAATTTTGAGATTCATTATAACATACACTTATAATACACAGACTTTATACACACCAAACACAATTCATAATTAGAATAACCATTTTTTTTTTGATAATAACTTTTCTTATTATTATTGTAAAGTTGCAGTTTTTTAGAGCATAGGTGGAATTTAATACAAAATTAAACACATAAATTAGAAAAATATACAGATTAAATAAATTTTAACGAAAAATATTTTGGTTGCCATCGGGATTTGAACCGGGATCTTTTCCTATACGTAGAAATGCGGTACCGTTACATTACGTCAACCGAATAAGTTAACGACAAATTTTCGAACCTATGAGCTGCAGTTATTTGAATCTGTTATTCCATTTTTAAAAAGCTATCACCTTTTATTGCGACAAATCTCAAATACCTAGTAGTATACGCTAGGAGACGCCAGAGATTAAATCAATTAATTTTTATTAAATTTTGATACAACTTGTGATGTTGCGGTTTTTCAGAACATAGTTCTGTGGTATTTTAATTCAAATTAAATGTAACAATTAAAACATTTAATTTGTATTAAAATAACATTTTGTTTCGTACATTTTAATCCTCCCTTGTGTACATTTGACTACGTTTCATATTCCAGTTCTCATGGGGTATAAATCCTGACAGTGTCTGTTCATGTGAACGTCTGAATTCAGACCACGAGTTGCAAACTTTAAATGCCTCCGTGAACATGCGCTACTTACATGTGTCTGGTCGCAAAGAGTTTCCATAAAATGTTTAAAAAATATTTTGTTGATAGTTGTTAAGATATCTTATTTATTTACATTATTTTATTGACACAGATTATTAACAGAATAAATATTCAAAACATATTAAATCAGTTAGGAAAATGAAATGTTTGAATTTAAAATTGAGAGGAATGAAGAACGTATTTTGCAGGCTGCCAAGATCAACGATATCTCGAAATGTAAAATGATTAATGTACTTGTTAGCAAAAATGTGTGAAATGCTATAAAAGTCAGATTTATCTCAAATATACACCTGATACATTTACAAATTATTCTTTATCACACATCTTAATCAGTAATTGGTTTTAAATATTGATAATTTTACTTTTACAATATTAGATTAAACTTTGAAGAAAACAAACTAATAAAGAGATTTCTTCACACACGCACACTACAGAAGTCACCGAATTATAAAGTAACTTGATAGATTTTTTTTTATGATGGAATAAATCTTAAAGAAAGAAAACATATTTGAATTCAAGGGTATGAAATAGTGTATATAATGTATTTCGTGTTTGATTCGTAAACTTCGAACAGAATACAGGTAATAATAAAATATTGATTGAACTGTTATAGTATTGGCTGGTGCGTGGTACACATATGCACCGAAGGAAAAAGTTCTACGAAAATAATGAGCAGCCTAAGTACACGGATACTGAAAAATATTCATATAAAGTATATCGTATATAAATGTTGGCAGCGAATAACAATGGAGATACTTGGGGAGGCCTTCATCCAATAGTGAATTGAAAACGGCTAATAATGATGATGTCGATGATGATGATATAAAACACACATACCAGTAAAAAATTTAATAATTATAAAACTTTAAACTGGCCCGATGAAAGAATATAAATAGATCTGATAAATTTACCAGTTGGTTAAACACTAAAACTCAAATGCCTATACACAAAATTTATTAATATTAATATATAAAATCCAAGGAGGCCCCTCTTTTCGGAGTTTTCCCTTATCAATTCCATATCCCGATGTATGACAGACTTAATATGGTAAAAAAACGTATGAATTCTATTTGGACTGCACAATGGATGGATCTAAATAATTATAAGGGTAATCGGCTTAAATTAATTAAATCCCCGCATCCCTGGTTCTCCTAAATAACAATATTGGTATTTTTTTATAAAATAAAGTTTTAACTTAATTAATGGCACAAATTACGCTTGAAGGGTGGATTGCTTATTTAAAAAAAGAAGAAAAATATATAAAATGTATTGTTATAAATATAACATAAAACATGAAAAATTATATAAATATTTTTAAGGATTATTATATTATTATTGTGAAGTTGCAGTTTTTAGAATATAGTTCTATGTTATTTTTAAAATCAATTGAATGAATGAAATATAAAGATATACAGAGAAAATCTTTCTATTTAATTAATTAAATTTGTTGTTATCTTCTTAATTTGTCTTTAGTGTACATCTCGTAAATGTAGGGGGTCGAAGATAAATTTTTGTGTTTATTACAGTATGATACAATTATATACAAGGTATATCACTGGTATAGGTAAATAATAAAGCCGATGGACTCACAGAAAGAGGGTGCGCGCTTGCCTTTTGCATGTCGCCTTTTATACCTCATATACACGTCCACAGATACGCACACACACACTCACACATTTACACAATTCCAACAGACATCATATTTGTATTAATAAATACATGGTTGAAATGACAGCATTTATTTTCATTTTATCTTTGAATTATTTAATTATTTAATCGTATTTTCCGGTGTGCATTTAATTACGATAGAAATAAATGGAAATAATCGAGTATCATGTAATTTTTTTCAACCGTTTAAGACCAATATATAATACCTACGACAGTAATAACTAAACTGTACACGAACGTAAAACATAGTTGAAGGTTCGCCTCCAGTCGGAAGACATTATAATCGCTGTCTGTACGGAGAACTAAGACGATGTAAACGTACTGCGAGTAGCTCACTTCTCTAACTACCGACTAGAACGCTATTTATACTTACGAATGCAAATATAAATGACTAGCGTTCGCATTTGCAACGAACAATGAGTTTGGAGGTGTCTTTATTGCTACGCTAAAATGTTTAATTAAATGCGCGTTAAAATTATATGAGTAATTATACAGGGTGTTAAAGACCTAGTCCACAATATTTTATAGATACCTGATATCTGACTAAATTGCGAGTCGAAAATGTTTAAGGAATATGTGCAAATTCTCTACTATTACGGAAAATATTATTGTTAGAATTTTTTACAAAATCGTATTAAGCTTGAAGTCTCCGCACTTCGAAATAAACATTCGCGAAATTGTTCTCTTATTAATAGATATCTTTGCTTCAAGCTCTAAATCATCTAACTAAAAATAGTCTAGTCGTTCAAAATTCGATGACTTCAATTTTTTGTATTCGATATATCATTTGGAATCAATATGACCAAAGATTAGACCTAAATCAATGACCAAAGAATAGCAACGACTACAGAATAGCTATAGATACAATAATGGCCGTGACTGACATGTAGTATATAATGTATGTGTGAACTTTTTATTTATTTATATGTTTTTTACTTTTCTTTTCATAACATAAATAATATTTCGTAACTTAAATGTATTATATAATATATATTATTCTTATGGTGAATCGCGTTTTTATAAAAAAACACGATCATACTGAAAGAAACGCATTATCATTATTATTATTATTAATACAATATTTCTATTAATCGAAATACTCGCATACTTAAAATTTTTATGAACTGTTTATATCTCTGACATGGTTAAAATTAGGCACATATCCAATTAACATTTTCTACTCGTAATTTAGTCGTAATCCACTCATAAAATATTGTGGACTAGGTATGTTACACCCTGTATAGAAAACAGGTAGTATTCATAAATCATTTTGTAAATTTTTAGTTTTTTAGGCAGATTATAACAAACTTATAAAAATGCTCCGATTGTGACGAGCGTCGATATCTGCAATGGATGCATGATTCATATTCAAGGATACTCGATGAAAATTCAGTGAGAATATACTGATAGGAAGATCATCGCTCAGACACGTTGCCAGAAAGAGCGAGCAAGAGAAGAAACTTTTACAAGATGGAACGCTGCGATCGAACACTCCAGCCCAGTAAAGAAGTTGAATTATTGAAAATTGGCAGCAGAAGATCATGCATCTTGGAGGTGAAATTTTGGGGAGATCAATGCTTAGCAGCACCTTTGAAGAAGAATGTGGTTGTAGCATTAAGGATCATTTTCTCGATTGAATAAATATGATTTATTCTATTAAGGGAACACATTCTTATTGTGAAGTTGTAATTATTCAGAACATAAGTCTGTGATGTTTTAAATACTAATTAAATGTATTAATTATAAGATATACATAAAAAAATCAATTTTGTCGAAAAATATTGTTGTTGCGCTACCGGGATTCGAACCTGGGAATCCGGCGAAGGTACATTACCAACTATGGTACAGCGACAGTATTTTTGAGTATTTTTCATATCCATAGTAGATAAATATTTCTAACATTTATTTTTTCTTTAATCATCGAGACGGAAGGTTCAAAAAGATGGTAGTGCAATTTTGGTAAATAATATGCATAATTTGTAAAGTGAGCGTGGAGGTAATGAAAGCACACGATGTTTGTAAAAATCTGACTGTAAGCTTCAACAATCGACGTAATATGCGAAAATGTATAACAATTAATGAAACAAAAATACATCTTTTTTTTATTTGAAATTTTCAAAATTTGTTTATAATATGACTTATTAATTAAGTATTATTATGTGTTTTATTCGCTTACCTCTTGTGCTTGGAGAGGGAGTTACTCTGTAATAATTTTATATAGAGAGTTATACATTTATAGTCTATAATTATTTATTGTCTATTTATGTGCTTCTGAAGTGTTCTATAATATTATTATTTTTTTTCTTATGTGCTTCTGAAGTGTTCATTTAATTTTTAACGCATTCTTGCACTGGTTATGTAGCCATTATAAACTTTCATAAATTCTTTATCATCTGTGAAAAAAAATATAATTAAAAATAAACCCCACCAATGATATACATTTTTAAAAACAGTCAGCCCAAGATGACCAACCCTTTAGTATCCTTAATATGCGCGTTCAAATTTGAATTTCATTTATATAAATTTTCAATCGACATTTATTTTTTCTAAAATTTTTTACACATTTTCTACGCTTTATTTTAAGGAATTGATTAATATTAATATGAATCTTTGTTTTAAATAGTATTCTTACCTCGATGCAAGAGATCTCAAGGATCAAGCATAAGTAATTATAATTATTATAAAATTCATAATAAATCACGTACAATTCAAAAAGATTTTAGTGAAAAGATCAAATCATGTGATTATTGAGAAATTCTAAAACAAAAAAATCGCATATTTCCTGGCGCCACCTACCAGGTTCTGCTCAAAAGTTTTTGATAAAAATTTCAATTAAAAATATGGTCGCTTCTAACTGGAAAAAATAAATGTCTTACTTAGCAAATGTAAAATGAATAGATATAGATGTCTCAGAGAGACGAAGCTATTATTTTTACATGGTAAGTATGGAAGTCTTGGGCATTACAGAGCTTACGATCTGTCATCGGTTGGCTTAAGTAATCACATTGCACAAGTAATCAGTAATTAGTTCCAACAAAGATTTGGATATAATAAAAATATTGTAAAATTAATAATAAACTAATTTACAAAAAATATTTTTTCATAAAATAACAGCTTGTCATTTAATAATGTTAGAAATAATATCGAGATGAAATTCAATTCATTATACAGAGGATAAATTAAGATTTGAATTAGTTAATTGAAAACTTTTGAGAAGATTATAAATTATTGTATAGAACGCATTACTGAAGGTTAATATTTCCCAGACACGAACTATAAATCATTTATAAAGCAAGTTAAAACTTAGAACATTGAACTTTCGATACAGACTGTCATAATTTAATATAATCGTTCTAGTAAAATAATATTTCGTTTGCAGATCTTTAAGGGTGATGTCTCCCTTATCCTAAAGTCCAACTGAGCAAAGATGATCAGTGTTGAAAGTTTATGCAACTGGCACACTTCGATGGTGCACGAGCGCGTACAACGGCAATGATACCTGTCTTCATCACTTAGCCAATAAATACCTAACAAGGTTGTAAATGTGACACGGCGGGGATTTTTGTTCGTAAAAAAGCAGATATTAGTTTATCAAGCGTTATAATATTAAATATATATATCTCATTGAAGAGATATAATACAAGGCGAATGTAAGGTTTATACAAACTTTTCATAATAACTGTATAATAAGGTGAGCCTGCTAATATTAAAGCTGGATAGATTACAATTTATTTTAAATGTGGCAGCACGGATAATGTATGGAGTTTCGAAATTTTCCCATATAACATCCCTTTTACATCAGCTACATTGGCTCTGATTCTCTGAAAGTGCTGAATTTAAATTTAACATGGCACCTCTGTATCTCAAGAGCTTTGTATCTCAGACAATTGGAATGGTAGAAGTCAAACTCTCAGGTCAGCCTCTACTACAGCTACTGGAATGGTTGTAGAACCGACCGACCGTTTCCAGAAGTCTAAACTTAGTGAACGGGCATTTGCGGTGGTAGGCCCAAAAACGTAGAACTCTTTGCCCTTTATGAGAAACAGTGCATCAGAGACTTTATTTAAGAAGAAACTGAACACGCACGTTATCAAAAAAATCATTTCTATAAGCGAAAATAACAATTTTTAATTTTAAAAACAAAGATAATATAACTATAAATAGTTTATATGTAAAGCGCCCTTGAGGTGAAAGTTTTTACGAAAATGGCGCTATACAAATTATCTAATATTATTATTATTATTGAGTATACTTCAGTAGTTTGATTCATTCATTCAATGCTAGACAGATTTAAATCATAATAAATCTTGAGTTATAAAAAATGACCGGACCTTATATTATACAAAGGGTACAGAATAAAACATAAATTAATCTTATTACTGTTTTATTATTTCCAAAGACACTGGTCGTGGCTGTATATACCTATAGTGGTCACCGTATCTCCGCAATATAGCTGACCGCAGGGCCTAACAGTAACCGCCGAAAGCCCGTTGCTTTCTGCCAGATTACAATATGTAAGTGACATAAATATGAAAGAGACAATGAAAACACAGTTAATAAATTCTTAATAATGTTGAAATATATAATGTTCTGTATTTTATATATTATTTTATGAACCTGTAGACATTTCGAAACATATCACACAAAACAATACATTTGTAAGGATTGGGCATATATTAGTTGTAGGATATAGTACATAGTACGTATTACAATTATCGTAAAAAAAAAATCAGGTTTGGTGTGAAAATATTGGAAGTTTTCGTTTATTGAAAATATAACTTAATTTTTTCAATAAAAAAAATGTAATTTTATCAGTTCATGTTAATATAATTTTTATGTGCCATTTTTGATCTGTATTTGTAATTTATTAATTTTGTTTTTATTTATTTATCATTTTAAAACCAATAAAGCAGCGAAAACTTTACGATGCTTTTGGTTTGGATAACATGAACGGACGATATTTTTGGAACCACTACATGCATGTACAATTTAAAATAATAATAAAAAGTTTTCACGGTGGTCAATTAATAAAATAGAGTATATTCTGCAGTATTTAGATTATTATTAAACTATGTCACATCAGTCTGGATAATAGCTCACTGAACTGTATATACGTGACCTATATAGTTCAAATCATTTGCACCTACTATAATGTTGCAAAAAAACAATCCATAGTAAAAAAAACATATCCTATAAAAAATGAATTTTAATAAAAAACGTCCGTGAAATCATCATTATAAATATCGTATTATTTTTATTGGTTTAATATCCGTAGATTTCTGTTCGAACCGCAGGGTAATTTTTAATATCGGGGGTTGTAACTTCTCTACATTTCGTACTGCGTGAACATTCCCCATAGTAATAAATTGAGTCCGTGGTGAAGTTTCGCGGGAAGCAAATCACTAAAGAAAATAAAATGTTTCCCGATCCGTAGAAATGTGCGATATTTTGGACCCTTTAGGGTCTTTTTTCTCTCCTTTCGAGCAAAGCAATAAAGCTCCATCTAGATACCTATTGGAAGGATTTTAAATTCTTTTCACACGAAAAAATTCGGGTCATTTTGATCGCAAAACAAGAAGAAATTTTATTTTTTACACATTTTGACATTTAAACGTCAGATTTATCTGATTTTGAAACATGAGTCTATAAAGGATTTATTTTTTCTATTATTATAAAATACATCATACATATGTACGAGCAAAGAGGATATAATGCAACAATTTTCTGTTTTAGCATACTTTGCCTCGTTTTCTTTCTGCCATCCTCCGATATCTGGTCTATTTATACCGCCAGGTTTTTTACGACCACTCTGTGCTCTTGTTATGTCAATGCTCGTCTCATTTATTTTCTTTACTATATTTTACTCGTTCATTTATTTCAAACCATACGAATTATTTATAATTTTAAATAATTCTGTCAACTATGCTACATAAAAATCTATTCAATCATTCTATCACACAAAGATTTTTCGCACATGCGTCTAAGTGATCGCATATTACATTTTTTCCTGTCATTTAGTGTATGTAAAGGGTATCATTTTATATTATTGATAGAATCGGCATTAACTTTGTAGATATTCGTCATAATGGATGGATATAAATGAAACAATGTTGAAACTCTACTTGAGCTTATTAGCACTACTCGAGTTTTATATTTTACAGTTTAATATTTTACCTGTTGATGAGTTGCACTAAAAAATTATCAATAAACCTATTAAAAATGCTCACTATAACGTGATTACCCACTAAACTATATATATAGATAATAAAGTAAGTATGAATTGTGAATTGACAATGAAATATAATATATTATACATAAAAATAAGATTTTTTAGTATACATTCAAATAAATTACCATGAAATACATAATAACATACAGAAACAAAAATAATTACAAACAAAAATTTAACACAAATATATTATATATCAGTATCTAACGGAATATATAAATATGTGTATCAAATAAATGTATATACATATATTTTATTAAGTAAAAAATACCAAGTACATAAAAATAAATTAATGTCAGCGGCGTGCAATGACAACTTTGAAATAAGCTGTACTTAGATAGAATAACTACGAAATAAATATTCTATCAGATACGTATAATAGTTATGTAGAGCTTATTTCAATGCACTAAGCGCACGCCCCTGGTTAATATTATATAAACATCTGGTAAATACTGCCTAGTCTATATGCAGCTACATAATCGATAATTTGTCAGTTATCTGTGAAATGAAATATTAAATTTAAAAATGCTCACACAAAATTGACTTCGATGTCTTTCGCGAACCGCGTGATACCGCATTTTGGCATCCGCCGACTTCAGTCACGTTCAAATATGTGATTGCTGCTATAAAGCATTAGCGAGATTGCACAGCCACACATCTTGCCTAGTATTGACAGAACATTATTCGAGGCACTGAAAATGTGAACGCAAACACATATGTATGTAGTTGCTTTTCCTTAGTGGGTGATAAGGTGCTACGGATGTATAGAAAACAGTTCACGTGACGCATACTACAAATTCATTTAGCACACCCAAGTCGTCAGGTTGTTGGGATCGTTATAATTTCACAAATTTATATATTGTTAAATTATTATTGTTTAAGGGAGCATATTAATTAAATATATTAAACAAATTTCATATTAATTAAACACTGCACACATTTTTTAATAAACAATGATCGCAATGGTCGGAAGTTCGAGCCTCGTTCTGGGAGGCAATCAAGTTAGTCCTGTTTTCATAGTACAAGCGTTTTGCTTAATTTTAAAATAGTAAGAATATTGTTGTAGCACGTATTTCATGTACGCATTTAAATTGAAAAAAAAATCAAATCTTTACAATATCTTAAAAAATATTGTAAACGAAGGAGTATTTCTAAAAAATTGAGCTTAAAATCATGTAAGTATTAAATACAAATTACCTATCTACGTATCAAAATTATTGTTACTTCTTCAATATTTGGAAAATTACTTTGTGGCCTCATTTTATATTATTAGTAAGCCCCTAGTATTTGTATATGTATACAAATACTAGGAGTTTATAGTTAGATAAATTTGAAATTTTAGAAATTAAAAAAGTTTTAATAGCATTATAAATAACCAAATCTTCTTTACAAGTAGTCACTTTTTAAATTTCTTTTCATATTAGTTCTTATTTATTCACCATTTTATATTTTTGTTTTTATCTATGATTGTATATTTTAATTTCTGTATACATTGTTTCTTGAAGATGATACCATAGGTATCGAAGCATGTAGAATAATTAATAAATAGCGGTATAAACAAAGTATTTTTTATAATTAATAACAAAAATATTGTATTGATTTTTGACAACATAAATGAACATTTCTTGATTATTTTGAAAAAAATATTCAGATTTTTAAGGAAATTGTAATGTAATTGTAACGTTGTAATGAAATGGATTAATTTCCTTATTTGTAATACTCAGAAAGACATTGGGATTGTATATATAAGATGTACATTTCTTACTTTAAAAATATTTTTAATTCTTCAAGTTTGAAAAATATTTGTATGTTTGGGAAGTACGTAGACGGTGAGGGTTGAGTAAGACATCGTGAGGAGAACAACAGCTGGAAATATAGTGAATAGTGCTCTGCGTGTAGTTATCTCCGATAAGTCATCATCAAAATAAGACTAGCGATGCACAGTCATTTTCTATAGCCAACTCACTTGGTAGTAGTGGCATGCCGTAGGTATAGATTTAGGTTATGCTGTTACCAGTTATATTATACAATCGTATGTAATATATGTATGTATTGTATAATATAACTATATGTATATGTATTTTCGTTGAACAAACGTCTCTGGAAAAAGTAAATCTGTCATTTATACGATTCTATAGTGTATTTATTTATAATTTTAGAGTACTGTTAATAGTGTTTATAATGTTTAAGTGTTAACGTAAAATAATAGTTTCTTACCCATATAAAAACATTTTTATAACACTTTCTATGACTGAACATGATTAATTTATAGTTTGAAAATACTTTACGTAATAACTAAAGGAAATAATTATTTTTATTAAAGGTTAACGTAGGAAATAGTTATGCCAATAGCTTTTTCTTTTTCTCAAATCAATAACCAATCAATGCATCAAATTTAAAGAACAATCGTGAAATCAACAGGTTGAAAACAGTAAGATAGTCAAATTCGCAAATTAGTAAAAGAGGAAGTAGACACTTCAATGTTTTGTATACAGTTGTAACCCTTTCTAATGTTATTCTGTTAATAAACAGAATACAAAACGGATCAACCGAAAGGAATTTTTAATTCAGTAAATAGTCATTTACATGACTTGAGTAATTCACTAGCTTAAAGACAGAAATGAGTAATGTAAATAAGACGATGCTGTGAGAATAAAAAAAGAGCGCCATGAGTACAGCGGTGAGTTTTTGGAACTAAGCAATTAATGTCTCTACTGGTACATAAATGGTACTAATTGCAAAATAATGTTTTCATTGATGTTAATCCATTTTTTAAATATATATTTGTTTCATGTAATTTTTAGTTATGCACAGGTCTTTTGATTGTATGCGCTGCACGCCCCCGCTTGATAGTAAGGTAGTTTATTTATTTATTTTATTTATTTAATTAGTAACTGTATAATACTATGTAAAAATCGGTTTGAACTGTGCCTGTAAATTCTGGAATCCGCCGAATAAAAACGAAAGTAGACTGAGGTAGTATATTTTTAATTTATTCACTTCATTTATTTACATGTACACAACTACCAATATAAAATGCGGTCTCAAGTGTATGTGTTCAAAATCCAAAAATAATAATAATAACATTGGAAAAAAAAATTGCGCCATTTTTGTTAAAAATTTCACCTCAAGGGCACTTTTCACATAAACTGTTTATAGTCCTGTACTATCTTTGTATTTGAACTTATAGAAATAATTTTTGGAAAAGGTGCGTTTTTAGTCTCTTTTTAAATAAAGTTTCTGGTGGTAAGTTAATTAATTCGATGAATTTTTTTTTTTTTGATAATCGTATTTTCGTATGTTTATTATATAAATATTTATGTGTCACAGGTTGCCCATACCATGAACTATGGCGAGACACACGAAAGTCTCCATTCTACTGGAACTGAACATCAAGGACAGACTCAACCTGCAGCCTAAATAACACCAGTGAAGTTTATTCGAAATGAAATAAATAGTAGATAATAAACTAAAAAAATAGTACACTCAAAACAAACTGATAAACAAAAAGACTTTTACATTAAAATAAACATAATAAACTAAAAAAAGATTTATATTTAAATAAAACTGAAAAAAGAACAAAATAGTGTTTTTAAACTGAACATAAAAATTGGAAAGGATAAGGAGGGGAGAGAAATGGGATGCAATATATACAATTTATGTTAATAGTTATTGAAAAGTTGGCGTAGTTTAATTTTAAAGGGAAGGAATTTATCGTTGAAAATATCCAAGTTATTAGAAGAATTTACGGCATTATATTTTGATGTAGAGCGGATCACAAAACAATTTTTTACGTAATTACGTAAACCCAAATGTTGGAAAAACTAATTAGTTCTGCCAATATTTGGGTAAAAAAGATTATTCGATCGTGTTTAGTGTGTGGGACAGTTTAAAGTTATTTGTTCTAATAAATCGGGTGAGTCAACTAAGTTATTTAAAATTTCATAGAGGTAGGATAAATCTTGTCTGTTTCTTCTATTTAAGAGGGGAGAGATTTTATAGATACACTCACTTTCTGTGGTGGTGGGCCAGGTTGAAGGACGAAGAGAAAGAGAAAGATCCCCCGCCCGTTGAAACGACCGAGTGAAAAAGGCAACAGGCACTTCTCTGGTGACAGTCCTAAGATCTGCTGGCTGCCGATAACAGTGAAGGAGCATAGTGAAGAGGGCGGGAGCTCATGGAGATTGCCATCCTCAGTCAGACTGACGTGAATGATTATATTTATATAAAATTAATAATACAATCAAATTCTTCGTATCTTTGATAACCTTATTATAAACCATAGATTTGCTGAAACAACTTATATATGTACTTATTTTTTCTTGCATTTATTGAATTCACATCTGGTTAATATTATTTTTTTCTTACATTTCATATATACCACACACAATCATTCGCAGCCTTTCATCCAGGTAATTTAACAATCTAATTTCCATTGCACATCGGTTTGCTTTTGTACTTCTTTCGCTATATTAAATTTTTACTAGAGCACGTAAGTGTTGCTATTAAAATGCAAATACGGATCGCTCCAATCAGATAACAGCACAAAGGAAATTAACGAGTCAATTTTCCATTCCAAGAGGGACGTTTCTCTTTAAATATGCAATATTCAAAGTGTTTTACATTCTTGTTGAACTGAAAATGCCACATCATGTTCACACTTAATTTTTTTATAATGCATATTTGAATAATTATTTCGGAACTTTTCGAATACGAGTATTCTTTGTGTCCACGGAAATACCGAGTATTTGTGTGATTTGTTTAAAGATTAATATATTTTATGACCATTTCAATTTGTTGAAATTATATTTTTGTGAATAAAATTAGACATTTTATATGATAGAAAATGAGTGCGGTGTAGGTATTATAACCAGGAACTTTTTGATCTGTATAATTAGTCGAAAGTCACAAAATTTATAAAATTAGAAAAATTTCGTTGACTAGGTTATATAAAACGTATGAATATTACTCTGAAATGGTGACTTATAATAAATCTAATGAATAGATGAAGACGAAGAATAAATAGACTCTAAATGAGGTGGTAAAAAATAGAAATAAATACGAGTACATATCCATTGTAGAGACCGGTGGAGTTAATATTGTTACTCAATGTTAAGCGCCTAGAGAAAATATTACTTCACACTTTAAGAAGAAAACAGATACTACATTCCTAAATTTTTTACTAATTATTATGAATATATAATAAAGATTCATAATTACATAAACATAATAATTTAAAATTATATTTTAAATAAAAATAAATACACTGTTTTCTATTTTTTTATTTTTTATTTATTATCTTAGTTTTATTAACCACAAATGAGTTTAAAAAACATCTACCGGTTTCGGAAAACACTTTTCCTTCTTCAGCATGTCATAACTAATTCTAATTTTAAAAGTACACTGTTTTCTGTTACTAATTTGTTTTATTAAAACGTTTTCAATGCTGACGCATCATCTTCGGTAGTATTACTAATACTAAACTTAAAACTAAAGGACTATGCGCTACTTAGGGATGATAAGTAGAATTTCACAAGAAAATTTCGAAAAATTCTAATAATTCTAATACAAATCATGTTTTTGAAAAATCAATATAAAAAAATTCATATCGAATCAATATATTGTATATTACAGTGAACAATTTTATATTACGCATAGTTTTTAAATTCACGCCATATACAGGTTGGCCAACTTACAAGTATACAACTTATTTGTGCCGCCATTTTGGTTTTTCGTCATTTTAAACAGATATTGGCAGATACATCAAATAAATCAGTTTGGCCTGGAAAACATGTAGTTCCAATAAGACGGAGCCACATGTCATACAGCACGAGCCGCTGTCGAAATGTAAAGAAGGATGTTTCCAGGTCAATTAATTTCGAGAAATAGTGACACTGATTGGCCACCAATATCTCCGGATCTGACAGCTTCTAAATTTTTTTATAGAACTATCTAAAGGGATGTATATTAGAAGTGATTCCACATATTAACATATATTATAACTTTCAAAAATTTGATAGATATGAAGACTGATTGGGTGGAATGGTGAACGTTACATTAAGTGATCACTTAAGGCAGCCGAAGAGAAGTCATAAGCCCTGTAATTACCTATACTTCCATATTTTATATTAATAAAAAATAGCTTCATATTTAAGAGTTATTATTATTTGTTTAATTTACGATTGATGTTGTATCGTCCTAAATTAAACAGAATTTTAGAACAATAACATTTCATAAAATTAATTAATTAATCGTGTCAATAAATCCATGTCACACATACAATATCGCAAACATATACAAATACATTATTCACTCGGTCGGGTCACCCAGAAATGTAATTACTTCTTCTCAGGTTTGTGTATACCGAGCTCTCCCATTTAGTCAGGGATGCACGTCATAGCATGGCAAAGGAACACATTGCTATTGTAAATTTGTTAAACATACCGTATAATTTCTTATTCTAAGTACTTTGACGTACTGATTCTACGATGATTTAGAATGGATAATTTTTAATATTTAATAGAGTAGTTTTTTATTTCTAAAGGATTAAGATTATTATTTCTAAAAAATAGAGATATCCTTTTAAAAGTTTTTTATTATTAACATTTTTTGGATAACACAGGGTTTTTTTTTAAATTTGTAAGCATTTTCTGTTAGCAATTAGATTTGGTTGTGTACGATCCCCATTCGTGCAATTGTTCTGTATTTTCAATAATATGTAAAAAATATTATTTGGTTTGTCTTTTTAAAATGTCATTATAATTTACATATTAAAGCTTTACTCCCTTTACAACCACGAGACATTTACGTGGACTGCAATATGTAAAAAAGATTTATGATTATTAAACAAATTAATGTATTTATGTAATATATACAATAGACATGTTTAACAAACTACCCGTATGCTCTAGTAAACATCATTATAAAGTCAAATTCACAAGCGCTTATTTAGCACTAAAACCATTATAAAATTACCAACCCTCTCGTGAGATTTTCGCCTCTGACCTACGCCTTAGAGAAAGGCACCTTAACATTAAAACCTACCTTATAAATATTAATATCGCGTTCATGACACGGTACAGTTCCATTAACGGCCCGCCTGTAATATATCGGCAACAAATAAAACCTATATTAATACCAACCCTTGCGTGGGGTGGAACGAATCGGTTTTATATGAGGGGTAGTGTTTTGGTAGCTACCAAAACTAGTAAAGTTATGATGGTGAGTATTTTCCTCCCACTCATTTGTAAACCTTACCTACGGCAACTATAAATCGATACTGGATAAGGTAGAAAAATATTTCCCTTTTAGGAGGAAATTAAATAATATTTCATAGACGTAGCAAACGATACATTATATCATATCATATCAGTATCTATTAAAAATAAATTTTACAATAATGTTTCGTATCGTAAATAATATTGTTGATATTCACAGGGAGATAATAATCAGTTGATGCATTCAAATTAAAATGTATTGGTTATAAAAGAATTACATCTACATTTGAAATAAATGTAACAAAAAAGTTGTTTATATAACAAAGAAAAACCAAATTGATTATTTACTCATCTAAGAAAATAATTTTATACCAAATGATTTAAATAACTATATTGTTTGAAATTAGTAAAAAAGGGCGAAGAGAGATTTGAAGCATGCAGATTGAAGAAAAAAGTGAATGACGAAGGATATTATTTTTCAACTGACTATACGTGATCTTATTTTTCATGTGAGTTGCAAGACAATTTAGGAATTCAATTTTTAGTGACTTTTTATGACAAATAAATAAATTGAATTATTTTTTTTATGCACTTTAAAAGTGTTTTTAATACTCATTTCATTATATGAGTAGATACATGAAAACAATTAAAAAAATATTACTCTTTTATAAACTAAGTGTAATATTAAAGTAAGAAATTATTTTACTAGAAGAAATGGAGCCTAGAAATTGGTTATCGTAGGCAACGTACAAGAGTGGAGAACAAGAGGTTGATTTTTAATAAGATAAACAGATCAAGCCAGAGAAATGACCGAAGCCTCGCTATACGTCGCACTAAACTAGGCCTAATATTGCAAAGTGGAGAAAGGAAGTTCGCGTTGTGGAAGCAG
This sequence comes from Eubasilissa regina, assembly GCA_022840565.1. NCBI lineage: Eukaryota > Metazoa > Arthropoda > Insecta > Trichoptera > Phryganeidae > Eubasilissa > Eubasilissa regina. The sequence continues at coordinate 3,120,071 of JAINEB010000019.1, forward strand.
TATAGTGGACCGCGATGCCCAGTCATAAGTACATCAAGCGAGATGGAGAAATAATATTTTAAATAAAAAATATCTAATTGATAAACTGTTGTAGTTAGCTGATTGCGAAAATAAGTTACAGGAAGCTGAAGAAGATAGCTGGAAGCACAAAAGCGGGATTAGAGAAAAGCGCCATGACCCAACTTGCTAAAACAATGAAAATATTATTGATTAAAAATTTTCATAATTATTTCAAAATATATTGTATTGAGGCACAAGTAGCATAATGTATAATAAATTTTTATAGTATTATGTATTTTCGTAGAAAGCAATCTTTTTGTGCTTCGACATATTTTATTAAATGTAATTTTTTATATACTAAATTAATGTATTAATTATAAATATATACATTAATTTAGTATTTAAAATATCACAGACCTATGTTCTGAATAATGACAACTTCACAATAGGAATGTGTTTTTCTTAATAATTTTTTTATATTTCTGAGCTATTTATTTACAAAAAATAACCGGTGTATGCTAAATTTGTAACATTTTATTGTATTGCGGTTAACAATGCATATACATAGTAGCAAAATATTATTTTTAAAATTTATTTATTTAATCATCGTTACAATGTGTTTTTTATAATTTTACAAGTGAAACAATGTTACGTAGCATATTAAAAATATGCAATCTTATATCTAGGTAAACTAGAACTTCATGTGGTCAGAAGCGGGGTATAGAAATACCCCAGATATATGCATACAAACGATAAAAAAAAGTTCATGACGGGAGACGTGGTCCCAACCGTCTCTTGTCCGAAAGTCGCGAGTTGCGATAAGCGATATAGCTATCTCCCTCGTTCGCATCTGTGGTATGGGGCTACCCAGTGCATTAGTTAGAGTAAAACAAATAATAAGCACAATAACTTTAAGATAAGTCACAGTTGTATGGTATCGATATGTGCAGGTGTATATTCCGCGCGAAAATCACTGGACCGAAAATAATATTTTTAAATATTATACGTTTAGAAATTTGAAAAACAAAAAACGTCTAAATTTTTGTCACTATTTTGGTGAAGATCATAAAAAGAAGAATGAAATCGTTTTCATAATTATTGAGTTATCGAGTTTAAAGCGATCTATGAGGAATGTGAATATCCCTCAGGAAGGTAAGGTTAATCAGTTTATCGGTTGACGTTGATTAACTAGGCGACGCCTGTATCAGACCAGTCTGATTATATTTGCTTTATTTCACTATAATTCACCATTCACATTGATAAAAATAGGTTACACATAAGAAATGAAAACGAAGAGAAAAAAAAGCGTATTTGGTGTGTAGGCAGTGAACATAATATTGAATAGTAATTCTAGAGTGAGTCCATTTCGGAAGGCTAATTTAGCGTATCGTGTAAAAAGGAGTAATTTCTGTTAGTGTTAATAATTAATTAACTTGATAGTTTTGAGATGTATGTTTATTCCAGCGGTTAGATGTTCATAGTTATTAAGTGGTCGAGGTTCTTTTCATCGCTTAGTTTTAATATTATTGTAACGTGTAGAGCGCGATTAAATTTTATTATTATTACATGGGTATACGGGTGTACGGATAAAAAATAAACAATTTTGTAAGTAATTTATTGACTAACTTATAATAACTCTCAGGGGAGAGAGACAGAGATAGATACTCTTACCTTATTCGCTTTCATACTTTGAGACTTCTAGAAGAACCATCTTCTTGAGTTTCACTTTTTAATAAATATTTTCTTTATCATTTACAACTATGGATTACCAATGGAAATACGGTATACTATGACATTTTTCCTGGAATTTTAATCGAAAAAACGCGTGAAGAATTCATTTTGCTGTACAACGTTCGGCTCTGGAATAAATTTTGTTAAATTTGGTCACAAGCTTCAAACAGCTTTTCTCCCTCCTACTCTCGTACATAACCCAGCCAGCCAGTAACACAAATATGTTTATTTATGCGCTTTTATACTTCGATAGGTAGGCCTAATATAAAATATTGAATATGTGTATTATATTTGTGTGGATTTAAAAACAGAAATCAAAAACGAAGCTGCTACTGCAAAGAGACAGTTTTTCGGTTTGGACGGACTATATTTATACATCATAATTGAACAATCTTGATTGAAAATCAGGTGATAAAGAATTTGAAGAGGACCCTTGACCTGTTATGACTTTAATTTCGAGAAAAAATATTCAGTTACCTAAGGGATTGCTTTGTGAATTTCACATTAATTTTATAATTCAATTTCTGACTCTTTTGTTGCCATCATTGAATTAATAAACCTTCAATTAATGTAAAAAGAAGGATCAAAATTAATGTGTGCTCAAATAAAATGTTTGATATACGCTTTAGACTAGTTGAATTATTTTAGATATTGGCAAATATTGTACAGATTGGGGAGGAGCGCAGATCAAGGTAAAGAACGTCGCTGAGAAAAAACTAAAATGATAGTGGGCTGACCATATTTCAAGACGCAGAGATGACTAATGGTAACAAATATTCTTGATTGTTATCCACGTGATTAAAAACGACCTAAAGGATACAAAGTGTCAAAACAATTGGAGCAGTGGGAGTGAACGGCAAAGGTTCGCGAATGACCGAAAAAAGTCACAGATCATGGGGGATAGATCGATAATAGCTAAAGATGATGACGATGATGATAAGAAAACTAGACGATCGAATACTTCAATAAACCAAATGACTACGATCATCACCATAAGCAAATGTTAGAAAAAGCCTTCGTCAGCGTAATAATAAAAGATTTAAAAAAATACATCAAATCTTTTGACTTCTCAATCATTCCCACCCTGAAAAAGTGGTAGTTTAACATTCCTCCCTTATACGTCTAACATCGCATCCCCGGGGAATACTCGGGACATATATCACCTGGCGCACAGTATATCACCGGGGGTAAGATATTACACTGACCATAATGCTCCATTATTGGAATTTTTTCTCTCCCACCGCTCTTGGGAATAAATAATATCCAGGGGGTAGTTCCGAGTGACTTCTGGTAACGATAAAAAGTTAAGGGAGGCTGTAGGAATTTGGTATTACACGGGACGCATTACATTATTGTTCGCGTCGAAATGTGAAAGACATTCTGGCCGTTTTTATTGGTTTTGTTTTGTTTCTTCAGCGATTCTGGATGCAGGATAAGAAAACAATATCAAAAAATGCACTGAAATAAAATTAAATCATAGAGTATTGTGAATTTTTATATCTACAGACATTATTAGTGATAAGTTATCAATAAAAAATGCTTATAATATTTTAGTACACACTAATTGATTTGAAAAAAAAAGTGATTTAATCAATAATTGCAATTTTCTAAGAGATAACTGTGAAGCGGAAATTTCTCTTCATTTAATTGTTGTTTGATTTGAAAGTCGAAAAAATTATCAATGTTTAAAATATTTCATTTATTACATTTTTCATTATAACTGAAATTAGGTCAAATGTATTTAAAAAAATCAAGAATAAAATAATAGTGTGAAGAAATAAATGTTTTAAAAGACCCAAAAATGTACTTTGTTATCGGAAATAAGAATCTTTCAACGGAATAGTTTTTAGCTCCCTTAATCGTATCTTAATAAAGACAGTAGAATCCTGAGGTGGTGAAATGTTGACTGGAAAAGAAAGATAATGCTAGATAAGAGGACTGGAATCTAGGAATCCATAATGATCTCCATTCCAAATACGGTATTTTTTCCAATCAAACTTTGGGATATGCGAAAGTAATATGCCTGGATAGATATAAATAAGAAACATTAATACAATTAATTTATTAAATTTAAATACTAATTTAATGTATTAATTATAAATATATACATATAAAATCAATTTTGTCGAAAAATATTGTTTTTGCGCTACCGGAATAAAATTGATTTTATATGTATATATTTATAATTAATACATTAAATTAGTATTTAAAACATCACAGATCTATGTTCTGAATAATTACAACTTCACAATAAGAATGTGTTCTTAATAATTTATTATATTATTTAAAACAAATTAATCAACTACAAAAATATACCGAAAAAATTTATCTATCCACAAAATATTTAGTTGCAACCGGGATATATAAATGTATTTTCGATAGATAGATTTTTTCTTTATATATTTCTAGTTGGATTAATTTAATTTGTATTAAATGCCACAGAACTATGTTCTGAAAATGCAACTTTGCAAAAAAAGTGTTTTCCTTAATAAATTATTTAAAATTAACAGAAAGCTAGTTTTAACTACATGATCGGATCGTGGAAGTAAAGTTAATTTAAAAAAAAAACAGTTTCAAGATTGCTCTGGTAAACAGTTGTCTTATACTCAAAACTTTTAAGAATTTAAAGAATTCTTCAGAGTTATGTCTAGACTATAATATACCCTACCGCGGTCCCATGCTAAAATTATTGGTGTAAATTTCTTCAATACTATGTTGCACCATAATTAGTGTAGGTACATTTTGATTTTTATCCTGTCGGGTATCGGTAGAGTATTGACGCGACATATGCGATGTTCGCGATCAACCACTGAGTTGAAATGTTGAATTGAGGTGGACAACAGTGATATGATATTTCAACCAATCTGTCTCAATTTGTGCATAATTTTCACGTAGGTTTATTTGAAAGTGATTAGTGAAGTGCTTACCAGCCTCTTTAGGATGTATTTGTGCAGTGGAGTGCAGTGGAGAGTGTAGATTATTCGTTGTGAACTTCAAAATATTGTGGACATAACAGGACGTAATTTGGCGTGCATTTATGTGTGAGCAGCGTTCAATATTATCGATCGATCGTTTTAGAGCGAAGATCAATCGTGAGATCATCACCGCGTAGTGTTGGTCTTTGGCAGGGACCTCGGGGAGTTTTAAGGAAGGTAAGCCAATTTAAAAAATCTTCGGTTTCTATCGTTATAATATTTTCTTCTCAATACCTATCCTCTATCCTATTCACCTTCTATTTTCTTCCACATCTCGCAATATTTCGAGCTCACAACCGGAACATCATTCCCTTCACACGATGTGCAGCTAGAAATTCTACAGCAATAATACCAGCCTCACTGGGGTGCGCCCGTACTGAGGCAAACTTTTAACGCTTTTAGATAAGTATATAAATAGAATAGTGAAAATATTAAGAATTAATAGACTGTAGTTACAATTCATTTTAAAATATATGAATGACGGCTCATCTTTACAAAATTACACATTTTTTGTATGAGCATCTTTGCAATCTGATGATTGAAGATGTAAAGATGTGAACAATATACACAGTTACATAAATAAACATTTTTATTTTATAGTAATGTGGTTTAAATATACAAACTTTATGAAAGTTTAGAATTTTTTTTCATACTTAAGTGCTCGTTGATAAACAAAAAAGTGATCCCAGGCTGCTACAGCACTTAAATTCAATTCAATTCCAAGTTCAATTCCATTGATTGGAAAACTTTTTCTGCACCAATAAGCGCAGAAAAACATTTATAATAATATAAACTATAAAAGTTCAACATAGGGATCAAAAAACTGTCTGTAGCCTTGGAATTAGTTCTACACATCAACTGCTTAGAGTCAAATCGGTGTATCTTCGTAAACATACAAATATTTGAGAGCTGTAGAAATTACTAGGAACAACTTAAATATTGGTACACACAATAGTCTATTAATTCATATACTCAGTATGGATTCTTTGTACGAATTAATACAAAAAAAAAAAAAATTATATATCAACGATTTTTCCACATTAGTAGTTACACTGAACTGATTCTAATGTTGATATAATATATAAAGGTAGCAACATTAAAAACAAGATCTAAAGTAAAAATTAGAATACATGCTTCAGAAGGGCAACTTCCAGAAGCCTAAATAATCAACTAGATAATAATGTCGGGGTAAGAATTTTTGCCTACCCCTGCAGTATACATATTTTAACCTGTAATATACAATGTGAAGACACGTGTCTCTCAATGATTTAGCGATTGACAAGCTAAGATAGTGAGACCCAGAAAGGTGACAATGTGTGTATAGTTACACAATGTCAGAATCCAAATATACATTTTTTAAATTAAAATGACATAAGAAGCCAAATTTTTAAATGACTTAAAATTAAAAGGACAAGCAAGGAAAGCAAAAAATATTCCATGGCCACTAGTAGACTCTAACTAATAATGAAAATGTGAATTCGTGTACGGTTCAATCAGAAATTAATTAATATTATTTTTATTTATTAACTTTGTTTCATTAACCATTTATTGAGTTTAAATACATCTACCGGTTTCGAAAAAAAAAGCATTTTCATATTCAAACCTAAATTTAATCCTATTTTTTTTGTATCTAACATTGATTAAAAGTAATAATAAAATTGAATTCAAATTTAAAAAAAAATACAACTTTTACATATACTATCATACATAGTGAATCTAATCATCATAATCGCACAAGCATTCAGGGTTCCACTCCTTAATAAATCATTTAGTCAATATTTCTATGTCAATATCAAATTTTAGTATTAAATTGAATACAATTAAAAAACAGCAGTTAATAACGGGTTTAAGAGACACTATTTAAAAAAATAGATAAAAATAATGTAATAATCAATTTTAATATGAATCACAGATAAAACATGATGATAATAATGATTATTGGCGTAGGGTTTTATACATAAAATGTCTATACACCTACCACGTAACATTAGAGCGGCATTTTATACAAATAATTATATAGGAAATTTACTCATAAATTCTAAAGACAAAGATGATAAATTTAACAATTCTGATGTTTATAACTTACTTGCACGGATTGTGCTGCATTTTATATTGGTAAAACGGGTAGAAATTTAAATATAATAGCAAAGGAGCATTTGAGATGTTTGAACAATAATGAGTTTTCAGAATTTCTAATCATTTGATAGAAAATTGGGACTGTCAATTTTGCATGTAAACGGTGTTGGTCATAAATTAAATAATTTGGAATCGTTGGAGATATATAAAGGGAGTAAAACTACTCAAAAAATTATAAACAACCAATTAAATTTAACTACGAGTCACATTCTAAAATTTTTTCCTAAAAATTATTCGAGTAAATTTATATTAAGTAACAATTTGAGTGAGGAAATAAATTTATTTTTGAAATAATTATTGTTTTTTAAAAATAGATTCTGATAAAAAAACAACATATGTTTTTGATTAGTATTGACATCTTGAATAAAAAAATGGTATTTTTCAAAACCGGTTGATGTATTTAACTCAATAAGTGGTTAATGAAACAAAGTTAACAAATAAAAATAATGAATTTTAACCACAGAGTTAATTTTGCTAATTTTAAAAGTATTCATTAATATTTTGCAATACTAAACTCATTTTAACACGTGTATTTATTATATTACGTATGTTTATTATTATTGTTACCGTGTGAAAATTATTTAAAATGTAGGCGAAATTACAAGTTTCTTGGAAGAAGTGATAAATTAAAATTCAGTACACGATTTAATAAAATTTAGTTCATCACACAATATTAAACACACATCTGGTAGAAATATGTCGTAAGTCAAAAACACTAAATTTTATAGGAGAGCAGTATCAAACATTAATTTTTTATTGTTTAATAATCGTATCTAAATGACAGGAAAAAAAGTATTTTGAAATTTGCACAAAATATTTGGTATGTACCTCTTCGTACTGGTATCGAAATCAATTATTATTAAACGCATGATAAGTAGGCACCTACCTAGATTGGATACGAAAAGTTCTGTTGTTTTAATTTAAAAAATAGAACTCCTAGAGAGCAATATTATATTCTATTAAGGAGAACACATTCTTATTGTGAAGTTGTAATTGTTCAGAACATAGGTGTGTGATATTTTTAATACAAATTAAATATCGTAATTAGAACGATATTATACATATAAAATCAATTTTATCGAAAAATATTGTTGCAACCGGGATTCGAACCTGGATCTCTTCCAATCCGGGGATCGTGCATTGTTGGAAGATTGCTATAGCCAGACAGTTCACTTACGGCAAAGAAGATGACTTTCTAATAATAGAACGACAGATGTATTAATTTAAAAAGTGTAACATATAGGATCGAAAATTTGTCGTCAAAGCACTGTGTGCTGTAGCATAATCGGTTAATGCACGTTCCTTTAATTGGAACAAATCTAGGTTCGAATCCCGGTAACAACAACAATATTTTTCGACAAAATTGATTTTATACGTATATATATATATATATATATATTTCTAATTAATACATTTAATTTGTATTTAAAAAAATATCACAGACAAATGTTCTGAATAATTACAACTTCACAATAAGAATATGTTCTCTTAATAAATATAATATTAACTACTGATTTTTATACTGGTGTACAGAAGTGAGGCCTGGAGCTGGCAGAAAAGGAACAAAAGTAGACTGAACGCAGTGGAAATGAGATAACTTAGGCGTATATGTAGTAGATTCATTTGACAGAGTAAAGAATGAAGAAATAATACAATAATATAAAGCTGATCTAAGTGTAGTGAGTAAGATTAAGAAAGGATCGCTCGGGTGGTTTGGTCATATGGAACGGATGAATATGTAGATATCCCGTAAGAAAGATATATAACGAAAATCTTATGACGGGAAATGGCGTGATGGTAAGTAAACAGATTTACAGCTATGATAATGAATATCTCAACATTAATGAACTTTATATAAAAAAACATTAAAGAATTATAAAGTTAAATTTACCTTAAAATTCCGATACAAAAAATATATGGATCTTGTAATATAATAAAATTCATAAATTTTTCAGAATAAAAACGATTATTTTCTGAGAAATATCAAAATAATCATCCTTGAATAATAAACAGTGCCATTCGGGTATTTCTGCTAAGTTTTTAATGACAAATTTTCATATTATTTAAGTACGCAAAGAAAAATAAATTATTGGTAAAGTTTGTATAAGCTTTGAGTGTATACTTAATTCGATACGCACCGGGTGCTCGAAGAGAGATTTTGTTTTTCGTCTACAGAAGAAAATCTTAATTAGTTTTATGATTTCACTGCGTAGCAGTTCGTTTCGTGTTATATATTTGATTCTGTCAAAAATGTATGAGTTTGCGTCTGTATTTTTGTGTAGGAACTACAATTTATTTTATCTTAATAGAAATATATATGGCTTGGCTTCTTAGAAAATTTATGTCAGAGGGCGCTTAAAGAGTCACGATTTGATTTGATTTGGTCGATTTTGTGCTTCTTCTATTATAATATTTTTACTGATTTTCTGATATTAAAGGTGCAAATTAACATAAACGCTTTTATTATTATTATTTTGAAATTTTTACAATTCTTTGTAATATGAGTTATCTGAGTATTTTAGTATGCGTGATATTCGTGGTAATATTGATTTTCGTCAATTTTTCTAATAAATTATGCCATAAAATTTTAGTATGTTTTCTACTTAAAGGTCATCATAGTAAGTATATCTATTTTTTCTGAGTATTATTCTCAGAGCTTTCTTTTACAATATTGATAATTGTTGCATTTCTTCTTCATTAGCCGAAAAACAAATTGCTGCTACGGTATTCAGTACTAAGATATAATAATTTATAAATAACAGTCACTTATGTATAGTCGTAAATTATATTACAGAATGTGTGAATGAAATAATATAAATTTTAACAACTGAACGTAAAAAAATCATCAAGCCTGTGTGGCGATGCTATGTCACCTTTTAACCCAGCGCACGAAACGGCTGCGAACTGAGATGGGCACCGAGTATTCCCATGCTGCCACGTGTTTTGCACAGCAGCGTGCCGTGCCCGCGATTTTAACTTAACTCGAGAGAAACAAATTTGAATGTTATATTCTGTACATCATACATAAATTGTGTTTGAAACATATGTTATCTTAGCCTACATTTATAGAACCGACAAAATCTTGCATTTTATGATCTCTGACTTTTGACGGAATTTAGAGAAGTATATACCTGCAATTATAAATATTTATAGCGCGAAAAAGAGCTAAATAATAAATAATTACTTGTTACAATTGAGTTTATTAGAAATGACGAACGAAAGCACCGTAACTAGAGTTGACAGATTTGCTGTCAATTAGGATGAGATTAACTAGTGGTTTTTCTATACGAAGAAAAACAACATTACTCATTAGAGATCATTAATATAATTATATTTTCTCAATTCGTGTATCTATATTTGAATGTATTATAATAGTTCAAAGTTCAGTAACAGTTCATACGCAGCATCTCTGTTCCTATTCTATACCGCATAACCCAAAATATTGAATAAATGTATCCAAAAAATAAATTATAGCCTTGTGTTTAATTTTAGTAACAAATTTATATGCAATCGTATGCGTGTTCATTTTAACACACATCTTAATCCCAGAAGTAGCAAAGTAAGCGCAGAATAATATTTTCGTTTACTGGATTATTCATCGAACTTAATTGATTTTTTATTTATTTAAATAATTACAAAAAATGTAAAGTTTTGTTTATTTTTTCGTAATATTTTAAAACTCTCAAGAGATGTGGTCCAAATTTACAGATATGTATTCCAATTTTCTTTTACAACTGTGTTTCTGACAGCTGACACTCCTTTGTATATTATTATAAGTATGAATTACGGGGGCATGCATAGTGGGTTAATTTTAAAAAAAAGTAGAAAAATCTGAAAATAATATTATTTGGTGGATGCAGTTGAGCAAAGGAAAATATATAATTTTGATCGTATACTGTTGAAGTAAAAAGTATTTAGATACACACTGCATAGTTTTTGTTTCCTTTGTGTTTCGTTTAGTTTTTCTAAATAACCAATCCCGTTAAAATCCTATCTTAGAATTGTCATGATAGACGTAAATATACAGTGACGTACATATAAATTAGTTATAAAATACAATTTAATAACTAATTTAAATACAAACAATAAATTACAACTTTTAAACTTTAATTAAAAATTTTCATTGATTCTACACACCACAAAAATAATGATATTGAATTATGCGATGTAGTTAGATAATATATATTACAGTATGTCCTAAAAGTCTTCTTCATTTTGGTTCATTCGCTGCACCAATGCAACGAGCGAAAGAGGGGCGGAGGGTAAGCAGATCGCTAGCCACGTTCTTAGGTATTCAGTCATTATGGAGCGTGTTCTTACCTTCGTTCGTGAAATTTTCCATGTAAAATTGATATCCTGACGAACCTGGCCTCCACGTAGTCCCGACTTGACACCAATGGACTTTTTCTTATGGGGCTACCTTAAATCAAAGGTAACAATCCTCCCTCTCTGAACCAATTATAAGAAAATATCCGAGAAAAAATGATAGCAATCACGGAGAATGTGCCGAGTAGTTCTCAAAAATTTTGTCTCCCGTTTAGAAGAATGCCAGCGAAATAACGGATCACATTTAGAAAACATAACTTTTAAGAGAGAAATTCCCAGGGACAGTACTTAAATGCATAATATATTTTTACTTATTAAATCTATCCATTATTGTATTACAATTTTTTTTTTATAAAAAAGACTTTTGGGACGCCTTGTAAAATGATTTATTTATTTATTTATATAATGCAGAGAAAAAAAATATTAACGTGTAAGATGGTCACGATCACAGTCAGATGAGTAACAGATCATATTATCATAATACGAGACCTACCCTAACGCGCTGTTGTTATTGTATAAAACCATTCGATATTGTAATTATTTTTATAACTTTAAAGAATAACATATTTTTTATTTATTATCTTAGTTTAATAACCACAATTGAGTTTAAAAAACATCTACCGGTTTCGGAAAACACCTTTTCCTTCTTCAGGATATGTCAAAACTAACTAAAAATATAGCATTGTTTTTCTATTTATCCAGAATCTATTTTTAAATTTTTAAAAAAAAAAAACAACAATTATTTAAAAAGTAATTTTAGTACCCATCTCAAATTGCTGCTCAATACAAATTTAGTCGAATAATTTTTAGGAAAAAATTTTAGAATAGGACTCGTAGTTAAATTTAGTTGGCTGTTTAGAATTTCCTGATTACTTTTACATGCTTTATTTATCTCCAACGATTCCAAATTATTATATAATTATTATATATACCAAGTTAATATTGCTAATTTTAAAAGTATTAAAGAATAACGTTTAAAAATATGTTTTCTGAAAAATGTTCTCAAAGACTTGTCTAGAGCAAATGTTTGTGTGGGTGTGGTGTACTCCAAAATACGATATGCTTAATAAATCACTCTCAGACGGACGTCAGTTTTCCGCTGTATTTAATATTAAGTATTATTTAGTCAAAATATTCCCCAGCCAATGGGACCAAACGTTAAAATTCATAAATATACAGGATCAACCATAATTTATTACGCGCCACATATTTTATATTCGTTGGTGAATTTTGTGACATTGCTAATTTATATACGTATTTGATTTCATATCTCTAGTTATTCAAAAAGAGATTTATTTGCGACTGTTAGCGGCGCGTTTGTTCAGTCGCACCACGTAGAGGAAAATATATTTTACTCAAAATAATTATTACCAAAGAAATACAAATATTATTTTATTAACAATTGATAACATATTAAATATATGTTACTTGACATACGTTTGTCACCTTTGAGTTTCAGGTCTTTGCGTTTATCCGTCATGACGGATGAGCACCTTGTCTAAAAATTGGGGTGCTGTTCTACAATAAAATTAATATGAAATCAAAAATAAATTTTTATTATCTGCTTATTTATGTTTAAATAGTCTTACACAATTTTGAATTGGTGATAGTATTTTTAAAAACGCTAAAGATATATTATACAGACCTCTTATACAATATTTTATGGGTACCTGAGTCGAAAATGTTCTAAGGATATGTGCCGAATCTCAACCATGTCAGAGACACAAGCATTTAAAAAAATTTGCAATTATGCAACAATTTTGATTAATTGATATATTTTATTGATTCTAAATTATACTATATCTAAATGAATATAAAAAATAAAGGTCATCGAATATCGAGCGGCTAGACTATTTTTAGTTCAATGATTTATGACCTGGAGCTAAAATATTAATTATTAATGTAACAATTTCGCAAATATTTATTTCGACGTACAAATAATAATATTTTCCGTAACAGTGCAGAATTTTCACATATTCCTTGAACATTTTCAACTCGTAATTTAGTCAGGTATCCACCCATAAAATATTGTGGATTAGGTCTGTTACATCTTGTACACCACGACAAATGATTACATATTGTTCAAAATGACACAGCATTAAGTCATGTTTTTTCGTACATTTAAAACAAAAATAGGTTTTATTCTTTTTGACATTGAAAGATTTTTAATAAAATGTAAAGTGTATGATTTGTTAAAAGAGTTACAGATTGTATTACACAAAATGTAAGTTGGAGCTCTACAACCTCTTACATAATGCATTTCCTTATTCTACAAATTTGGAAAACCCCGATGGAAACATGTGGCTGAATGGAAAGTCTTTAATTACTGTGATATATCTTGGATAACAAGTGGCCGATAATCGATAGGTAGACCGAAATGTTGGTAGTTAGACAGTCACCAAGAATGATGGGGCGGCTTGTGCAGATTGGAGGGTGTAGATGTTTCATGGAGGAGGCAATGATGAATGCAAGGATGTCATGCCAATAATGATGATGATGATTAGTTCGCAGCATTCAAGAGTATAGCTCTACAATTTATATCCAAAGATCTATTCAATATATAGGTATATACAAATTGGTATATCTAATTACCTGCAATGTGTTAAATTTTTTATAAAATTCAATTATACAGAATATATTTTTGTCTAAAAACATGCATTTATATATAATATTTTTGTGTCACACCTATTTTATTAATGTTTTTTTCAGTGACATTAAGCGCATGTTCTATTTTTAAAAATTTGGTTAATTTAAAAAAAAAACTTTATATTTTCTTCTTGTATTTTTGTCACACAGGACGGATAAAATGCTATCTAAAGAAATCGATCATTTGTACATCAGTAATACTGATATAGTCCTGATTCTCAGGTAGTTTGCAATACTATTTGTACAGAAAAACTGTAATTATTTAAAGATGTGCTCGGGTATTATTATTTTCTTATCTTTTTCAAAAAAAAAAGATGTGAACACGGAATATGAATCACACCAATATTGTTACTATTTTTAAACTGAGTTTGCGCTATGAAAATAGGACTAACTTGCTGGTCTCTTGGAATGAGACTCGAACCCACGACTACTAGATTATTAGACGAGTGTTGTAACCACTAGACTAACAACCGTGACTTTTAAAGAAAATTTCGTGATGAACGATGATGTGTACATAATTAATACAATAATTAATGCCAATATTAAATACGTTTTGCAACACGGCTATTTCAGAAATGATTTCAATCTTTGAATTTTTTTCAGCAATAAAAATAAATTAGTTTATTAATTCTAAACGAAAACTATCGATTTATCCGGGTTAAAATATCAAGGGCAAAATTCGTCCCCGCGACTTGAATTAGCAAAGGAAGAGTTTGATTTTTTTCAGTTTAATGAAAAAATCCAATTATTTTTGTGGCGTGCACCTGGCGTGTATCGGGTGGGCAATAAAAATATAGCTGTCGGATAAAACCATTACCTTTTTTATGACCAGGGCCTGCAATGAAAATCGTTCAATAAAAATAAAATTTTCAATGATTTTTATTGCTCACCTTGTAAAAAAATACGTCCCTGCACAAAATACTGACGCACGAGAAAAAAAATATTTTATGTTTTTTTTATCACGATATTATGATTGATATTTTATTTCACCGTGGGATGAACGCAGGAGTATTTCTTATTTTATCCAATCTTATTTATCAATATCTTTTTGGATACTCAAAGAATATGTATACCTAATATTTTTTTATATAATAATTTAGGTACTGCTTTAGATTGGGACGTAGACCCTAACACATGATGCAACATGTACAAAATATATCATTTGGCGGATTTAAATAGCTAAAAAAACACGTGCATGATGTAGTGCTATATATTCGGAACCAAATTCCCACGTTATACCATACCTACAAACACGTGTTCTTAGGTACTGTATGAAAGCTTGTTTGTGTCGCGTCCAATATAAGAATAAATAGCATGTAGTTATGGATCTACCTATATAAAGACATGGTAAATGTTTCAGAATTAGTTCTCTGGAATAAATCTAATGTGTAACAATTTATAGATTTTTTATTTATGGAGTACATCTTGAAATATTAATACAGAACCTTCACAAATCTTCTTACAAACACATTAATTAGTCAATTAAAAATCATATGAAGATTGTAATATCCTGCCGTCGTCTGTTAAAGACCGGCTGCAGTATTTTCAGTTATGCTGTGGTGGTTGAATCAAACCCCATTATTCGATGACAACTGACACGAATTTATTCAAGCAAAATTAGAGTATTTCCAACAGTACATTTTTATTTTATTCTTACTTTTTTATTCATATTTGATTTATTTTTTTATTCCAAATAACACCACAACAGCACGAAAAAAAAAAAAAAACTGGCTACTTTAACACAGACTTTAGTCTAGCAAAGTAGCCAGGACAACGCTGTATATATCAGAGGTGAAGTCTACTCCATCCCACACATTAAACTATGTATTATGTATGTTTATTATATATCCACCTCTGTAACTACAAAAATATGGATGTCAAAATATATATAAATAAATAGTATACTTAAAGATAGTACTAGATCTCATCGAAGTAAAACAAGAGAGCGCGCCCGCTTATGAGTCTTGCCCATATCTTTACACACAGACATCCCACTTGACACTTGACACACATACACATACAACAACTCACGTTCTGCTTTTTGCAATCTTTGTAAGGAATTATTGCCAGCACCAGACGAGATAACGAAAAAAGGAAATACAGTCATTGTTCTGTACATAACAAGTGCTAATGGGCTGGATATCTGTCTAACAGATGACTAAAGAAGGTCTTAAATTGGGACCTCGTTTTGGTACAAGATGAGCTGAAAATCTTCACGCTCGGTGGAGTGATGACATCAGATGAGCAACATATGTAGCGCCTAATTTAAAATCCCCTTAAATGAATTTCAGATAATTTGAGTTAAATATGCAGTTTTATAAATTTTTTTGTCAACTAAATATAGAACACATTATTTTTTCGCAAAAGCCAATTAAATTCATTGATGTTCAAAATCAGGGTCAGTTGCAAAATATCCCAAAGTACAGTATAAGTTTATATTTACCCTAAAATGAAATCAGCCAATTTGCTTTCAAAATATACATTTTCATCCATAACTCAAAAACACATGGAGTTCTTTTTATGGAGTTTTTTGAATTAGGCGCTACATATGACTGAAAAGGGCTTAAAACAGAGAGAATATAAATACAGACTGATGATGACGAAGAATGTCGTACATCGTAATATATACAGAACACAATACACTCCTAGTTAGATCGAATTCATAGAATTGATTCTCAAACATAGAACTACGAGCAAGTTGGTGATCTTTCAGAATTATATTTAAAAAATTAAACTTCCGACTTATTACATATCACACCGAGGATGACGTAGGAGGGTAGGAACAAAAATGCAGTCAGCGGGAAACTCAAAAGGCCCGAGGTACAGAAATTGTTCGTTATAATTCCGTCGATTTAACCAATTGAATTCATAGTATTGGCGACGTTAAGGACTACAAATATAATACAATAATACTAACAAAAATTATAATACAAAAAAAGGTTTAAATAAAAACGCAATTTGAAATAAAAATTAAAATACATAATCAGAAAACGCGTGAATGTTTTATTTAGAATGTGCGCGGGTAGCATTAATCCAATTGTTCGGAGGTTAGTTTTAATAAAACCCCAATACTCGGTTTTAAATTGTGATATAGTGATTTAGAATTTAAATTAATAATTGCATTTTCAGCAAAACTGTGAAGCCAAAATTCATCAGCTTAAACTTCACACTTTTCATTCACCTACCAAAAACATAAAAAGTTATGATTTGATTTAACTGCATGATTTTACAAGATAAGTACTACATTTTTCAATTTGTATTACAGCTTTATGGACATTTTTATGAGAATACCGCAATGGATTAAAACGTTTGTTTTAATAGTCCTATCATTTGTTTCCTCGGACCATTGTCTGAACATATTTTATTACCGATTCTTTGTATATATTATATTATGTACGCGTACGGATATTCATTTATATATATTGGTGTACAGTCAAATTAACAGTTAGGAAAAAAAATAGTTACCTTGTAAAAAATCTATAAAAATTGAATTACAATTATATTCAACAAAAGCATTGTAAAATTTGATAATACGAACATAATTTTTCTATTGTTCTAGTTTTTGAGGGGACCTATTAAAATAAACTATGAATGCGGGAACATAAAAAAAAGTTACATATTTCATAATTAAATGTTTAATACATATAATAAAAATGACATATTTTACATGTAAATAAATGTGTTAAAACAAAAATAAAATTAGAAAGCCCTCAGAAACAATTCTTCTTAAAAATTAAACTTTGTATTGTATATGGTCAAGCGGCAGTCAGCAGCAGCGCTCTCCCTCTTTCTCTCTCTCTATCGAATGTTCCGCTCATTGTTTACGAGTACCGTTAATCAAAAGCATATACCAACGCAGTATGCTGGGTAATTTAAACAATTAATATGTTAAAATGATGTATAGAGGAACAATCAATAGTATAATATGTTAAAAAAATTTATAGATAAATAATATTGCTTTAAATAATTTCAAAAAAATAATCAGATTCTCATTGTCACATGCATGCTATTTCAAGGAAATTAATTATTAAATTTAATCCATAGATCGAGATAGTGAAGTGATACTTGAAGTGTTTCCACACATTAACAACTTACAACTACAACTTTCAAAAATTTCATAGATATGGTTGAGAATGGTGAATGTTATTTAAGTTAACCGAAGACAGGTCGTAAGCCCTGTAATTACCAATACTTCCATATATTTTAAATATAAAAAGCTTTGTCTCTATGAGATATCTATTATTTACTTAATAACAGTGCTTTTGTAGGTGAAAATCTAGTAATTGTGTGTTCTTGGACATATTCAAATATTGCTAAAGTGTAATTGTTAATAATTTCATAATGCATTGTAAATGCTATTTTTTATTTATTTTCGGGATTATGTCCCAGTGGTAACTAAATATTTTTTCGATAGATAATTTATTTTAGATATACTTTTCTATGTGATTCATCTAATTTATTTAAATATGTAATGACTTAAAAAATCGACGATATGCCGAAAATTAAATCATCTACATATAAAGGACACAGAAGCTTTAAAAGCTTTTTGCACAGATTCTAATAAAGATTGCTATTTTCCTGGCGTTAAGCCTTGTTTTGCTGGTATGACTATGGTATACCATGTCGACGGGGTCTGACCGCATTGATGTTTATCAAAGAAGGTCACGTGATCACTAAGGTGTCATCCCTTTGTAGTAAGTATTTAAATTGTAATCGTGGTTAACATAAATTAGATTTTTCAAAGTATATTTTATTTGATGTCTCTTGAAACATTACACTTTAATTTTCTGTTTGAATATGTATTTTTTAATGCAAATTAAACTGAATCAACAAAAAAGATAAACAGAAAAAAAATTAAAGAAAATATATTTTAGTTGCTAGTGGGATTTGAACCTGGAGCTTATCCTATCTGGGGAAATGCGTTTTCCAAAGTTTTTAAAAGCAATCAACTTTATGTTGCGACGAATCTCAAATACCTTTGCGAAATACACGCCAGGAGATGCCAGAATCAAATGAATAAATTTTTATTTAATTTGGGTAAAATTTGATATAACTTATATATTTTTAAGGAGTATACAATATTATTGTGAAGTTAAAGTTTTTCAGAACATAGTTCTGTGGTATTTTGTATATATCGTAAATTTATTTGTAGTTTTTAATTACTATTAACTTTTATTTGTTTTTAACCATATTTTTATGTTGTACAGTGGTATAGATTATATATATTTTTTTAATTTTGACACGATAAATTGATACGTCATGTCATCTTCGAAACATATATAACGTAGATATGATGATGACTTCTGTATTTTTCCCTTCATCGGTGGCGTGTTGATTTTTTGATTTTATACTATGTTTTTTTAAAATATACAATGAAACAAATTTTGGATTTCTTTATTGCATTATTTTGTTTGACTTATTATTTACATTTCCATGCTTAATATTTTCTTACACTTGTGTACTTTTTTGTAACTGTTACTTTAATCATGAATAAAAAAGAGTTCTGGGACTGTGAGGGCTTTGAGATGGCAGCTGTTCGGCTCCGTTTTGATGTGCGAGACGAAGTTGCACAGCTGCCTATAAGCATTTAAAAAAATGCCATCCAAGAGGCGATTGAGTAGGACCGACCATATATGATTTTTAATGGTTATAATATTAAATTAATAGATAATTTGTTAAAAAAAAGTACACGAACAAGATAATATGTTTACCCACCTATTATTGACAGTGGGAAGCAGTGAAGGAAAATTGTGTTTTTAAATAATCTTACTTCAAATTCAATTATAAAAAATATCCCAAATTCTTAATAACCAGCTTTTTACACTGATAAAAAATTAAAGAATTATATATTAAATATCAAAGATAAAGGCAATATTTAAAAAAAATTGGGGGTCTACAAAATAATTTGCAATGATTGCAATTATTTTTATATAGGTAAAACTTGCAGAAATTTTGATATTAGAATTAATAAGCATTTGAGATGCCTAAATAATAATAACTATTCAGAATTTTCCAATCACCTTTTGGAAATGAACTATTCCTTTGATATTAATAAGGGTTTATAAATTATACATACAATACTAGGGGTTTACAGAGATAAATTAGAAATTTTAGAAATAAGAAAAAGTGTTAATATCAAGTTTAATATTATAAATAACCAAATCCTTTCTGCAAATAGTCACCTTTTGAATTTATTTACTTATTTACCATTTTATAATGCTATTTTTATGTATGCTTTTATTTATAATTTCAGTATACATTGTTTCCTGAAAATACATAATTCATGTTTCGATACTGTAATACTGTGTAATAAATACATGTATCGAAACATGTAGAATAATTAATAAATAGTGGTTTATACAAAATATTTTGTTTAATTACTAATTATTAATCCCGCGTTTTGAGGTTTACAGCATTTGTGCTATTGTTGCGATAGTTGACGATCTGGGAAGAGATGACAGAAATTTCATAACCCGATATGTGTTTCACAAAGAATAATACAAAGCGATATGCTGACTCTATAAAGCGAGAAAACTTATTTATATGTATGTACATATAATATATATGTTTAATTGCGTTATGTTGTTTGGGTGGTAAACAATTTTAGAAACATATTTTGTACCCGCGTGAAAATTCCCGTAAGCCGCCGTAACAGCAGTTTGTGTACCGCAGGTGTTTTGGAGTCGTTAAGCTTTTGGAAGGCTTTCGTGGAAACTTTTAGGCCATGTTAAGTCGGCTTCACAATTTTACCTAAACATGAAAAAATGTAACACTTCTCCAGTGAATAATACTATAATGCAAACTGATGGAATAGTTTAGAATAGTAGTTGAGTATATTTTGAATGACGAAAATAGGAATAGATTGATTTGCGTAAAATTGTGTTTAAGTAATTTTAGTTCGGATTAGACTGAATGCAGTGGAAATGACGTGTCTCAGTTAAGTCTAAATATCGACCAGAAAGGTCCGAGAACATGGCATAATGGCCCAGAAAGCTAAATATATATTAAGTAGCGTAAATTAAGTATAAATTAGGTAGAGCTGAAATTAAACTATTGTTTATTATAATATAACTCTTTTTAACTGCATTACGTGGTTTGGGACAATAATTGGTTTATGAATGAACGTGTGTATTTGATTACGAGATGTAAGAAAATACGATATTGTTGGATATGCATGTAACGCATTAGTTTGCGTTCTTTGGTCGACATATATGAGTACATACATTGTTTTAGCACTGTACATAATCGATATCTATCCTATACGTAT
This sequence comes from Eubasilissa regina, assembly GCA_022840565.1. Classification (NCBI taxonomy): domain Eukaryota; kingdom Metazoa; phylum Arthropoda; class Insecta; order Trichoptera; family Phryganeidae; genus Eubasilissa; species Eubasilissa regina. The sequence goes on from JAINEB010000019.1 coordinate 3,141,152, forward strand.
GTTGATTACACTGCCTTTTATAATTTCATAAATAAATTCCAACTTGCTCCAAAACAGGCTTGCCTAGTAGGCTAATGCAATCATCATTACGAAAATTCGGAATAAATGCATCCTGTAAGACGACTCAACAGAACATGAAAAAGGAAAATGGAGAGATTCTGTGAAGAGAGTGGCTCCAAGTTATCAACACAGCGTAGAATAGAGAGCGGTGGAAGACTTTTTTTTCCAATTCCTTAGAATCTACGATACTTTGAGTACTCTACATGGGGGTAAACCGCCTAATCTACTACTACAAGTGCATCAGTGTTAATCACTTTGATACTACCTTATTGTAATAAACATCATATGTGTTTTATATTAATACATGAATTGGAAGGCTACAAAATTCTGATAAAAAACCTTCTAAGCGATCGAAGCGTTCTGACCGAGCGTTAGGTCCCCGAACCGATTACGATAAAGTGAATAAAGAAAAAGAAGGAGTGAATGCAAAGTTAATTTAACTTTAGCCTTGTGAACATGATGAAAGAAAGGTGAATGGAGAAGAGTAAGAAAGATAACGAAGCGTGACGGCCAAAGAGCTGAAATGACTAGATAAAAAAGATCCTGTTAAAAGCCATGAATGGGGAACAGATGTATGAAATGGTGAATAGAAAGTTAATTTTCTACACAAATTTGTAAGTGTCCTTGCCATGTGATGGCTAGCCTGCATTTGATGATCGGAGATCTATCGCCTCCTTGTGCAACTTTTAACGGTTCATATATTGAATATTGGAATACAGTCGGCGACTTCTACATGAATTTGTTGTTAATTTAGCGCCATAATATTTCATGACAAAAGTTTTCTAATTATAAGATTTTCAGAGTACTTTTATATACTTCTTCAGAGCTGCATATGAATTACATAATAATGTAGTTTTTATGTAATATTGATAAATAATCAATTTTATCAATTTGTACAGTTTTTTGGATTTCGTAAAATGTCCATTTGATGTAACATGTATCGAGCTACGGTTTTTAAAAACACAAAAAATAAAAATTTTTAAAACAAAATATGAACAAGAAGGTGAACTTAATTACAAAAACCTTAACGTGTTCTTTAATCTAAGGAAAATTTTATTAATCTCAGTAATTGACATGGCTGATGCAATACGAATATTTTTATTTTTCGTTATTTCGTCACAAGTGTAATTTTGAATTGATCTAAAACGTTTTAGTGATGATCTATAGGGAAGGGAAGGGGGTTCAATTTTTCATGGGAACATGGACAGTAGGGGTGAAGTTTTAGAGAACATGATGCAATTCATTAGTGTTTTATTCCTAAATATTTTTTTAGTTTTCGACGGTTTCATTATGAATCTTTTACAAAATCAAAACTTTAACTGTAATTAAGCAGTTTTATTATTCCTAAATATTATTTCGCTAATGATTAACTTATATTTATTGATTATTACTCTTTCATAATTGTATTAGGTTCTAAAAATATTACGTTTATATAGAAATATTTTTTAAAAAAGGCCATCTTGATCAACGAGATGGATCTATCTGGAAACAATAAGTTCCTTACTATGTGTTGTAATCAAAAAACCATTTTTTTTAGATCATATCTGAATATTATATGGACCATGAGTGAGAAATAAAAAAATGGAAGAATGAATTAAATCTGATTTCACACGAACCATTTCGTTTCTAAAAAAAATATTAAAAATTGTAAAAAAGAAATGTATTTTTGTTGGACTCTTGACACGACTAACTTAATGAGAAGGTAGAGACCTATAAATCGGCGAAGAACAAAAGAAAAGTAATATTTTATCCCGAGAAAAGTTTTTGACTTACAGAACTTGTTCCAATTCAACTCTTTTTTATTCGGTGGAATAATCGGGAAACCACAAAACAACAATACTGAGAAGTATCTATTACCAATCAAACTTGTGAAATAAATTGAAACCAATTTTGACAAAAGGAAGTAATTAAACTCAAGAACCTGAAAGGTTAGTCTACTGGCATTAATCTACTTTTCTTATTTAAAACTTTCAACAAACCGAAGAGGAAGATTGATTTGGAAAAAAAACAAAAATATTACCAGAAACACCAAGACGAAAATCTTACACGTTAAATTTTTATTTTTATTGGATTTATTTATTTTTATCATTGTACAAAGTATTACAATTGCAATTCAATGAAAGTATAAAATCTTTGCAAAATTATTTTTCGTGTCATAAAAAAGGGAGCATTGTCATAAATTATCACAGTGCAAAAATAGTTATATGGAAAATAAATAATAAATATATTGAAAGTTGCCAATAATATGTGTAAGTTATATTTTTAGTAATGTGTATTCGCAATTTGTATATATCTGAGACTTGAAATTAAGAAACAATTGCGAAGTAAGATGGTTGCACTGATGTACTTGGAATTTCGGGAGCGATATGATAACTGAGATGTCCTGAATATGAAAACAAGACAGCTGTAGTGGGCTGGACACGAAGCGATAGTAGATACATTCCGACTTTGGTCATAGATTATCGAGTTCCATAAAATAACAATAATATTATTATTTTGTAAATTGAGTTAAAACACTGTTTTATTCCACTATATTTTATTGTATTTAAACGTTAGAACGTTTTCGGGAACATCTTCCCATTATCAATATTATAATTCAAGTAAAATTAAAAACACTTTCAGGCATACAGTTTTAACTCAATTTACAAAATAATCATGAAATTCCACAAAGTTTCACCAAAAACCATTGAACAGTTAATAATATTATGTAAAACTTTATATTCTTGTGTAGTTCAAAAAAGATAGACGCATTTTAAATCTATTGAATGTGAATACATAACCCATTACCGAATAACTACATTTATTCATTTTTTTTGCATTGCAATTGTCACTGTGATTTTAGATTAACTTTTCATTCGAAATATTAAACAAATTAATTTAATTATTCCACTATTATCTGTCTTTCTTTAGAAAATTTTAAACTCTTTTTGCAAATGATAAAAATAATTGTAATTTTTTCAGCAAGAGCATATGTGCCACGTAGACGTTCACTTATTTTTTAATGAACGCCATCTATCGCAACTGTGCGTCGGTTTTCAGTACACGGGTTTCGATCTAGCATCTCTTTACCTCGATGCTGTCATTTATTTGGTTACAATTATCCTACTACTGTTTCAGAAATATTATTCGGCTGACGCCATCTTATACTTGATATTAGTATCCAATTATAGCAAAATCTTTTGTCTTAGTTATATTCGTTCGAAGGACAAAATTGTGATATTCTATTTAATATCTATTGAAAATAGTGGTTGTCAGGGTGTGAAAAAATATTTTCGTCAAACTGCACATACAGGCACACACGCTAGATAGATATATTTAGTTATCTATACGATATATATATATTTGTATAATTGTGGTTGGACTGTGCGCATCTTATTCGAAAAATTTGTGTTGAGATGGGAAAAGTGAATAGTATTTAATTAAAAGAAAAAATTCCATTAATTAGTTCGTTCTCCAAGATGCCAATAGTGGCCGGTAGTATTTCCGAAGTAGATAAACCAAAAGCAAATAACATTAAATTAACTACCATTTGAACCAGTTCGAGGTGCTTTCAACTGAATGTATAAACTTGCATAAATGCTTAACATATTTGAGATGAAAATTTATTTATATATGTAATAGTTAAAAAAAAACTAACCAGCCGGAGATTCGAACCTGCATTCGAGGGAAAATTACCAAATTTATAATTTTAAATATACCTACACCATATATATAGTAATATATGGATGATATTTGGCAAATAATTTTATCGAAAATTTTAAAAATCATCTTTTTTAAAAAGAGTATCCCGCTATTATGACAATGCAGTTTATATACAAAAAGTAATGCAATAATATGGCAAGATTGTAAAGTACTACAATTTTTACTGGTCCCTTTGCCAAAACACCACAGACGTGCTTCTATTGTGAAGCCTCCGTTTTCACAGACGATTCTGAACCTGGGTACGGTATAACGGACCAATTAGGTTGCGAGAAAAGAAGTTTGCGTTCCGGTTTCAATCCGAGCGCATACAAAATAAACACAACAGACTCCCAGGACCAGTTTGTCTGATCAGTCGACCATTCTCCGGTGGTGGAGAAACTAGTCTCTAACGGCAGTGCGGCCAGTGTAGGTAATGGTCCAAGTGTTAGCATTGTACTCCCAGATTGCTTTCAACCCCTTGTGGTCAGAAAAACACACAATTATGAAGAGTTATGTTAAAATTACAGGGGTTCCTTTATTTTATTTCAGTCGCTATTAAATTATTCTTAAATGTTTATTTATTTTTATTTATTTATATCCATCAACGCCCTTGTGATTAAAATGGCCTTGGACATATGCGTACTCCGGAACGTCGATGAGGCTGTTATATTCTCCGACTCGCAAACAGCTCTTGAATCCCTATCTGCTAATATGAAAGACAATTTGGCTGGAAAATGAGATAATCTGTTCCATCACAAGATGTCTATTTAATTTGTACAGCAACAATAAACAGCTGTCATTGGTTTGGATTCCAGCATATAAGGAAATTCATAGAAATGAATATGCTGATAAACTGGCCAAGGAGGCCACTCTTTCCAGAGTTTTCCCCATCAATTCCATATCCCGATGTATGATAGACTTAATATGGTAAAAAAACATACGAATTGTATCTAGACTGTACAATGAATGTATCCAAATAATCATAAGGGTAATCGGCTTAAAATAATTTAAAAATCAATTCCCCGTACCTCCTGGTTCTCCAAAAGGAAAGTCTCCAAACGAAAAATATCAACTCGTATCTCTTGAATGAAAATTAGGCATTGCCAAGTAGCCTCACATTTATTCAGATTAATCTTAATAGTTTCTCCAATGTGCGAGTGTGGTGCCGAGGAAGAAACCCTTTACCGTATCTTTTTTGTCTTTTTTTTTTACAGTAATCTTGTCAATGATACTCGTAATTTTCAACTCCCGGTTAACTTGTGTCATCTTCTTTCCCTTAACTCGCCACATTTAATCCATATAATAGCAAATTTTTTGAACGATAATAGTATTGACTTGTAATATAATATTTCCTATTCTAAAATGTTATAGTACTTTTGTCTATAAAATAAAGATTTAACTTGATTAATGACACAAATCGCTCTTGAAGGATGGATTGCCTACTTAAAAGAAGAAAAAGAAAAAAAAACTTTTGTGGGCTTTTACATAAGAATAAAAATTAAATTAATTTAAATATAACAGTCCATTTTTAATGTAATATAAAAAAAACTTAGTATAATTTACGTACAAATATTTCTTCGATTCAGATATGGCCTCTGCAATGAAAAATGTCAACGAAATCACTTCATGTTGTCTCGTTTCACTTAGTACTTTATACGAAATCATTGTTAACTCATGGCATTCCAACATGCTATTGATAATTTTATATAGTAATACTATATTGCTCACATCTCTTCTCCGGGTTAATTTTTTAAAATGAAGTAGACTCATTAAATAATCGTAATTTATATTTTATATCGGAATATGCAATTTAAAATCAATAAATCTTCAAAATTATTGTTGCACTCTTTCGATTTTTATAATATGTGAGCCATAGTAGGAAGACCACTGAGTGGAGTTAAATTCCAGCGTACTTCTTACAATAAATGTATATACAGTTAGAGAGCGGACCGAGTTAAACTTTTTGGCTATCCTTAACACAAATCCTAAGGATTTTATTACATTGTTACAAATTTTGTTGTAATGTTGAATAAATTACAATTTTTTTGTCGAAGAGCACACTCAAATCCAGCATAACTGCGACTTTATTTAGGTCAATATTGTTAATACTATGAAAAAGGAGTTGATTTATACTTCTATTGAAACTATTCGTTTACATTTTTCTACATTAATATACATTCCAATATATAAATATATTAATCAATTATTTGATATAATATTAGAGGAAAATAGCTAAATATGGAATACAATTTTATATATAGAATAACACTCGTACAACATCAGTCACAACGGATAGAGATTTTTATCGGTAGTCAGTCATTTATTTACACATAACTTAGTGTCAGTCTTGCGGTTTTAATGAATTACTATTTTTTTAAATCAACGTAAAATAAAAAATATAGAAATGGAATAGGTACCCAAACATGAAGTCTAATTTTAAGTATGAAATAACTAGAAAAAAAAATCATTTTTTCATTTTTATTAGCCATACCTATCAAAAGCATTTGGTAAGTCGTTGAATTTCGTCAGAATATGCGCCATCACACGAACATCGTTTCTTGTTAATATAATAGAATTAATTTTCTATTTTCAAAATGTTTAAGTTCTCCCCCTAGAACTGTTTTTTTTTCTCAATTTGCTTGTTGCTACATTTTCTGATTCTCTTTTTTCCTAAAGCCGAAATAAAATAGTTCTAAGAACTTATGTATCATTTATGGAGTATTCTATATTTGGAATTTCTAAGGTTACAAAAACCTGTATTATGATTTTAATAATAAAAATATATATCCATTAGAAACCTTATGAATACTATTTATAAATATATTTATAATAAATGGCACAGTTGACAGAATATTTAAATTAATATTCAAACAAATAAAATATTAAGTTTTACTTATTTTCAAAAATTTCCAAGCAACGATAAAAGAGATCCCTTCCACTGCGGTCCAAGTAATTCCAAAATGAACGGATGAGACAGTAAATAGTGAGCTAATGTTAATTCAATTCCTGCAAAATACTTGTAGGTAATGAATGTTTGGAACAGGTAGATGAGTTTGTGCATTTGGGAAATATGTTCGATAGAAACGGAAAGACAGAGAAAGATAACGAAAAGAGGATGACTGCAAGGAATAAAGTGAACGGCGCTTTGAATGGAATTATATTAAATGGGAACTTGTCAACTGAGGCAAGATTAACGGTACCGACATTGATGTATGGAAACGAGGCTCGGAGCTGGCAGAAGAGGAATGAAAGAAGACTGAATGCAGTGGAAGTGAGATCACTTAGGCGTATATGTGGCAGATTCATTTATGATAGAGTAAAGAATGAAGAAATAAGGAAAGAACGTAAAACTGATCTTAGTATAGTGAGTAAGATTAAGAAAGGATCACTTAGGTTGTTTGGTTATATGGAACGGATTAATGAGGAGAGAATGGTAAGAAAGATATATGACGCAAGTGTTGATAACACCAGAAGTAGAGGACATCCGCGGAAGACTTGGCAACTAGGTAAACCAGATACTGGAGGATGGTCCTGTTAGAAGCTCCAATAATCGTCGAGCTTGTATTTGACGATGTATTAATGTGGATGAGGCGAGAATTGTGTGGCAGGACAGAGGAGTGTGGCTTTCTATATCCTCTCTGCCTACCCCCGCGGGAAAACGGCGTGATGGTAAGTAATGTATATGTATGTGATATATACTACATACCTACCGAAATAAGTAGCAGTAAATTTTGGCAGTATGAAAATTTCATGCGGTGCCCTACCTGCTGCACTAGTATTTTACTTTATTGTAGTAGACAAAATAATAAGAACAAACTAAGATTCATAAATAACTGTAATTAAAAGTAAAGGTGGTAATAAATACAAAGTAAAAGTGTTAACACTTAAAATTAGCAAAGCGTCTGTGGAAGTAAAACTACTACCTCAAGTTTTTTACAGATAGCAAATACAAATAACAGTTGGCGTAATAAACTACTATGAAGGTATAATATATTTGTATTTAAGATCACAAAACCATGGAAATGAAAAGAAAATATTTTTCATATATTCGTGAATTTTTGCTCACTTTAAAAAATCTTAAAGCCAAACGTCAAACATGACACTCGTTATTCATAACATAACAGTTCAGATATCATAACAGTTCAGATATCATAACAGTTCAGATATCATAACAGTTCAGATATAACAGTTCAGATATCATAACAGTTCAGATATCAATGCGCGTTGTTTTAATATTGTTGATGAATTTTTTAATGCTTACTTATCTGATCTGTCGGTTAGTTTTAGACTATGTTAAACTTGAATAAATTTAATGTTATTTTTGTTGTAATAAAATATAAACTTTAGAACACGTTAAGCTGCAGTTTTTCAGAATATAGTTATGTGATATTTTAATATAAATAACTTGCAATGTTGATGTGGTGTAATAGGTCAGCGCACTTCCCCGGATAGGAAGGATTCCTGGGTCGAGTCAATTTTTTAAAACAAAAATTTTTTTTAATAAATTGATTTTTTCTGTACATATTTCTTTAATGATACATTTAATTTGTATTATACACTTTAGATTTAAAATTTAGGTATGTAATTCACGTCCATCTTTATTGTTAAAAATGGAATTAAATAATTAAACTCCTCGGTAGGAGAAATGGTACTGTGTTGTGTAGTGTTCAGTTTGGATATCATAACATTCCCGACTGACCTTTCTATTTCTTTATGGCACATTTGTTATAAATTGACCAATCAAATACAGATATTACACGTCTCTTTGGTCGAAAATTAAATAATAAATTAAATAAAATAAAATAATGAACAAAAGTATCAACTTAACCATAATGTTATTTTTAATGTATTGTTAGATATTAATTATTTTATTTTCAACGTTATTTTATATTAAAAGATGTATATTATTGTGAAATAATTTACGCATTTATATATTAAATTAATTAATATATTACGATTATTTTTTTAGAGTTTTTTTCTAACTAAAGTAAAAACGATCGGTAATGAAAATGCGAGACAAAAATGCGCACTCTAGTCTCTCTCTGATCTCGCCTCTCTTACTACTCTGGAAAGTGTACGAGCATGTGAGTATAATGTATGCTATATAATATACATTATATTATGTTAAAAAGTTACTTTTTTCAACCTGGACAAGAATTGCAGAAAATATTATTTAAATAATAAAATAAACTCAATAATGTTAGTAATTCTTAAAAACTACAGAAAACGATAAATAAAATAAACATTTTAGAAAAATATACTTCTCGATACATAGACTTTTCTGTGCATCTTTCTAAGTAATTAATTTAATATGTGTTCATGCTCAATGAACTGTGTTTCGAACAATCGTAACATCACAAATAAAACGCGTTTTCAATTCAATTGAATTCAATAATTCAATAAGTGTACTATTTTTTGACAAAAAATAATATACATGTTGAAATTAAGAATGTACAAATAAAGTAGAGAAAAATAAAAGTTAATGGATCAAATTATACGACAATTTGACACCACAGTCTAATAAGGGAATATGAAGATGGTAGATGAGCTCTCGCTTAGCATGTGATAAGTAGAGATATTGATATTTGGCGCATATAAAATATTTTTGATTTCAAAATGTTTTCGAAGGCTCCTGGAATCGATCTCCGTACCGGTAAAAATGAAAATAAAAAATTCAAGGTTAAAGTGAGAATATACAAACGAAATTATCTAACGAGCTATTTATAACGCAATTCCCGTCATCAATTTTACTGAGGTACCCGTTGAATAAACATATTCAATGTTAAAACATAATACCGAATATTTATAGAAAACATAAAGCGGAGATAGAATTTTAAAACATTTTTTGCACCGACGTACCTAAGTAAAGTAAAAATATGTCGTACAATTTCATGAAAAAAATATTTTAGATGTTTTCGCACCTGAATAATGTATCTAGAAAATGTTTGCGAAGTCTCGTAGTCTAGGCTATCAACATTATACAAGAAATATGATTATTTTATGAAATGTTACTGTGGTAGGTCTAAATGTTTCACAGTGATCTGTCACATTTTCTTAGCAATCAGGTAGTTGATTTATGAAATGATTTTCGTAAATTATCAAACTTCGATTTGGTTGTGACAGATATATGATTTTTTTTACTGATCTACCAATATAAAAATTCCAAAAATTACCCAAACACACGTGATATGGTAGAAATAAAAATTACAAAGTACAGTCTACTTAAACTACAAACTAGGAACCAGAGAACCATTAAATATTACTCCACAAAATTATATAACAAACAGTCAATGAAATATAACAAAAGATGCAACCAATATAACAATGTTCAAGAAATTAGTTATATAACAGAATGGGTTAATTAATTAAGTAACGAGATTATAAAAAAAGAATAGCGAAGAGCACTGTATGAAAACAGAAAATAAATGTCATCAAATTTTCTTAGAAATATAAATAAACACTAAAATAACTTTTAAATTCGACATGGGATTATCCTAGTAAGTAGGAGTTACCAAAAACTGTTAATGAATAGATATGATATGAAGTGCTACACGCATATATCCAGTGGAACATTAATCCGATAGATTATGACACATTTATTCAACAGTAAAAGAATTAACTCTTTGAAAATTAAATCTTTGTGTAATCAAGACATATTTTTTACATTAATGCATATTATAGTGTCAGCGTTTAAGTTTTCATTCCAATCGAGTTATATTTTAAAAAAAGTCGCGGAGCTCTTTGAGTGCATGAGTGGCACCAAAGTCGTCAAGTAAGTGCCATCAAAATTAATATTTTGGGACAAAGAATTTGCGTTAGTTCATGTCTATTTATTTGATGGTTTGTGAGTTAAATTTTATTTTAAAAATCTCTAAGATACGATAGTTGAAATTCATCCGCTTATCCTTAAGACACAAGGTGTGTCTGTAAATCTAATCTTCTTGAAAAAAATCTAAAAGGTCGCACATGGAACGCGTTTCTTGCGTACATATGTATATATGTATACGCGCGCGTTTCTTAATGTGTGTACACGTGTGCACGTGTGCAGAGGGTAGATTAGCGGAGATCGCAGTGACGGGGGTTGTAATAAAAATGCAAAACCGAGAGCGGAAACGTAGCCGGACATGTGACACCTGCTACGAGACGAATACAAATTACTCGCGGTTGGGATTTGTGACGGGAAATTATGTTTCTCTCGTGTTTTGTTATTTCAGCAATTGTTTTCGTACGGGGGCGCAAGACAGCTGATGGTTTTGAAAACGGAGTAAATATTGAACAGATGAAACCCCATCCCTTCAGACCCAGTGGTTCTGACAATTGTGGGAATATTTTTATAATTTGACAGCGAATTTAGTAATTTCATAGCTCCCGCGCGCGAGTTGTAATTTTCACGTAAGCATCTTTGTGGTTAGAAGTCCGATCTATTGTAAACATTCCATGCGTGGAATTGGTAAAACGTCTTATCTAAATATTCCGCAGGCGGGAGTGGTTAGACGTTCAATCTAAATATGTATAGGTTCCGGGTGAGAGTGGTTAGAACTCCGGTCTAAATATTCCGCGATCCCGGGTGGGAATGGTTCGACGTTCAATCTAAATATTTCTAGGTCCCGGATGGGAGTGGTTAGAACACTGGTCTAAATATTCCGCGATCCCGAGTGGAAGTGGTTATATGTCTAATCTAAATATACTGAATACGTACTGTCAAGGAAGATTTAAAAAATATGCATAATAGTTAATTTGAAAAAAAAAAAATTAAATCATAAAATTTTCCTGCCCAACTAAGGCTTCGTGTGCGTTTTGACCCTGTCTTGGAATCAATATTACATCTTTTTCATCAGCCCAACTTCAACCACTGTTAGATAATCACTCTTAAAGCCTGCTATTTCTTTCTATCCTCTGTCCTTGGCATCCAGCTACGTCCTTCGATCTTATATTTTGGTTTTCATGCATTCGGTTGAAGTGCCATTTCAGATTTGATATTTGTCAAACTGCAGCATCTAATTTCATCTAACTACGAAAGTCTTCTTTTATTATTCTACCTTACATTTCAAATATACTAAATATTATGTAAAAAGGAAATATTACCCGTCGATGAGAGTTACTGTTTTTCACGAAACTCAAGTAGTGCAAATTAACTCAAGTAGAGTTATAACATTGTTTTATTTATATCCATCGATTTTGATGATGAAACTCTACAAAGGTTACGCCAATTCTATCAATAAAATAAAAAAATTACAATTAGAAACATGCGCCCAATATTTATAAATAAAAAATAATCACTATCCATTATCACTAAATCCGCTAAAAAAATCAACCGTTTAATCATCATCTTGATTGGTAAGTTAATGCTAATTACACATAATATTAAAAATATAATCTACATGTTCCGAATTCATAAGCACACTTTTAGTGCGTCTTTTTGATTCAGCCGCGACCACTTTTATTGACACATTCCGCATCCAAATTCCCATCCATACAATTCCTCACGCTCGTCTTTTTAGTGTGAAATGTGACCTTGATGCCAGCAGACGTCAACTTGACCGATATTTTTTTTGATCTTGACATCGCGATAGCATTCATGGTGTAGACCTTTCAGCTACAATGCACCAGCACTGTATTGTTTGTGATTCTGTGATTTGATCACGTATTGTTTGTTGTTTGTGTGCCGTGGATGAACTTGTGACATTGTCGTATTCAATTGGAAACAGAGATCGCCTCATACATTTCACCATTTTGTGTGATCTCGGCGGCGACTGCAGATATAACGGAGGCGATACAAGATAAGGCGAGCAGACCTTCCGAATTCCGGATTCCGAGATCACGAGATCACTGGTCCTTCGACTAAAACTTTTATCCCCTCACCGACCTCATCCTGTACCACGTTTCTTTACTTCCCTCCCCTACCTTGCGGTGATTCCGATTTACGACTGGAATTGACGTATTCCATTCATAAATCGGAATTCGACCCAAAGCTTGCACAATTCATTTTGATCCTGTCGATCCGGATTTACAGTTCGAATTCACTATATATGCTGTAAGTTTCTCATCAATCTATGTACGCGGTGAAAGTTACGATGTAAGAGACAGGTATAGACAAAATAGAAAATGAAGAAAAAGACAAAACGTCCACCAAAAGTAGCAGAATATTTAAGGAAAGCTATTCTGTAACAGTGAAACCGCGGTAGTAAGAAAAATCCATAAAACCGCTCTACTGACATTATCTGTTTCAGAATCCGAAATGGGGTGATTTTACCAGACAAATAAAACAATTTAGTTGTGAGTTTACTGTAGTCAGTCAAAACTTGACTGATATACTGGGTCAATTTTGAGATAAGTTCACGAAGAGATCGGGAACGAATTAGACGCTGTAGCATAGATGGATAATGCACCTTCCCAGGTTAGGAAAGAGATACAGGTTTGAGTCCAGGTGGCGCAACAACAATATTTTTCGATAAAATTGGTTTTATATGTATATCTTTCTAATTAATATATTTAATTCATATTTAAAAATAATATAATGCCATCCTTTAGGAAAATTGTATCTATTCAGCCTGACAGTTAATTATAAGTTTGCAGGCTTGTTCACTTGTTTGACAAGGGAATTAGGCTTTCGCTACTCATTTTAGATTCATTGTAGAACTCACTTTGACTCTTATGACGCATGTACATTGACGATACTTTTCTCGGAGACTCGTCTTGAAAGATAGTGCAGAGATGAGTATGGAACGAACTGTTACATCTCAAGGGATGTACAAGTCCGACTGGTTAAAGCTTTGGAGTTTTTTATAGTTCTGTTTAGAGTTAAACATGAACTTTGAGAAGGAAATAAAGAAACATGTTTGGCGCCTTCGAGATGTGGTATTGGCGTCGTATGTTACTTATATCAAGGACTTCGAGACTAACAAATATCTCTATTCTTGGGAGACTTACGTATTAACACTCTCCATCACATCCAGGAAAATAATTCTTTCATACTTTGGGTATGTTGCCCGAAGATATAGAAACAGCCTGAAGAAATTGATGATCACTAAAAATGCATAAAGAGGATGAGAGGGTGATCTAAAATAGGCCAAGTCGAGTAACCGAAGCCTTGCTACACGTTGCACTGAACAATGCCTAAGATCGCGAAGATTGGAGTCAAGTAGTTAGCGCAAACCAAAGGACCACAATGCTCAATCGTGAGTACGTTGTCTGAGAGCAAGGTTATATAATAAACATTTAAAATATTTTTGAATGTTTATAACTATTTATAACTATTATGAAGTTGTAGTTTTTTCAGAACATATAGTTCTGTGGTATTTTAATAAAAATAAAACGTATCACTTAGAGAGATATACAGATAAAATCAATTTAGTGAATAAATATTTTTGTTGCACCGGGAACTAGGAACTTTTCCTATACGAGGAAATGCGCTAACCATTATACCACGTCAACCTAGTAAAGTTAACGACAAATTTTTGAACTTATGTACTGCAGATCTTTCAAATTGATACATCTGTTATTTAATTTTTAAAATTCTATTTTTAAAAGCTATATGATATACTATGTTCTATAATAGTATATTCTTCTTAAAACACGCCGTATTAAAGTGTATCAAAATTTTATAAAAGTGAATTGATTGAATCTCTGACGTCCCTTAAACGAACATTACTCAAAGGTATTTGAGATTTATCGCAATAAAAATATATCTTATAAAAATTTAATAACAGATATATTAATTTGAAAGAGCTGCAGCATATAGGTTTGAAGAATTATATTATTAATTATACAAAATACTACTATTTATTAATTATTCTACATGTTTTTTATTCACCATAGGTATCCTTTTAAGGAAACAATGTATACTGAAATTAAAAAAACAAGCATAGATAAAAACAAAACTATAAAATGGGGAATAAGCAGAAACTAATATGAAAACAAATTTAAAAAGTAACAATTTTCAAAGAGGATTTGGTTATTTATAATATTAAGCTTGTTATTAACACTTTTTCTTATTTATAAAATTTAAAATCTATCTAACTGTAAACCCCTGAATTTGAATGTAAAATTTCTAAACCCTTATTAATATCAAAGGAACGGTTTGCTTCCAAAAGGTGATTGGAAAATTCTGAATACTTATTGTTATTTAGGCATCTCAAATGCTCCTTAATTTTAATATCAAAATTTCTGCAAGTTTTACCTATTTAAAATAATTGCAATCATTGCAAACTAATTTGAAGACCCCCGATTTAATAATCAATAAGACTTATTTAGAAATCAATTTTGATTTGTGTTGGGTTTTTTACATTTGGAACTATTTTTTCATTTTATCCGCATGCACCAAAATATTTTCTATACGGTTTTCATTAACACGGTTATTCGGGAACTAATATACTATGTAAATGGAGAATATGTGTATACAAATGCAGAAATAATTCAATATATCTGATTCGGAAACATGATAACTATAAGATAACTAAATATATATCGTACACTTTAGCTTCTAGTTATTCTGAAAGCACCCAATAAGACCCGAAAGAAAATCGATACGAGACAAAGAAATAACTTAATTATCGCTATTTTTCGTGTCGATTTTTCTCGCAGAGCTTGTGACGATAAACCTTTTCAGCACATTACCGTGAGTCCCCGTTCGAGACATTTTTCAAACAAAACCGCGTTTTAAATTTATTTTATTTTATCTTCCCGTTACCGTTCTCGGTTATCGCAGTGTTCAGTGGCGTGTGTGAAGCGAGCTGTTTGGAAACTTTTTTTAAGGACTTTTCAGTCAAGATTGGGAAACAGGGGTTTAAAATATATTACGTAATATTTATAAGAGTTATATATAAAATAAAAATGTATTTAAAGACTTTTAATAATATTATTGAACTTATTTTAAAATTGAAAATCCATTTAATAAAAACAAATATTCGTTATGAAATTGCAAATTCAGAACAAATATCTGTAGTATAAATAACTAAATGAATCAAACAATCTATCTATCGAAAAAAAATTTGGTGTAATTACGGTAGCTACTAAATATTTTTTTGATAGATATATTTTTTTTGTGTGTTTCCATTAACTTTTACACTCCGATGATGTAAACTGAGTTGACAATTCCTCTGAATATACTAAATCTCTGTAAATATACTAAATGACAATTATATACATAGAATTTTTTTTTAAAGACAATACATTGTATTATTGCTTAAAAATACATTTATAGTACAGCTTTTAAGATCAAGTAAAAATAGTCACGTGCTAGGGTTAACAGGTAACATTCATTAAATTCATTTCTTTTATCAGGGAAGTTCCTGAAATAAAGACATCAATACATATTATCTAATGGAACTATTTTGTCGTCCATTTTTCAAAGAGCCGTATTTTAAGTTTGTTGATTTTACAGCAGACGATAAAATTAACAAATTGAGTGGAATTTTTCACTATTGAAAAATGATGAAAAAAAATTATTTACCGATTTGAAAACAGTATGAGGTGTATTTAGTCCATAACCGAAACCTTTTTGTGCCTTTGTAGATCTACAAAAGGCGCATAATATAGTTATTAGAGAAAGGTACTCTCTGATTACAGGGTGAATAGAAAACTTATATACGCAATCGCATGCCTATAAGAAAGAAGTTCTGCGTGTGTAAGAATAAGTGAATAATTCACACTACGGTTTGACATTACAAAGGATATCAATCAGAGTTGTGCAATGTCTCCATGGCTGTTCAACTTGTATATGGATAATTGTGTGAAAGAAATGAAACTTATGAATATAGGAGCATAATTTGATTGCATGCTGTTTATTGTACATTGACGATGCAGTACGAATGTCAAATAATGAACAAGAATTACGCTCTTATGAGTAGAATTTACGATGTATTCAAGGAAAGCGACCTTATTACGAATGTCAATAAGTCGTGAGTGATGGTATTCGAGAAGGAGGAAAGCGAGACACCGTGCTAAATACTTCTAAGGCAAATCTTAGTGTAGTGAATAAGATTAAGATAGGATCACTTAGGTGGTTTGGTCATATGGAACGGATGAATGAGGAGAGATTAGTAAGAAAGATATACATATGACGTAAGTGTTAATGACACCAAAAGTAGTGGACGGAAGACTTGGCACGACCAGGTAAACTAGACACTGGAGGATGGTCATGCTAGAAGCTTCGGTAATCGGCAAGCTTATATGAGAAGATGTATGAATGTGGATGAGGCGAAAATTGTATGTCAGGACAGAAGAGTGTGTAACTCTATCCTCTCTGCCTAACCCCATGGAGAAACAGCGTAAAGGAAAGTCAGTTAGTGTACAAAATCTCTTAAAGGAATATAAAACGCTATATTAAAAATTTATAATTTAAAAAAATTTTTTTGATTAAATAACATTTGTGTCTGCGGTTTTTAACTTGGCGGCTCGTGATGATGTATCGTATTAGCTGACCTGTATGATTATACTCGTACAGTACTCTCGTGTTCATTTGTGTAAAATTTAAAGGCTGCAAAATAACGAAGAGCTCCAGTCGTCTCGGACCGCCCTTGCCATTGGACCGAGCTCTTCATTATTGCAGTGCGGGTGGTACAGTGCAATTCCACCAACACCCTAAACAATTTCATGCACGGGCCTCTGCTATGGCTCACAATCGGACTTACAATCGTTAACCATGGCAGACATCATCCTCGTAACGAGGGACCGCCGATGCAGACGAAAGACTAATACATTTATATCAGATTCTCGTTTTTGCTATAAAAAATTATTACGAAAAATATGACACAAATTAGATTTTTATTTACAATTATAAACTTTACAGGCCCTGCTTTATGAAAAATTGAATAAGAAAAAAATACATTTCCAATATTCTTGTACCAAGGCTTAAACGGAAAACTCTCTACCCCGTCAAGTTGTCAGACTATACACGAATGAGCTCTGAAAGCTTCGATACAGCACTTCGGGAGGACATAAACTGAATTGATGTATGAAATGTCAAGCGCGCTTTGCTCATGTATAGTATAAAGCTCACAACATGTGCTTCGCATAATTAACTTTGACTTCTGTATGATAAAACAAACTACACACGAGTTGTTCCACTTTTTTCCAATTCCTTAGAGTCTACTTTGAGTGTGAGTTCTCCACTTCAATAAGTCACATGTAGAAATATTTTCTTTGACTTAATTCAAATCAGTGATAATACACACGCTGAAATTGAGGTTCAAAGAAATTGATACAATTATTATACAATATACGTTTTGTTTAATCACGTGAGTTTTGTACACAAACGAATAGAAGAACACCTTAAGAGGATAAAGAACTTCAGCATAAACTCAGAGATGGCAGACCATGCAACATCATGGTCTGCCATCGTAAAACAGAGAGTCATCGTTTCATCGGTCATGCAGAAAGAGGAAAAAATTAAACATTATGGAAAATATAGAGATTAATATTAACGATAAAAATGTACTTAACACACAAACACCCTCTATAACATCTCCTCTCCCGTTAAAATTAGCCTCACCCACAACCACTTTCACTTTTAACTGAAATCCCCCTCGCCCCAATACCGCACTTATTTCGCCACCACCCCCTTATGTAGTCGATAGTCTATCTTCTAGTTTAAGCTTTAGTTTATTAACAACGATGACGCAGTAAGCGTTAAAAACCATTTAATTAAAGTATTGTGTGAAGTAAGCAATGTTGTGTTTTATTTTAATAATTAATAATTTTGTTCAAAAAGTTAAAAAAAAAGTTTTTTTTTTTTAAAGTTAATTGTGATGGACTTCCACAAAGTTAATCACAAAAATTTTGAAATATTATATTTTTGTATTATTTAAGATGGCAAACTAAATAACTTGTTAAAAATGAGTATGTGTCTAATAATTTTTTTATGTTAATTATGCATACTAGATGTAAGAATATTATAGTTTTTATAACTATTTAAATAAATAATGCACATACATACATAGTTTATGAAAAAAAGTGCATTATTACATGAATCTTGTGCTGGCAGTAAGTGTTTGAGTTTCATTCTAAGATAACATATTTACAAATATAACCTTGGTGAAGCTTTGTCCAGTAACTTTTAAACGTAAGTCTAAAAATTTTGGTAATTTTCTGAAAAGTTTTTATTTAAATAAAAAATAAAAACTTTTTATATTATTGGAGGCAGTAATTTTATAATTACAATTTAAAATTTTAATAATTTAATTGATTTTAGGAACCGACGAGAGCTTTAATAAAATTTTAAGATTATTGTTTACAAATATAAAACTAAATAAATAAGAATAAACATACATAGGATACATTTCCGACAGCATCTTAAAGTGTGTCATTTATTCCAGTCATTACGAGGTTCATCTCAAATATGTTCTAATTTTTCAGTTCTTCTTCTTTAACTATTAAAAAACTTTGAATAAAATTCTTAACTTTTAAAAAAATAATTAATTTTTAAAAATAAAACAATGTTATTTACTTCACACTACACTTTAATAAAAAATAAAAAACGTTTTCAACGCTTACCACGCCATCTTCATTAATAAACTAAAGCTTAAACTAGAATATAGACCATGCTGGTGAGGGGAGGGGGGTATGATTGCGTGATTATCCGTTCGTCTACGTCTTGTTCTAATCCTTGGTCTCGTTCTATTGGTTTGAGTGTTAAGGGACTCATCTGCTCTCGCACTGTACTGCAGCCCCCTTACTCTCACCTTCCTTAATATTTCTGGGGCAGCATACCGTTTCCGAAGTTCCAGGTTATTTAAATTGTATTCTTTATGTGGTAAGATTATCACTTATTGGGCCATAAACCACCATAATTAACAAATCAACCTTTCTATACTTGTAAGTTAGATTTAGTACATTTCTTGTCCTGAGGAAATGAGCATCGCTTCCGAAACATGTAGATTTTTTTAAATAAAAATTAATCGTGATGAAAACAAACTGTTTTATTATTTTAATTATATAACCATGAGTTCCAGCTATAAAAACTACCCGGATATCAACAATACCTTGGAAGCTCAACTAGTTTATTCTTTTTTTAGAAGCACTCGGCTTAGATTTGTTTGGAAAATATAATATTGACGTGAAAAAATAAATTCTTTCTAGTAATTTGATTAAAAATAAATCAGCGGAGTTTTCCGTAAGCTTAGATTAGTTTGTGTAGGGCTACGCTAGCTAGCTTATACCTTAGCTTAGCCAAAAGTAATTATTGTCGAGAAAAAAGGTTTCTCGGGAATTGAATTCTCTGGTCACAGCGATCATTCTTTTGTTCGGCGTATTAAAAATGGAAAACACAGTGAAATTTTCCGATTACAGCCACCGATTCCTGCGCACTCCGCTGCTCTCGTATTGTGATCACGGAGCAAAACCTATCTTTTATTCTTGGAGAATACTTATTGGTAATTTGGGAGGCTCCTCCTTTATACTGGGTGGCGATAAAGGCGTGACACGGTATGCTCTCAGGTAAAAATCAATTTATGCATACTATTATTGTGTGTATCAATATAAAATAAATCTAAGTATGAATTAATAATTTTGTTTTTCATGTCAAAAATTAACGTAATATGTTAAGGAGAGTGGAAACGTAAAGGGATAAATGCTCTGAATATGCTTTGAAGGCCACACATACCACAAACAGCCTGCAGAACTAATACTTTGATTATGTACGTATTAAACTGTTAGCGTGAATGTTAACAACATAATGGCTTTCTTTTTAACCGGGTGATAAAATCCATCTAGAGAACAGCACAAGAAATTTCACAAATCTGTATTGTTGTCGATGTTCACCCACCTGCATTTCCATGATCACGATTCTTTTCATTAATAGTATGAAGAATGAAGAAGAAGTAATAATTTCTTTTCAAGTTTACAGATTTAAGCGTTGGACTATTTGGATGAATCTGGTTTGAGTTGTAAGACATGGAGTGAATTGAAAAATATGTTTTTTCTTTAATATGATCGCGTTTTTTAAACACTTCGATACCACTACACTATTGCCATCTATAGACTTAATTTGTTATTCACTTCCCTTGAAACGGCATATATGTCACAATGAGAATCTATATATTTAAAGTAATATTATTTATTTTTGAAATGTTTTAAACACATTATACTAGAATACGCCCGAAAAATCAATATTTTTATATATTTTATTATTTGGACCAGAACATTAATAGCAATATTTGAATATGTCTAAAAAAATACAATAACTGGATTTTCACCAACAAAGGTACTGTTGCTAAACAAATAATAGATGTCTCATAGGGACGAATCTATTTTTTATTAATGGATAAATAGTTTCGTCTCTATGAGATGTTTATTATTTGTTTACTAACAGTGCCTTTGTATTACTTGTGCATATACCCATACTATCCTCATGACTGACAATTTACACCACGTTATATGTTATATCACCACAATGCTGGTAGCATAAGTCACCCCCACTACCATGTTGTATGGATTTCGGCTAAATGTTTTAAAATGTATAAATATGGATTATGTTGGTTTCGTCCCTCGAGTCAGATATTTATTATTAAATTATATGAAGATAATAATGTCAACCTTATTTTTTCTGCTTCCCTACCTACGTTTAATCAGTTTACGTTGTACTTGATGATGAGCTAACAGCTGTTACACCTACTAGATAAATTCTGAGAATATTAATTGTGCTTTTAAGTAGAGCTATTTGTGATATCAGAGATCAGAGTTTGGAGAGGCCAGCAGCGTAGCAAAAATTTCTATGAACCAAACAATTATTTTACTAGGAGAACACATTCTTATTGTGAATTTGTAATTATTCAGAACATAAGTCTGTGATATTTTAAATATGAATTAAATATATTCATTAAAAAAATGTACATATAAAATCAATTTCATAGAAAAATATTGTTGTTGCGTCACCGAGATTCGAACCTGGATCTCTTTCAAAACCGGAGAAGGTGCATTATCCAATTATGCTACAGCGACAATGTTTTTAGTGACAAATTTTCGAACCTATGTGTTACCTTTTTTGATATTAATACATTTAATCATTCCATTATTTAAAAGAGCCATCTACCTTATTTTTACGGAATCTCAAACACCTTTGAGTAATCTGATAGCAGACGCCAGAATTATAAATTAATTTTTATTAAATTTTGGACACATTGATAAATCTTAATATATTTGTAAATCTATCTAATTAATATTTAAAATATCACATACCTATGTTCTGAATAATTACAACTTCACAATAATAATGTGTGCTTCTAATAATAAAGTTGTATCAATCTGTCAAAATTTAATAAAAATGATTCAGGTTCGAATCCCGGTGGTGAAACAACAATATTTTTCGATAAAATTGATTTTGTATGTACATCTTTCTAATTAATATATTTAATTATTTTACTATATAAGTCATCAAAAATGTATAAATAATTGATTATCTTCCTGTTATTAATATTGGCTCAAAATTCTAAATAAATGTAAAAACTGTTTAAGGGTGAATTTTTGTTGTATTGTTAATAAAGTATAACATTGTAATGCAAATAAAGTATAACAAATTATTTATTTTTATTGATTTCTAAGAGGTTGGAAAGATGATAATTAACTAAAAAGGTTTTAATGGTCATGTATTAATTAAAAGTTTTCGTGTGTATTTAAAATTAACAAATATATAAATTTTATGTCTTCGCATGACGTAGTACTCGTGTATTTGTCACTTAGTTTTGAATCCACCAATATATATCGCACACCTAGATCAAAACTAAGACAACTCAAAATAACAATAATTTTCAGTTATTATTGTATTCGGATGGACTGTCATATACGTAACTAACTTAGACCCAGTTCTCGAAAAATGTCATTTTTACATTTATGACCTAAAATATTATTTAATTTCATAACTTAGTTACAAAAAATAGAGAAAATGTTTTTATTTTCTTGTCTACTGAAATATTACTTTTTGAGTTGTCTTAGTTTTGATTTAGGTATGCGATATATAGTCTTATCTATTAGGATGTCATTATATTAATGTTTTGGTGCAAATGAGTCGCGTTTGCTCGATTGCAATGAGATAGTGGAGCATGTCAGAAATGAGCTATTATAAAAACAGATTATCACGTTTTATTATTTTTTTCAAAATATGCAAACTTTCGGAAATATTGGCGTTCAAGGTTGGGCTTGTTGAAAAATGCTCGGATTATCAGTATCCACCGTGTGACGTCATCTCTCATACGTACCGGCCAGTACTAATAATATTAGTACTAGAGTATAGAGTAATGACTTGTCGACTCGAAAGATGTGACGTCACATCGCTCGTGTGGTATAAACCGATCGTTTTTAAAACATGCAACTTTGAACATATGTAAATCTGCCATATTTAAATATATGTATCGAAAAAATTCTTCCAGGTTTATAAATGAGATTTTTCAAAAAAAAAAAAATTACTCCACTATCTCATTATTTCGTGTCGTCAGATTTTTGAGGTAATGTATGTTTTTCATACACAAAAAAATAATTCAAAGTCTTTATTTTTTTGTCTCATTGTTACCAATCTTGTGTTAGTATATTACCAATTACCACCTGGCGGCAATGAATACAAACGATAGTAATTCACCTACATTATTCATTTTTCTGTTTTGAAAGGAAAAAAACATAGTTACAAATATTTTTACGTGCAATAAGAATTTCGGAGGTTGGCCGCCCACCCTGTTGGAACGATTTCTAGGAATTAATCGAAAACCGTTCATGTAACGGCCGTTATTACGAATCGTTCTTGACTATCTAATGGACGTCTGTATTTTCGTAACGACAATATTGTGTTTTGTTTTCGGCTAAAGGAAATAGAAGGCTTGGAAATAGCTTAGTGGAATTAGGCAGTTACTTTTCAACAGCTTGTTCGACATTTTTTGCATGCTCTTGTTAGCGTTTTATTGGAAAAGCGTACAAGCTTTGTCTCATTTTGATCAATATTGTATTTTGTAATTTTTATGCATAATAATTAGTTTTGCTTTCTGGTAAATTAACTGTTGTACATTTTATATTGATTTGAACCACAGTTTGAGAAATAAAATTCCGGCTGTGTTTGATTTTTTCTTTTGGCTCAATGTGCTCATGACTGAGCATCGTGGTCCTCCATTCTGCTTTCACAACCCGAACGGTTTGGTTTAGTGTGACTAGCGAAGCTCCGGTCATTGTCCTGTACGTCTCCGCCAGTTCCTCGTGATCACCAATTTTTTCAGCCATCTCTTGGATCTATCTCAATATTTTCCAATATAATGTGTAAATAATGAAAGAATTTTTTACATGAGCTAATGGATAATCTTTTTTAAGTGCGGATTTCCTGATGAATGGAGACATTTGTCCATTTTGCAGTCCATCGTATTCGCAGAATCCAACACTATATATTGAAAGCGTCGAGCATGTTGCTTTCTTTCCTCCTTAGGGTCAGAACTCCATAGTTTATTCGGATCCCATTGCAGGGTCAATCATCATGTGATATGTGACTGTTGGTGTGGCAATTAAGTACCGGTATGCAGTACCGTGTCGAAAGCGGGGTGTGTCGTTTTTAGATACTGGCTTACAATACCATGTCGAATACAGGTATTTTGTGGAATGAGTAGTTTTGTGTTATGTGTAAGTTTCATCTACTATCGGGTCACTATCTATATAGACTATTCGACTCCTTTTACTTTTAAGAACTGGATACCACGAGACTTTTAATTTTAACCCGTCATCACTATTAATGTTAACTGGGTATTTATATATTTCAATTGCCTACTTAACCAGATGTGCGTGATGAATTTTGAGCTTTCCTAAGATTTTCCGCTCAATTGCAAAATAGTAGCCCTTATCCGTGCAGTGCTTTACCAATGTCGATTTTCTCGGACAGTCGAGTTTCCATGCCCGCTTATGCTCGTCAACCCTTTTGAAAATTGTGCACACTGTTTGTCTCACGCATACTTTCTCGGAGTCTCGTCTGTTTTCAAGGGGTCTCGATCGTTCATTGATCTTAGCTGGCCCTTTACCTTGGCATTTGTCCAGAATACCGTCAGAAAGGTTAGACATACAAGGCAGATTAACTCAGTAAACTGTACACAGAAGATTCTGAATGGCCGTGAAAACCTGACAAAATTTTTATTTTAAAATGTTTATTTATATACCCTTAATAATTATAATTTAATAGTGTATTTTATAAATAAATCAAATGCAATACAATAGAATTGTAGTTAGAAATTCGTTTCCTATGATAGATTGATGTAAAAGGAATTGAGCAGCCGGTGGTAAACTCTGCGTTGTCGAGGTTGTCATATGAGTAAGTCTTTGACATAGTATGATGCATCAATGAATGTAGGTCGGATATTTCTAGGTTGTGTGATCACTTTTTCTATTTTCGGTTACTGTAACGTGGTTCAAAGCATGCTAATATGGAAAAAAATACCCATACTATTTTACCGTGAGTATGTCTACATTTGGCTTTGTTCTAGATGAAGTAATATTTTTATTGTGCCGGTATTTACTTTATCTTAAAATTCCTGAAATAATATATTAACAAAACGAATATACATTTTTGGCTAATTAACATGTAATAATATTTAACATCTAATTATACATTACGCCTAATCAGACAGATATTTCATGTAACTGCTTAGTTAGGTTCCGTAAGTGAGTGAAAAATTGTAGATACATGTACCTTCCAGCTTTGCTACAATTTTTAACATATATTTAGAAGAGATTGATAGTTGTTTAAGAGTACCGTAATTATGGTAACACTCGAAACGTTCCACACTATTTTATACTGAAATTGAACCGAAATAAAATTGAGTCATGAAAACTTCTGAAAACTAATCTTGCTGATAAATAATAGCCTAAATTTCTAGTAAATCATTGAACGCTGTAGACACTGACGCCGTAGGTGTAAATGTACTTGTACAACAACTCTTGTACACGGTAAATATTATGTTCCAGGCCGATATGGTTTGGTCGCCATTGTGATTTGGCAAATATTTGTCAGTCCGAATTTGGTAGTCGTTAAGTGTAGTTGACTATAGTTTATTTTAAAGCAACTGACGTCTAAACAACGTGTTTAAGGCATTAATATATTTTATTATTAGGAGAACACATTCTTATTGTGATGTTGTAATTATTCAGAACAGACGGTCTGTGATATTTTAAATATTAATTAAATATATTAAATAGAAAGATATACATATAAAATCAATTTTATCGAAAAATATTGTTGTTGCGCCACCGGGATTCGAACCTGGATCTCTTTCCAAACCGGGGAAGGTGCATAGTTGGATTCGATTAAGTGCATAGTTGGATAAAATATCACAAACCTACGTTCTGAATAATTACAACTTCACAATATGAATGTGTTCTTCTAATAATAAAAGTTGTATCAATGAGTCCAAAATTTAATAAAAATGAATTGATAATTCTGGCGTCTGCTATCAGATTACTCTTTAGATTCCGTAAAAATAAGGTAGATGACTCTTTCAAATGATGGAACGATTAAATATATTAATATGAAAAAGGTAACATATATGTTCAAAAATTTGTCGCTAAAAGTATCGTCGCTGTAGTATAGTTGGATAATGCACCTTCCCCGGTTTTGAAAGAGATCCAGGTTCGAATCCCGGTGGCGCAACAACAATGTTTTTCTATGAAATTTATTTTATATGTATATCTTTCTAATTAATATATTTAATTCATATTTAAAATATTTTATCTAAATACTAATGGCAATGTATGAGTTTGTGCATGTTTGAGTAGCTTGTTGGTGTAGTGATTAAGACGTTGGCCTAGTGATCTAGTGGTCGGGGGTTCGCGCCTCGTTCCAGGACACCAATAAGTTAGTCCTATTTTCATAGCACAACCATTTTAGTTTAGTTTGAAAATAGTAAGAATATTGATGTGACATGTATTCCGTGTACGCATCTCTATTTTTTTTTAAAAACTAAAAAAAAATGTTGTAACCATTAATGGTGATTGCTAAGGTCATATGTTGGAATACTTCTTGGTGGCCGAATTAGATTTATTGGACCTGCAACACGCGTGCTTCAACAGGACGGTGCTACTTCATACACAGGTTGAGCTACAACTCCAGACTATTTTTTGTAGAAATACTTGAGAGGAAAGGTTTATGTTAATAAGCCAACATTAATTTCGATGCTACAGAACGATTCGAAATGACATTGCTGAAATAACACATGAAGTGTGCGAGAATATTATAATAAATTGGTTAAAATAGCACGCATTTGTGCCGCTGTCAGAGGTGGTCACTTGGCATATGTCATAATCCAAACACAGTTATAATAAACCAAATAATCGATAAATAGAAACGAAATTTAAAATTTGTGTTTCATTTTTCTAGTTATTCAAAAACAACATTGGCCTGGAACATAATATTCATCCCATATATAGGATGCTGAGAATTATATCTTCAGTAGGTACTGTGGGAAATTAAAATAAGTATTTTTTGTATCGTGACATGCACGGAGTCTTTTATTGATCCTTCCGATATTATTCCTCCATTTATCTCAGCATCTTCCTTACCACCATTAAGCGACTCTTGCGGTCTTTACTAAGTTGTTCTTCAAGTTGCCGATTCCCATAAGCTTCTTCAGGTTATCATTTCTTGTTAACTAACTAACTAATTTATCATCACGCCATAACTCGCGAGGTTAGGCAAAGAGGATAGAGCGCCACACTCTTCTGTCCTGGTACATAATTCTTGCCTTATCTTTATACAAGCTCGTCGATTATTGAGCCTTCTAACAGTAACTTATTTTTGAATATTTATTTATTATTATAAAAGCTTTTGAATATCTTGTCATTTTTTTGAATATTCTAAAGTAT
Source organism: Eubasilissa regina (assembly GCA_022840565.1). NCBI lineage: Eukaryota > Metazoa > Arthropoda > Insecta > Trichoptera > Phryganeidae > Eubasilissa > Eubasilissa regina. The sequence continues at coordinate 3,168,704 of JAINEB010000019.1, forward strand.
AGAGATATTGGTACGTAGCCTATGCCATTATTTTCTTACATCTCCAGAACCATATTTTAAAGTCGTCTTTGTCTCCAATTCAAGCATTCTGATGTTGGTCTGTTAGTCTGATGTTGTGCACTAACAATAATAAAAAAACTAATCATTCTTTATAAAACATGTTATCCAGTGATATTACAATTATTATCACGATCGATGTGGAGAGACTGATTTTAATTATAATTACACATTTATAATAAGGAATAATATACCAAGTTAGTACATTTTGCAAAACTGTTTCAATAAGAGAGTCTTTTGTAATAACGGCGAGTCTGATTTCATATACACAAAACTTTATTTTTATTTTAATATTAGAAAATATGTTACATTTTTAGAATAATCAGTAGGATATATATATATAATACATGAGATAATTTATCTCGCATTAACAATTGATGAAAATTTACGATGGGTTCCTCATATCGATCGAGTAAGCTTCAAACTGAGAAACTTACTTTATATTTTCAAAATTTTACGCAGCTTCATGAATATTACTTTATTAAAAGTGGTGTACTATTCACCTTGTCACAGTCTCATCAGTTACGTAATATTTGCATGGGATAGTGCAGCTCTTAATTCAATGGATTCTCTAATGAATGCTTAGAAATGGATCACCAGAGTAATAAATGAGATGTCATTTAGACATAACTCTGAAGAACTCTTTAAATCCTTCCACGTTTTGGATATATGACATCTGTTCACCAGAGAAAACTTAAAACTATTTAAAAAAAATAAAATAACTTTACTTCCACGATCTGATCCAAAGGAAACTAGGAGCAAAGCCTTAGTATACTTTTCAATGCCAAAATTTAATACCCAATTCGCTCAATGAACTTTCCTATTTTGTGCTCCGCGAATATTTAATAAATTTCCACTAGACCTTAAAGGGTTTAAAGTAATTAACGACTTCAAATCAAAAATAACAAAGTGGTTGATTGATGTGGATAGAAAGCAAAATGAATCTAATTTGTCATTTGTGCTAACCTAACTACCTACACATTTTTGTCTCCAACTATTGTATATAACAGGCAATAATATTTTTATAACTTTTTTTCAATAATTTTTTATAACTTCAGATTGTAATTTTTTCACATAACTTTTTATAACTTACTTAACATTATACTTACTTCTAAACAATTACAACTTTTAAAAACTGTAAAGGTAATTGTTCTAGAACAGACCACGTTTAGTAAATTAATTAATTACCTTTATTTTTTCATATGTACTATTTATGCTACAAAAAAAAATAAATATTTATTTTAACATTTATTTCTTCTCTATGAGAGTAAGGCTCGTGTATATATATATATACGAGAGTTCATGTTTCAGTTAGTCTGGGTACATATTTTTTTTACTTCAGATATAAATTTAGAGTAGTCTATAATTTTTCTAATTGTGATGGGGAGATTGTTAAAAAATGTTATACCTTGATAAATATACTTATTTTGGCTTGCGGTATATTTAAGTTTTGAAATATCAATTTGGTCTGTAAGTCTTGTAGATCAGAATTCGCTTCTAAGATTTAATTGATTTTTAATTTTGAAAATTAAAATTAATGATTTATTTTAATGTCTATTACTAATCTTTTGTCAGAAAATTTTTTGAGTGATTTCTAATTGTTATATACTTACTTATAATTGTGATATTGTGATTATAACTACCATATTATTTAATAATAATATTCTAATATTATTCAAAATTTCGCAACGTCTAAAACATATTTTTGATTTAAAAAAATAAAAATAAGGAAATAAGACTTCATTACAGGCCAGATAAATTAGTTATGTGATGTCTTGTACCTATATTACAAATAAATTATTATTTTTAAATTGCAAAAACTTTGCATAACTTTGCTGATTTTTCGAAAATCCAATCACCGGTTTCCACTTAAAATTTATAAGATACTGCTCCATTGGGAGTAAAAGTTCTCGGAGACACTCAAATTGGGTATTATTTTCATCCCTGAGGGTAGTTTATATTGCTCGTGAGAAATTGTTTACGCAAAATAACAGTTTTTGTACCTAGGGGCTGGTATATTTGCTAATCGATAAAATTGCGGGGGATTGTTTCTAATTACCCGATGCTGCTGCGTATTTTTTGTGAAGGGAAAATTTGAATTTATCCTCGTGAATATCGTATTATAAGTTTTTACAGTAAAATCTAGACATATTTTAATGTCAAAAACAATTGAAATGATGTATCCTACCATTAACACTTAACCTTGATAAAAATTAATGTTTTTACTCCGAGATTCTTTTAGATCCACACCACACAATAGTCTGTCAGACCTCTTTGTCTTGAGCTACAATTCGCAACAAAGATTTTAGGGCTCCCAGGGACCGAGTTCTCGTTGGCTCTTCCTAATAAGCCCTACGGAGTCATCACATCTGACAACATTTGACCATTTCAGCCATCCTACTTGATAAACGTGAAAATATATTTTTACTTACTTACCATCACACCGTTTCTCCGCGAGGGTAGAAAGAGAGCATAGAGCGCTACACTCCTCTATCCTGACACACAGTTCTCGCCTCATTCATATTCTTACATCTTCTCATACGAGCTCGTCGATTACTGAGGCTTCTAACAGAATCATTCTCCATTATCTGGTTTACCACCTAAGTAATCCTTTCTTAATCTTACTCACTATACTAACATCAGCTTTACATTCTTTCCTTATTTCTTCATTCTTTTCTCTGTCATGAATAGATTTTCCAAATATATGCCAAATAAAGTGATCTCATTTCCACTGCATTCAGTCTACTTTCATTCCTCTTCTGCTAGCTCTAGGCCTCACTTCCATACATCAATGTCGGTACCAAAAATCCATTGTGCATCGTTAGTTTTGCCTCGGTTGACAAATTACCTTTAGACACTTCACTTTATTCCCTGCAGTCACCCTCCTTCCGATATCATTCTCCGCCTTTCCGTTTCTATCAAACATACTTCTCAAATACACAAACTCATCTGTTTGTTCCAAACATTCATTACCCACAAGTACTTTGTACGGGGTCTTGCTTTCCCTATTCTCGGATACCATCACTTTAGACTTATTAACGTTCATAATATGGTCGCTTTATTTGTGTACATCGTACATTCTACTTACTAGATTTTGTAGTTCTCGTTCATTATTTGCCATTAGTACTGCACCATCGGCATCATGCATGATTAATAATAATTGAACTTTAAACATGATTTCTTAGTTTATTACGTATATACAATACTTACAAAAGAACAAATATATTTTTTAAATATGTGAATATATTAGTGAATTTTTTGAATAATTGACATTCAATTACATTCAATAATAATATTTTTTTATGTTTTACAATTAAAATTTATAAAAAAAAAATCATTCATGGAAAATTCAACGATTCAAGCATTTGTATAATCTGTCACTTAAAAATATTATTTATTATTGTAGTTTATATTGGGTAAAAATACGGTAACTTTGTGGTCACCTCATAAGGTTTGAACAACTAGAGTAGATTTTGCCACTTTAACAACAAACAGCTTACACACATTTAAACAGTAAGTAATATTATATATTATATTTCGACTCCGAAACCAACCGTGTCTTATTATTACGTGGCTTGGTAATTGGGAGAAAGGACTCACGGATCATTTATCTATAGTTTCCAGGAAGCGAGATTTTGTTTACAAATTAGTTGAATTATTAGAACATTTTGAATTATGATATAGGTTGGTATACAATTTACATAACTAGAGGCATGTCCCAATAATTTGCACTTAAAGTTGTACTTACGTGCATTCAGATACCTGGACACAATTTTTAAAAATAATTTTATTCTTGTCAATGAAATGATAACGAGCCAGCAAGATCAACCGAGGCTAAAAGGCCTCACTAAAACCTGCTTGACTCTTTAAATTATCAAACATTGCAAAAAAACGTGCCAACAATGGACAGGAAAAAATGGAAGACGCATGAGAATGCTTTCATCCAGCAGTGAATTGAAAACAGTCAATATTGATGATGATTGTCATTAGAAAACAAAAAAAATCGCATGAAGCATTAATAAATAACATCAAATTATTTAATTGGATACTTTTTCTTTCTGATATTTATGTGTAAAGGTAATCTTAAGAAGAAACTTATCTCAATGAAATTAAATATTACGTAAGAAGTACGTCCCAAGTTGTATACTCTTAGTAGATTGCTGGTGGTTGAAGAGGAACTCTTATGTGATAATTGTAATCTTTATTACACGAATAATACAGTTAAGGTACAAGGTATATAACTAGTCTCGGAGCCAAACGGTAACGCAAGAGACCGCGCCTTGTGCGCGTCACCCTTTTATCCCCGCTCACACAAACACACACACACACATATTTATACATAGATCGATTACTTAGCGGGCGCTCTGATACATACGCATATATATTCGATATCAAGGACATCATTTAAATAAAAAAACTTGAAAAGAAGGATGTTAAGATTTTTTAAAATATTTAACCACTATGAAAATACCAATGAAATACAAAATACAAAACATCATTATAGAATATCGCATGCAGGAGAAAATAATCTAATTTAATTCCGTTCAAAATCAGTCTTTGATTGCGAAATGGTATTCAGCATAGCAAGCGAATCGAAAACGGCTGATGCAGAAAACTGCAATCTGCCTTTTGAATACTAAAAAACAGTTAAATTCTGTTTTGCATGCAGTTTGGTGCTATTTGAGTGCAAAAGCACTTTGAATTTAAAATATTGGTTTCGAAAATATTATTAGATTTATGTTTATAATAACGTGCAAAAGAACACAAATCAATATACCTTACACTTTTCAGCCAAACGGTTTGCTTCATCCGTTTGATTATTTAAGTAAAAATGAACCTTACTAATTATTAATAAACTAGTACTTTTAAAATTAGCAATATTAACTTTGTGGTTAAAATTCATATTTTTATTTGTTATCTTCGTTTATAAACAAAAATTATAAACACTCAACTAAATTTAACTACGAGTCCTATTTTAAAAAGTTTCCTAAAAATTATTCGAGTAAATTTGTATCAAGTAATAATTTGAGTTAAGTACTAAATTAATTTTTTAAATATTTGTTTTTTTTAAAAAAAAAAAAGATTCTGGTAAATAAACAATAATATATGTTTTTAGTTAGTTATGACATCCTGAAGAAGAAAATGGTATTTTTAGAAACCGGTAGATGTATTCAACTCAATTAGATGGTTAATAAAACAAAGATACGAATAAAAATAAACTAGTGCTTTAAGCCCATCCAAAATAAATACTTATATAGTTTATTTTTATTCGTTATCTTTGTTTTAATTAACCACTTAATATATATATATATATATATATATATATATACATATATTAAGTGGTTAATTAAGGCGTATGGAAAATAATTTAAATAATTACCAGTACAGGACTATTATAATGTTCTAGTTTTGAAATTTCTGGCAGATAAATGTAATTTTAAAATAAAAAGGTCGCATATTCACCTGATTTGCATATTTAAATGGAAATTGTTGCTTTACTTCAATGTAATTGTTTCAGTTTCCTTTAAAATAACTCTGCCCGAGACACGCATCAAGATTATGTTGAATTCGTTATTGCTTGAAATATTATCAGATTGATCAGAATTTAACTAGTTAGGTCTTAAGGCTTATTGTTTAATTTAAATTTAACTCATAATTCTCGGACTTAAGTATCTAAGTCAAAAATGTTAATTTTATAGGAAAAATAAAAAAGTTAATGAAAAACAATTACATATACTTATAGTATGATGAGTAATTAATAATAATTTATTTTTAGCAAAAAATCCAATCACAAAACGATTGTTTCTTTCTAATTCTTCAGCCACGTTATGTGTCAAAGTGACAGCCTATAAATGAAGATTATCTTGAACCTTATCATTCTTTAGGCTGAAAAAGTGTGAAAGCAAGGTGCTCCATCGGTGGATAGATGCATTGCATCTAGCTGGAGAGACTCTGGAATCAGTTGTGAGAATGACTCAGGATCGGGCCTCTTAATCATTCAAAATGAATAAAAAATATTATTTAAGTGCTTAGAATTTTGCCAGTTTAAAGTTTGGCTATAAAAAACATAAAACATAATTAAATATGACACAACAGTTTCATACAAATTAAAGATTTTACCAGTTTAATTTCGTGACAGGAGTATTACTTTTGCTTATCGGGATTTCAATGTTGTGAAATGTAAATAACGTTATTTTATAAATGAGTAAGTAAATAAATGTGAATTTCGACAGAAAAATATTTCTTTGAAATAGACACAAAATAAGAAATTGAAAGAAACATGATTACTTACTTTTCAAGTCCTGTATGTATGTAAGTGACAAAAGATCTTGATTTTCTAGAAAAGTGGATGAGCGGTATTAGATCTTATTCGTCGTGTCCAAAACATAACCTTTTTGTGGAAGCCTTAAACATTTCTGAATTATTACTGAATTACTTTTCTGTCACAGAAATGAAAGACATTTAAGATTTTTGATAGCTTTGACTTATCTAAGAATCAACATATTATGATTCTGGTTTAAATATTTGTAATTATTCTAATAAATAAAAATAAGTTTATAATATTTGCACGTTAATTATTTCATATTAGGTCCTTTGCTGTGTAATCCCTCGTGTGGTAGATAAAATGCTAACGATTTACAACAAAATAATCTCAACTAGTAGTTAACAAAATTTTTAAAATAACATTTAATGTAAGCTCAATTCAATAAGCGTATTCTAAAAAACTATTTACCAACATGTTTGTAGCATTTACTTTGTGGTTGGATATAATAATTATTTTTTATAAACAACACGCCACATTGAGTAATTTAATGTCGACCGGATTCGATACTATGAATGTTTTGATGAATATAGTGGTATCGAAACCGGTCGACGTTAAATAACTTAATGTGGCTTATTTGTACAAATTTTGCTTGATTATATAAATTAACATTGTTATTTTACCTATTTTTTTGTTATTTAGATGACTCTGAAATCATATTAATGAAATTGTGGAGGTATATCGAATTCACCAGCATTATCACCGCCGACGATCCCTGAACGCTCCTTGCAGATACCGATGCATAAAATAGGACTACTAATAGCCGTAAAAACACGCCCGGTACCGATGTTACGGTAACCATGCTACAATAACCATAAATCCGTAACCGTCTTTCCGACTACTACTTGCGCGAATCTGTATTGTATGGTCAAATTTCACCCGTATTTCTGTAAAACTATGATCATCAATATATCCATCGATATTTGCTACTGATCCGCAATCGTCATCATACCCACACAATCATAATTCGTAATAACATAATCTTTTTTTTTTCTATTTCCGAGGTAAGGTCGTAGAACTCCATAATCACATATGTGAAAATAAAACATTTGATTTGATTTTTGATTTATTTGAGATGCGTTTCGCCTTGCAAGGGCATTGTTAATCTAACAAATCTAATCATGCAAATATTATATAAATTGCAGAATACCAAAAAATGTCTCTCTTGCCGTATTGTCTTCTTAAATTGTAAATATTATATAGCTGTCCTTTTCTACAGATTACCCATGTCATTAAAATATCATTAGTGTTGAATCTCAATGGTTATTTGAAATAATATTATAAGTATTAAAAATGTAAAAAAATCCTCAGAATTTCAATGAACAATATTTTCCCTTTTCATCTCATGTTAATTAATTGTATAGCTGTCCCCCAATATAGTTATAGACACAAATTGTTGAGTTAAAATTGTTAGATTAATAATGCCCTTGTAGAGCGAAACGTGTCTCAAATAAATTAAACAAGTATAATAAAATGTCAAGTGTTTTATTTTCACGTATGTGACATAATCTTTTTATAATCGTTTACTCTTTTTTTCCCATAAAATAATATAAAATTACAAATATCTGTATTTTAAAACTTTGTACTAGCAAGGTTAGAGAAAGACATTATGTTTCAAATAAATACAATACCATAATTATGATCTTTGGCTTAGGTCAATTAAGAGACCATCCATAATCGAGGATAGAATTTCATACTCATCTGTCCTGATACACAACTCTCGCCTCATTCACATTAATATATCTTTCCATACACGCTTGTAAATTGTTGAGGCTTCTAACAAGACCATATTTCAGTCTGAATCTAACTGGTCGGCCAAGTCTTTCACCCATATCCTCCATTTTTGGTTCTTTCATCATATATTTATATTACTATTCTTTTTTCATTCAGTTGACTAAATAATATAAGCGACCTTTTTTTGATCCTCTTATTTAAGCTAAAATCGGCTTTACATTTACTTCTAATTCGTTTATTCTTTTCTATACCATTAATAGATTTAAATACAAATTAAATGTATTAATTAGAAAGATATACAAATAAAATCAATTTTTATCAAAAAATATTGTTGTTGGTACCGGAATTCGAACCGGGATCTCTTCAAATCCGGGGAACATGCATTATGCTATACCAACATAGTGGATTGACGACAAATTTTCGAACCTATATGTTACACTTTTCAAATTAATACATCTATCGTTCCATTATTTGAAAGCCATCTACTTTCTTTTTACAGAATCTCAATTTAAAAAAATGTTTTATTAAATTTTGGACACATTGATACAAATTATATATTATTAAGGAGAACACATCCTTATTGTGAAGTTGTAATTATTCAGAACTGACGGTCTGTGATATATTAAATACGATTTAAATGTATTAATTAGAAAGATATACATATAAAATAACTTTTTATTGAAAAATATTGTTGTTACCGGAATTCGAACCTGGATTTCTTCCAATCCGGGGAACATGCATTATCCGATTATGCTATACCAACACAGTGTATATGCTTATCTTTCTAATTAATACATTTAATTAATATTTAAAATATCACAGACCTATGTTCTGAATAATTACAACTTCACAATAAGAACGTATTTTCCTTAATAATATTAATAGATTTGTTACATATATCTAAGTGATATTATTTTCTCTGTATATTTTTTTGCTCCAGGCTTCACATCCATACATCAATTTTGGTACCAGGACTCTATTATGTACCGTTAGTCTTGCCTCGAATGACAAGTTTGAAAATAATTTATTTTCGCTTTATTCTCTGCGATTATCCCGCTTTCGATATTTTTCTCAGTATAATAATAAAATGTATAATAGGCTGTAAGACAGAAATTTAAAAAAAACGCGATGATAAGAATCACAATGAATAATCAATCAAGATAAGACAAGAACATTACAACATCGGCCAAAACTTTACTCGTTATGTCTTTCATCTTAACAGTTTGCCTCTATGGTGCCGAAATATGGAACAAAAGTGTCCAGTAATGAAGGAAGAGAGACGGTCCAGAAATATAGTGCAGCTGTTCCGTGAACTATCAACGGAACTAATACGTCAACTCTAGAGAATGTTGAAACTGTTATACAGGGTAAATATTATGTTCCAGGTCGATGTTATTTTATTCATCAAAATTTTAAACGTAGCTCGGTCTGTGTCTGAGGTGGCATCGTCCCATTGAAACTACATGTATTGCAGATACAATCGACTCAATTTGGCCACAAATAATTTTTAGAGCGTTGTCTCTTGCATCGTGAAAGAAATAGGGCACTATGATTCCGCTGGCCTACATGGCGCACCATACAGTAACTTTGTGTGGGTGTAAAGGTCGTTGGTGGATGAATTGAGAAGTTTTAGAGCCCCAATAATGGCCGTTTTGTTTAATAACAAAACCCGTCGAAATGAACTTCGTCACTTTTGAATTTTTTTTTCATAAATTCTTGTTTGTGTTTGTTTTAATAACTTAAACACGTTATTAGGCCATTAGATGCTCCAAAATAAATTATAATCAACTATTCTCAACGACTACTAAATGCGAATTGAAAAATATTGCATGTCAAACCAAAATGGGGGCCAAATAAAATAGTCCTGGAACATAATATTTTTCCTGTACAATGGTGCGTTCATAAATATTTTTACCCCATCACAAAGCTCGAGGATATCGTATAATGATTGGTGGTGCAAAGTAGAGAGGAATGATTCTATTAATTACATAAGTTATTAACACATAAAACAATAGTAAAAATGTTTCATAAATTCAATGACTTAATGGCCAGGACTGCTTTGACAAGCGAAAGATGAAGAAGTAGAATATGTTCCGTGTTGAAACCAATAGCAATTACTGGACGACAGAAATGTACCAAATAATTAAATGTCCATCGTATTAGAAGACTGATTGTATGTTCTTGTATATTCCTAGTGTTTACCAATTTCTCCAGGCAGTCTCAATCTATACGTATCTCAATCTAATACGTAAATCTTAATCTTTTCAAATACCCAAAATATGAAAAAAAAAATTGTTGCATGTTGTGGAGAGCCTTTCTCACTATTCTACTGTACAGAGTTCCTGGAGAATAGTAAAATTATAATTATAATAAGTGAAATCATAGTATACGTAGCATAGGGTCCATTATTTTTCATGCAGAGTCGTATAAAATATCACCATAACTTTAGTCAGATCGGTTCTTCCAAATTTTGGTCGGTTTCAAAGATCACATTCTTCTTCTTCCGAAGAAGTCCGAAGAAATCCGAAGAAATCCGAAGAAGAATGTCTTCTTACTATGGCTTCGTACTCTTCATTTCACGAGAGAAGAGATTCCAAGTAGATACATAAATCTTATTTTGGTACCCTAAATATTTTTTCCCGCTTTATTTCACAGCGAGGCGCGACACAATAATTATTTCTAATATAGGATTACCGATTATAGCTACACTGTAGATTCGTTCAATTTGTAACAAACAAACCTCAACTTATTGTGGTAACTAAACCGCGTAATTGCGAATCAAATGATTCATTAATTTCCGTGAAATCGTCTCTATAAAATACAATACCTAGGAGTGAAATCAAATAAACATGGAATTTAAACACTTCGGGGAGTATTGTGGTCGACCCAGTAAGCTCAAATAACCGATAATAAATTGACAGTGGATACATTTTGAATAATCTGGTTACTTTTGAAGAATGATTGTTTAAGATTTCAAAGATTCAATTTATTTGGCATTGTTCATTATATTATTTTGTAGATATAGTGTTTAATGTAGATTTTGTCGAAAAATTAATCAATTTTAAATATTATTTTAGTGAGATTGAATAATAAGTATTGTTTGGCATTTCAAATCCTTTAAAATTCAATAAAACTGATATTTTTTGTAATAATACACCATGGAAAAAAATTTAACATAAAATTATGTAAATAAAAAAATGTTTGCTGATTGCAGTCAGACGAAGTGGACCTCTTTGGAGAAAAACATAATAAAATGAAGATATTAACAATATTATATTATTTCTCCTCTGTGTATTTTTATTACTAGATTATAGGCGTAACCACTCAAAAGGAAATACATGGTATTTCCTTTAATTATTTGAGCCTCGTTCTGTGTCAAATTTCCTCGCTAGCCGGCGATGGCCATTACCTCAAGGTCTTCCAAAGTTCTCCCAGAGATCTCCATCATGCAATTATTTTAATAAAAGAGTCCGCGGATTTAAATTGGTTGGCGGTACTGAACCGCCGGTCTCACGTAGCTATATCACCCCACCGCTAGCGGCCCTTTCTCGACGCGCCGCGAACGTGGTGATCCACTAGACTTCCACCGCATAACCTTGCCGAGCGTAAAAATATCTAGCAGCAGTAAGCACTTTAAAGATTTAGAAACTTAAGTCACATTTTTCGACACGCTATAAATCGTAACGTGACAATATATATATATATATTTTTTTTTTTACATACATTTTATATGCCTATTAAGGTATGTGTTATAATTCTGTTTTTTAAATAAATATTGATGTGAAAAAACGGATAGGTCATCTCATAGGAAATGTGATTTCAATGGTCATTCTAAATATCTATTATATATGTGGAATTATCGCCATTCTATTTAACGACCACATTGTGCGAAGTCTTGTAGTCTACTCGTATTAATATAAATATTCAGTCGATTGAAAAATGCTGAAAATATTAAGGTGTGTATAAATCAAATTTCAAAATAATAATGTTTTTATTTTAATTTTGTAAAAATATCTACCTACATTAACATTATAATTGCATGAGCGAGTGAAATTTTCGACCATATAGAGACGTGATCAAAAACACAAAATATCCATACCTACGTACGGTTAAAATGGAGGTCTAATACAGATGGTAGTAAAAAATAATGATAGTGTATATTTTTTTAGGAGTACATAATATATGAAAATTAAAACAGAACAGAAAAAAACTTTGAAATTTTCTAAATTATTTATTTTCATAAAGTTTTACATAATTTCCTCTACATTCAATATTTTTTTTTACATATTTACAATTTGTCTTTTTACATATTAAATTGTGGTACCTATATTAAATTCAGTGAAAAATTTGCTTTAATTAGACACCTAAAGATAACCCTCCCTAGAAGATTCATTTTACAAATCATTATAATATTTTCAAACTAATGTATACGTATATACAAGATTATGGGTGTCAGTGTAGATTTTCATAGTTTAATGTGAACAGTACAATTGTGCGTGGGTGTGTTAATAGTTTTCAGATTTTTACAAAATTTACTAATAATTTTCTGAATAAATTTTTATAATCAATTTCAAATTTTGGAAAGTATTTGAAATATTATTAATATTGATGTAATTGTTTTATTGGTACGCGTCTCGATAAATTTAATGTCAATTAAAAAAAAAACTTAAATTAAAAATAGGAAAATGAAATTTAAAAAAATATTTTTTTGCGTTTTACAAGTTGTCGAAAAAATTGGGTAATAAAAACAGGCCTTTGTCTATCTACAAGGAATCTAAAAGGTGACATTGATAATAATATGATTTATATGGATTATTATTTGATGGGCGGGGAAGTAAAGTACGAAAGATTATTTGGAAAATCCGGACTTCGGCGTCGATGCTGATCCGGGTTATGATCGTATCCTATTATATATAGGTATGAAATTAAAAATAGATTATACGTCCAGTACTCGCGATATAAGTGAGACTTCTTTGCATTTTATAATTTTGAATTTTAATTCATGTGGCATTAATTGGATGAAAGTATTTTAAGAGTGTATTTTTTTCTTTTCTTTAACTATTATAGAAATAAAGACACATTGCTGGAGACGACGACACATCATGATTTATAGTCATTACCACCAGAAACATGCTTTTACTATAGCTTGGTATAATAGTGAGAACATGTGAACTAATGTAAACTAATCTGAATTTGTATTTTAATTAAAAAAATATTTTTAAGGTTAAAATTATTATACCAAAATGCAAGCAATAACGAAATAATTTTTATCAAGTACTTAATTGAATTACAACGAAACATAGAAACAAGAGGAAGTTTTACTGTTAAATAATATGGCATTCCTTTTCAAGAAATTCGTACAATGTTTTTTTGAAATTCATCTAAATTTAATAAATGTAAAGAAGTCTTAATATGACATGAAAATAATTACCCAAATCAAAAAGTGTGTTTTCTTCGGTGAAAATTAATTTACTCGCAAGATATGAGGAGAAATCTAAATTATAGAACATTATTCAAATTAATTGTATTACACTAAAAGTTTACTAAAATGAATGTATATTTTCGTTCGTTAGTTGATAAATGAAAATAAATATTTTAATAAAATTAATTTATACTTGAAAATACCCAAAAAATATGCAATGCTTCATATTTTGATTTCTATCGAATTTATTTAGTTAACCTTTTCCGCCTAGAAATTTTCCCTTAATGTGTTAATGAGAAATTTTAAAAATCTAAATACATATTTTTTCATCGATATAAGGGCGGTTTATTTATGTTTTAGTTTAATATGTTTCGTCTATTTTTTTATCTTTACTGTAAAATCTCGATAGTGGTGTAGAGGCGGATAAGATTTTTTTTGCCAGTTTTATTAATAATTTAGGTTTTAGATATTGACAACATTGTATAACATCATAAATTATTCATAGAATATTTTTCTCCAATTACTGAAAAAAATGTGGTTCTTTATAAAAATGGTAGAAAAAGAAACACGTATTTATGAGTTGCAGATTTTTTTTTTGTGAATGTTGAATATAACAAAACTGAACATCTAATTTAGTATTTGTTTTTCATTTACACACTTAAAATCTGCACAGTCATTAGGTTAGTGGGGATCAGACCAGGGTTCGGAGTCAGGCTGATGTTTCATATTTATTGGCAATATTCTCGCATTGTTGGACGTGTCACGTGGTATCTGGTTCACTGGGTAGATTTTAAACATGAATCTTCGAATAATTAGCGTATTAAATGAAAAAAAAAAACTTTAAGGACATTCTTATTGTGAAGTTGCAATTTTTCAGAACACACGTACATCTTTCTAATCGATACATTTAATTTGCAAAAATATATATTTGGATTTATTTTTATTCAGCCCATTTTTATTTAGGAGTGAAATTAAAATAATAAATAATAATAACCCAATAGATCAAATTATTAAAAATTTGTAACAGCAGAGTAATGTTTATATTTTTTAAAAATTATATAATAATTGATGGTAATAATAAAAATGATTAATTTTTAAATAAATGTACTAAAAAAATGATTTGCCACTATTATAACCACTTTAGAAGATCCAGTCGTCACACCAGTTACGTAACTTTGTCTTTTAAATTGTGGTTTAAAATTCACGTAAACACATTGACACTACAATCATACAGATAAAATATTTATAAAATGGTTAAAACATGAACACGCTTCTTAAATAAGCGTTTCCTTAAATGATAGATTTTATTTATTTTTTAGAAATTTTTCAATGTACAGTGAAATCTTGATCGATCGTTTCTCGAATAATCGTTTTCCAGCATGTGTCGTTTATTTCTTCCAGTCCCGAATTAACTTCATACAAAACAAGCAAAATTAGATCGCATCGATCATTCCTCTACGCATCATTTTACTGCATTAATTGTATTCCATTTCATAGGCTTGTTTTATAATTGCCTGCCTAACGGCACATTGATGTTAAAGAGCGAGTCCTGCCATGGTGGTAAAGGGTCGAGAAGATCTCTGTTTTGCGTCAACAGTGATGGAACTGTCATAGGCGAGCCAATCGTCATAAACAACTGTGCAGCTCGCCCAAGTGATTCTTGAATTGAAAGAGAAGAAGAAGTTGAAAATGTCGATGAAGAGAATCCCTCGCTCGTACCTTCTTTTTTAGAAGCATGCACGGCGTTCGAAAAACTGAAACCTCTTTTTTATGCACATTCAATAACCAAGGCCGAAATAATCTCATTACTTACGGCAATGACGCAATAGCCAAAAAACAAATGAAAAATTATTTATGATACAAAGTTGATCTTTTTCTTTTCTGTGTAGCTTTCTAATTTTATTTGTATTTAAAGACATTCATTTATATATGAAATACGTATCTTTTTTAGAATATGATGTAGAATGTAACTGTTTTCTATATTCCCGCATTCATCATTTATTTTAGTAGTTCCCTTCAAAAACGATAGATAAAGGTTTCACTGTATCTGTATTGGAATCAAGTTTCTTATATGCAAATTCATTATAATTTCATATTTTATTTCATCGTTTTGATTCGTTACCTCGTCTTAAAAATATTATATACAGTTCAAAATATTTCAAAGTCGTACAAATGATTTAATGCCCACCCAAATTCATGATTTCACTAAAACACATATTTTATTTTATTTTAATTAATTATTCATATTATTTTTTTGCACCTTGTTTGTTTTTTCATTAATGTACAATTAGTTATTTTTTACCCTATAATTTTATTTATCAATATTTTTTTTTATTTTCATCACTATGTTGACATCAAACGCACATATTCATTTTTACAACAACCTTTAGTTACAAACAGTTTTTAATATTTTTTTTTAAAAACCACTTTCTTCCTTTAAGGCTTTTTTCAGCTTACGCGATTATTCAAGCTAGATGTAAACATACACGCAATGGAGCAATGCAGAGAGATAATAAGATTTACAGATAAAGTCGTGAGGGATGCTGTGTTTGTGTTCCCGTGTTGCATTGCGGCTGGATGTTCTCCTGAAAAAAAATAATGTTATTAGATACTTGAAGTGATGAAATATGAAGATTGTTATTTCTAATGCACCTAACAATTATGCAGAAAAAGTATATTCAATTTTTCGTGAAATATTATCCAAAATAAGTAAATAACACCACACCAGAACAAACGACGACCAAACGCCTAGTAAATTAATAGATATCAAATAAAGTGTACATATAGGAGAGGCGTTCGAAACATTAGTTGCGAGACTTTGTGGAAATAGAAATCCAATAGTTTATGACATATTTATGCAACATAGAAAAGTATATACTATTAAACTTTTTTTTTTGTAAACAAGATGTATTTTTTATATTAATATATATTATATTGTCAGCGTTTAAATTTTCGTTCCAATCGAGTCATATATTTAAATAAAGTCGCGGAGCTATTTGATTACACAAGTGGTACTAAAGTGATCACACGAGTGACACCAAAATGAAAATATTGAAACAAGGAATTTCTGTTAGTTCATGTCTATTTATTTGGTAGTCTGTGGTAATTAATGATTAATCTTTCGTAAATTTGCTTGTCCATATACAAGCTTAATCTACCGAGACATGAAAAGCAAAACGTTTAAAATTTAAATATGACAAAATTTATTGTTGATGTTTGTAAAGTTAACTATAGGTGAGACATAATAAAAAATGAATCTATATTTAACTTTGTGTAAATCACTGTGAGTTATTTTTACGTCAACGGCTTTCGCTTACGTTTCGTTCGAACTGTCGTACAACTGCTTGTATGCCAGTCCTAAAAAAGATACTCATATATCGAAACCGGTTGACGTAAAAATAACTAGAAGTGGTTTACACAAAGTTAAATACAGATACAATTTTTAATAATAAGATTTATATTTAAAACAAGGAGAATTTAATAAAATTCATGCTTGTTTAGTTTAGCGGTTAAATAAACTTATCCAGTGATCAGGATTAGATCCTCATCCCGGCAGACTACCAATTTAATCTTATTTTTAATGGCGCAAGTGCTTAGCTAAATATTATTTTTTATGAATTGAGACAATTTACATATAATATGCATTCCACGTAGATATTAGCATTTAAAAATAATATTTTATAACATACGAACGATGTTTTTTAATTTTATTAATTATACTGGTATAAGGTGGGGATGATAGGCCTTCTCCCAAGTAACTAATTAACATAAAATCCACCTTTTCACTTTTTTCGAATATGTTGAAGCTTCTAATAGTCTATTCAATTCAGTCTATATTGAGGCCTTTTCGCTAGTGACTAAAAAATCGTAATTGTGCCTGTATGATTGCTGTTCGATTGTTACGATGATTGGTAACAAAGTTTAGTGATTTGGCGGGCAATCATTTGTACATTAGAACCTTAATTTCCAATCCCACCTGCATCAATCAATTGAATACCAATCACAATCATAGCTGACAATTGTCCATCTTTAAAATATTACTAAAATCTTTAAAAAAATTATTTAAAATAAATTATAAAACCTCCTTAAATTTTGTTATATATTATTAAATTTTTACTTTACAATTAAATTATGTTGGTGCAAAACTTAATATATTTTAGAAATATTAATTGCACACTAAAACTTATAATGATATTTACAATTATTATGTTTTTAGTGTATCAATTAAAACATTATTAAATAAAACAATAAAAAAATAATAAATAGCAAATACGAGTACGTCAAATGTTCAAAATATTTATTGTTTTTAGATCTACCTTTTGTATGAATTCTTATGCATTTAAAAAAAATATTTTGATTGACACGGGCGAGGCCTAGTAAAATCAAAAATAAAAATGTTGGCATGTGTACACGCATTAAACATAAAATAAATAAAAACAAATTAAATATATCATTTAGAAACATACAAAGAACAATTCTATCTTTCGAAAAAAGTCAGTCGCTACTGAGACTTTAACCTTGAATATTACATTGCTAGTGGAAAACTATCGATTAAAATATGACAATCTATAAACAAGTAGTCAGATTTTATCTTTATATGTTATTCTTTATTAAGATATTTATTTGTTCCTATTGGAAGTAAGGAACTATATTTTTTTGAAATATAGATTTGATCTTTGTATCTTTTTAAGTAATATTTCAAATTTGTTTAAATCATCAAATAAAAAATGTTTTTGATAATCACATACAAAATTTGATATCTTATTTTAAAAAACTATTATTTTCTACTATTATCAGACCACGATGTGTAACAATAATGACGATTGCTTCTATTTTTTATTTATTATCTTAATTTTATTAACCACAATTGAGTTTAAAAAACATCTACCGGTTTCGGAAAACACTTTTCCTTCTTCAGGATGTCATAACTAACTAAAAATATAGTATTGTTTCTTCACCAGAATCTATTTTTAAATTTTTTAAAAAACAACAATTATTTAAAAAAATAAATTTAGTACCTAACTCAAATTACTGCTCAATACAAATTTAGTCGAATAATTTTTAGGAAAAAAATTTAGAATAGGACTAATAGTAATTTGAGTTAGGTACTAAATTTATTTTTTTAAATAATTGTTGTTTTTTAAAAAAATTAAAAATAGATTCTGGTGAAGAAACAATACTATATTTTTAGTTAGTTATGACATCCTGAAGAAGGAAAAGTGTTTTCCAAAACCGGTAGATGTTTTTTAAACTCAATTGTGGTTAATAAAACTAAGATAATAAATAAAAAATATGAATCTTAACCACCAAGTTAATATTGCTAATTTTAAAAGTACGATTGCTTCTGTATTTATTCGTAAAACGTTCAGAATATTTTAAAATAGTTAATTCGCGAAATTCTACTTATCAAATTTAAAAAAAAACGCATTTTCCTTCTGATGTAGTATAAATTTTTTATTTTTAATTTTCATGAGTTATATTATTCCGATGTTCCCATCTTTTTTTAAAAAATATTTTTTTCTCTGAGATGAAATCAATTTTTAAAACGAATAAGATAATATATAATATTTTAATGACAGAAGATTCTTTTAATAATTAATTATATATTTATAAACATATATAAATTACATTAAAAACGGGAAGTCGTTTACCATTTATGACGTGTACGTTGACACTAGCGCCACCTGCAGATGTGGGGACACAGCTGTAGTTCCCTGAATCTGTTATCTTGGCCCTGCTTATTCTGAGCCTCGAAGTCAAAGCGTCAGTCCACTCTGACTCCACAACGACCCTAGAAGCTTCAGCGTGGTCGTTCGGATGCTGTGTTGGAATCTCCACCAACGTGGTACCTGAGATAAAATAATTAACAATACAATGTACGAATAGCATCGGTGAACGTTAATGATTACTTAATGATGAAAACGCATCTCGCACTCCAGTCGTTACCGCACTGAACATACGTCTGGCAAGGATATATACAAAGGTAATAAGTAAATCCAGCGTCGGATATTTATGATGTAATGATATTATAACATTTTCGTTTACATAATAATAATGTAGATTATTTAACTTTGTTTTAAACCACTTAATGAGATATGTTTAATACACAAACTGGTGACAGAAAATACCATTTCCTTTATCAGAATGTCAAATTAACTAACTAAAACTACACATGTCAAGTTGTTCTAATATTTTTAAGGAGAACACATTATTATTGTGAAGTTGTAGTTTTTCAGAACATAGTTCTGAGGTATTTTCAATACAAATTAAACTGTATCAATTAGAAAGATAAACATATAAAATTAATTTATCGATAACATATTTTTGTTGTCCCCCGGACTCGAATCAGTAAACCTTCCAATACAGGGAAGTGGTGTGCTGACCTGTTACAAATTATTTCATCTGTTTATCTTTCTAATTGAAAATATATAACTTCACACTAATAATGTGTTCTCCTTAAAAATATATTAGTTGTATTAATGTTTCCAAAATTTAAAAAAATGAATTAATTCTGGCGTCTCCTATCGGATTTTACTCAAAGGTGTTTGAGATTTTGTACATATTAAATAGTTTGCTTTTAAAAAATGGAATGACAGATGTATTAATTTGAAAGTGCAACATAAGTTCCAAAAATTGATGTTATATTACTATGGTGCTGTGATGTATGGGTGATAACAAAAATATTATTTCGATAAATTGATTTTATCTGTTTATATTTCTAATTGATACATTTTATTTGTATTGTGTTAAGATACAAACAATATTTGATAATCTCGAGGCGCCGGGACACCTGGAATTTGGGTTGGAACTAGCGCAAGATCATTTGAGAGAGCAAGAATAAAAAGGTATCAAGATGCACGGGACTCCCAAATTCAAAACTCGATCCTTAGTATAAAGCTGCTCATGTTTAACTTCTACGTTTATATTCAACTGCATCCTCATACGTTGCCCTCTGGCAACTATTCAACGGGCGAGATGTTTCCGGTGTAGAAATTATTCGCGCATCCTTTAAAGTAAACAAATAGGGCTCTCCCTCTAATGACTAGAAAATAAAGGAGATAGCTATCGGGTCATTAAGCAAAGGCCAAGATGCGATCAGAATTGAGTCCCGAAGAGATTTTTAAATATCGATCAGTCCTGTTTAGAAAGAGCCTGGATCACTTATAGTTTTGCAAAGTTGTAGATCTTTTTTAAAGTAAATTTAGTTCAACGCGTAATAATTTTGTGCGTTTTGTGCAACGCCTGTATTACTACAATTAATAATCGCGAGTTGATTAAATGAAAGTAACAATCTCGTTATGCGATACTAATAATAAGTCTTGAATCAACAAAACCAACTTATATTCCAATAAATAAATCTAAAGGTGTTGATCGCTACATAATTCAGCGTTATAAAAATCGGAAATTGAACCAATCTGAACAAAATCATTAAGTTCAGAACGTATGTGTTATTGATAATTTTGGGAAACCCACATACTGGTAAATCTTCACTATCTTGCCGGAGGAGCGTGATAACTATTAAATTATCAATTTTCAAATTGAATCACGAACATTTACATGATTCACGGTGAATAAAATATACTTCATTAACCAAATTCGTTGAAACCGGGTTAAAATAATAATATGTGTAATCACCCCATACTGGGACCCTCTAATCTCTTGTGTAAACGTCTTCGCGACTCCATCTCTATGCAGGGCTGATGCTACAATCCAAGGTATTGAAAGACCATTGATTATTATAATTGCGCATTTATAATTATAATTTCATATTTTATGTTAATTAATTACTGAGGTGCTTGATCCGTAGATCAAATCATTCCATTATATATATATATATTGTGTAAATTAACTATTGAGGTACTTGATCTGTAGATCAAATCGTACATTTGGTTATATACATATTTTTATATTAGTTAAGAAGATTAGAGGTTGAGATAAAACTCTCTGAATCTTTAGCAGTAGAGCTGATTTACCTAAAGCACAAATCACGAGCATTTTTCTGTCGTGATGTATACTAAGATATCTATTTTCTCCTTTTATACTAAATATTGAACCGCCCATGTAAAACCCTTTTAGATTTACCGTTATTTGTCAATTAATAAATATGAATTCTAAAACAGTTTGTTTCTCATTAAAAAATAATTCCTCCTGCCTTGATTGATAATTAGAGTGCATCTGATCGAACCTATATCGGTGTATCGGACCGCCCTGGTTAAGATATTTTCGAGCTAGAATAAAATGATGTTAACATTAATTATATTTTGAAGTGTTCGGTAACGTAACGATTGTTCTAATGTTTTTAATAAATTATTATTTAAAAATAAACTTAGTATCTAACTTAAATTATTACGATGATGAAAGATGTGGAAATTGATTTAATGGCATAAAACTAATAGAATTTGTTTTAGAATAGAACTTGTGGTTAAATTTAGTTTGTTATTTACGCAGACCAGTAAATTTTAATGGTCTGTGGTTATTTAATTTTACACGCTTTATTTATTAATAATGATTCTAAATTATTCGATTAAAGACTAACATAATTTATATGTAAAACATACAATCAGAAATTTTATCAAAAGTTTCATTAATTGGTTAAAAACGTTATACATTCTGTGTAATGTTTAAAATTATTTGTTTGCGATACTCGCCAAGTGGTCGGTGGTTCGAATCTCGTTTCGGGAGACCAGTAAATTAGTCCCATTTTCATAGCACAAGCGTTTAGCTTAGTTTGATAATAATAAGAGTATTGGTATAACACGTATTTCGTGTAGACATTTCTATTTAAAAAAAATTATCTACACCAGACATTGTTTGTTCTCTCAAAATATTTTAAGAAGAAAATATTTTGTATATTTGAAATCATCAACTGTCTTGTTGAAAGAAAATTTTGGTTTAGTCCCGAGACTAAATACAATTTAACTAAATTTTCTCAACTGCGACTCTTGAAATATCTAAAATTCTAACTAAACAAAAAAGTCAATCAATTACAAAATGAGATTTCCTTTTTAACATTTTTAAGCTGGGCCGAAGTATCTTCTTGATTATATCCGATTTTATATTGAAAATTTTAATGACACCAAACGATTTGTCGAATATTTTAACTAAGTACTTACGGTCTAAGAATTTCAATTGTAAATAAATCATGATTGAAGAATATCAAATACTTCAAGAATATTATAAACAAATAATTGTTATAGGTAAAGCAAAACTTATTTCTTTAAGAATATATATTATTTCTTAACTCAATTTTATTTCAGATGTTTAAGATGATTATAGTTTTAAGTATTCTTGATATCTCTTTTATTAGTAGAATTTCATAATAAATACCCGGGTTTACGATGAACTCCAATGAGACTTTGATCTCTGAGAGTCAGTGAAAGTATGTACGTATTGGATCTGTTATTCTAATCGGTGCGCAAAACATATGGAGTGATAATTTATAAATTGCTTAACGTGAATGCTGAACATTATTTTATTCTAACTCGAGTGGAATCTCCGCCAGAAATCTCAGCCATGGACACGGCCCATATTTTTTTTTTCCAAATTCCAATTCCAAATATTCCATACATGTATAGATAATAAAAAAAACACATGCACAATATAAGTTATTTCATTTAAAAAAAAACACAGTTTTATATAATTAAAAATTCTCGCTATGTAGAATGTTAAAAAAATGTAAAAGATAAATATAAAAAGTTAACTAATTATTAAACAGCAAAATGACTTTTGATCCTCTATACAATTGTGGTTTTGAGTATTTAATTTGAATATAAATACATTTTTATAGTAAATCAAGAACAATAATTTATGTAATTCACTTATATAATTTATGATTTCTCTCTTTTTGGTATCTTTTTAATAATAATTTTCCGAAACCGTTCCTAAATTTAAAAAAATTAAAATAAAGCTTTTGTCTACAGTACCGATAAACTATAAACGCGTTAAAGCGTCCATGGGTCTACTGGGACTAGTAATTGAAAGCGCGATAACGCGTTTCGAACACAGTTTAAAACTTTCACACAGATAAAATTTTACTGCATAAAAAATAGGTTGTGCTAGCTCTTATACCACCCAAGTTGGTAGTAAACAAACTTCATTTATATACATACTTGTAGAATAGATAAAGTATAATTAGAAAAATGAAAGTAATTTGATAATATTAAGGGCAATCTCACCTTTGTACCAGAAAATTGTCCCGAGGTCGTGAGGTCCTTGACTGATGATGCACGTCAGGCTGACTGCGCTTCCGGCTTTTACGTAGATGTCTGAAGGACCCAGGATCTTGGCTTTCGCCTCTGTAATAAAAAAATTACATTATAATTAGATTTTGTAGAGCTAAAAGTTCTTACTCTGAGCTAATTGATGTATTCAATTGCACACTGACTGAATACTGAAAAGAGAGAAGTAAAAAAGATTTTGTACAATAAGATATAGTAATAATATATGGTAATGGTACATTACGTATCTTATTACACATTTTAATCATTTAAAGAATATATCTGATTGGTTGTTCGTTTACGTAAATTGGTTAAGTTGCGTTGCACTATTACCTGTACCTATATTTTTTAAATAAAAAAATATATTATCTACTGAGAAGTACGTTTTATTAACTGCTTCCTGAAGTAATAAGTAATACAAGTTTATTCTATATTCTGCCAAAAACTGCCATGGCAATAATTCATAATAGCCACCATCTGAAAATTTTGTTGATTACTATAGTCACATTTTATTATAAAAAAAAACTTCGTATTATATAAGAATAAAGAAATCTTTTCTCAATATTCTAATAAGTCATAAAAAATTTGACAAAATAAATCATTAAATTATATACTGCTCACAATCAAAGTATTCAATATATCCACGTTGTATTCACACCCTAATCGGAAAAGTTCTTTGTATAGAAAGGGAGTGTAATTATGCAAATAAATTTTCTATTCTCCGCAGTAACAACAAATTTGAAAGTTGGTTCATAAAAATTATGTATTTGTAAATAATTTGTTCTAAAGGGTTAAGTGAAGCAGTTAATATGATAGATATGTACTGTAAGTTCTTGGGTAATTTTGTAATAATATGAAATAAGGCAAATAAACACATTTAATTATTATATTTATTTGGACTTTATTGACATACATATTTTTGTTTTAACAGATGTGAATATATTATATATGATGAACATAAGGTACAATTATATTGCAATTAAGTATAAAAAACACTCGTAGTTTATTGTATGGGATGGAGTAGACTCCACCTTTGATATATACAGCGTTGTCCTGGCTACTTTGCTAGACCGAAGTCTGTGTTAAAGTAAACAGTTTTTTTTCATGCTGTTGTGGTGTTATTTAAAATAAATATTAGACAGAAATAAAAATAGAGATAAAAAAAAATTGTAGTGGGAATGTTATAGAACTAGTGAATTATTAGCGTAAGCACTGTATAATGATTATGCTAGAATGTTGGATAGCCATGCTTCTGATTGATCTCTACCCGATTGAATCATATATTGGGTCCATAGATCCATATAGTTAATCATATATTTTTCTTCACCATTGAAAACTTATTACCATCATGTTATTGGAAGAAGTATTTTGGTTTTTATGCAAAAAAAAGGTGGAAATTGCTCTTTCGATATCATTATTATCTTTTTTTTTCTAGGTAAAAATTCCTAAGGTTCCTAATATCTGGGAAATAAGGAGAATGAGAGAAGTTTTCATTTAAAGCCTTTAATTTTCTGTTAAAGTTATCCGTGCTGTGTTCGGTCAAGCGTTATCTCGGTGAAACAAAACGTTTTGAATGTTACTAATCGCTGGCATTTTTAATCGATTTCGAGTTTAATGCTTGATAGTTGTCGACAACAGACATCTGTATTTATTGTTTGATTACGTTCTCAAAGTTTTAAAATAAATTACTTCGTTCCACCAAAAAGATATCTGGAACGGGGCGCGACTTCGACCTCTCTGAATTAATTCGCGCGTTCCCCAAAAAAATTTAATTAAAATAATCTCAAAACAATATGTAACAAAAATGGACCAAACAAATATTTCATGGTTCAATTTTATTCAGTATCAATAAACGTCAAACTAAGGCTAAGCGTACATACTCGATTATTACCGCGACTAAACAATTGAGTAGAAATCGATGAATCCCTTGATTTCTGCTCAACTGAACTGTTTAGTTGCTGGAAATGGGCGTATAGTCAATCAGTTGCCAATAAGATCTCCCAGCATTCATGTGCGAGCTCCATATAACTGAACGGTCGCGGATCGACTGTTTAGTCGTATGTATGCGCACGCCAATACAGCGCAATGTACGTAAGCTGTAGACCGATAGATGTTCAACTGTTTTGTCAAAAGACGATCGATGAAGTTTTATGATTTTTTTGTCGAGCAACTATCGTGTCGATAATATGCGCACTCCCATATGATTCAGTAGTCTTTTGACATACAGCTAAATAGTCGAGCGATTAAAAATTGTATGTATGCACCTAACTTTAAAATCAAATGTTCGAAATTTACAAAATGTTCTTTCACATTTCAGTTGGTAGATACAATCTTATTGTTTCAATCGAGCAAACAAATAAAATTTTAAAATATCAAAAATAAATGTACTTTTAAAATTAGCAATATTAACTTGGTGGTTAAGATTCATATTTTTTATTTATTATCTTAGTTTAATAACCACAATTGAGTTTAAAAAACATCTACCGGTTTCGGAAAACACCTTTTCCTTCTTCAGGATATGTCAAAACTAATTAAAAATATATATAATATGGATAAATAGAAAAACAATGCTATATTTTTAGTTAGTTTTGACATATCCTGAAGAAGGAAAAGGTGTTTTCCGAAACCGGTAGATGTTTTGTAAACTCAATTGTGGTTATTAAACTAAGATAATAAATAAAAAATAAAAATAAATGTAATCAAATTTAATTTCTTCCGTCTTTTCTAGTGAACTATTTACATAACGGCAGTCTTTGTAGCCCAGTGGGAATGATATTGGCTTCTCATACCGGGGGCTCCCGGTTCGTTTCCCGGTGAAGACACAATACATCTATGTAATTACTTTCTCAAACATCGTTTTTTTTGTGATGTGTTTCATTATAGGAATTGGGCATCATGGCGCGATGTAGTGTTAAAAATTAAAATTAAATAAATAAAAATTTAAAAATATACAAAACAATGAGAGTCCTAACTAACTAACCTATCTTTTAAAATTAATTCTGATGTAATCGTCGCCACAAATATGATTTATTTTCAGCTGCGGAAGTTGCCTTTCACATCATCGTCATTCAAAATCAAAAAGTATAAAACGTGCCATTTATACTGATAAACTATACCCACGTTTGTAGGAGTTATATTTATATACTTTTTCTACAATATTTGGTAAAAACAAATGTGTTGATTTTGAAACAGAATAAAGTCTGTTTGGCAGAGCATTATTTTGGGGAAATAAATCTTGATAGAGTGGGACATGAGATAAATACACAAGATCTTATGAACTGGTTAGCTAATTCTCTCATAGCCGTTTGTTATATTCTCGCAATAGTTGACGTCTTAGATAGAGGTAGATATAATCAGTGGCGTGCAGTAGGTATAGATTTAGGATATGCTATTATCAATGATATTTTACAATCATATATAATATATGTACTTTCGTTTATACGATCCTACCATGTATTTATTTATAATTTTAGAGTACCATTAATAGTGTTTTTAAAGTTTAAGTTTTATCGTGAAATAATACTTTCTTATCCATATAAAAATGTAAGAACATTTTTAAAAATACTTAATAACTATAGAAAATAATTATTTTTATTAAAGGCTGACGTAGAAAATTTTCCCAAATCAAAAACCAATCCATGCACCAAATTTAAAGAACGATTATGAAATCAACAGTAAGATAGTAAAATTCCCAAATTAGTAAAAGAGGAAGTAGACACTTCAATGATTTGCACGCAGTTATATCACTTTCTAATGTTATTCTACTGTTATATAACGGCTCCATATAAAACGGATCAACAGAAAGGAATTTTCAATTCAGTAAATAGCCATTTATATGACTTGAGTAATTCACTAGCTTAAAGACAGAACTGAGTAATGTAAATAGCACGATGCGGTGAATAAAAAAGAGCGCCATGAGTACAGGAGTGATAGTTCGTGAGTTTTTAGAACTAAGCCATTGAAGTCTCTATTGGTACACAGATGGCGCTAATTACAAAATAATGTTTTCGCTTATGTTAATCCAATTTTTAAATTTATATTTGTTTCCCAGAATTTTTAGTTATGCACAGCTTGTATACACTGCACGCCCCTATATATAATACAATTCTATCGTATGCGCGAATTCTTATTGTCACCTATTTTCATCCAGCCCGTCAGTTCCTAACCTCTTGACTATAATTAATCTCGAGTATAATTTTCTCCATATTTGTGAATTAATCTTTTTAATAAAAAAGTCACTATATCGCAGTGAAGATCAATCCGATTTGGAATTATGACTCGATTACGACTATTGTGCTCGGATCATTGGATATTATTCTTGTGAACGTTGGAATATTTAAATTTGTGTGGATATTACTTCTGTGGACGTAACAACCTTATGATTGTGAGTGCTCCGGGAAATCAGGAGTTGAGGAGTCGGCGTCATCATTTAGTGAGTCGAGCTTGTTCTTCTTCCGTTCCATCACGTCTGTGGTCCAGCTATTTATAACATTCTTGGTCCATCTTGTTACCATTTAATTCTCACCATATATCCACTTGTATCATCGTCCATTCCATTGCAAATCTTACCATCGAGATCGAAATACAATTTGTTAACATAACGGATATTCAGCGGAAAAATTTCATAATTAAACTGTAATTGCTCGTAAACCATCAGGGTGAGGTAAGTAAGAAGGGTATTGTCCGACGCGCGTGATTTGCGGGTTTGCTAATCACAATGAGTCACGCGTTCGCGGTTGAGCAATATTTAAAGCGCGATGATTCATTGATTCGTGCGCGTCGCGCTTTTTGTATTCACTTTAATATTCGACAACTAAGTGATGGGCCGAGCACGCAACTTATCTAGTGTTAAAAGTTTAGAAAAGAAAGGACAATGGTTAACCAAACTCCTCCGGGACCATTTACGTCAGCAGCAATGCCAGAACATGTGGCTCAAGTTCGACGTGAAATTATGCACAATCCGCGTAAATCGATAAAGAAGATTGCAGCCTTTACTGGAATAAAAAAATCAACAGTGCACGTTATTTTGAAAAATATACTACAGATTCACCCATAAAAACTTGGCAACTTGGCTTGATAATTGACACTTCGGTCACCGGACCTTACACCGTGTGACTTTTTTTTATGGAGATACCTCAAGTCGAGATTTTACAGCAACAATCCTCGAACAATTCAGATCCTACAAGAAAGTATCCGCTGTGAAATTGCAGCCATTGAACAAACGCTTTGCTCTCGCGTGTTCGCAAATTTAAGAGTCCGATTGCAAGAGTGTTTTGAGAGAAATGGACAGCATTTAGACAATGTTGTTTATAAAACATAAAATCCGCTTCATTAAAGTCTATTTTGTATGAGTAAAATATTAGAATAAGAGTGTAGATTTTTTTTACTTAATTTAATATTAAATATTTGAAAATTTTCCGCTGGACACCCTTTCATTATCCCCATCATATATAAATAAATACCTAAATTAAATAAGATTAATTAATAATTATCGTGCAATTTTATATACTTACCATCGGGATATTACAGAATTTTTTTTTAAATCCTTGGTCCTTTTTTCATTTTTTCTCTGTACCTAATTTGTTTTAATCATGTTATAAAATCGCATTATTACAAATAAATATATATTTATTTAAAAATTAAATAAGAGATTCATTAGCTCATTCTTTTACAGATATTACAATGATATATACATTACTCATTTTTAAGGAAAACATATTTTTGTAATCAGTTGCATTTTCGGAATGTAGTTCTGTGGGATTTTAATACAAATTAAATTAATCGACTAGAAAAAAGATGTTGACGTAGTGTAATAGGTCAGCACATTTCCCGGATAGGAAGGGTTCCTGGTGGTTTCCGGGCAGCAACAAAAATACTTTTTCGATACATTGATTTTATCTGTGCATCTTTCTTATTGATACATTTAATTTAGATTAAAATATCACAAAACTATATTTTGAAAAACTGCAACTTCACAATAATAATGCGTTCTCATTAAAAATAATTTTACTTGTATTAAAATAGCTCATTATTTAACTTAAAGGTTAGAATTATTTTACCCTTTGAAGGTAACACTCGTTATACACTAGTAAAAGGTTACGGTTTAAGAACACAGAGCACATATGTTGTAAGTTACGTAAATTATTTTTATCAAATTAATTGTGATCCCGCTTATCTTAATAAGAACGGAGGTTGTATGGAGGTTATAAAATAACTACGTATCTTTCCAGTGTTATCTCTTTGTCGTATAATACAAGGTGTATTCTAGGACCCAGGGTATACTCGCTATGGTCGTATCTAAGGCAGCAATCCAAAGAATCCAGCACCACGAATGTAGTACCCAAATACAATTTTATAAAGCCTTTTTTTGTTAAATTTTATGAAAGATAAATTCAATTAAAAGCACTGAAAGTGTATAACGAACAAGCAACTGAAATAAGAAAAGAAATAAAGCTTATTGTAAAAATGTAGGTATGCGAATTTTAATGATAATTGTGTTATAAAATGAAAACAAATAGGTTTATTTTTTGTACAAATAGTATTATTTATTTTAATGATAATTGTGTTATAAAATGAAAACAAACTCACTAAGAAAGGGGAAAAATAAAAAATCTATTTATAAAAATACATAGTTATCATCGGAAAATATTTTCGCGATAGATTTTTTCGGTGATCTAATTTGTTTTAATTATTAATGAATTATTTTATGAAATTGCAGATCAAAATAAATCGTATTTTATTTAAAAAATTGTTATAAATTTTACATTATTTATATTATAATATGTATTATTTTATAAATATCAGATATCTCATAGAGACAAAGCTATTTTTATTATATTTAATGGAAAATATCTAGAAGTATGGGGTAATTACAGGGCTTACGACCTGTCTTCGGTTGGCTTAAGTGATCACTTTATATAAATATAACGTTCACCATTCTCGTTCCATCAATCTTCACATCTATCAATATCTTTTGAAAGTTGTATATATTTATATAAAGTGATCACTTAAGCCAGCCGAAAACAGATCGTTAGTCCAGTAACTACCCCATACTTCTATATATTTTCCATTTAATATAATAATAATAGCTTCGTCTCTATGAGATGTCTGGTATTTACTTAATAACAGTGCCTTTGTAGGTAAAAATTCATTAATTGTGTGTTCTTGGACGTAATCAAATATTGCTGTATTATTATTATTTTTTTTTTTAAATCTAATAATAATGAAATATTAATTAAAAATATTATTTTGAAATTAATGTTTGACCTAATGTAAGACGCCAGCTTGGTGACTCAAGTAGTTAGGAAATTGATCCTCGTTTCGGTCTGGGACCACCACTTTAAATTTGTTTTACGTAAAACAAGTACATCAATAAATCATAAATATCATTGTACTATACATTTAAAAAAAAAGTTTTCTTTTCAATCATAATAGTTTGTTTTAAATTTGATTTATTATCATAATAGGTATCTAGTTTCTGAAAAAAAAAACACTAAAAGCTGCCGACATACAGTCTTTTGTCCTTGTATCAGCACAAATTATTTCGTGTATCATGCGCACTCTTAAATCGTTAATCTTTTGAGAACCATCAAAGACATTTTCTCATATTGTTATTTCAGTAACTATTTCAATAATTGTATCTTCAGTGAAATGTGCACACATGGTAGAAAGGTCACAAATAATTAGATACCTTTTTTGGAGAGGTCATTGAAGAGCTCTTGATTTAGGACCCTTTTAAGTAAATATGGATTACAATTTATTTGAACATGTGCCTATATAACCCATGTTCTTTGAAATATATTTATGTAATATTTTTGTATTCCTCGCGTTAGTTTATTCTACTTTGTTATGTAATACGTTTCATATTTATCTTATCTCGCTACGTCATAAATTTGAAACCAGATAGTATTCGGGTTATGTTGTACTATTTATCATACAATAGGATAGTTTGTCTCTATAGTTTCTTTCCGTCATATTTATTTTAATAATAAATTAATATTTTAGATAATCGGATACTTGAATTTTGTTTTTTAAGAGAATGATTTGTTTGACATAAATGCTCATAATAAATGGATTATAAGAAACAAATAAACGAACGGACAAAGTGTTTTCATTTAACGTGAAACAAAATTCTAGTCACTAATTTTCTTTCTGACTTTAACTGTATTTCGGAATATCTAAATCGAGACAGACTGACAACACATACATTTAGAAAAATGGGTAGAAATGGTAAAAAAATTTAAAGTGAGTTGTACCAAATTAGTATCATTCAAGGCTAAATATTGTTTACATAGAAAAATAGTATTTCCTACAATATCAGGACATGAGTTGGCCAAGATGACGATCAAGACACGTTATGAGTAATGGTAATAATTCTCTTAAAATCAAAATTCAATTAACCAATTATCCAAAATATTAACATATTATTAAAATAAATATAAATGAAATAAACCATAGAGAAAAATCACAAAGACAATACAATTCAATGAGGAAAGCATGATTCAAGTCATGAAATAATAAGATCTAAGAACTATGGCTTTGGTCTATACGTGTTAACAAACGTCTCACTGCCTGTAGCACTATCCAAAAATCTGAAGACTTAATGAGAATAAAATATTTAAACTCTTTGTTATTACATTTATTATTTTTTTATATTATACACGTATTTATTTTTATTGCACTTCACTTGATTTCACAATAATTAATAAATTTAATGTATTTGCCAAATTTGAAACATTTTTTTTGATAAGTATTATTTTATTCATCGTCATTTTCATTCCCTTATCCTAGGAGGATCGGGTACCTGATGTCTCGATAAGGCGCTTCCATCTTCCGATGTCTCTTGCGCCGCTTCGATACTTGCTGATCGAACAAGACCCTACCAGTTTTCATAGAGGCTTTGTTGCTGTTCATTTAACCTTTTTTTCATTTTAAAGGGTGGGTGTTTGCTGTCTCTCCCAGTGCGTCTGTTCTCGTGTATATTTTATCTATAAATTTATTATTGTTACTTTTATGTGCATTTGATTTCTTTCTGCCTTATGTTCCTATTCTTGTAAATTGAACCAATGTTATAATAACTAATTTGCGTTTCTTGTTTTACTAAATAAATGTATCTGCTGCACTGTACAAACAATGAGTGGTCATTGGTTAATAGTCGTGCCGTGTTGCATTGCCGCTAAGTATGATTGCCAAATAGTGTTAAACAATCCCAACATGACGGTGAATATAAAAGTCTGATATGGGAGCTTTTGCTCATAAAGTTGTCCTGGGTAAGCGGTTGGTCATTATTCACTGTTCATTCCAGCTGAGTCTGAGATGATCCCTCGGCTGCCCTTCTTCCGAAGTCACTAAGATGAAACATCTCGGTGATCGTTACTCTGGTGTCCAAGCCACCTTAATTGAAATCTTTGTATATTATATGTTGTACTCTTCCTACGTCCTTAATATAACTCGTTTAAGCAGCTCGGATTCTCGATCTCGCTCTCTTTATAGGAATTCATGTTTGTCAACTATATATTAAAGTGGACTAATAGCATTATAATGGATGTCTTGGTCTTGACATTTATCTCGTTTTCTTTACGACTGCACTATAAAAGGAACACACCACTAGCACTACTAGTTTTAACAACCAAAATCAATAAAATTTCTGGAAGATAAATTTATAGAATGTTATTGTAGCGCATCTACTATGTTTGCCGGAAACCATGTGGGTGGATTCGTTCCGCTTCTGAGATATAGAGTTGTTGGCGTAAAACTGCGGCTGGAGTTTAGCACTTAGCGCCAGCTCTCTAGTTCAAGCGGCGCTCTCATAGAAGGCTGACTCCTCGACCAGAGAATGATATCGACTGCTTATTTATATGTTTATGTTTATTTATATGTTTGTATTATATTATTATTATAAAAAAAAAACTATATACGTAATTTTCTTATGCCAATCCATGTTGCATAGCGTTCCGATTCCCTGAAAGAGTTGAATTTAAATTGCGCTGGTTGATGTATAAGGCGAAACACAACATGGCGCCTCTATATCTTCAAGAATTTTGTATCTCAGACAATTTGAATGGTATACGTCACACCCTCAGGTCAGCCTCTACTTCAGCCGCAGAAAGGGTTATAGAACTGACCGACGGTTTCCAGAAGTCTAAATTTAGTGAACGGACATTTGCGGTGGCAGGCCCAAGAGCGTAGAATTTTTTTCCCTCTGTCATAAGAAACAGTGCATCAGAGACTTTATTTAAGAAGAAACTAAAAATGCACCATTTCAAAAAGTCATTTCCATAAGTGAAAATAACAATTTTTAATGTTAAAAACAAAGATAATTACAGGATTATAAAAAGTCTTGAGGTGAAAATTTTTACGAAATTGGCGTTATACAAATTATCCATCATATTATTATAGCAACACAAAACAAACAAATATTGACGCCTGGCCATGGTTAGATGTGATGTTAATTATATCAAGTGAGAGTGTACGATTATCCTGTCAAAGTAAACTATTTTTATATATAAATAGTTTTAAAATAAATTAAGGTTATTAAAAATAGGGTTTCCTATGATAATTGATTAGTTAATTCTAGTACAATAATAAAAAAAAGTTAGTTTCTCAATTCGATAAGTTTAAAAAAAATACATTGATTATTTCAAATAAAATAAAATTCGAATTGTTTAGATAAAATGATGTAATTTTTAAACGTCTTTAATTGGTCTGGCATATAAAAAAATATTTATTCAAATTTGCTGTCTTTTCCAATCAAATGTTCGTGTTTAACATTCTGAAATTTAATGTGGTATTTCCATAATATGTCGTTTTTCGATATCGAATATGTGGTTAAATTTATAGCTTACAACTGCAAATGATAAATGGATTACCATTAGGTGTACCTATCCATAAATGTGTCGTTAATAACTTTTCAATAATGGTGAAAATTATCGCTCGGTTTATGCGGCCACTGAGCATACTTACCTACGTTATGCGATCAACTAGTTCAGTTCTATTACCTACTTAATATATCTAGTCAGTTCTATTTTATACTTATTAAAAATAATTTAATCCTATTTTTTTTATGATTTAATGAGAAAGTAAAATTTGTCTAACTTTATCTGTAATAAAATAATTGTATTGTGAAACTTTGAATAAATTTAGAGTGATAATATATTAACTCGTTTTGACTCGTTAAAAACTTTTTCAGTACAATCTGCCAGAGCTTCCAACGGGAAATAATAATTGATAAAGCTGTCTACTGGCAATGCAACTGGGTTCAATTCCCGACAGTTCGATAGATTTTATTTTTGATAGATATCTATGTGTATCATTTCTGAGTGACTTAGGTAAATTTAAAAAAATATATTTTGTAACAAAGAAGTTAAAGTAATATATATTTAAAATATTAGAAATCGTATAAATATCAAGTTGGGAAAGTTTTCAAGTCGATGATGCAAAAATATCAGTTACAAAACTTTTAAACTATATCTAATAGGTGTGCATTAAATTTATAACGATAAGTATTCTAAACAAAAGATATCTCATACAGACGAAACTTTTTTTATTATGTTTAATGGAAAGTATATGGAAGTATGAGTAATTACAGGGCTTAGGTCTTGTCTTTGGCTGGCTTAAGTGATCACTTTATATAAGTATAATGTTCACCAATTTTTACCCACCAATCTTCATATCTATCAAATTTTCGAAAGTTATATATATGTTAATATGTACACACACTTCGGGTACCACTACACTATCATTTTCTTTGGATTAAATTTGATAATTCATTTCTCTGAAACAGCATATATATCACCATGAAAATCTAATCATTTTTTAAAATTATTTGAAGCAATATTCTGTAATATGTTTTTAACACTAGAATACGGCTGAAAAATCAATATTTTTAAATTTTATCATTTTTTTATTTTTACTAGTATAATATTAGTAATATTTGACTATGCCCAAGAACATACAATCACTGGATTTTCACTGTTATTAAACAAATAATAAATATCTCATAGAGACAAAGCTATTTTTTATTATATTTAATGGAAAATATATGGAAGTATTGGTAATTACAGGGCTATCGACCTGTCTTCAGCTGGCTTAAGTGATCACTTTACATAAATATAACGTTCACCAATTCTCACCCATTAATCAATTATTAATTTTGACAATAAACTAGTAACAATTGAATACATGTTGTAGACGTTAATTCGCATTCTGTTAACAGAATTATTTATGGTTTAAAATTCATACTCACGCGTAAATATGCGTATATATTGTTAATAATACCGTTAACATGAAATCACATAAATTTTCATTATATTTTAAAATTAAGCCGATGCGCTTGTACTATGACAATGGGATTAAACTTGTATGGTTGCTAACGGATTCATATTTCCAATTTTGTTGGCGAAGGTGGGTGTTCTGTGTACTAACAGCCAGATATTCTTACTTTTACTACTTTTGAGTATTTAAATAATCACATACATTACAGCAATGCTTTTAGCGGTCACTCGACAAAATTAGGGACAAATTATCGAAGCCCATTTCACGTGTTTCATTCACCCTCATCAGCTCTGATGATGATCAGCGAGTAAATAATGCCATCTTCGTCTTTTGACGATATGGGCAATCCAGATCTAAATCCAAATACACCAATTCATCCAACGTCAAATGTCCAAGCCTTGTAGTCCATCAACATTCTGCTTCACTGTATCCGCCCATCATTCTTGGGACACCTAGTGGGTTCCTGTAAATAAGATATTATGAAGAGTCCTGGATTTCTAACTTCTTAAAATGTGGTCTTACTTTTCGTGATCTAATAATTATTGCAATTATTTTGGGCTATTAGAAAATCTCTTAAGGACGCGCTTTCAAAAACAATTAAAATTTTCGTATTTTTTTTACGAAAATGTGGGTTTTTATTATTCAATTATATTAGAGGTTATACACTAGATTTATATACTTTTTTTAAAACTATTATTAAAGGACCTTTACACCAATGCAAAACTAATAAATAGTATGTTACTTGGCATAATTAAGATTATACAAGCATCGATAGAAAAATCGCGACCATTAAATTTATTTTCAGGGTGCCATAAAATTGCCTTAATATAGAAAGTCCTTGCATACATGAAATATGTTTTCTTATAATCTTGAAGCCAACATTACAAAAAAATTAAATTAATAGCGTTTTAAGCCATTTAATTTGCACTACATATGACAAATTTTCGATATTTATAAAACTCTTAGTGTTAGAGAATACAAATTATTTTAAATAGTTTATTATATGTAATTATACGCTCTGAGGCTTCAGCTACTATTTAAAATCAAGTTTTATATCAAAAACACAATAATTTTTTACTAAATAATATTTTTATTGATTATATTAATAAGTGCTTTTATTGTTATTTAATCGGCGATTTGAAATAAATAACATCCAGTTTATTAGGTTTACATTAGT
The DNA here is from genome assembly GCA_022840565.1 of Eubasilissa regina. Taxonomy (NCBI): domain Eukaryota; kingdom Metazoa; phylum Arthropoda; class Insecta; order Trichoptera; family Phryganeidae; genus Eubasilissa; species Eubasilissa regina. The sequence goes on from JAINEB010000019.1 coordinate 3,205,906, forward strand.
TTAAAAGTCTTATCTATGTAATAGTTTTTAAAAAAAGTTAAATCCAGTGTATAACTTCCGATGTAAATAAATAATAAAAATACACGTTTTCGTAAAAAACGCGCAAATATTAATTATTTTTAAAAGCGAAGTCTTATAGATCTGATTTAGTGCGAACAAACCATAAGTTTTGGACGAAACTTGCTCAAGTGTTGCAGGGAGAATTTTGTTTTTAAATATAAAGATAGATTTTTATTGTTTCTCTTTAAGGCTCCAGACATCGCTTCCTTATACAACTATTAACTCAAAGGTTCAAGGTATGTTGTGAATTCAGCATTTAGTCTGTTCGGTTTTGTGGTGCGAAACGGGTGACGTTTTCACTCTTAATCATTTGGGTGATTTCCAAAGAAAGGTCATTATTTTCAAAAATGTTGAATCTTTATTTGAATAATATCAAATAAAAACCGAAATATTATTTCTCCAAATTATTAGGTAGACAGTGCAATGGCGGTTATAGATTTCTTCGTCGACTTGTTTAATTTCGGGTCTGGACAACTAGAGTCTCATTTAGAATTAACAATCCCTACGCGTAAACCAACATGGAAGGGTTACTTTTACTTTTTGCTGTTGTTTTATACCTAACTCACTAAAAACACATGTACTAAGACAAGTAGCGTTTATAAAGACGCACTTGTAACAAGAGAAATTAAATATAAATAAAATAAATTGAATGTAACGTAGAAATTTTTTAAAACGTAGTATAAATATAGATTGTAATAAAATGTAAAGAAATAGCATTATTATAATACAAGATATAATATATTATATTGTAATATATATATATTGTAATAAGATGAGATATGTATATAAGATATTTTCAAAAATAATTACTACGATGTTTAAAAAGATTTAAATAATACATAGCACATAGAAACGAAGGAAAATATTTTTTTTGTAGCATAAATAGTATATATGAAAAAATAAAGGTAATTGCTTTACTCGAAATAGTCTGTTCTAAAGTAATTATCCGTATAGTTTTTAAAAGTTGTAAATGTTAAGAGGTAAGTAAGTTTAATGTTAGTACATTATGAAAAGTTATGTGAAAAAAGTATAATCAGAAGTTTTAAAACGACATTGAAAAAATGTTATAAAAATATTATTGTCAGTAATATACAATAGTGGGAGACAAAAATGTGTGGATAGTTAGGTCAGCGCAAATGACAAATTAGTTTCATTTTTCTTTCTACCCACATCACTTCAAGGCCTAGTGGCAATTTGTTTAATATTCTCGGCGCACAAAATAAAAAAGTTCGTTGAGCGAATTTGGATATAAAATAAGAACTAACATTACCGCAACACAAATGCATCAATGCATCTCGATTTATTTAATCAAATAAGTGATTCCTTCGAAATCATAAAAGATATCGGCTTCAACCCTTAAATCGTGGTATTTATCAACCGCCCCCTTGCCTTATTACAATCGCTTTATTCCGGAAAGTTAACAAATGCCCGGCCAGCGACTGAGGGTGGCCACCACTGGAGCATGAACAGTTTAGCGCTCGTGTGATTTTTAACAACGTCGATTTAACATTTTTACGACGTCGATAATTCCAGCAATCTGAAGCCAAAGAAGTTGTTAACGGGGCCGGACTCGACTGCGAACCGCAATAATATATATTGCGAATCTTAAAGAGGCGATATTACGTAATAAATTACCCCGTTTTGTAAGAAGTATAATTTCATACGAGTTCTTTAAATAAAAATACTTTATTTAACTTTTTTTTTAACACCTTAATTAAATAATTATACTTTGTGATTAAAATTCATTATTTGTATTTGTTAACATTGTTTTATTAACCATTTATTGAGTTTAAATACATCTACCACTTATGGAGTTTAAATACATGCAAAATTGACAATCTCAGTTATTTATCAAAACCATGACCATTTTCTATTAAATGATTGGAAAATTTTTAAAACCCTCTATTGTTCAATCATCTCAAATGCTCCTTTACTCTTATATTAGAATTTAGACCCGTTTTATCAATACAAAATGTAGCACAATCCTTGCAACTATGTTTATAGACAATAGTGGGTTAAACATTTTTTTGTAAATAAAATATAACCAGAGGAAAAAATTAAATAAGGATATGTTAGATGAATTACTTGGAAGTATATAAAGAATAAAATATATATAAAGAAAAATCAATCTTTCGAAAAGATAAACAATTTTTACTTACAACTGTAATTATGGTAATCCTCTAATGATATATACTATTGTATATACGTTCAAACAGAATAATATGTCTGCTTTTTACTAAACATCGTGTGACACACAATTGTTGATTGAATAAAAGAAAATTAAGGAAAATAATTCTGAAAAGGTTTCGTAGAAATTACGAGATGGAGAAAAAAGTAAACTGTAGCTGATTGAACACAAAAAGGCTGAGCTTAGTTATTTTTATTGCCGGGGAAACTTGGAGAAGTGCGTTCACCACCCTACCGCCCGACCGCCCTACCACCCGAGCTTGCCACCCTCGCCCCTCAATGGCGGAGCCTTCTATTGTGTGCTCGCCTGTTATTGAAATAATAAAAAATGTATTGGTAATGCAGAAAGAATTCTTCGCAATTCGACTTCTCTCCCGGCTACGAGATATCATTTTTCATATTGATGTATTGGGACAAGACTCGGGACGAAGTTTCAAGTGATAAAGTTGTATGAAGTTCTCGGATTACATTGTTATCATGTCCTAGTTTTTTTTATCCACCCCGTTTCTGCAAATTGTTTGGCTTTATTTGACTTTTGAAAGTAAATAATCATAATAATTCATCGGCAGATATTTGCCGGAGTTGCGCATTTATAAGTGACGGAAAAATAAATTTATTTAATAATGATATATTTTTTTTCATCAAATTTACTTCAAAATTTTGATCAGTACATTAACTAATTTTAATTTTTCTTAGAAAAGCACTAAAAAGCGCCATAAGCGACCATAAAAAAAATCGTATTTGAGTATGATGACGTACTCGTCAAAAGTTAAACTTTTTAATTGGTGTACTCAAATATATTACAAGATTTTTTTTATACAAGATCATTTCGGAATCAATTGCATATTTTAATATTTTTTACACACTCTACTATTTTTTTATATTATTTAAAATACATTATGAAACTACTAAAAAACACGCATATATATATATATATATATATATATATATATATATATATATATATGCGTGCATTATTTCAATTACTTTCCAATTTAATTGATGAACAATAAATATAACAAATATAAAAAATGTATCTAATAAAAATAAATTATTAAATTTTTCTTGAATACGCAAAGTTCTATGTTAAGATTTTTAATAATTTATTTATATTTAATAATGGATTTCATTAATTTCTAGGAAAAATTATCTTTTCATAAAAATTATTTTCTAAATTCTAATTGAATTTTTTAGGTCAATTTATTTACAGAGTTCATGTTATAGCATGGAATTCGTATACAAATTGTAAATATCGTAGAATTGAATCATGAACACATAGAACGATATATATATATATGTTACATTTAAGATTTCTTCGAGCACTAGTATGTGGAACTAGCGTGTCTTCAAGGTTAGGTTAATTCTTCTAGATTATATAGTCTTTAACTGTATAACCGTACTTTTTTGCTGGATATATGAATCTCTCATCGATTAGATATAAATCAACTTGATTGTGGAAGATTTATTAGATGCAGAAGATGCGAAATTGTACGGTTGTACCGTAATTTTTTGAGATAACGACTTCACATTGCTGAATTGTCCGCCTAGAAATCATCTAAAAACATGCGATCTAACCTAGAAGAGACACCAGTTTCATATATAAATAGAAATATAAATTTAAATATAAATAGAGATATAGATATAAATATAAATATAACTATAAATATAAAAATAAATATAAATATAAATGGATCAACATCATCCATACTCCTAAGTATGAAAAATAATATATTTACGTCGACTTGATTCAATTGTTGACCTTACTCTAAAAGATTATTTAAAAAAGCCTTCATAAAATTCAGATATTAAAAAAAACGATATTTAATAAATACGATAATAGCCCATAGCTTCCGTTATATGGTATTCATTATAGCAAAATAAAAATTATGAGTTAACATAAAAAAAATTATGCAAAAGGAAATTTATTCTTTGAATTAAGATTTACTAACACGTGACCTAAACCCAAATTTCCGGCGAAATTTATTGAGCGATATTTTTTTTTGGTCGAAAAATATGGGTTTTTGAGGATAATATTGTGCTGTAAACATTATATAATATTCATGAGCGTTCAAAACACTGCCTATATTTAAATCAAAGCTTTTTGATTCCAAAGGTAAAACCGTATTAATTTTTCCATATTTATCTATACGCGGGTGTTTTAAAATAACGCGAATATAAAATTGTTTTATAATAAATTTAGTAGTCTTCCCTGGTGTCGTATTGGTTAGATCTTAAGAAAAATACTACGCATTGTAAATGGCTTTATGACGCAACTAATGTGAAGTATACTCGTACAATCAAAAACTTTTGTATCTAGAACAAATCGATAACGATCGAATTAAAGCTGAATAAATTAGCATTTATTGTTTCACTTACAATTTGAGTAGCTTGTTGGTGTAGTGGTCAAAACGTTGGCCAAGTGACGTTGGTCCAGGGTTCGCGCCTCGTTCCAGGACACCAGTAAGTTAGTCTTATTTTCATAGCACAGAGCGTTTAGCTTAGTTTGAAAATAGTAAGAATATTGATGTGACATACATTCCGTGTATGCATCACTATCAAAAAAAAAATCAGATTTCGTATTTTGATAGGTAAATAAATAATTAAATAAAATAAACAAAAAACAATTAAGAAAATGCTCAAAAAATATTTTAACTACGTTTCATTCTCAAAATCTTGATCTTGATAAAGTATATATATATTTTAGGTAAATTTCGATATTAAAAATAGTAGGGTTATACGAAGCAACTTTCTGAAATTTCCAATCTGCTTTCTTCAATAATGTCCATCAGACCTCGATACTAAAAGTTATATCCAAAATTATTTTTAATTTTTAAAATAATTTGTAAATTTATATTGATTTTCAATAAAAAAGTAATTCTAGTGATATGATACCACAGGATTCCATAAAATGGGAGATATCATTTCCTTAAACAAACATATTAAATATACCTGATTCTTGCAGCGAGCGGCGGAAAGATTTTTTAAGTAATTTTGTAGATTGGTTAATCATCGATATAAGTAACTAATACCTAGAACGAGTTCTCTGAAAAAATAAAATAATTAAGCATTACTTATAGTGTCCCCATTTACTAATTCCGACAATCTTTTCTATTTAAGAAAATATACCTAATGAACAAATGACACTTTCTTACAATGTAATGTATCAGATTCCTTTTAAATTTATCTACGTATCACACACAGAAAAATATTGAGATATATAAATTTATGATTATTTATTAATTATTAATTAAATTAAATATAATTATAAAATAATAATAAAATAATGTCTAAGTAAATAAAATTTTTAATAATACCATTAAATAAACAATTGTGATTATATTAAGAAGTCAGTAATATAACTGATAGAATATGAATATGGTGTACGCGGTGGCCAAATTTGAATAGTATTGAAGAGCAGGTAAACCGGATTGTAAACAACATTTTTTTTAAAACGTCAAGAAATAACTGCCTTAAAAATATAAACAAAGTTCACAACCTTCACATAATGTTGTTATTAATTGAAAGGAACTTTACCAATTAAAGCGTGGGAAGGTTTTGTTTGTAAAGAAATGAAACACCAGGGTAGCGAGCCAATTACTGTGAATTAAAACTTACAACTCAATTAAAACCATAACTGCTATAACACCTGCGGCTTTGTCCAGGTCTAGTTAATAATATTTGCATTTTAGATAACGCTTTGTTCTCGAAACGAAGTTGTTGTGTAATTTGAATTGATAATACCATATTAAATTGTTCACATTGTAACTGTTGCTAATGAATATTTCGGAGGTTTCATTGGTATGATGCTTATTACTATTATTATTGATATTATTGGTACATCTAAAGGAAATTTGTGTTAAATACAAATATTTAGGTACTAAATAACAACAAGTTACAAGTATACACCAGAATAGATATAGGTACCCACTTCAACTAAAATACACGATATATATAATATAATATATAATAAAATACTAAATTAATGTATTAATTATAAATATATACATATAAAATCAATTTTGTCGAAAAATATTGTTTTAGCGTCACCGGGATTCGAACCTGGATCTTCATTTCCAATCCGGGGAAGTGCACTACCTTTGTGCTATAACGCCAGTATTTTTCTTGACAAATTTTCGAATTTATATGTTACATTTTTCAAATTAATACACCTGTCGTTCCATTATTTGAAAGCCATCTACATTATTTTTACAGAATCTCAAATACCTTTGAGTAAACCGACTTGCAGACGTCAGAATTATCAATTCATTTTTATTAAATTTTTGGACACATTGATACAACATTATTATTAAGGAATTATTATTATTATTTTCCTTAATAATATATAATATGTTTCGGATTCGTAAAATATATTTTTGGCGCATCTTGCGAATCAGCCGCGACTCATGTTATTGACACCTTCCCACGTCCAAATTCACACCCATAACCTTTCCTTAATGCTCGTCTTTAGTATAAAATATGACCTTGACGTCAGTAGACGTCAATGTGACCGATATTTGTTCGATCGCGACAGCGTTCGCGGTGTGGATTTGTTCAGCTCCAGTGCACCAGCGCTGTATTTATGATCTGGTGTTTGGTGATCACATAGTGTTTTTTTTGTTGTTTCTTGTGTGCCGCGGGTGAAGTTGTAATTTTGCCGTCATACACAAGGTCAGGCGAGCAGTCCTTTCGAATCCCAGTTCTTCGAGACCACTGATCCTTCGACTGGAACCCCTAACTAATCGACCCTTATCTCCCATATCCAGGTTTCCTTATTTACCTCCTTTGTCCCCCCAACAGCGATTCCGATTTACGACCGGAATCGTCGTAATCAAATCCGCGGGATGCGCGACCCGGAAATCGCGCAATTTGTTCATTAGATCCTATCGGCGCAGGATTTACGTCTTCTTTACATAATAAGATTAACCTTTCTTCTCCGATGATGTAAACTGAGTTGACATTGCTTTTAATTATGTGAATATCTCTGTAAATATACAAAACATATCTCTGTAAATACATTTTAGATGTTTTTTTTGTAATATATTTATGTATAGAATAAAATAATTACAATATACAAATATTTATCATACGCAACAGTGAATAGGACCCACCACTTAACAGGACCATTTATGAGCAAAAGCTCCCATATCTGTCCTTCTCATTCGCCGCCAGGTTGGCATTTTTTAATACTACAAAGATGAGCATGCTACGTCTCAGATCTTCACAGCAAGACGGAGGCATGGATCGGACACCAAAACCAACACCATTCACTGTCCAATTCAATGCTCATACCCAAGAAAATTTATTAACATTACACATATATGAAAATGGAAATATTTAACAGTGCACAGAAAAAGAACAGTAAAGATGAAAAACATAAATCATCCCCACAAAGAGTAAAGAAAAGAAAATGTATACCAAACACAAAAATAAATACATTTATTTACTTCCGGCTAGGAAACCAAGACCGGTAGATATCTGATTAAAATAAAAAGGCTAAGTTTTAGGGAGGGCGGATAACCCTCATACTTAATCGCAGCATTTGCACGCTTCAAAATCTCCCAGCGGGTCACCCACACACCCACAAACTCACTAAAGTATTCAAAGTTTCTTTCATTCCTCATATAGTCGTCGTTCCTAGCAAAAGGATGACCAGTAACATCTAAACAATAAAAAATGTTTTCTAGAAGAATTTGACGTGAATTTGTTAATGCGTGTATGTGTACGTGTGATGTAGTGCGGAAGGCGAAGTGTGCGGGGCGCGAGGTCCGGATGCCGATTGTCAAATTAGTGGTCGAACGTGCGCTGGCTGAGTTGGATGAGTCTTATGCGTCTTTATGCTGTCATTCGTAATGATCAATGTTTTTTCTTACTTTTGGAACTTTTAAACAATAATTTATATATACAACTATTATTTTAATGTTTACTTTAAGTAATAAATGTGAAATATTAATATTTATCCGACTTAAAAATCACAAAGGTCTACAGCACCGGAATGCGCGTTTTTATAAAAAGTATATGAAATGTCGTAGTTCATAATCATGGTAAACTTAAAACTTATGTGGTATACGTGTTATACCTTAATTAACTACTTATATGAGCCAATATAATAATACATTTTTTCAGGGTATAGCTCTTCCACTCTTATCATCAAAGCCCGGCGACACTGAATATATCCTGAAAATACCAGTGCGTGAAATGAAATTAAAGCAGTAACTTCTTTGTTCAGCTTTAACTTCTTTATATTTGTAAACCGTCTCTATTTTCATAACTTGCTCTGGCTACGTACAATTGTGTATACCCCAATATTCATACAACATTCTCTTGTCCATTTGATAGTCGTGCTATATATTGTATTTACATTGATATACACAATACGCAGCACGACTATCAAACGGATGAATAATGGGTATCCACCACTCTCACATTAAGCACATTTCATCATACTAAGATTTCAATTAAACCTAAATACAAGCTAGGTTTTGCTTATTTATATTCTAGAAAATGTTAATTCATTATTAAAACTTAAATGCTAATGAAATGGTAGACAACTTAATCATCGTGATTTTTTTCTTTAAAAAAATATTTAGGTCCATTGGATATGCATCACATCTATATTCTTTTTATAAACGGTAAATACGCCATAAAAAATACGACCATCCTCATGCTTTATAAATTTATAGTGGTCTCTAGATTTCAATAAATTAAACCTTTTTCACAAGTAGAGCTTATCGACTTGAAATATTTTCGACTTCAAGATACGGATATTGCTACCATGAGAGTATGTACACACCATACCTCAGATATTCGCCGTCTCGCGCCTCAAACGCCTCGCATTGTACGTCAAACATCAAATGTAAATCCATTAACCGTTGATGTTCCGTTTTTCAATTGGGCGAATTTGAATCATCCCAGTGATTGTTTGTAATTTAATGTCTACTCTTTGCCTAACTTTTCAGGATACAAATTGGTAGGCATCTATGGTTCTAGGTGACATTTGTGGGCACGTATTGTTACTCTCTGTTAAATCGATTGTCGTGTATATGTATTTTTGTATCAATCTCATGTTGATCTCTGATTTTATCTCCATGTCAAAATCTCAATACGTGGCAACAATAGAGTATTGAAATTTACCTCAACCAAATCTTTGAAATTTATCTCATAGTGTCTCATACTGTGCAAACGGGCTATTCCGTATTCGTAATTATTTAAATTGGTTTATTTCATAAAAATATTATTGCTAAAGTGTAGTAGGTGTTACTGTCACCAGTTTTAATTTTTTGTCACTTAACCCATTCCCAAATACACATTGTTCCTTTGGCTCGACTATTATTGAATGTAATATATTGTGGACGGTGAAGTTCAACAGAGTTTTGCCAAGGCAGTGTTGTTTTTGGGGTAACCTTCAGAATAAGCCGGTATCGGCGTTATAATCAGGTTAGTCGAGCTGTTTTCCTTATCCCGTAAATCATCCTGGTCTGCTATCAATGGATTCCCTCATCTCTCATCATTTCCTCATCTCCGATTCCCTATTTCCTTTCCCATTCCATCATCACCACTGTGATTGGTAACTTGCGTCTGTCACACGGTTCATTACGGATAGAACACCACATAAGAACGTTCATGTAGTTAGACAAATTTAAGATAAATTGTTGTGGAACTGTTTTGTATTAATAAAATAATCTATAAGGATTGAAAACAATGTATTGTTTAGTTTTATTGAAAAAAATCGTTTTTATAAACACACTGTAGTGCCTGAAGCATTCACTCAATAAATATTTCACTTACCATTCAATGTCGATAGAATGATTGTATCGTTGAATATTGATAGGCAAATCTAAACTTTATTTAGTTGAATTAATACGTAAGCCTAAGGTAAGCTTAGAGTTCACGTGATAATTTACCACGTGTCAACATCACCACCTTCCCAAGCTCTCACGTGGCGGTATTGAATTTACTCCCAGATCTCTCTGCTGTGTAGACTAATGGCAAACACCGAGTCAAAACTAGATTTAACAACACGCAAAAGTTTAAACAACCAAAGTCACTATTTACTAACTTTACCCATTGTACGGCAGGCTCTCAGCATCCGCTGAAGGTTTGTATTTACATTTCCAGGTGTTGTATAAACTGAGAAATAAAATGAAGTGAATGAATCAGAGAGGAAGTGTTTAATGAGTACTCAATCACGGGTGAATGGAGATGAAGTGGCTCTTACGTTGTAAGAGACGCACGCTGAGAGCTTACTTCAATTTAAAAGGTGTTTTACTTGAGAGTGACGAATACAAGTAGATTATGGCTGTGTATAATATATCTCGCTGTTTCTAGGAATTAATTATGTGTTGTGTGATTATACAGGGTCTAGATTAAATATGTGACTCATTATTAAATACTAACAGTCTGTGCCCGGCGTTGCGCGGGATTTAGGTTTATATAGTAATAAGGGGGATGGAGATGCTTTTGTTATGCGCAAGCCCTGAACAATATTATTATATGCAAAATTTGATCAAAGCAGTGGGAGGGTGACATATTCAAGTTCGATGGGATGACTATATTTTTTCTCACGATCCTAAAGTGAACAAGATTTTGAAAGCATTTAACATAATACATATTTCTATTTAATTTAAATATATATATATATATATATATATACATATAATATAATATAAAACTGTATAAAGTTTCAAAATATCTCAAAAACAGTGGGTAGGGTTATCAGGGAGAGAGGAGGGTATGTTTTGTAATGGGTACTAAAGAGTAATTATTCAAAACTTGGAACACATGCCATTTATATCGGGGGGTGGGGTTGCCAGAAGGAAGAAAGAGAGTGCATTTATATTGCACAGGATTCTAAAAAAGGATTTAAGATTGAATAGAGATCAATCAAACAGATATTAAAATTTATGTGTGTAAAAATTTTACAGTGGCCGTCATGCAAAAGATATTAAAAATAATTTGAAGATGTTGTTTTGAAGATTTCAACCAAATGGATAATCAACAACGAACGAAATATTTACAAAATATTATTTGTAATCGGAATGAAAAATTTCTAATTTAATATTAACGTAAGTATTTTAATTATAGTATGTTTTAACGTGTAAACCTCTTAGACAACCCCATAAAAAAAAAAATCGTTCAAGAAAAATACGAAATGAAAAATAACACCATGCATCGGAATATATGATATTTTTTGACCCCATATCTGAACCAAAATTATTGATCGAATTTGAAGATTTTGTAAATAAAAAATATTTTCAGTTTGGGTTGACAACGAAGAGAATATTAATTTGTTAAAAAATTTGATTGGAAAGCAAACCTTGCAGTAGAAAGGGTAGATTTGGGAGGAGTAAAATTTTGATAGGGAAGCAAATATATTCTAAAGCGTTTATGACACGAATTGTCGTCGGAATTGTGGCATATGCGGGTACCTTGTTAAAGCTCTGTTATTTTCGCCAATTATTTTTTTTGCACTTTTCACACTTATATTAAAATAATAATATACTAACCAAAAGAAGTTACGTATAGTATTTTTAATAGGAAAAGAATCAACGAAGCATAATAAATTCACTCATGTCAATAATATGCATGAATATCAATAATCATATCTTTAAATTAATCAAATCTTTGAATTTTCAAATCATCTAATAGATAATATTAGGAAGAAAGTTTGAATCTCGGTAGCAACAAAATATTTTTTCAATACATAGATTTTATCTGTATATCTTTCTAGTTGATTAATTTAATTTGTATCAGAAAGCAATAGTAATCACGATAAAATTAATTATGGTTCTAACAAATAATTAATTACGAGGGGATTTTTTAAATTTTATATAACAATTTAAATGCGTATTAATTTTTTTTGATATTTTAATATTTTATATTTAATAATTTATGATATTTTGTTTCGGGTAACGTAAAAACTATTCTCTGTTTAACTATACCGATGTCTGTACTAAAGACAATAACAATAATTACTAGTACCTATAAAAATATCCTCTGGTCTTGACTGTTTTATTTGTTCTCCTTTTGATCACCTCCTATCCTCCCGTAACTATTATTCCTAATTCACATACTTTTTAGATTATTATTTTTTAAATATTTATATAAGTATAGGGGTGTTTTTTTTGAGGTATAGAACTTTAAAATTAAATAAAAACTCTATATAAAATTATTACAGTGTGACTCCCTCTCCAAGAACAAGATCCAGTTTCTTTTTTGAAGAGGTAAGCGAATAAAATAATAAAATTTTAATAATGTACAATACTTAATTATTAACTCATAATTATAAAAAAATTGTAAAAAAAAAAAATTCTAATAAATATAACTCATTCACTTTGTTCCGCGTTGTAAAAAATAATCTAGATTTTCTGCGTTTATTATACAAAATTTGCCGATAACTGTCAAATAATCTGTTACAACCAAACTTTACAGCATTCAATTGCTTTTAATCTTCGTGGTTTTCTTCTAATAACTCCAGGCATTAGTTGAGAAGAGAAAGGGAATTTTCATTGATTTTGACACTCAACGTTCGCGCGAGAACAAGTCTTTTTCTTGGACATAGTATGGCAGTTCATTTCATGCAGTCGACCAAATTTTTACATTTTAAAAATTACAAAGTGTAAGTTGTCAATTTAATTATTGTGCGTTTGATACTTCAGCTAAGATTACACTGAAGGATACTCAATCGAACCAGGCACCGGCGTACCGGCGTTCTTTTATCTCACTCATGCTCGTAATCTTACGTATGTGACGTGAGTAAGCGAGAAAGAAAGATAGCACGTACGTGCAACCACTTGTTATGAAGATTCCTCGCATATGTCAAAGTCAGACAAGTGCTGAGACAAAAAATTTTTTTTTTTCAAAAAGATCGCGATATAACGAATCCGCACTCGCCGGGGTCGCGATAAACAGCGGTTACCTATGTTGGGAAAATATTGGCAATTTTTTTTCTGAATTCCACCTCTTTTCCGATGAAAAATGATGTGGTGAATATACTTCCACAGTCCACACAAGAAATAATATATTGTGCTGTTTACGACGTTGAAAATGAATGAAGAATAATAAAAAAACACGTTTTAATATAAAAAATCATTGGTATTATGCAAGTCGGCAATATAAGGAACAACACACCATGGGACTTTGCACACTGCATTGAATTTTAGAACTTCTGTTCATGTCTCGTGTACTGCAATAACGAAACCTCCTATATGTAGATGTCATAGGCATATGGATACCAACTTGGGACAAACGCAATTCATCTGGTACACAAAAAACTTTGTCTTTTTTGTTTATGTATACGAGTACTTTTTTATATTTAGAAGAAAAATTATCTGAGGCTTCTTCCTAAGCGAAAACGGGATGTCCTAAATGTATTGCGTCATATATCATGGCCTTGGATGAACAAAATGTATGAATTTATCACACAGGACTTCAATAAATAATTTAATAGGCGAAACCAATTATTTTTTTGGAAATATTTGAATATCTCCAAGAACACACAATTACTGGATCTTCACCTACACTCTTATTAAACAAATAATAGATATCTCATAGAGACGAAGCTATTTTTATTATATTTAATAGAAAGATATGGAAGTATGGACTTACGACCTTTTTTCGGCTGGCTTAAGTCCATCACTTTATATAAATATAAAGTTCACCATTCGCACCCATTAATCAATCTCCACATCTATCAAATTTTTGGAAGTTATATATATACTCGAAGTGTTTCTACATAACAACATATACCCACACCTGCCAAGACTCTGCCTACATCCCGTCGTAGATTAAAATTTTATGAAATAGTTCAGTTATACGCCAGTACTAACGAAGATACATTAGTATCGAAACCGGTTGACGTAAAAATAACACAGTGGTTTAAACAAATTTAAATACAATTTTAAATAATTTTGTTGTTTCAATCGCATGGAATATATGTACTAAAAGGAGAACCCATAATTGCAAAGTTGGAGTTTTTCATAACAAATTAAATTTATTAATTAGAAAGATATACAGGAAAATACAATTTATCTAAAAAAATATTTTATTTTATGTGTCCCGGTAGCAACAAAAATATTTTATTGATAAATTGAATTTTCTTGTATATCTTTCAAAGATACATTTAATTTATATAAATTGTATTTGTTCACCGGTGATAAACGAATAATTGCGAATACGGAATAGTTATTTCGGATAAACCGCTATCTTTCTGCATTTTGTATTGTACTTGAAACAATATAACAGCCAAAATTATCCCAAGCTCTCTATTCTGCGGGATTTCTGGAAGCTTTCTGGCGATCCGTCCGTTGCAGACTTCGTCCGCTCTATTCACATTGTTTTGTTCAAGACGAAGAAAACCACGAAACAGATCGAAATCGCGCCGGGTTAACGAGGTTTACATGGTTGTGTATTTTAATCAATCATCGAACGTTTTAATCGCGGGTGAGCCACTTTGTACTCAGACTTCCATAAAACTTATTTTTAATCAATCAATAAAACATAAATGGATCAGTCAAATCATCCAGTTTTTGTGGCAACGCTATCAAAAAATATCCTCAAAAATTAACAACACTGAATTTCTACCTTGTATAAAAATAATTTTAAACTGTCGCTATAATCATTACTTTTTATTGTATTTCGATATTTGTAAAGGAATAAATCGCATGATAAATAATAAATTAATGATAGTATATTTATAGCACTCCTAAAAATATACGTGTATTTACAATCAAAATTAAGTAGATGGCCTTCATTTTATTTTTATTGCACAGATTTAATTCCTTATCCTATTTTCCTATCCCTTCACACTCCCACTCTTCCTGAAAAATTTTCTTTTTTTTAACTTTCACGTTTATCTTCTTTATCTTATTTTTAATGATTTTTTTGTATTCTTGCAATATAAGAGAAATTTTTCTTTTTTTGTATTCTTTACAGTTTAAATTAATTTCTTATTACTAAAGTCTTAATGAGCTATTGTATTAATTTAGTCTTATCCAAATTATTGTCTTACACTGTATCTAATATATTATTAATTCAGATAAAATATGTAATTGGTTCTATTTTTGTTACAAATTTATAATAATTTTTTTTAAATCGATTAAGCGTTTGTTTTTCAAATAATAAAATATATAAAGTACCCTTTTTCCTAAAAATTCCACATTCAATCAGTGAAATGACACTTGAATGCGAGTGAGTTTTAATTTTATTAAAAACTTTTTATTTTTGTTAAAAAAAATCATCATAGGTATATAACTTAAAAGCATATTAGATTCCTTATGCTGTAACTTTGAAGAGAAATTTTAAATGTAAATTTGAACGCGTGCTGATATTGTGTGAACGCTAGGGCCGAATAGTTTTGTGAGGGCTATGTAAACGAAATGACTAGTGGCCTTTACAAATTGTCAGACCCTCATTCATACCAAAGATATCCCGTCTACTGTTACTTGAACCATAGTAAGCAAATATTCAAATATCTAACTGTTTTACCCCAGTAACTAACTTACATGATATATTTTATCATTTTATATTTACTTTGACGTAATTTTAATATTTTTTAAATATTATTGCTATTTTCAAACTAAGATAAATATTTGTACTTTGAAAATATAGGTCTTTCGGGATAAAACTCGAATACCCGTTACTAGACATAGGTCAACCAAGAAATCACGTCAAAAATGTAACATTTAATTTCATAATTTATTGTAGTAATTTGAATCTACTAACTTTAATGTCTAGTTGATATTGAACGTATAAATGTATAACATAATTATTTATTATTATACACACCCTATTCAGGCATTAACATAATTTGTAAAATAACAGAAAATTACAACAGAAGTGCAATACACAAAGATAAAAACTACATAGTGTCAGCATGTTTTTACATAATTAAAAATAAATAATAAATGTAAAATGTAAAGTAGTGATTTATCCGTCACTATTGAGTTGAGACACAAAAAATTGTAATAATGTAGTTCTATAAAGAGTTAAATTTACAGCAAAAATGTCGATTACCTTCGCATATTCATTCCCCAAAGAATGTATTTTGGGGATTACGGAGTCAGCTAATGCATGAGTTCTGACATCACCATTGTAATAAAACAATGAATTGTGTCTCGATGACTTCAATGGTGCGTGAAAGTCAAGTAGACCAATAATATGGGGGTAGTCTATCATACCATTGATGATTCTGTATAGAAATAAAAGGTCGGTCATCGTACGTCTCACTGATAAGTTTAACAATTTCAGACGGCTAAGGAGATAATCATAATTGATATCCTCAGAGCGCATGTTTATTTTAAAATTAAAAAATCTTACAAAACTTTATATGGATTCTTTCTACCATCGTCGAGTGTACAACGAAATGTGGAGACCATATGACCGAATTATATTCTACCTGAGGTCTGACTAGAGAAGTGTAGAGGACTTTATAAGTGTACCGATTTGAAAAGTTTTTTGCAGTCCGCAAAACAAATCCCAACATTTTGAGACCTTTATTAGTTATCGAATCAATATGGAGAATGAATGATAATTTACTGTCAAGTATTATACCCAGATCTTTGATCTCACTGACTGATATCAAGTCAACATCGCTGATAGAGTACGAAAATTTCACAGGATATTTTTTATACAGGATATTATAAGAAAAGAATAAAATATTTCCTTAATTTAAACTTTTGATTGATTTTATCCAAATGAAAAATACTATATTTTATTTTGGTATCCTACTTTACATATTAAACACAATAATGAGTACCTTGATAGTTTTAAGTATATTATTTTCTCATCGTTGCTTACTATGAGCCCTCGAAAGACCCTGCTTTAGTGAAAGCAAATAACGGAATGGTTGAAGCTAAATAACTGAATGCGTTAGAAGGGTTTTCCAAATACTTGTGTGTACGTACAAGAACATCAGTTTGGTGTTCAATACTTGTATTTACAATAGTTTCAGTTGCATCGATCAAGATAATCCAAATTTATTCGAAATTGCTTCAGGCTTCATCACAAAATAGTTTTTTTTAAGAAGAATAACTAGGTTTTTACGAGTTTAAACAATAAATATAATATATTATGAAATGAAGGAGAATTTTTTTAAAGATATAGAATTTTAAAATGAAATAAAACACATAAAATTAAACGGACTGAAGGTTTGGCCTTAATATTGGAACCGCAGGTGTAAGGTGTATTGCTTTCGCATTAGTGAGATAGGTAGTTAACGTTAGCAGTCTGAGCGTGCTGGCTCTCTAATCCATGTTGTATTACGTACGCGACGTTTGGACAGCTCACGTTAAGGAATATCGGAATAATAAGTTGAAATAAGCCGGCTGACACATAAAGCAATACCGTGTCATCGGCAGGATGTTCCTACAGGACATACGTTAATTACTATACACTCTTTTGGATTCGGTATTGCAAGCCAGTAATTTAACACGTTTATATGTTGTATCAGCGATATACTTGATAATGGACCCAGAAACAGGATCTGAAATGTCAAACAGAGAATGGAAATATGATAAATATAGAATAAACAATAAACATAGAAAATGCCTTAATGTTTTGATTGAATCTTCTTATATTAATTCGAAAATATAAAATAATCCTAATGTCCTTTACTTTAATATAGTTTCCGAAACAAATAATTCATAACGTTCTTGAATAAAAAAACTTTTAATGTTCTTCAAAAGAATGAACAAATTCATATAAATAAATTTATTTAAGCAATGATAAAACTTGTTTGTTAGGTATAAATTTTTATTAAACCTACTCGTGTTCGCTGTTTTTAAGGTATTTGTTTACTGACATAGTATATTTTCGAATAAATGCGTGTTTACGAATTAAATGAAATTGAATCTGCTTAATATACAAGGTATATTGAAAAATAACGTATGTGGACGATCGAGTGAAAAACACAATAATTTAAAGCTGATGTGAGAGTAATGCCTTAAAATAATATAGATGTACTAATATGTCTCAGCCATATTACTAAGGAAATAATAGTTATAAGAATAAATAGTAGGTATGTTGCTAATTAATTAATCATTTAGAGGACTGAGTATAACAAATTATTGCATTGATACTTTTATTATTTTCCTACATCACATTATTGGCAACCTTATCTTTAAACAGACTTATCTAACTGACAAAAATTATATTCTAAACAGACCACCGATACGATAGCGTATTTTGAGGATCCAAGATAAGTCAGGATGGCCGAGCGGTCTAAGGCGCTGCGTTCAGGTCGCAGTCCACTTCTGTGGGCGTGGGTTCGAATCCCACTTCTGACAATTTTTTTTTTATTTCCAACTATCATTAATAACAAGGAGACTCTTTAAATGGGAAATATTTGATTGATTACAATGTTTAAAATAAACTTCAATATTAGCAAAATTACTTTGTGGCCTCATTTTATGTAAATAATAGACAAAATACTTTGATTAAACCACTATTTACTGTTAATTCAACATGTTTCGATACCTATGGTATCTTCTTCAGGAAACAATGTACACTGAAATGAAAAATACTAGCATAGATAAAAACAAAATATAATGATTGCAATTATTTTTATATAGGTAAAACTTTGATATTAGAATAAATTTTGATATTAGCATTTGAGATGCCCGAGTAGCAACAACTCTTCAGAATATCCAATCACCTTTTGGAAACAAACCATTCTATTGATATTAACAAGCGTTTAGAAATTATACATACAAATGCTAGGGATTTACAGTTAGATAGATTAGAAATAATAAAAAAGAGTTAATAGCAAACTAAATATTATAAATAACTAAATCCTCTTTGCAAATAGTCACATTCTAAATTTGTTTTCATATTAGTTCTTACTTATTCACCACTTTATAGTTTTGTTTTTATCTATGCTTGTATTTTTAATTTCAGTATATTTTGTTTCCTGAAGAAGATACCATAGACACGAAACATGTTGAATTATCAATAAATAGTGAATGCAGTGGAAATGAGATAGATCACTTAGGCGTATATGTGGTAGATCCATTTATGACAGAGCAAGGAATTTTATAGAGCAAATTAAAGTTATATAATATATTCATTTTAAATCATTAATGTTTTGTTAATGAATTTTGTTAAATAAATTGAGTAATTCAAGTAACAGTAAATGCCTTAACATGTACGTCTAATTAACCTCAAAAGATTTTCTTCCTGTTTCTAATAATATATTTTTTGTCTTATAAAAAATGAAACATCCCTAGAGACATTACAAATGTGTACTACCTATAAATTGAATTTCAAATACCTATCATTTTGAAATAATATAATTTGACTCTCTGGAGACAAAAGTGAATAAAGAAATACTTCATGTTTTTCGACTTTTACGTATAAAATATAATATACAAACGGTGACATCACTGCAGCCTAGTACCGAGTGCCGAAGTAGGCAGTAGGTAAAGTGTTACGTTTCCGACCTTCGTGTCCTTCCGAACCCCTCATCGGAATTTCATACAACCTTATTGAGAATAAATTGAAGCGAGGGTAAACAGCCCCGTAGGCAGCCGAGGCGAGCGCTTCAGTAATAATAGATTCCAGCTTTATTGTTAACTAAATGAAATAGTTATCGATTTGACAAGGGTCAACCACGCTTTTAGCCTGCAAAGTAGAAATTTACGGTATTTTTACGGTCGAGGAAAATATGTTCAAAGTACGCGACCCCTATCTGTTATAAGGGTGTATAGAAATATTTAAATAATGCCCTCATTTTTATTATGATGACAATATTTAGTGCCGGGATGTTATGTCGGAAAATAAAAAAATATCGAGGCACTCAAAGGTAGAATTTTTATGTCTATATTGTAATGAAGTATTGGAATGTCAAGGGATGTGTTTTTTTCTCCTTGCCGCCATTGGATTAAATAATGATCTGGAGCGTAACCTTATTTCTAAATGACGAAATTCAAATAAACCTTGTAATATTCTGGGGCAATATTCCGACGGATTGTGATAGAAAATAAGAAATATTGTATAAATATACTAAGTTAAGTACTTTGACATACATTATTATGTTGAATTCTAAATGAAGAGGGAGAAAAAAGATCCTATAAATTTGTCATCATTATTTGCATCATTTACATATTTACACCTTCATAATGATCGTTAGTTTTTATGACTGCTGATACTACTTTTCTTCAGAAATTTTTGTATTTGTCAGTCAGTGTAGACTTTTCAAACCATTTATTTATTATTTTGTGGACTTGTAGAACTCAAAATATATGATCACAATCGCTATCATATTCCATTTATCTCCACCATATTTAATTCCATGCAATCAGGGGCGTGCACTTCATACAAGCAAAAAAGCTATGCATTACTAAAAATTCTGGGATACAAATATAAATCAAATAATTGGATTAACATAAACGGAAACATTATTTTACAATTAGCGCCATCTGTGTACCAGTAGAGACTATAATTAATTTGTTCTAAAAACTACCAAGGCAACTTACCGCTGTACCTATGGCGCTCTAGTGTATTCGCCGCATCGAGCTATTCACGTTACTCTATTCTGTCATTAAGTTAGTGAATTACTCACGTCATATATTTGACTATTTACTGAATTGAAAATTCTTTTCGGTTGATCTATTTTGTATGGAGTCGTTACCTATGCCGTTTTTTTAACAAAATAACATTAGAAAGGCTTAAAACTGCGTGCAAATCATTGAAGTGTCTACTTCCTCTTTTACTAATATGAATATTTTATTATCTGACTGCTTTTAACGTTGATAACAGTGATTGTTCTTTAAAATTGGTGCATGGATTGGTTTTTGATTTGGTAAAAATAGAAAGTATTCTTAAATACGTCCATACACTTTTTATATGGGTAACAAGGTATTATTTTATTATGATACGTAAACTTTAAAAACACTATTAATAGTACTTTAAAATTACAAATAAATACGTGGTCAGGTTTTATTTTGTCTAAAGACATTTGTTAAACGAAAGTACATATATTATATATGATTCTATAATATCATTGGTAACAGCATAACCTAAATCTATACCTACTGCACACCACTGCATGCAATTAATTGTTGCATGGAAAGGTATTCCAATCAAAATAAAAATCTATTTTACATTCAGAACTAATTTCAATAACTTTTTTATTCACATTCTTAATAACGTTAATTTTTGTCGAAGCAAAATCATATCGAATGTCTAATGTATGCGTGATGATATAACAGTGTCCTACTAAGTAGTAAACGTAAAATTAAATCTTAAATATGTGCGGAATCATGACTGAATGCATACTACTTTAATCAAGGATTCCTTATAATTAACTCTTTATTTTACGATATAAATTGCACATATGTACATAATACATATATACATAGTTGCCTAAAATTAACTCTCATCAACACTACATCCCTGGACTGCCAGGTTTGATGAAATGTTGCAATAAAATTTTAAGACCAGAAAACGTTTACGTAATACACGAAAACAACTTCATTATATTGTATTTTTTCTGACGTTCATGAAAATCTGCACAAAATAATATCGTACTACATAAAAAATTGTTTGTTTCTTCATTCATTAGGATGTTGTGTTAAAAATAGAATTAAAACTATAACATTTTGTACCTTTATAATGCCTTAGAGTTTGTTAGTGAAAACCTTTTGTTTCGCTAACGAGAAACAAAATAGAAAAGCTTGAAAATCCGACGAATGAAAACCGCTTTAAAATAAAATTGAATATAAAAGAGTTTTCTTCTTATTTTAATCTTGAAATAAATATGTATTACCCAACTTTCTTTCATAAATAAAACATTTAATAAAAAATATCGATTTGAACAGGTGTGGCTTCTATTATCGTATCCAATCTGTGCGGTAACACGAGGCGATTATAGGTTATTGGTTATTGAGGTATATAGAATATTCTAGTCGATACGTTTAGTTAATGTAAGGTAGCTAATATAAAGGTGCTCGTATATGAAGGTTGTCTAATTTACAGAGTTATTTAATCGTTTGAGAAATAATTGCAGAACAATAAATGGTGCCTTAATTAAAAACAATTTGTTTCATAATATCATAGTGACATTTCAAAATAGACTTATTTTACAATATTTATTGAATGATATAAAAGATTCAATTATCTGATTAACGAAATGTTTGTGTTAAAAATCTCGCAACATTTGTAATAAATTAAATTTTACGAATCTATGTATGTATATACACACAGCGCCCCGAAGATGATAATAACGGACTATTTCCTTTCGTAAAGGAAAATTTATTTTACAATGCTAAAAATACATCAATCTGTATTGTTGCGAAATAACTGATATACCATATAATAAGATCGTATTATAATATATTTTCATGGCAAAAAATTATTTTTTTTATTCTTATGCAGTTTAATTGATAGTAATAATATTTTCTTTCTTCATTAATTTGAGATAGTTAATATATCATGTTAATAAAGGAAAAAATCAACATTTTTATTTGTTATCAAAATTGTGAATTTATTAATAAATGTTTCTATAAAACCTATCTTTCATTATTAATTGATTTTTATTTTTGATAATTTGGATTATTGAATTTTTTTTTGTATATATTTATTATTGTAGGTACTTTGAAATCTATGAAGAGTTGTATACTTGGTTAGTCTTTTTTTCTAGAATAATTTTTATTATTATGTTTTGAGTGATTTCTAATTGTAACATTGAAGTTTTATATGCTCCTCCTCATCCAATAATACCGTATTGCAAATATGATTGTACGAACACTAATATATTATTTTCAGATTTGTAAGTGATAATATGTTTCTGAGTTTTAAAAACATGTAGGCAGTTTTTCTTATTTTGTTTGTAAGATTAGTAATATGTTCTTTCCATTTGAATTTGTTATCAATTATGATTCCTACGTACTTGATACCATGATATAAGCCATGTATTAAAAATAAATATTCCTAAAAGCATTATATGTTCCAATAAACAATTTTTTATTTGTACATAAATATACTTAACCCTATTTCTGCCACATAGACACGGCGACGGAATTCATAAAATACATACCACACAAAAAAACTGTATACATAAAAATTTATGCTGCATATGTGTTATGCGTTATATTTCCTACAAGTTTTCTGGCACTACGTATTTATTTAATAGATATTAAAATTATACTTAAAAAAAGTATCACATGTTTTTATCTTACACTAATACAATTATTCTTTCTAAATGAAAACTGGTATACCTACATAAAATTTTAATTAAAAAAAGAATGCATACTGATAATAATAATAAAATGTTTAAATGTGAAATGAAAATATAAATTTTAATTCCGTCCTTCCCAAAAACTGTGCGCGTAACCTACATACGCGATTATACATAACCATTTTCGATTTGTACAATTTTTTTTATCTGTGCCAAAATTTTACGTAACACACAGCGAGGGTGTTTCAGTAGTAAGACGATAGGAGGAAAGGGAGGACTTGTCATATATTTTGCGTACATTAGTATTCCAGGGTTAACGCTTTACGCGGGGCTACAAACGCGCCCCTAATCTTCCAGAAGCTTTGTGGAAAAACACACAGAATTGTCACTGACATTCCGGAAGGCTTTGGGGCTCACTCACGGCGCTTTTGTCCGGCATATAAATATAACACATATATCATTTCTGGACATTTAATTTTCTTACCCCAAACAAACGCAGGTGCTGTCTGTAATTCGCGGGCTGTGGGTAGGTGTGTGTGTGTGTGTACGTGTAAGCTTATTTTAAGTGTGTGTCAATCTCACGTTTCGCCCATTATATTATGAGGACTCCCTCTGAGTGGTAAAATGTGTTTGCGTGGACCTTTTAAGCATCTGAAGAGTGTTTGTTATTTGATTTATTCAAAACATATTTTATTCAAGTACACTAGTAGGTATAAAATCAATTTACCGAAGATTAATAATACTTTTAATATTTTAATTTTAGACATTTCAATTAATTGATATATAAATAACTTTTAAAATATAAATATCTTTCAAAAGTCTTTTATGGAAACTGAAGTGATCCAAGGATTTTTCTTGTTATTTGCTCGCTGATTTCTCGTTATTTGCTCGCTGATGATTCTTGTTATTTCCGTCACTGAATAGTTTTCACTATTATCTTTTGTTCCAGTTCTAATATTAATTTATACACTCACTTAAGTTTAATTATCAATCTGCTTAGGTTAGGCAAGTATATATTTTTTTCGTACATTTCTTAAACAGTTTCAAACATAAACATACCATGCCAATAACAACTCACCCCAAGCAATAAATCATGGACACAACACAAGACAAACAACGAACATCTACACGCCTGTTCCGAGAGCAACAACGACATTTTATCAAATATTCTACATTTCCTTAGCTCCGAAACTGTACAACACACTCAGTACCAACTGGAAATTGTTCAACTCCAATAAGATTACACAAATATGAACCCAACATATGATCCAATCGGGTAGAGGTCAATCCAAAGCCTGGTTATCCAACATTCTAACATAATCATTATACAGTGCTTACACTAATAATTCACTAATTCTACACACTCTCACTTCATTTTCTTTTATTCTTTATATATATATTTTTTTATCTCTATTTTTATTCCTGTTGAATCTTAAATAACAGCACGAAAATAACTGGCTACTTTAACACAGACTTCAGTCTAGCAAAGTAACCATGACCACGCTGTTTATATCAAAAATGGAGTCTACTCCATCCCACACAATAAACATATTAACATGTTATATTATAATATATTCACCTTCGTTATAACAATAAGATGTATGTCAATAAATAAAATAAATAAATTATAAAAAAATATTTTATATCAAAACTATCATTTTATATATCAATCAAAACCCAGAAAATGTTGGCACTTAAGAGGAAATATCTTAAACCAAGAATACTGAATTAATAATAAATAATAAAAATGATAAATATAACATAACCATATGGTTTATTTATAACTATGATTTATTTCAATTCTGAAAAAAGTAACATAATAAATCTGTGAACAGATAATGATATCTAGCTAAAGGTCGTGCACCTTGTCGGTAATAGCATCAGCGGAGCAGATAGCATAAAATATTCCAGTTATTCCATGATTGAAACACAATGCAAAATAGAAAATTGATATAAAGAAATGATGTTCTGTTCATATGATCATTTCCATGAATCTTTGCTCAGTTTCCTTTCTGTTAAAACCCAATAACTAGCTACTGAAATAGTATTTGAGTTTACCTATCGACAATGGTGTCATACTTTAGGCAAAATGGTTTTAGGGGCCAGAAATATATGTAAGGATTGACCAAAGCTTGTTCTCATTTTAGGCTTAACGGTGAGTCTATTTTTTTTTTGCTTCATAACTATGTGATGGAGCTTTTTTGGAATGAAAATAAAGGATCAATCTTTTTACACAGAGTTGTCGAATATCAAAAAGCTGGCATTCATCAAACAGTGAGTTAGAGGATAGAGAGTAGATGGTTTTCTGTAGTTGATTCTGAGAATGGATTTTGAATTGGATGTAATTACTAATTAATTAACGGCAGTTTTCTCAACTCCACCCCAACCTAAGATCGCGCAGCTAAGAATATCATATTATATAATGCTGTGATGTTCATTAAGTATTTTTTTATTTATAAGTTTATATTATTACTATTACAGATTTTTTTGATGTTAAATCCTTCATTTCTATTTTAAATATTCGTCATCTCGTTTAAATTTAATCCGAGTAAATTATATTAAAAATAATTCGTTGTCTTAAAATGACAATACTATAAATGGTGTGTATGTAATCTATTTTTGAATATTTTAAAATCAGCGGTTATGTATTAATAAGTGTATTTAAACCTTTTAAATGCCACGAGCGCATTAAAACGCCAAAATTTGTATGTCACGCTAAGATATAAGCATGTTAACACGCACTTTTGAACCTTACAAACTTGCTGGGATTAAAGTCATATTTTTAAATCATTTTGGCATCTGTGGACGACGGTTCCCAGCTTTTGATAGATAAGTCAAGCTTAGTCTTACCCTATGCGGTGTCTTCCATTTCAAATAGAGTTGGCAGTTAAAAGATTAATGACGGAAAGATTAGTTCAAACAGTATTATAAATAAAATACTTCAAAATAGACAAAACGTTAAATATGGCAACCAAAACATCATTATTAAGGAACCGAAAACGGTTGTTGGTTTTGAAAAATACATCTGATTGAAATATTTAAGTATTTTATTCATAGTATTTTCAAAACTGAACAAAGCAAATGAATCATTCAATAACGAACACATTAACGTTAATGAGCGTAGTGCTTCAAATAAAACAGTGAAAACACCTCGGCGAAATATTTTACAAGTATTTCAATATTCAGAACGCCTCGCGCAAAATATCTCGAGTTAACTTTCAAGGCGTTATCTCCCGATTACCATTTGCGTAGGGGTGACTTCGGTAATCCCGCATACTTTGATCTTTTAAATAAACAACTTTATTCACAAAACAAAGCAACACAATACATATTTTAAAAATTAAAATACACTTTGTAAAATGTCTAGTGCTTTTTTATTGTTCTCTTAAAAATGATTAAAATCATGATGATGTAGCTAGTATACCTTTGAATATCTTTTTTTAACCCGTCAGTGAAATAAAAAACGAAATTAAACATATTTTTAAATAAAAATCAAAAAGTATCTGCTTAAACAAAATAAATATTGTGAAATATTAATTGACCTTACCATAACATTTAAAATGTCAAAAGATGCGTAGAGATATACAAAACCTTTGATACACAAGTTATTATGTTCCACGAGGTATTGCTGGACTATCCTAAGAATTTTTTTAAAGTTCGTAATTTAAGGATGTTTATTTAATTTTATGACTAAAGCATCAATTTTATAAAGAATTAATGAAAAGGATTATCTTATGATATCTGTTTCAAGGTAAGTGTTTACGCAAGGGGTGGAGAAACGAGATGTAGGAAGGATGGAAGGAATTTGGTATAGGGACAGGACAGTAAATACTCGAGGACCAACCAGAAAGCACGACTTACCTGGATTTTCTCTGCTGTAATCAAAGCTCTCCTGAACTTCAGAAAACTTCTTCGCTAATTTGCTCGAAGCGTTGAAACACGATTGTTGTTTCGACACGCACCGCGAGAAACCAAATATACACTAGTAACAGTAACTGTTCACACCCCTTGATAGTTCAAAGTCATAGACAATACACATAGAAAAGTTGTACTCTGATATATAGGGTATAAAAGGAAGGGGGAGATAGATAGGTACATTTAACATAGTGGAGCATCTACACATATGCACGCCAATCCGTTGATCTGTCATATCAAATAGTAGGTGTAAAGAATACGTAAATCCTGCGCCGATAGAATCTAATGAACGAATTACGCGATCTCGATTGTATTACGACGATTCCTATCGTAAATCGGAATTGCCGCAGGGGCAGGGGGGGGAGGGTAAAGGAAGGAAACAAGGGAACCTGGATATAAGGGATAAGGGTCGATGATGGGATAGGGGTTCCAATCGAAGACCCAGTGTTCTCGGGAAACCGGGATTCGGAAGGACTGCTCGTCTTACCTTGTGTATGATGCCTCCGTCACCCCTACAATCGCAGCTGAGATCACACGAACAGCACGCGGATGGGTAGATCGCCGCTTCCAAATGAAGACGGCGATATAACAACTTCACCCGCGCCATACAAACAATCAAACAAACAACAAGTATCGGTCACGTTGACGTCTGCTGACGTCACATTTCACACTAAAGACGAGCATTAAGAAGGTATGGTTGGGGAATTTGGACGGGATAAAGGTGTCAGTAACACGGGATTCGCAAGACGCGCCAAAAATGCGTTTTACGAATACGGATCAAGAGGGCTTATACAGAATGTTGCGTCAGTCTTTAAAATACCAGTATTTAAAGTACAAAAAGTCAAAAATATTTCTTATTTTTAATTGTGCCACTGAATTGTAATTATCTCTATTGTAAACGATGATAAACACGTGATCATCGATTTTTAATACAATAAGAAATAAGTATACAGACATTTATTACAAACTTAATACTTCCACTTGGATTGTTGCGTTGTAAATTCAATAATTTATAAAATTAAATTAAAAGTTGAAGGCATTTGAGGTATAATACTGGAGAAGAATGTAAAGAATAAGTTGTATGAGAGAATTACAAGTGGGAATGTAAGAATAATATTATAAACACCATGAAAAGATGCCAATGTAAAGGTCACGTTCTTAGATACAACGTATACCTCAAAAATGTAATTGAGGGAAAGATTGAAGCAAGATGCCAGAGGGAAGGGAAATAAAATACATTCACCAAATAATGAACAAGGCGAATGAAGACGCTTGATAACTACACACAATTTTTATAAAATGTTTAGAATAGAGATGCAAGGCGAATGTTGCACTGAGAAAAGCATAGTACTTAAAACTGAAATAATAGGTCAATATTTTAAATCACCACACTGTGTATAAGTTTTGAGTAGATCTATGTTATGAATAACACAACGTTGTGTATCTTTTTTGACATCGAATGGTATATTGAAAAACCGACTAAAAAAATTAAGAATACTGTTACACACAATTTTTGAGTAATCTTCGCTGCAACAACTATACTGTATATCAGCCAAAATGGCTAACGCTTCATCTATCCATCAACATTTTTAAAAACCGATATACAGTATTGTTTCAGGGGGGGTCTCGTTTAATAAAATTTAGAATAAATAGTTATTGATGCTTCAGAGATTAGAGAATTTTTTCTACATTTGGTGGAATGAAAAACAAAAAGTTAAACATTCTTGCCTTTGTTCAATTGGATTTATAAACATTATTTTGATTTTATAAAAGATTAATTTTTATTTTTGTAATAAATATAATAGTGTTTGCTTTTCGAAATCTGTTCGCAATTCTCAATTCTCAAATCGTAATAATATACTGAATATAACTCATCAAATTTTTCATAATTGTTACAATTTGCATTATATTATACCTATGACAGACTATTGGTCACTCAGATTATTGGTCTGCTTGACTTTCATGCACCATTGAGGTCATCGAGATAAAAATCATTGTTCTATTACAGTGGCAATGTCAGAACTCATGCATTATCTAACTCCCAGTCCCCAGAATACATTCTTTGGGGAGTGAATATGCGGATATTTGCTGTAAATTTAACTCTTTGTAGGACAATTTTTTGTGTCTCAACTCAATGGTGACGGATACATTGCTTTACTTCACATTTTATATTTATTTTTAATTTTGATCGTGAAAAACCATGCTGACATCGTGTAATTTATTTTTGTGTATTGCACTTTTGATGAAATTTTCTGTTATTTTACTAATTATTAATGCCTGAATAAGGCGTGTATAATAATAATAAATAAATAAATACTGCACCGAAAACGATACCGCATCATACACTCCAGTCTCTATCATCCGAAATAAATAGGTTCCTGACACCTGCATCTAATATCAAATTAGCAACATGTGTGGATTATTTTAAAGCTTTCTTCGAGACTTTACGGCGAGGTACTCACTTGAAAATTTTCTGTGGATGCCGACAAAGAAAATTAAAAATATCGGCATCAATGTCACCCTGAATTTCCCATTTTATCTACCCCGCGTACCGGTTGTTAAAATATTCTAAACATTTCTCGCGAATTTGTTATCGGGCTGCGTGACTATGTTTTTCTCAAAAATCAAAATTAGTTCGCCTCAATTAATTTCGTATTATTCGACGTCGCCGTCTGAGGATTTGACGGCGACGTCGGCGGGGACGCCCGTCCGACGGATCAACTTTGACAAACTTTCAAAATTGCCTCGCACTTTGTTTTTCTTATCTCAGACTTGCCCCGTTCGCGTTCTCGGCGACGGCGGACAACTTTATTTTTCGGGTTGAGAGATTCATTAAATTGGGACATATCAAGTCTAATTGTGAAACAGAAATACTTTGTTTCCGTTGGTATCTGATTGCGAAATACACAATTATTATTAGGGGCTAAGGAATATTAATCAGATTCAACTTACTGTAATATGCAATATCTTTACAATGTAACGCACATTATTAAACTATATTTCTTGTTAATGAATATTGGAAACAAATATATGAGTTTATGTATATGGGAAGCATGTTTGATAGAAACGGCAAGGTTGAGAAAGATATTGAAAGGAGAATGACTTTAGGAAATAAAGTGAACGATGCTTTGAGCGCTTTGAATGGATTAACATCTAATGGGAACTTGTTAACCGAGGTAAGTCTAGCGAAATACGACAGGGTCCTGGTACTGATTGATAATGTTGTATGCAAGTGAGTCCCGGAGTTGGCA
This sequence comes from Eubasilissa regina, assembly GCA_022840565.1. Classification (NCBI taxonomy): domain Eukaryota; kingdom Metazoa; phylum Arthropoda; class Insecta; order Trichoptera; family Phryganeidae; genus Eubasilissa; species Eubasilissa regina. The sequence continues at coordinate 3,236,488 of JAINEB010000019.1, forward strand.
GAAGAGAAGCAGATGAAAGTAAATTGAATGCATTGGAAATGAGGCACGTCACTTAGGCGTATATATAGTAAGTCCATTTATGACAAAGTAAAAAATTAGAAGAAAGAATATAGCCTGTCTTAACATAGTGAATAGAATTTTTAAAAATAACATAGGTGGTTTGGTCATATGGAACGGATGAGTGAAGAAAGATACATGACATAAGTGTTGATGGCACCAGAAATGAAGGATGTCCGCAGAAGATTTGGTACGACTAGGTAAAGCAGATAATGGAAGATGGTTCTGTTAGAAGCCTCAATAATCGACGAGCTTGCATGAAAATATATAGAATTTTAAATGTAAAATAAATAAAACTTTATCTTTCTATTCAGCAGTGTAGAAGTGATTTTTTCGTAAGTAAAGGTAAAAGAAAATATTATGGAATAACAAAAAGTAAGTTAAAAATGAATTAAAAATTATAGAATTCTAGTCACATAAGTGAAAATATGAAATAGTTTATTAAATATTAAATTATCTGCGCGTTGGGGGAGTTTTGTGTCTGGACGTAAAAATTCTGCAGTTGATTATTTGCTATGATAAAATATTAAATTAGAAGTACATAAGTCGTATCGTGACTACATTGAATCTACACAATACACATATATTATGTTTTGATATTTTAAATACAGTTAGAATGAATATCACTTCAATCGATTAGTTGTTTTATGTGTAATGTAAAGTTGTGGTAGTCATGAATAATTACTTATAAACAAACAAACCAAACTATTTCTCAAAGGCGTTTGTACGAAACCATGTATACAAATTGTAGTTGAAAGTAAATTGTAATTATATGTACATACAAACATGTATAAGGATAAATTAATAAAAAATTAATAATATATATTTCGATATTTTAAAAATTCAAACCGACGGTAATTGAAAACATTTTATATATTAATTAAATGTATTAATTAAAAATATATACATATAAAATCAATATAAGTTGTATCAATGTGTCCAAAAATTTAATAAAAATGAATTGTTAATTCTGGCGTCAGCTATCGGATTACTCAAAGGTATTTGAGATTCTGTAAAAACAAATTAGATGGCTCTTTCAAATAATGGAATGATAAATGTATTAATTTGAAAAAGGTAACATATAGGTTTGAAAATTTGTCGTCAAAAATAATGACGCTGTAGCATAGTCGGATGTTCTGAATAATTACAACTTCACAATAAGAATGTGTTGTAATAATAAAATACTTTATGTTCAAATAATAATTCACCATTGACGCTTCCAATTTTGACAGTATTGATTAGATTGCCTGAGATTGATTGAATATATATGTAGGTGATATATAAAATCATATTATTTGGAAATTTGAATAAACCCACCATACGGGTAGGCGTTGCGCATACGTTTTGATTCTTCTATTCATATTATACACCCCCTCCTTTTTACGATTCTGTTGTCAGAAGTTTTTATCACCTTTTGATAATTTTCAAATTATTTATTAACTTGAAAATTGATATGTTTTGATCATTAGTATTAAATTCTATAAGGATAATAAAATGAAAAATTATGCATTTTTTGTGTGTATGAGTGAATGTGTATAATGGCCCGTGTTCACGAATATGATTTCTCTAGGAGATTTAACTCCAGTACATATAAGGAACAGTATAACGGTAGAATTCAGCACAAGGAAATCTATTAATCATTATTTTGAAAATCGCATTCTTATTACGAAGTTACAATTTTTCAGAACGTAGGTCTATGATATTTTTAATACAAATTAAATGTATAAAATCCAGGTTCGAATCCCTGTACCACCAAAAATATTTTATCGATAAATTGATTTAATACGTATATCTTTCCAATTTATACATTTAATTAGTATTAAAAATATCACAGACCAATGTTCTGAAAAATTGCAACTTCACAATGAGAATGCGTTCTCATTAAAAATATATAAGTTGCATTAAAGTTTTCAAAATTTAATAAAAAAATATTATTAATTAATTCTGACGTCTCCTATCGGATGTTACTCAAAGGTTTTGAGATTTTGTAAATATAAAGAAGATGGCTTTAAAATAATGGAACGAAAAATATATCAATTTGAAAGTGCAACATATAAGTTCAAAAATTTGTCGTCAACTTACTATGTTGGTGTAGCATAATCAGTTAATGCATTTTATCGGATAGGAATAGATCCAGGTTCGAATCCCGGTAGCAACAACATTTTTTTTTTCTTTAAACTGATTTTATACGTATGTCTTTATAATTTATACATTTAATTTGTATTAAAAATCTTTATTTTTTTTATTTATTTTTTTATTTTATTTATTATCTTAGTTTAATAACCACAATTGAGTTTAAAAAACATCTACCGGTTTCGGAAAACACCTTTTCCTTCTTCAGGATATGTCAAAACTAACTAAAAATATAGCATTGTTTTTCTATTTATCCAGAATCTATTTTTAAATTTTTTTAAAAATTTTAAAAAAAAAAACAACAATTATTTAAAAAGTAAATTTAGTACCTAAATCAAATTGCTGCTCAATACAAATTTATTCGAATAATTTTTAGGAAAAAATTTTAGAATAGGACTCGTAGTTAAATTTAGTTGGCTGTTTAGAATTTCCTGATTACTTTTACATGCTTTATTTATCTCCAACGATTCCAAATTATTTAATTTGTGACCTACACCATTTATATGCAAAATTGACAATCCCAATTTTTTATCAAAACCATGACTATTTTCTATCAAATGATTAGCAAATTCTGAAAACCCACTATTGTTCAAACATCTCAAATGCTCCTTTACTCTTATATTAAAATTTCTACCCGTTTTACCAACATAAAATGCAGCACAATCCTTACAACTAAGTTTATAGACGCCAGAATTGTTAAATTTATCATCCTTATCCTTAGAATTTATGAGTAAATTTCCTATACTATTATTTGTGTAAAATGCTGGTCTAATATCTCGTGGTTTATGGTTTTGATAAAAAATTGGGATTGTCAATTTTGCATATAAACGGTGTAGGTCACAAATTAAATAATTTGGAATCGTTGGAGATAAATAAAGCATGTAAAAGTAATCAGGAAATTCTAAACAGCCAACTAAATTTAACTACGAGTCCTATTCTAAAATTTTTTCCTAAAAATTATTCGAATAAATTTGTATTGAGCAGCAATTTGATTTAGGTACTAAATTTACTTTTTAAATAATTGTTGTTTTTTTTTTAAAAATTTTTAAAAAAATTTAAAAATAGATTCTGGATAAATAGAAAAACAATGCTATATTTTTAGTTAGTTTTGACATATCCTGAAGAAGGAAAAGGTGTTTTCCGAAACCGGTAGATGTTTTTTAAACTCAATTGTGGTTATTAAACTAAGATAATAAATAAAAAAAATATGAATCTTAACCACCAAGTTAATATTGCTAATTTTAAAAGTATAAAAATCTTTATTTTATAATTATTTTGCTCGCTGATTTGAATGACATGTCCAGTGCATTCCAGTGCAAAATCATCGTGAACACGGATCATAGATAGCGGAGCGGGATATATGATGAATGAGACGAGCGATGGGGCGCTTTTGTCTACGTCCCGCTGTGGCAAAGCGGCGGAGCGATCGAGCCAGACTGCCAGGAACCTGCAACCTGGATACAGATGTCGCTCGCGTCTTTGGTCAGCTGGGGACGGCAACGATGGCAGTGAATTTGAATCGCCATTTCCACAGATTAAATTTTTTATAATTGTTTGGTTTATAAACTATTTGTTGCACATTTGTTGCATAACTTTTTGGTTTATTTGTCGCCGAAAATTGTCGCTTTAATGATCACTGATTAATCTTTGTTATCTAAAGATAATAGTAGAGTTATTAGTGCTTTAAATGAATCTATGTTTGATATTGATCTCTGTCTCAAGTTTAAATATTTTAATTAAAAATGTGAGTCTATTTTTAGTAAGACAGTATTTTCATTTAAATATTAATAAATTAAGGGTTTTGTTTATATTTATTTCTAATAAATATAATAGAAAATATGATATATAACATTACTAGCACATTATTTCATAAATAAAAATGGTATTCAATTACGGGTCCATCAAACCCACCAAACAATTTCAATCCACCAGGCATGCCAAGGATTAAAAACAAATCTAGCGCCTAACTCAAATTGTTAAGATAAAGAAATATTTTTTTATGAATAATGTGTAAAACAAATATCACGTAAACGTCCACCATTCCTTAGGTTACAGCAATTTCTATATGTCAATGTTTCTTTCTGACTGTAGCAATCGGATTTCTGCACGAATGTTATTTTTGAGCTGGTGAATTGTTACCATATATATCCTCTTTCAGGTAATTTCAAAGAAAATAGAGACAATTAGTTGTATCTATATAAGAGTGGATGTTTGAGGACATGTTAGAAGATGTGTGAGTGAGTGTGTATGCGCGTATGCGCGTATGTAACAGATTTTTTTTACGAGTTTAGCGCTCTGCCTCAGAACAACAGAATGGCTTAATTGAATTATTTTAAACAATGAGAACGCCCTCGAGTCGTATGGTGTAACTCCAGCCTTGATGGTTCGGAGGAAATGACAAATCGGGCTGGAGGCTTTAAGAAGGACATTTCAGCAATATATTTAGTAGCAAGGCTGCGCGCGTAATTAATTGAGATGTTACGGTTACGTTCGTTAGATCCAAAGGTTAATAAGAGGCTTGGAATTAAATTTGGCGATGGAGTATTTACCGAAGATGAATCGAGGCTATTCTTTACACTTAACGAGACGCGAGGAAAAGTTTCAATTATTTTGAGTTTTCTGAAATGTTCGACCTTCGCTGAATTTCTTTCAGGAATGGGAAATGTGATAAATCTTTATTATAAATAACGAGAAATGATTACTGTAAGCTGTATTTTACACACACGTTTCGTAATAATTTATAATTTAGATTTTATTTAGAATATATATTTTTAAATAGTTGTATTTTTATATTTATAATTATAAATATAAATTAATAATGGTCCATACCCGACGTTGCCCAGGATTCAGATTGTCATAATTAAAAATAGAATATACGAGGAACTGAGAGCGAGATATCTCTGTCTTACTAATAAGAATGTATCCAAAATTTATTCAAAGCAGGCGGAGGATGAGGTGTCCTAGAAAGTGGTGTGGTGTAACTACATCTTCTTCAGGATTCAGCCGTTTAATGTAATACACATTTATATCGGAGTAGATGGTAAGGTGGCCAGGGAGACGGAGGATGGTGCCTGTGTATTGTACAGGGTCCTAAAGTGTTCCCGTACACAATTTGGAACTGATGATGTACATTTGCATCGAAGTGATTGACGGTATAAGTGCTTATGTTTTGCACAGGCTCTTGAAGATGCATTTTGCAAAATGTGGAATAGAATGTGGCCAAGGGAGAGGGGAACCATGTCTATGTCTTACATAGAGTCCACAAGAATGCAAAAATTTGGAGTGTATAGCATTCGAGGGGATAGAATGGTCACGGGGTGAGTACCTATAGTTTTCAAAGGGTTCTTAAGTGACTCTATTCAAAATTTGGTACATATTGGTCACAGGGAGTATGATTGTATGGAGAGCAGGCAGACAAATGTTATTATCATATCTAGTATCTTTACTTTTCTCGTATTACGTAAACTTGTATTTTTTTCGTATGCATCTAATATATCCATTTCCTCTTACGTTCAAAAACCTATATGTATTAATACTTGTACTTCTACCAATTTTTTATTTATACTGAAAATGAAAAACTTTGTTCACTTATAATTAATATTAGAGTACCCAAATAATATCCCATGCCTAAAACTCCAGCGTCAGCAATTTGAGGGCAGATCTAATATAAAGATAAATATAAGAAATTTAAGCATAGATTTGTGCATGATAATCATTTTAAGTAAAAGCACTCAATTTCATGATTAATATAATGACGGTCCTGTAAAACCCAAAATTAAAATTATTCAATTCATTTTTGATTTCATGGACCACATTTATTTTTGTGTGCATTTAATCACGATCCTTTAAGAAAATATTAATGATTTTCACAGTATTCGGATTGAACCGGAAATTGGTTCTGATTCGTCTCAGGTGTACGTGATATCGATCCGTCTCATCAGCGGTAGGGGGAGCGCGTGGTCGTTTCTCGTATCGTATGATTCAAATCATATTTTAATAAAATATTTTTTATTTAATTTTTCTTTGTATTTTTACCTTATTGGTAAATTTACATAAAATACACATTTTAGCGAGGTAGTATTAAAGTATGAAGACTGATCACTAGTATGGGCAACAACCGACCCGAATATATTTTAAATCAAATATTGTTATGTATTTTTACTTATTTAAAATACAATATATTGATTTTATCGCAATCAACAAATTATTTCCATGCATTGTATGTGTTTGAACAAGGGGATTGGGGAAATATAGGATGTAGGAAGGGAGGAAAGAATTTGATAGTGGGACAGAAATAGAGAATAGGAGGGCTGAAGGACCAACCAGAACGAGGAATAAACACGACACACCTGAGAAATGCTCCTTTAAGTATATAGATTTTCTTATTTAGAGATAGATAAGAAAATTTTAATACTTAATCTAGATAGATAGAGATAGATGTAGAGTTTTTAGATGTAGGTAGATTTTATTATTCTACTGGATCCATAGGTCTTCTGACACCAGGAAACCACACTTCGGTGATAGCGCGAAGTGGGATGACACGCACTTTGCATTATTACACACAAATAGTACACTATCAGCCCCAAATAGCAGGATGATACTTCATAAGACAATAATTTATTCCCACACGGCAGGAAGAACTTAGCGGCAGTCAACGCACCAAATGGTCAACGATTACTGACAGTTTATACTTCTCAACTGGTCCAAAACTACATAAAACACTACATAAAAATGACGTGTTCTGGGTATAGTGGAGGAAAAAACAGAAAGTAACGGAAATGAACCATTTTATCTAAGTATGTCATGTTCACATGCGCGCACGCGGCGATCGGCGTTCCATGAATAAGTTATAAGGATCGAACAATATGTATATTCCAATTGTCCCAAATCTAATATTCATGGAACCAGAATTTTAATAAAGAATAAAGAAATTTATGTACTAACTGGTATTAAAATTTAAAACTGACAACATATAATCGGATGAAGTAACATATTCAAGTGAATACTATATTGGTAAATGTGAAATATCATCCTCTTTTAAAATATGTTTTTTTTTATAAAATGCATAAAATACTTTAACTGAATGTAACATTGTAAATATAATCAATAATGTCTAAAAATTAATATTTTTAAATACTAAATTAATATATTAATTATAAATATATACATATAAAAATCAATATTTTATATGTATATATTCGACAAAATTGATTTTATTTGTATATATATATAATTTATATATTAATTCAGTATTTAAAATATCACAGACCTATGTTCTGAATAAATACAACTTCATAATAAGAATGTGTTTTCCTTAATATTAATATTTTTGTAAAATAATTTACTTCGACGTGATAATCGAACTCTTTCACGTAGTATAATTGACAGTAGACCTTGATTGATTTGTGTTGACCAGCTGTCGCTATAATACGTTTGTTTTACCTTGTTTTATCTACCTCATGGACAGGCAGACAAGATAAGAAAATAAAAATATTTATGTAGGGGAGTCACAGTGTTTGCATAAAGTATGTAGCTATTAACAGGGTGTAGTTTAGGAAAATAAATACATTTTACTTATTCTACCTGTTATACTGTTATTCTAAAATATGCAGTACATGTAAAATGTCTAATGAAATGCCAAAAGGTGATCGATTTATGTAAAAAAAATTCCCCAAAAACTTGTCAATTTTCAATCTTAAATCTACACCGAAAATTGCAAATTCGTAAGTACATGCGAAGGTTTTCATGGCCTAGATAATATGTTTACCCCTCGTGCCATCAACATCAAAATAACCTTCGGATTTTTTAGCTTCGTTTCAGTTTTTGGATTGGAATGTGAATGGTATTTCTTGCATGGAAAGATACATGTGTTCGATTTTCGACTTTTTGGAAAATTGGTTTAATTATAATAATAAATTGGTTTAATTCTAATAATAAAATTAATAAATTTAAATCGTCACATTAAAATTGAATAGAAAATTAATTAATTTCTTTGAAAAAAAGTGTATTACGAGCTTTTGATTCTATTGAAAGTGCATTTTTTCAAAAGAGTAAATAATGAAATATATTATCAGATATTTGAAAAACTTAATTACTGCTATGAGGTGATTATAAATATTCATGAGCTTAAAATTTTATGTAGGTAATTATAATAATTATATTTTCTTTTAATATTTTATACTTACTTACCATCACGCTGTTTCTCCGAGGGGGAAGGAAGGGAGAAAAGAGCGCCACACCCTTCTATCCTGACATACAATTCTCGCCTCATCCATATTCATACAAGATCGCCGATACCTGGCCGTACCGAGTCTTTTGCGGACGACTTTTACTTTTGGTGCTACCAACACTTGCGTCACCATTCTCTCCTCATTCATCTGTTACATATAACCAAATTACCTAAGTGATCCAATCTTAACCTTACTCACTATACATCAGCTTCACATTATTTTTTTATTTATTCATTATTTATTCTATCATAAATGGATCTGCCACATATATACGCCTAAGTGATCTTATAATTATTTTATTTTCATTGACGTTGAATGTGATGTGTTGGATATTGAAAAGTATTTGTGATGCTTTATTAAATTGAAAGATAATCTAGATCAGAAATGGCGTCGATTAGATAGAGAAAGCTAGCAAAAAATAGCAAAATAATGTGACAACATTAAAGATGATAACAAACGGAAAATAGACGCGCAGCTGATATAAATGTTTTTGGTGTCCTTGTTAGAACGGGCCTTAAATAGTACTTTTTTACATAAGTTATTCTATCAGGTACACTAATTTTTATCAGGCATGCGCACTTGATACGATCAAAAAAACTGTGCAAGATAATAACTTCATCAAAATAAATAAAAATAATAGGTACAATAGTAATAGTTCATGTATTATTAGTGTTTACACAATGGGGTGGAGAAATATGATATATGTAGGTGGTAGGAATTTAGTATAGGGATAGAACAATAAGGGCTCAAGAACCAATCAAGAAACACGACTTACCTGAATTTTCTTGCTGTACTCACAGCTCTCCTGAACTTCGGGAAACTTTTTCTATGATTAGCAAGAAGCACTGTATGTCATCCAATAGTGATTGTAAATCTTCGGTTTGCAATGCGAGAAACCGAAACACGATAGCAACAGTAAATGTACAAATAACAGATCGGTGAGACGTTTACTTCTTGACAGTTCGATGTTCATAGATCACACACAGAAAAGTCGTGCACTGAAATATAGGAGTAGGAGGGGTTGGTGATTTGTGGACCTGTCATAAATTCTAACAACTTCCTTACGTAAGAATTTAAAAATAACAAATATAACTATGCATGTTTGATGTATAATTTGTAGCAAACTCTGTCTATCTATATTTCGTTTACATCGCGCGATATTCTGAATACCTACACGTCTTCGCTTGAAATGACGTATTACTAACCGTTTTCTACCACACAGCGTGAATCTGTATTTGAAGCTGTTTCATTGTATTATAAATGTGTTGTTATTTTATACTACAACATTTTAAGTCCTTCACTTGGTAATTTGAGAATTTCCCGGGAATAATAGTAATCAAATCATTTAATTAAGAAACAATATGTTAGATATTTTTTGTATTGCATTATATATATCATTGGATTATCTTAAATTATGAACATTTAGGAATGCGCCCTAGAGAGGTAATATCGAGCATTAAAAAAAAACTGTATTATCAAATAGTGCGAATTATTATTAAAATTTTTTTTTTAAAAATAGAAAATAATTCCTATGGATATATTTCTTACACAATATTTTCAGATGAATACAACTTAAGTGTAACTTACTATTTAGCTAGAGCATAATAATAATAATAATTAATAATTTTAATGGGGTATTTTCGTAAAAAAAACCACCTCAAGGGCGCTTTACACATTAACTGTTTATAGTCTCACACTATTTTTTATTTAAAATGAAAAATTGTTATTGGAATTTATGGAAACAATTTTTTGAAAAGGCATGTTTTTAGTCACTTTTTAAATATAGTCTCTGATGTACTATTTCTTGTGACGGAGGGCAAAGAATTTCATGCTTTTGGGTCTGCCACCTCAAATTCCCGTTCGCTAAATGTATACTTCTGACAATGGGTGGTCGGTTTTGCGGCTGAAGTAAAGGCAGATCTGAGAGTTTGACCTTTACTATCAAATTGTCTGGGATGCAAAAAGGCGCCATGTTGTGTCGTCTTGATTTCACGTTAATTTTTAAAATTTACGTTTCGTATTATTTTCAAATTACCTTTTAAATATTATTATTTTTTAAATAATAAGTTCATGTCATATATGTATTATTATTTTAAAAATAGTACGTTCATATCAGGAATATTACAATGTAATAATAATTAAATATAAATTTAAAGATTTTTATTCATTTACATGTCATTTGTTACAAACGTGTATAACCGGGAATCCATCTACACACAAAAAAGTACATAAAGTCCCATATACGATATTTCTTATGCGGCGTATTGGATGATTAAAAATAACACCTGCATCCGAGCGATCGACCGGTTCCCACATTATTTAATATATAGAAACACGTATCCTTACGTATTAATTAGAATGTAGGCAGGAATAATAATCTGCCTTTATAAGACGCCTGTTAATACGTAGCGCCTAATTCCAAAATCCCCTAAAACGGCTTAGGATAATTTGACTTAAATATGCAGTTCTGTAAATTTTTTTATCAGCTATATATAGAACATATTGTTTCTCGCAAAAGTCATTTAAATTCATAGATATTGCATGTTTAATATTAGGGTTAGTTCCAAAATACCCTAAAGCAAACAAAGTATATGTTGATATTCCCCCTAAAATGAAATCAGCCAATTATAACGCTTATTGGTGATCACGTGATCTAAAATCCAGTATGGCTGTCAGAATAACTTTTTCTCTTTAAAAAATTTTGGTGTAAAAACAAACATTTTGTACATTTGGTTTCAAAATATACGTTTTCATCCAACTCAAAAACAATGTCGTTTTAGGGAGTTTTGAAATTTGGCGCTACATATGTTCTATCCAGTTAGTTTGATAAATGTAATAAGCAAACACACCTCGGAGTTATAAATATGATTAAATTGTTATTGAAAAATCAACACCTGAGAAAGTATGATATGAAAAGGAAATATGGTCTTCATTATGTACGCTAACATAATTTAAAAATTACATTTCATAATTTGCGTTTAATAAATATATCTCTATCATAAAAAATGTAAAAAAATAGGTTTGAAAAGTTCAATATTTAAATAAAAATATTATTTTACAAACATAAATTTATCGATCGAGTTATACAGACTTGTACGGTACTTGGCGAAGTATTAAATTAATAATGAATGAATATTTTTATTTTAAGTACTGAATTAATATTCCTGTTTGATGTGAGAATAAACAAGATACCTTGAAAAATTGAATTCTTGCTAAGCTCTCAGAAAAATCATTAGAAAAATAACAGAAATAAATGGAAGACCTCCTATTAACATTTGATAAATGACGCCCCAAAGCGAAATTCTAGATGAAAACTCGCTTCGTGTCATTGAGGATATTTAAGTCTGGCTTCCGTGAGTTTTCCTTTCTGATGCCTTCGAAGGTTCGACATCCCTTCCAGTTTTTCCACGGAATTTTCTTTTCTCCGTACTTTGTTTTCGCTTTCATCACGGGGATGGAATGACGGAGTAGGGGTAAATTTTTATTTCCACCAGGCATTGTTTTCCCATTTCTCACTTTTATGTCTCCGAGCGGAATAAAAGAAATTTCGAGTGTCACGTGGGTATGCCGGTACGGAGAGTGATCTCCGGCTTCCGAATCAGCGGCTCGAGTGGGTGTCGCCGAAATATACAAATTACCCAAAATACCTGAAACTCTCGGAAGGTCTACAAAGAAATGAACCGGATGTTTTTCGGTTAATCATTTTAAGCTTAAACCAAGCGATAATGACATTTTTTTACAAATAAGAACAAAACCGACCTCAACAAGTAATACTATAAAAAGATCAGAAAGACGGGTAAGACATGATTTAATGATTTATATAAATACACCATATTTTATAAAATAAAAGCATTTGAATTAATTATATTATTTAATAAACCATTTAGTAGTAAATAAATAAATTATAGTTATCACCGGGACTTTAATCCGGAAGTTTATCTTAGATTTTTTCTGTTTATCCTTCTAAGTGATTTATCTAATTAGTTTAATTATCAAAAAAATATGGTCTAAAGTAACTCTAACTTTACAATAAAAATATGTTTTTATTAAAAATATTATTATATAATAAATAATTCAGAAGGAGCTGTTCATTATCCTTATCAGGCTAACTAAAAAAATTAACACTTAAATTTAGCCCCGATGATGGAAAAGTTCTAAATGAAACTGATTGGTTTATTATATTATTAAGGAAAACACATTCTTATTGTGAAGTTGTAATTATTCAGAACATAGGTCTGTGATATTTTAAATACTAAATTAATATATTAATTATAAATATATACATATAAAATCAGTCGAAAAATATTGTTTTTCGTATCCCGGTGACGCAATTTATAATTAATACATTAATTTAGTATTTAAAATATCACAGACCTATGTTTTGAATAATTACAACTTCACAATAAGAATGTGTTTTCCTTAATAATATATGTTGTATCAATGTGTCCAAAATTTAATAAAAATGAATTGATAATTCTGGCGTCTGCAGTCGGTTTACTCAAAGGTATTTGAGATTCGTAGATGGCTTTCAAATAATGGAACGACAGGTGTATTAATTTGAAAAATGTAACATATAGGTTCGAAAATTTGTCAAGAAAAATACTGGCGTTATAGCACAATGGTAGTGCACTTACCCGGATTGGAAATAGAGATCCAGGTTCGTATCCCAGTGACGCAAAAACAATATTTTTCGACAAAATTGATTTTATATGTATATATTTATAATTAATACATTAATTTAGTATGGTTTATTATATAATTAACACAAGTGGTTCATATATATAAATACATCATTACATTTTATTTTATTTAAATATTCACGTGTGTGAAATTTATATTAGCTTTTTGTTTTTAATTTGTATACACATATGCTTCCTACTATCTTTTGATAATCAGTAATCGTTTTTTCTTAAACACACTTATTTAAGGTACCAAATAGTTAGTAAGGTAGTACAATACTCACTTCACTAACGGATTTTAAATTCATTATATGTATGATATGTACGCATGCCCTCAAAAGTGTCATCATCTGGTAGACAAATTAAAAAAATATCTCTTTCGGAACTGACAAGAATAAAGTAAATTTTGTCTGTATGTGAACATTTTCACACTGTTCTTTTTAGGTCCAATATAAATATATTTTAGATTTTTTAAAGTTTTTGAATATCGGCTTTTTAAAAATAAGATAGAGGATCAGGTTGGCTATAGAATTAAGCCGAGATTTGTATAAGTACAATTTTTTGGAATAGTTTGAAAGTTGCGTCGTAAGATACTATGTTAGTGGTAGTTTTTCTATCAAAATTTACCTGAAAAGTATATATGTTAACTAGATTTGAAAAGTGGTTAAAATATTTTGGATAGTTTTATATCTTACATTTTATTTGGTTATTTACATACTTAGCAAAATACGAAATCTGAATCGTGAGTGAAGCAATAAATGCAAATTTATTCAGCGTGAATTCGATTGTCATCGATTTGTTCTAAGATACAAAAGTTTTTGATTGTATACTTTACATTGTTTAGCAAGAAATAATTTTAAAGATAATATTAAGGGGGTGTAAGAATCGAGAAAGTTTGACGTTCGAAATGCGGGGTCGTAAAGATGTTCGTATTTCAGGTGGCGCAGCCAAAAGTTCAGCAAAGCCTCGGTGAAATTGTATCATTTGCGAAGCAGACTCAAATAAATCGCAGATTAATCGAGTTCATTTCGGAGGTATTCCGTCACTGCGCCGCTTCTCTGCGAGATATCTTTGATTGGTTGTGTAAAAAGAAGGGGATTATAAAACCCCTTGAAGGGTAAAATTCATTTAAGTGTGACATTTTAATTAAATCATTTTTGAAACATCGTATTCACAATAAACAATATCAACAAAAATTAAAAAAAAAAGGAAACAGCTCAAGTTTTTATTTAACTGATTAATAATCAGTGATGGTGTTTATGTGCCTTTGTTCCTTCGATTGGCACCCCTGGGATTTCTTGTTGTTGATATTGGTCATGGTTATGTGTGCGAATGTTACCGCTTTGCATAACAACTCAAAATAAACACATACTTACTGCAGTCTCATTCGCACGGCAATCACAATCCCATCTCGCGAAAGTGTACGGCTATTGCGTCTAAGTAACTTATTTCGCTCTTATTTATACGTTAATTTTTAGAAAAAATAAAAGTTATAAATTTATTAATTTTCCTCATTATGACTGATTATTACTCGTTTTTTGTATTTACTGACTTTGCAATAATTATGAATACACTTAAAGTAATTTAATTGTAACATTAAAAATTAAGTGTTTATATTGTAACAATTGTAAAAATAAAGACAAATATTGCAAATATGGCGTTTGTTTGGATCTTTACAAAAAATACATTTTATTGTAAAATTGAGTGCCCTGTGTTCAAAAATGAAAAAAAAATTCCGGTGATGAAAAATATGAAACGTACAAATAAGGAAATGACGAATTCACTCAAATCATAGACATGTAAAAAGTATGATGAATACATATTAAATTCCAAGATTTTCTTACAAAATGCAAGTTTGCTGATAGAATTTAATTAATTTTCTAGAGGTAAATATATTTTTTTTAAATCCAATAATACACCGCCAATTCTCAATGTTTTTAAAAAAATGGTATAATACCCTTTTGATTTTCTTGTAAACAAATTAGACCGCTGAAAATTTGACCATTGAACCGTTTGAAAAAAAATCTGCAGCATTCTGGATTTACGAATATATTACAAATCAATATGAGAATAATAAGCGATACGGAACAAATGAATTAATGATTAAATAAAATAACTACGAAATGTATTTTAGTATTTTCCTGACTGTATTTTCCCTTCCCTTAATGTTCCGTCTAATTTTATATGTATTCTGTCTCTCTCTTTCGCATATAATTTTATATACTGTCTCCCTTGATGTTCTATCTAATTGTGTAAATATTCTTTCTCTCTCTTTCACATGTATTTTTATATTCTATCTCCCTCTTTATGTATATAAATAAGTGGACTCTTTTTATATTTATTGTTAGTTTTAAATGTGTCCTGATGAAACTTGAGATAAGCGAAACCTGTTGGCGTTTAATAAATGTCATTGTATTTTATTTAATCTAATATGTCTAACCACAAAGTGATAGCTTTCTACAAAAAAAAAACTAACGCGTGATCACCACAGACCATCGGTGGTCGGTGGTGATCACCTGTACTTTTTTTAAGTTAACAAAATAAATCTCTTTTTTTTCGTGTCTAGGTTTTCATGGCTCAGTTTTATTATTTCTTTGAAAAAATCTTCAAAAGAATAATATTTGGGACACATGGTGTTGACGGCTTAGCTTATTTAGCTTTTAAAGGCGAAAGAAATATATGTATTATTAAAGCCTTGATTGCCATTTTATTCCAGCAGACAGCTAAAAAACATAATCCTTTTATTATTAGATTTTATGCTGAATAATAAATAATACGAGGATTTATTTATTCGCCACTGAAAGGGTTGATTTATACAAGGAAATAAAATATATTTATTATACGTAATTTAATTTACATAATTCATATATTTACGCCTATGCGCGGACATATATTTTATACTAGTTTCTATTGGTGGATACCAGAATCACAGAATCTTATTAAAAGTTTTGCCGTTAGAGATTTTTTACAACACATTACTCTCTTAACAGTGCAGGACCGTAGTAGTTTGATTATGTAACACGTGATATATTAAAATTTTCTCCCTATATTCAAAATGGGTCAACTTTTAACTACCGGATGCTGTCATCAATAGATCATGAATCTCGGGTCAATAGGAAACTTAGCGACTACTCAGCCACAGTGGTTTTTTTGAGATGTTGCTTTTACAGATGATATCAAGGGCCTTCAGAAAAAAATATGTGTACCACGGTTTTGAATATTATCTTCAAATCACGTATTATTTTTTAGTTAATTCGTGCTAATGTACAATTTTTGATATACTTATCTGATTTGTATTTTCGTGGGGACAGATAGTTGAGAAGAATGAATGGTGTACACTTTTGTTTCTTCCTCAACTGCACATCATTATCACAGCTACTGACGTTATCCTTGAAAATTTATTATCACGTGTTTAAATAAAATGTAAAATATTCCAAGAGTTCCTAACCTCCTTTTTATACAACAATTTAACGCGCCACTTTCTGGGAATTGGAAGGAAACGTCACAATAAAATTAATCTATAAAAGCCTGTCCGGCGCGTTTCAAAAACTAGTATCTCTGTCGAGTCGGCCGTGGCATAACTACTAGTAACTTAAGTTTTTTTTTCGAACCACTAACATTACCTGTCGTGGAACTACTTCGTGAATTAGAATTATCGCTGTATTGTTTTATCCTACGACTATATTTTATAAAACTATCGTACAGCACATTTAAATTAAGAACTACGGAACCAATTTTGAAAATATAATTACGGAAATACTGTCATTGTTCTTTATTGTCATGTAATCTTCTATTTTATAATATGTAATCTTTAGTGCAACAAGTAAGCATGAGATTTTTCTTAAAATTATCATAACTTTTATGGTTTTTCTTGTAATAATTTCGATATTCTTATCTTTTATTATAAATATATACTAGCAAAAAGCAATCGGATTGATTATTTCGCAATATTCCGCAATTGTACGATTCGGACAATATACGGGCCCGGCGGTGACACACGTTCGTCACGTTTATTTATTTTATTATCTATATAATACATATGTTTATTTGTGTTTTGACTGTGCCAGTATATGCAACGGGTGACTGCTGTGCCGGCGTCCTGACGTGCAGATTATAGATTGGAAATACAGTGTGCACAATATCGTATGTAGCATAATATTATAAAAAAAAAGATTTACACTATAAAATAGTATCCTTCTTTATAATTTGTTATGAAAGTACCTTTTTTCACATTCTTTTATCCTTTAATATATCATAATTATAATGTTATTAGGTTTTTACAGCCGATCGGAATCTTCTGTGTATAGTTTTCTGGACTAATCTGCTGTGTATATCTGACCTTTCTGTCCGACATTTGGGGTCCCATTGCAGGGTCCATCATCAGGGCTGATGCGATGTATGACTGTTAGTGTTGTGGTTAAGTATTAACTTGCAGTAACGTATCGAAAGCAGAGTATGTATGTCACTTCATACAACACCTGTTTTCGACACGGTACTGCAAGCCTCATAACAACAACATTAACAGTCATACATCACATCAGCTCTGCAATGGGATTTGAAACGTTGGCCAGAAAGGTCATATATATATATGGAAGATTTTCCCATAAAATTATATACAGAACATATTTATAATATTTAATATGAGTTTGTTGAGATACCTTACGAATATTTTTGTTTATACATATATCATTTAGTTGCATATAATATTCAGGTGGCAATGCAGCATAAACAACAAAATTATATTAAAATTGGCACTATTAAAAATAAACTTTAGGCATAAATATTTTATTTTTCTGACTTCATTAAAGGGCGTTATTTTTAAAATACGTCATCTGGCTCTGGCTAACTGGAAAGCACAGCAGAGGGTGCTTGACTTTTAAAAAAATAAATCGAAACAGAAACTTTACTTTAACATAAGAGCGAGTAAGAAAGAAGATGAGAAAGTTCAGGGTGGCAGTCAATGACACAAAATGCTATGTGGAACGGAAATTGAAAAGATCTTTTATTCTGTTTATACAACTAAATTCATCTGAAAACTTTTTCTTCGTAAAATCCGAAGAGTTTTACGCTGTCACGGCCCACTCGATGAAGAATGATTGAAAAAAGAAAAAAAATACCACAACATCGTGTTCGCTACTAGGCTGCAAGGTAAAAATAAATTCACTGCCAAATCTTCTACCGACTAAGAGCAGTGGCGAACCAAAAATACTATGCAATATGTATTAAACCAAATTGCTATTATTTATGGAATCAGAAAACGTAAAACGTTCGAGATGAAATAATATTAAAAAAGAAGAGATAATCCTATATTAACGCAAGAAACGTGCCATCGCATGATGTTGTACACTTTAATCGATACACTTATGTTATTTTGTGAGGATCAGAATAAAAGCAGACATGTCCACCCTTTTCGAATAAAATTCAAAAAACATTCTAATACAACTGTCACATTTGGAATCATTAAAAGTAACCAGTAAGCACAGGTCACATGACCATAGGACCACAGGACACATGACATTCTGTTGTCTTATTGGCTGAAAACACATTTGCCTGGGTTTGAATTAATTACCTATCAGACATGACTGTGATTGAAGTAACAAGCAAATTTTATTTCATTTTTATACAAAATTCTGTAATATTTGTCAAATTTCGATGGGCTAGTCTTGTAGACATTAATATTCTTTGTGTTTGTACATACCTAACTCAAAAACCTTAAAAATTGTTTTTTTACCTCACCTTTATTCCAGATGTAAACCGCAATATTATCTGTCGCCAGGCGGTGTTGCAGTTGTATATCGAAACTTACAGCCGAAATGGAAAATTACGTATTTTAGACTAATTCTCTATTTACGATAAATTATAAATTTAACATTAAAAACTAATTTTGCGGAAACTTTGACCGTGAAATGCAGTTCACGACCACTACCTAGTACCTTTGCATTTAAGAACAATCGTATTAGTGTGAGTAATATTGATATCAGTCTGCAATTTATTTGGTCAGTGAGCGGGATTGTCGTTTGAAACAAGTTAAAATACGGAATCCACAAAATATATTAAAATTTTCTAAATTAGGAAAGTGTATATTTATATTTGAATGAGAACACATTACTATTTGTGAAGTTGAAATTTTTTTCAGAACGTCGTTCTGTGATATTTAATACATCATGAATTGATTGGAAAAATATACGTACAGATAAACTCAATGTACCGAAAACATATTTTAGCTACCACTGGGATAATTATTTACATTTATGTTTATAGCTGCTATTTTTTTAATGTAATAGTTGTCTTTTTGAATTTTTGTATTATTACCAACATTCTTATTCATGTCTTAGTCGAATGCATTTGTTAATTTTTCCATTATTATAAATATATTACTACGTACTAAGACTATAAAAGTCATATATTAAAAATAAATATTTCTGAAAGCGTTATATTTTCCAATAATTTCTCTGTACATAAATAAACTTAACCCTATTTCTATTAAATATTCACGGTAACGTAATTTGAGTTTTGTATGCGTTGTATGTTCTATTTCCTACGAGTTTTCCGACACCATGTATTTAATTAATAATTTAAAAAAAAGTGTTTCATGTTTTTGAAACAAACTATTACACATACTGGTACAAGTATTCTTTCAACATGAAAACTGATTTACTTATAAAGAGTGTCTTAAAAGAGCGGAAAATTAAAATTTTATAAAATACAGTTTTTATAAAGAAAATACCAAAATTTTTATGTAATCGTAAAGTAGACATGTATTAATTATGTAAGAAACAAACATTTATCTGATAAATAAAATCTACTTTAAGGCTTGTGTGGTCGTGGACTTATTAACATAAACTTTTGACTTTCAGCAACCCCAGAGAAAGAAGTCTAAAGGTGTTAAATTGCTCGATCTAGGCGGCCAATTCTGATCGCCCAAACGGGAGATTACTCGATGACGAACTCTCTTTGCTATGTATGGTATGTAGGGTTGAGTTGTTGATTTTGTAGGCGTGAAGACGCAAATATTTTATAAGAATACGCTACATAGTGCTTCTTGAAATATTCCATTCTTGACCACGATGCCAAACCAAATGGATAATCCCGGACTCTTGGCCACATTCTGGCGACTTAGAAAAACACGTGTCGATGGTCTGAAATAAGTAATAAACCCGGTATTCGATTATCCTCTTCACAGTTGATACACTTAGAACATTATCAAAAATTGGACGCAATTTGCGGATAAACTTTCACTATTTAAAAAATAATGTTTAACAATAAGAATGTGTTTTTGTGTCGACTAGTGATTCATTTTTAATAATGGCGGACTGCCCACTATTAAACTGTCATATTGGTTTACCTGTCAAAGCGCAACAGTAAAAATGGTGCCAAATTTAAATTTTCCGCTCTTGTTGGAACATCCCTTATAAGTGCGCCCGCTCTGATACTCACGTACTCCGTGCGCGTTTAGAAATGCTCCGATATTAATGTGAAGCTGTATGTAAAAATTAACGACATTGATAAAACATGCGATAGACGTACGAAAATGTGGATAATCCACACTTTCGTGTAAACCCATATTCCAATATGGAGACAATACACAAACGTGTGATCCACCGCACCGACAGTACAAATTGTGTAATTACTTTTTGCCAACTACAATATTACTTTCCTGCCTACTTGGGGTATCTAATTAGCAGCATTTTGTTAGACAGTACGAAAATTCCTACAGAAATCGTAAACCCCTCAGTGTGTATTGTTTTCGATACAAACTTTGCGACAATACTGTATCTTCTTTTCTCTTCTGTCTTGTATGTATTGACATCGAACATAATTTTCTCTTTTGAAAATAAAATCAAACAAACGCTGTATGTTAATATTTAAATTATTATCTGTATATTGTACATCCTGATATAGTATTGAATATATTATTAATACGAATAAAATATAATATATATAGAAACAATAAATAATCAATTTATCGAAAAAATATTTTAATACAATTTTTTTTTCAATATTTGCAAAATTACTTTGTGGTAACATATTACATAAATAATAAGAAAAACACTTTGTTTTTAACCTCTATTCATTGATACATCAACATGTTTCGATACCTATGGTATCTTCTTCAGGCAACAATGTTCACTAATATCTAAAGTACAAGCATATATAAAAATAATATTTAATTTGCTATTAACATTTTTTCTTATTTATAAAACTTCTAATTTATCTAACCGTAATGCTATAGGTATGTAAAATTTCTAAACCCTTGTTAATATAAAAATAATGGTTAGTTTCAATAATACTTGTACCTTTATTGTTTTGTTTTTATCTATTCTTGTATTTTTAATTTTAGTGTAGGTACATTGTATCCTAAAGAAGGTAACATAGGTATAGGAAAATGTTGATTTATCAATAAATAGTGGTTTTCTAATTATTTAATTATTTTTTTATTAAAATACCACAGAACTACGCAACCTCACAATGATAATATGCTTTCCTTGAAAAATATTTGTATATTTAAGAATATATAGTACAGTTTCGACATTTCGTTAACGTATCGATGTGAACTTTCCGTCGAGAACACATACATACCTCCTTTTTTGGTTTGTTTGTTTCTCAAGCGCCATTGTACAGTTAAGAGACTTAATAAAAAAAAAACTTTGAAACCGACCATGGTACAAGTTAAACTGGTTTTTAAATAAATAAAACTTTCTACTTGTCTAAAATCCAGGTGTATCGAACTTTATTAACTAATTTATCGTCACGTCATTTTTCCGCGGAGCTAGGCACGTAGAATGGAACGCCACACTCTTGTGTCTTTACGCAACGATTGATGACATTTCTAAGTGGTCGTGCTAAGTCTTCCGCGGATATCCTCTATTTCTGAAACCATCGATACTCGTCTTTCTTACCGTTCTCTTCTCATTTATTCGTTTCACACAACCAAACCACCTAATCAATCCTTGTTGAATAATTCACTTTATTACAAATATTCATACAAAAAACGTAATGAGTTAATATTCATTTGAATTTTTTTTTCTATTACATGAATCATAATAGAGTCGTCGAGTTTAAATATCACATGTGCCTATCCAGAAATTGAAAAAAATGAGTGTATCAATTATATAGCATCATATTGTTTTAAATACGATGCGAATTGTAACAATTGAGAAAAATTGTAAGATTTTTATTCAGTGTGTTACCACGATTAATGTTTATTTTTATAATAGAGTAAGTCATTTCAATCTTATTATTCTTATTTACTTATAAGTTACATGCAACATTTATATGTCGAAGTGAATTATAAATCTAGTAGATTAAATAAATGTTGAAATACTGTGTTGTGTAATATTAAAATATTTTTTAATTAACTCAAATGAATACCTTTAAAACTCTCGAAACGAAAGAAACATGACTTGGACCATTTTCGTAATAATGGGCACGCATATGAAATTTCAGTTCTATAGAAGAGTTTTATCAGATCTCTTATTTTAGTTTCCAGTTTTCAAGAATTGAAACATTAGGTGATCATTATTTAATCTCAACACAAACATTTTTAATAAAATCATCAAATTAATATTTCAACCGAATATTTAAACGTATCAAGTGGTACTTTCAGCACCCCTGTTGAAAATTCACCTGAAAATGGAGTATTTTTATCTCGTCACCGCTTAAACCCTTCAGATCTTCAAGTGTAAGGGCGCGGTCTTTTTCATTTATTTTATTTTAATTTAAATTTTGAACATTTAAATTAACCTTTTCTTCAGCTTCCTCTGCCTTTTGAAATAATTACTTTATAGATGAAGTGTATATCTTGCGAAACTCTCGGGCCAGCGAGTAATAAAATTGAAATAAAAAGAGCCATTTTATTATCCGTTCGTTTCGAAATGTAATGAATTTCGAAGTAGATTAAGATGAAAGAAAAATCTGGATTTAACGATGATTGAATTGATTAAATCCGATATAAAGAAATCCGTAAAATGTTATATATTTTACTGTTCCTTGAATCATACAACTGACATTTTTTATACCTCATGGCTTTAGCAAGTTGGGTAATCTTTAAGCTGTACACCTGTACATACATTTAAACGAGTTGATTAATTTATATATTCAATAAACTTACTTTTTTCATAAAATATATAATATATTAACCGTTAATTTAGTTAGGTTAGGTTAGGTAAGGTTAGATTAGCTTAGTTTAGATTAGGTTGAAGAAAAAGATAATTAATAATAATAAATAAATATTTATCTATTTAAAACATTATTCTTTCACATTGTTGTCGGGAGAAGGGGTGGGGAAAGAAGGGATGCAAGAAAGGTGGAAGAATTTCGGGAGAGGGATAGGAATAGTCAACAGATAACAGCTGAACGACCACTCAGATTCAGAAAATGGGACCCATCTGTGAAATGCTCCTTTCGGTATCTTCTTCCACTGAATCCATAGGTCTTACGGCTCCAGAACACGTACAACGCTCTTCAGCACGAAGAACACTTGGACGTACACTTACATTTTCGGTCATAGCGCGAAAGTGTAAAACTATACCTTGCACAATCGTACAATATACAGGTTTCGGCAAGCACGGTGTCGAGGAACCAAACAAATATCAATCTCTACCTAATCTCTAAAACAATCAACCTCACACAACAGAACGATAATTCAAGCCAACAATTCGTTTCCTTAGCAGAGCGAACTTGGCGGCAAAAAGAGCGCCCAATGGTAAACGCTTACTTGACAATTCGAAAGTTTAATTTCAACTGTAGAACCATAGAGTACACACAATAGAAAATATCATACTCTGATTATAGAGCCAAGGGGGTAGTGAATAAGTAATAGACAAGAACCATATCTACGCATTCACGTGTGCGCGAGACGGCGATCGGGATCCATACTTCATAATTACAAAACAATCGTATGTTTGGTTTCTAATTATCTCCCTTAATGGATTCATCCGTATTGAATGCGACAATATTACAGATATTTTAAGCAATATTTTAAAGTTAAATGTCTTTAGAATTTTTTATATCATTTTAAGTCAATACTTTAGACATTTAAAAGGAATATTTATTATGTTGTTATATATTTAATCTCAATATCATTAAGTGAGATACCTGTGTACAAGATATGCAAAATATGGTTAAAAGTGTAAAAAAACTCACCAACAACATTCAGCCTGAACGCCAGCGACATCTTGGGTTCCGTGTTGACCTGACACTCGTATATCCCAGCATCCCTCTCCTGCGGAAATTTGATCTGAAGCGTCCAATTTTCCGATCTGTCTGGTCTTATTACCTGGAAAGAAAGGTAAAACGGAAAATTAGCAAAAGTAAATATTTTTTATGTGATGAAATTTTTGTATAAGAACCTTGTGAAAAGAAAATAAGCTTTTTACAATGCTATTGGATGATTGATTCTTAGTGATTTGTATATTTTTGGACAATAATAAAAATTTACTAATCGTCTTGGGAAAGCAGAATTGATAGTGCGCAATACAAAATACTACAGAAATATGTTCTGAAAACGCAATTTCACGGCAAAACTGTGTTTTGCATAACATTATTTGGTTCGTTATTGTCAATAACCAAGTCGACGGCAATATTGCAATATATTTTAATTTTATTAATTTTTGAAAAAGAAACAGTATTAAATGAATTTTATGTTCCGGGCCGATGGTGTTTTTAAATAGCTCAGAAATAAAATATGATTTTTTAATTTAATTTTTATTTATCAATTATATCATTTATTACAATTATATATGAAAGATAACATTGGCCAAGTGGCCGCCTCTGGCAGCGGCAAAAATGCGTGCTCAACATAACTTAACATTCTCGCATACTTCGCGTGTTATTTCAGGTATTTCATTCCGAATATTATCAAGTAGCATCGGAAATAATGTTGGCTTATTTGTGTAGACCTTTCTTTCAAGTACGTTCACAGAAAATAGTCGGGAGTCGTTAAATCAGGTGATCTAGGAGGCCAGTTGATATATAAATTTTAAGCCTAGTTTGGGCTGTGTATGAGGTTGCACCGTTCTGTTGAAACCAGATGTGTTGTAGGTCCAATTAACCCAAATCAGCCACCAAGAAGTTTTACAACTTGTGACGATAGCGATTACCGTTAATGGTTAGAGAATTGCCATTATTATTTAGATAAAATGTTTTAATGACTTCAACACGTTGTTGAGGGGTTAGATTCTCCATAATAAATTGTAATTAACTATTCTCTACGACTACCGAATGTGAACTAACAAATGTCTGTCAAACTAAAATCAGCCTGGAACATAACATTTACCCTGTACAATAATAATAATTAACATTATACATGACATATGAAAATTAGACCAGCGAAGTTTCTTCGGAACTGAACAAAAAAGAGTATTATACGCACTTAAAAATAGTACAAAAGAATATATATGTGAACACAATGAACTACAAGTTGAATATATTAAAAAAACAGATAAATAAAAAATATTTTTACACTGTATAAACCAGAAAGGATTGAGATGGGAGGAAAACGGGATCCAATAAATATGTAATTTTCTTGAAAAATTAAAAAAGTATATGTATATACTTTGAAAAATAATGAGACTCAAGCGATCATCCTAAAATGTAAAGTGAAATAAGACATTCTTATCTAATTTTTTGTTTCCTATGTTATGTTTCATTTATAAAATAAAGATGTTTTTGATAAAAACTCAATAATTACTATGTAAAAGGCAATAATTGCCGTAAAACAGTTTGTCAAATAATAAAATTACAATATATATTATATATGTAATAAAGTTGAAATTAAAAATTTAAAAAATATATATTCATGCGCTGACATACATAGGTAAACATACGTATACACGCACGTATGCATATACTATTTAAATCAAAAATAATTAATAACTAACAATCTTATATATAATTTTCTTTTTCAAAGCATTATATTTATTTCATAAGCTTAAAGTATAACATAATATGTATTATCTCTATGGCGAATCGGGTTAAAAAAAAATCTGATCACGCTGGAATAAACACATTATTATTGTTCTCATATTTAGTCAGATTGTAATAGTATTTTCATGGAAAATCAACAGTCATCGAAAGGCACCGACGCATATTTTAATTTTGATGAGACATTCATGATGTATTGATAAATATAAATGCAAATAAACGAAATATTTGCGTTTATGGAGGATATGAGCATGATATAAACTGACATCTAGCGACTGCGCGGCGAAACAGATTCGAGTAATGAGGCATGATGTCATGTTAAGCTACTGGCGAGTCGCAATGGACGAGAGCGACACTTATGTTCCCGACTTCCAGAGACGGCGGCCGTCTCAGTTCCAGCTTTACTCCCGGTGTTTTACCGGGAGTGCCGTGTTTTAATTATACCTCGTAAATTTATTAACTTGAATTGTTAAGTAGAGAGATATGTAATATAAGTATAATAGAATTCGTAGCCTCTCAGCGGATGGCGTAATAAATTATAAAAATCATAAGAACTCTTATTTTTACGTTCTACTAATTATGTAAACATTGGCCATGAATGTGTAGCGGCCACTAAAGTCGTCCGCAATGGTTTGTTATTTATTTATTTTTGCAATTAAAAATTGTCAATCAATCATTATCAGTTGGTAAGTATGTACATCTTTTACGAAAGTGAAGTATTAAAAATGAGTTCAATGATATACTGAAAAGAGCCTTTTTTCTGGTGTATAATAAATAAAATTTTCTGGTGTTCACGTCTATAATAAAAAAATAAGTATATGACAAAAAATAAATTGAATCTCTATATTCGTCAGCCCCTATATTCGTCTGGTTCGATATTCGTTACATTTTGATAACAAACAAATGTTTCCATATTTGTTAATATTTTCTATATTTGTCACTTTCACCGTCCGGTAATGCTGTCTAACTGGGCTAAAGCGCAGAATATGGTCGAAAGATGGCACCCAAATGTTGACATAGTCAACCAAAATATAAATGGATTCGATGGTAATGTGATTGACTACTTCATGAAGGTTTTAAAAAACAGACAGAAACAGGCTACATTGGGCAAGTTCTTTGTTAAATCAAGTGTTAAATCATCAGCAAACGAAAACTATTATTCTAATTCTAAATATTAGTAGCATTCCTCCTCTTTCGCTTCTATCATCATGTCTCCTCAGTACAATAAAGATAAAGTTTTGACATAAAATTTATTCACTTTTTGAGGCTGGGAACGAATTAATTGAATTTTAGTTATTTTTTATGGGGAAAACTTTTTCTATATTCGTCAGGAAAGGATTAATGACGAATATAGAGGTTCCACGGCAATTTATTTAGACGAACGACTCCGTGATATTTAATTTAATTTAATATTTATATTATTAATAATAAAAACGTACAAAAAAAAAAGATTCCTTTATTCAAAAGCTTAACATATGTGAGTTCCGGCACCTTTTGTTCTAAAAAGAGCACTGTCCAAAACACACTACTATGAATTAAAGAAAATAATCAATAAAATTTCCATAGCGTTTCTGTAGAATCACAAAAATACTTAACGACTTGTATGGTACGAAGAACACATCAAAAAGATCACAATAATTGATGAAGATTTTTTACTTCAGAAATCTAAAAGATATAAAAAAATATCACAAAATACAAATATAATAATTTCAAATGGTTTATAGATACTTATATACTCGTTGAATATTGTTTACTGAAATGTTTTAGTTGTGTAGAAATATAGGTTTTCGATGTATAAATATTTACTCACAACTTCTTAGAATTTTGTGTTTACTTATTTTTATATTAAACCATTTTTATCTTTAGGCTCTCCAAAATATTTTTGTGGGTGAAACGAGCTTAATGTAAAAACATTTATTATTTTTTCAATTTTTGTTTGACGCATCGCGTATTTTGATTAAAATCACGGGTAAATATTTAACATGTTTATCCAGTTTTATGAAATTGACAGGTTTCTTACACCTATTATCTCATTATAATATTCCATTATTTTTGATATTTAATACAAATTAAATTATTCATGGAAAGATATACGGAAAAATATATTTAGTTGTTATCCCGGTAAAATACCACAGAACTATGTTCTGAAATTCAACTTAACAACACAAATATGTTTTTACAATTTATAACATTCAATTAATAAGCGTAAGAAGTAATGAAATGTAGCGAAAGTTTATGATAATGGATGAAAATATGTGGCATGTATGCAGGTGTTCAATATCTTACATTCTGCTACATATACGTTTAAGTGATCTCATTTTCATTGCATTCAGTCTATTTTAGATCCTTTTCTGCTTGCTTAAGGTCTCACTTCCATACATCAGTGTCGATACCAGGACTCTATTGTGTATAGCTAGTCTTGCCTCGATCGACAAGATTCCATTCCCAAAATCACTTATCTAACAATTTTGTAACTGATTCAGTAAAAATATGTCCACTGAGGTTAAGCAAATCTACGTTTTGAATTATTTTCACGAAATAAGAATTGGATTTCAGAATATTGATATTGTTTAACCACTTAAAATGCTTTATTAGATCAATGTATTTTTATGTAACAAATCAAAAACATAATTTTATTGATGTATTACATCTCAGAGAAAGCTCTGTCATTTTATAAAAAATTGGTTAAGTTGTAGTTCATTTTACTGACTCACGTCTAGGTCAATTTTATCTTTATTTTATTTCTGAATATCAAAATCAAACAAAAGATTTTATTAATTTGTTAATTGAATCTACAAGTAGGTATATAACCAATCAAAAAATGTAACTATCGTAGATGCCATATATGGCATTATTTATTTGATAAGATTTTTTTACAATATAAATCAACAATAGAGTTATGTACCCTCAAATAACAAAGATCTTAAATTATGGGGTAGGTAGGGAAGGCATCATTCTTATTATATCCCGTGCTTCTGCCAGTCCAACGGTACAAATAAACCACTAGTGCGCGCTTCGGTCGGCCGAAATCTAAAGAAGATAACCCAGCTAAAAGAACAACATCGGACCAGAAAGAGAGCAAAAATAAAAAGGTTAGTGCAGTTCATTTATAGTTGTGTGCTTATTGTTAATCGGAAACCTGGAAACCAGCTATCGAAGGCATCACAATATTTTATGGATGTATTAAATTGGACTAAATTAGGAGTCAAAAATGTTCAATTAATATTAGCCTAATCTCAACGATATCAGAGATACACATGAGCATTTAAAAAAAGAAGTTATTATGCTTTTATTTCGATTAATTGAAATATTTTATTGATTCAAAATTATATATTGACTAAAAGAAGTTAAAGGTCATCAAATTTCGAAAGCCAAGACTACATTTTGTTAGATGATTTATGACCTGAAGCAACAATAGTGGATAAAATTCGTAAATATTTATTTCGACGGACGTAGATTTAAAGCTTAACATGATTAATTCAAACAATAATATTTTCTGTAACTGTGCAGAATTTTCACATATCTCTTAAATATTTTCGACTCTAAATTAGGTCGGGTGTTCACCCATAAAATATTGTGGACTAGGTCTATTACACTCTGTGTGTTAGGTAGTTCAGACGAAAATGTCGAATTTTGCATGGTCATTTTTGACCATCAGACCACGGACAAGGCATGTTTTGTATTCTACTCATTAGTTGACATTTAGAGAACGTTATTTAAGTGCAAAATTTTTTTGGTTCATTACGAGCCATGTCTCTTCTGATTGAGGCCACCGTGTGTCAATTCTGACATGAAAGATAATAGAAGAGTGCGGTGCCACTGGGAAACACTGTGATGGTAATTATGTAAGTGAAGGAATCGGAATGAATAATATTTCAACAGAAACTCAAACTTTCGTAGAACAGTTCCCAAAAATATAAAAAAATAATGATAAAAAATTATTAAACGAAAATTGATTTAAGGTTTTGACAATTTAAAAAGTCAAGTCAAATATTCAGATATTTTTTAGTTTTCATCTTAAATTTAAAAAAATTGTGTTATATGTAAGATACGTTTAAGACTGCTTAAGTAGTTTTAGAAATCTCAGGTCATAAGAGGATAACGGGTGGGGATTGTATTTATTATTACACTGACAAATCGGTCTGAAATTGAAATGTCGGATCGATTCTTTGTTGACAGTGTCGGAGAATGTCTTTTGTGAATTGCGAACCTACCAGACGTCTTACAAATGCTAGGAAATCGTCTGTGATAGATCAAACAGACGGTTATTTTTCTCGGAAAACTTTGTTTGCATTGGAAAATAGAACGGCATTCGCCCTTTGAGAAAACAAAAAAAAATGACTTCGAGAAAAATATCGAAATCTAAAAATGGAAAAAAATATGACAAGTTTCTAGGTTACTTTTTTCATTAACCTACTCATGCAGGCTTTTCAACTAGTGTTGAATGTTAGGTGTCTTGCTTCTATTGAGTGAAGAGTGCAAAATTAAATTAATTCTATGTAAATTTTTTTGTATTTTTGTAGAAAGCAAATCACTTTGTGGTTTGACATATTAGATTTAATAAAACACAATCACTTTGTATAAAACCACGAATTTTATTACACGCTAACCGGTTTCGCTTAGCTCAAGCATAACTAGAACTAGAATAAATAAATAACTAACAAACTATTTAACCATTACGCCGTTTTTCCGCGGGGGTAGGCAGAGAGTACAGAGCGCCACACTCTTCGGCCTGACACACAATTCTCGCCTATTCACATTTGTAACATCTTCTCATACAA
This sequence comes from Eubasilissa regina, assembly GCA_022840565.1. NCBI lineage: Eukaryota > Metazoa > Arthropoda > Insecta > Trichoptera > Phryganeidae > Eubasilissa > Eubasilissa regina. Next base: position 3,267,292 of record JAINEB010000019.1, read on the forward strand.
CCTCGTTGATTATTGAAGCTTTTAACAGGTTTATATAGTTGTATCGAGTCCTCCGCGGACGTCCTCTATTTCTGGTACCATCAACACTAGCGTCTTATATCTTTCCTGCCATTCTTTCCTAATTCATTCATTCCATATGTCCAAAGCACCTAAGTGACTCTTTCTCACTATGATAAGTTTCACTATTAATCTAACTCATTATGATAAGATTAGCTTTACATTTTCTCCTTATTTCTTTATAAATGGATTTGCTACATAGAGGTACGCATAAGTGATATCATTTCTATTGCATTCAATCTACTTTAGTTCCTATTCTGCCAACTCCAGGCGTCACTTCCATACATCAATGTCATTACCAGGACTCCATCATATACCGCTAGTCTTGGTTAGGTTGACAAGTTCCCATTAAATATTATTCCATTCAATGCGCTGTTCACTTTGTTTTCTGAAGACACTCTGCTTTCGATATCTTTCTCAGCCTTTCCGTTTCTATCAAACATACTTCCTAAATACACAAACTCATCTATTTGTTCCAAACATTTATCTACAAGTATTTTGCACGGTGTCTTGCTTTTCTCCTTATCGAATACTGTTACATTCGACTTGTTAGCATTAATGATAAGTTCTCTTTCCTTGCATACATTGTACATTCTACTCACTAGACTGTAATTCTTATTCATTATTTGCCATTAATACTGCATCATCAGCGTACAATAAACAGCATACAATCAAATCGCCCATTTTACTCCGTAAACAAATTTACTGTTAACCTTTATCATACCGTGATATAAAATACTGGTATGCAGCCATGCTGCCAACTCGTGTTACTGTAAGAAAATAAAGTTCTATTAGCCTTTAAAATGTGAAAAAATGGTTAATGCTACAAATTTACTGTACGTATGAGCATTAAATTTTAAAAAAATATGTAATATTATAATTCGGAGCGTTCATCAAGTTTTGTATAGGAGGTTGCAGAACCTTCCTTTTTATCTAGCATCATTTAATTAGTGAGAAAGAGATGCCATTATATTCGTATGTTTGTTATTGTTTTCGCTGTGAAATTAACGTGTGATTTTATGCTGTTTTGCCACAAATTGTATTTTTATCAACGTATTAATTTTACAATGGAATGAATTAAAAATAATTAATTTTTTAAGATTCGCCTTACATAATTGATTTTCAACTAGTTACTTCTAAGCCTAAATATTTTCCTTCAAATAACTAAAATATGAAGTGTGTGTTGCGTATATTTACCGAAATAGAGCGAAATAATTAGAGCGGTAGACCTGTGTTACTGCATGGTTTGGGAAGGGTTAACCACTAACACGGCATCATTCTCATACGATACATAACCAAATCATCCAGCTTGTTTTTCTCCCATAAAATATCTGGTTAATTTCATTCTTTAGAACAGTATTTATTCTGTAGAACTCTGTTACAACTGTTAGTACACAAATCAAACAAAATTATGTTTCACAATATTTATATTTAACTCGATAGTTAACGTATTTAGGTTATGAGGCCCGAACTTTGAAACAAATCTCCGAAAAAAAATTCGCAGAGTAAAACACTGTCGAGTACCTACCAAAATAAAAATATTAAAGAACATGAATCAGTTGTTGATACATAAACTTTTAGAAAAAGTTTTTTCATATTTGATATTGCCCGACTACATAATGAATGATAATAAAAGTTAGTCTCAACATAATTTCGTGTGTAACATTAATTGTGTGATTAATCGACGTTTGAAAAATCTCAAATTATTACTAAACAGATTGGTATTGGATTTATGATCATTGATAGCCCTTGCGATAATACGGGTAAGTACGTTAATCTCAAGGATGCATGTCCATGATGCTAGAAACGTTGTGAAAATGGAGGTAAAAAAAAGTTCAAAGTCACCTTATAAATTAAATTTTATATGGAGAGAAGATTGGATACGACCTTAATAATTTATGTTTTCATTAATTTTTTTAATGATTATGAATATGCTTGTAATAAATAAAAATCACTTCGGGTATAGTTATACTACAAATTTAAAAAAATATATTTAATTAAAAAAATATTTCTAAAACGTAAAGGCGCATGGTACCTCTGGTTTGCACGTACTTAAAATAATAAAACAATCATTTATATTTACAAAAAAATTAGAAAAGTATGCAAGATTATTTTTTACAAATACGAATACAAAGTCACTAATGCTAACAACAACTCACCCCAAGCAATAAATCATGGACACAACACAAGACAAACAACGAAGATCTACACGCCAGTTCCGAGAGCGACAGCGACATTTTATCAAAGATTCTACATGTTCTTAGCTCCGAAACTCTACAAAACACTCAATACCAACTGAAAATCGTTCAACTCCTATAAGATTACATAAATATTGACCCAATATACTTCCACTACATTTTTACTTAATTTTTTTTTATGTCTATTTTTATTCCTGTCGAATTTTTATTAAATAACACCACAACAGCACGAAAAAACTGACTACTTTAACATAGACTTCAGTACAACAAAGTAGTCAGGACAACGCTGTATATATCAGAGGTGGAGTCTACTCCATCCCATACAATAAACTATGAGTATTTAGTTGCAGTGTAATTGTTCTTATGTTTATCATGTTATATTATAATATATTCACCTCTGATACAACAAAAATATGTATGTTAATAAAGTCTAAATAAAAAATTACCTGAATTATAATTTTTTTATGTGATATTAAATAATAAAATATGTTATTGATTGATTTGGCACTTACTTCGTGACGTAATATTTTAATTTATTTTTTCCACTTCGTTCTACACCATAATTTTTTGACTAGTTTCGGGAAGAGCAGTCCTTTCCATCTACAGGTGTAAATTGAACAAAAATTTTATACCATTGGCTATGGGGTGGTGGTACATATAAGGGTAGGAGTGGCTTTATTGTTTCTAGGAGATGGTTGGTTTCAATGATATGATTAACCAATTCGGAAAAATTATTATTTTTTAGACATTGTCTTTATTTTCTAATTCGCATAATAAAATTTTTCCTGGTTTGACTATTGTAATTTTTGTTACCATCTCCACATGTAATTTGATATATCTCACTTTTTTCTAAAATACCTATTTTTGTTTTAGAATTTAAAATAATTTATCCAATATTAATATTCATGAAAAATGCAGGTCTAATGTGCGTAGGGAAATGATGCGTAACTTTAGTAGAAATCGGATCCGTGTTTGGAATATTGGCGAAAAATTATATACACGGATTATATTTATATAGCATTTTTTCTAGATCTTCCCACACAGCAATCATTCTGGAAATGGATCCCACCCTATAATAGGACAGCGTGGGCTATTTAAGTATAAAAAAAAAACCTGGCGTTGATAAATCTACATTTAAAATTTTCGCAAAATAATGGTTGAAATATTTTTGCCAAAAATATTTCGACATTAAAATCCACGTTTTATTTTTTAGAGCTAGCACAACGTTTATGCGATTACTGATCATTTAGAGTATTTGTTTGACGATCGTCCATGCAAATTCACTCGTTTCATATGGATGGATGCGTTAGTAGTAGCAGTTTTCGTGTATTGGTTTGTGCATTTTATATCGCCTATAATAATATTATATAATGCATTATATTGTGGGTATTAATTCAGTATAGTTTAGTAAAATATGATTAAAACTCTTTTTTTACATAACAAATTATTATCCTTTGGATAGATCTCGATAAAAGTAGAAATTCATTGAATTATTTTTTCTTACTATTCACTGTATATTTTTTTAAAACGATATATTTTATATATATTTATAATAATTATATTATTGCGAAAAGGAATTAACTATGAAATATAAAATAATCTCGCGAATCATTGAATTTCGTCAATAATAAACCAAATATATATTACTAATCTATTTTTATTACTTTAATTCATTAAAAAAATATATATTTACATTCTTAGTAAAGTAATTTTAAAATATTGATTTAAAAGATAAGAAATTATTTGTATTAATTTTTATTAATTTGTGCTGAGCTCTAGCTGCAGCTTTGCGCCAGCAACTCGATGTCTCAGAAGTGGAACGAATCCATATATACGGCCTTCGGAAAACATTGTAGAAGCGCTACAATAACACGCCAACCCGAACAGTATTTTGTATAAGTTGTTGTACTGAATTCGGGGACGGTTCATGTTGGTGAAGAATGATTTCAACAGAATCCCAACTGGATCGGTATGAACGCCGTGACAGTATATTTGCAGGCACGCTTGACTACACCTCTGTTGTCACCTCTGTTGCTCTATGTCATCATCATCTTGTTCATCTTTATTGAATATAAGGCCAATGTTTTTTAACTTATTTTATACGCTCAGCCACACAGGAAGGACATAATCTGGCTCTTTTCCATATCTGTTAAGATAATACGAGTACATTTTTTAAGAATAATTTAAAATATCTTACGGCTATATGATCATCGCATTTCTTGCACCTAAATTAATTATTGTATCTTTTTAAACTGACAATTTTATTTACATGTGTGAAATTATTTAAAAAAAAAAATTTTTTTAAGGTTCTTATGAAAATAACTAAACAATCTCACATAAAGATTCTTTCGTACGAAGTTTACAAAGACGGCGAAAGTTTCAACAGTGGTAAGTTTTCTGACTGTAATATAGATGTTACAATCTGAGAGATAACAATTGTTCCATAAACTTTTCGAATAATATTTTGTCGAGAAGGTATGACAGCTTCCAAAGATAAAAGAAAAATCGAGGAAAAATCATGTCCACGTGAGTTAAAGGTTATTTTGGATAACCTCAATTTATCTTAATAATAGACGCCGGATGTCTGCCGCAGCAGAATACTCCTGTTTTTATTAAAATTCATTAAACATACAGTCATTTTGCAATTGCATACGTAAAACGGCGACAGACCGCCGCTTTTCTAAGACATATTTGTTTTTCTAAATCTATACCACGGGTTTTTTGGCAACACGCCGATGATTACACCTTTAAATTATTAACACGTGTCTTACCGTATCAATTGATATGGTGAGTCATTTCTGTGCGATACAAGTGACATGTTTTCAGTAATTATTGACTTACATATAATTTTCTTCTCTTCTTTTTATCTTTTAAAAAAAATATACGGAATACAAACTAAGCCTGTACTATGAAAATAGAATTAACTTACTGGTGTCCTGGAACGAGGCGTAAACCCCGACCACTATTAGGCCACATTAGGCCACCACTACACCAACAAGCAACTTTAATTAATTAACAGCTGACTAGTCTAAGGCCACACTGCCAAAAACGGTGCTACTCGAGTACAATATTTTTGTATCATATATAATATTGAGCTTTGTATTATGAAATATATTGAAATACTAAATGGGCTATTTTATTACTCGACGAAAATGCTAGGCTCTTTTTACTCATTAACAATTTGTTGATATTTACATAGTTTCTACCTAAATGTATTTGACGAATAAATAAATGTATTATTTTATGTGACAATTTAGTTTCAGGAGGGTAATATTTTACTTATTATATTAATAGGAAAATACATATTGTTAATTATGTTAAAATAATGACCAAATAATATGAAAATTAATTTACTATGTACTTGAAAACATCATTAATAAAATTATCAACGCGTTTAATAATTTGTTGAGATCAATGAGAGTTATCGTACGAGAAATTTCGGTAACAATAATAAATCTAGATCGTTATTATAGTTTTTAAATACACACAGAGTAAATGGTAGGTAACTTCTTGTATTGAATTAAATTATATTATAATATATGAAAAATATCTGATGAGCCATGCGATATATTATTGACAAATGAACACCATTCGGTTGTTTCGTTGAGTCTAACCGTGCACTAGGTACTAGGTAAATTCCGTTTCAGCTAGCCGTCGTTCGTTTGAGACTGAGACATTTTATTGGCAAATAAAAATAAAATAACGGTCCATACTTTACAAGCGTTCGTTTGTCACAAAGCAATTCTGTGAAACGGTCCGGTCTCCATGATGCTGCTTTATTTGAAGTCGTGACGTGCGTTATGTGCCGTGCCATCAATCTGACGTAACAGACGATTTATATAATGTATCACGCTCTTTATGTAATGACTTTGGTGTAAGAACTCTGTCGTTTGTGTAATGAAACAGGTCTTAATGTTCCAAATGTCTGCTATGTGATTTCGTCGACATGTCTAAAACCGTGTTTTAAATAACATTTTTAATCAAGCATTTTAATTTTTTACATTAGCTTAATTGCCAATTAGCACTAATAATTTAATCACGTTTAACTTCTAGTACATTGATGATATTATCCTTTTCCTCTATACAGGTTTGAATGTTTTTTTAAATATCTATCTTACACGCGTTTTATTTCTTATATTTGAGGGGTTCAGAAATAAAACCGCCACAAATAGATGAAAAATAGTGAGTGACGTGTTTGAAAACGATTATCTGGTGATTTTGTCAGTTTTACAAATAATAACCGCTCTTGAAAAAATGTTTGCATATTTTAGAAGAACTTTATCAAAATCTCCGCTGTGGCTATAAAATCAGTTGCAACTAGTTTCGTCAATTGGACAGTGGCAGTTTTGTTTCTAAACCCTTTATTTGTGAAAGATATTTTAAAACAGAAGATGCCACAATGAACACAATTAATGTGGTCTAGTGGTTATGATACTCGCCAAGTTTTATAGTGGTCAGGGGTTAGAGCCTCGTTCCAGGATGACATCAAGTTCTTCCTATTTTAATAGCATTAGCATTTAGCTTAGTTTGAAAATAGTAAATTAAAAAATGAATATTTTGCAATATTTTGAAGCTGAGGCGGGGTACATTTTGCATATAGATTATTATATTTATTAATTTAATTACACATATATATAATATATACGATATGTTGAAAAAAGTGATATTTCAATCCTAACATGCAAATATTTAAAAACGTCGGTGCAATTAAACATTGAAGGAGAAACAACATAGCATGAATTAATTATTTCATATAATTAATTACTCTTGTATTGAAAATTTATCTCACGAATGCATTATGGCCATGCTGGAGTAATTTGCATAGTAAAACATTATTGGTCAAATTTCTATTCAATCAGCGTAATATATTTATCCGGGGTATCCCATTCTATTTTAAATGATAAATCAAACCATCGTTTTATTTTTTCTGCCTAAAATCTGCAGACACAGTTAATCAATAGCTTCACTAAATGCTGCAAAATTCTTGGACAAATTTTTCACTAAATTAAACATGCTGCAAAATTCTTGGATAAATTCTTCACTAAATTAAATGTGCTGCAAAATTCTCGATATAAAAGTTACAATTCAAATACGTTCAATCTTTAAAAATTCATTGACTGGGTTTACATTGTCTCACACACGTGATAATGCTATTTTATTAGTTTAGTGGGAAAAAACAAAACCGCCTTTAACCCATCAAAATATTTCCATCCTTATAGATGAATCGTTAAGCCAAATTAAACCTAGAGTAAAAGCGCGAGTAGGAAAAACGAATTCAAAAATGTCAGTATCAACTAGAAATATACAAATACAAAAATTGATATTATTTAAATTTTCACAATTAACCAATTTATTATATACACGCAGGGTTGTGAATTTAAATTCAGAGAAAACACTAATTAACAACATAACATTCTTTAACACTTCATCTTTACTGTCCATATTTTCGTTAATGACCGAGACCTCCTCCCTCTTCTCAAGCTCTGTCCCATAACCCGAATATACTATAATACTGCATTTAGTTTAGTTATTACCTGAATATGAGAGGGACTGCACGTCTCAAAACTATAGTAGTGACATAACCCAATACGTATTTAGTACTAAATTTAGATTGAAAAATTACAAAAAAAATTTTTATTCAATAATTATTATTTTTACTCTATAATTAAAGTCTTTGGGAAGATTTTTCAAGAAAATCAAGAGTAGACGCTGCCTTTTTTGCGTTACAGAATGTTTTCAGTTTCTAAGAGCTACTCAGCCTACATACTAAATTCAGGATGACTACTAAACGTGATGAAAAAAAATTTAATAGGAATGCAAAACTTGGCCTTAACGATATAAATATTGAATGACATCCATAACAAGTTTGTTCTGTTGCAAATCTAGAATCCTGAGGAAAATGTAATCATCTCACACCACACCTCATCCCATCCTTCACGCATTTGGACCAAATTTTGAATCACAATTAAAAAGTTAAAATAAAAAATCACGCTTTTCAATTTATTTTATTTCTGCTAATATTTACGGCAGCGTACAAGGTACGCCCACCCCTAACCGCCAACACAAGTGGATCGCAGTAAATTAAATGAGATATTTGTTTCATTACTAATAAAAGCGAGATGCTTGAGCAGTACAGCCCAAAGCGTCTGCTAGACGTTTTATATTCTAGTTTACACTTTTATATCACCCGGCTGATACCCCGGGGGGGATGTAAACCGACAAGAGTGTGGTTACTTTTCATGTTACTTTGAAGCACTTGGGATTTGTAAGTAGAGGGCGAGACGAATTCACATATCTAAAACTTTGATAAACTAAAACATAAATATTAATGACATTTTAATTTAAACTACGTTGAATCTTGTACATTTGATATCTGTAATTGTATTCATATATACTAGTTTACTTCATTTATGTGCGAGTATGTAAAGGATTGTTTTTTTAGAGGTTTGTTTTTCCAATTGACAACATTTTTTCCAGTGACAGCCAATTTGCTAACAGCTGACTTGTGCTCAGTTTGGTTTGCCATTTTATCATGAATAGACTTACGCCAGAACAACGCGCTATGTCTATTTTAAGGTCGACATAATCGTCCATTCGAATAACCATTGATCATTTTTGCACTCTAATTGATAATTTTAAAAAAAATGAATGTCAGACGTGCACTTGGTAAGGACTTTTCAGATACATAACCCATCGTAGTCGTTTGATTTTAATAATCTTGACATCAAGAACTCATAAACTAAAATTTAGTTATGAGGTTACCCAAAACTGCACAGAAACATACCACATAAACATTTTTATTCTAAGAAATGCTCATGAATTACGAAAAAGTCTTCCAGACGGACCGAAGAGTATATTCAGCCACTCGGTCATTACCCGAGAATCCTACTGCAATGCTGAACAATTCATGTGATGTATCCACGATACAAGGTAAAAATAGTCCTGTAATTAGCTTTATGGATGGCCAAAAAAAACAATTAGTTTTGGGCTTTTATCTCTAATCGCAAAGAGCTTATGCAAATTAAATGACAATTTTTATTAAAAAAATTCTATGGTGACTTATTTTTAATAATTTTTTCAACGCTCGTTGTCGCTTCTCGACGAGAATAGATGAGCGATTGGTTCAAGAGGATTACTCTAGACGACGATGGATGATGGATGATGAGCTTTCGGGAATTGTTTCAAAAATAACGATAGACAGGTACAATGAAATATCGTACCTATATTAACATTTGGCAGTTAAAGCATTTTTTAAATTTCATCAAAATATTTTACCATTCAAATCAGATAAATTTTATAAAAATATTTGGCTTTAAATTACCATAATTAAATCTTTATTTAGAGGCATGTAATAAATTTAGTTTATTTGATTAAACATAACAATTATTTTTAAATAAGTTATGAACAATAATTCTTTATAGTAGTTGTGTAGGAGAAATCAATATTAAAAGCTGCACCCTCATATATAAGCATATTTTTAATTTATCATATAGATGTAACTTATTAATTGTTTTTAAACCAAATAAAATAAGAAGGAACGTTAGAAAGAAATTTTGATATATAATTTCTTGAAAAAATTAATTCTTTTCAATATAAAACATTTAATAATAAAATGAAGTGATATTTTGAATATGAATTAAATATATTAATTAGAAAGATATACATACAAAATCAATTTATCGAAAAAAAATTGTTGTTGCTACCGAGATTCGGAATGTGGATGAGGCGAGAATTGTGTGTCAGGACAGAAAAGTGTGGCGCTCTATCCTCTCTGCATACCTCCGTGGAGAAACGGCGTGATGGTAAGTAAATTAGTATTAAAAATATCACAGACTCATGTTCTGTAAAATTGAAATTTCACAATAAGAATCTGTTCTCCTTAAAAATACAGTATTAAAAAAATACCTAAATTACGGGGAAGGGATAGACAAAGAGGAACATCATTTGTCCCGATATACAACTTTTACCTTATTCACATCTTTCATGCAAGCTCGTCGATAGTTGAGACTTCTATCACGATCATCTTCAAATTTCTATATATTTGACTTTTTTCTGATCCCATCTTTCTTACCCTTCTTTCCTCATTCATTCGTTCCATATGATAAAAAATCTAAGCGCCCTTTTTTAATTCTATTCACTGCGCTAAGATTAGTTTTACACTTTTAATTTGTTCATTTTTTATTTATTCAAAAATAGATTTTTTACAAAACAAAATAAATGAAGGTTACGTTACTCAGCTCAAATGTTTTGGAATTAATATTAAAATATGGTTTCAATAAAATAAATAGTCAAAATAATTTCGAACAGTGTAGAAAACATAACATATCTCATAATTGATTTTTATTACACAAGTTTAACGATTCCTTATACCTACGTCTGATATTACCTTATTAGAATTTATTTTATTTGATTTTCCATGATTGATTGTTGTCATAATTGGCCATATTTTAACTTTGTTACTTGTTTGACTATCTTTTCAAGAGTAACATTCTTCATATTATATATCCGAGCCATCTAATAAACATTTATTACCATTATTTCGCTGTTGTCTAGATACGCAAACTTAGATACTTTCAATATAATTATTGTATTATTAAATATACTTATAGACAGACTAATTCAAATATTAAAATATTGATTTATGGCATTGACTATATATTTTTATAATATAATTTTTGCTGATAAACTTTACATTTTTTTCTAACGTTCGTATTTTCGCAGCATTGATTTTGCTTTCATTTAAACTCTGCCATACCTTTACCTTTTAGTATATAAACAGTATAACACCTTAACAGATACGCAGAATGTGTAATATTATTACGTCATAATATTTTTATGAGTTTTATGAAGCATTATTTGCACCGTTCGTTAACGCCCTCAAAGTTTATTTATGTCGGACAATGGGGGTGGTTTATTTCTGTGCCAACATATTGCTCGCGTTACTACGTGAAAATAAAGGTTAACAAACGGGGGTGTAAAATGTTTTAATAGTTTTTCATATGTCGTTTGCGAAATAGGAAAACATAGACAAAACAATGGAGAGAATACAAAATGTAGTTGATGATAAAATTAAATGAAAGATAGATATCAGATAATGTTTCAGAAGAGTGTGATTTTATCACGATCTTTGATTTTTTTAAATAATCTTGTTAATTTATTATTTAAACATATCTAGGCATCCAGTTGTTTAGTTTTTTGTAGAATTGTAAGTTTGCAAATTTTGTCAGTAGCGTATCATCCATTGGGTTAAATAAATTATAACGTATACATTACTTGCCAATTTTTTTAAATACGTTCACAGTAAGTATATAAAAAAATCGTTATTTTTTCATTTTAAATTCTAAAACACAAAAGAAATACATGAAATCGAATGTATTTTTAACAGGATTTTTTTAAAACAATCTATTAGGTGAAGGAGACAAAGTTAAAGCCCTTAGGAAAATACTTCAAGTAAAGTAAAGTTACGTCACAATTTACTGTATTTTGTTTATTTGTACTTTTACCAAACTAATATATTTTATAAATTTAAAAATGATTGAAGAATATTATTTTGGAAAGAAGCTACGTGCTCTCCACTAACTATTTTGTCAGGTAGAAGGCAATTTAGGTCAGATTAGGATAGGTTAAATAAAAATATTAATTTAATCTAATTTTACCCATATAATAAATAAATAATAAATGAACTAGCACTGCCGTTTATAAATCAAATAATTGTTTTAAATTTTTTATGCGCAATGAACTTTGCGGATTTTGTGGGCTCGTAGACTCTGTAAGTCCCTTGATTCTTACTTCCACTGCACTACAGTATACTGTAAATAGTTTTACTCTCCCTCATCTTCTTCTAGGTCATATATTACGGTCAACAGCAATCTTCTAGTAAGTATCTGTTTTTTTTTTAAATTGTCACCATTTCCTGTTTCAAATATTTCTAATATGTAAATGAAAATATCGCACGTTGTTTGCACTTTAAATAACGTACGTCTAATGAAATAATTTTATAATTCTTCTCTGATATTTTTCTCTATAGATGACCTATTTTTGTAATTGAATCAATTTAAGTCTTCAAAAGATTGCTAAAATAATCCGACTTCTGAAAAGGATAAGAAAATTGATTAGTACTGAGTCTTATAAAATATTATTCAACTCTACTATTATTATTTCTCACATAAACCACTATAGCAACATTTTATTTTTGATTAATAAAGAAAAAATACAACAATTATCAGTACTGCAAAATAAAACTTTGAGAAAAATAGATATTTTAAAATTATTTTCATATTAGAAAATTTAGTACAATTTATAATTATCAGTATATTTAATTTAACATTTATTTCTTCTGTATGAGTGTAGGACTCGTGTATAGAGAAGTATATAAGAGATAATTTATGTTTCATTAGTCTATGTATATATTTTATTACTCCAGATACAAATTGAGAGTAGTCTGTAATTATTCTAATTGTGATGGAAAGATTGTTAAAAAATTTAATGTCTTGATAAATATAGTGATTTTGGATTGCCGTATATTTTAGTTTTGGATTATCAATTTGGTCTCTAAATCTTGTAGATCGGAATTCTCTTTTAAAGTTTAAATGATTTTTAATTTAAAAAATTTAGATTATTGAATTTTTTTATACGTCTATTATTTTTGTTAAAAGTTGTAAACTTGGATATTCTTTTTTTTTTAGAATAATTTTTATCATTTTTTGAGTGATTTCTAATTGTGACATTGAAGCTTTATATGCTCCTTCCCATCCAATAATACCGTATTGCAAACGCGTATTATATGATTTTCAGATTTGTAAGTGATGAGATGTTTCTGAGTCTTATAAATATGTAGGCCGTTTTCCTTATTTTGTTTGTAAGATTAGTAATATGTTTTTTTCATTTAAGTTTGTTATCTATTATGATTTATAGGTAGTTGATACAGTCTTCTTATTCAATTGATAAACATTGGTCACAAGAGACTTCTTGAGTACAGGCTTTGGTGTGAATTTTAATATTAATTTTAATATTAATTTTAATATAGGTACCTACTCGAGTCAGTACAATGTTGAAAGATCTTAATATGATGACCTTTAAACCGAAAATATATTTCAATGATATGGTGTATATTTTAAAAATTCTTACTAAAAAAATATCTACAGAAATAGTAGAAAAATTGATACAAATCAATATAAAAACGAGCATCATACAAAGAAAGAGATATAATGAGTCTGCTATTCAGGAAAAAAGCTAAATCTCAAAATTCGGTGACGTACAGTGCGATGAAAATTTTCAATCAAATGCCAGATTAATAAGAAAGGAGGAGAAACAATTTTGAACTATATAAACTTTGTATGCACTATTAATTATAACGTTACGAATTCTCGATACAAGAAAAATGTAATATTAGTACTTAATACACTATCAGAAAAATTCTATATATTTAGGGATTAAAAAATTCAATAGCCTTCCTACACAAATCAAAGAAATAAAGGATATAAAAGAGTTTAAAAAAAAACTAAGCGAATACTTCAAAAACACATAAACAATATTACAGAATTCTTCAAAAGCACACAAATGGACAATGAAGAAAATATGTAAGGTATTATATAAAATTATTGTAGTGTAACTCCCTCTCCAAGCACAAGAGCTGGTCTTTTTTTTGGAGAGGTAAGCGAAAGAAACACCATGTATGTATATAACCATATGTATGTTTGTAACCATCTATTTTAAAAATTGAATTTATTTTACCAATGTATATTTCGCTAAATTAAAAAAATAACGTACACCCTGGTTAGTTAATTTCACGCTCGGTTCGCATCGCTTAGTACTAATTTTGAGGTTCGCCGCTAGGATCGCGACCATCATTTCGAGTATCGGACCAGCGCCATCAGGTAAGTGGTTCAATTCTATTCGCGCATCGAGCTGGGGAGTTTGTCCCGCGGCGGTCATTTGGTTGTTCCCGCCACTGTTGCATTCGTAGTAGAAGATACGCTGAAGATGGAGCCCATATAGGATCCACGCGCAGAGCCAACGCCAGAGAGGCGTTTGGACGTTGTGCCAGGGATAATAGTTGAAGGGTAAAATCCATATAATTAATCAATCTCACAACGTACTCTTTTCTAGCATTACGAATTCTAATTGTATCATAAAAATTTATATTGTTGCAGGAAATCATAAAATTTCCCTTCTTTTCTTTACTTCTTGACTTCTTGACCTTTTTACTTCTTCACTACTTAACATTACGTCTTCTGCCCATCACCTCTTGACAATTACTTATTATGGTCCACCTGGGAGAAGAAGATTCGTGCATGGGCCGCCGGTTGAAGGAGTGTTCTGACCGATTGCTAAGCATTCGGAAACGGCGGTGGATGCTTCTCCCAAGACACCAAAATGGAAGGATGCAAGAAGACAAGCAAGTTTTACGGCAGAAGCAAGAGGAATCGCCCAAGGTCGATACATTTTTTAATGTACTAGTATTATTGTCGTCATCGCCTGTTATGTAGCTCCGAAATTAAATTTCGTTTTTATTTATCATGATAATAATTACAGTAGTTTTCAGTTCTTTCATTTTTTATAACAAAATATAACGTAAAATTTGCTGACTCTCTTTTATTATGAAATATCACCTTTCATGTTTTCCTGTTTTATTTTAGTAAAGTTTATTTCCCAGAAGATGGCAAGGTAGATTTCGATATTATGGTAAGTTAGGTAGCTTCACATTCATGTACTCATAAATTCATGCTCTCCCCTGTTGCTAGTCTGTGAAGGATAGTCCGCCAGCACACACCAAACAATTGTCCCCTACGTATACGCCTCACAATGGCGCTTTCGATTCGTGGCGGGCTACACCTCACAATATATATTTTTTGAAACATACGGAGTACTTTTGCTATGAAAATAGGTTAACTCGATAGCTACCTGGAACGAAACTCAAACTCCTGACTACTACAGTACTTTGCGAGTATCGTAATCATACAATAATTTAATTGGTGACCAAAACCTATGAACTATGTGTGAATTAGAAAAAAAATATTATGTTTTTAACGCTGAGCTCTCATTTATAATATTATGTCATAGCATATTAAAAAATCCTACAGAAATATATTTAAGAATTACATTTTCCACCTACTTTGTTGACGTGTTTTCGAGTATTTATTAAGCGATTCATTAGCTGCAGGTTAGCGTGACCCAACGTACCAAACCTAACTAACTTAACTAAGGTGACTCATTAAGAAATCTTACATGACCTTTTTACCTAACCAATGTGTCAGAGGTGTTGCTCAACTTGTTTAACTAGGGTAAAACAAATAGCTTTTAACTTAAACTATACACTTTGTATTCGTAATGAATTCTAGTAGTTTCATGGCTATGTGCAGATGTAAATTTCTTGGTAGAAACTATGTTAACTATGCAAGAGCACAAGCGCGTATTATAGAGAAAGTGGTGTAGTCTGAATTTTCGTTCACCAAATAAATAAATTTAATTTTGTAAAGAATTTTTTATTATTATTAGTACTCCAGTATGTGTAAATAATTTATCAATATAAATTACTGTACTTGTAAAATTTCGTTATAAAATGGTAATAAATTAAAATACATCACGATAATAAATGAGACCCCCTTGCAACAACACTGTATATTGGTTTTTACAAATGTTGATAGATAAATAGAGCGTCTGGCATCTTGAATTATATAATGTGTTGTTAAAAGCAAATCGTATTTAATAGTGTTTTTATTAATTTTATATTAATAAAAAGAAGATATAAAACTTTACGGTATTTGTACCGCAGATCTGCCCAAAGCCGATATACAATATCGTTGCAGGGATGGTCTCAAATATTGTGAGATATATTTAGTTAAAAGTATTAAAATATGCAACGGCGTATGGCATTACTGACGTTATATAATTAGTATTTAGCGTGCATTATTAAATATTTGTAATAAATACTTTACGGCCAATAATGGCAACCGCAGTCATAGTTTCAATAGAATCATCAAGTAGTGTATTCTTTGCATGTATTGCCAACATGAAAATAATTACTATGTTAGAAAATCATATTTTTAGCGTTAAAAAATGATTGAAATGAAAACCCTGATCGCGCAGTAGTCACCACAATAGCTACCTGCAGACCTTGTAGCTATAGCCAATTGCTTTTCTTAACCTACTTACATTGTGTACATTGACAGTAAGAAAAAAACACCAAAGTTGCGAGTTTGCGTGTCTTATATAAGTATGTCGAACGTATTTTAAATATCTCTATATTAAAATTACATAAATAAATTATTTTTTGTACATTTAATAACATTTATTATGTATTTACATTACAGAACGCAAATGCACCAATGTAACATTTATTTCTTTTTAATCTAATGATAACTCAAACAACAGAAAGTGTTTTTTTATAGAGTTTTACTCGTAACAAACCACACGTAAATAAAATTTCGATGTAATTAAAATTATTCCGCCTTTCTAAGTAGAATTTAGATAATCGCGAATAAAAAAAATTGGTATTTCATTAGGTGTGCATTTAAATAAAGACGAAATCGGATGAATCTTACTCAACATATTCAAATTTTTTGGTTATGATGAATTATTCCCGCTCAGATTTTGACAGATATTAGGTCGCAAACATAACCAAAAATTATATTATCATAACCAGCAATAACATGACATCTTACGTCGCTTGGACATTGCGACTAAGAAAGTGCTTTATTCTATAGTAAGAGAGATGACAGCATAGATAAGAAAAGAATAAGGTTAATATACTTGCCAGTCGTCAAAATTCATAAGATTTCACTAATGCATGTTTTTTCTTATTCATAATATAGACAATGTACACTTCATTTCAAATTGAATAGATATTTACGTACTGTTGTAGAGATATTAAAAACACGTTCGAAATTTTCACTATTTTGGTGAATATTTTTTTTTACTGGCAAATGACACTACAGTCCAGGACATCGTATACAGTCAAAAGATAAGGAAGCGCCATATTACGATGGATAGTTTTAAATTTAAAAATCTGCGGACGTGAGCTAAGATAACATGAGCAGTCACATGCGCAGAATGCACATGACAAGAATAATTAACAAAATCGATAAAGATCTATTAAACATTTAAAAAAATGATACGACCCCAGTAACCACCTTAAAATACAAAATAAAGGAACAAATTCTTGTCTAATTTTTTATTTTCTTGTATTATATTATATTCAGGTATCTATTCAAAAAATATTGTGTACTAAGTCTGTTACACCCTTTAAAAATTGTATATCTTTTTTTAAACAAACACTTTTTTAAAAAAGTCTAGAAAATTTTATAAAATTTCTTCTGAAATGTATTCACAAAAATGTGACATACAATTGAAATACGATTAATTATATTATCAACTACATATTAATAAAATGCTCCATTCTTCTCTAATACGTGAACTTTACGTTTCCAATCGTTGTGATGGTATTTAATTATATAAACAGCTAATTGGAAACCAAAGGCATCCTTAGGCAAACTTCACACTATTTCGTCACCTGTCTACAGAACAAACAGCACTAAATTCAAAATTCAATGGCATTATTAGTAGTTACACAACTTAATAAATGAAATTGCTCGTTGTAAGTGCTGGAAAGAGTATCAATAATCAGCACATTGTAGCCATAATACACGGCTTACATGTTCCCGCACGCAATATGACTTGTGGTGAAGCATACGCTGCACTTAAAGGCGAAAACAAAAATTAAATCGCCTCTAAACTCGAGCATCTTGCAAAAGCGGTCATTTCATCGTTATACCACCCATTTCTAAAATAGTACTGCGTATATTTCTTTTGACGTCGTTCTCTTTACTGGACGAGCAATTGGTTTATGAGAACCGCGTTGAAGTGTGTACCGTGCCGTACTGCCGGTTTACGGGTCATATAACTCACATTCCAACTCCCGCATTATATCGCAGCCGCCATAAATGTTGCATTGCGAGTGTGATCTTGCCAAATACTAAGTAAACAGCCGTCGTTACGGAAAGCCTTCACCCTTTTAGGGGCGATCAACAATGTTGCCAAGCAAAACCAGCACCGGTTTCACTACATGTACGGAGTTGTTAGGATCATTTTCGTACTCGTCTTTACAACAACTATATTATATCGTTATTTGGCACTTTGTGGGTTAAGGCAAACCTTTGAGCCTGTTTACACCTAAACAATAAACATTGTAATTATTCGGGTTCTTGGTAAATAACGATATTGTACGAAGAATAGGCGCGTACCTCGGTCTGGGAGCAAATTGTTTATTTCTTGGAATGGTTATATCATGAATTATTAATTTTATAAAACACTTAATTGTGAACAATTCTACAAACGCTTGTGAACATCTGAACTCACCCTCCCCCTACATTGCGCTGAGGGAAGGTGTGCTACGTGCTACCCACGTAGTACGCACACATTTATTTTTATATCTTAACTCTTGTTTTAGAAAAATACAAAAATAAAACTATGAAACTGTGAAAGACTTACAATGTTCTTTTTCGTTTGAAAAATGAAATAATGTATATACTTGTGTAATCTAATATTATGTAAACTCGGGGTAGTTAGCATTTAATGGAATTAACACGTTTGAAAATAATTAATAAATGTATTCACTTCACATTAAATAATTTACAGCCTGCTCACAATACTAAGTAGGCAATTTAAAACATTTAAATAATTAACAAATGTAATCAATAACACGTGTGTATTATTTCTGAAATATTTTGTTTTCAATTACCTTTTTCACCCTTCCAAGTTAAATATGAATAAAAGCGTAAAAAAAATACAGACATAGTACAAATATATAATTACTTTTTATTGTTAATCATAAAGTTTTTCAATCGGTAAAAATATAAAATATTTTTTTTTTTTAAATAATTGCTTGTATCTGTAAAGTTAATTCTAAATACCACAATATATATATATATATATGATGTGAATTTTTTGAAACTTTATATTTTTTTTCTAACCAAGCTCTCACTTATCGCTGGTGTATAATAAATATATAAAATAAGTAAAGAAAAAATATATAGAATGTATGAAGAAGAAAAGTGTACGATATATCTCAATAATATATTAATGTGAATGAGTGGTGATTTTTGAAAAGTTTAATAAATGATCACTCGATTTTTTTAATAAGTTAGTTGTGCGTCCAAAAAAAAAAATTTACCTATAAATATATAAGCTCATTAATTTAATTAAAAAATATTTTAAAAAAATTGAATTTTGTGTGTACAGTAATCTGCCGTGCACATTTGACCTTTCTGCATAACGTTTCGGATCACATTGCAGGGTCCATCATCAGGGATGATGTATTCTGCATTGCTGATAGACTCTGCAATAGGATCCAAAACGTCAACTATAAAGCTCAGATATACACAGCATATTAGCCCAAAAACCGGTACATAGAATATTCTGAACGGGCATGAAAACCTAAGATTTTTTTTAAAAATGTCATTGTTCCGACAAATGTTTTTCTTCATCTTTCCCATTTTTAATTAAAGATCTTAGATTATAGAAATATAAAACGAAGAATACAAAATGTGTTTGAATATAAAAATACAAAAAGTAAATAAATAATTACTAGAATTCTTTTTGGGTACAGAAATAAAATATGAACATAAAAATTATAACTAGCATAAAATATAACAACAAAAAGATAAAAATATAAGAACTTAATAAATAAGAGATACATATTTCATAAGTTAATTGATAAATAAGGATATTTGTTTTATTAATTCATTGTGTTCTTATTTATGATAAGACTTTTTTTTATTAGTTAAAATAGAAAAATATTGTGTTAGAATTATGTGTATTATATTTAATTCAATATACTTACTCATTATAGTAAGCGTAGATTAAAATACAATAACATCACAGCAGCCCATACCATATTTAGTTATGGTAATATCTGTAATATTACTCCACTTTGAGAGATTACCGTTACTGGCTTAGAAATTAAATTTAATGACTTCAGCTGATGTAATGAAACTAGCTTCGATTAGAGTTATAAACGTAAATCAAATTACATAATTGTTGTTTTTATTTATCTATGGAAGAATTTTTATCAATTTGACTTTGTACTATGCGCGTCAAGTAAATCAATAGAATACGGAGTATCGAATATCGCTAAAGAGATCTGTTTCGTATAGAAATCGTGCCCTTGGGGTGGTATTTTTTTATTAAACAACACCTAATAGCATTATTTTTAATATAATAAACTTGTAGGAAATAATTGAAATAGCCTAATTTCATAAAAAAACATGTTGATATTTAAACGAAATTTTCTCCGTGTGAATTCACAATCGATTACAAGTTCATATTTAAATTTTATTTTTTGGAAATTGAGCAGATTTGATACACGCAGGTGAAATTAAAATACGGTAGAAGTATGTTAAGGGTATTTACGTTTAATAATTGCAATTAAAACGCGATTCAGCATTATATTATAATTCTACTGAAAATGTATCAATTAAAATCGCGAGAAACAGTTGTTTACAACATTTTATTTGTATTTAAATATTACAGACCTATGTTCTGAATAATTTCAACTTCACAATAAAGAATGTGTTCTCCTTAATAACATTTTAAAATGTTGGCAAATGAGTTCGGGTCAACGTATTGAATAAATAGAAGCGCCCTCTTCTCCTGATCGTATACAATAAGCTGAAGCACCAGCAGTAGAAACATAGAACACAGAGATAATAAATTTAAACAAATTAATATTTAATATAATAATAATAATAATAATAATAATGTGTTTATTCCAGCGTGATCAGGTTTTTTTTAACCCGATTCGCCATAGAGAATAGATATTTTGTTATACATTAAGGTTATGAAATAAATATAATGCTATGAAAAAGAAAATCAAGGAAAATATTAATAAATAAAAAAATAAATAAAATAAAAAAAGTTAATAAAAAGTAAAAAGTTCACACACAAAATATAGATATTAAATATATAACTATTTCAGTCACGGCCATTGTATATGTAGCTATTCTGTAGGCGCTGCCATTCTCTGGTCAGGGAACCAGCTTTCCATGATACGAACCATGAACCAACAATGTGAATACATACACACTAACATAAAATCAAATTTTTTCATTGCAAATGTACCATTCGTGCAAACAAACCGTGTACAGTTAAACCAATTTTACATGATAATTGGGGTGGATACGAGTATTATTCTTTGAAAGTCTACTTGAATAAAATATCTATTATTTTTTTTAAATTGACTTTATATGTATATCTTTTTAATTAAAAAATGTAATTTGTATTTTGAAATGTATTGCAGGATCAATCATATCAAGAAATCTTATTTGTGAATTGTGTTAATACAAAAAAAAAAAGATTTTCTTTCATGTAGACTACCTACAGGTCGTTGAGGACACTGATAGGTGGACTTATGCATTATACCGCATATATCACCCGGGGGCTGTGCTGCCCTGTACGCATCTGGGAACCTACTACATTAAGGTCTGTCCTGTACATAAACCGGAAAAAGCTGCAAAGTAACAGAGAGCTCCAGTCGTCTCGGACACCACCCTTGCCACTGGACTAAGTTCTTCATTATTCCAGTGTGGATGGTACTGTGCAATACCACCTACACCTTAAACAATTCCACGCACAGGCCTCTGTCATGGCCAACCTAATAAGCCAAGTGGCAAAGTACTCGGCAGGTTCACTCCTATGCATGATGGAGACACTCGGACTTACAATCGTAAACCATGGCCGACATCATCCTCGCAACGAGGGACCGCCGAAGAAGATAAACCATGGCATGACATTAAGGTACAATGTAGAAGCAGAATACAATTTAAAAAATACTGTTAAAAATGATAAAATAAGTTATATAATATAAAAATACAAAAACAATATATTTTAAACTACCTCCCAGAAGTACACAAGCGCGTGTATTCCAAGGTCAATGAAATAAATTCCAGTGATATACCTATGCCGGTAGTCCTTGGCATTAAAAACATCGGTAGGCGCGTATTACGTTGTCGTTTTTGAATTGAGGCTGTCTTGAAGAATATATCTACGTAGTATTAATTAATGCGATATCATTGTAGTAATTTAAGCAGGGGAGATAAATAGTCTAGATTGGTGTAAGTATTGAGTGAGTGTTCAATTTATTATTAATTATTTTAGTGTCTTATCTTTATAATTTATATAAAAATTATAAAGATAATTGTTTGTGGTATATTAACCCAATTAAGTTACTTAAATAATTCGATAATTGAAAAAAAAAATCTAGAATATTAATAATTAACATAGATACGATCAAGATGTAGTAGAATCGTAATCGGAAATCATTTTTAATCACTGTTAATTGAAAAGGTAGTCATCCAAATTGAATTGATTAAGATCTAATATTTATATAATAGTGATGATCTCACTTTTTCTAACTACTTTTTTAACGTTTATATGTATAAATACTATTGAACACACCATCATTTGTATCACAAGCGTTGGTATCCCATTTACAATTCTTCGTTCCTCATACCTTGGCATATTTATGTCGCTTAAAAAGCTTATGCTATATGATTTTAATTATTTATTATTCAGAAAAATTATTAAACTATCACAATCAAGAATTCTGGTAGCAACCAAATATTTTTTCGATAAATAGATTTTATCCATATACCTATCTTTCTAATTGATTAATTTAATTTGTAATAAAAATACCACAGTATGTTCTGAAATTGCAACTTTACAACAAAAAAGGATAAACCTATAGACAAGGTCGTGCAGTGCATACAAGCAAAAAAGCTGTGCATTACTAAAAATTCTGAGAAAAGAACATAAATGACTTAATTGAGAATTTGATAATTATTTGATAGAAAATGGTCATGGTATTGATAAAAAATTGAGATTGCAATTTTGCATGTAAACGGTGTTGGTCAATAATTTGGAATCGTTGAGGATAAATTAAGCGTGTAAAACTAATCAAAAAATTATAAACAACCAATTAAATTTAACTACGAGTCCCATTCTAAAATTTTTACTAAAAATTATTCGAGTAAATTTGTATTAACAATTTGAGTTAGGTACTAAATTTATTTTTTAAATAATTAATGTTTTTTAAAAATTTTTTCTGGTAAATAAACAAAATATTTTAATTAGTATTGACATCATGAAGAAAAAAAAGGTATTTTTTGAAACCGGTAGGTGTATTTAAACTCAATAAGTGTTTAATAAAACAATGTTAACAAATAAAAATAAATATAAATTAAATAATTTCATTAACATAAACGAAAACATTATTTTACAATTAGCGGCATCTGTGTACCAGTAGAAACTTTAATAGCTTAGTTCTAAAAACTATCGCGACAACTCACTATTGTACCCATGGCGCTCTTTCGTATTCATCACATCGAGCTATTCACATACTCTGTTCTGTCTTTAAGCTAATGAATTACTCAAGTCATATAAATGGCTATCGGTTGATCGATTTTGTATGGAGTCGTTACCCATGCTGTTTTTTAACAGAATAACATCAGAAAGAGTTACAATTGCGTGCAAATCATTGGAGTGTCTACTTCCTCTTTTACTAATTCGTGAATTTTATTATCTTACTGTTTTTAACCTGTTGATTTCATGATTGTTCTTTAAATTTCGTGCATGGATTGGTTTTTCATTTGGGAAAAACAAAAAGAAATTAGCAGAACAATAGTTCTGCTAATTTCTTCTACTTCAACCTTTTATAAAAATAATTATTTCCTTTAGGTATTACGGAAACAATTTTCAAACAATAAATTTATCATGTTCAGTCATAGAAAGTGTTCTTAAAAACGTTCTTACATTTGGGAAGAAGGTATTATTTTACGTTAAAACGTAAACTTTAAAAATACTCTATATCTAAATAGTTCTCTTAAATTATAAATAAATATACTCGTATATATGGTAGGGTCGTATAAACGATGGACTTATTTTGTTAAAAGACGTTGGTTAAACGAAAGTTCATATATTATATATAATTGTATAATACCATTGGTAACAGTATTGCCTGAATCTATACCTACTGTACGCCCATGCCTATAGATATACAAATTATATATAATTATGCGAATTATTATAATGGAACGACAGGTGTATTAATTTAAAAAATGTAACATATAGTTACGAAAATTTGTCAAGAAAAATACTGGCGTTATAGCACAAAGGTAGTGAACTTCCCCGGATTGGAAATGAAGATCCAGGTTCGAATCCCGGTGACGCTAAAACAATATTTTTCAACAAAATTGATTTTATATGTATATATTTATAATTAATACATTAATTTAGTATTTAAAATATCACAGACCTATGTTCTGAATAATTACAACATCATAATAAGAATGTGTTTTCCTTAATAATATATGTTGTCTCAACGTGTCCAAAATTTAATAAAAATGAATTGATAATTCTGGCGTCTGCAAATCGGTTTACTCAAAGGTATTTGAGATTCTGTAAAAATAATGTAGATGGCTTTCAAATAATGGAACGACAGGTGTATTAATTTGAAAAATGTAACATATAGTTTCGAAAATTTGTCAAGAAAAATACTGGCGTTATAGCACAAAGGTAGTGCACTTCCCCGGATTGGAAATGAAGATCCAGGTTCGAATCCCGGTGACGCTAAAACAATATTTTTCGACAAAATTGATTTTATATGTATATATTTATAATTAATACATTAATTTAGTATTTATAATTATGCTATATTTATTCGCTTCTTTGGCTTCAGTATACCTCTAATTCCATTCGTATTAACTGTTTGCTTGTACTAGATATTATATATATTTTACTATCCACAAACAAAATCTTTACGACTAACTTTTCCTCAGTCAATCACTACAATCTTCAGCTATGGAAATAAATAAAACCAGGGTGATAAAATAACAGGTTATTAATAACCACTCAAATATAAGTTGTTTGTGAAAACATTCTAAATCCGCGTACTTTGTAAAAGAAATAACACGTCTGGAAGCTGAAATGGTAAACCTTCAAGAAAACCGAGCTGACCCCGATGGGAAATTGGAAAAGCTAAGTAATTTCCCCGACTGAGTAAAGGCTTCCATACAAGATACGCGCAGGTCACACCGAGGATCGTGCCCGTCTCCAGGTCTAGGGTATTACCGAGGAAGCTGGCGGACCAGTGAAGCAACCGTACTTCATTTCATTGTACGCAATTACCTTCACGCCATCTATCACCATTTTTTTACTTTATTATTTAAATATATATTATACATTAATTAATGTCCTAATCGTGGTCCAATCAGAGACTGGATTCTAAAAATCAAAATAGGCAAGAAAGAGTTGAACATTAAAAAAGAGTGTCAATCATATAGGATATGCACATAACGTGCGTCAGATGCCCATTATGTAATGTCAATATTATTTTTACACCTCCCCCTAGACTATTATATATTTATTATCAAATAAAAATTTGGCCCCATTTACATTTTTAGTAAATGAATTAATTATTATGTTTGAAATAATATTATTTTGTACCTTATTACGTATATATCTTTACATAATATTATTAGATATCTACTACAGACCAGATGTAATTAATCTATTTCACGAATCGGAGAAATTATTAAATCGTCATCTTTTCTATAAAAAATAATTAGAGATTATAAAATAAATGTGCGTTATAAATCGTTAGTATTTCATACTAAATTACTAAACATAGGAACATACAGATACGTACAAATTAATTTTACCGCTTTATAAAATAGACGTTGTCAAGCGACGATCACCATAGTCATTGTGAAATGGTATTTGTTTAATATTACGGCTATTATCGGACAGTTTGACACTAAATGATTTAGATTTGTATAATCATGAATAATTAGTACGAATGAATAAATAATGCGCTGTAGAGAGATTTGGAAATGCATATTAGCAAATCGGCAACATATAATTATCAGATACAGCTAATTACGTTTTTAGTTTTTAACACTTACAGCCCCGGTGGGTCAAAACAAAACACGTCCGGCGGTGGTGGGTCATTTTAGACTCACCTCAAGTTTTCGGTTTTTCAACCGTTTTGTGGGAGATTTTTTATAGATATTGAATTTTAAATATGATTTAATGAAATAGTATGATGCGCCGTAATGTTTTTGCTAAAAAATTAAAGTAAAAAATTTAAAAATATTACGAATAATGTACATATTTTCATGTAAATTATTCAATAGACGCCATATACAACCAAAATACAAACATCCACTGAGCATGTGATCTTCTCGTCGGAACCCGAGCAGGTAGTGTCATAAAACTTACAGGTAGGTGCAACGCCCCTC
The DNA here is from genome assembly GCA_022840565.1 of Eubasilissa regina. Lineage (NCBI taxonomy): Eukaryota > Metazoa > Arthropoda > Insecta > Trichoptera > Phryganeidae > Eubasilissa > Eubasilissa regina. Next base: position 3,293,837 of record JAINEB010000019.1, read on the forward strand.
AAATAGTTATATTACTGGTATTGTCTAGGGGTCGCCATACGAAATTAAGACATGGACATTAATTAATACATGGACGCATTCCTGGTATACTTTGTCTATCCGCTCAAAATGTTGACAGTATATGTTTTGGTGTAAGCGCTGAGATTCAATCCGACTGTCTTAGGTCAGTTTTTGAGCGTTTTTTCACATTTTTATCAATAACTCATTTGAATTTGGTCCGATAACATTTATTTTTATTTCAAATTATTTGAAAATGTTTAATAAAAGATTAGCTAGAAGGAAAACGGCATTAAACGAATATTTGTAGGGTAATTCATATTTTTACAAACACCCGAGTCATATCTGACCCACCACCGCAGAGTGTGTTAAAATAAGCACCCATATTTTGATCAAATAATGCAGATAATTTGTTTGAACACCAATACAATGCGGTTGAAATTGACTCCAACCGTAGTGAATTCTTATGTAACAGAATAGAGTTAATTATAATGTATGTATAATTAACTTACTTGAAACCGAAGATCGGATGTATATGTCAAGATTCCTGCAGTTAAGATGTGTAGGTCTCGTTTTCGAATCCAGGATACCTGAAACAATTTAAACCCAGTTTAATTGACATTTATTATTCAGGTATCGCATCATAAAATAAGATTATATCTCGTATTGATTACATAGCCAGTATTTTCTGAATTATAAAATTGTGCCAGATCGGAATGTAGAATAGGGGACAATATTGGACTAAGCTTGAATTTATATTATTAGTACAATGTAACTTCAGTATATATTTATTTTAATAAAATATAAACTCCGAGCCTGGCGCAAAGCTGAAGGTAATTAAAATAAGTTATAAAAAAATTTAATATATAATTTTAATTTTTCTCTTAGGCAGTAGTAAATTGTTAAAATATTTTTAATAACAGTATTTGACCGATTGAATTCGTTAAAATACTTTAGATGATAGTAGCTAGAAACTAGTAAGCAAATAGTATGTCAAACTAGAAAATACCGACGCGTTTGAGGGAGTAATATTGTAGAGCATTATAGTCAGCTATGTTAATAATAATAGACAGCGAACTTCAGAAGGAGGATGAAAGTAAGCTAGAGTAGTTTCTTGTGATTATATGAATATTGTTTATGATTAATGGACAGACATAGAATATTCTAAAATCTACAAAACAAGAACCGGTCTAGAGGATGACTAAAGTCTTGAAATTATCAGAGCAATGAGAGTGGTTTGGGAAGGCAAATAACGAAAACAACGATGAACAGTCTGACGCAGCCATGAAAACATTGGCCCATTCTAAAAATACTTAAAATCCGTCTAGAGCAATCTTTGTAATTCTCCATGGCACTGTTTGAAATGGAAATATGGAAACTATGATTCCTTCAAGATGTGTTGTTGAAGACTGATGATGATGAAGGATGCTGCGTATTCCGTGGACCGCAAGGCGCACACATGTTAATCCTTCAGAAGTTAAGGATTACAGAAAGGCTTTCGACAACATGCAGAACATTTTGCCAGAAGATGCGATGAGATTTTTGAAAAGTTTATGATCCCAGGGATTGTTGAAAAAAAACTAGCAAGAGGATGATCTCCGATGAATAGACCTAGATAATGAGTAAATAGGGTCCATTTAAACGCTGCGCCAAGTTTCAGATGTTTCAGGGGACCACGACCCTCAGCATTGAGTATATAATAAAGAAGAAGAAAAAGATGAAGAATATGACATAGTAAAGATATTTTAAGCGCTACGTATTCAGACATTCGAAGATTATAACGAATGTTAGAAAAAACCTTCGTGATTGCCTTAGGTCCTTTTTTTCCGAGACATGTACCTATTTAAATATGAAATGATGTAGGTAGGTACCTGTATGATACATGTATAAATAAATAAAGACTGTTTTTGTATATAATGTTTTTACTTAATATACCATTAAGAGCCAATGAAAATATCTCATCACAACTCTTTTCTCTTTAACTAGCATAAGTGAGAAAGTAACACAAAAACATTAATAATTAAATAAATTTATAAGTGTACATTATATTAAGTAAAATCGGTGAATCAAAAATGCTTTTTCTACAAAGGATATAAGAATACAACATTATTTAATAGTAATCATAAATATCTGAAAAGAAAATAATGAAAAGAAACGTATCTTCGACCTTTTATATGAAAAATTATAATCACAAATTATCTGTAAATTTCGTAGAAGCGCAAATTCCCGGAACACGTAACAAATGAAAACTGTTCAAAATAATTTCAAACTCATTTCAAAATATTTCACAGGATGAATGGTGGATATTTTTGAAACCTTCGTGGGTGAGCGGAGTCGCGTCATTTTAAGGTTCTGGAGAATAAATTCATCCCCGGCCTCGCGGAGTGTTTGCGGAGCAGCACGAATTTCCACCATTAATTATGACGGAAACGAAAAAAACCAAAGGAAAGCTACCAGAGTAATTTTTCTTTTGCTTTTCTTCCCCGTAATCTGTTTCTGATATCCGTTCGCGAAAATATTGAAGTTTAAACAAACTTCTCCGTTTTTTAGACACTTCATTTTGTCGATGGCTTAAATAATAAAGCTAAAGTTGTGTTATTTATTTCGAGGCATTGAATTTTTCTTTTTTAATTAAAAAACAAAATAATTACTATAAAAATTCCATCACTGTTGAAATTAAATTAACATATTATTGAAAAAAGTTAAGAAAGAAACCAGAAATGCAAAACTTCGAAAAACACGACATACTAGGTAAACTATAAATAATCAATGTATCAACAATTGCAATAGCATGAGAGTCGAAATGCATGGCGGCATCTAGCGACGATAGCACGAGCCATGTTGATAGGAACATCTGCGGGACATGCGGCCGCCAGGGGTCAGCTGTCAAGCCGGCCTACTGACTTCTGCCGAATCCGATCCTGACGACATACTTCGCTACAGCTTTGTACTTTCTGTGTCGTAATATTTTATACCTCGCAATCTATCGTAAGTCGTTGATCAGTAAATTTTTTTTTTTTTTTTAAAATAGGCAATCCACTCTTCAAGAGTGATTTGTAAATCAGTAAATATACCTACACATTCATCATTAAATTCTTCCGATTCGTGAATTGTTATATTATACTTACTGAAAATAATAAACAACTCACTAATCTTCCTTATACGCGACACTTCAGTTTTAAACACAATATATAATTTATCTTTTAGATCTGGATGAAGTTTTTTAAAATACTGATCCTAGATTAAGATTTAAAGAAAATATTTAATTTATTGTATTACTTTCACGATTCCTACCCCAATGCTGTTTTTAATAACATTAAAATCTTATTGTGTTACTCAATCGTATTACGATGGAGGTTGTTAGGGAGGTAACATTTCTTGAATCCATTTTGTAAATGTGAGTGATACATTTATGTAATACTTCTGATATATGTGTACCTTTTCAAGCTACGAACGTCCTTGACGCAGATTTAAGATTAATTAAAAAAAATACTTCCACATTCTAAAATTAAATTAAAAATATAGAATATGTATTTAAATTATTTCTTTAATTCTGTATTTTACTAAAGAACTTATAAGTTAATAAAATGATTATCTCTTGAGAAAATACATATATATTTTCTTGTAATGATACTATATATATAATATTTTTATAAAATATGGAAATCTACATAATATATGTTGGCCAGACTGTACACAATTCCACAAAACAAAATCAATAACAGCTGTGATGGGCAGTATTTAAGAAACTAAAACACATATTTGAAGCTACACGGTACCTCAAAAGAAAAGTTTTCAATCAATACGTCCTCCCAATCCTGACTTTTTGTACTGAAACTTGGACACTTATAACATTCCTTATCCACAAGATTAAGATAATCAAGCGAGCCATGGAACGGACCGTGCTTAGTGTTCTTGTGAAGTAGATTAAAAATGAAAACTTTCACAGTAGAGCCAACGTCAAACATGTAGTATTATGAGAAGTGTGATCAGAAGGATGTACTTTAATGTGAGTAAATGAATGCCCCATTATATTTCACCCTTTCACTAACATGTTCGTTTGAATTATAATGCGGTGTCGGAGTATGTGTGAACGTGTGTGTGGTTAGAGCAGGATATACAATAAAATACTACTTATATTAGTGATGTTTATTGATGCTTGAAACACGGTTATGAATACAAGTAAAAACGAATAATCGAGAACGAGAATCGTTATTAATGAATTCGTCAGCAAGGGTGCTGCGAGAATGCGACTGGGCGATCGCGGCACACATAATTAGTGATCGTTGCGACCAGACCATATTTCATAGGAAATCAGACCTAATAAAGCAATTGATCAAAACAGTAAACAATTATGTATCCAAAATAAATTAGCACGGAACCGATATGAACATCACATTTAATTGATAATATTATGTAATGAGATACCAAAACAGATTATTAATATGTAAGTAATTATTGAGCTTGATTATAGGTTCATGGCGGTACTTTGGGTAATTACAATTATCAGTTAAGGAGAGTATGTGAAACTACTTATAAATTCAATCAATAATATCACGAAATGTATTCCTATACTGAAATATTCAACCAAAATTTGCTTTCTTACTGACGCAACCACATGTTGGCTCGATTTTACTAAGCAAATAAATATAATTGTGCTTATGAATGATTGATATTTAGGAATTCCCTCGAAGCCATTTTAACAATTCATTAAATTAATAGGCTATAATTATGAACAGTATTCAAATTATTTATTCATACCAGACTGTTCTAGATAATATATTTCCTTGATTATCAACGTCGATATTTTAAATTGGTACTATAATATTCTGTATTCTTATATTTGTATTTCATTAAAAACGTATTATTCTGATCAAACTATATTTTTCACAAACTTTTGCTTAATATTTTTGGTGTAAGGTGAAGATGTGACGGTCTTAAATAGTAACTTTGCTACATTTGGAATTGATAGCAGGACTTTATGACTAGCCAACGTTCGCGCCGTGTGCGCGCAATATGAACGCGACATAGAATGGTTTCCATAGAATGATGAGGGAGTAATCTCCTTCATCATATACCAGAAGACGATTTTTTATATGGTGTGTTCTCTGTGGTTCTGTAGTTGAAGTTGTACCTTCGAACTGTCAAGTAAGCGTTTACCATTGGGTGCATTTATTGCCGTCAGGTCATCCTGCTGTGGGAACGAATTGTTGGCTTGAATTATCGTCCTACTATGCGTATCTGATAAGTTATTGTGTTTACTTTAGTTCCTCGCTACAGTGCGTGCCGAAACATGTACATTGTGTTGTTTGACAGTTTCGCGCTATCACCGAAAGTGTATGTCCAAGTGTACTTCATACTGAACATCAATGTATGTATCCTGGAGCTGGAAGACCTGTGGATCCAGTAGAAGAAGATACCGAAAGGAGCATTTCACAGGTGGATCGTGTTTTCTGGTTCTGGTGGTCCTTCAGCCAACCCTTTTCCTTATTACTATCCATCTCCCGAATTCCTTCCACTTTTTCTGCATCCCTTATTTCCCCAGACCCTCGTGTAAATAGTGCCAATGTTTTATGCAGGGTCCTTAATTTGGAGCATTTGTGGCATTCAATATAAAATACATTTGTATAGCAGGAGGGAATTTAACACAAAAAAAATTGGATCACGAATCAAGATATTTCTAGATATTCAATCACTGATAGTGAGTTTGACTCAAAGGTATCAGTGATTGACTTACAGGTCGTGATTTTTTTATTTTTTTAAAATCTTTCTATCTTATTTACTTTTATGAGTATTTTTTGTATATTTAAGTATCTTTTATTCTTGCTATTTTTTCACGCAAAACTTGATATCACTGTGACAAACATACTCCCCCGCATTAAAGAAATACACGTTTTATATATAAATGTATATTTTAACAGTCTTATTTATAGGTTTTTGTTTTTTTTAATTTTGGTTATTGTTTAATTTTGAAAAATAAAAATCGTTAACAATTGTTAGGGTTAAATCACCGTAGCTAAATTATTAATTTAATGTCACGTTATATATAATAATGGATTTCAACGTTAATAGTTTCATTTGTAACATGAAATAATACATCCACCAGCCGAAACCGACACCGTCGGTTCAAATTCAACGATCGTAATTCACCATATAAACGGGTGGATTGTTACACATTACGACTTTAGAGCATTTGATTTCGTAGCATTTGTACTTATTTTGATTAATGAATATGTGGAATCAATACCAATTATTTATGAACAATATACATGTATTAATAGAGTTTATACTAAAATATATATTTAGTATATTATATAACCAGCTGATATTATGATCCGGCAATGAGAACGTGTAAACTTTAAGAACTCTTAAGAACTATCCGAAGATTTTAAAACTTCTTTAATAGCCATGTATATTCATTAATCATATTACCCCTTCCTCATCGCGCCACGTCACCCTCCTTACACCCTGATAGGCCTATGTTGAGGTGTAAAGGCAGCACTAGTAAGCTTTTTATTGTACCCTTAGAATCTCCCATCTTGTCATAAATCGCATGCATATGGTCAAAAAACTTAGACCGGACGTATGTTCATAGCATGGTCATTCCTTCAATATGAATACATACAGAGTCAAGACTTCAGACCCAACACCAATGAGTGAGCAGCCTGTGCATATGTGTGTGTGTTTATTTAAATTATACTCTATTATTCAAACTTGTTAAATGTGTATTATTCTTCATTTCTCAAGATCAAATATTGCATCATATTTTATACATTTCTCAAGATCAAATATTGCATCATATTTTGTTACTTACACTTTGTATTTTTTCCTTCTTTCTTATTCTAAATTTATAATTGCTAAACTAATTATGTGTAATATGATTGTTAATTAAAAATGTAAAATGTTTGCCCCAGCATGGGCGAAGCCCAGTGAGGCAGATATTAAAATACCAAATGTATTTACAGCATATGACATGAAATACTTAAATATATATGTAACAAATGGATCAGCAAAACTTTCTAGACTTATTTAACATTTTAAAAATGCCAGCCCGAAATGATATGGGGGACAAAAAAATGAAAACATTTAAAATAAACCTTTTATAATGGAAAAATGTTAAAACTAATCAAAGCGTTATGTTTTCAGAATTTAATGTCCATTAAAATAGATATTTTCTTTTTAAAATTGTTTTGATAAAAAACGGGAAAAGATTTTTTATATTTTCACTTTATAAGTAAGCTTCGTCTATTTCGTGATTCTTACTTTCAAAATATAGCAAAACTAAAAATTGAATATGTAACATGTTTATTCGAGTCTTTGCAGCGATCCGAAATTATTGGCTTTGTTGTTAAATTTAGATGATTATTAATGATATTTATTAAATAATAATCATAATTGAAAAAAAAATTGAAATGTTTAGTTAACATATAAACAATATTGGTGTTAATATTATAAATAACCAACTTAATTTAAAAATTGGTCCTATCCTAAAAAAAATTCCAATAATTGTGAATCATTAAGTTAATTTCCACATCTTTAATTTTTAAATTAATTTCTTAACATTTAATACAAAATAATTTCATATTTTATGATTTTTGTTAGTTTTGTCACCCTCACGAAAAAAAAAGTGTTTTCAAAATCGGTTGGTGATTATAATAAAAGTGGTTAAAAACAGAGTTAAATAGTTATTTATTATAACAAATAGATAACTTAAAAAGTATATATTTTTAAGTGTAAGAAGTACTTGTAATATTTCTATTCTTACTATAAATATTGTATACAAAAATGCTGTAAAATATAAACGTCCATAGTATCTTTTTAAACGATTATATTATTTTTAATACAAATGAAATTTTATTAATTTTATCTGTATATCTTTCTAATTGATACATTTAAAATATCACAGAAATATGTTCTGAAAAACATTACAACAAAATTATACAATAATGTGTTATTTAAAAAAAATTATATTATTATTATGTTTAGTTAATAAAAATTCATTAAAAATGCTTAATTTATATAATTTTAAGTTTTGACGGAAATAATGTTGCGATAATTAAAACAAAATTTAATTTTGTAAAATCTTTCTGTACGCTTGTACGCGTTGCGAAATCTTCTCAATTTTTTTAACGCGGGAAAACTTTTTCTCATTGTAGACGAGTTTGCAAACAATGCCTTATTTTTCCATTCAGAAGTTTTCTGCAGATATTTTTCAAAAACAGTCTCGCATTGTGCGCATAAATCCTACAATGTATAAAAATACAATTTTTAAACTTTATATTATTACTTTAAATACCATCGATCTCTGACACATACACAGTTTTTGTATATTTATAAGTATAAATGTAGTATGTCAGGGATTGATGTCAAAATAGAAAATAATTTAAAATACTAAATTAATGTATTAATTATAAATATATACATATAAAATCAATTTTGTCGAAAAATATTGTTTTAGCGTCACCGGGATACGAACCTGGATCTTCATTTCCAATCCGGGGAAGTGCACTACCTTTGTGCTATAACGCCAGTATTTTTCTTGACAAATTTTCGAAACTATATGTTACATTTTTCAAATTAATACACCTGTCGTTCCATTATTTGAAAGCCATCTACATTATTTTTACAGAATCTCAAATACCTTTGAGTAAACCGATTTGCAGACGCCAGAATTATTAATTCATTTTTATTAAATTTTGGACACGTTGATACAACATATATTATTAAGGAAAACACATTCTTAACATTCTTATTGTGAAGTTGTAATTATTCAGAACATAGGTCTGTGATATTTTAAATACTAAATTAATGTATTAATTATAAATATATACATATAAAATCAATCCCGGTGACGCTAAAACAATATTTTTCGACAAAATTGATTTTATATGTATATATTTATAATTAATACATTAATTTAGTATTTAGAAAATAATTATATAAATTCTGAAAGAGAAATGTTAATTTACAATAATGCAAGTGTTTTGTTGATAATAATTATAGCAAGCGTAAAAAAAATTAATCGCGTGTTTTTATTGCACATTTATTGATTTTGGGACGATATTAGTTTAAAATAACTAACATCATCACACCGTTTCCCGGGGGGGTAGGCATAAAGGATAGAGTGTCACACTCTCCTGCCCGACATAAAAGTCTCGCATCATTCACATTCATCACATCTTCTTATACTAGCTCGTTGATTATCGAGGCTTCTAACAGGTTTATCTAGTTGTGCCAAGTCTTCCGCTCTTTATTTCTGGTACCATCAACACTTTAAAAAATATATATATTTATAGATATAACATAACATAACATGACATGTATATATATTGGAAATGATTTTACTCTAAGCCATGCTGTAGTGCAGCAGTTCCATTAGAAACTCTGATCTGATCAAGCGTGGCGGGAATCTTGAGTTGTTTAGGGCCTTTGTTTGAGAGATGAGAGATTCTCCGGAGAACTACTGCTGCTGAGTACTTTCATCATCATTATTATTATTATTATCGATTTATTTTTCTACCTTCTGCCCGATATACTGAATATGATCTACGATGTACTGTTTTTGTGGGTTAAATCTGCCGGCAGTAGTGCCTGGAGGGTGAGTCTCTTGTATGTTTTTCTTTTGTGCGGTCTCGTTTTCCGGAAGGGAGTGCCTCTTCACTTCACTTCTGCACCCCGGTCTTGTTAATTGTATTATTTTTTATTATCTTTATGTTCTTTATTGTAAATATTATTTATTTATTTACCAATAAAGTGAGTCAACCGGGGACAATGAGGGCAAATATTGTTTTGGCAGCCGTGTGGTATCTCCCTGTCAATATGCGGGGCGCTATCGAACAGCTGCCTAGTAGCATTAAAAAATAACAAACAGGCGGCTAATGAGCAGGACCGAGATATAACCATTGAGCTTATTGCGACGATTCTGGGTTAGCGGTGGGTCCGCCTTCATTGTAGTGCAGCAGTGTGGTAATGCAACACAGCATGGTAAAAAGCCATTCACTGTCCTTTCACTGCAGATTATGCCTTTATTTATTTAAAGTGATGTATGTACAGAGTAAGACTATATAAAACTTATAAAATATTTAATAAAAATAAGAATTAATGGACAGACACAAAAATACAACAATAAACCAAGATACACAAAAGAGATTAATAAAAAGTTTTGCATCGTCAGACGGCAATAGCTTTAAACCAGCACTCCGTTTAATGAATCAGGACATTACATATAACAGTATAGTCCAAGCACCGACAGGAATACATTTTGGTACAAGAACAGCGTACGGAGGCAATCGGGTTACTACCCCTATCATCAACCCCATTCATGAAAAAAATAATAAAAAAATAACAAAAGTAATAGAGTGATGAAATATTATTTTGCATTACAAGAACGATAATGTAATAAAAAACGTAAAGTGATGAATAAAATTAGACTTTGGAAATAAACAATCGCCTAGTTCCAATCAATACTTATTATTACTTTTTCATAAAAGCAGGGCGGCGTCCCTGCTCTGGGCGAGGGTATCACAACCTCTCCACAACCGAGAAAAACATGTTTTGTTGAAGTCTTTTCACTAAGATATCAAATAAGGAAACTTTGTGCATATCTACATTTATTTATTATTATGTTTATGGTTGAAAGTTATTCAATTCTTCAATAACGTACATAGTTTAACAACTTCACATTTTTTGACTGGCGCAGTGTAATAGCGGGAAACTTATTTTAAATACAAATTAAATGTATTAATTAAAAAGATATACATATAAAATCAATTTCATCGAAAAATATTGTGGTTGCGCTATCTGGATACGAACCTGGATCTTTTTCAATCCGAGGAATGTGCAAATGTAATTAATATACAGAGTGGCCCAAAAAAAGTGAGAATATTTCGTAACACGAGTTATTTTAAAACATAATATAATTGTATTTCTTAATGTAATTTTTTTTGCACAATATTTAGCTAATCAGTAATCATCAAAACACCCCATATTGTATAATCTACTGGGTTTAAATCTGGGTTGTTCGGTGGTCACATGACTGGCTCGATGAAATTAACATATTCACGACGAAGAAAGTTGATTGAATTTCTGGGTGTGTGAGATGGAGCTCCGTCCTGCTGTAATGTCCAGTTATGCTGTAATATCTAGCTAAACTCCAGGTTTTGTTTTAAAACTCTTTGATCATTTATCTAGCACCCCAAAATTTTTTAATTCGCAAATTTTTGATCAGAATACGGTCTTCTGCAGTGATTTTTGTTATTCTGGGTAACAATTTGAAAAAACTAAATATAAACAATGGGAAAATTAATAATCAAAGATGGCGACCGGAAATTGTCGAAATAAAACGTAATATAAGTAAATAGGTAAGTAAGTAAATTAGTAAACTATTTAAGTTATTGTTGATATAGTCAAACTAATTTTGATGCAATTATATCATATTTTACGAAATGTTCTCACTTTTTTTGGGCTACCTGTATATGGTGTTTATTTGTAATCTATTTTATAACCGCATTTTTATTATCTATGTTATTATCAAAATGTTAATTAAACAGGGTGTATCAGACCTAGTCCACAATATTTTATGGGTTTAACCTGAGTAAATTACGAGTAGAAAATATTTAAGTATTATGTTCATGATCTCAACAATCGATATATAAGCATTTCAAAAAAATTATGCGATTATTTGGATAAATTTGAATATTTTATTGATTCCAAATTATACATTGAATACAAAAAATTAAAGGTCATACAATTTTGAGCGGCCAGACTATATTTTGTTAGATGATTTAGGACCTGAATCAAAAATATAGATTAATAATGGGTAAATTTTGTAAATATTTATTTCGACGGACGTAGACTTCATGTCTAATATGATTTTTTTTTAAATTCTAACATTAATATTTTCCATAACGATGCAAAATTTGCACATATTCTTTGAAAATTTTCGACTAGTAAGTCAGGTATCGACCTATAAAATAATGTGGACTATGTCTGTTACACCCTGTATATATTATTATAAATATGGATGGTCCTGTTAGAAGTCGCAATAATCGTCGAGCTTGTAGGAGAAGATGTATGAATGTGGATGAGGCGAGAATTGTGTGCCAGGACAGAAGAGTGCGGCGCTCTATCCTCTCGGCTTACCCCCGCGGGGAAACGGCGCGATGGTAAGTAAGTAATATTAAATTAATTGTGTTTACGGGATTACGAAAATGAGAAGGTTTGACAGGAGAAAGACTAATGTGATTTTTGATTTGATTGGTAGTTTCAAAGAATATATATAAGTGGCTAATAATAAAAAAAAAATAATGAATAATAATTGTAACTATGTTGAATATATATAATGGTTGTAGCTTTACATAACATTATAAGATAATTTCGTTTAGTGTCAAACATCTTCCTTTTGTGTAAATGTGTTACTTTTACGTTTTGAAGGTACATTTTTCAAATAGAAAAATGGAGTAGATATTTTATTTTAAGTATCAAAAATTTATTTCAGAATTTTATGACTTGAGAGGTATTGAAATTGATATTGAAATGAATCATGAATTATCATGACAAAGATATGAAACCAGGAATAAATTATATTTTAATTGGATTAATCTATTTTTACATATTGTACCAATTAATCACCATATTGTACGACAAGCTAACCCTTATACATAATTAAAATACGAATTAAAATCTAAAACAGAGATATAATACCTAACAACATGCTAACTCCTGGTATATATTTTTTTTTTAACATAGTAAGTTTTCTACTTATAGACAGGATTTTATTTTTGTAATATATAAATTTATTAAAAAAATATATAGGTTGTAAGAAAGCTTCGGTGAATTTTGTTCTTCTGACCTACTTTAACTTTTCTTAGAGCAATACATTACAGGCACCTGAAGGTTGACCTGAATTTCACGCAAAGCGCACATTAACAGCCCCTATTAACTTGTAATGAACAATAAAAAACTTAAGTCTCAAATTTTTTTATACACACTCGTACATAATTAAGTTAAATGAAATTAAATGGTTTTTCCTTCTTTAAAATATTAATGAACCTATTTATTTCATTTTATTATATTTTTACGATTTGCGTCTTTATATCATATATAAAGAGAGAAATTTTTATGAATAATTCTTATGTATTTACAAATTTATTTTTCATTTATTGAATATAATAAAATAATTATAATTTTCAGCGAATAATGTAAATAGTGTGTAAATAATATATCATACTGTTTCTTTAAATATATTTATTTACAATATTTGAATATGTCCAAGAACACAAAATTACTAGATTTTCACCTACAAAGGCACTGTTATTAAGCAAATTATAGATATGTCATAGAGACGAAGCTATTTTTTTAATATTATACAATATTTCATGAAAAAATATGGAAGTATGGCCGAAGACAGGGCTTACGACCTAAATTCGGCTTAATTAATATAATTTTTTCATCACAAATAATTTCATAAAAATAATTATATGCCGTTTCAGGGAAATGAATATCACATATAGAACATAGATGGAGATGTTGTTCTTTTAGCTGGGTTGTGTTCTTTTTGTTTTGTCCGACCGAAGCGCACACTGGTGGTTTATTTAGGTCGCTGGACTGGTCGAAGCACGGTATGTAATAAAAATAACGCTTGTTGGTTACCGTTTTCTTAAGCTTCCGAAAAAAGGGCGGCACTACTCACACACACATATGTATATAATTATAAACTAGGAAACCTAATAGGGCCAATCGAAGTAACAAGCCGCATAAACATTATGTGTGCTGCTCATGAAGCAAATCTTTTTTTGCCAGTTCTAGGCGATTATTTTAAACACATTTTTCTGCTAGTGTATATAGCGTTGAATCCGTGGTGGCCCTGCTCGCGCACTACAGATATGGCCGCGTAAGTAATCACTCAACAGTCATACATCTACTCGCACCTCGGCACCGTCTGCAGTGTAATATGTGAATTCAATATGTAAATAAATGCAACTTTCCTAAGTACTATTATTCAGAACATAGGTGTGTGATATTTTAAATACTAATTAAAAGTATTAATTAGAAAGATATAAATTTATCGTTAAAAGTACTATCGCTGTAGCGTAGTTGGATAATGCACCTTTCCTGGTTTGGAAAGAGATCCAGGTTCGAATTCCGGTAGCGCAACAACAATATTTTTTGATAAAATTGATGTAATATGTTTCTAATTAATGTATTTAATTAGTATTTTTCGTAAGTACTGTTTCACTTATAATCAACTAGCTCCAGTTTTACACGCAAACATCAAATCACCATAATTCTTAACATTTTATATACACACGGGAGAATCGAGGAGATATAGGGCCCTCGATTCTCATAGAACAAATTCTTCTGATACAAATAACCTTAACTTATTGATGACCTTAACGAGCAAACATTAACGACCAATGTCACCAAAAATCATTCTGCATGGTCATCTTTTCAAAATACGTAAATCCTCTTTTCCGTATTCTGGGTCGCCCTCTCACTTCAGCCAGATCCCCAGCCAGATACAATATATCTATACGTTATGTGGTATTCTTTCAGGTCTTCTTCATTCCAAAGATATGTATAGAATAATTTACATCTCTAGCTGTCGTACTGAAAAATCGAAAGCATCTTTTATATACTACCGTAGGACGGTGTAATCGGATTTATTGAAGAATTTGAGCGTAGAGATCCACAGAATAGGTAATATATTTCGTTAGCAATACTTACATTTTAAAGATGCCTTTTTTCGCACATCACTATTGTAGAGCTGATAGTTGACATCTGATTTGTGCTCAGTTTGATTTGCCATTTCACTATGAATAGATTACGCTAGAACAACGCTTGCATATTGAGGAAATTTATTTTGAAAATCGTGGTTCAGTTCGCGAAACTTACCATGCGCTACGTCAATTTTACAATTTATATAATCGTCCATCCGAGCAAGTAATTTAAATAACCATGGATCGTCTTCGCACCACGTAAACTCTAGTTAATAATACACATCCGCAGGACGTCGTAGAGTGTGCACCGAAGAAGCTGTTGTTTCTTCAAAAATGATGCCGGTCAGAACGTTACCGTCAATGAAGAGCGCTATAGATCTATTATTACTGATTTTTTCGTTCCTTTTTGAATGGCATTAATGTGGAAGAGCAGTGGTTTCAACAAGACGGCGCAATAAACCACAATCAATTTATTATCAATGATGACACAATTTTGCGTAATGGACCTGTGAATTGACCTCCAAGATCGTGTAATTTAACACCTTTGGATTATTTTCTGTGGGGATATGTGAAGTTGCTAGTCTACGCCGTTAGATAACTTGGAAGTCAACATTTGTCACGTTATTGCCGATATGCGGCACCAACTGCTCTATAATTGGACTTCCAGATTGAGTTTTATTCGAGCCAGTCGCGGCGCCCGTATGCGTGTAATCATATTTAAACACCAATGGTATAAAATTATCTTTCCAATAAATTTAATTCCATGGCCATTACTTCGATTTTTGTGTTTTATTTAATTATAAAGTTCTAAACCTCTAAAAAAACACCTTTATGATTATTTATTTATATTATTTTTATTTTTTATATATTTAATGAGTAATTTAAAACATCAACCGGTTTCGGAAAATATAATTTACTTCTTTAGGATGTCAGATTAAAATGATGTTTTCCGAAACCAGTTGATATTTTAAATTAATAATCACATTAAGTGATTTTAATAAACAGAGTTAAATATTCTATAAAAAATGAACAATTTGCAAATATTAAAAATACATACTTTTGGTTGTTTTTTGATGTCTCAGCTCTTTATAACGCTCGTAAAGCTACCCCCACTAGTAAAAACGTTCTACCTGATTCGTAAATTAATAAAATTTAAGGAGAGTAAGTAGCAAAGTAATTATTCAACAAAATGTAAGTACCTATCTATAGTTTTTCGACGTAGGACCTACAGGAGAACCTTTATCACAAAGTTGTTTATTTATTTTCTACCATTTTCTTTGTCCCTTCTAATCAAATTATTCCACCGATCTTGCAACCCTTGGCCATAGAAAACATTTCGTAAGGACGCTCTTAATTTAATAGACCCTTCAAATTTCCGCGGCTCCCTCCAATAACTTAATTTAAAACAGTTCAAAAATTGAGGTTTTCCAAAAATAGAAAACCAATTCCATTTTCTACTGTAATCGAAAACAGATTATTTGTATAACTGGACATTTTTTCCTGTCAAATAATGTTTTATATTATAAGATGCGAAAAATGTTTTAAACATTAAATTGTATACTGTCTTTATAAATTATGAAGTATAATTTTATTATTATTTATATTAAAAAGGTTACAAATGCAAGTCATTCTTGCGCATACTTGGCAAAGAAATTAAATAATGGAAACAATAGGAAAAAATGTCAATGAGATAAGAGTAGTATATCATGACAAAATAGTGTGGCACTATGTAGAAGTCTATCGATTCCATAACCAACAATACCGCCTACAGTTCCTGAAAGCACCAAGCAAATACATGGGTGCAAATTATAATCTCTCACAAGCCACATAATCTCACAGGTACCGCCCAGATATTGACAACAATAATATGCGCGGGAAGCCACCCAGAAAGCCAGTATTTTTGCTTCACTTTTCTCTCAACTGGTTTTCCGATCAATTCTCCAGCAGATGCTATGTTTTCACTATATATATTTAATTTGTACTTGTGCTTGAATCAGTAATAAATCTCTATCAACTGTAAGTAGTATTAATTGTTTAACCTGCTCTAGCCACATTCAACACATCCACAACATATCCATATAAATATATATTCATCCTCAAACGAACAGTCAACAGCTGGGAGAAATAAGGCCCCAGCCCCTATACATACAACCTTCTGATCAACACTCTTTCAAAAACATCAGTCATACACATGTTAAACTACGATTGGTAACTCTATAGCTCTATCCTTTCAACTAACCTCTGCGACAAAAAGATTTTAAGTTATTTTGCCATCAATAATTTAGAAACTTGTTTAACCTTTATGTGAGCACGAATAAATTATTCCGGCCAAGTAATATGAACCTAATTATTTTAGAGAATCGTGAAACTATGTTAATTATACAGAATAAAATATCATAAATATTATTTTTGATATTCATTAAATGATATGTTTATATACTCGTAAAAGTATATTTAGTTTGGATATATTACAAATTACATAGTTGATAATAGGCGGCATCGATTATTCATCGACGGTTAAATAATATAATTTATTTTCAAGGAGAACACATTATTGTTATGAAATTGCATTTTCAGAACATGGTTCAATATATTTTTTTAATGTAAATTAAATGAATCAACTAGAAAGATATAAAAAAAACTATTTTACGAAGAAAAAAAATTATCCGAGTAGCAATATTATTTTTTTTGATAATAAATTTTTTTCTGTCTAGTTACTTACTTACTTACTTACCATCACGCCGTTTCCCCGTGGGGGTAGGCAGAGAGGATAGAGCGTCACACTCTTCTGTCCTGACACACAATTCTCGCCTCATCCACATTCATACATCTTGTCATACAAGCTCGCCGATCGTTGAGGCTTCTAACAGAACCATCCTCCATTATCTGGTTTACCTGGTCGTGCCAAGTCTTCCGCGGATGTCCTCTATTTTTGGTTCCATCAACACTTGCGTCATATATCTTTCTTACCATTCTCTCCTTATTCATCCTTTCCATATGACGAAACCACCTACGTGATCCTTTCTTAATCTTACTCATTACACTAACATCAGCTTTACATTCTTTCCTTATTTCTTCATTCTTTACTCTGTCAAAAATAGATTTGCCACAAATACGTCTAAGTGATCTCATCTTCTGTTTAGTTGATTAATTTAATTTGTATTAATATAAATATAATTCGTACACTGTATTAAAAGATACCCGTAAAGAACCATTTAGTGTATCCTTAGAAACTTCCATCTCGCCAGGCATCTCGTGCATCTGTTAATAATTAATTAACAAATATTTGACGTTCCTGTTATTTTATTGTTACCTACCCGCCAGTGTCTAGAGACTTAATTTAACACTGTTATTTTTTGTTTTCATTTTAATACGGATATTTCATTGTTTATATACTCATTTGAGTTCAGTTGTTCATCTGGTTAGGTTAGTATAATTTTTTTTTCATATATTTCTTAAATAGTTTTAAAATTTATTCAAAATATATTTATATTTTTATTTATTATCTTTGTTTTTTAAATAATTGTTGTTTTTTTTAAAAATAGATTCTGGTAAAGAAACAATAACATATGTTTTTAGTTAGTTATGACATCCTGAAGAAGAAAATGGTATTTTTCGAAACCGGTAGATGTATTTAAACTCAATTAAGTGGTTAATAGAACAAAGATAATAAATAAAAATATAAATTTTAACCACAAAGTTAATATTGCTAATTTTAAAAGTAGTAAAAATATATTTGTATCTAAAGTGTCAATAATGTATCGATCAGAACTCAATGAAAATAATGGTATATAACCAGCGGCGTGCACTAGGCATGGACTTAGGTAATGCTGCTAATATCGATGGCGTAAAAGCAAAGAACTCATTAGAGGTTGTATTCATCATTTTCTCCTTCAGAAGCATGTTTTTATGTAAGTATATCTATGCGAGTGTGTACTATTATTATTATTATTATTCCTGGGAAGTTATTCAAGTTATTAACTAAAAGAGCTAAAATATTGGATAATATAAAATAATACCTCGTTTAAAGTGTATCGGAATGCATACAATCAAGTCTGCTTCAAAGACACACTTGTGGCGTTTTGCAACACGTCTGTTAAAACAAAGACGTGTATTCAGACCACCGCGCGATGCGAGACTTGCGTTTAGTTTGTATATATCTGAGACAGATTCTGCGAAAAAACACATGCCCAGCTTTATTTGTCAAATTTAAATTCTTCCGCTAGTTATATGGTTTTAGTTAACACGTTAACATAAAAATTTAATTATTTTCGCGTATATTTACACTTTAACTCAATGTATAACATATTAAATAAATATTTAATCTACGTTTATTTTGCAAAGATTATAGTTAATTTTTTTTTAACGGTCTTAGGTGACTCAGAAGTCCATAACGAAGCGCTACACGACCCTTGACATCGCCTTTGCGGTCCAGTCTGTCGGACACCCGCCTATCTCTTGCAGGGCTGTCTATCTTTCATCTTCCTCTCAGTCTCAATTCTGTTGCTCATTTACTTTCGCTACATGTCTCGCCCACTACAGCCTCCTTGCTTTCACCTTCCTCAGGATATCTAGGGCAGTATACCGTTCCAGAAGTTCCAGTAATCTACTTTCATGTATTGGGTCGTAAATCCTGCACAAGTCTTCATTTTCAAAAACCTGCAACCTATTTATTGAGTTCAAGTGAGATTCCTAACTTTATACCTCTATAGAACGATTGGTTGGATCAGTGTTGTGTACAATTTTATTAATGAAACTTTCGACTCGAGAAATCTCTGAGAAACGGATTGTGTTCGTATGAGATTCGTTGGAGCTTTTGTAGTCTTTGTGTACACACTATGTCTAGAGATTCACCATCTCGCGCCATACTTCGTTATTGTCGTTCGTCATATGAGTAATTTTGAATCTAGCCAATAGTATGCTACATTTCAATTAATAGTAGTTTAATGCTTTTCATTAATATCAATTTTTAATAATTGATGCTAACTTGTAAGGCTTGTCGGTTTTTTTTAAGCTAAATTTGCAGTATTTGAAAGCCAGTTTTTGCAATTTAATATAATAATTAATGTATATATTTTTTAAATATTTTGACTTGAAACGCCTCGGTTACAAATAAAACGAAATTGATTTAAAAACGTTCAATGAAGAGAAAACATATTATCCATATACGAATATATACGAATCTCTATATACAAGCGGATCTTGACTGTGAATGTCTCGAAAAAGTTAATTAAAGTGTTACTCTTAAAATAAACAGAGGAATCGATGAATTGGTTTTTTGCGGAACCACAAGATAAAACATCGAACCCATAAACACGAAAGGCTGAATTTTTATATAAGAGTCTACAAAGGTAAAAAAAAATTGGATTTTCTATTTGATAGCTTAAAAACTATACACCCTACTTAATTACCCAACGTAAGAGTATTTCTTATTTGAGGAAATTTCATCACCAAAATTAGGTCAACACTAAGTGATCGATCAGTGGACTTCGGAAACTGTTTTTTTTTTTAAAGTCAAGTTTTGTATAAGCCCTCAGAATATATAATTGTACGAATCTACAGTACTTTTATGTAAAATTTATGTGCACATGTCAAACCTAGCTGTCAAATGGAACGTCGTGCACACTAGTTTGAGTTTTTGTCACTTTCTACAAATCTCAAGCTGATCTCTGAGATTATTTTCAAATCAAAATATCAATTGTGAATTACGATGTATCTCAACTAAATTGCTGAGATTGTATCATCGTGTCTCTTTTTCTTGGAAACGGATTTTTAAAAAAGATTTTAATATATTTCATAAAATCTTTGATGACAATGTTTTCTCAGAAATATAGTGTAGTATATATATCTATAATTTTGGGTAGAACGAAATAAAAACAAGAAATATTCCAAAATAATAATTATCATTATTACGCGAAAACACATTTCCGCGAAAGAAGGGCATGAACAGGTGTGCGATATGACGTAATAAAACCCCCGCTCGGGACCAAAATACTAGCTTGTACCTACACACTTCAGACAATATAAATGGCGGTATAAATGAAAATAAAACGGTTTCGCGTGTGTGGATCCGGCGTTACGTACGGCAGATTAAACATTTCACGTTTCGGGTAGGTACCATGATTAATATTTTATAATTATAAAATCATTTGGAGCTCGTGCGGCGGGCGTTACAAGCCAGGCATGGCCCTCGAACATCCCGTGCGCCCTCGAACATCCCGTGCGAATTTTAAGTTGTAGTTTAAACTATTGCGGTTAGCGCCAACATCAGGGCACATATTATACCTATTATAGGTTTAATTAGTTCTATGATCCCATCTAAATAATGAAACGTTATTTATGAATACATCGTTATATGTGCATGCGTAATGTTAGTCTTCTTAGGGCCCGTGGCATGACAAACATTTTACACTATTTTTATATTTATAATTAACAATTACATACATACTTAAAAATGCATGATTAGAACCATTTAAGAAATCAGTTAAAATTACAAAAAAATAATACATAATAAATCCTTTAAAGTTAAAGACAAATTTATTAAATACTAATTAAATTTATTAATTAGAAAGATATACATGTAAAATCAATTTTATCAAAAAATATTGTTGTTTCGCTACTGGAATTCGAATCTGGATCTCTTTTCAAACCGGGAAGGTGTATTACCAACTGTGCTACAGCGACAGTATTTTTGACGACAAATTTCTAACCCATGTGTTACGCTTTTCAAATTGGTACATTTATCGTTTCATTATTTGAAAGCCATTTGCGTTATTTTAACGGAATCTCAAATAACGCAGATGTTGATGACGCAGTTTTATCCAACGATGCTACAGTGACATTATTTTTGGCGCAACAACAATATTTTTCTTTAAAGTGATTCTATATGTATATCTTTCTACTTAATACATTAAATTAATATTTAAAATATCACAGACCGTTTGTTCTGAATAATTACAACTTCACAACAAGAATGTGTTCTCCTAATAATGGAAACGGTGTTATACTCAGGCTATCCGTTGTCACCTGACATATGAATTGTGATCCTTCAACACCTCCAATTGCACACATACTACTTTGACTCTGTACATGTATCTTGAAGAGATGACTATTCTTTCAATGCATGCTCGATTAAAGTTTTTTTATGTAATTTTTCATTATATTACTGAAATAAATTGTCTTCTCACTATTTTGGCACATTTGGAAAGGAAATGAAATATTTTAGGTGCAACAAAAACGTAGCTTCATTGTTTGATGATTACATCATGTCCGGCAATTCTGATTATTAACTTTAAATAAATTAGTTTTACGTAGAGTATCGATGTACTCAAAATTTAGTTCAGGCAGCGGAAGGGTGAAACATTCGAGGAGGATGGATTAGGATGACTATAATTTCTGCAGTGCAACTGGTCAAAACTTATTAGGGCTAATAATCAATTCAATACATATTTACATTGAGAGAGTGTCTACATTTTACGCATGGTTCTAATAAGAAACTAAGCAAAATTTAAATTGGATAGATTCAATATAAAATAATATAGCTTTGTATCAGTGAGGAGGGGGTGTATTGGCTAAGAATAAGGAGAAGAGTGTCTATATTTGACACAAGAATTTAAAAAGTAACTACGCTTAATTTGGTTTGGATAGTTCAAAAAGTAAAGTATTTAATAGAGAACAGACAAGCAGAACAGATATATATATATAAATATTCAATTTTATATGTAGGTATATCATATATATATATATATATGTATGTACAGAAATAGGCTCTCGTAAAAGAACCACTTCCCAGGTAAGTTTTATGAGAGAAGAAAAGGAGGCTGTTAACTTTATCTCGCCAAAGCGCCCGAAGGTGACCAAAACTATTTTACCCTCCCTGACCTAGGAAGCGACCCGAAAAATTCGTATTTTTTTTTATAAGCTCTTAAAGCTCATAAAATTACAAAATGATGTACTTTTTCGACTCTTATTAATTACTGATATTTTCACCATTAGGTAGATTCTGCAGAAAGTAGCATTTTTTATTGGAGAAATGAAAGGTTACGATCGAATAAGGAAGCATTGCTACGATTCTTTTGTTTAAATACATAGGAAAAATGCAAAGATAACACGATAATTTTTTGAACTATTTCCATTTGAATAATATCATGTGGGGGCGGTGATTTAAATTTGCTACCGTTATCGCCGTTTCCAGCTGACCGATAACACGGGCAACATCTAAACCCAAGGACTAGGCTTCTGTCGAGAGAAGCAGAACCCAGTTTCGCACGATCGCTTTTCGCGACGGGCTTCGCCCGGCGGTCGATTCGACACTAGTCGGATCTCTGGCCGGTCCGCTGTTGCTTCGTACTCTTTCTTTCTTTGTCTTCTTTCATTACTTTAATAAACGGTTATCCTTTACATAATAAACGATCACATAAAAACTCGCATGTTTCATTCCACCACTCTACTCCTAAAACCATAAATGGTATAAAATATTTACATTCTATCGATAACTCAGAGATGGAAAATTAGGTATCTACGAGTATCAGCGGACATTTCTGGGGGTACATAGTTATTACACACATGGTTCGGATATACCGTTGTCTATCTTTCAAAGAGGCGTTTCTCAAATTCATTGATTTTACAGCAGACAATATGTTTCGCTTTTGAAAAATGATAATAAAAATAATCTTATCGATTTCTACGGATACTTTTTGATATAAATATAGTGAAAGGTGTATTTATTTTATAAATATTACTTATTACTATCATTTGTAAGATTGACATATAAAAAAAAGAGTAGTTATATCAAAATGTTTTTATTGTAATATTACTTAATTTAAATATAATTCAGATATGACTGTTTGAATGCATTATGGGCATGTGTTTGGGCAGTGTAACTTTAATCGTCATTCAATTTTAACAAAAAATGAGATATGTCTTTTTGAAAGACGGACAACGATATAGAGTAAATTATCATAGAAAACTTGATACACGTATGGCAATTTTAGGAAATGCAAGAGCCAAAAACGATAACGCAACACTTGACCAATGCCGTGCGTAGCTAGGCAAGTAAGGTATCGTTTAAGCAAATATCCAGAAAGACAAATTCAAATTGGACATGGTTTCGATTTCTTCGCTTCTTACTTTCAGTCATAATCATGGATCTGCGGCTGACTATTGCAGCAGATGGTGGCACCTATTCCAGTTCATGGCATTTTTTGCAGTTCAGGAGCGGGCTCTGTTTCGAAGTTTTAACCATCTGGATTATCAATTTTCCCATTGTACCTTCATGAGTAGTGATGTTTTGTATGGTGCTTTCATGAGTAGTGATGTTTTCTATGGTGCTTTCATGAGTAGTGATGTTTTCTATGGTGCTTTCATGAGTAGTGATGTTTTCCATGGTACCCTCATGAGTAGTAATGATGTTTTCCTTGGTGCTCTCGTATCTAGTGGCAGACCAAAGAGATCAATTTGTGAAAGAGGTTAATATGGACGCAAGGATACGCTGTCACTTTAACACAATCTATTTTTGTGCATAATATTAGACTTTTTTCAGCTTAAAAATATATCGGTTTATAGTTATCAAAATAATAAATAGATATATAGGGTCTTTCAACGAGGACGCTCGATTTTAAAATGTAAGTTAAACAGGTTGTGTGTGAGATATTCACTCAATTTTTCTTTCATTTGAAAGTATATTTTATGGCATTAAGTATGGAATATAACGTTGTTCGAATATCCACTGCGGTTTTGTTCGGTGGCAGGTTTGGGAGGTCCAATTTTCTATGACTTTATCGCATAAATCTGGCTAAATTTGCTGGATGGCGTTTGTTATGTTGACTTTGAGGGGGTCAATTGTTTGCGGCTTATTTGTGAAGACTTGCGATTTAAGATAGCCTCAAAGAAAGAAGTCTAAAGGCATTAAATCGCACGATCTCTGTGGCCAGTTCACGTCACCGCCGCGCGAGATAACCGTGCCCTCAAATCGCTCGTGACTTTGATAATAAAATTTGATGATTTACACACGTTGTTCAACCTTCCGTGGTGATTTGCCGTATACTACTTAACAATTGATAATAAATTTGACAGATGTCACTTTAACAACATGGCTGCTATAACCTAACAAATTTTGAGCGTCCCTATTAAAAGACCCTATATTAGGTTGATGCATAATTATCCGCCTTTTTTTTCACGACGTTTTTTTTTTTGAATTTGACATTTGTCATAATATAATTGCTTAATGGGACTAGTAAATTAGAAAAGCATAGACATATACGTCACTCGGAGAAAAAGTAGACAGCTGCTAAGTCATTTCGCGATCGCGAAGGAACAATTTGCGTAAGAGTATGCCGAGAGTGGTTTGTTCGCTTCAAAGCGGGTGATACCAGCTTAGACGACAAGTCAGGAAAGGATCGATCATCGAATTTTGATGATCAGGTTCTTCTGGCGGCTGTGGAAGAAGACGAATGTTACATCACTAGGACACTGGCTGAAAATTTCAAAATCGATCAGTCCACGATTACGGTGACCGGCCTTCGAATAATAATAATTGTACATAATATTTATTTATTCAATTCTTAACATAGTGCATATATAAGCACTCCTATGTATGCTCTAAAATAAAAAAAATTAAATTATTTTCTTTTGCTAAAACTTATATTTTACATATCTGGTCAGTTTCACTTTAAATCTATTCAATTTTCTCTTCCTTTCTAATGTTTTCTGGCATTTCATTAACAATTTTCATCGCATCAACAATTTCTGAGCTTTGGCCTTCTTCCTGGATGGCAGTATCAGTCTATCCCTTCCTCTTGTATGATGTTTGTGCTCGTATTAATTTGCATCAATAATTCGTATAAATTCCGTCAATATTTTCTTATTGAGGATTTTATGAATAAATACCATTATATTAAAATATTTTTTCTGTTTAAAGGTCATCATATTCAGATCTTTCAGTATTGCATTGATCCGATTATATCTATTTTTTCTGAGTATTATTCTCAAAGCTTTATTTTGCAACACTGACAATTGTTGCATTCCTTCTTCATTAGCCAAAAACAAAATGCTGTTGTAGTAGTAGTAGACGTAAGGAATAATAACAGATTAATACTTCTAAAATTATCAATATTAACTTTGTTGTTAAAATTCATATTTTTTTATGTATTTAAACTCAATTCAGTGGTTAATAAAACAAAAATAATAAATAAAAAAAAATAACATTATTAAGGAGAACACATTATTATTGTGAAGTTGTAATTATTCGGAACAGATGGTCTGTGATGTTTTAAATACTAAATTTAATGTATTAATTACAAAGATAAACATATAAGTATTTTATTAAGGAAAACACATTATTATTGTGAAGTTGTAATTATTCGGAACAGACGGTCTGTGATGTTTTAAATACTAAATTTAATGTATTAATTACAAAGATAAACATATAAGTATTTTATTAAGGAAAACACATTCTTATTGTGAAGTTGTAATTATTCAGAACATAGGTCTGTGATATTTTAAATAATTTAGTGCACTTCCCCGGATTGGAAATAGAGATCCAGGTTCGAATCCCGGTGACGCAAAAACAATATTTTTTGACAAAATTGATTTTATATGTATATATTTATAATTAATACATTAATTTAGGATATAAATATTTGATTTTATATCTTTATAATTAATACATTAAATTAGTATTTTTAATAATAACAGAGTTGTATACTATTTTACATGACTAATGAATCTTCTGATCCTTTCCAGAAGTGAGATTTTCTTAACAATCTTTTTAGTCACGTGTTTTGATTCAATTTTGAATCTATTATGACTACCAAATATTTTATTTTCGTCACTTCCTTCAGTGTTCATATTTTGAGTTTGTAATAAAATAATACAATTTTTTTTTTAGCTATGCATGAACCTAATATAATATTTAGATTTGTTATTAAGTTTCCTCGAGATAATAATTTTTCAGCTAATTAAATAATTCAATATGAATGCGTATAATCCTCTAACAATGACTTAGTTTGTAAAGATTTCTGAAATTTTCAAGGCGGGTGATATATTTTCTGGTATTTGACAAGCAATTATCGGTCTAGGGACCTGCTACAGAGAAGAATGCCCAAGGTACTATTTATCCCGAATCCTCTCATCCATTGTAGTTAGGGCGTCCATTATTCTCTCAAAACTTAGACATTACCTAGGACACCTTGAAGGAAGAAACATTTCCAACGTAGTACAGCAGACGTTTGATATTATAATCATCTTGATCCTAATAGATAGCGATTTTATTACGTAAAACAAAAATGATATAAGAGATAAAAATGCTGAGTAAAAAATTGTTTTATGAAGTTTGTGTAACAAATAATTTTTTTTTTTTTAACAATTTTAGAATAGTGGAGCTTTTCAAAGAGGTGCCTCCATAAGACTTGACTTGTAGAATATTAAATTGCGAAGTCATCTTTTGTGTATAGTTTTCTGGGCTAATTTGCCCTTTCTGGCTAACGTTTCGGATCCCATTGCAGGGTCCATCATCAAGGCTGATGTGATGTATGACTGTTAGTATTATTGTAAAGTACTGGCTTGCAGTACCTTGTCGAAAGCAGGGTTTGTCGTTTATTAGGCACTGGCTTGCACAACCGTGTCGAAAATAGGTGTTGTTTGAAGTGAGTAGTGTTGTGTTATGTTAAGTTCCATGTACTGTCGGATCACTATCTGTGAGGGCTCTTCCGACTCCCATGGTTTTAAAGCGCCGGATACTACGAGGTTTCATTCGTATTAATGTTCACTGGGTGTTTGTATATTTCAATCGTTTCTTTTATCAAACTCGTGATGACTCTTGGGCTTATATACATGGCAGATTAGCCCAGAAAACTATACACAGACTATTCTGAACGGTTGTGAAAACCTAAGCGAAAAAATGTTTACATAAATTTAAAAAATCAGAATATTTTGAGTATGTCCAAATCTCTGTAGGAACCAATTACTGGGATTTATTCCCTGATGGACTCTCATCGAGATATAGATATCTCACAGAAACGATGCTATTATTTAAACATGAGAGGTATTGAAGTGTTCCAACATGATATCATATATATAACTTCCATAATTTAATAGATGTGGTAGCATGGTTAAATAGGTGAACGTTATATTATGTAAAGTGATCACTTATGCCAGCCGATGACAGGTCGTAAGCCCTGTAATGCCCATGATCAATACTTCCCATGTATAAATAATAGCTTTGTCTCTGTGAGACATCTATATCTTAAAGAAATCATTTTAATCATAAGAAGTATCATTTTATTTTATTTTATTTACATTAACAATAATATATTTTTTATTTAGATATAACAATAGGTATATAATTTTATAACTAAGTATATTCCAACTACAAATATTTCTTCAATTCAGGTATGCTCCTGCAAAGAAAAATGTCAACGAAATTCAACTTTTTAACAAGGCGATGTATCCGTGTTATTGGCGAGTTTATGGCATGGACACCTACAAAGTATACTTCATGTTGTCTCGTTTGAGTTGGTACTTTATATGAAACCATTTGTATCAACTCAGGGCAGTCCAACATGCTATTGATCATTTCATATAGAAATACTGCCATATATCACTCACATCTCTTCTCCATGCTAATTAATTCAAATGAAGAAGACTCATTAAATAATTAACTTTTAATAGACTATAGTTTAATTAAAAAGTTAAAACGTTTTCAATTCTTAATGCGTCATCTTTAGTAATAAACTAAATATTAAAACTAGCCGATAGACTATCGACTACATTGTGGGAAGAGGGGGGGCATGAAAGCGGTGTTGGGAACAGGAGGGTTTCGGTGAAAAGTGAAAGTGATTGTGATACGTGAAAGTGGGCGGGGCTAATATGGACAGGAGAGATGTAATAGGAGGTGTTTGTATGTTTAGTACATTTTTATTGTTAATATTAATCTCTTTACTTTCAAGAATGTCTAATTTTCTCTCCTTTTTGCATATATGTAGTACTTCTACATTGTCATGGGCAAAACCCTTCGATCTTGCATGGTCTGCCATCTCTGAGTTTAAACTTAAGGTGTTCTACTATTCATTTGTGTATTTTCCTTCCAGTTTGCCCAATATAAGATGATTGACAGTTCTAACAATTAATCTTGTATACTTCATTTAATAATCATAATTTATATTTTCTATTGGAATATGCAATTTAAAATTGATAAATCTTATACATTTATGTTAAACTCTTTCGATTTTTATATTATGTGAACCATAGTAGAAGACAGAATCGAGTTATATTCCAGCGTACTTCTTACAATAGATGTACCTATATATATTAAAATTAGAGAGCGGAACAAATTAAAGTTTTTGGCTGTCCTTAATACAAACTTTAACTATTTCGTCACCCTGTTGCAAATTTCTTTGTAATGTTGAATAAATTTCAATTTTTTGACGAGCAAAAATAAGCAGTAATTTTATGTAAAAAAATTAAATAACATACTTTGTATAAATCATTTTGATTAATTTACCATTTACCTCATTTATTTTTTATACCATTCTCTTTTCACTTATACTTTTACATACTTAAACCATTTTTTAATTATATCGACTATACTATAAAATGATCTATGTTTACTTATAATTTTTAAATTTTTTATCACTTCATATAAAATATTTCCACCCATTCGCAATGTGACGGAATTTCAGCGTTCTTATTTTGCCAATTTCAGACCATTTTTAATCCGTACATTATTGCTGGCAACAGAACTTAAATTGTGCATCGTTAGTCTCGCATCGGATGAGAAAATTCTATTGGCGTTAACAACAGCGAGAGGAATTTTCTGTGTCACCGTCCTTTCGACATATTTCTCAACCTTATCTTCAATATAAAACATTATTCTAAAAAAAAGAAAAATACAAATAAATGATTAAAAATTAATCAAATGTTATGCACTTTAATCCAATCTATAAACGTTCTAAGATCTTTCCTAAGATTCACACCTAATTGTGAATATTTAGTTATATAAATAATATGTTAGATCGAAAGACTATATTTAGAGTATCATTGTAAGTGTAAAGAGTATTAAAAGTGAATGTGTATGTACTAAAAAGAGATTAATTGATTTGAGTATTTAATGCATTCATTTAAAAAATGTGGAATGATATATTTAATTAAATCTGTTTACATATTGAATGAGAAATTATTGGATGAGTTCGCCATCAAATTTGAATATTGAATTTGAATAATTATACTCCAAATATATAGGCTTGAACTAACGCAAATTCGTTGTTCAATATTTTGATTTTGGTGTCACACGCGTGATCAATATGGTATCACTTACCCAATCAAATAGCTCCGCGACTTTTATTAAATTATGACTCCATTGGTTCGAAAATATAAACGCTGACAACATAATATGCATTAATGTAAAAAATATGTATTTTTACACAAAGATTTAAATTTCGAAGAGTAAATACTGTTTAAACTGCATAAATAGGATTTATGTTTTCACAAATAATATTTGTAGAATGCCCCTCGTCTCGCAACTTATGTTCTAAACCACTCTCCTACATGTACATATGGACTGATCGTATTTACGATGGCTTATACATACCAGTCGACTTCGTCAGGATCAATTCAAATTCATTAGTTAACTCTTACTCAAAAGATTTATTTTTACTGGAAGTGAATTATCAGGGATATACTGATAAGAGACTTACCTGTGATCTTATCGAGATGTTTATTTGCTACGATTATACAGGCACGTAATACAATAAGTGGTAGAAGAAGAAGTTGAGTTACTCGGTATAAAGATATTACACAATGTGAAACTAAAAGAAGTGAAAATTGTTAATTGGAGCACTCGCGAGAGAAGAAAACTGAGATTCCGCTCATCGCTACTGGAACTCACACTCTACTGACAGTCATTTGAAGCTTCGCGATCCTCTGGCGGTGGGTACTGCAAGGTCGCTGTGATCCGGCATTAGGCGTCTCGACTAACCATTGTAAGGTGGCACTGTCATTTTATGTCTATTCATTTACTGGTTTATGGTTATAACAGTTTCTATATATGCAGCAGACACTTGTAAAGTCTGGAATAGTGAAGTACAAAAAATATTAAATATTCGAATGTACTACTAGAGAAGAATGTTACGTATCCCGTGGATAGCACCAGAGTACCTGAAGAAAGAGTACCTATTACAATGGTGGATGGATAAGACTCTGAAATTAGTAGCGAGGATAACGCAGGATCCCATAAATGTAAATTACGAGCCATATCTTATCTAATGAAAGGCATAATGTGTCGAATTTGTAATGAAGAAATGAAAAATATTTATTGTTTAATTTTAAGATAAATTTTTCGCTGATTACAAACACAAATATTTGCGTCCTTGGGACTATTTAGCTGGATTGTGATTAGGGACTCCAATTCGAATATTCTAATACAAAACATTTTCTAGATAGCACCCATCCTAGAACAAACTTTAACCTTACCCGTTCGATACGTTTATTAAAACCATAAAATTATTAATATCGATTTACTCAAATAAATGTTTCATGTTCCAACAGGGAGCTTTTA
This sequence comes from Eubasilissa regina, assembly GCA_022840565.1. Lineage (NCBI taxonomy): Eukaryota > Metazoa > Arthropoda > Insecta > Trichoptera > Phryganeidae > Eubasilissa > Eubasilissa regina. The sequence continues at coordinate 3,325,103 of JAINEB010000019.1, forward strand.
AAATCACGACTCGGTACTTATGAAGCGTTCGTTTATTGATACAATAAAGATGCAAAAATGTATAAGGTGGCATGTCCAGGGAGATGTATTGAAACGAATATACTTTCAGTACTGACTTTCGAATTTCAGATACGATCTAACCACTCGTGTTATAGTTTATAAGCACAAATTTGGACTTTTCTTAAATTAATAAAGGTCAAAGTTGATAAGCTGAAAGATTGGAATGTTGGTTCGGTGTGTGGGTACATACGTAATAAATTAATAGATCCAATTTATACAATATGTCAATATAGGTACACAGACATATTAAAGTCCCATATCCACAGTAGACACCAGGTAAACATCTGTCTTAATACAGAGTTTGTAAACATTCATTCGCACCAGACTACCAGACGTATACGTATACGTAAAATGTATACGTGAGACTTTCTGATTACAATCTTCTAAGGCCTATATAATGCTAGGATTCATACTTCGAACCTGCAAACACTTCCAAAATCCATACTGCTTCAAAATACTGTATTACGCATTCGTTCGTAGTCATACGTAGTACGTTTCTCAAATCTGGAACCCATGGCAGGTTACATATATATCGAGATTAGAACGAATACAAAATAGGTTTATTCGACATCTGAATGTTAGATCTAATCTATCATTCGGCTCCTATTTAGATGCAGCAAACTTCCACAATATGAAGACCCTAGAATATCGACGAACACGTGCTGACCTAATACTTCTCTTCAAACTACTGCAAGGCCATATTGATTGTCCCAGCAAATTGGAATTAATATCTCTCCATGTGCCATCAAGATCAACCCGGCAATTCGTACTCTTCCATAAAAAATTCATTCATTCACCGATCATGCAAATACCATAATGAGAAATTTACAGAAGTTGTCAACATTAGCCTTACTAAGCTCAAAGGGTGCTTCTTGTGAACCACCACAATCTAAGCTTTGGCCATTCACTACATCTATAAAAACTCATGTTGCTCTCCCTTTACCGCACATTAGTTGCAACCTCCCCACCCTTCTCTTTCTTTCATCTAAACATGTATGTATCCAAATATTTTTTGTGGATTTTCATTATTAGTATTGCATGTTAAATAGTTATTATGTTTATTGCAATATGTTTTCACTGTCAAAATCACTTAATAAAAATTAAATAAAATAAAAAGTTGTCAACATTAGCCTTACTAAGCTCAAAGGGTGCTTCTTGTGAACCACCACAATCTAAGCTTTGGCCATTCACTACATCTATAAAAACTCATGTTGCTCTCCCTTTACCGCACATTAGTTGCAACCTCCCCACCCTTCTCTTTCTTTCATCTAAACATGTATGTATCCAAATATTTTTTGTGGATTTTCATTATTAGTATTGCATGTTAAATAGTTATTATGTTTATTGCAATATGTTTTCACTGTCAAAATCACTTAATAAAATAAAATTACATTTATTTAATATTTGTGCGCTTTGTCAAGTTCAATCTGTCAATACCAAATTTTTTGCTCATTTTTAAACTATTCATATATTTTTCAAACTATTCGATTATTTTGACAGTGCAATATTTAAAACGTTTTAATTTATAAATATGTTAATGTTTTACTCGAAGCTTATTTCAATGACAGTCCAGATTATCCACCCAAATAATGATGACAGTTCTTTAAGTCATATTCCAGATCATTTTGAGAACGCATTTTATGGCGGAGTTTCCGTTGCAATGTTCGGCGAAATCAGTGCACATTTTTATGTTGCGAAACGAAAGTTTCTTATTGAGTACGAGGCTTTAATCAGTTATCGAGGGAAAGGTTATCTTGTTCGCATCTATATGAAAGGTTTTTAATTGTGCATCAAGTACGCGATCTAGATCGCTAATATTATATTTAAAAAATAACGTGGTAATAATTGTTTTATATTTATATACGGTATTAATTTTAATTTATCAATTATATATTTAAAAAAAAAATCCCATAAACATTAAAGTCGTTTTGTGTACGTTGGATGCAGTTAACGAATGCGTCTACAGTATTCGAAGACGTTGACAAGCGGAAATGAAGTCGCATGTGCGAAAATCGAATACTTTCAAACTTTATGGATACGGAATGAATGATAGAATCCACTGTTATGCGATTAATAGATATTTGAAAGTTGAGAATGTATATTTATTATGATTAAGTATCGTAGTGTGTGTTGTGATTGGTCTCTAAATGACAGGACTAATTTATTTGCAGCAATGCTGTTTTCAGTTAGAAATAAAAAGCTCAAAGCTTTTTGACTCTAGAACACGAGGGATGCAGAGTATCTGAAGCATGTATGAACACGTATTCAATATTCAAACTGCTTTTAACATTCTTCACAACTTACGAATATATTAGAATATTTTATTTTTTACTGTTCGATATTCGAAAAGTTGAAAGTAACCAATATTTGAATATTTGACATTCTAGTTGAGATGCATTCGTCGAATTTTCTATCACACTGTAATCAATAAAAATAAAAAAAATTTGCACATACATTCTTGTTATCTTTCTGTGCGAATTTTATTTTAATTAAAATATGTATCAGCGCATTGTATTTTAAGCACCCTTGAGGTGAAAATTTTTACGAAAATAGGACTATACAATTTATCCAATATTATTACTATTATCAGTACAAAGAGGATACGTTAAAAGACGTACTACAAAATATAGAGTAAAATCATTTACCCAAAAAAGTTAGATTTACTGTGTATGATATACGTATCCAGGAGGTTGCATTTTGGCTCTCTTCAATTTGTACCCTTTTCGGGAAAATATGTTGGCCCTTACATCCTAAATTATCCCGGGAAGGCAATGGCGTGGTACTACCTGTGGAGGATTTATGGGCAATCCTTCCTTACGAACAGTTCCTGATTGCTTATTGTTTCCGAAGGGATTATTAACGTGCACATAACGGAATATAGATAACGAATTGTTGAAATGTATGTATTTTAACATAATACCATGTTCCATAAATTACAGTGTCCAAAAATGAATTATACTAGGGATGCTACCCGTAATCGAAGAGTACACGAGATTACATAACCCTTGATACGTCACTACTTTTGAAAAATTTTACCGTTAACTAGAAAATGTTCTCCCCAAATATATGTTCACTTATTTTATCGATTTAAATACTATATATTTATGAAATTTTGGAGAATGAGATGTTTAATGTGCGGTGATGTGAATATAAGGTAAAGACCGTTTTCCATAACTTTAAACTTTTTAATTCACTGATACGATTGTGCATAATAAAGTTATATCAGTGTATTAGTTGTAATCTTTACCGTAGTCGGTTGATGGCGTAGGTCAGTATGCAACTAACTTTTTAAGTAGACGAACGCTTATTTCTTTATTGAAAAATACGGTGACCATAATGTCTGAAGTTACAAAGTTAGGACAAGGAAAAGAATTGTGTGGACAGACCAAAGAAGTAGTTTTGAATGTTTATAATTACATAAAGAAACTACAATAACGACATTTAATTTCAGGAAGGCCAATATGATTCAGTGGCTAACTTAGAATTAAAATTAAATGCTTAGTCCACTATTAACAATAATGCACAAAGGTGTGTTAAAGGAACACGTAATTGGTGAATTATTTCAAGGTTACATACACGATGTTTTACGACTTTCACCACAAGGGATATATGGGTTCTAAGAATTCTGATATGATATGAAATTCTATCCAAAGGTTTATCAACAGGAAAATCTCTATAATTACGAGAAATGAGTGCAGTAACGCTGACTAACATGTACACGTAACGAAATTAGAATACTGGGAAAATGAAGTCGTTGTTGACGATATAAGTGATTACAACGACTTCCTCATAAGCATCACTTAAAGCGATTCTGATACTTCCTCTGATTATCACTAATATCCCTACGTATTATTTTAATAATGCTAGGAAACAGAATAAACAATTACCTTTGAAAATCAGTGCTCATAGTCAATATATTTAAAAAAAAAAAAACATTTATATCTATATATTACATCATGGTCACCCTAGAGCTGGAGTGCAAAGTTATAAAAAGTTTTCTCTAAGATCAGTTATGAGATAACAGAAGGTTATATGTACATATGTGTCCGGGTACCCCCAAGTAAATTACACTACCTTACCTATTCTTTTGACTTATTTGTCAAAATAATATGTGTTATTACACGGAGAGTGTGTGTTCAAATGTGTGCGTGAATGTAGCTAGAACATTATCGATAGAATTGGCGTTAACTTTGTAAAGTTTCATCATAATGGATGAATATAAATGAAACAATGTTATAACTCTACTTGAGTTTATTAGCACTACTCATGCTATCATTCATTCATTCATGTGCATTATTCATAATCACACAGTCCCAGAGGATGTGCTCCGGCATCTGCCTCACCTGAAAGCAGACACACCACGGTTACGGACCAGTCCTTAGTCGAAGTGTTTACTCATGAAATGCCCATGCCCCGAGAACATCTGCATCTGCGTTATTTGAGATTCTGTAAAAATAAGTCACACGGCTTTCAAATAATGGAACGATAGATGTATCAATTTGAAAAGCGTAAGACATGGGTTCGAAAATTTGTCATCAAAAGTACTGTCGCTGTAGTATAGTTGGATAATGCACCTTCCCCGGATTAGAAAGAGATCCAGGTTTGAATCCCGGTAGAAATAATTTGTATTCAAATATTACAGACCTATGTTCTGAATAATTACAACTTCACCATAAGAATATGTTCTCCTTAATAATAGTTAAATCAGTCAAAACGGTGTTAACTTAAAAAATATCTAATTATCAAACACAAACCAAAATGTTTTGTGGTTTTTTATGTTACTCTATGATATACTCGATGAGCCATGTGCAAAGCTAGTTAACAAGAAGGCTAAACATATATGGTCAAATAATCCGTAAAACCAAAATGATCTGTTTTAATATATCCTAGTCTTATTTATTAATATTACCAAATATATATTAATATATTATTAAATAAATCATGTATGCAATTATTATTACTTATTCAACAAATCTGTACCCTGGAAATCTCTTAAACATTTTGGAAAAATTTCCAACGATTATTTATTTTCCACCTTTGTTTCAAATAAATAATGCCCTCACTTTTTCACGGTTGCTTAAGGGGTAACTGCTACACAGCCTCGTATAATAAGGGTTGGTTTCTTCCCAGTGAGTCTTCGTACTAGAAGATTGATCGCAGGGATTATCCCGGTGTCTAAATAATTTGTAAGGATTTTAATTGTTAATTTTATTGTCTGTAAAATTGGGAGAAAATTGCTGAAGATTTTTTATAAGAGATGAATAAGTTGTTTTTTTGGATGGCTTGAACACATTTTAGAGAAAAATTGACCAACAAATATAAATATATACTCAACTAAACACATTATTTTTTTTTATCTAAACGATGTCATTTTTATATAATTTTAAAAGGGTCACTGAAATAAATCGAAGGTGTGGTACGTATGTGATATGTGGTATGAGGGGAGGACGGTTAAGAAAATATATAACCCAAGTATCGAAGGCAATAGGAATGAATACCTTCGTGAGAAACCTGTAAATGAATAGAAATGAAATAAAGTGTACATATAGGAGAGGGTTTTGGAAGATTAGTTGCGGGACGAGTAGCATTCTTCACACATTCTTTGTGGAAACATAAATCCGATAGTTTATGACACATTTATGCAACAGTAAAAGTATTTTCTCTTCGAAAATTAAATCTTTGTGTAAAAAAGACGTATATTTTACATTGATGTATATTATATTGTCTGCGTTTAAATTTTCGTTCCAATCTAATCATGTATTTAAAAAAAATCGCGGAGCTATTTGATTGCGTAAGTAGTACCGAAGTGATCATGTAGGTGATGCAAACATGAAAATATGGAAACAAGGAATTTGCGTTAGTTCATGTCTATATATTTGGTAGTCAGTGGGCATACCTGATGTTGGAGGGCAGTGAGTGTGCGAATATGAAAGTGAACGAGGCAAGAATGGTCAGAAAGATAGTGGAATTCCATGCTCCCTGTTAACCTCTGAGGGTTAAGAGCGTGTTAATAGTTAGTTCGATAATATGTAAATAAATATGCGAAGCAATTAAAAAAAATGTTAGCTATTAAAATGACAAAACACGATTAAAACAACTAGTAAAAATAAATTAGTTGTTAATGCATATTTTAACAAATTAGGATGATCTAATATTTTTATTTTTCATTAAACCTAACTTTATACTACACACAATTATAATGACCATAGTTTCTCTCCCAGGCTCCAAACAATGATTATATTTATTTTAATTTTATTTACACCAGTTGATACGATAAACGGTGACTCTCGAAACTATAGTCGTGGTTCAGATAATATTCAGTATTTTTAAATAATCATGTTAATGTTCGATTGATTCAATTTTATGATTCAATCAAATAAAGATGCAATCTATTTTCGAAGATGCGATGTTGTACGGGAAATGAGGGGATTAGAGAAATTTAAAGATCTAGTAATTAAATATAGCATCACTAGCCGCAATTTTTTTTATGTGCAAGATTTTGTCATGAAGGAATGATTAATTAGAGTTTAATTGAAATTAGATTTATTGATTCCGAATATAAATTCTTAGAATACACAATATTTTTAACCTTTTGATGCCACCGTATCAACTGTTGATACGGTATAAATTGGTTTATGTACGCGGCCGTTTGACTTTGATCCGTGATCACATAATGCGGCATATACTAAAAGATTCATAATACTTTGACGGTGCTGACATTTTCAGATACTTTTGGAAAATAAAAACGTACTTCATTAAAAACATCGATAATCTGTCACGTGTTTCGAGCAGCGGCCGCATTGCTGTACCGTTATGTATGTTTTTGTATGGAGTGTATGTTTATACATGTGTAAACATCCTACGGGTTTTTACAATCATGTTTTGGTTTCATATTGAACAAGATAACCTTTTATCTCTATTTGAGGCGATGAATCACGCGTGAGTTGTCTATTTTGGTGATTTAATGCGTATTTGGTTATTCAAAAAAATGAGCCGCGTGTGAGTATTGGAATGTCAGGGCTGGGAGTAGCGTTCAAAAGGTTAATCTACTATACAATTGTACGAAAGAATAGTTGTTTTAATGTAGGAATTGAACTCTTCAAAAGCGGTATCTAATCTTGATGCTTTCTATTTACACATAACAGCAGCTTAAGATACACTTTACAGTCTCCATTAAATGTTGCTTAAAAGCTTTCATCGCACATATTTTCTCTTTCAAAATATTGTTGTGTATACTCTGCTGGCTAGCACTTACTAAATAATATTGATAAGACAAAAAAACGACAAAATAACTTAATCATCGACTACATTTATCCGGTGTATTGTTATTTGTCAGTTTATTCAAAGGCCATAAAGTGGCGTCGAAGTGAGATGATGAATTTTTTTAAAAATTTCATTTCAATTAAACTTGTACGAATTTTAATTTTAATTTTGATGAAAAATATAATAAAAAATAAGTCTGTAGGCTCAGGAAAATTCCACAAAAATGTTTGAAATTCCTTCAATTAATTAATTCCTGAAGTAGAAAACATCCAAGTCTGAACGGAGTAATATAATAATATTCAACTACCTTTTCAGTAATTAAAATTTTTTTCATTTTCTGAGAATCACCAATGAAGAATAATACCATTGAAATATGAGAATTTCTTTTAGACGAATAAATATTCGAATCCATTATTTACAGTAAATAAGATAAACTTTTGGGTCATATTTCAACAATATTGAAAATGTATTTGACATTTCAAATAACTTTTTACTTTTTAATAAAATTTGTTTTCTGCCATCTGGATGTATCTAATATCGTAATATTATTTTTAATGTAATATTAATATGAATATTACTAGTTCCATTTCCCAAAAATAGTAGAATTTAAGTTACTCTGCATGAAGCACAAGGCAGTAAATAACATGGAGTCTTTGAATTTTCAAAAGTTAAAAACCTATGAATGAATGGTAGGCGGTAGTTGTAAAATCAATCAGCCAAAAAAAGAAGGCAACATTCAGAGAACGGGTGCTCGGTGTGGTAACTTTTCTATCGGATCAGAAACAAATTCAAAAGTTATAGTAAGATACTGAAAATCCATCGCTTTACAAAATTTAATCCGTATATATTAATAAATTTAAAATTCTAGCATAGTACAAGGATAACAGCAGTGATGTGAATAAAGCGCATAATTTGACATGAATTTTTAATGAAATAATACCATAATATTATATAATATACTACTGCTACTTGTACTTAGGTTTAACCGACGTCTTTAAGCAAAATTAATCCATTATATAGAAATGTATTATTCTCAAATGCAATGAATAATCATGAACAACGCATTTAATAAAGCAGTAAAATTTACGAGTTAGTAAATGAGGAAGTAGATTCTTCGATTAGCTTTAAGCCACGTTCAAAAGCTTTCAAATGTCAATCTATTAAGAAACAGCATAAGTAAGAACTCCATACACATGGATCGACTGTTCCATTTCTGACCTGCCGAGTGGATTTTTCAATTCAATAGGTAGCAATTATATGGCTTGAACAGAGCGATAGATGGCTAGAAATTGTAGTAGAAATAAATTAATAATAATCTAGTAGAGGACTATAGGGCTCCAGTGGCGTCGCGCGGTAGTATCCAGAACTACGCAACTGATGATTCTACTGATACACTGTGGGCACTGGCGTAATTATAACATGAATTATTAGATTTGTATTTGTTTCCCAAAATTTTTAGTTATGCACAGCTATGCACTGCCCGCTCTTGCAAATAACCTACTCTAATTTCACAACACTCGAACTGATATAATATATATTAATTTGTACACATGTATCGAAGTTCAAGTCCACAATGCAGATATTAAATGTGCATTTTGCATCTAGAATTGATGGTTTTACATAAACACCAAGTTTTATGATAATGTCAGCTCTAAGTTTAAAGTTATCCATTGTCAAGTACACAAGTCACATATGCAATTGACAGAATTCAAACGTAGCCATTCCAAAAACTTACTTAGATTACAAGAAGATAATTAAATATCAAAGATATCAGTGTTTTAATAAAAGAACATTATCTGTGTAGTAACTTTTATATGGATGATCATTTAATATATTATGTTATTTTAATTTTAAAAAACAAAACTTAGGCCAGTTACGGTCAATACCGATATCAAATCCAAATAACTCAGAGCTACACATAGCTCAAAACAATGACAGTTGTGAGATCAGTGAGACTAGATGACCACGTTATAATAAGCAAGAACACGATATAAAATAAATATTAAACAAATAATAAATGTACATTTTATTGTTACGCAGCAATTTCAGAATATAGTTCTATGACATTTAAAATAAATTAGATAAATCAATTAAAAGAAAAAAATCCATCAAGTGGCAATACATTTCTCTGGCAAAGAAAAGTTCCGAATTCGTATTTTTTATTATATATACATTTTTTAATGTATATTTTCAAATTGATTCATCTGTGAAAAGGAAGTCTATCACCTCCACAATCAGCATTACTGCCGATGATCCATGAACGCACCTTGCAGATACCTGGATATGAAACTAGGCTCTCATTAGCCGCAAAAATACTTCGGCACCGACCGGATAACATGTGCCCAATACAATGTGACTGCAGGCGTCTGTAGATCGGTCCCTCAGCGCTACTCCTCTCGCGGCTGCCTTCCCGTCAAGATTTCTAGCAAACGCTCCTTGGAGTAGACTTTTTACTGCAAATTTTTCTAATTATAGGTAATTGTGCTCAAGCAAGAATTCTGTCAACCTGCTCTCACGTACTCACTCAGCGATTATATTCAAAAGATCACGTAACCACTGGGTGTATTATATGGCGGCATCATAGATTCATAAACATAACCTTCTGATTATTACAACATATTTAACGATTGTCTGGAGAAGGTTTGTGTCCGTGGACCGTGGACCTAAATCACCCGTAGCACGAGATGGTGATATAAGCATATTACTATTTAATTTTTACATCATAAAATCGCAATAAGCAAAAACTTGAATATTGGGTTTTATTTAAATGTAATTTATTTGATCAAAGAATTGCTTTTGACGCCACCGAATAAAAATGATTGATGAAAAAAAAAACCAAAATATATTTCTTAATCCGGTTTTATCTGACTTCATGAGTAAGTGCTCAATCCAAAACCCAGTCCACAACAAAAAATAAAACGCAAGTCATAAAAGTTAAAAATGACATTAGTTTAATTATACAAAATATTTTACCACATTTACATACTACTCATAATATTTATTAAATTCAACATAATTCCAGAATAAAGGAATTCAATTATAGTATTCATGTAAAGCCTTAAATACTTTAGATATTTTTAAAATAAACATTTTTTCTGTACCTGCTTTTGAGAAAAAATATTTTGATATTAGATTCCAAAATCTTATTTCTTCAACTAAGTGAAAAACTATGTTAAAAACTTAACAGTAGGTAAAATATATCATTGAAATGTTCGTAAGTATAGGGTGAATATTATGTTCCAGGATTGTTTGGCCGCCATTTTGATTTGGTAGATATTCGTCAGTACGCATTTGCTAGTCGTAAAGAATAATTAAATAGAATTTATTATGGTAAACCTAACGCCTCAACAACATGTAACAGCACATCTATATAGCAAATCTCAGAAATCGATGATGTATAGTGCGATGAAGATTGTTAATGAAATGTCAGAAAACAACAAAGAAAGGAGGAGAAACTGAATATATTTAAAGTGAAACTGACCAGATATGTAAAAGCTAAGTTTTAGTAAATGAAACGACATTAATCTTGTTTATATGTGAGTATATATAAGAGTGCCTATCTATGCACTATGTTAAGAAATAATTAAATAAATATGTTTTGCAGCTCAATATTGATGACCCCGACTTTTGAAAAAAAAATCATCATGAGCGACTAAGCTCATTTCGACTTGGCCGGTTTTGTTAATGAATAAAACAGCCGTTATTCTTCTTCTTTTAAATAGGCAATTCACCCTTCAAGAGTGATTTATGCCATTAATCAAATATAAACTCTATTTTATAGAAAAAAGTACAATAATATTGTAGAATAGGAAATATATCACAAGACAATACTATTGTTGTTCAAAAAATTTGCTATTTATATAAATTAAATGTGGAGAGTTAAGGGAAAGAAGATGACACGAGTTAACCGGGAGTTGAAAATTACCATTGACGAAATTACTGTAAAAAAACTTGTGATTCGCAATGGACAGGTTAAAAATATATGGTTAAGGGTTTTCTCCTCGGCACCACACTCACACATTGGGGAATCTAATAACTTCAATATAAATAAACTACCTGGCAATGCCCAATTCTCATTCTAGAGATATTTGATATTGTTATTTTGGAGAACAAAGTGATGCGGGGAGTAGATCTTTGAATTATTTTAAGCCAATTATCCTTATGATTATTTGAATTCATCCATCGTGCAATCCAAATAGAATTCGTACGTTCTTTTACCATATTGAGTGTCATACATCGGGATATGGAATTGATGGGGGAAAACTCCGGAAAGAATGGTCACCTTGGCCAGTTTATCAGGACATTAATTTCTATGAATTCTCTTATGTACAGGAATACAAACAAATGACACCTATTTATTGTTGCTGTACGAATTAAATAGACATCTTCTGATGGAATAGATTATCTCATTGTCTAGCCAAACTTTCATATTAGTAGAGAGGGATTCAAGAGCTGCTTGCAAGTCGGAGAATATAACAGCCTTATTGATGTTCCGGAGTTCGTAGATGTCCAAGGCCTCTTTCCAGCCGTTATTGGAATACTGAAAATTCTCAATTGATACACCGATGACCTATACACCCACGCAGAGTTACTGTGCTATTTTTGGACAGTATTTCTTTCAGAAAACAAAAGGAAATGATGTAAACATTAACGATGATTGCTATCGTCACATGTTGGAAAACTTCTTGATGGCCAAATTGATTTGATTGGACCTGTAATACGTGTGGTTTTAAAAGGATAGTGCTACCTCATACACAACCTGATCTAAATTTGAAATTTAGCGAGAAATTTTCTCGACCGCATAATGTGGTAATATCGACTGGCTTCCTCGATTGCCTCATTTGACGGTTTCCGACTATTTTCTGTAGAGGTACTTGAAAGGAAAGATCTACGCCAATAAACAAACAACAATTCCGATGCAACTATTCGCTAATTATTATGCTAATACTCAAAATGAAATTGCTGAAATAACACGCAAAGTGCCACTCTATGGCTATTGTCATATTCTATACATAATTGTAATAAATCATGTAATTGATAAATAAAAATTAATGTAGAAAAATATCTTTAATATTTTAATTATTTAAAAACAACATCAGCCTGGAATATAATATTCATCTTGTTGTAAGTAAATAATAAATCTAACACCAAGAAATGGTTGTAATCACAGACCATCATTATTACTCTATGATTGTAGTATAATTATTTTATCTTTTTTCATATTTTATTGTAATATGAGTAGGTTTATTCTAAACACAAACAAAAATCAAAAAATATTTTGGAAATGACCTTAAGGCCTACCATAGATCTCCATCACTGAGGTTCGGGTAGTCTCATTAAAGAATCATTAAAATAAGCGATTTAAACCAGAATTAGCCACAATGACTCCAGGTATTAGGGGAGGATATAAATTATTATTCCGCTTCACGCCCTTGGGACCTTGCGCCTCCAGGATTTCGGGGTTTACCTGCGGGAGGGAGGGCGGGTCGGAACTAACCTGGGCCTAAAGGGTGCTTAGAAGAAAACAGACAAAGCGAAAACATAATTTACAATTTTACTCAATATAAATAATAATTGTTTATTTATTTAAATAATCCGCCAAGGTCGGCAAAAATGTTATAGCGCCACATTTTTCTGTTCTAACTCTCACTTTACGCATGTCTCACATTTACTTTCATCTTGCTCATTTAATTCACACAAAATTTGTTTAATATTTACCCAAACATCAACGGATTTATGATACACTTGTCTGAGTGATCTCATTTCTACTGCATTCAGTCTAAAAAGTTATAAATAGATTTACTATTCATTTATCACGAAAAAAGAAAATTATGAAAATTATTTGAAAGGCTTTAGATGATTGACTAACCTATCAAAGGATCACAAGCTGAGATAAAAAAAAATATTTATAAAGAAAACTTTAACAATCACATTTCACATAAGTATTTTTTAACATTTAATTTATTACCTTTATTATTTAATATTACAACTTATAATTTAACTTGTTGACCTTAATGCCTACCTACCTCAGAACAGGTACTTAATATGTATCTAGCGAGGAAGGAAGCGGCCAACAGGCTTGCATGTAAATGGAATGTTGTATTAATACTTGTACTTTCTGGTGGATTGGTTACTTTAAGGATTTTTATATTGATGCAATATTGTTTTAAAAATAAACGTCGATTTATCGGCACTGAAAATAAAACGAAAAAATTAATATGATTCTTTGTATGGTCCTCAATTGCCTAATTAGTAAAGTAAGCTATTATTAACACTACTTTAGTCCGTTCACACTAATGGATGCTAGCAATGCAGAGTAAAAAATGAAAATATTAGGAGTGAATGTATATCTGTTTGTTACAAACGTGACTATGACGTCCGTAAAAGATCTGACACCATAAGATAAACCGGATATTAAAGAACGGCCCTGTTCAATACGAGCTTTAATAATCGATAAGAGAACGCGAGAAGATCTATGGAAGTAACTAACTAACATACCATCACGCCGTTTCCGCGCGGGGGTAAGCAGAAAAGATGGATCGCCCCATTCTTCTATCCTGACACACAATTATTGTCTCATCCACACTCATACATCTTCTCATACAACCTTCTAGTCTTCTACCAGAACCGAGTCTTCTACCAGAACCGTCCTCCAGTATCTGGTTTACGCGGTCGTGCCGAGTCTTTTGTGGACGTCCTCTATTTCTATTTCTCTTCTTTTTCTATTTCTATGAAAGTAAACGAGGCAAAATAAATAAAATTATATAATAGAGTATAAAATTAGGTATATTTTTATTAGGAATACTGATGGAAAAGTTATTCGCAAAAAATATTATTTCTTGCAGTTTTGTATTATATACCTTTATTATTAAACTGTAAAGTTAGAAGAGAGCGGAATTATGCCCTCTCTGCCTACCCCTCGCAAAACGACGAGACAGGAAATTATTATGTTATATATAGTATTATATTCTTCTGTACGGTAAAAAATACATCGTAAAATAATATTGACATTAATGGTACATATAATGAATAATAGGTTAAAATTTCTATTCCACCAACCATTCTCCTGTTCATTAATAAATTTAATTATCCCAATGATAATTATAATTCAAAATAGCAACACACTTTTATGGAATTCGGAATTTTTAATTTTTCCATCGGTATTTTAAATATAATATTTCTCTGTATTTAATAATTATATTTATACTGTATTACTGTCGACTGCTTAGAGTTATTTCGATGTATTTACTTTTATTTTTGTATTCATTCGTACAAATAATGCACGCTAGGTGTATGAATTAGTAGACTATTGTGTGCATTTGTATTTAATCTTCTTCTTCAACGATCTTGTGTGACTCAAAAGTCCATGACTGAGTGACATACATTTATTTACGTCGCAACCTATACTAGTATTTAATTCTTAAAATAAGAATATCTCTTACGATTATGCAGTATTTCTTAAATTCCCACATATTTGTATGTTTTTGGAGTTACGCCAAATGGACTCTAAGCAGTTGATATGATACTATATAGTACAGAAGTTTGATAAGGCTAAAAGTAAGATGTAGCGAAAATATACTCAAATTTATTTGTTAAGTTTTCTTGACATATACAAAAATCGGTTGAACATGATGAAATCATTAAATAAATCAATTTAATATGAATACTTTTTGAAAAATAAATAAATTGGTATTAATAAAAATTATGTTTGTTTTATTAGCATCATTACATCTACGTGAGACGATTGAGACGCAAGATTATGAAGGCAGTTGAGGCAAGCAGTGTTTGTAACATACAGTATAAGACCCACATACTTCCTTCAGTACTAAGATAAGCTGGAGATTCTACTTTGCTCACTATTGTTTCATTTTTATACCGTCTAATGATTCTTTATCATAAGATTCTTTGCCCAACTTAAGCATTTGGTGGTGTACTGATCTGTACCCAGTGGAATCTTTCCTCGTATCTATATATGTCAATCAGATTGTCTTCTGCAATAATTAAAAAATATTTTAAAAATACTTATATTTAGAAAATATAGTGATATAGTACAAAAAAGGATAATGAAAAATGCGTTTTATATTTATTCTTATGTACTTCTCAAGATACCTAGTAGAAGATTGTTGGTCATCCAAGAAAAACTCTTTTGTAACAAATATAATCGTTATTATACAAATAATACAATTTTACGATACAAAGTATATACTAGTGCCACCCGCACGTTATCCTTTTAAGCACGCCACACACACAACCGCATACGGCAATGCTGGCGCGCTGACACACACACATACACACGATCTCAAGAACATTACATTTATAAACAACCAATTTTTTATTAAGGAGAATACATTCTTATTTTGAATTTGTTATTATTCAGAAAATAGGTCTGTGATATTTAAAAAAAATAGTAACTAAATACATACTAACTAAACACATATTAATTAGAAAGATATAACATACGTATTGTATTTTTCAATAAAATTGATTATATATGTATATCTTTCTAATTAATACATTTAATTATTAGTACTTAAAACAAATATTTTGTATGCTTAAACTAATTGTCATGTATTCAATAAATTATAAATTAATTAACCTAACATAGAACCACCAAGTATATAAGGCAAACATTTTCGAGTTTGTGCAGATCAAATAATAGAACTGGGAAGATATAATAAAGACATTCAATTGGGTTGGGCAGCATTTTAATAGCTAGAGCATATCCTCAAGTCAAAATACCACCACGGAGCCGAGACGTGGATCTTCATTGTCAATGTCATACACAAATTAAATGATACTCAAAGAGCAATAGTAAAGGCTATTTTTTGAATATCTTGGAATTGAGTACCAGACATACTTACAAATTTTCCAGTGAATTAAGGTAACAGATATTGCCTAAAAAATCTAAATATTCAAGGTTAAAATAGCTGAGCATATAAGTATCTATCGAATAAATGGTAGACGGTGGAAAAATAAGATTTTAGAGTAGAGAATTTGCATTGGTAGAAGAAGTTCTGGCCGTCTTCACGTTTAATGGAGCAACAACTTTAATAAAGTGGAGTGCAGCAGTTGAAGACAAAAAGTGTGATTCTTAAAGGAAACCTATACCTAGCAGCGGAGAGAACAGGCCAATGATGATGATGAATTTAACTGGCTTTTGATAACAATACTATAATATAATATAAAATAAACCCAAATATTTAAAAAATAACCTAGATATCAACCGCTCCTACGTAAAGTACCATGAGTTGAAAATATTATTTTTAATCATATTTGAAATTTGACGTCAAAAATAGTGTCGCTATAGCATAATTGGATAAGGCACCTCCCCCGGTTTGTAAAGAGATCCAGCTTCGAACCCCAGTGGTGCAATAACAATATTTTTCGATAAAATTGATTTTATATGTATATCTTTATAATTAATACATTTAATTAATATTTAAAATATCACAGACCTTTATTCTGAATAATTACAATTTCACAATAAGAATGTATTCTATGATGTAGATTCTAATAAATATAATATTTTTAAAAATGCAGCCATTTAAAAATGTATCAAATACTAGAATGGTTAAATATATCATTTTTTACTTACAACACTTTACGTAGGAGGGATTGACATGAATCGTTACTACAATGGTATAATGGATTGGCAAACCCTCTACAAAAATTATAAATTTTGAAATATTTCAAAATAGACTACATATTTGTGATTTTTTTTGCATTTCCTGTAATATTGATTCATACACTGTATCTTCAAAATATCAAATGAAGCATTTAGAAAATTAAATTTTTAAAGGTTTTTCGTGATTTCTGGGTTTTATTAAAAATCCGTTATGGAGAGGGCTCATATGTTTAAAAAATGTTGATTGCGCCAAATGAACAATTTTTATAAATGAAACAGATGCCTATATTTATTTATCTTTATCTATATATGTACATACATCATTAAGGATAGAGAAGGAGTAACATATCTTTAGGGAACAGTAGATTTGGGTTTCGCAGGTGTTGCAGTGTTAAAAATAGGAAGATTTATAGTGGATCCTGCTGGATAATCAAGGGATATCTCCCGCCAGACCGTATAACATACAGACTCTGGAGCTGAAGTAAAGCAAAAGACCAAAAGCTATTTATTTTCTGGAATTTCGGCTTCTAGCTCTCCTGCCAGGGTGATGCGAAGGATTGGATTAACCATATGTTGACCAACCGGGGTCTATTTGAGATATTTAAATAAAATATTACATGTATGAATAATATTGAATACTGCATGTGGAGGTTAGCTGAATTGTTATAATTGAAACCGTCAAGAAGATGAAATAGGCAGGATACATCAGTCTTAGGATGGACAATTATTGGATAAACCCGAGTGAAATCAATATGCCGACAAAAAGCTTTAAAAGCCACTTCTCTGATGACATTATCAAATTCTAAAATATGGGGAGAGAGAGAAATATGGGACACAGCTGATGAAAATGATTCAGTTCTGAGAGTAGATGCATGATAGCATCATCCCTAAAATCACTGTACTAGTTATAAATAAACTGTATACTGCTATCCATTTAGAAAGAATAATTGAAATAGTGTGAGTAATAAAGGATGTTTTTTTAGAGGTTTGTTTTACGATTGGCAACCCTTTTTACAGCGATAGCCAATTTGACAGATGGTAAGCTGATTTGTGCTTAGTATAGTTTGCCATTTCACCACGAATAGACTTACGCCAGAACAATGCTTACAAATTGTGCAAATTTATTTCAAAAATCGTGATTCAGTTCACAGAAGAAGCTGTTGTTTCTTTTAAAATGATACCGGTCAGAAAGTTACAGTCAATGCCATTATTACTGATTTTTTCATTATCCAAATGAATGGCATTAATGTGGAAGAGCTGTGGTTTCAACAAAACGGCCCAACATGCCACATAGCGCGCGCCATAATCAATTTATTGAAGGAAACATGAGCGTATAATTTCACATATTGGACCTGTGAATTGGCCTCCAAGATTGTATGATTTAAAACTTTTGGATTATTTTCTGTGGGGACATGTGAAGTGGCTAATGTACGCCGATAAAGCAGAGATGATAGACGACTTGGAAGCTAACATTCGTGGCTTCCAGATTGTGCTTTATTCGAGCCAGCTGCGGCACCCATATGCGCAAAATCATATTTAAACACTAATGGCAAAAAATAATCTTTCAAATACTAAATAAATGTATTAATTATAAATATATACATATAAAATCAATTTTGTCGAAAAATATTGTTTTAGCGTCACCGGGATTCGAACCTGGATCTTCATTTCCAATCCGGGGAAGTGCACTACCTTTGTGCTATAACGCCAGTATTTTTCTTGACAAATTTTCAGACCTATATGTTACATTTTTTCAAATTAATACACCTGTCGTTCCATTATTTGAAAGCCATCTACATTATTTTTACAGAATCTCAAATACCTTTGAGTAAACCGACTTGCAGACGCCAGAATTATCAATTCATTTTTATTAAATTTTGGACACGTTGATACAACATATATTATTAAGGATAATAAATAATAATAATAATAAATAATCTTTCCAATAAAGCCAATACCATGGCAGTTACCGCAATTTTTATGTGTTTTATTTCATTTTAAAGTTCTATACATCTAAAAAAACATCTTTTACAATACGTAATATGCCCATTATAACAGTGTATTGATATATAATTGGTCAGTGGGCGAGATTAAATGAAGATTGAAATTAGTTTAAAACACGGTATCTGCAAAAAATATGTACGGAATGTTTGAATTTTGTAAATTAGGAAACTTATTAACTATGTTTATGTTTATATCTGTTATTTTTTTAAATGTATTGCTCGTCTTTTAGTATTAATATCAACATTTGTCTTAGTCGAATGCATTTGTTAGTTTTTCCATTATTATAAATATATAACTACGTACTTATATTATAAAAGCTATATATTAAAAATAAAGCATTACATACATGTTACAATGAACCATTTTCTTTTCTCCGTACTTAACCCTAAAACATAAAATATATATCGCAACAAAACGGTGTACATGAAAATTTGATCTCTGTGTGCGTTATTTTATATTTTCTACGAGTTTTCCGGCACCATGTAATTATTTAGTATTTAAAAAAAAAGTATTACATGTTTTTTAAACAGGTTGTTATACACACTAATACAATTGTTTTTTCTAGGTAAAAACTGGTCTACAACTGGGGTGAATTTTTAGAATTGAATAGAAATAAACGTGGATAAGGTAGGTAGTAAGTAAAATTTAAAGTTTTATTTTAATTTTTTAAATATAATTTATGTAAAAGTGTGAAGAATTAATAAGTGAGGTATGATAGAATAGCTGAATGGGGACTATAAAGAATCTGAAAATAGTTTTAAGAGTTTGGTCATGCAGAAGATGGAGTAAGGAAAAATATTTATGACACGCCCTTAAAATAGAGATATCCAAGACCTGCCACGCTTACGTGAGTCAGATACTGATAAACAGAACATTGAAAAGAATCAAAAATGGACAGACATCCTTGAGAAAGTAAATTATAAGATGAGAAATACGTTTCAGGAAACAGGAGTTTGGCTTTCTTACCTCTTTCTCTATTTTCAATTAAATGGAACAAATGAAAATAATTATTTATGCATAAATTAAATATTATAAGCGAATTCAGATATACAATATTTAGAGATTAAATTGATATTCTAAAACTAAAATATACCGCAACTCACTATAATTATCAAGGCATCAAATATTTTAACAATCTTTCCATCACAATTAGAAAAATTACAAACAATTATAAATTTGTATCTGAAGTCAAAAAATATGTACACAGACTAACAGACACATAAAATATACACTCTCTTATATACTCCTTCTCTATATACGAGTCTTGAAAAAATGTTAAACATTATGTAAATAAAAGACAACAACGCCATTTGCAATTCATCTGTTTTGTAGGTAATATGGATTAGGTACATGAGAAGGTTGCAATACCATCTGCAAAACAATAAATGCACAAACACGTTGTAGCGAATAACATCTAATAAAAATAAACGTGAAACACTTGTAAAGGGCTACATTTAGCAGTGGATGTAAAACGGCTGATGATGATAATACAAGTATTTTATTTATTTATATAAAAAATGTATATTTTATATATTTATTTATATATGAAATATTTTGTTTAATTTTAAAATTTAATGAGAGACTGATACGTTATGATGTACTGATTGGTACTGTTTATAATTTGTTGTATTAAATGTTTATATTATAAATTTATTATTTATTCATTCGCCTCATTTTATTTATCATGCATCAATGATTAAAACGATGGTTAGATGAATATACCTAATAATCTACACGATGATAGGTAATATGTATTTTTTATTTATTATCTTAGTTTTATTAACCACTGAATTGAGTTTAAAAAACATCTACCAGTTTCGAAAAATACCTTTTCCTTCTTCAGGATGTCATAACTAACTAACAATGCTATATTTTTAGTTAGTTATGATATCCTGAAGAAGGAAAAGGTATTTTTCGAAACCGGTAGATGTTTTTTAAACTCAATTCAGTGATTAATAAAACTAAGATAATAAATAAAAAATATGAATTTTAACCACAAAGTTAATATTGATATTTTTTAAAAGTATTAATATGTATTTATTTAATTTAACTCTATATTTTATATAACTCATATATTAAAATTGATGATAAAATTTCGAGGTATTAGTTTTACATTAAAATGGCTGGTTTTTTTATTAAGGAAACTCACTTTCAGAAATTAAATATTTTCAAAGTAATGATTGTTAACCATTAGGCATTATATTAAGTCATTCGCAGAAGTTATTTTGTTTCAAAATAATTATATTTTAATACGTTCTAAGACTCCAAAATAAACGAATCGATTAAATGGTCCTAAATTGTTATTATTATTATTTGGTTTTTTCCGATCAGAACAATTCTTTCAATTGATGTCAAAAATAGAACATTGTGATATGTTTTAATTAAAAAATAGTAACGTATTACTAGGTGAGAATCTCGCCAATCCACTTCACTGTTCAAAATCTCACGAGATAAATACAATTTCAAAATCATTTACAAATTATTATATTTTTTTAAATCCAAAATTTTTGGGTTAATTTCTAGAACCATGAGAGATTTCACTTGAGAGAGATATTTTAGAGATAATACAATTACGTAGGTCATTGAATATCTATCTCATTAAATTATCACATATTCATAGATAATTCAAAGCACAAAAGCTCAAAAAGACCTTTCTAGACAATTTACTGCCACCCATTGTTCATTAGGTGACTAACGGAAGTACTGAGTAACCAGGAAGTTTTATATTTTTTTAATTAACACGTATTAATATTATTCTTATTTTCGTGCTCTATTTAATGATATGTAATATTTTTATTATTTTTTATGAGTCATTATTTTTTTAATTTAAAAATATTATTTCAAAATCTTATATTTTATGCATTCAGTGTATTTTAATATTGTTCTTTTCATGTCGTATTTGGTTACCTAACGTTGGCTGTCATGTTGCCTATTATCTTGTTGACAGCTGACCGGAAAAGCTGCATCGTTGTCTGTCCAAACCATCGTCGTAGATTTAAATCAATCTTTATTTATAGACTTTAATAATAAAATATAATAGCTGAATTTCATGTCAATTAGTAAGATCCTTAGGAGTATTTTTTTTTTCATAATAATATGAAAAAAAAATACTCCTGTTCATAAGAACAAATAAGTTATAAAAATTAATAAAAGCCGTTGAAAAAGATTAGTCATGAACCGAAGGGACGTGGGTAAATTAAATAAATGAGGGGAGTATTGAAAGCAACAAAAATAAGATCCAGCATGATCAGATAAATCAAATATTGGAGAGCGACCTCGTTAAAGGCTTCAACAACTGAAGAGCATAAGTGAGAAGATGTATGATAGTGGACGAGACAAGAGTGGTGTGCCAGGACAGAAGAGTGTAGCATTCTACCCTTTCTATCTATCTCTGTGGAGAAACAGCATGATTGTAAGATAGTTAGTCAGTCTACAGTAGGTCTACAGTTTGTCTTCAGTTTATTTATAGTTAGTCTACAGTTTTTTTTTTCTTATTTGAAAAAAATTTTTTTTATGAAATATGAGTTATTAATTAAGTATTGTACATTATTGAAATTACATATGTTTTATTCGCTTACCTTTTGTACTTGAAGAGGGAATTACACTAATAATTTTATATAGAGAGTTATACATTTGTAGTTTATGATTATTTATTTCTAATTATGTGCTTCTGAAATGTTCATTTAATTTCTTTCAAAGTTTTTTTATATATTTGTGTAGGGAGGGTATATAAATTTTTTGTCCCTAAGTATATACAATTTTGCTGATAGTCTTTGGTCAATAGTTGTCTGCGGTTAGTCTACAGTTAGGTTATTGGATTCGAGAACTACATAATCAAGACCGCTTCTAATTTTGTAATCCATACAGGCCACTGCCTGTTGAACCACATGGATAATTATCATTAATTACTAAAATAATGCGTATTAGTTTATGAAAAATCGCCAAAAAGTGAATATATTAATTATTTTACTTTTACAATATTTTGAGTATGTCCAAATCTTTGTAGGAACTAATTACTAGATTTTATCCCCTGGGGAATTGTCATCAAGATTAAGATGTCTCACAGAGACGAAGATATTATTTTTATATGAGAAGTATGGAAGTCTTGGGCATTACAGGGCTTACGACCTGTCATCGGCTGGCTTAAGTGATTACTTTACACAATGTAACGTTCACCTATTTACTTTTACAATTTTACTTTTAATTACAACAGAAATATCAATTAATATATTTTTGCAATGGAATAAAGTTTTGATTTATAAATTTAAAAAATAAATACAGTTCTTTTAGTAAAAATCCTATTTATAATTTAAAGAAACAAAATACTTTAAAGAATTGTTTAATAAGCTAAACCAAACAAATTACAATGGCCTTGAAAATGTAAAATAAACTTTTTAAGCATTTAATGTAGAAGCATCAGTTTGGAACATTCGCTACATTAAAAAAGCACCAAAGCCTTAGAAAGGTCCGGTTCGTCTACCCCATTAAGCCTTATCAGAGGGCTGAAAAAACATCCCCTCGCCACCCCGGCTAATTGGCAGGGTAGCAATCTGCGAATTTCACCCCTCTTTTGGGTGAAAATAACGAGGTAGCCTTCCATTTGAAAAAAGTGTGGGAAGACCGACTATGTGTTTTTTACGTATAAAACTTGAGGAATATCTGCAGGTTTTTTTAGTTGTTATGCAAATTTTTGGCAATCATTTACAAGTTTAATAAATTAAGTATCATGAAATTATAATACGTATAGTAACATATTAATCCTACAATTATTACTTAAATGTAGGTACACACAGTGTAAAACAAATTAATATTTACACACTGATCTAACAATGTCGACAAAATATCCAAGTAAGTCTATCATAAAGTTATGGGAAAATGTTTGATAGTTATTTGTGTTTTGCTGCTATCTCTATATGCCTAATAGGCCTAATGTTCAAATGCTGCGCAAGTGACTCAGCTGGAATTATATAGAGGTATTTATACAGGTGAATTGAAATAATGAGGTAACTTATAATATTGATTCTGATTTGTTCTTGGCTTTATAAAGTGTAGTTATGTTAAAGTTAAAAGATTTTTTTTTATCGACTGTTAACATTATTGACCATGGTGTCACATAATGAGATTTTTAATTATTTAGTTTATAATATTATGGAGGTTAATAAACAAAATTTTGCTTTTAAAATTATTAAACAATCAGGTTTTTTGGTTCATCTTAATGTTTCACAAAGTAGAATTTTATTCTGAACGCAAGTAAAATTTACCATTACTAAATAATTTATACTAGTTTTACTGTTAAGTGCTGATTATAAACTAATTTCGTATCAAAACTGGTTTAGTAAATAACATGAACAGTAATAAATACAAAGAATAATTGTACTATCCGTATTGATCCCGATCGTAAGGTTAATAGGGACAAAGCTAACACATAGAGGAACCGTTAACTAAATAAAAAAAATTGGCTATGTATAAATTTTTCTTACACGTGTCGATTTATAGCAATGTAAATACTGAAACATGCCTCTATTCAACCCCAGATTACGGTACTTCGTAGTAGACTAAAAGCTGTCAGGCCGGGATCTGTGGATTGACTGCTCTTTCACTCCATGTCACCCCACTCCCGGTGGGCATATCTTGCTTCTTTATCTGTACTCGACCGGTACATGCTGCATACTACTGGCTGCAAAATGGCAATGTGGGTCTATGCTTACCACTAAGTCATTAAATCGCATATTTCTTGTATTAGGTGTACCCAAAAAAAACTTCGGTCAGTTGTGACTTATTTGTAGTCTGGATCGCATAGCTTTCTTTCAGTAGTATTTGATTAACATCTGGAGAGTATGTCGTGAGCATGACAGTTTAAAAAAACAAACTCAATTTTCAATGGAGGACTTCCTTACGAGCAAGCTGTGGTTACGCTCTTGTGTGCTGTATGAATTTCACTGACAAAAATTCTGTAACCACAGCAACCAAAAACAATTGTGCTATCTTTGATGAAGCTTTACTAGTTCGTCAATGCTAAAAATTGTTCAAAAGAAATCAAGAAATTTTTGTTTCGAAGACAAGTCTAGAATTGGAATACCAAAAATATCGATTAATATATTAGCTTAGCTGCAGAAATTGAGGCCAATTCAGAGATGTCGATTAAAGAATTAACAAAGACCAGGATTTTCAGCATTCGAAGAATTTTGAAAAAGATCGGCAAGGTGTGGAAACAAGGGGTGTGAGTATCGTACGCAAAAAGCGACAACAATGTGCACCCTCATACTGCGAGAGTAACGCAAAAAAATTAACACTTTCAAATGGAAAACTGTTGATCACTCTCCATATTCTGCTGATTTAACGTCATAGATTACCATTTGTTTAGGTTTTTACAACACAATTTAGATGTGAAAAAGTTTAATAGTGTCAGTGAAGTGAAAACAGCCCTCCCTCAATATTTTAAATCAAAACATATCAGTTTTTATAAATGACGGATTAAAAATTTGCTTGAACGTTGGAAAAAAGTTGTATGTATGGATGGAGACTATTTTCTTGAATAATATTGTGAAAATAAATTCGTTTTAAAAAAAATGTTTTTCGTTTCCGAAATTTTTTTTTTTGGGTACCCTTATTATAATACACAGTTGTGGATGAAAAAATAAAAAAATAACGATACCATTTATACACAAATATGATAAGATAAGCAATTTACAAAATAATACAAGCAGATTTAATTAAATACGTAATTATAATTTGAATGTACCTTTTTGATGAATGACTCTCCCAAATAAATATTTTTTATCGGACCAAGAACTGTTAATGTATTAGAAAATAACTTTTAATTAACAATTTTAATAATTTAAAAAATTAAAGAAAATAATGGTTGCCGACAGAATATATACATTAAATTAAATATAAAATGTTTAATTTAGAAACGATAATATAAATGGCAAACAAGTGAAAATAAGCCTCTGACTCAAAAATAAACAAAAATGTAATGGGTTTACTGTTATTTTTAAAATATCATTAGTGTTGAAACAAAATGTATAGAAATCCTCAGAATTCTAATGAATAATATTGTATTTTTTATTTATTATCTTAGTTTAATAACCACAATTGAGTTTAAAAAACATCTACCGGTTTCGGAAAACACCTTTTACTTCTTCAGGATATGTCAAAACTAACTAAAAATATAGTATTGTTTTTCTATTTATCCAGAATCTATTTTAAAAATTTTTTTAAAATTTTTAAAAAAACAACAATTATTTAAAAAGTAAATTTAGTACCTAACTCAAATTGCTGCTCAATACAAATTTAGTCGAATAATTTTTAGGAAAAAATTTTAGAATAGGACTCGTAGTTAAATTTAGTTGGCTGTTTAGAATTTCCTGATTACTTTTACATGCTTTATTTATCTCCAACGATTCCAAATTATTTAATTTGTGATCTACACCGTTTATATGCAAAATTGACAATCCCAATTTTTTATCAAAACCATGACTATTTTCTATCAAATGATTAGAAAATTCTGAAAACCCACTATTGTTCAAACATCTCAAATGCTCCTTTACTCTTATATTAAAATTTCTACCCGTTTTACCAACATAAAATGCAGCACAATCCTTACAACTAAGTTTATAGACGCCAGAATTGTTAAATTTATCATCCTTGTCCTTAGAATTTATGAGTAAATTTCCTATACTATTATTTGTGTAAAATGCTGGTCTAATATTTTTTCCTAAAAATTATTCGACTAAATTTGTATTGAGCAGCAATTTGAGTTAGGTACTAAATTTACTTTTTAAATAATTGTTGTTTTTTTAAAAAAATTTTAAAAAATTTAAAAATAGATTCTGGATAAATAGAAAAACAATACTATATTTTTAGTTAGTTTTGACATATCCTGAAGAAGGAAAATGTGTTTTCCGAAACCGGTAGACGTTTTTTAAACTCAATTGTGGTTATTAAACTAAGATAATAAATAAAAAATATGAATCTTAACCACCAAGTTAATATTGCTAATTTTAAAAGTAGAATAATATTGTCCCTTTTCATCTCATGTAAATTGTATACATGTCCCCCACTATAGATATAAATACAAGTCGTTGAGTTAAATTGTTAGATTGATAATGCCCTTACAAGGCGAAACGCGTCTCAAGTAAATTAAACGAATAGAATAAAAAACAAGTATTTCATTTTCAATTATGTTATTGCAAAAATATATTTTACCTAATAATTTATATACAGATTATAAAATAGACCGTAACTGGAAAACTGACAAATGTGAAAAGGTTTGAATATGTGAAAGAAGGAACAGAAGTGTCGCATTCTATCCTGTCTGCCTTTTTTAGTAGGAAAAGGGATAATGGTACCTACCATATGTATGTATAATATAAGCAGAAGGCTATTATCTGACCCCAATTGCTTGCGGCTAGGCCTTGCGGGCGGTTAAAGTGGCTGTTTCGTGGCCAATGGTATCTGCTGCTTGACCACGACCAGTATTTCCTGAATTAATAATACGGAAAAAATAACATGTTTTGTGTATTGAGGCAGATGTGTTCCGTATTACGAATTTAATAATCAATAAATTTTTTTTTCAATGTTGATAGCATAAAAAAAAAATTAAACACCGGACACTAGTCTATCATAATACAACCTGTCTTAGCCAACTGACTCAAAAATACATTATTCTTAAAATAACACAAACCAATGTAAATTAAACGGAATTTTACACATTAGAGATTAAATACCTCAAGTACCAGATGTTAATCAATATGCATCACGTTTTACGTCTAATGACCGACTGTAACCACCGAGTCCGGTGACTGGCAACGTCAAATGACTTTAATGTCATTGAAGTTTGTGAAATTATGTGTTAGTGCGTAGTGATAATGACGTAGATAAAAATTTAGAAAACGTATTGAAAGTTTAGATATATATTTATCAATAGATCAATAATTTTATATTATCTTTGTCGTGGTTCCGCTCACACCCCACAGACATGGCCGAGTAATGAAATCACTCAACAGCCATATAATCCGACTGATACCCACCACATTAGACAACAATACGTCGCGTCGTAACCAGTCCAAGAAATCCTAGAACCGACCACTCTTCTCCTGGCCAGCTCCTCGAATACATCTACTCGTACCTCGGCACCGCCTCCAGTATACTACGTTTATCTTATAATTTTTATAATTTAACAGACAAGTGTAAATTCATTTTGTAAATAAATGCCAACTATCGTAATTAATGTTCCACACTCACAACATCACTTAATATTCATATAATCACATCTCCAAAATTACTATTTTTTTGTATGACTTATATTGGAATGACACGCTATGAACGTTTTTATTATAGAAGATAGTATATCTAAATATTCTACGTTCAAACTAAAAAGAAGAAGCTTAAATTGCGTATATATTAAATTATAATCTCATTCTTGATCAATTGTTTCAAGACCGTCTCAGAGAGTAAATGTTTTATGATGTTTTAATGTTCCTAAGGATGTTTTCGTGTGGCGTAATAAAAATATGGCAGAAAACTACTTCTCCAGCGAAAAATAGACAATAACTTAGAAATTTACATATAGACGAGGCAATGCAGAAAGGTAAGACTACCAGCATAAAAATGTAGGTATCTCATGTCAGAAATAAAAAAAGAGAAAAAGGTTATATTTGCAAAAAGACAGGACACAACAGAGATTTTTACTTCCTCAACAAGTAGCACTGTATGTAAATTATTTAAAGAAGGTTATTCTTGGGATTTCAACATGAATATTCTTAAAAAATATGTGTGTACCTTCTAGAGCAGCGGTCGCCTAACTTTACGACCTCACGGACAACTCAATTCTTAATTTTAAATTCCGCGGACCACAAATAAAATTATATTTTTATTTGTTATCTTTGTTTTATTAACCACTTAATTGAGTTTAAATACATTACCGGTTTCGAAAAATACAATTTTCGTCTTCAAGATGCCATAACTAACTAAAAACATATATTATTGTATCTTAACCAGAATCTATTTAAAAAAAACAATTATTTAAAAAATAAATTTAGTACCTAACTAAAATTGTTATTTTATTATTTACTCGAATAATTATTAAGAAAAAATTTTAGAATGGGACACGTAGTTAAATTTAGTCGGTTGTTTATAACTTTTTGATTAGTTTTTCACGCTTTATTTATCTCCAACGATTTAACACCGTTTATATGCAAAATGGAAAATCCCAATTTTTTATCAAAACCATGAGCATTTTCTATCAAATGATTAGAAATTCTGAAAACCCACTATTGTTCGAACATCTCAAATGCTCCCTTACTCTTATATTAAAATTTTTACCCGTTTTACCAACTAAATTTAACTACGAGTACCGTTCTAAATTTTTTTTCCAAAAATTATTCGAATAAATTTGTATTTATGTAACAATTTGAGTTAGGTACTAAATTTATTTTTTTAAATAATTGTGGTTTTTTTTAAAATAGATTCTGGTAGAGAAACAATAATATATGTTTTTAGTTATTTATGACACCCTGAAGAAGAAAATGGTATTTTTCGAAACCGCTAGAGGTATTTAAACTCAATTACGTGGTTAATAAAACAAAGATAACAAATAAAAATATGAATTTTAACCACAAAGTTAATATTGCTAATTTTAAAAGTACAAATAAAATTATTTCAAATGTTAAAAATATTTAGATAAATAAGTGATCTAATAAAATAAATTTATTAATTGTGACTAAATTATAAAAGTTTTATTAATAAAACAATTTAAATATGTTTTAATTGTATGAAACTTTTAATATAACAGAATACATTTCTTGTGTGATGGATGTTCCGGCTTGCTTGAAATAAGATTATGGATATTTGGATCCAATCCAAGACGAAGAACTGTATTTATTTCAAGCCGAGATCGGTACCGAGTTTTAATTGATGTGACAAATAAAAAGGCCTTTTCGCATAAATAAGTTGTGGAGAATTGAAGTAGAATTTCCATCGCCTTTTCACTAAGCGAAGGGTATTCACTTTTTATTGAAATCTAAAACTGAGATCTTGATAAAAATTAATGAAATTTAGCTTTGAGAGTATCTTCAGACGATTGGTTGATGAAGCCTTCTTTTAGATTCATGCTTTAATTACCATCTTGAATGTTCGCTGCAAATGGATCTATTATCCGCATTTTTACCATGGATTAAAATGATGTGGATTTAAAAATACAAATAATGCTAATAATGTCCACATTCTCTGCGGACCAGCGAAATTTTCTCGCAGAACGCCACTTTTACGACATAATTGGTGGCCAATTGTATGGCTTGAGAAGAACGATAGCAGAAAAACAAAAGATTGCTATTTGAATGACCCAAAATTCCGCTTAGTTCGACAACAGCGTTACGTCTGCAGCAGCGGATAGTCGTGGCAGTTTTTAGAACTAAGTAATTAAATATTATACAGGTACACAGATGGCGTTGGCGCAATTGTAATAAATCGTCCGTTTATAACATATTGATTATTTAATTTATATTTGATGCACACCTTTTTTGCTTGTATGCACTGCATGCCCCTGGTAACATGAAACAATATCTCGGTCTCCATGGATTCATTGTATTTTGGTTCACTACGCAATACCTGCGGCTCGTTAAGGTTGTGTGTTCAGAAGCCCTGACGAAGGCGCAATTTTCAGGCCCAGGTAGTGCACAAAAATTCTTCAAAATTAGCGACCGCTGTTCTAGAGTATCGGGTGGATCAAAAATAATAATTTAAAAAAAATTTTCTCGAGACAACGAATGCCATCGGTAAATAATCCGCGACTTGAAGTTTTACTCGGTAAAGTGGAAAAATTTTTGTTTTTTATTATTTTCCGATTGAAGTAATTACACTTTTTTTGTGACTGCTCAATAATTTATATTACGCTGTATTATAATATCATATTACATATTCAGTTGTATTCCCTCGTTATCGTATTTTTTCTCAAATGCTTTTTTTTAATCTTCTGGATATTTTAACAAATTGATGATAATTTATAGAGATGCGTGAAGGTTATGTATTAATAAAAACTCCATCAATAAAACTTAAGTTGTTTCAAATTATTTACCGGCATCTTATATAGGTAGAATTCTTGCGTACATACTGTATTTTAGTATATCGCGTAAGTGATATATATATATATATATATATATATATAAGGACGCGTGTTATTATAACCAAAATAACGTGAAAATTAGTCGCATACATAGCTGGAAAGTGTTATTTATTTGCCGTTAAATGAGGCACGCAGTAAACATCGTACATGGAATTTTATGAATTCTAAATTTTTCTTAATATTTTGCGCTCAATTACTGGTAATTTGTTTTATTTGATTTGAGTTAGGCACCACGTTTCATGGCCTAAGTGACCACTAGTCTTATTATATACTGGATGTTTAGTGCTTCTATAATATGCACGCACTCTGCATATACCTGGGTGCAAAACGAGACTCTCATCAAACTTAAAAACACTACTGGTACCGACCCTTATAATATAATATGCGCCACAGCCGTCCAGGGAGCCGCTCGTAGCGCGCGTTATAAACATCTCACAGATTTATTTATTATCTGTAACTGTGATTTAAGTATTAATAAACATCGATCTATTGAAAATAGTATTTTATTGTCTATCCTGCTGTGGCCACACACTCGCACACGCTCACACCAGCACGCATACTCCGCGTTATAATTCAAACGAACATGTGAATGAATGGGGCATTTATTTACTCTTGCCAAAGTAGATGCTTCTAATCCATCAACATTTTGAGAAATACACACGTTAAATATTACATCATTTCCACAAAGGATCAAAATCCGCAATTGAATTCGGCTACGTTGGTCATGAATCGGTCAAAGGTGAGCAGACTGCCCACCGCACGTATTTTTGTTAGTAAATGTGTATGTATTTATTAATTTTATCTCTTTAAAACATAAAAAAATTATATCGTTGATTTTATGCATTACGTAGTTAGGAAGCAAGGAAAACTACAGTGACTGAATTCGACAAAGTTGTCAAAGTTGTCCAGAATCAAAAGCAAAGATGTTCATTTTACCTGTTTTCGAGTAAAATCAAAAAAGCAATTATACCACAACTGTCACATTTGGAATCATATTGAACATGACCACTAACCACATGTCGTGACCAAATACTGACGTCTTATTGACTGAAAACATATTTGTCTGGGTTTGAATTAAATATCTATTGGACATGTCCGCGATTGAAGTAACAAGCGATATTTGTCCAATTTTAATAGGTAAATCTTGTTAATAGGTTAACTCAAATACCATAAAAATTGGATACGTCTGATTTTGATTTTTCATTTAAAAATAATTTCTGTGATGTGATTTTTATTTTTTTTTTATAATTATTATTTTATTCCTTTTTTTCATTTTAAGTACGTATTATTTAAATATAATTAAATTAAAATAATACTTTAGTATTACATTTTGTTGTAGAATATTTAATCAAGAAAATTGTATTATTTATGGTCACATTTGCCCACATTGTTTCAGCAATCTTTTGATTTATTTATTCGTAAAACCTTGAAATGGGTTGGTTGGAAAATAATTAAATTTATTTGCGAACATAAATGAAATTCAAGAGTTTTTATCCCCGTTATGGAGGAAAATGGTTGCGTATTTTGTGCATACCGGGAATGTAGGGAATATATAAGATTTGTTTTACAGTACTTATTTGTCTCTCCCAATACTGAAAATATCCCTCCCAATACTTAGTATGTCTCTCCGGATATGGTATCCATAATAATATTACACTTCCCGTATATTACCAATGACTTTCTGGATGTGGCGGCTTCGGACGTAATGCCATTTGTGGCTGTAAAGTGCTTGTTTAAATGGCAAGGTCTGTGAGACGGGAGCAGTGTAAAAACGAACGTGTTTTTTGTATCTCTAGGTTAAGATTACTTAAATGTTTTCTCTTTTATACATTCAATAACAGTGCGTAAATATATACTCAATTTGAAATTAAGTGTAGATTGTCTTTATTACGATTAAGAAAAAAAATACATGACATCTTCCATCTTTTTTTATCTATACTTTCTATGTTATATCGTAGAATAGAGCACTTTCCGCCATGTCAAAACAATTTGGTTATTTTTCGGCCTAAAATTTGTCAATAACAAATTTTAGAGAAAACTATTCATCCGATTCGAAAGAGCATTTTTATGTTTATTATTGTCTACTCGCAAAGATAAATGGAATAATTCTAATTACATTGAGATTTTATTTAAATACGTGTGGTTTGTTTTAGGAAAAGCTCAACCATTTAAATTTTGATTATATTAAGACCCTAACCGCGCAGCGGTCACCAAAAGCAAGCGGCGCGATAACCGATGAGACCTTGACCGCACAGTGGCCACCAATGGTCGCGTGGCGGCCACTATTGGCTGAAAAACGGCTATAATAACCGCCCACAGGCCTAGCAGCAAGTAATGGTGATGGCTGATTGCTTGCTGCTTGTAATGTATGGTTGTAAGGTTGTGTTATCTTAAATTCTTAATTCTTAAATTCCTAACACAAAAATTTTCTAGAGATTCTAGAGATAGGTGTTGTCCAAAAAAATCTGCTCGATTAGCAATCGGCTGGACATGTCGAAGAATGGCGGAATAAAAAGGACCCAGATACAAGAAGTGTTGCCTGACGACATCAGAAATGTGGTGAGCAGTACATGAATGAGATGGATTGAAAACAGAGGGAATTGACAATCCTCGGGAAAGGCCTATGTCCAGCGGTGGAGATGCAAGCTGATGATGGTGATAGATTTATCTGAATGCACGTGGCCTCCATTGCCGATACGAACCATTAAGTTCCAAAACCAATGTGCAATGTCCGTTCTCCCATTATCAGCCCATTACACGAATCGGTGGCCAAGAGGTATATTGACCCCCGAAACGCCCTCACATACTGCTTGAGTTATCTACCTGTAAGATGACCTGACCATTGTTTTCTGAAATCTGACGGAACAACCGTAATATGTTTAGATGTTTGTATACGCTGTTTAATTATTTATTATTTTTCATGTACCACCGATTCTCTACTACACGAGGAAAATTATTTGAATAATAACCCTAGTTTAAGGGTCGGTTATTTAATCAGTAGTACAATGTTACCATAGTAAATTTTTAATATACTCGTATACCTAGTAACTTTTTACTATCACCGCTGGTAAAAAACATTTTAGAATTATTAGAATGTCAAGTTTATTATTATCAAATATTAATTAAATGTCAGGAGAACACATTCTTCATATCACAGACCTACGTTCTGAATAATTACAACTTCACATTAAGAATGTGTTCTAATAAAAATAATCTCGCCTAATAGAATGGCAAGGCAACTAATCATCATATATCTGAGAATGCAATTATATGCGTTATCTTTACTGGAGCAAAATCTTTGGTCTATGTGCTAATATAAATTCAAAAGTCAGATCAGCATTACAAAAATAGCGGGATATTGAATGATTCATTGTCGTTTATGGCAACTTTCAAATAATCAATGTGGCAGATAACTTTTGAGACCGCAGATATTTTTTTGCGACAACGGGTTGTTTCGAAAAAAAATAATTTTTTAAAAGTACATCTCGTAATAAACTCATTTTTCTTTCTGATATCCGATAGTATAAATAAGAATTGATAATTAAACATGACTGTTCACAGCTGTTCCAAAAGTGATCTGACACATTAATACTCTGAAAGTTCCAGTATACGACAATTAATCATTCAATATACCGCTGTTTAAGTGATGATAATTCATCCGATATTGATCTCGTTGTTTAATTTACATTAGCATTATTCCAAAAAAAATTCAACCACCAAAGTGACAGATTTCGAACGCAGAGGCGAAAAGATCCATAGATAGAGCATAAAATAAAGCATATTTCGTGATTATTTGTCACGTTTATAGATACCCACAAACGATTTTTGTCACGGGCGTTAGTAAAAAGATACTAATATAAAATTTTACCATAGTAAAAAGTTACTACTGATCACACAACCGGCCCTAAGTGTTAAAAAAATTAATACACTGAAATAATTCAATATATTTAGTTGCCTAGCACTGAAGAGTGTAACTCTCGCCGATGTGTGGTTGGTAGCATTTCTTATTTATTTTATTAATTAATTCATTTTCATTATTATAACATGATTACCTAAGGTATTTTGCCCTTTAATACCTGAAAAACTGCAATTTCTATCATTGGGTATGATATTTTTAGGAATCATGTAAAATTTTATACGTATTTTGGTTACTCGAGATATAAAAAAATAATGTTTTCTCGTGTTGTCTGGAAATTTCAACTGAAATTTGTACCATCTTTGTTTTGAAAATATTGCACTCAACTAGACTTGAACTTATTTTTTATAAAATCATTCACGATTCATCGGAAAATAATACCAACCCGTAAACATAAAGTGTTTTGTCGGCACTTCTAGAGATATTGAGAAAGTTTCGCGTCAGTGTTCGTCATATAAAGAACATAATCAAAAACAAACAATCTGATTTCCATATAAATTGTTCATTAAAATATTATCCTTATATTTTTACGATTCCATTACTTTTTTCCGTGTTTTGTTATTGTAATACCGTCCGCCGCGGTGATTCTCCTCGGAATTATATAAAAACGAATCAAATTTATTCAACAAATTCCATAAAAATAAATAATTCAACAGCTTAACTTGCGAATCTAGAAATTTAGATTGTTTGTTTTTGACTGTTAGACCTCGTATCTCCTGAGGCGAGGTAGGTTCAACGGGCAGGCGACCGAGGAGCGCACCAAACTGTTACTATATTTTTATATTATTTCTGAGATGATCCACAGGAATTCCACGCAACACATGTTGGAAAGTGAGAAATATTGAAAAATTTATAACCAGTTGGGTATTTTTCAGATTCCAGAATCAAAATCTCAGACACTGAGTTTACATATTAATCCCAGTAGGCATATATAATTTCATTGTTAAGTTCTAAATGTTAAGTGTCCGGAACATTATTTGCTCGCAATAATTCACTGCTGTATGACGCGTTAATGATCATGTATTTTTAGGTATTGTTACGATTATTGTTTCCTTCTGTTCGTTGTCAAGTTGGGATGGCATCGCAGCCCCGAGGGCCACCAAAAGGATAGGTTCAATGAAAGAACGAACAGATAATATTTAAAAGCCTCTCGGGCGATGTTTAATGACGAAAGTAACAAAAGACAATTGAGATTATATACTAGACAATTAACACATATAAGGGTTGACCATTACAGGCTTTTGATATGAATTAAACCTGAACTAAAATCCGGTGGATCTTGATTAACGGTTGCCACTAAAAAAGGAATGCTGGTTCAAATCCATAGGCGACTCACCGGGGAGATGGCGCCGTTCCTGGATGGATGGTTCGGTCCCTGGCCAAGTTGTCAAGGTGACGGTCGATGGGAGACGAAGCGCAGCCGTAGCGGTGGAGAAAATATGTCGAGGTTAATATCAGGTCAGGCGCGCAGCTACGAAAGTGTTGTATCGGTTTCTTTTAGTCACTGTCTCCTGGGAGGGATACGTATTCCCGCCGCAGATATGTGTACCCACACTCCTTGCCCTCCCGTGATTGTCCCTCTCTTTCTTCCACGGGCGCGCTCGTGCATGGGCACGTGACTCATGCGCGCCTGCGTAACAGCACGATCATTCCAGATATCTCAGCGCTGATGATTAAAACTGCTTCATAACAGGATTACTAAACAATTTTTTGTGGTGATTTCAGATTTAGTATTCATTGGATTCAATCACGTACGGTTTTTTTAGTAATCAAGTAAGTACTTTATTCATTAGAATGAATTTTTTATACATTTAAGCATTACATTCTGTTTACTACAATACCGGAAATGCACTGTCTGCTATAATACAGTAAAATACTACTGTAGAAGACAGGGGACTGAAATACATGTCTCACTTTGCTGCAATGTTTTATTTTATTATAACAATGCACTATGACTAAATATTAAATAATAATAAAATAAATAAATTATTAATATTATTATTCCTTAAAACGTAATTTGTATCCTTTTAAAATTAGCAATATTAACTTTGTGGTTAATATTCATATTTTTATTTATCTTTGTTTAATTAACCACTTAATTGAGTTTAAATACATCTACAATTAAGTTGTTAATAAAACAAAGGTAACAAATAAAAAAATAAAAATTGTATCCGTTTCTGCGGGAAAGGCGACAAGTATCTAGTAAAGGAGAAGGTAGTAATATGGAATCCCTGTTTGTTTTTTGCTGTTAAAACAGTAGTTCTTTCTTGTAAAGGTGAAATATTAGAATTTTTTAAATTCTATACTAATCACACAGCAATTATAAAAAATACATAAAAAATGAATAAACAGTTATTAAAATATGTCGATTTATTTTGAATAAGTCAAGTAATAAAATTTCACAAGCGTGCACTTAATATGGAACCCAGGGCCCCATATTACATGTATAGAAGAATTTTACTTTTATTAGATTCATTTTCACTAACAAAAATCACAAATATAATAATAATATTATTGATAGAATCGGCGTTAATTTTCTAGAGTTTCTTAGTAACTTAGAGAGATGGATATAAATGAAACAATGTCATTACTCTACTTGAATTTATTAGCACTACTCGAGTTTCGAGAGAAACAGTAACTCTCATCTACTGGTGAAGTTTTAAACTGACTACATATAAATATAAGAGACAAAGCTTAGGTAGTAGACATACAAGTAATTAGAATGGAAGGGGAGAGGGCGAAGTTACTGTTACTCCTCTTTACCGTTACAACCACCCCTCTACTGTCCACCAGTAACTCCGCCTTTTCTTTTACCACGTACGCGGCAACTCTTTTAGCAAGTTTATTCATGGATTCTTGCAAGCTTTTCTAATATGAAGATCTACAATTGCTGATGCTGCTTTAATCTATCTATTCTTCTTTGTTTTAGGAATAGGCGAAACGTCGGCAGCTACATTGAGTGTCGTCATTACGTCAGAATATAATAGCCAAATTTGAATAATATCGTACATATTTTAACACGTAATAATATTGTAAACATTTATTATGGAACCCGGTTCCATATTATTTACTCCTAAGGGGTACCACAACACATAAGTATCTATGGAGTAATATTTAAAATATATATTGATAAAATTAAACATTCACAATTAAGATTTTTAAAACTAAGTAGATAACAGAACGAAGTGTTGTATAAAAATGATTATTACAAATTATTTGCAATATACAAAATCTCATCAGTTGACAAAAAGTAACATATAATTTAATTTTAGAAGAGGTGATAAACAATATAAATATGAATACTGACCCTCACCATAGCTATGCTACGAGATCAGGGATGAACCATGAAAGTACCAATCTCGAACAATGTGTACGGTGAGAGAACGAGAGAATGTGTTGTGCCAAGAATTTTTAATAAAATCTGTAAAGAATTATGAAATATTATGGAAAATAAAGAGATATCAGTAAACACACTCAAATATAAAGTCAAACACATTATTGTATAATTATTTGATTTCTCTATTGTACTACAATTAATATATATATATTAATAAAATTTTAGTTTACCTTAATTTAATATGTTAATTACTTTCATTGAAGAGCAATTCTTGCCTTAAAAAAATTAAAATTGTGTAACATAAAGTTGGAATAAAAAAAATATATAATAATATATCTAGAAAAATTAACTCATATTCAATTAAAAATAAACATAATTTACATGTCTTGATTGAAAATAACACTTTATTAGCCGTTAAAGTTGTCTTATTATTTTTATAATACTTGACCGCAAAATGCACACGTCAAATTGTTGTGATATAACGTGAATACTAAAAGCGTCCTGGTGCGACCGTTGCACGACAACACGGAACTAGATCTGTTTAGTTTATATAGTTTAAATATCTTAAAAATAATTATGGGGTTTTTTAAAATATGTCATGAGTAGTTTATTATTAAATAGGGGTTTCATATTAAGAGCTGGTTCCATATTACAACCTTCTCCTCTATTTAGTACTAAAGTTTTCAAAAGTATCTTCTAAAAAACATGAAAAAGATATCTTCGCGGGACTGCAGATCAGAAATTTAATGAAAGACAACGCGTTTGAATATACAATGAATCCAGTACAAAAAAAGAGCTTGAGTTTTATTTACAGAAGTCGTGGCAGAGTTTTGAGTAACAAGAAAGATCTGAAGTATAAAGCCAATGCTGTAGAATTTCAGGAAATTAGATTGTAACATGAGTGTAAAGCTTCATTTTCTACATTCGCACACGGATTTATTCCCTGAGAGCCTTGGAGACGTCAGCAAAGAACAAAGAGAACGTTTCCATCAAGACATGGAAACCATGTACCAAAGATGGTGGATTGCTAACATGATGGCCGACAACTGTTTCATACTAAAGAGAGGCGGCACTTGTGAGGGGTGAAAATCAAGGAAAATAATGTTTAACCTACTTGAGAAAAAAAATTAAATGTTAAATATCAGATAGAGGAAAATTAATTTGTCATATTTATCTTTTGCTTTCGTTAAATTTTTCTATTTTGCATACTTGTTTTTTTTATACAATGGATTAAAATCTATAAATATACTCACGTTTTTTAACAGAAATTTTTATTATTATTTTGCCCTCTTTACATTAATAATAATAATAATAATATGTTTAATAATAATTTGTGCAAACATCTTACGAGATAGAGAAAAACATACAGCAGATGTGAAATCAGCACGGAAAGTATTATTTAGGATTTTTAATAAAACATCGTTTTAAAAGTTAAAAAATGCAGCATATTAATATTATTGTTCCTTGTCATAATTATTGGTATTCCACAATTCTTCTTTTAAAAAGTTGTCCATCGGATACATTGATAAAATATATTCGTGATTAATGTTTTTATTTATAATGCCTATTATTGCTGTTTTATTTTATTTTATCTTCGATACTGGTGTGCTACCCTTTTTTTTTATAAATTCACATGAATAAATGCGAAAATATATTTTTTAAATATTTAATAAGATAAGTTTATTCATAAGCAAAGCAGAAAATATAAAAAATAGTCTGATAAGCTGATATGGCTCGTTAACAGGTTTTATAATAATTTGGCTATAAAATTAAAGTATAATTGTATATGTGTACATTTTTGTTAGTTTGTATTTATATGTAATAGATGCCAGTTCCGTACATTAGTATTCGCGGAAACCTTAAATCAAACATGTACATATATATAAATAGAATATATATTTATACAAAGGTGCTTATTAGACATACTAACAAATTATTGACAATTTATTTAATTAAGATTTGTATTTCCAACGAGTAAAACATCTCGGTAATATTTGAGTTAAAGAGGTGTGTAAAATATGTATATATTACATTTTTATAATCTAGGACTTTTTATTTTGTATATAACAGTATATCTCCACCTGATTTATCAATGCAATTATTGTACAAAATATAAAATGGTTTTCTTATATATCATACATAATACGAATTAGTTAATTTTGTAATGACTTAATTTGTAATGAGTACAAATACTGAAATACTTAAATTGTACTTCCAATATAGTATATATATTAATAATTAAAAATAAAATATATAAATATTAACGTTTTTATTGTTTTACTAAATCGGTAACATTAAAAGAATCGATATTTAAGAGCAATAATAAGTGGGACAACCAAAGATATCTGCAATTCGATATTTTAAAATGTTCATTTCTATGATCAATCATAAATGACACAATTCTAACTACAAAACTCTTTAGGAATCAAAATAATAATATCAAAAAATAATTTTTCCCGACACTCGCCTATTTATAAGTGGCTGAAGATTTTACATTCTGAAGTTTCCTTCTGCTACTTAATGTATTGACGAAATTCGGCACATAAGTATATCATATTAAATTAAACAAGTCTTTCTCATTTTATCGACTGAATAGAACATCTTTTTCATGCATCTGACCAGTTTAAATTCATCTGAGAAAATATCCGTTTGGTATAGCAATTAACTAACAAGGCAAGAGGTGACGTGACGACTGAGGAGTTAGTGTGTCGCTGTCGAGACTGACGATTGAGTGTCTCGCTGTCGAGACAGACGATTGAGTGTCTCACTGTCGAGACAGACGATTGAGTGTCTCGCTGTCGATGACCGTGAGACTCCGATTGCATCGCGTTCTTTTGTTTTAACATAAAAGACTTATTTGTTGTTGAATAATCTTGAATTTAGCTGTCTCGCATTCTATCTTCTATATTATATTCCTTTATATACATACATACAGGGTGAATATTATGTTCCAGGCCGATTTTGTTTAGCCGCTTTTATTTTTATTTTAGATTAGCAAATATATGTTAGTTCTTATTTAGTAGTTTTAGAGAGTAGTTAATTACAATTTTTTGTAGAGTATCTAATGTCTCAACAACGTGTTAAAGATATTAAAACATTTTATCTAAATAATAATGACAATGCTGTAACCATTAATGGTGGGTGATCGCTATTGTCACATTAGGTCGATTGGACGTGCAACACGTGTGGTTTCAACAGAACTGTGTTACCTCAGACAGCCCGAGCTTCGCTTTAAATTTTTCCCGGCCGCATAATGTCAAATAATGGTAATATCGACTGGCCTCCACGATTACCTGATTTGATGGCTTCCGACTATTTTCTGTGGAAGTACTTGAAAGAAAAAGTCTGTACTAATAAATCAACAATAATTTCGATGCTACAGGATAATATTCGAAATGAAATTGCTGAAATAACATGCGAAGTGTGCGAGTATTTTATTAAAAATATGGTTAAAAGAGAACGCATTTTAATAATCAAACAATTGATAAATAAAAAACAAACAACATCGGTCTGAAACATAATATTACTTTGCATATTTTTATGTTAAAATATTTAACTCGTTAGGGTGATTTGTGTAAGAGAAGATATGATCGGATGGAAGATTCTAGGAGTTAGGAGAAATAAATTAGGTTATTTTGATATATCACTTCGTCACACATCATATACTTTATAATTAACATAATTATTTTCAAATTTATATCATTCAGTGTATATTTACGCACAAAATTAATATATTATATTTTTTAATCACTGATGGTTTAGATTTTTAAAAAAGTTTAGAGAAAATATTATTTTATTTTAAACCAGCTGAAAACTCCGGTGTCGTATTCTCCCTCCCTTATACATCCGACATTCCACCACCGTCTCAAACTGACAGATTTGTTGCTCTCTCTTCGGCTGCGATCCAAATTATCCACCCGGAAGAGGACCGGTGCACATTGAAATATGGCATTATCATACTGAAACTATTGTGTATGAAAATAGAAAAATGCATGTTTAGTTCAACATTTTTTGGGCACTGCAATACCACTGAAGATTGAACATCATTTTAAATAATTTATTTTATTGAGTTCTGCATATTAAAAACAAATGCTAAGTAATGCAATTGTAGTGACGCTTCAGAGTTGCATTTGTTAAATCTTCCGGCTATCGTGTAAGTTTGAACGCTGTCTTCGGCACTAGATATCACTTCTAATATGTCAGATAAATTTGATACATGTGAGTATGTCTATCTCGGTTAAATCATACGATTTGGGAGACACAATCTAAACATAGAAATTAAGAGACAGATTAGATCATTATAGCTTTGGGAAAATTATTGTTAAAATCGAGCTGCACTCTTCAAAACTTGCACAAAAAACAAGTTAATACCCGCTTTTCTAACAGGTAGTAATTAAACCTGATCCCAACGCCCTCCGACTTTTAGTTCATGTAATTGATAAATCACATCATTTATGGTATGACCAAATATTTAAAACAAATATATTACAATCTCTCAAAACTAATATCATAAACCAGTGCGTTCTCTTGACAATGACATATGGCGCCGAAACTTGGACACTGAAAAGTAGCACAGCGAGCCATGGAAAAAGCAATGCTTGACATTTCCTTGAGCGACCACGTAAGGAATGAAATGGCTCACCAAAAAACCGGGGTCGCCGACATCACTCGAAGAGTATGCAAGATGAAAAGGAAATCTGCCGAAGAATGGACGATCGCTGAGAGAAGAATGTATTGAAGTGGAGATCATGAATAGGAATAAGAAGTGTGGGTCAATCACCAGCTTGATGTTTTGATGACATAGGTCGTGTAACAGGGAGCAGCTGAATGCGCAAAACGAGAGTCAGAAAAGACTCCCAAGCAGTGGATTGATAGGAGTTAATGATGATGATGATTTGGTACAGTTTTTTAAAATTACTGGTGGAATGTATATATATATATTTATAGGAATGCACCCACACGAAGTTTTAGTTTTGTAGATATATTCTGATGTTTAATATTTAAATATAAA
The DNA here is from genome assembly GCA_022840565.1 of Eubasilissa regina. Taxonomy (NCBI): domain Eukaryota; kingdom Metazoa; phylum Arthropoda; class Insecta; order Trichoptera; family Phryganeidae; genus Eubasilissa; species Eubasilissa regina. The sequence goes on from JAINEB010000019.1 coordinate 3,368,443, forward strand.
AGTGAGGTTTTTGATATTGTTCCGAGTCAAAGGTATTGTGACCGACCCAAGTCGCCGATCACAAGTGGTGGGTGGTAGAATCGTAAGGGATGGGTTATATAGGGACTGATCAGGTAATAAGAAATGGATGAAGGGAGAGAGGGCCCAAGATGTACTCACGGAACCAAGAGACAGCTCGACACACCTGGTTTATGACGCCGTCTCGATGATCTTCCGGAAGTTCACACAATGAAACTCCCACAGCATAAAACCTCTGATGAGTTTCATGTTCATGCGTGAAGTAGTAATCCAACACGAATAGTCACATGAGAACACTTCCTCTTCTCTAATGCAAAAACAACCAGTCAAGCCAAAGGAACTCTGTTTACTGGTTTGGGAATAAGCTAAGGAGTAGGAATGAACTAAAAACTGGTGATAATACTACATTTAACATAACTTATTTAGGGTTAAGTAAGAAACTATATGTGTTCACCTACATAAAAAAATATAATTGATTTAATTAATTACGAATACGGAAGCGGTATAATTGATTTTGATACTCGACCATTCTGTGATAAACATAAATTTTTATTGTTTTTTTTTTAATTTTGATTTATTTTCTCTTTTAAATTTATGTTTTATATATTATTCTCATTTATTCCATTATTCTTGTCTTTTTGCACATGTTCTTTTATAATTAATTTTGTTAAAACCCATAAGGGTGTGAATATAATATTAATAAAATAATACATAATTCAGTCACTTACACGTGTGTTGTGACAAATATGATATAAAAAACGGTATAGTCTATATGTCGCCGTGATATTGGATACAGTTATTGTATGGATACAATACCGTTAAGGTTTATTGGTGGTACTTTATTGTTTTGCGTAACAATGATATCACATCCTCATGCGCTGGTAAAAAATACGGCTTAAAAAATGACAAAGTCTATATGTCGTTTTATTTTGTCCGTGTCTCAAATCATCTGTCGCCACTTCCATCGTTGCGCTGTCGCTTGGACACATTCCGCAAAATCGGCTTTAACTATTTTAATCATAGCCCTCGAAGTTTTCCGCGGATAATAATGGCCATTCCGATTCACAGCCACTTTTTTCTCGGCAACTTTTCCGGCATTTTCCTGTTCAGTAATGAGGAGCGAATCCATTTTGTGGGAAATATTTGATTTTCTTTTGTGCGAAATCCAGCGACATTATTTTCCGCGCGAAGAAAGATCGCTTCGGGAGTAATTTCCCGAGGAATATCTTTCGTATTCTCGAGGATGGAAATAATTTCTGCGCTCTTCATGATAATAATAATTATTAAGTGTGGTTTTGTAAACAATTTTCGGCGGCTAGGAGCTTACACACGAATTTTGGAAATTAAATGTTTTGTTGTTTTGAAAATTGCCGTGTAACGAGAGAAGGGTGTATTTCCTTTTGCAAGGGAACTCAATAAACCAAATAATTGTTTGTTTTCAACTTAATACGATGTCATTTACATTGTGAAATATTTGAAATTCGAGCGTGAAGTTAGCTGCAATAAAATATGTTATTAAGACTACTGCGTATATGATTGACATTGTACGTTTGAAAATAGATCATGAAGTTAGCTCCAATAAAAACATATTTTCCTTCCTTTACATAGACAATCTACTCTTCAAAAGTGATTTGTGCCATTAATCAAGTTAAAACTTCATTTTATAGAACAAGTACAATAATATTATAGAATAGGAAATATTACAAGTTAATTCCACTATCGTCCAAAAACGTTGATATTATATAAATTAAATGTGGCGAGTTAAGAGAAAGAATATGACAAGTGAATTACCATTGACGAAATCACTGTCAAATAAAACTGTGATACGTAATTGCAAGATAAAATCAATCGTAAATGGAAAACTCTGCTTATATTATTACAAATTGTTTTGTAAATTATTATATGTTGTATTTCGTAAATATAGTAGAATAAAATTACTGATACATATCGATTTTACACCCTAAAGTGAAACAATATATTTTAAAAACAGCAGGAAGGCGGTGGCATGATATTTTATCTCATTTTCGATAAGAATACTTGCAAAGTGCAGATGTATTTATTAAATAATTATACAGTAAGTTATATCAAGTAAAATAGTATACGACAAAACTATATTGATGAGAAATGATAGTTTGCAAGGCTTAAACGGTATTGTGCACATGACCTATGACACGGACCCGTATGAGACTTGATAAACCAAAATAAGTTTATACACATTGATTTTACACGTGACTAAAAAGATTGCTAAAAAATCAAACTTCTCGAAAGGATCAAAAATTCGCTAGAACTGAGTCTTGTAAAATAGAACACAATTCTGTTATTATTCCTCACATCATTTTTTTTTTGTACCATAAAAAGTACATATGAAAAACAAAGATAATTGCTTTACTAGACGTAGTCTGTTCTAAGACAATTACCTGTACAGTTTTTAAAAGTTGTAAATGTTAAGAGGTAAGTATAATGAGTGAGATATGAAAAGTTATGTGAATAAAAGTATAATCAGAAGTTATAAAAATATATTGAAAAATAGTTATGAAAATATTATTTTCAGTAATCTACAATAGTTGGTGACAAGAATGTCTAGGTAGATAGGTTAACACAAATGATAAATGTTTCTTTTTTTTTTCTACCCACATCAAGAAACTACTTTGTTATTTTTAGTTTGAAGTCATTAATCACTTTAGACCCTTTAAGGTCTAGAAAAAGTTATGTGAATAAAGTATAATCAAAAGTTATAAAAAGATATTGAAAAAAAGTTATGAAAATATTATTGTCAGTAATACACAATACTCGGTAACAAGAAAAATTACTGCAGCAGTATTTTGTTTTTGGCTAATGAAGAAGAAATGTAACAATTTTCAGTGTTGCAAAATAAAACTTTGGGAATAATACTTAGAAAAAAATAGGTATACTCAAATCAGTACAATGCTGAAAGATCTGTATATGATGACCTTTAAGCAGTAAGTATATTTTAATGTAATAGTATTTATTTAGAAAATCTTCACTAAGAAAATATCAGCAAAATTGGTACAAATCAACATTAACACGAACATTATATAAGAGTAAAAGGTAGACTGAGACTATCATTCAGGAAGAAGGCAAAATCTCAGAAATCGATGATGTACAGTACGATGAAGAATTTTAATGAAATGCCAGAAAGAAAACATAAGAAAGGAGGGAAAATACATAGATACAAAATGAAACTAATCAAATTGTGAAAGATAAGTTGTAGTAAAAAGTATCGATTTTAATCTTGTTTGTATTAAAGCATATAAATTAAAATACTTATGTGTGCACTATATTAAGAATATATAAATAAATACCAGAATTTGGACCCAGGATGCGTTGATAAACGTTATCAAATCTGGTACATAACAGAGCAATCAGAGCCTTATCCGTATGTATACATCATCATAATAAACGAACCCTCTATAAAATGAATTATTTTCTATCAATTGTTACAAATGATTATTCGAAATAATTATTTAACAACCGACTGAATTCTATACAGATAGTCATATTCTTAAATATTTATATAACTTTACATTATGATTTTTGGCATTTTAAATTCTTTATAATCTACGATCTAGCTATGAGATAATCGCTTAGATTACCACCAACTTAACTATATTTTCGTAAAATAATCAATTACCTAAGATTAAAAATAGTAAGAATATTGATGTGATATTTAATCCAGGTACATACGTATGTTTATATAAAAAAAAGATTATTTCCACTTCTTTAATATAAATTTGGACTTTATCACGTTGCCATTTTTTTTTCTGGCAGTTTTGGTGTTATGTTGGATGAGTTAATTCAGTTATCCTGAAATATTAACGCTTTACAAAATATTTTCAAAGGAAAAACCGGATGTCAAAAAACGTGGAAGAAAAGAAAATATTGAAGAGTTAATGTTTTTAAGAACATAACAAATGCTATTAGAATAATTTTTAAATTCGACAAATATTTGGCAAAACTGAATTACTTATTCTCGTAATACAATTATTGTAAAAAAAACCCTTTCAAATTTTTTTAAATTTTGTTATTGATAATTTTATGCAAGCGACTCAATAGTATTGATGATAATGTGATTATTTGATATCACAGAGTATTTGAAAATGGTTCCACATTATATATGCTACGTAAATCATAATATCCAATATATGGAATAACATATTATTATGCTGATCAGAGTCAAGACAAAGACATTGATCAAAGGTTTGCGAAATATATAATAATAATATCCAATCTGCTATTAATTAAGTTTCTCGAGATTGGATCTATAATAGGTACTAAGGGTGCAAAGAAGAGTTATGGTAAGGCTTGAAATAATAAGGGATGGAATCATGTACGCTTTAGAAAGATTTTAGACTAAATCAATTTTATGTGGTGTTTTTTAAACATAATATTTTTACGTAAAATCACAAATTTATAAAAAGAATTTTAAATACTTATTAAATATATTAATTAGAAATATATACATATAAAATCAATTTTAACGAAAAAAAAAGTTGTTTCGCTACCGGAATTCGAACCTGGATCTTTTTTCCATTCCGGGAAAGGTGCATTACCAACTATGCTACAGCGACAGTACTTTTGACGACAAATTTTTGAACCCATATGTTACACTTTACAAATTAATTAATAAATTAAATAAATCGTTATATTATTTGAACTTATATCGTTATAACGTTATATTATCAACTTTGTTTTTATTTATTTTTTCACAGACCTATGTTTTGAAAAATTACAACTTCACAATAAGAATGTGTTCTCCTTAAAATTTCTCGACAAAAGTACTATCGCTGTAGCATAGTTAGTAATGCACCTTCCTTGGATTGAAAACGAGATCCAGGTTCGAATCCTGGTATCGCAACAACATTTATTTTCGGTAAAATTGATTTTACATGTATTTCTTTCTAATTAACACATTTAATTAGTATTTAAAATATCACAAACCGTCTATTATAAATAATTAAAATTTTACAATAAGAATAGGTTTTTCTTAATAATAAAAATAATTTTAATTGACTACAATTAATAGCTATTTTCATAAATTTCTTATGAAAGAAAGTAATGTTAGGCAATAAAATCATAAGTTTAACTAGGTAGTAAAAATTAAATTATTATTTTCTGTTTCAAATAATTCTTGAAATATTCTAAGTCAGTATAAAACATAAAATTAGTATGATGTATGTATGGAAAATACGGGAATACAACCTTAATAATCTGAAGGAGACTGAAGTGTCATGTTTATTGAAAAAATTATTGTGATAAGTGATGGTTAAATTTAGTTGTGTATTTATGATATTTTGATTATTTTTACACTAATGCTTATTTATATTTGTTCAATTAAAACCAATTTCATTTAAGTGTAATGCAGATAAAACACAAATATTTATTATATTACAAAAGTATGATCATTTTCGAATAAATTTTTTATTAGAATTTTATAAAATATTATTGAATCAAATAACAACAAAATATACATATTTACATACGTGAATACTTTAAAATGTATTAAGAATAGATTCAGTAATGTTATAGTGCAGGAATAAATCAAGATATTACTGAAATCCCGCCGAAGTATGATAATGTTGCCAGAATATTGAAATATTAACAGCGGATCGACCAGAATGTTCCAATATGGCCACACAAATTTACACTCGACCGCCATAAATTTCTGTTGGCGTTATTCAAATTTGGACGCGCGGTTCCCACCTCGCTATACGCCCCCCGCCCAAAATACACGGAAGTTGAAATAAGTTTTTTTGAAGAATATTTTGATTCATAAATCAAATCAGCCAAAAAAAAAAACGTGACGTCATAATATTAATGTAACCGAGGCAATAATAATAATGTAAGGCAGTATTATTTCGCAAGAATTTTTCTTAAGTAATCATTTTGTTTAATTCTGCAGCTAGCTATTTCGACACCTCGGGTTAACGTTTACTCAACGGACATAATTTTATTAATTATTAAATATAATTAAAGCGTCCATGATAGCTAGTTGGCGCTATCTTATGAATAACCTAACTTCACATAACGAAAAGCATGTTCGTAAAGCTTTTGTTTTGTTAATTTAAAATAATACACATTTTTTAAATTGTAGGTATATTATATGTTATATATTAAGTGAAAATATAATCCTGAAGATTAGCATTTAAAAAGATGCTGTATTGATATATATTCCTAGGGGAAGAATATCTTACACAGAAAACTTTTTTATTCACCGTTCATGCAAATACCATAATGAGAAGTTAACAGATATTAACTTTTTCAACATTACCCACACTACGCTTTAAGAGTATTTTTTATGAACCACCATAATCTCAATTTTGATCAATCATTCTAACTACACTCTTGCTCTCCGTTTACCACAACAATAGTTTCACCCACCTTTCTTCCATCTTTTTTTATCTTTTTTATCTTTTACTATATTATATACCTGAACATTTCAGTGGGTTTTCATAATTAGTATCATATGTTACATATTTATTATGTTAGTTCTATTATATCTATTAACGCTGTCAAAATCTCCTTAATTAATTAAATTTAAATCAACCTTATATTTATTAATAATGAAAATATTAATTTAAATCGATCACAAGCGTATGGCAGAGTATATAAATAGTTTGGTCTTATATTGGAAAACTTTGCAAATTTAAATCAAATAAACCATTTTTGATAGAATCTATTGTTTTGTAAAATGTATGGCCTTAGATTATATACAAGATTATATATTAGATTAATATATAACCACATTCTTTCTCCTTTTTATAATAGCTAATCTAATATACAAATAGCCATCACTGCTAAAGGTTGTCATAAAACTATTTAATGGTATAACGAAATATTTTATTTTTAAATACTCGTATAATGATTGCTCTCATTTGCTTTCTCATTTAATTATTTTTTAGATTTTATGAACACACGCTATATGTAGAATTACTAAACTACCCGGGCGATAGCTACCCTACTCCGTAATAATGAGACATTACTTACTGAACAAACTGTATCAGAAAATGTACGTTTATTTCTATGGTAGTTTATTTTTTACTAAATTCTCCGTAAACACGTATTCTACGTATTCTGCCTAATTTATTGTTTCTTTTCTTATCATAATAAAGAATAGCATCCATCCTTGTTCCACACATTTCTGTGTTACAATATCAATGTGCATTTTGGTCATTTGAAGGTACGGTTCGGAAGCATGTATTGCAATTACCCTACTTCTCTCTCTTGCATCTCTATTACTCCATATTATTTAGCCAAAAACGCCGGGCGCTCTACGCCGTGCTATTTGCAATACTTTTCATTGTATTTTTAGTACTGGTCTAGATAGAACGTTCCTATTGTAACTCATTCGCTCTAGAATCTCGTTAGAGAAATAATAGGTACGTATCAATTACCGACGGTCGATGCATACATATGATCGTCGCTACAGAGGGACGATTTCCTGTTCTTTTACAATCTGGAAGAGACTACTTTCATCATCCAGCTACGAAATAGAGACGATCACATCATCATATCCTCGCTTATTTTGTATCGTGACATCCTGGTCGGATCAATAATGTTGAAACCACAGCAGAAACAATATTTATGAATCTATATTTTGTATCTTGAAGTGACTAACATTTTGTGATGTGAACTTTATATCTGTTATTGTGGTATCATAAATTTGATGAATACCATATTCCGTCACTGTTTCAAAGGCAACATAATTTTTACAATAATATTTTCTAGGATTTAATTGCAAGCTCAAGCTGTATTTCAAATAATTTTAATACAACAGTGCATAGTATTTAAATTTAAATATATATTAAAAACAAATAACCATACCCAATATCTGCCAAATACTGTTTAATTTTCATAATCTCAGCAAGGATTTATTCATAATAAATAAAAATAATCTCAATGACTGTTATAAATACATATTTACCAGATTTATAATTAGTAGAATTTCTCCCACTAATATTATTCTTTGACTATATTACAATAAAAATTACTTATTTATATGGCTGAATAGTATACATACTAATTAGACCTTTAATTGTAAACGATACACAAATTTATTATGTATGTCGTATTAACTGTTATGTATTTTTTATGGAAACACTTTATCAGCGATATTACCATTTGTATATGTGACGCTTGTATTAAAAATGTCACCCATTTAAATGATTAATTATATTATTCCAGTTAATATATTATTTTTTATTTTTCACCCCACCTTTCTGGTCAATCGTGTCGATAATTTTAATTTTTTGAGATGAGACAACCACTAATACTGAGATTTTAGAGACTACTCGTATCAATTGCAACTAGCTGACACTTATCAAAATACTCAAGTTTACATTTTATTTTATTATTATTAATGGAATGAATTCCTAACAATGTATGTCTACTTGACTAATAATAATTTTCTGTAAAATATGCATGAAAGTTGAAAAATACACATTTAATTATGTACATATTGCTCTGGCGGATCATCCGTCCAAGCTTCGCCATCGTCACCAGACTAGCTCAGAATGGGTGTGTCTATTGTGTGAAATGTTAAGATGCTAATAGTATGAGCAGAAAAACACGGTTATTACATTTCATACACTATATTTACACATATAGCATGAAATTGTTCTCGGAACACTTTCGGCTCGTAGCAGCCGACGATTCTGCCGTGAAATCTTCTAACCCGGCGTCACACACCTGGATCACAGTTACATATTTAGATAATTAACTTTGCTCGGATAGTGGCGACGGTCCTGGAAGCATCCATCTCACGCCGAATGTAGAACTCTCCCTCACCGGACCGATGCAATGAGCTCTAGGCTCTTATATCAGTCCTACTCATTCGCCGCCAGGTTGGTATTTTTTAATGCTACTAGGCAGCTGATACCGCACAGCTGCCAAAACAACCCTCATTGTCCCCGGTTGACTCACTTTATTAGTACATAAATAAATAATATTTACAATACATAACATTAAGATAATATAAAATAATACAATAATACAATTAACAAGGCCAAGGAGCAGAGGGGAAGTGAGGAGGCACTCTCTTCCGGGAAATGAGATGGCGCTAAAGAACACATATAAGAGACTCATCCTTCATGCATCACTGCCGGCAGATTTAACCCACGAGAATAGTACATCGCAGATTATATTTGGGCAGAAAGTAGAAAAAAATAACAAAATAATCATGACTCAGCAGTTCTCCAGAGGATCTCTCATCTGGAGACCCACACTTGAACAAAGGCCCTAAACAACTCCAGATTCCTGTCACGCTTGAGCAAATCGGAGTTCCTGACGGAACTTTGATCTATTCCCTCCAAACCCTCTAGCATATCCTGCCTTACATCTGTCAGAATCACGCAGTGCCAGAGGACGTGCTCCTCCGTTTGCCTCAACCGGCTGCAGGTACACTATGGGTCCGGGGCAAGCCCTAAATCGTGTAGCTTGCAGTGGAATTCACCGTGACTCGAAACTAGCTGCACCGATAAATGGTCAAAATCCGGAGGACCCTTTCCGGCCACCCTCTCTGGGGGTGGCCGGAAAGGGTCCTCACGATGGGGAAAAATGAATAATTCCGACGCTGTTGTCTCGCTTCGCCGCTTGTATAGATCTCGTCGGGACCATCTTGGAGCGAGCTCCACGTGCATAAATTTGAGGCACAAACTCTCCCGTATTTATCATGGGTCTCCAGATTTGGTATTTGCCTTCTTCGCCATTGATTCTAGCGCGAGCTTCCAACACCTCCAGCGGTTTGTCAAAAAGTCTCAGCGCGTCTCGTTTTGTCGCTAGGGGGGCCTGAAATCGCTCCCCATTGGTTGATTTGTTATGGCTAAATACTTTTGATCTTTCTCGTCGTTAAGACACTGTGTAAGGGTGCTGCGGGGTTAGTTATTACCTTATAATATATACATAATAATAATCGCAGATGAAACATCGCTATTTGACCTTAACATCATACGTAAGATTATATCAATGAATTTTTGATAGATATATACTACAAAAAAATTTGAGAATAATTGGTTACCTACTTCTTTTGTACGAGTATTTGTAATAAAATAGTATGATATTATTATAAAGTTATACATTTTTGTGTACTTAGATTTTTAATATTTCACTAGTTTTTTATTGCAAATAGTATTTGCCAGCGGAGTTCAGTTATTTTGTTCAAATAAACTGTACTAAAGTAAAATTTCCGGGAAATGGAAAATAAATATTTATCAGGTTTATATTCCTATCGCAATATACGCAGGCAAATATTAGATTTCATTATATTTTCAAAAATGTATAGTTATTATTAATAATCTATAGTTATAAAGCTTACCCGTATTTAATTTATGCATACACTTTGAAAATACTGATGTATAAATTATAGCGATCACAGCAGCAGTTTTGGGGGGAAAATATTAAGACAAATTTATAGTCCTGCACTAGAAAATTGAACTTAACTAACTTACAATCACGCCGTTTCCGCGCGGGGGTAGCCAAAGAGGATAAAGCGCCACGCTCTTCTGTCCTGATACATAGTTCTCGTCTCATCCACATTCTAATATCTTCTCATATAAGCTCGCCGAACAAGACCATCTTCCAGTGTCTGGTATAATTGGTCGTGCCAAATCTTTTGCAGACGTCCTCTATTTTTGGTGCCATCAAAACTTGCATCATATATCTTCCTTACTATTTTCTCCTCACTCATCCGTTCCATGTGATCAAACCACCTTAGTAATCCTTTATTCATCTTACTATACTAAGATCTGCTTTAAATATTTTCCTTATTTCTTCATTAATCATAAATGAATCTACCACACATAATTCTAAGCGATCTCATTTCGTTCCTCTTTTGCCAGTTTCAAGCCTCACTTCTATACATCAGTGTTGGTACCAGTACATTGTGTACCGCTAGTTTTGCCTCGATTGACAAGTTCTCAATAGTTATAATTACATTTAAAATTATAAAGCGACGTTCATTTTATTTCCTGCAGTCACCCTCCTTTCCATACAGTTCTGTCTTTCCGTTTCGAGCAAACTTCTCACAAACTCATCTATTTGTTCCAAACATTCATTACCTACAAGTATTTTGCTCGTTGTCTTGTTTTATTTCTTCTCGAATACCATCATTTTTGACTTGTTGACATTCATAAAAAGGTCGCTTTCTTAAAGCAATATTATGTAGGTCCCAATGATTACGATAGGCTGGCTATATTGAAATAATGCTAGATGACAGGACCAAATAAAAGAGTAGAGACATGCCAAGAAAGAGGTGGGCTTACTGTGTGAAAGAGAACTGAAGCAGGATGGGAGGGTCTAGCAACTGGAGAAGAATTGTCAGTTATAAGAGTGGATGGAGAGTACTTGTAGAGAAGGCCAAATCTCATACTACGATGTAGTGCCGTGGAAGAAGAATAATGATAAGAAATTTTCACGATAATTAAGCTTATAAGGATATAGGTGACTCTGTTCACTATTTGTCGTATATCAATAGTTTTTAATTAATAATGTTCAACGTATTCTGATATGGAAAGGTATGAACAACACAAAAATTAAATTCATAAATAAGTTTTTATTCATTAAATACACAAAATACTATTGCATTGAGCATTGGGTAGAGATCAGTCAGAAGCATCTCTGTCTGACATTTTATTTTAATCTTAATACAATACACTAATAATTCACCTTAGATTTACAACACATTCACTACACTTTTTTATTGTCTCTATTTATTTTTCCATATGTCGAATTTGAATCTTTTTATTAAATAACACCGCAACAGTACGGAAAAAACTGTCTACTTTAACACAGACGGTAGTCTAGCAAAGTAGCCAGGATAGTACTTTATATCAGAGATGAATATCTACTGCATCCCACACAGTCAACAAGTAAGTGTGTTATATTATTTAACTATTTAAAAAAATATATATTTAATGTAAAATTTATGGAAGTATGTGTAATTATAGGACTTACTACCTGTCTTCGGCCGGCTTGAGTGATCACTTTATATAAATATATCGTTCACCATTCTCCATGTCTAATAAATTTGTGAAAGTTGTATCTATTATTTATTTAATAACAGTGCATTTGTAGGTGAAAATCTAGGAATTGTGTGTTCTTGAACATATTCCAATATTGTTATATTATTGTTTGTTCGCTTCTGGTGTACACAAAATTTATGTCAAATAAATAAATTTAAATAAAATAAGATAAAAGATTTTTTTATGGATTATTTAACTTAATAAACATAAAACACCGCAATTAGCAAATAATAAAAATAAAAAAGATTGATCAAGTACTTCACGGCGTCCAGAATGCGATGAGCCTGATCAGCCGGGAGATGGTAGATAGATGGGAGATGGTCACGTCAACCGTCGTGTTGTGACGATCACCCACCATGATGCAGTGTGTTGGGTATTTTGTTTAATGGATACCAAAAAAATATAATTTGTCATCTTGTTTACGTATTTTAAGATGTTTAACTAATCTAACTTATCTTATTTAGTTGGGTAATATTACGTACAAGCACAGATGCCGGAATAATTTAGGATACGGATGGAATAGACACTCACCATAACAGACATCTCCAAAATGTGGACTGTATATTTTATTCACTATTTCGTCAACGGTTTCGACACAGTACAGATGCAAAGCCTCGAATTAGTATACTATTGTAATCTATACCATTCACGTACAACCGCACTGGTTCAAGGTCGCCAATCGACTAGTCGACGGCGTGGCCGTGACGGAACGGGAAGGGGTAGAGGAGAGGCACAGTGCATTATAATAGTTTATTAATTAATATTTATACACTAAATAAATATATGTCCCAAACAGCCACTAAACATAAATTATTAAGCAGATAGAACATACAGGATGTAACTGACCTAGTCCATCACATTTTTTTTTGACTAATTTACTAATTGAAAATGTTAAGAAATATGTGTCTAATCTCAATCGTGTCAATTATAACATTTAAACATTTAAAAAAAGTAATGATGTGATTATATCGATTAATTTAAATATTATATATATTTCAAATTATATTTTGTATACAAAAAATTGAAGGTCTTAAAGACTATTTTATTAGATAATTTAGGATATAAAGTAAAGATAATAATGGATAAATTTCGCAATTTTTTTATTTAGAAGTACATAGATTATATATATATATATAACATGGTTTAGTAAAAGATTTAAACAAAAATATTTTCCGTAACGGTGCAGAATTTTCACATATTCCTTGAACATTTTGCGATTCGTAATTTAGTCAGGTATACACCCATAAAATATTGTGAACTAGGTCTGTTACACCCAGATTTGAGATTCCACTGCAACAACACTGTTTATCGGTTTTAACATGTATTGATAGATGGACGGAGTGATATACAATGTTGTTGCAGGTAAATTACCTAGAAATCGTGTTTAATATTGTTCTTATTTATTTTACACGTTTTTTTAATACATCATTCGATGCCCATGAATATGCACAACATTGTGGCATTCATGACTCTGATCTGCCCAATACCGATATACAGGGGTGCTCTTATTTGTTAGTCCCATTTAAATTAAATTATTTGGTCCCCCCAAATTTAAGCAATTTGCACAAAGGTGTCTGTACTTTTTGTATTGGTTTTTTTTTAGTGTTCAAATTTGGTGCTTTAAGAATAAATAAGCTCTCATTTAATTGTAGCGAACGAAAATCACTGTAACCATGCGTCAATGACTCGGCCACCTGCTGAACTGAGGAATTACAAATACCTCACAAATTTACCTTTCGAATAAAATGTTCACACAGTTTATTCAAAGAGAGATTTTATAGCTTAATAGAATTTAATATATTTGAAAACGTTGGCTGTGTTTACCGCTCTCGGGTAGGCAGTCAAAATTAATTGAATTTACCGACTTTTCCGCCTTTACGATTGCATCAAACATGGCGGCCCTTCCGTCGGACATCTTGTTTGGTTGTTCCGCGATTAAAACAAATTATTGCGCGATAAAATGGCTGTCGTTTCCGGGAAAATGATTAAGGGGTATACTTTTTATTTGCTTCTTTACGACCGTCAAAATTGATCTGACACGATGTTGGGAAGTAAAGGTTTTTATGTATTCGCTACTCACAATCAATCGTAATTTATAAATTGAAAATAATGTTGATTAAACACATTAATACTTTTTCTCACGTAGTTTTAATTAACAAGTATTTTAAATGATTTTTTTTTAATCCGGTAAAGGTTCTTAAGTTGTGAAATAATAATAATGCAACCTTAGGAGTATTTAGCAGTTTTGAATAGCATTTCAGTGATCATTGACGATGATTGCATTTTTTAATATATTTATTCATACAGGTTTCCACCCTTATAAATTGCATTTGTATCCATTATTATGAAAGTGGTTTAAGTCGAGATTAATTAGTTTATCAATTATTTCACGTCACGTTGTTTAAAATATGATGCAAATTATAACAATTGTGAAAAATTTGAAGCGTTATATTTAGTGTATTTTATGACGTTCAACGGTATTCCGCTAGTGTTTATTTTCATAATACAGTAAATAATTTCAATGGTAATTTTTTAAATTTCTTTACAAGCAACATGCTAAAGTGATACGTCGGAATAAATTATAAAGCAAGTAGACTAAATAAATTTTGAAACATTGTGTTGTGTAATATAAAAATATATTTTAATCAATTCAAACGCAAACCTTTAAATATTTTGAAATGAAAGAAATGACTGCTTTCATAATAATGGGCAGGGGCGTGCAGTGCATATAAGCAAAACAGGTGTACATAACTAAAATGCTAGGAAACTAATATAAATTTGAAAATTGGATTAACATTAACAAAAACATTATTTTTCAATTAGTGCCATCTGTGTACCAGTAGAAACTTTGATTGCTTAGTTCTTAAAACTCACCGCTACTAACCGATGTACTCATGGCGCTCTTATTTTATTCGCCGCATCGTGCTATTTACATTACTCAATTCTGTCTTTAATCTAGTGAATTACTCAAGTCATATCCATATATTTCAGTATGGAATAATTGGGTGGGGAGGAACATACACTATTATAATGAACTCAGTAAAAATAATACAGAGAACATTCATTAAAGTAATATTTAAAAAAATATCAACTTTTTCAACACAAACACTTTTTGCGAAATTCCTAGTTCCTAAAATAGAAAACATTTACAAAAAAATCTCAATTAATCAATTAATTAAAGAAAATAACACTGTCAAATTTGAAACAAGCACATCATTAAGGTTTAAAAATAACTTTAAAATCCCTAAATGTAACACCAAATAACCTAGATGTAACTATCAGCAAAATTCTATATATTTAGGGATAAAAAATTTCAATGGCCTCCCTACACAAATTAAAGAAATAAAGGATATAAAAGAGTTTAAAATGGAACTAAATGAACACTTCAAAAACACATAGTTGGACAATAAACAATATTACAGAACACTTCAGAAGTACACGCATGGACAACGAATAGAATATGTAAGGTATTTTATAAAATTATTATAGTGTAACTCCCTCTCCAAGCACAAGAAGAGAGGTAAGCGAAAAAAAAACATGTAATTTAAAAAATATGTAAAATACTTTATTCATGCTATAAAAAATTGTAAAAAACGTCAAATAAATAAAAAAAATATATATAAATGGCTATCTACTGAATTGAAAATTCATTTCAGTTGATCCGTTTTATATGGAGTCATTACCTGTGCTATTCATTAACATTACAGAATGACATTAGAAAGGGTTACAGCTGCGTGCAAATTATTGAAGTGTCTACTTCCTCTTTTACTTATTCGCAAATTTTATTATCTTACTGTCTTTAACATGTTGATTTCATGATTGTTCTTTAAATTTGGTGCATGGATTTGAATTGGCAATTGGCAGAAATATTTCTTATGTCAACCTTTAATATAAATAATTATTTATTTTAGTAATAACGTGAAAAATTTTCAATGAATAAATTAATCATGTTCAGTCATAGAAAGTGTTCTTATAAACCTCCATACATTTTTCATATGGGTAAGAAGGTGGTATTTTAGTTTAAAACTTAAACTTTAAAGACACTATTAATAGTCCTCTAAAATTACACATAAATTCATGGTAGGGTCATATAAATAAACGGATTTATTTTGTCTAAAGACGTTGGTTAAACGAAAGTACATATATTGTATTACATATGTTATATATGATTGTATAATGTCAATGGGAACAGCATAACCTAAATCTATATCTACTGCACGCCACTGATTATAGGGATACTTATTTCCGATCGTAACTTGTCTGTTTTTTATATACTTTGGGGCTAAATACTCACGTATGACTTACTTATCGATAAATATCGATATGGTAATATCTATCTTAGTTAAGATAAATATTAGCATGCCATACTATACGTGTAAAATAAGAAGTGTTTAATTGTTATTACTAATATACTCGTATCTTGCTTGACTTTGTAACTTCTTTATATTTATATATCTCATTTGAAAAAAAATGATTTTAATGCCGAACGTGTTAAAAAATCCTTCATGGAGCCGGTATTGATTGTGAGGATGTCGTCTATGTCAGTGCAGTAAGACATCACGTCGCAAATTGGCACCACAGTTCACTATACCACCGATACTATACAGTTTAGAAAAAATACACCGCAAATAAGTTATGTTAGAGAATACAAATATAACATAATACGAATAATGCATGAATCGAGTATAGGGGCTAGTTATATCTCGTGACATGGACTCGAAAGGGTCACCAATAAGGATTGTATTTGTTGTGTGAGTCACTCAGATGGAGCGATTGAAGTTTAAGGTTATAATATATCGGAAGAACTTTTTATGGTGAGAAATGAAGGCCACATTCCTCCTCGAGTTCTCACTTATGTACCTATATAAAATGTCGCGGCTAGAGTAGGTTGATTATAATGAAACAGTACTTACAAAATATTGGGTTTATTATTGTTTTAATTTTATTAATTTAATTCTTAACATAGTGCATACATAAACACTCCTATATATGCTCCAATATAAAGAAGAGTAAAGTCTTTTCTTTTACTAAAGCTTGTATTTTAAATATATATCTTGTCAGTTTCACATTAAATCCCTTCCTTTGTTATATTTTCTGGCATTTCATTAAAAAATTTCATCGCACTATACATCAACGATTTCTAAAATTTGGCCTTCTTCCAGGATAGCAGTCTCAGTCTATCCCTTCCTCTTGTACGATGCCTGTATTCATGTTGATTTTCATCAATTTTTTGTATAAATTTCGCCGATATTTTCGTTTCTAAATAAATACCATTACATTAAAATATTTTTTCTGCTTAAAGGTCATCATATTCAGATCTTTCAGCATTGCACTGATTTGAGTATATTTATTTTTTCTAAGTATTATTCTTAAAGCTTTATTTTGCAACACTGACAATTGTTGCATTTTTTCTTCATTAGTCAAAAACAAAATACTGCTGTAGTAGTTGATGTGAGGAACAATAACAGAGTTGTATAAATTTTACAAGACTCGGTACTAATGAATCTTCTGATTCTTCCCAAAAGTTAGATTTTTGTCAACTAATACACTAAATAAATTTACATTGTTGGTTAAATTGTAAGTTAAAATACGTTATTAGCGATGTTCATTAGAGGCGGTGCCGAGCGATGCGTCCGAGGAGATGGCCAGGATAAGAGTGATCAGTTCTGATGGTTTCTCGAACTGATTGCGTCGCGATGTATTATTATCTGCATTTCTGACAGTACTAGGTGGCGTGGAATAGGTTTTTCATCTGTGTTTCACCAGACAGGTCTGTGAGGCGCGAGTAGAACATTTACAAGTATATATTGCCTTACTCATACACAATCGTACCTGATTACTTATTTTCTATAGGTTTGATCAATACTGAACATATTAAAGCTAGAACGCAATATCGGATTGTTATTGTATTATTGGCAATCCGTCACTATACCTCTTCACATTGCCACCATTAAAATCCTTTGCAAAATAAAAATCTTTTAAATTTAAATATGTTTTTACTTCACGAAGCATTTTTAAAACCTAGTGATCATTTTAATAGGCTCTTTACTAGTAGGTTTGCAGATGTTTCCTTTGAAACAAACTCGTTTTGTAAAAAAAATAGCGCCTGCAGTACTTGCAGTACTTGCGAGTTGCCCAACAACAATATCCAAGCTACTTTACGTTACCAAAAACCATAAACAAAAGTTTTATATCTTTTCTAAACATTATCACTTCTATCCTCACAGCTGTTGGGACTAAAACTGCAATTTGTAACAGCAACTTAAAATAGTAAATATGTTGCTATTTTATGTTAACACTGTTTTTACTTTGTTTCTACATAAATTTTGTTGTGTTGATGATTTGAAAGGTTTGTACTGAAACATAGTGTCACCTGCACTCGTATGTAAAATTCATATTAAAATGCGGAACAAAATTTTTAAATCTTATCGTGGCCTTGGAACAACACGATATCTAATGATATTTATATCAATTTATTATTTCGAATTAGTTAATATTAATTTTTAATTTCTTTGGCGAAATTTGGTTCATCGCTTTTAAGGTGAAATTATTACTAGAATATCGCTATATTAGATCTAATATAATAAACAGTTTCCTGATTTTGTGCAAATTATATTGTAAATATATTATTAATGTGACTCACGCCTATGTATTCAAATCAGCATTGTTTTAAAAAATACTAATACTGCAAGTGTTACTAAAATATAACTTTGTTTTCTTGTTGCCTCAATTTTACTTAGAATGACTCAAAATTACTTAGAATTTTGTTACCAAATAGTAAATTTTGCTCAAAATATTAAATAATATCTTGTTGTTTCAAGATCACGATATGATTACATTTAATATTTACAAGCTTACAGCTAACTGGATTAGCCAGCGACTGTTCGTCGGAAAACTTAACTAACGAATGCGTTAGCGAGAGATACTCTTACGTAGGTACATCATATTGTGTTTACACAAGGGGGTGGGAAAATAAGCTACAAGCGTACAACGCTGTTCAGCGCGAAGTACACTTAGACTTTCAGTGATCGCGCTAAAGTGTCAAACAACACTTTACAAAATAGTAACATGTACAGCACTAAATCGGTTCACACGGTAGCGAGAAACCGATTACACAAACAAATAATAACTCCACACAGCAGGACGATAATTCACAGCAGTCAACATACCCGAAATGGAAAACACTATCTTGACAGTAGAAGATTCAACCAAAAATCATAGAGAACACAACCACTAATAATATTGTGTTCTGCTATATGGGGAGGGGGTAGTGAATAGGTATTAGATAGGAACCATTCTATGTCATGTTTGTATTGCGGCCAGAGAATGTTGGATGGTCATAAAGATCGAATAATATATTTGTCTATATATTGTGATTTCTGACTAATATTATTTTTCGCATGTGTTCTTTGCAGAGGATATAAAATTAATAATATTGTATCATTATTTTAATAATCTCATAACGTGTTTTATTTAGTTATTATGGCATGTTGTCATCTTCGTTGCATCAAGGATCCCCTCACCATTCAAATTCAGTTGCGAATCGTTGTTTTTCGTCTATAGTGAGGTTTTCATTGTGATAAATAACCGATTGTGTAGCATATGATATTATTAGGACATGTTTGCTTTTGAAAAACCCTAATAACAGTTATAGCAGCAATAGTAAAAACGTAATATAAAATATTTGCGCAATCTTCGAGTCGCGCATCCCGCAGACTTGAAATACGACAATTTCGGTCGTAAATCAGAATCACAGCAGGGTAGAGGAGGGAAATATGGAAACGCGATACATGGAGAGGACATTGAGGGACTGACCTCTCCTCCGACTGACTAAGGGGGTTAGAAGAAGAACCAGTGATCGTAGGAACCGGGATTTGGAAGGACTACTCGCCTTACCTTGAGTGTGATGTCTCCGTAAATCTCTGTGATAAGAGTTGAATAGTCTACAACGCAAATGATTTGCGGTGTCGAGATCAACAAATCAATTTTGATCAGATTGACGTCTGTTGACGTCAATGTAACATTGGTGGGTAAGCATTAGGATAGTTCATTGATAAGAAAGTTGGATGCGGGAATGTGACAACAATATTTTTTACGCCTGATATAACAAACGCGCTAATGTATGTTTTGCAAATACGGAACGTAAAAAAAATAATAAATTTAAAAATAATAAAAAATAATAAATTAATAAACGAGACGGCGATAGGCGATCCATGAATCATAAAGATCGATCAGTCGGTATACAATAACTATTATGTTTTTTTCAAACCAACATCGTTTAGTTTACATCGTGACATATAGTTCACAGTAGTGTCATTTTGCGACTTGATGACATAAAAATAATATAAAACTTTTGTAATTTCTACCTCATTTTATACTTGTACATATTTTAAATTCATCTTTCTTTAGTTCTAAGCCCTTAAATATATTTCGCGTATACGCGACTCAGTGATGATATTTTTTTTATCTAAATACGAGTTGTGACAGTGGAATGGCTGCGCAGTCGCCCGTGACGTAATTGTATCGAAATTATGTGATCGTTGTATTTGAACATATTATTAATACGTGTTTAAATTTCGAGCTGACGAGACATACAAAGATGTCTAAAATTTGATAGATGTATTGCAGTATTTTTGGTATGGTATTGGCATGGTATGAAGTGGCTGTGTAACGTAATTGTATTTACATTATGTGAGTATTTGTTTTAAACATATTTTTATTATAACTAAGATGTGCGAAAATTTCAAGCTGATAGAGCCAGTTGGCAGTTTACTTTTGAGTAAAAATAGATGACTGAAATTTAGAGATGTCATAGTTTGCTCATTGTGAGACTTTTTCGCCAAAAAACTATTAACTAATTATATAATTCTGCCTATACGTGATTTCTGGCTATTTTAAAAATTAAAATCTACGCTGAAGGGAAGAAGATTTTCTAATATAATTAATATTTAACAAACAGAATGTGGCTATTCCAAAAAATAAGTTTTAGACCTGCTTCCAGAAATATAAGTTATTATGCAGATATCATAGGAAATACTTTAAAAGTGACAGTAGTCATAGTGTATAGTTCTTCACACATGTTTTTTTAAAGATTAAATCCAGAAATTAAAGTATCATACTTCGTATATATTAGCGATTGTAAAGTTTGGTTCGTTAAATAAAGAGAACATACTTCGTATATATTAGCGATTGTAAAGTTTGGTTCGTTAAATAAAGAGAACATACTTCGTATATATTAGCGATTGTAATGTTTGGTTCATTAAATAAAGAGCGATGAGGTTTTCGACAAATTTTCTACACATACGTGTATGACACTATGAGTTCCGCATCATGTTATGACATATCTTCCGTGATAGTACATATTTTTACTAAACAACGATTGAGCTTTTATTAGTTTAGTAATATTTAGTGAGTGGGTAGCGTGCTAAATTACGCATGTGAAATTACGAAAAAAAAAATTGTTTTTTTTTTCAATTCTTTCCGGAAAATGGAGCATTCATTTGTGAAAACATTATTCCACCGTAAAAACAAAATCCATAATTTTCAAACAAATGCCACATTTATATTTGTGGACACGTTCGCTCAATAATTCTGAAAAAACAAAGTGTACGTAAATACACATAAAGGATATTTATCAGGATGAAATTTTCGTATTATTTCCTTCAAAACACGGCTATATTGAAAATATCTGCCAAAAAAACACGATTATTTTAAGGAAGTATCTTACTCTGGTCCCATTGTTTACCTCACGATGTTGGATAAATACGTTAAAATATTTTTCAAGAATATGTTCAAGGGATGGTAATTTAAGGCTGTTGATGGACCAAATCAATTTATATTATTATTTTTAAATAACTAGCATTTTACCCGTCTTAGGACGTATTGATTAGGCGTGTTGTTAGATGAGGTATCTAATAGAAGAATAATACGCTTCTTCTTCTTATGCACTATCCATTCAACGAACACTGGCTATCATCACTTAGTTTACTGCGGCTCGGAAATGCTCTACAGAAGACTGACCAAACTATTGCCCCAGGTTCTTTAGACTTCCAGTAATCTTTCCCTGCACTACGAGGTGTAAGATTTCGTACTTCTCCGTATGTCTCATTACATGTCCAAGGTTTTAAGTTCTTTACGTACCTTTGTCCCTTCGATTGATACACCTGGGATTTCTTGTTATTTCTATGGGTCACAAATGTGAATGAATATTGCCGCCTTTTCCAGAGATTGGAGAGCGCGTAAAACAACAAAGCGCAATTGCTTCCAGTACACTGTACGGTAAAGAGATCTCAATAATCAGTGCGCATTTTGGTCGGTCGGAAATCTACCCAGATGAAGAGCAACAGCATCGGACCAGCTACGACGCCAGAGCAGCAGCGCGTTCAATCAAATGTTAGTGGTACTATACTATCAATAGGAAACCCGGAAAGACCTATAGAAGGCATTTTTATTGTTTCAAATGCTTAATTTTCTTTATTCATTCGAATCCTAACATCTTCATTTGTAACTTTAGCTTATTTCACCCAGCTTATTTAGCAAGACACCATGCAAAATACTTGTAGGTAATGAATGTTTGGAACAAGTAGATGAGTTTGTGTATTTGGGAAGTATGTTTGATAGAAACAGAAGGCTGAGAATGATATCGAAAGATGAAATAAAGTAAACGGCGCTTTGAATGGAATTATATCTAACGGGAATTTGTCAACCGAGGCAAGACTAGGGGTGTACAATTGAATCCTGGTACCGACACTGATGTATGGAAGTGAGGCCTGGAGCTGGCAGAAAAGGAACGAAAGTAGACTGAATGCAGTGGAAATGAGATCACTTAGACGTATTTGTGGCAAATCTATTTATGACAGAGTAAAGAATGAAGAAATAAGGAAAGAATGTAAAGCTGGTGTTAGTATAGTGAGTAAGATTAAGAAAGGATCACTTATGTGGTTTGGTCATATGGAAAGGATGAATGAGGAGAGAATGGTAAGAAAGATATATGACGCAAGTGTGGATGGAACCAGAAATAGAGGACGTCCGCGAAAGACTTGGCACGACCAGATTAACCAGATAATGGAGGATGGTTCTGTTAGAAGTCTCAACAATCGGCGAGCTTGTATGACAAGATGTATGAATGTGGATGAGGCAAGAATTGTGTGTCAGGACAGAAGAGTGTGGCGCTCTATCCTCTCTGCCTACCCCCAAGGGGAAACGGCGTGTGGTAAGTACTAGTAGTACTTATTTAGAACATTCTTCTGATCCACATCTCAAATACTTCAAGTCGCCTTATCATTTCTTCGATAAGTGTCCATGATTCCATTCCATAAAATAATATCGAGAGTACATAGCATTTGAACATTCGCATTCGTTATCTAAGGTTGAGATCATGACTGCAGAACATATTTTTCATGTAGATAAAGGTTGCAAAAAAAACGCGGCAGAATTTTATCTATTACCAGAATTTAAAAAAATAGAAATAACTCTTAACCTTACAGAGATAAGTTTTTAAAAATAGGCGTGTAGGCAAAATAGGCAAAATTTATCTTTATTTTCACATATTGTGTCCGTAATACGTTAGAATTATATTTTCGTTAAAATTATTAAAATTCTATTTTTTAAGAATAATTGTTTTAAGAAAATGTTTTTTCTTTAATTTTGAGAATTCTCTTGATAATTTATTAATAGAATTTAGATATTCAAATCATGAAAACAACCACAAGCACTAATTTTTTTTTGTGTGTATTTTTAGTTCGTATTAAAAATAATCAACTGAGTACTCTAAAATATTAAATAAAACATCTGATAATATTTTGTAGAGAGAAAATTTTTTAATTAATGTCATTCAACTACAACAAAAAAAAATAATAAAAAGATAAAATTCTGAGAAAAATTCCGCCATGAAAATGTAATTCAACTCCAATAGCTGAAAACAAACTCGTATGTGGAATGCCTCGCTTGAATGTTCTAGATCGCGATGACGTCATAAAACAAAATGGATCCATAAATTAATGCGAGAAAAGACTGAATCATAAACAAGGGTGGAAAAAATCCTCGTTTAAAATGATCGCATTTCCCGGTTAATTAATTAACCCTTTACTTTAGAAAGCTGGAAAAAACTCGCTATCACGAGGAGAAGAAAAGTTACTAAACAAATGTTGTATGCACAATATTATCTCGTTATGAAATGTAACGTTAAATGAAAACCACAATAATCTTTATAAAATTATGAAGTGGTCTTCATTTTGTATAAGAGCATTTCGTAATTAAAACTAGGTTAAAATGCTATTAATGTATATTTATAATAAAATGTACGTATCTTTTAAAAATCTTGTACAGTACTGGTTGGTGTTTTTTAATTAGTCACAAATGAACTATTTTTGTTTCATTTAAAATCTCAATGTCTTTCATTTTGTACTACACGTTTTGAAATTGGTACATACCATTAGAGCGAACTGTCAATTTCCTTTGAAGTGTAGATATGTAACCTTCTTTGCAGGTTCATTTTTCGAAATAGTAAATAAAATAGTAAAGGGAGACTAAATTAGAAAGTGGAAAGAAAAAGTAAGTCTAGTGTGTGAAACTACAAATAAACGTTTATTAAAAGTTCGTATTAAAAGAAAATGTGCTTTATAGTAGTCAAATTGTTAAAAATTGTGTATTTTGCTATTGAACATGAAATTAATCAACTTTGAAAATATATTGATCTATTTATAAAAAAAATATTTAATTGCTACCGGGATTTCATTTTATTTCTAGTTGATTAATTTAATTTGTATTAAAAAGACTACAGAACTATGTTCTGAACATGCAACTGCATAACAAAAATGTGTTCTTAAAAATATATTTATTAAACATTGTTCATTAAATGGATGGATATAAATGAAACAATGTTATTACTCTACAGGGGTTTATCAGCACTACTCTGCCATCTAAGCCTTGTCTTCTACATGTCTGTATAGTTCGTTTAATATTTCACCTGTAGATGAGAGTTAATGTTTTTCTCGAAACTCGAAGTGGTGTCAATAAACTCAAGTAGAGTAATAACAGTGTTTCATTTATATCCATCAATTGTGATGATGCTCGGCAAAGTTAACGCCGATTTTATCAATAATATATATATTTTTTTAAATTGGCAAAATTAACTTTGTGGTTAAAATCCATTATTTTAATTTGATAACTTTGTTTTATTAACTACTTATTGAATTAAAATACATCTACCGTTTTCTAAAAATATCATTTTTTCCTTCAGGATGTCAATAACTAATCAAAAACATATGTTATTGTTTCTTTAACAGGATCGATTTTTAAAAAACATTAATTATTTAAAAATATCTTTAGTACCCTAATTAACAAACTCACACATCAAACTCGACTCTCTTCCCCGTCAAGTCGGCGTCAATGTTTTACTACGTACCACAGTTGAATTCGCCTTTAGTTTATGCAACCTTTTTGAAAAAATCAATTTACATAGTTAATAATTTGATTATTAGAATCGGAATAGTAATATTTCCATGATACGACAATTTTTCTCAACGTTTAAAGACGTTAGTTATTAAAGAGTTTTTTTTAGTTTTTATATAGGTTGTGTAATACGGTGAAACCTCTATATTTGTCATTAATCCATTCCTTAGGGTCTAACGAATATGGAATCTGATGAATATAGAAACAGTTTTCCATAACAGATAACTGAAATTCAATTGATTCGTACATGATGGTAGAAGTGGAAGAGAAGGAAAGTTACTAATATTTAGAAGGATTCAATTTAAACAACAGTAAACTCTAATTCTGGTGATGGTTTTCGTTTGCCGATGATTCAGTAACATTCGATTTAACAAAGAACTTGCCCAATGTAGGCTGTTTCTGTTTATTTTTTTAAAACCTTCATGAAGTGGTCAATCACATTACCTTTGAATCCATTTATGCTTTAGTTGACCATGGCAACATTTGGGTGTCACTTTTCGACTTCTGCATTTTGGCCCAGTTAGAAAGCATTTCTTGGCTATGGAAGTGACAAATATAGATAATATTAACGAATATTTGTTATCAAAATGTGACGAATATCGAACCAGACAAATATATAAGTCCCACTGTTTATCAATTTTCCATTTGATTTGAAATATCTTTATGTGCTATCTCCCTTTTAATAAATAGTAAATTCAGAGTATTCATGTTACAAAACCAGTATTTAAATAATTAATTTATAAATGCATAAAATACTATTCGGGCACTAATAGTAGGTTCATTTCACACGATCAATGAACAGAATCGATGCCAGGTGGCTCCAAATAACAACAGCGGTAAAATTTTGTAGAACTATGTGTTACTGCGGATCACTATCAGATAATGACGTGATTCGAAATATCGATTGTGTGTTGAATGTTTTAATTTATTTTTTATACAAACATTATAAATTTTCAATGAAAATACATGCCTTCAAATAATAACATCTTTTGTTTATAAATATATTTACAATCTGACTGAGGGTGGAGGTGATACAAATAAATAGGTATTTTATTACTGGTAAAATTACGGCTTGGAAATTTCATATAAAATTTCATGTACAACTTATTTAATCAAGAATAATTGCAATTACAATTGCTAATAGTATATGTTAGTTTTATATTAATCTATAAAATTTTGGTGAATTTTAATAATACTATGGTTAAATTAAGGCTTTAACATGTCATAGAAAATTGCATGTACAACGTATTTAATTAAGAATAAAATTACAATTACTTAAAGCATACGTTGGTTTTAAATAAATCTCTAAAATTCTGCTGAATTTTAACATTGCATGTTACGTAAGCTCGATAAAGGACTGCCATTTGCAATATAAAAAGCAGTTTAGCTATAAAAAGATTTGCATACCATTGTCCGGGCATAGATTATTTTTTCTTGAAGGTAATAAATGATTATAATTTTTTTTCCATATAAATCACTTATACAAATCATAAATTGAAGTGAATTGTTAATACAAAGGTCTCAGATATTTATTTGATACATAATTTATCTACAAAAGTGTAGAATTTTAATATGTAAAAACTAAGTATGATATACAAGGTGTAACAGACCTAGTCCACAATATGTTATGAGTGGATACCTGACTTAATTACGTATTCAAAAAATATATGCCTAACTTCAACCATGTCAAAGATATAAGGATTTCAAAAAAAATAGTAATTATGCGTTTATTTCAATTAATTGAAATATTTTACTGATTCAAAATTATTTATTGAATACAAAAAATTAAAGGTCATAGAATTTAGAGCGAGTTTATTTTTTATTAGATGATTTAGAGCCTGAAGTAAAGTATATATTAATAATGTATAATTTTCGTAAATATTTATTTCGATGTACGTAGACTTGAAGGCTTAACATGATTTTGTAAAATCTCTAACAATAATATTTTCAGTAACGGTGCAAAATTTATAGAATAAGTATATTAAACCCTGAATATGTAAGTAAATAAAAATAAATAAGTTAATTTGTTTTAAATTCAATGTTTTGTTAAGAAAATGTATTTCATTTTTCACATAGGTAATAATAATTGCAAGTTTGACACGGCATCGACCCAGATATTTCAGTCCATTTCACATGCATTCATATGCTAGTAATTGCACGGCAGTCCCGTAGTTGCTCACAAGTTTTAACTAGTTTATGGAAACAAAAATTACTGACTTTTTACTTGAATCTAATATTTTGATTCAGAAAATATTTTATAAATAATAAGACAAGCACTTTGTTTAAACCACTATTTATTGATAAATCAATGTGTTTCGATACTTGCGGTATCTTCTTCAGGAAACAATTTATACTAAAATTAAAAATACAAGCATAGATAAAAATAAAAATATAAAAGTATTAGTGATGGGTAACTAAGTAGGAACTACCATGAAAAAAAAATTTATGAAGTTTCTGTTTGCAAAAAGGATTTAATTATTTATAATATTTAGTTTTATATGAACATTTTTTCGTATTTCTAAAATTTCAAATTTATCTAACTGTAAACATCTAGTATTTATATGTATAATTCATAAACCTTAATATATGAGAATAGCAAACCATTTTCAATTAAATTATTTGACCATATTATTATTATTATTATTGTAGTTACCTCTCATGTACAACAACATTTATCTTATCATTATATTAAATAATCTAATCTAATTTAATGTATCCTATCGCAATCTATCTTAAAGAAATGTTAGTTATCATTATATTATATTAAACCACCTAATATTCAATTACTTTATGTGTCTTCAGTAGTCTGTGTATACACCTGTCTTGTATGCAGTTTCCATATTAATAGTTGTTCTGTGTCTTGTCACCTATTTTACTTTTAAAATTATACCATCTAATACCAATCTTAAATGCATAGAGATATCGTTATAAAAATTAATGAAATGATGTAGATTAATTATAATTAATACACGAAGTTCGGAAAAACATTAACGAGAAACGATAGATCAGGATTAACTGTGTGAAAGGAGAACAAATGTGTCTTACCGCTTTATCCCCAAGTTGCTCCACTCTGCAGTGTAAGAATGCGGTCTGGCCAACGGCGGTGGTGACATTCCTGGGCACGTTGAACTCGAAATAGGGGTAGGAACTCACGTTCGGCCCGAGGTTATCGTCGTCGTAATGCGGCAACCCTGCAACATGATTTTTTTTTTACCATGTAGTGTATCAAAGTGTTGACAATATAACATGTGATATAAATGGTGTCCAAATAAAATATACACATATCAGAAAGGAGTTCCAAAATCGAGCGTCTATAGCATTTTAAAGATAGCCTATTGGAAAAGTTTACTAGTTAATTATGAGTTTTATTTCTAGCACATATTCACTACTTATTTTTGAGGACGTATTTTTAGGAATATCTTGAATTAATCGAAAATATACTATTCATTATGCCCCACATTCTTCGGACCTTGCGCCATTAGACTTTTTTTACGGGGACACGTAAAAGATATGTGTTCCATGCGTGCAAAATACGCTTTAGCGGATTTGTAATATGGGGCGCGAAAATTATTCTTTGTCACATGGTTGCGTCTAAATTTTTTACCTGTGACCTATCCCAATTTTTGCACACCAGTATGAAATGTGACCTTGAATCCAGCAGATATTGTGGTTCTGAGAATCCCGGTTCCCGAAATCACTGGTCCTTCTTCTAAGCCCCTATCCCCTCACCGATCTTTTCCTGTACAGCGTTTCCCTATTCCCCCCCCCCCCCACACACCTTGAAGTGATTCCAATTTACGACCGTAATTGTCGTAATTCAATCCGCGAAACGTGTGATCCGGAGATTGCACAATTCAATAAGGTTGCTAGTGCAAAACTGAAATAAATTAAAGGCAGCTGCATCTAAATACAAAATGTTTGCCATTTGGATTATCAAAATACCGAGTCCTGAATGGTTTGCGATAATTAAAAAATGTATATTTATCTTCATTGATTTGATATAAAAAAAACATAAATTTAGCTTAATCATCATAGAATCGAAAACCCTTTAAAATGTGTATACATTTTTTTGGGACACATCAATTTGTATGGTAAACATGTTATTGATAGAATCGGCGTTAATCTTATAGAGTTTCATCAAAATTGATGGATATAAATAAAATAATGTTATTGCTCTACTTGAGTTTATTAGCACTACTCGAGTTTCGAGAGAAACAGTAACTCTCATCGACAGGTTAAGTATTAAATAATTATATATATATTTGATTTAAAGCTTCCACGAGCACTAGTGTATAGAACTGGTGTCTCTTCTAGATTAGAAAACTTTTTGTAGATGGTTTCCAAGGAAACCGTCTAAACAGAAAGTAGACCGACGTTTCAGTTCGGTAACACATGCCATTGTCAAGGTGTTGCTTAAATAATTGATCGTAATTTTAAAAAGTACGAAATCAGACATGACACACAACACCATAAAAAATACGTAAAAAATATTATAAAAAAAAACAGTAATGTAGCATTTAAAAAATGTCATTTTTTCATAAATATAAATATATATATCTATCTCTAATTCTCGTTTTGAACCTTATGGAGGAGGTACATTTTTTTCACGCAGTATGATTCTGATCACTCGGTGCTTCTGATCAATATATTTAGTGCACGGTCTCGGCTCTGTACGTTAAAACTAACATAACATATTAGCCAAATGTTTTTCATAGATTTAAATACAATTCATCTAAATAAAACCATACTTTACATTATATTCAAAGATCATTAAAATGTTTACTCAAAATAATCCCTCCAATCACGTAGAACTACATTTAGTGCGGGCTTGCATGTGTGTGTGGATGTGTGTATAGTGTAACCCATACGAATGCACGTCCGCATTCCGACCACAATCCGAGTTACAACTGTTTTGTTCCCGGAACAATGCTCTCGGTGGAATTAATTGCGACGAAAGTACGGCAGTGCTTAAGGTTGCATTGCACACATTTTGCGGAACGTCACCTATACTAACATACCTACATTCATAAATGTCACACAAATGCAAGTCACGTATGTTTAATTATTTTTGCAAAAGACTCTCGTATATATATGGAAAAAACAGATTAGGACAAAGTTATGGAGATCAATTACTCTAAGAGTAAATATTTAAAAAGATGAACGATAAACCGCATCATTTGTGTTCAGATATTTATGTATTCAACTCGGCTTACAGTGAGGAAAAAAATCTGATAAAAGTGTGTATGAGCAAAATAAGTACTCACAGATTTATCGAGTACAGATAACAATATATTGTTATAATACGCCGCTCTAAATATTGATGGCGCTCTGTGAGAGACGCTAGTGTCTAGAAAAGGGACGAGTATTGCTACTGCTGCTGGTAGTACGTAGCACCGCGATCACCACTTTTTGACGTGGTACGCATAATTTGGCCTTGTATCCATAAATGCCGTCCAGCTCAGTATAAATTTGACTTTGCCTCGGCAGTTTACGGCAATTGAAGGTCTATTACGATAAAGTTTCATATTTGCCCCGAAGCAGAGCTAAAGGACAATATATTGAATTATCATATTATACTCGTAATATAAGGTAAATATTGTAATAATTTAAAAATGCCTATATGAGTAGTAGATTACCTATATGTAAAAGCTAAAAGCTCGAAATATTTCATCGATGTAAAAAAACCAAAAATTCACAATAAGAATGTGTTTTCCTTAATAATTTATTTCTTCTTATTATATTATATTTTTCTAAATTTAGATTTTAAATATTTACAATATCCCCCGTTCGTTCCAAAAATTTTCAATACATATACACAGATGTTATTAAAAATATCTTGGTAATCAAATATTCATGATAATCAAATATCACATATTTTATCTAACTAGAAGTTCATTTATATTAAGAGGAGATTGTATGTCATGTGTTACGTGTTAGGTTCAGATGAAGCGATCAGAAGGTTTTAGGTTGAAAGTGCGACTGTCTAACAGATCAACCGCTTTTCTCGAGCTCGTATCGCAAAGCGAATGGAATATTTAGACTGTGTATAGTAATGTCGATGTAATAATCAAGCAGGTATAATGGATTGAAACTACTTACTGTGGGTACTAAATTTATTGAAACAAACTTATTACGAACGTTGAGGTTTTAATTTACGCGCGAGAACTATGTATCGCAGATCGCCAAAGCTATTGCTGTGTGCGACGTCAGCATGTCAAGTAAAGAGAAGTGAGTGGCTGAAAGCGGATCGCTGTTGAACGCAGTCAGTATCTCAAGTCTTTATAGCAGGTAGTAGCTGGTAACGGGATACCGCGTTTGGCTTCATTATTTTGACAACAGTGGAATATGTATATACATTATTTTATTTTTTAATCAAAAATTTAGATGGCTTTCAAATAATGGAACGACAGGTGTATTAATTTGAAAAAATGTAACATATAGGTTCGAAAATTTGTCATGAAAAATACTGGCGTTATAACACAATTGGTAGTGTACTTCCCCGGATTGGAAATAGAGATCCAGGTTCGAATCCCGGTGACGCAAAAACAATATTTTTCGTCAAAATTGATTTTATGTGTGTATATTTATAATTAATACATTAATTTAGTATTTAAAAAATCACAAACCTATGTTCTGAATAATTACAACTTCACAATAAGAATGTGTTTTCCTTAATTATTACTTAACTTTTTATAAACATTTTTATTTGAACGTATTGTGTAGATACCAACCAATTAGAACGATATATATTTTAAATGTTTTTCTTGTGAAACGCCATATACGCACTCACGTATATATTGTTTAATTTAATGTTTCCGCGAGCACTAGTACTTGTATGTAGAACTGGTGTCAACTGTAGGAGATTTATATTCCCCGTGCACAAGTACAGTTATACCGTAACTTTTGAAAGAAAAGCCTTGCAATGAATGATACGCGTTACCATGCCGAAACGTTGCGATCTAACCTAGAAGAGATACCAGTTTCGTATGTTTATAGCATATCAATGATTAAAATAAAATAATCTAATAATTAATTTTCGTCATTCCTCGTTCACGTCAGTGTTGACATATGTTGGGCTTAATCAAGCCCGTAATATAGCTTCATAAGTTCCTGTTCTTGGTCACTCTCAAAGCTGACTCCAGAGTCTCGCTAGATGCAATGCATCTATCCACCGTTGTGGAAGCCTTCCAGGA
Source organism: Eubasilissa regina (assembly GCA_022840565.1). Classification (NCBI taxonomy): domain Eukaryota; kingdom Metazoa; phylum Arthropoda; class Insecta; order Trichoptera; family Phryganeidae; genus Eubasilissa; species Eubasilissa regina. The sequence continues at coordinate 3,401,141 of JAINEB010000019.1, forward strand.
CTTCTTCTTAGGCGTAACTAATACCCAAGATAATCTTCTTTTCTAGGCTGACACTTTTGTTTACTGCTGCATAGTAATGAAGAGCTGAATCGTTATCACGACTGAGCTTGTGTGATTAGTATTCGATTATAATGCGATTGGTCACTGAACGATTTAGTTTCTAATGAACCAGTAATTATGAATCATCGTGACAATCGAACACAAATCTCACAGTCACAATCACAATCAGAGTTAAAATAACGGTTTGGGTCATCACGGTTGCAGTAGTTGCGTTGTCGTGTTAAAGGATTGTAAGTAACATACCTTTTTTGGACATATATTTATTTGTGAAAATACATATTTATTTTAAACGAAAATAATGCACTGTGCATTCACCCCCCATTCCCTTGCTCACCCGGCACGCCACCGATTAGACGATAAGCGACCTTGAGCCAGTGCGGTATACGTTTATCTAAACGATTATAATATTATACTAATTTGAGACTTCGGGTCTATAAAGTGTCGGAACACGTCGTCGTCTAAAGAAACCTTTGACGAAAGAGTGATTAAAACATACAGTTCACATTTTGGAGGTGCCAGCAGAATCCGGATTACGGTGAGCGCCAAACTCCTTCCGTACCCTGAATTCTTCCGGCATGTATACGATGTATCCGAAATGTTATTAATATTAATTTCAAATCCTTAATAAATTCAAGTTGTCAAACAAAATAAGAATATTTCTTGAAAGCATGGCAAAGGTGAAATAAGACATTTGAATATTATTTTTTACATTAACATTTTATATCCATGTGCTCGTTACAAAGATATCCCAGGAAAATGCTTGCAATTCTGTGAATATACAAATATGCAGGAAGACGCGAAGTGTTTGACCTACATGTATGCAGAGTTCACAGAGATGTGTTAGGAAATACAACTGTTTCTATTGTATGCTTTTGTATCACTGGGATTCAGTTAAATTCTGGAAACTGCAATCAAATATATACTGAACTATTTGCCCTTTTGTTTGTATTTAATTAATTATTTAATAACGTATGAAACTTATTTGTTAAAATTGATGATAAATTGAAAGTATTTAGTAAAATGTGGTGTTTTTTTATGGAGACAGATAATTGAGTCATTTAATTTCATAATAATTGAGTAATTTAATTCCAAACCCCTTTAAAACAGATTTATAACAAAACCCAGAAATCACGAAAAACGTTTTAAAATAGAATTTTCATCTAAATACTTCAATAAATATTTTGAAGATACTGTGTATGTATCAATACTATAGGAAATATAAAAAAAAATTCAAATATATTGTCAATTTTGAAAAATTACAAAATTTATGGCCACTTTGTGCCATTTATACAATTGTTTGAAACTCAATGTTTGTCGCTCACATTATTTGATCTTCTTTAGTACAAGCCAGTGGAATACGACTTAAAACTGATGGTCAGTTTTATTGTTGAGCGGTTTGAAAGTTGTTGACTCAATATCATAATAAATTAATGATATTGCGAAAATATTTGCGATAATATTTAATTAAATAAATATTATATTATTTTTCATTTATTTATTTTTATTTGTTATCTTTTATTAACCACTTAATTGAGTTTAAATACATCTATCGGTTTCGAAAAATACAATTTTCTTCATCAGGATGTCATTACTAACTAAAAACATATTTTATTGTTTCTTTACCAGAATCTATTTAAAAAAAAAAACAACAATTATTTAAAAAATAAATTTAATACCTAACTCAAATTGTTACTTAAGACATATTTACTCGAATAATTTTTAAGGAAATATTTTAGAATGGGACTCGTAGTTAAATTTAGTTGGTTATTTACAATTTTTTGATTAGTTTTACACGCTTTATTTATCTCCAACGATTCCAAATTAAATAATTTGGAATCATTGAAATCGTTAAATAATTTGGAATCGGGACGAACATTATAAGAGGCCGTCTCTGGAGGAGCGGCTCTCTTCCATCACAGCTTCCCCGAAATAACCAGTCTATCGATAAAGTGTATAATTTATAATTACTGTAACACTTGTTGTAATAAACTTAATATTGTTACCCGGACATACTGAGTTATATATTACAAGGAATTAGAACCCAAATCATTAAAAAGTAAGCAGAGGATAGAACCCCAAGGAAATCTGGTGATACTTTAAAAGTTATCAAAATTATTAAAATATTATGTTATTAATTTAGCGTGAAATTTTATTTTTTCTCCAGAATACCCTAGTCTTAGCTTAGCTTTCCATCGAAAAGTCCATAAAAGATAGACATGTAACACATAATAAAAATTACGTCTTTTCATAAAGCGGGGATTTTCTGTTTCGATCTTAATTGCAAATAACGTTATACGTACGTCACGTGCGCCGAATTGCTTCCCACAAAGTTACGCAATCTGACACGTTAATTTTTTGCCGTCTCGTAACGGTAAATTGATATCGTTATCCTTAACTCTCTCGTTCACGTTTATGGTTACCAACAGCCTTCGTAAATGTTTTTTGGGTTTTTGTGTCATATTTATATTTTTATACTTCACGTAAAATCCATAATGTAGCGAAATATTTTGATTTTTTATAAAATATCTTCTACATATTTATTATGTAACCAAAAATGCTCGAGAAATATTACGTACCATATTATGATTATTGTAATCCGATGTTGCATTGCTCTCTGACATAGAATAAAACTAAGTACTAGCATTTGACTAGATTTCACATTGCAGTGCTCGCCTGCGACCACGAGTACGAAGTTCGATCATTGTACGTAGATAAGACTAAAATAACTCAGTTAGTTAAAAATATGTTAGCAGAATCGTACATAATAATACATGTATCTATTTTTATATATACAACTTTCAAAACTTTGATAAATTGATGGGTGAGAATTGGTGAACGTTATATATATACACTTAAACCAGCCGAAGACAGGTCGTAAGCCCTGTGATTACCCCATACATCCAGATATTTTCCATTAAATATAATAAAAAAATAGCTTTGTCTCTATGAGATATCTGATATTTGTTTAATTACTTTATATATTCTGTTTTATTTTTATAAATTGAACATTGCATTTACTTTAACTCTTACATCGTATTAATATACTATCTAATTGCATCTTGTTGTATCTTATTCAAACAATGTAACACAATATACTATGACTCAAAAAATAAATTATTATCATTATCCAACAACCGTTTTTTTCTAAAAAGTTATTACGAACAGCACCTTTATGGTTTTTTGTACGTTACTCTTACCACCGCTTTCTGTGTCTTGACTAATGGCTTTAGTGTGGTTTTAGTAGCACGAAAAGCGTTCAATCAATGCATACTTACAGTGCTCACTTATGGTTGTGAAAGAGACTATCAGTAAAAGCGAGGTCAGAGGCATGGGAAGATGTTTGCTGGATATCATACGAAGAGATATGGAAAAAAAAACGTATGGATAAGAAAACAGATGGTTGATATTATTGAATACGTCAGTTTGATTTTTATGATATATTATAGCTGTTCCGGATTCATATAACACATTTTTGGCGCGTCTTGCAAATCAGCCGCGGACCATTTAATTGTTACTTTTATACATCCAAATTCACACCCATAACCTTTTCTTAGTGCTCGTCTTGTCAGTGTAAAATGTGACCTTGATGTTAGCAGACGTCAACGTGACCGATATTTGTTCGATCGCGATAGGATTCGCGGTGTGGATTTGATCAGCTCCAGTGCACCGGCACTGTATTTGTGATCTTGTGTTTGGTGATTACGTAGTGTTTTTTGTTGTTTTTTGTGTGCCGCGGGTAAAGTTGTGATATTGCCGTCTTCAATTGGAAGTGGAAATTTGTCCATCCACGTGCCGTTTGTGATCTCGGCAGCAACTACAGGGGTATACAAGGTAAGGCGAGTAGTCCTTCCGAATTCCGGTTCCCCGAAATCACTGGTCTTTCGACATCATCGACCCTTATCCCTTATATCCAGGTTTCCTTATTTTCTTCCTTTACCCTCCCTGCGGCGAATCCGATTTACGACCGAAATCATGATAATCCAATCCGCGGTACGCGCGACCCCAAGATAGCTTGATTCGTTTATTAAATCCTATGCGCACAGGATTAACGTCTTCTTTACAATAGTCGTCTTTACAATAACGCGACATATAGAAGAGTTCCTTTCCTTTATTTACTTATTACTTTCCTCAAATACACTCAGAATACGACTTTTTTATGTAGTTTTTGTTATCTATTATTTTGAACTAGTTGAAATTTGAAGTATAACCTGACAGTTATCGTTGACCAATGGGTATTTTGAATGCCGCCAAATTCTTCCTGCCGCTTGCGTATGAATTGTTGGCTTGTTAAGTATCGCTCTGGTGTGTGGGGTTGATAGCGCACTGTTTGTGTGTAATCGGATCCTTGCTACTGATTTGTGTTTTCATTTTGCTATTGCTAAAACCCACTTCGCGCTATAATCAAAATGTGGTTTTCTGCAGCTAGAAAATCTGTGGATCCTATGGAAGAAGAAAATCTAGATACCTAAAGGAGTAACTCTCAGGTGGGTCATGTTTTTTCCTGATTCTGGTTGGTCCATCAGCTCCCCTGTTCCCTATGTCTGTCCGCTCCCACTTTCGAATTCCTTCCACCTATTCTTCATCCCGCTTTACCACCCAACCCCTTGTTCAATCAGCGCCAAAAAAATGAAACAGAAAAAAAAGCCATATCTCTTGGAGAATGATAAATCATTAGACATATTGACCCCTCAGAATAAGAAGGTTTCATCTAATACTGAAACTGTATTGAGATAATGAGGTTAAAAGTGTTCATTGAATTTATATTTTGTTTTGAGTATGCAAATATAATCAGTTTTAAGGTCTTAACTAATTTTTAGTATTATCAATGAAAAATCGTTCTAAATTAATAATCCATAAATTGAAATAAATAACTGATACAGTTGGAACTTTAAGCTCTTGCTAATTAATTTAATATCAAAAAATATTATATCCGTTAAATAGAGTTGGTGTGTATGGAAGAAATAAAGAATAATGCATTTGGAACCCATTTTACGCAATAGCTCAAATAAGCCCAAAATGTTAGTTGGAACCTTGTTTTTCTAAAAAGTCAAAATGGAGTCATCCTGTAGTACCTGAGAGAAATCAGAAGGCCGATTCTAAAGGCTAGTCCCCGCTGGACTGACAAAATGATTAAATTTTGCTGAAATTCATGTCAGCGAATAACAATGAACTGAGAAAAGTGGGTGACACCTGGGGAAGCCTTCATCCAGCAGTTAATCGGCTAATATTTATGAAATTATAAATTACGAAATTTGAAGTACAAAATAATATATTTAATGAATTTAAAAAATATATTCTGACATGCTGCCCGGTTCTTCCGTGTCATGAATGGACCATCAGGTCAGTCTTCCATCAGTGCTTACACTGTCAGAGCCATGGATCAATGAGTTTACTTTTATCTGCAGGGGAAGGGTGAATGCACAAATACACGAATTGTTCACATAAAAGATAATAATTCCACAAATTTGTTACTTTCATTGACAGCCCTAGCTAATCTCACTAAAATCCATCAGTTCTTATATCCATTTTACATTTAGGTACCGCTTTGTTCGAAATTCGTTTTGTTCTAGGCCCGAGAGATCCAGCCAAGTCCAGAGTGGACTTGCTTCATGAAGTCATCACCAAGTATTGTTCCCAAACTGTCCGCCGTAGTGCAGAAATTTTGTCTTGGTAGTCGGGAAAAATTCACCGCCGAATTATTCATCTTCAACGCTGAGGACGCTAGGCAATTCACCTTGGCCCCTGAGAGCTACGCCATTCTATGCCTCTCGCTATTTTTCTCCACTATTTCCACAGACACCGGCATTTTTTGGTCAACAGAAAGTTTGTGGGTACACACACGATGAGACCTATTCTGTTTATTTTTAATAAGTTGGTGCACACACCTGGGGATGGCTAATTTCTCATGTGATAATATGTATTATATTGAAGTAATCTTAGATTACACGATACGCTATATATAATATAAGCAGAAAAAAAGTACTAAGAATAACTCGTTTCTCCGGAAAGAAAATGGTCAAGGTTCGAATTTAGGTAGCAACTAAAGTGTTTTTTTGATAAATCGATCTTTCAGTATATCTCTCTAATTGATTAATTTAATTTGTATTAAAACCACAAAAGCATGCCATGCTCTGAAAACCTGTAACTTCACAACAATAATGTGTTCCTCCTTAAATAAAAATTAATACTGTATTATAAAAATACCACCTTGTCTTGTAAAGATAAGTTATGAAGAGATTGAGATGAATTATTTGATATATTTTAATTTTTAATTGATACGATCACCCCGAGGCATTTTGTTCAGATAATAAATTTATGACGGGAAATAATAATACAATAAAAATTAACAGAATATTCCTGAGTATATATTTGAATTCACTTAATTGAGTTACAATTTGTGCAAGACAGAGACGGGAAAGTAACGCTTTATTTTTCCGCCGACCGCTTCCGTATTCAAGGGAAAATTTCTACTCAAACGGTTTTCTTTTATTCACAGGATTCGATTATTTTCATTGGATTAATTACAAACCACCTTTTGTCCGACTTTTCTTTCATGTTCCGGTCAAATTTTTAACAATTTTGCTGTTTTACGAGGTGTTGTTGCCTTTTATAAAGAAAGTTTTACGTCAGAAAAAATATATTAAGCTATTTTTTCATTGCCTAAAATTAAATGTTTTAATTGATTATTTTATAATTGTTTTCCTTGTAAAATAAAATGATTTTATAGCGTGGTTATAATATCAACATAAATCTGAATAAATTTGAAGCTTTTGTATTAATCAACATATTATTTATTTCATTATGTGTTAAGTTTATTTATTTTATATATTTAATTTCATACATACATAATCACATCATTACAATCTATAACATTTAATTATTTAAAATCATAATAATTGTAATACTATTATTAATGAGAACATATTCTTATTGTGAAGTTGTAATTATTCAGAATATAGGTCTGTGATATTTTAAATACTAATTAAATGTATTAATTAGATATTTATATATATCAATTTTATCGAAAAATATTGTTGTTGCGCTACCGGGATTCGAACCTGGATTTCTTTTCCAATCCAGGGAAGGTGTATAATCTAACAATGCTACAGCGCCAGTACTTTTGACGACAAATTTTCGAACCTATATGTTATACTTTTCAAATAAATACATCTATCGTTCCAGTATTTGAAAGCCATCTACTTTAATTCTGGCGTCCGCTGTCGGTTTATTTAAAGGTATTTGAGATTTCATAAAAACAAATAATGGAACGATAGATGTTTACATTTAAAAAGTGTTCTAAAGTACTGTCACTGTAGCATAGTTGGTAATGCACCTTCCCGGGATTGAAAAAAGGATCCCGGTTCGAATCTCGGTAGTGCAACAATAATTTTTTTTGATAAATTAATTTTATATGTATATCTTTTTAATTAATACATTTAATTAGTATTTAATTCCATACTAAACTAAAACTATTCGGTATCTAGTAATTACTATTGATGATAAACTTAGATAGGAAGCTCCCATCAATATGTTAACTGGTAAGCTTAAGAAACTTATGTACTGCTTCAAGATTTTAAGGAACGTGTTGAACCTGAAATAAATGCATATTGTATATTTCGCACTCTGTCAGAGCATCATAGGATATGGTATAGTTGGCTAGGGTGGAGTCGCTATCACAATACTCGACCCACTGATTAAAATGCAAAAAGCCATAATGAGAATATTCTCAATAAATCCTTTCAGAATAAATCAGAGCCGCTATACCAAAAAACTCAAGGTGTTAAATATCAGGCAATTATTCATAAAGACTCTACTTAAAGACATACATGAAAACAGAATCTTGCGCCTTATCACACATTCTAACTGTAGTCGGGCAAAAACTCAAAGAAAACTAACTGTCCAGTTAATAAAAGCCTAATTTGCTCGAAGACATGCATGTTTTATAGGACTGCGGATATACAATAAGCTACCACAAGAGATGACAACGGTATCATATCCTCAATTCGGTGTGCTTATAAAGTAATGGCTTTTCGAAATTGGAAGAATTCACCTGGAAGAGTACCTAAAATGATCAAAGCTACTCATTTTATGTAATTATTTTTGTCATTACAGCCTACCTCGTACTTACCATGTTTTGTTCGCTCCCTGCTTGTTTCTTTTCTTTCACTTCTTACATAACTTTAGTATGTATCAAAAATTTACTTTGTTCAATTTACTTATTATCTCTACTTTTCTCCTTTTGATTTTTCTATTTTTACCATTTAATTTAATTTGTTACCTTACTTCCAACTTATATTCTAACTTATGTAATCTTATGGCTACCTACCTCAGAACAAATACTTTATATGTACCTAGCGAGGTAGAAAACAGCCAACAGTAAAAAAAAATTGTGATACAATAATTTGTATGTTTTAAATCCCTTATCCGCACTACCAGGTGAAAATCTGTCTCAGGGCTGACATTATGTACAACTCGACGAATAATATTCCAGACCGATGTCATTTAAGTATTTCATTGTTTATTTATATATAAATAATAAAAAAAAATAAGATATTTTAAGCATGTATACACTAAATTGTCAAAATTTTTCATATTTAGTAATAGTTGGCAATCTGACCAAAATTGTCCAAGTTATCAGGATATCACGACTGAAGTAGACTAGCTTACGTGATGAATCTAGAACTCACACCGGACTATTGCGCTATTGCAAAAAAATAATGTATTAAATAATAAAAAATCAAGCTATTACGTTTTTTATGCTTTGTAAATAGTTATTCGATGCATTTCCATTAATAACAGAATTTTTCCATTAACAGCCAATTTGACAGTATTTCTGAGCAGTATTTTACCAACTAAAATAAATAAAATTCACGTTTTCAAAGAGTATAATATTTATTTCAATCGTTTGGGTTATTGAGAATTTTTAAGAATCGTAACATTTTTATATATATAAAAATTGTACTTAGTATACTGTGCATTTATTCAATCCATATTACAATATGCCATCATTAGTTGAGGATCAGCTTATAATATTAGCCTGATTTCAGTAAAAAATGAATAAAAATTTATCATAAAAGTAATATTAAAAAAACAAAAAATTATCGGACAAAATTACTTTATTACATTTTATTACTTTTCAAAGAATTTCATGTACCTACATTTTGTGATCTACTTAAAAAAAATTCTATCATTCAAATATGAAAAGAAAAAGAAAAATATCACTTTATTACTGAAAATCGTACTAGGTTTAAATTTGTATTTTCATACTCACATAAAAAAAAAATACATAGGAAAAATAATTTTAACAGCTTACCCGAAAACATCAGGAAGATTAATGATAACAAAGAAATAATAAATGCCGTCAACAAATACTTCAAAGATGAACATGTAGCCCAAAATTTATAGTATTTTTATAACGTTGCCATTAATTTATCGTATTTTATTTTATTATAAGCTGGTTATTGTAAACAATAATTATTAATATATAAGCCCATTCTTTGCATAAGCACATGCTTTTCAGAGAAGTTGTAGAACTAAAAAAAAACTTATTACTGTATTGTTTTATTGTAATTATAACAGATTAATAAATAAAAAAATAAAAAATAAATGCTAGCAACAGATTCGTCAATGATTGATTGTACAGTACCATGAGTAATAAATCGACATGTATAGAGTCATTTAATTTATTTTATCAGTATATTGATAGGCTAATGACTATGTCTAAACTTATTACTATAATTATTATTAGGCATATAGTGTCGACATTAAAAAAAAACAAATTCTAGAAGAGAATTGAAGATCTAACCGCAGTGAAATTTAGCAACAGTAAAAAAATTTTTCACCACTAGTAAAATGCTGACTGGCAACTCAACGTCCAGTAATAGTATTTACAGGGAATTGGTTTAATAACAATTTTCATTTCCCGAAGCCTGTTTACACGAACACACTGAAACACATTAATTATCAATTCAAGCGATAAAACATACAACGAACCGAAACTGAAAATGTTTACGCAGTTGCTATAATTTTGTAAAGACGTTATAACACCTTTGTTTGATAACCAAATTATTTTTGTGCCTAACAACACAAATTGCTGTCGGGAAACGTAAACAAGAGTTCAGCAAATGGAGGAACGATTACATTATTTAGAACAAACCCGGAATTAACCCCTGTTTAAAATTTATGAGCAAAGTGTATGGAAAACTGGTATTATTCCATAGTTTATGTATGTACTTTCCACGATTTAAAAGCGATTTTATAAAATGTTGTGTTTGTATTAACGAAGGTGTTCTAGAAGTTTGCTCGGAGTTGCCACAAAGTCGAAATGAATGATCGCTTATGTATTTATTTAATTGTCTATAAATTTTACATTAGGCTAATATCGAGAATAGGGTCCAATTTCGGAATTTTGCAAAAAAAAATTTTTCCCGAATGCCCTGATTTCAAAAATTTAAAATTATCATGTCGCAAGTGTTGAAAATGTTATTATATTTTGAAGTTTAGAATTTTCACCATGCATTTTGAGACATAAAACGCTTTATCTGTGAATATGAAGAATTCACTCAAATCGTAGACAGGTCAGATACATTAAGAATACAGACTAAATTTGATATTTTTTTTTACAAAATGCACGTTTTCTGATATATTTCTAATTTTATATTATTTGAGTTAAATTGGTTAGAACGGTTTGATTAATTTAGATTAGTTAGTTTAATTTTACAATATGATGTTGCCTACAGGTACGAGTATTGATGATGGTGTATGTTGTTTGATTTTTACTCTGATAATGGTATAGTATAATAGTTTTTAATATTTACTTATTTTGTCATTTTTACTTATTTTGAAGTAGGATGCCGTAGTTTATTGGAAACAATCATTGACAATCACAGGTACAATAACGGTATAAATAAATAAAATTTTTAACATATTCCTCTATTTTTTTTCTCTCCTAAAACACACGTATCGCACTTCTTTAGGTCTACAATGTATTATTTGATTTCTTTTCATCAGGATAAATAGATGTTTATAGGGTGGGAAATGGTCCAGTCTGATTTTGATTTATTTTTAAATTTTATTGTGATTTTTTGTTACATAAATTGTTTGTCATTTTGAGGCATTTTTTATTACTATATTATAACGTTATTATTTTTATTATTACTAGAAATAACCCATATTACGACAAAAATTTGTTAAACTGTATATATATATATATATATATATAAACAGGTTGTAAGCCCTGTAATTACCACATACTTCCATATATATTTTGTATTACATATAATAAAAAATAGCTTTGTCTCTATGAGATATCTGACATTTGTTTAATAATAGTCCATTTGTAGGTAAAAATCCAGTAATTGTGTGTTCTTGACCATATTAAAATTTTGGTAAAATAATAAATTAATTTTTTGTATTGAAAAAATAAAACTAATCTACATTTTATTCCATTGCCAGGATTTTAGTGAATGGTAACCCTTAAATTGAAAAGATCCCGCAGAATGCAGCCCTGTTGGAGTTATTGTTGGCCGGTTTCTAAGAGTACAATGGTTTCCGGAAATGCGTGCTTTCGAGACTCAAAATTGAGGATATTTCATTGCGGCTTTTACTACAACATCAAGTCGGTTATTATATGAATCAATCATTCGAGAGAAAGCATTTGAAACGAGTCTGATATTTTACCAAATTACAGTCCTTCACAATTCGAAGCAATAATTTGGGCAATTTGGTTACAAATCGTGATACTCGTGCTACTTTGGACTTCGGGAGCTTTTATAAAAGTATACTCAAGGCATCACTGCTTTTTTATAACTAAGTATGTGAATTTATATGTATACAGATAGTTAAATAAAATAAGCTAACGTAATTTGGCCTTTAGTAAGTGAAATATAATCCACACATTGCGGTAGAACTGAATAACTAAGGAGATACTCATATCTCAAAATTAGCAGTAAAGATTTATAAAAATCTATATTTATAACTCCAAGAATAGTCGCATATCGAGGGAATTAATTTCATAGACCTTGGAACTCATGCATTAGTGTACTTCTGTGCGATATTAAAAAAAAATATTGTTTATTCTCATCAATCATCGGTGTGCTTTTTAATGAAATTAATAATTTATAAACCATAAAAAAGTGTATTTTGTATTTTATATATTCTTTCATGTTATAGTAGGATTAAATATCAAGGTCACTACCATTCTGTTGATGATCTTTATACGAATAATAAAAAAATATACAACAATATGGAAAACCCATTTAACAACAAAAAAATTCTCAGTACACGATACTTATAACACAAACAAACAATAATAAAATTTTAATTCACAGAATTATCAGAAGCCAAACATTAGGTCGTAAATACCCTCATTATACAAAGTAAAAATAAGTGATTTCAAACAAATAATAAATATCTCATAAAGACGAAGTTATTTTTTATTAATGGAAAAATATGGGTACTCAAGAATACTCTTGTGACTAATGTTCATAGATTGAAGAAAAATACTGTATCCTACCTATCTGTACCTAGGAATCATAATAGATAACAAGCTCAAATGGAAATAACATATTACTAATCTTACAAACAAAATAAGGAAAATTGCGTACATATTTTTAAGACTCGGAAACATCTAATCACTTACAAATCTGAAAATAATATATTACGCGTTTGTACAGTCACATTTGCAATACTTTATTATTGGCTGGGGAGGAGCATATAAAATATCAATATCACAATTAGAAATCACTCAAAACAAAACAAAAGAAAAAAAATTCAATAATCCAAATTTTCAAAATCAAAAATCAATTAAATATTAGTAGCGAATTTCGATCTACAATATTTCGAGACCAAACTAATATTCCAAAACTAAAATACACCGCAACCCAAAATCACTATATTTATCAAGGCATCAAATTTTTTAACAATCTTTCCATCATAATTAGAAAAATTACAGCTACTATAAATTTGTAACTGAAGTAAAAAAATACATACATAGACTAACTGAAACATAAATTCTCGTATATACTCCTCTATACACGGGTCTTACTCTCATAGAGAAGAAATAAATGTTAAAAGAAATGATATATATATCCCAATATATATATAAAAATGTATTATGTTTTCTTATATTAAAATAAAAATAATAATAATAATAATTGATTTACAGGGCTTACTACCTGTCATCGGCTGACTTAAACATACTTCACATAATGTAAGGTTCATCATTCCACCCAATCAACCGCCATATCTATCAAATTTTTGAAAGCTATATATATGTTACTATGTGAAAACACTTCGAGTACAACTGCACTATTGTCAACTATGGACAAAATTTGATATTCATTTTCCTGAAACAACACATATGTCACAATGAGAATCTAATTATCTTTTTGAAATTATTTAAAGCAGTATTTTTTATTTGTAAAATGTTTTTAAAACGCCTGAAAAATCGATATTTTTCAATTTTTAAGTATTTCCTTATTTCGTTAGCAAAATTATCCATACTTCTATATTTTTCCATTACGAAAAAATAGCTTCGTTCTATGAGATATCTATTATTTGTTTAATAATAGAGCCTATGTAGGTGAAACTCCAGTAATTGTGTGTTCTTGGACATATTCAAATATTGCAGGCTGAACTACCAGTCTAAAACAAGTGTTTAACGATCATTATAGAGCAAAACTTTACCGAAAAGCATCCCTTGATGATAAGTAATGAGATTTACCCGAAACGTTGGGACGACAATGGTCTTTATCAGGATCAACAGATACGGAATAACCAAGAAACTTCCCTTTTAACATTATACTCAATCCGTGAAAACCTAAAATTTTCATTCATAGAGTACGGAACATTTTTCGTTCACAATTCTTCGCCAATAATTCTTCCATTTCAAGCAATTCTTCGTCGCATACTTTTAATTCATAATAAGAATTTTTAGTATGGATTATTATAAAACATTATGCGCATGCTGTAACCAATTACTAATTAATTATGAAAGGGATTTCTATAGTAGCTTCAACTCTTTTTTTTAACAAATTTTTGAAAACAGTATTGAGTTTTTCACGAAACCACTTTAGATAAATTCAAAATATTTCGTAAAAATGCCATAATAAATTAAAACATTTACCACAAATATATTTTTTCACGATAAGCAGCGAGGAATTTTCTAAGCAAAAAAATATAGAAAAATGTAAAAAAAATATGTAAAAATGTAATTTTAAATGAAAATAGTATTATTTAACAAAAGTATTTTTTCAATATATGCAACGATGAATTTTTTCAAGCGAAGAATTGTGAAATAAAAATTAAGAGCGCTAAGAATTTCTGGTGAAAAATGATATAAATAATATATTATGTAAAAATATAAATACGTATAAATGATTTGTCGATTTGACTTACTGTTAGATGCTATTCTTGAAATAAAAGTTTGTGCGTGAATCGATCGTATAGTAATATGCCTAGAAAATATGGATAGAAGTGGGAAAATGATGAAACAGATATTATTCCATACAGGAAACAAGAACATAGACAATGGTGTTTCGCCGATCTCAGCTTCTCTCAACCGGCGAAGATGATGATGTTTATGAGGTCGAAAGAAATGAAACACAAAAGATATTCATTATAGACACACTACGGAGGCCAAATCGAGAATGGCTTCCGCCTGTAGAACCGCCCTGTTTTTATTCAGATGTATAATAATACATATAGTCATATTTGCAAGTACCTACACGGTGACAGGCCGCTGCTGTAACGTCTAAGACGACTTTGTTTTCCTGAAATCTATCCCACGGGTTTTTTGGCGCCACGACGATGATCACACCTTCAAATTATTTATTGACACGTGTCTTATCATATCAATTATATGGCGCCTCCTCGGCGAATAATTCTGTGCGATACATATACTGATGATTTAAAATAGTGTATATTACTTTCGTTCGAGTCAAAACGAACATCCCCTATCTCCGTTCGTAATTGTATTGGCCGGAATAACCGTAAATATATTCCCAATATTTGAGCTGCTGGGTATACGAGTATACACCATGTTAACTGACAAAAAAACAAGTTTTAAGATGTTGCATTTTTAATGTTTAGGTTGATAAAAATAACACTATTCATAAATAAATTAGTCGTTTTTATTTTACTTTTTTTATCGGACAATATAATGTTTATTATTTATTGAAGTAATGTGATTTAAAATAAAAATATTCAAAAATAATTAAACTTGATAAATGAAAAAAAAAATTCTGGTCACCATCATTAATATGAACTAAGAACCAATTTATGGTTCATAACATATGTTAAACTAAAGAAATGATTACAATTTTTTTTTTCAGAATTTTCTAAACGTTTGTTAGAAAACGGTCATACATAATAACAATTTGGGATTGTCTATATTACATATAAGCAATATTGGTCTTAAGTTAAATAATTTGGAATCATTAGAAATAAATTAAGCTTGTAAAATTAGCTAAAATATTATAAACAACCAACGTAATTTAACAAGTCCCATTCTAAAAATTTTTCCACGTTCGAATCCCGGTGGCCCAACAACAATATTTTTCGATAAAATTGATTTTATATGTATATTTTTCTAATTAAAACATTTAATTTGTATTAAATATATATTTTTTAATGTATTGGACAAAGCACGAGTAGAAGAATTACAAACGTTTTGCAAAAACAGCCGCCATTTTGATCAGATCAGTTTTTTAGAAAAGTTTGATTGAAATCAGATTGAAGAACTTCAGGTGTTGACACTAAACACATACTTTAAACGATAAAAACACACTGATTTGAACTAAGAGTGATCATGTTTGATAAAGAACTAAATTTTTTCGGCAGTTACGTCATAAGATCTTCTCGCTACCTACACAATAAAAAATATTTTAGTTTTTTGAAAACGTACTTGAATGTATCGAAAAATATTTTAAGGTTGTATTATATGTGGAAATATTAAAAACCATAAGTTGAATTTTTAATAATAAGAATACAAATTTATGACTGAGTATGTACCCTCGTGTTATCATACCAAGCCCACTCACCGAAAGGAAATTATTCAACAACAAAAACACCTAAGGTAAAATCACGAAAACAACATATCGTTTTAATTTCTTTAGAATAATTGATTAATTTATTGATGCTGTTTTATAGTATGACTTTTTATATTAACATAGAATTTTCTCGGGTATTTACGAGTATTGTTTATACAATTTTTACGAAAAATATTAAATACTTATTATTATACGAGGCGCATACTAGGTCAAATAATTTTTATATGTTCTTTCACGCTTCTGCAAGTTTGAAGATTTAACTTGCTCGTGTATTTAAACTCAAACGTTATGAATTTAAAAAAAATATAGGAAAAAACGACGTGATATAATCTGATATGCATAATATCAAGTAAAACTTGGTCATAACCCTCATTTTTCTCTATGGTGCGTAGACGGACTCGCGTAAGAACGTAAGAAAATAGTTAACGGTCTGCAGAACGAACGCCTCGATTAGAGATGAATTTGTGGTGGCCCTGCTCGTACCTCACAGATCTGCATAAATAAACACTAAATAGGCATACAGTCCGCCTGGTATCTGCCAAATTGCAGGGAACAATACACTGCGATCGAACCAATCTAAGCAACCGCCAAAACCACTACCTTTCTCCTGGCCAGTTCCTATTGCACATCTCGCACGCATCTCGGCACCGTCTTCAGTAAACTACGCTTAACTCGAACTGTGTACAAAATAACACCCAAGTTTTAAACTTAATCATTCCTCAATTTACAACAACCAATTTTAAATAAAATAACAATAACTTTGTATGAAACCACGATATTTATTTTACGTCGTAGTTTTAACTACGTTCTGATGAAGCTTGAGATAAGCAAAACCGGTAAACTTACAATAAATATCGTGGTTTCATACAAAGTTATTGTTATTTTATTTAATATAATATGTCAAACCACAAAATGATTGCTTTCTATGAAAAAAAAAACAATTTTAAGATCAGTCACATCATAATCTATCCACTCTATGCGTAAACATAACCGATACATTAAACACAAATAAACGTCTATCCTCAACTTTATTGCTTAGTATCATCAGATATTTTGGCCATGACCGCCATAGATACCAACACGAGGATACTATGAAAAGGTTGATGATGATTATTGGATGATGACTGAACTACCTCGTTAAAGATTCCATACAGAAGCCACTCCTAGAACTTCTACAATAAACGCTATGGACCGAAATAGGTGGCGGCAGATCATTCACGCTGTCATCTGCCAAGAGCTGCAGTTCCGCAATCACGACTCATTGAAAATAAAATGAATTTGAAGAGTTGTGCGATATTATACAGAATTTAATTAAGAAAGGCTTTTAAATTTTCTGAAATCATGTAGACTTAAAAAAACCTTCTTGTTAAATCTTGATATTTTGACGAATGGATTATACATTTTAATGCAGAGCGATTTAAAAATGTTACTACAGTTTTAAGAAAAAAAAACATTTAGAATTTTGAAGTTTTTTCTGGAAATTAATTTGATAACTTTTTTGAGCGAGACGTTTAGCTGACATTGAATAAAATATGTCTGGTGAAAGTCAATTACTTAAAAGGATTCCCAAGAAAAGATTTCAAGGAATTAAATTCTATGTATTTTATTTGATAAATATTTTGTATGTAATATGTTGATATAATTACTTCAGATCGTAAAAAGTTTCATATTTTTCAAAGAAAATTAAATAAAAATACATATTTATAAATTAAGAAATTCGGCTAAAATTTTACATATTATGTATACATGTTTGATCATGTAATAATAACATATAATAATACATTTATGGTATAAAAAACATAATTATATTCTAAATACTAAATTAATGTATTAATTATAAATATATACATATAAAATCAATTTTATCGAAAAATATTCTTTTAGCGTCACCGGGATTCGACCCTGGATCTTCATTTCAAATCCGGGGAAGTGCACTACCTTTGTGCTATAACGCCAGTATTTTTCTTGACAAATTTTCGAAACTATATGTTACATTTTTCAAATTAATACACCTGTCGTTCCATTATTTGAAAGCCATCTACATTATTTTTACAGAATCTCAAATACCTTTGAGTAAACCGATTTGTAGACGCCAGAATTATCAATTCATTTTTATTAAATTTTGTAAAAATGTAACATATAGTTTCGAAAATTTGTCAAGAAAAATACTGGAAAAAATAGAGACCGCATATATATATATATATATATATATATATATATATATGCGGTCGTAAAATTATGATATATTGCTTTTATCTAGTTACTTTTTACTCGGTTTTTTTAATCTTTAACAAATACTTTAACATTTTGGCAAAGCCATAGCCCCAATTTTATCTCTCTTTATTTTAAAATGTTCTTACTCATTTTATATTAATATTCTGAAAAATTTTCAGGGTCAGGAAGAGTCATTGTTCTCCAGCTGGTAAACGTCAAATATGACTATTTATTATCTTGAGAACAATAATTCTTAAACTTTATTGATTCATTCCGACCGAGATTAGACTTATTACATTAAATGTATACATCACTTAAACAAACTTTAATAAATGTACGGAGATAAATTACTCTATTGTGCTAGTAACTGTGTTCAAATAAAGTCTTGTGCAAGATTTATGGTCCAATACATGATAATCTAACAGAAGTAGGAGAAGGTTCAATGAATTGGAACTTCGAAAATAGTATGACACCCTAGATATTCTGAAGAAGATGAAAGAAAGGTAGGTGATGAGTCTCTTGACATGACGATAAAAAGGATAATGTCAATAATTGCGAGAAGTAGGCAAGTACCTAGAAAACTGGACAACAACGATGATTTCAAGAGAAGTCGCTGTAGTGACTATCTTCGAGTCCCATAAAGAAGCCGCTATAGAAAAAGAAAATATATCATTCTCTAAAATGATGATATCTAACCAAATAAAGTGAAATTTTATCACATGTTAAAATTAATTAAACTCTCTTAGAATTTTCACACGCAGAACAAAACTTACTATGACAAAATAGTAGACAACTCTAATGCCATTGATTGATTTGGCAGTTACTTCATGAAGTAACTTTATAATTTAAAAATTTATATAATTAGACCAGTACTTTCCATCTACATGTGTAAGTTAACTATTGGGGTGGTAGGGCAAGTAAGAGTGGAAGTGGCTTTATTGGTTCTATTATTGTTTCCTAGAAGCAATGAAGCCTGTATTTAATTTTAGTTCAATTTACACCTGTAGGTGGAAAGGACCAGTCTTCCCGAAACTAGTGATACAACTCAAAAAAATTGTGCGTATAGTACAAAGTGTATACAAATCTATTATTATTCCTCACATCAACTACTGCAGCAACATTTTGTTTTTGACTAATGAAGAAGAAATGCAACAATTATTAGTACTATCAAATAAAGTTTTGAGATTAATATTTAGAGTAAATAGACATTCTCGAATCAATACAAAGCTGAAAGACCTGAATATGATGACCTTTAAGCAGAAAATATATTTCAATGTTATAATATTTATTTTTAAAATCCTCACTAAGAAAATATCGGTAGAATTTATAAGAAAAATTGATGCAAATCAATATGAGCACGAACATCATACAAGAGGAAAAGATTGATTGAGAGAGCCATTCAGGAGGAAAGTTAAATCTCTGAAATCGATGATTTACAATACAATGAAGATCTTTAATGAAATGCCAGAAGGTTTAAAAAAGGAGGAGAAACTACATAGATTTAAAATGAAACTAAGCAAAGATGCTCAAGATAAGTCTTAGTAAATTAAACATATTCATCTATATTAGAGTATATATACAGGGTGAATATTATGTTAGAGTATGTATGTAGAGAGTAGTTGATTACAATTCATTACGGAGCATCTGACGCCTCAAAAACGTGTTGAAGTCATTAAAACATTTTATCTAAATAATATTGACAATACCTTAACTATTAATAGTGATCTCTATTATTACAATAATTCTTGGTGGCCGAATTGAGTCAATTCAATTAAGCCTGAGATACGATTGAAATTTTGTGAGAAATTTTTCCCGGCCGCATACTGGCCTCCTCGATCACCTAATTTGACGGCTCTCGATTATTTTCTGTAAAGGTACTGGAAAAAAA
Organism: Eubasilissa regina; assembly: GCA_022840565.1. NCBI lineage: Eukaryota > Metazoa > Arthropoda > Insecta > Trichoptera > Phryganeidae > Eubasilissa > Eubasilissa regina. The sequence goes on from JAINEB010000019.1 coordinate 3,421,352, forward strand.
TGGTCTACGACAATAAGCTAATAACAATTCCGATGCTACAGGATAATATTCGAAATGAAATCGCTGAAATAATACGCCAAGTGTGCGAAAATGTCATGAAAAATATGATTAAAAAAGCACGTATCTATGCCGCTACCAAAAGTAGCTATTTGGCCGATATTATATATTATACATAATTGTAATAAACAAGGTAATTGATAAATGAAAACAATGTTTAAAATATATGTTTCATTTTGAAGTTATTCTAAAATAACACTGGCCTGGAACATAATATTCATCCTGTAAATATATTTATGTAATATGTTAATAATAAATAAATATATTCAATTTTTAAAAGATACGTGTCCAGAAGCTCTTGAGAGTAAATATAAATGTGTAATCATATCGGTCGGTATATTATTCACTCCACATAAAATACAATGACAATGTTTTAATGAGAGACTCGCTCACTGCTGGGTACGTATCGATTTTTACGCGCGTGTCACGATAAAACTCGTGAAATGTGGGAGAACAAAGGAGATGAAACGTTGCAGAAATATAATTATCGAACAGAATACTTATTCTGATAATGAAGGAACATTTGTATATTTTCAAAATGAGCAAAAAATATGTATCAAAGATAATGCGGAAAAACAAAATAAAAAATTGAAAACTCTGCTAAAAAGTGGCTGAAATAATTACAGATAATTTTTTTCTAGGTACTTATTTTTTTAATCATTTTCAGTAAGAATAGCAGCTGGACGCCCAAATCTTAGACCTGGAAAATTCACTCGTTTTACGTTATTTACAATATTAACTATATAACCGTTAATTATACCGTATATTATATATATACTTTTATTTTAAATCTAGCGCACGTTAAACAAAAGTTTTCTAGTAAAAAGTTTCTTACATAAAGTAATATGAAACTAAGTATTTATGGCTTGTTTACAGTGAATTTTTAATTTATGTAAAAAATAATTTCTGTAAAATTATTTCGTGGGTAAATTTCACAAATTTATAAACCCAGTTATAACTCTTGCCAAGTTTTTGACTTGTTTTCCTTATAACTGAGTCATAAATCTTCGCGTCATACGTACCACAGCTAACTGTGATCAAAGGGACCATTTTTCATCGCCCATAACTTACTTGGAATATTATAATTTCCTCTCACAGACATAATACATATTTGTTTAAATATACTATTGAGATTTTAATGACATGAGATGAGGCTGTGTTTGGTCTAGGAAGTTGAATGGAAATTTTTTCTCTGTTATATTGAAAGATTCATTTATATACGGAAAACTAAATACATATATGAGATTTTACCTATTTACCTTGTTAATGTGCGGACTGGTGTTGGTAATACATAAGCGAACAATTTGTACAAATTAAATTAATCAACTAGCAAGATATACAGAAAAAATCTATGGATCGAAAAAATATTTAGATGCTACCGGCGATAGGCAACTAATTGATAGATTTTCACCGTATATCTTTCTAGTTGATTCATTTATTTTGTATTAAATACTACAGAACTTTGTTTTAGTAATGCAATTTCACAACAAAAATATGTTTTCTTTAATTGATCGATCAGGCACGAATGTTGATATATTCAGTATTGAATGAATTATTTTTTTTTGTAGCAACATTTCGTAGTAATCTGATCATATATATATTGAGGTCTTTGTTGGATTTAGCAAGAAGAATTTGTCTCATTATTGTCACACTAATTATTAGCACTAATATCTAAATACTAGATCTATTTATTTTATATGCGGGAATCTGGAGGTCTGTTCTTTATATAGTTCTATAATATATGTGAAAATAAAATAAATATTGTTTTACTTTTAAAATTAGCAATATTAACTTGGTGGTTAAGATTCATATTTTTTATTTTATTTATTATCTTAGTTTAATAACCACAATTGAGTTTAAAAAACATCTACCGGTTTCGGAAAACACCTTTTCCTTCTTCAGGATATGTCAAAACTAACAAAAAATATAGCATTGTTTTTCTATTTATCCAGAATCTATTTTTAAATTTAAAAAAAAAAAAAAACAACAATTATTTAATCTATTTTTAAAAAAATTTAAAAATAGATTCTGGATAAATAGAAAAACAATGCTATATTTTTAGTTAGTTTTGACATATCCTGAAGAAGGAAAAGGTGTTTTCCGAAACCGGTAGATGTTTTTTAAACTCAATTGTGGTTATTAAACTAAGATAATAAATAAAATAAAAATATTGTTTTTTTGATTATATTCGTTTAATTTACTTGAGACGCGTTTCGCCTTGAAAGGGCATTATCAATCTATCAATACAACTCAACGACTTGTATTTACATGTATAGTGGAGGACAGCTGTACAATTTTATTTACATGATATGAAAAGGATCAACACTATTCATTGGAAGTCTAAATATTTACATAAATTTTCGAATATTTTTATATCATAGATAATATCATTAGTATTGAAACAAAGTGGTTATTTATAATAATTACAAGCATTCAAAAATGTATGGAAATCCTTATGATTCTAATGAATAATGTTGTCCTTTTCATCTCATGTAAATGAATATAAATACAAGTTGTTGAGTTAAATTATTGGATTGATAATGCTCTTACAAGGCGGAACATATCTCAAGTAAATTAAACGAATACTGTTCCATTCCCTGTCCTCTTTCGTCCATCTAATAATCTATACCTGTCCCGCTCTGGCCGATTACTTGCATTTTTGCTGCCGGGACCAGTCTCCGATCATGCTTCGATAGCAAAGCGTTAAGTATTTCTCCTTCTGCCGCCCTATACTCATGCTGTGTGTAACTCTTGGACCATGCAGAGGAAGTGAATTCCAGACTTCGCAAGTGCGGTGATTGATATCTTGGTTCGGCATAATATACGTGCTCATCAACCGGAGGAGCAATCGACGCCCAACCAGATCTATCTGCCCTAATGTTCCTTCAGACTTTCATTTTGGGTTGCGTCAACTACTTAAAGTTATTCTAGATTACGGTCCACGGGATTTAATCCCACCAAGTAGACTTAACAAACTAGTGTTTTATTTTCTCATATGAGATTATGGAGACCTACAAACTTACCTTGGAGACAGTAAACAATTCTACAACCTTTGACTGATTTAAATTAAATTTTAAATTGTTACCTTTTTGAAATCTGCGCAAAATATAGGCACCCCCCTCCTGATATAAATATCCTCCACAATTCCTCTTCACAATATAATTTTCGAATACACCATCCATTTCAAACATTGCATAGAACCCTGCATAAAACATAAACATCTCCCTTACTCTTTCACCAACGCACCCCCTCCTCCTGATATAAATTGGTATTATATTATATTGGATACCATACATTAAAATTTTCGCATAATTACTCTTTTGGATCCTGCGAAAAATATAGGCAACCTTCGCGCTCTCTGGTCATTCCGCACGGTTCCTGCTATATGTTATGTGCGATATTATTTTAAATGCCATCCAAATTTTGTATTCTTGCACTCTAATATTCTGGAGGAAATGTAGTCATCCCCCCTATTTCATTCTTCACCTTAACCCACTATTTTATAAGGTTAATAAAACTAAATCCCGTACGATGCCGGGTAGGGACCGTTAGTACTTTATGTATTAACAAATTCTATATATAATACATTTTTATTGTTTGCATTTTATTGCATACACATAGTTTGATACAAAAAATTTAAATTAATACATTTAAGATTTTTTTTTAAATTACATACAGGGTGTCCCAAAAAAAAAATATATATTCTGTTTAACGGATCCCAATTTTATGATTTTCCTTTCTTTTCTGCTTGTAATTAATTTGAAAATAATGAGTGGACCAAGATTCACTTTTCAAAAATAGTAAATTAATTTAAATTGATATTGAAAGTATGGAAATATAGCAGAAGTACAAACATAATATCGCAGGGAGTTTCAGGCAGATCCACTTACGCGACTTACAATTAATCGGATAAAAGATAGGTTTGAAATGAATGGAACTATTCAGAATGTTTGTAAATAACGTTTTGAAAGACCATGAACATCAACTACCTTGACCAGTTAAGAAATAGTACTGAAAAGTTATTGCGAAACATACAAAAAAATTGTACGACAAACAAGTCTTGAAATTCGTATTATCAAATAAAGTGTCCATCGCATTTTAACACGTTGTAAATAGAAAATTTACATTCCAACAATGGTACATGCTATCGATGAAGAAGATCCGGATAGGATGAAGTACCTCCACACTATCATAGTGATGTAAGAGCATGTCTTGATGAGAATCTTCCGAACAGATGGCTTGAACGAAGATATACCATAGAATACCCTGCCCGTTTCCTAAACCTGATGCCACTCGACTTTTTATTGTAGTGATACCTTAAAAATAAAGTCTTTGCCAGAAAACCGACGACGCTGGATGAATTAAAAGTCGCAATCGAGCAAGAATGCACTACAACATAAAATTAAATGTTTATTGAAGTTTGTGAATCCAATAGCCCACCGTTATCAGCAGTGTATTGACCAGAACAGTAATAATTTTGAACATCTGTGGTAGGAAGAAAAGTTATATATTTTATTTCTATATTCTTTTACAATTTAAGTATTAATTATATGTGAATAAAAACTGAAGTTATAATCATTCAAACTGTGTATACATCTTTTGGAACTAACTGTATATATATTTTTATTTATTATCTTTGTTTTATTAACAACTGAATTGAGTTTAAACACATCTACCGGTTTTGAAAAATATTATTTTCTTCTTCAGGATGTCATAACTAACTAAAAATATATATCATTGTTTCTTCACCAGAATCTATTTTAAAAAAAACAATTATTTGAAAAATAAATTTAGTACCTAACTCAAATTGTTGCTTAATATAAATATAGTCGAATAATTTTAAGGAAAAATTTTTATGACATCCTGAAGAAGAAAATAGTATTTTTAGAAATCGGTAGATGTATTTAAACTCAATTCAGTGGTTAATAAAACAAAAATAATAAATAAAAAAATATGAATTTTAACCACAAAGTTAATATTGCTAATTTTAAAAGTACTAACTGTATATATTATTTATGCATCAAATTGTCTTTTTTTAATACATGCGCAATATATACTCATTGAAAACTAAATATATTTTTAGCATTCCTTTGGATTTTTGCTGTGGTAGGCATATCAGCAGTGCTTTTAAAAAAAAATCTACCGTATCACTCACAATCACCAGTTACGTGAAAATTTGCTTTATTATTATAATAAAAATAAATTGTTAGAATTACAATCATCCATAGTAATAATATTAAAATACACCCTTTGTGCTTGCCTAGAAGTGCGTTAATTTTAATAAGTGTATAAAATTATTGGGTTGGGCGGCATATTGTGCTAAGGGAGAAAACGTTAGCACCATGACCCGTAAGCAGGTGACAATAATGAAACCTTCCCTAAGGGTAGCGTAATATAATAAATAGGGGTTAAATCAAATTATCTCGAAGGTCTATTTTAAGTGTAAGTAAGTTTTGTCCTTTATAATGCTTATTCAACCTTTTTTGCTCACAATTATTGTGCAGCAATTAAAAATTAATGTCTTTGGATACAAACAAAACAACATTAAGGCAAATACGTTTCACGAAAAATAGTTATAAAAATATGCTTTTTTTTTAACAATATATTAAAAATAATTATTATATTTTGATAAGTAAACATTTTAGCTCGCCCCACTCTTCTTGCCAAAAATATTCGTACTAGAGTAATTTCAGAAAAATATGTAACGCACATGTGACTAAACAATATACGTCATACTCGTCGCTGTATAAACGATTTTGATTTAATTAAAATATGTTCTTTTACGCTGTCAGGTAAATGGTAAAGAAACACATACCAGTAAATGAATAGAAATGAAATAAAGTGTACATATAGGAGAGGGGTTTAAAACATCAGTTGCGGGACACGAGGTATTCGACACATATTCTTTTATAGATAAATTTTTCGATAGTTTATGACACATTTATGCAACAGAAAAAGTATTTACTCTCAAAAGATAAATCTTTGTGTAAATAAGACATATTATTTACATTAATGCATATTATATTGTCAGCGATTAAATTGTCATCCCCATCAAGTCCAATGCAAAAAAGTAAATAAATACAATTTAATTATTTATTTCCTTTACAGTAAACTATACACCTAATGCACGCACACATAAATGCGATGTTTATACATAACGTAAACAAGAGCACTAATAATTGTAGGTACTCACTCGATTTTTTATCGTAAAAAATATAAATTTTAGAAAGAAATAGTCATTTATGTATATCATCATAATTTTTATATTACTTATATAAATGTTATTCAAATAATAAGAATGTATAGTGTACCATAGCGAAGTGGAACATATCATAACGGAAAACTAATTTAATTAATCCTAAGTCAGTTTTATGTGCGATTTGATTCGCGGAACATTTCTCTTCATAGGAAGCACCGAAAGCAGTAACTACAATCTTGTATGGCAGTGCGTGAATATTTCTGGTTTTCACATCTTGACAAAATCTAAATCGACAAAATCAAAATCTAAATGTCTTATCTTTCAATAGTATGGAGCATCGTCAATAATATAGGTGATGGTTTGCATGACACGAACCTTCGCTTAGCCATCTACACCCCAATTATATCTATTAGATTTATTATTTTGGGGTCAAATAAGAAACCTTCGTTTCTTATGAGGTCATTTTAAAACATGAATTACAAATAAAATAATGCCGTCTTAGTGAAAAAAAAATCGATGCAATAAACGATGCAAATTTTCGTCCAGTTTGAAGAATTTTATTTATATTCTGGTCAAAGTAAGAAAATATATGAAAATTGATTAATAAACTTTTCAGGCGTATTCTGTAATATTCGTAGAGTATATATATAAAGTATAGGCGTATAATATGTTAAAAACATTCACAGATCAAGAACATTGCTTTAAATAATTTCAAAAATAATTTAATTTTTATTAGTGACTCCTATGCTGTTTCAGGAAAATTAATATCAAATTTAGTTCATAAATGGAGATAGTGTAGCTGTAGTCAAGGTATATTTCCACATAGCAACATAAATACAACTTCCAAATAATTTGATAGATATGGAGATTGATTAATGGGAGAGAATGGTGAACGTTATATTTGTATAAAGTGATCAATTTAACCAGCCGAAAACATCGTAAGCCCTATAATTACCCGTACTTCTATATTTTTCCATTAAATATAATACAAATAGTTTCGTCTTTATGAGATATCTATAATTTGTTTAATAATAGTGTGTTTGTATGTGAAAATCCAGTAACTGTGTGTTCTTGGACATATTCAAATATTTCTAATTTTATTTCCGTTATGATGTATGCCGTGCTGTTAATGATGTATTTAGGTACAGAACTTTACTTGCTAATAATAAAACAACAAGATTTAGTGTTTAAAAAAAACATTATTCCTATATCTAACATATATAATTATAATTATATATAATTGTTCAAATTTGTCATTCAAATTTGAAGTATAAATTTGTTAAGCGAAGATTTAATATTTGATAGTACGAAGACAATACAAAGCTTTATTAATCAATCAAAAGCAATACATAAATTAAATGTATTGATCGTAGAAACTACAAATATTAATTATTAAACATTGTTAACGGTTTTAATATGCCAATTACGAATAATCTGAAATTATTTAAGTGGTAAGTGAACGAAGAGAAACGTAATAAACCACGCTTTCACAAGGGGTAGGTTTTGCTACATAGCTAGTAGGTACAGGGATGTCAATTCAAAGAGAGTTTTTTTTATTGTTGTTAATTTATTCATACTTGAATTGTAGTTAGATTTCTTAAATTATTTTATTTTCAATATTAAATATTCGCATAATTTTGTGGTGTAGCACGCACTCTCGTGATTTTATTTTGCGGTCTTTACAATTAGTCAGTATTGCGAACCACAAAGCAAATCACGAATACATTTAAAAATATTTATTTTCAATATTTTACTATGTCCAAGAACACAAAATTACTGGATTTTTACCTACAAAGGCAAAGTTGACAAATATAAGATATCTCACAGAGACAAAGATATTTTTTATTATATTAAATTAAAAATATATGAAAGTATGTGGTAATTACAACTTGTTCAAAAAATAGGAAAATTAATTAACAAATTTGGTCCATAGATGGCGATGGTGGTGTGCATAGATGGCGATGGTGGAAGTGTTACTCGAAGTGAGTCCACATAGTAACATATAAACTACTTTCAAAAATTTGTTAAATGTGGAGATTGAGGGGTGAGAATTGGTGAAACCAGCTGAAGACAGGTCGTAAGCCCTGTAATTACTCCATACTTCCATATATTTTCCATTAAATGTAATAAAAAATAGCTTTATATCTATGAAATATCTGACATTTGTTTAATAACAGTGACTTTGTAGGTAAAAATCCAGTAATTGTGTGTTCTTGGACATAATCAAATATTGCAAATATATATTTTAATTTTTTCACGTTTTTAGTTTGGGGTACTATTCAGATCGGTAAGATCATCTGAAAATGGCGTATTCATGAAGGCATATTTTACAAGTAATTAAAAAATATAATTGCCTACCCCTGTTTACAGACCGCGTTTCTGTGAAGGAACAGTAATGAAACAGTATTAGTCAGAAATGCTTTGAGGTTTGAAGGGGATGAAGCCACGTTTATTTCAGAAGGCTGTATAGAATTAACCCTTATACGTAGTAAGTGATAACATTAACCCTGCGCCTCATGGACAATTTGACGAAAACCGAATGGTATATTATTACATGTCGTCGAAATATTCGGCAGGTAGACCCTTTGTTTTTTTTTATTTACAACTCTGTTTACAGTGTACATAGTTAATAATATTGTCTATGTATTATTTCAGATGTTAAGATACTTTGTATGATTCTAATCATGTAATTTTTTTTTTATTCTATTATGTTTGAAAAAAGATAAACAAAACATTAAAAATTTCTGCTAATTAAAATAATTGAAATAAACTATCATATTTTTCAGTAAATTAATTTCATTAGATAAAAAAAAAAATTCTGTGTGTATGGAAATATTTATTGCAGAAAAATAGTAATTTTAGCACGAGTATTATTTATTTCCTGTCATAGGTACTAGATACTTTTACGTAAGAAATATTTTTATATTAATTGAATTGAAAGTTTACTGATATTTAAAATAATTGAAACATCTTTGAAAAAATAAATCAATCAGAAAGATATACAGAAAAAATCTATTAAAAAAATGTTTTCTCCTTGATATATAAGCTGTATGAATGTTTACAAATTTAATAAAATTGATTAATTAATTTAATTCTGGCTTATCCTATCGGCTTTTAATCAGAGGTATTTGAGATACTCCGTTATATAAGGTATATTGATTTTAAAAATAGAATAATAGATTAGACATACGTCGTAACGGAAATAAAATTAGCAATATTTTAATATGTCCAAGAACGCACAATTACTGGAGTTTTACGTACAAAGGTACTGTTATTAAATAAATAATAGATATTCCATAGAGAGGGAGCTATTTTTAAAAAGAAAATTACATGGCTTACGACCTGTATTCGGCTTATGATCACTTTATATAAATATATCCTTTGAAAGTTGTATATATTGTATATAAAAATTTCATATATGTGGAGATTGATGGGTGAGAATGTTGAACGGTATTTATATAAAGTGATCACTTAAACCAGCTGAAGACAGGTCGTAAGTCCTGTAATTATCCGTACTTCCATATGTTTTCCATTACAAAATATAATTAAAAATAGCTTCATCTCTATGGGATATCTATTAGTTGTTTAATAAATTAATACTTTCATACCTATTTTATCGAGCTTTACTTCTAGATAAGAACATTTTTGAGTGATTTTAAATATGTATTTTGTTTTATTATTTAATAGTTTTAAAATCACTATATACTAAATTTTAGTCTTTGTTTGTATATTGTTCTACTATCTTTGTAAAATTAATTGTGTTAAAATACTCCGGTTATAAAAATTTACTGGATGTTTTGGCGCCACCCAGTACTGGCAAAAACAGATGTGTTAATAAAGTAAGATACGTAGTTTTTCTGGGAGTGTGAATGATAATTCGTCCTCAAGTCGGCTTACCATTCGCGTTTGTGTTTCAGGATTCTTTGGTAAACGTTGGCTTACTGATCCGAAGAGAATAAAGATGTTCAAACAATAGCGGCAGAGCAATTGAAATAATCCGTACTTACAAAATTATTTAACTGAATTTTACAAAAGTAAATAATGTCTTTGAAGTACCTTTCTATTTACGTATTCATACATTATATTATTACTTTAGTATAAATCAGTTTTTTTACTTAAATAAGTAGTATATTTGAAATTATGTACCTATATTGTGAATACCATCTTTCAATCACAAGATTTTTCATTTAAAGAGAGGCATTAAAAAGGCCAGATAAAAAATGTGTTGAAGTACCCTCCTATTGATTTAATCAGACATTATATTATTTTTTTAGTATATATCAGTTTGGTAAATATAGTATTTTTACTTAAAAAAATATTATATTTGAATTTATCGAATATACTAAGATAATTACGAAATATTGTTATAACCACATATACCTACTAAATGTACATCATTAGTACCCTTAAATAATTACACAGCCTCTGCATATTCAGAACTAGAGTGAATTCTTATAATTCTGATTGGCGTTTCATAATTAGCTAGTAACCTATTTGAATCATGTATTGTTTTATGAACATGAAAATCCAGCCATTGCCCTAGTTACACAAATCAGTAATAAGAACAGAAGCCTATCCTTAGAAACAATAAAATCATTGTTAGGCTGAACATTTGAAAAGCTGACGCCAACTTTTACAGATTAATACTAATTGTGGTGTAATTTCAGTCGCCTGCCCAAATCAAGACATTTTCATCTAGTGAATGTATTTTTTTAAAATCATAATGGCAGTCATTATTATTTAGGCATTTGCATTATTTAAGAGTTAAAATATTTAATGATTCCGGTGTTCATAAACTTACTTATAAAGATTGTACTGTTTTCTATATTGGTAAAACAGGTTGAAACTTTAACATAAAATAATCAAAGAGCTTTTAAGATGTTTAAGCAATCATGATTTTTCAGAATGTTTAAATTATTTATTAGAAAACCGTCATACTTTTGATAAAAATTTGGGATTGTCTGTTTTATATATGAACAATATCGGTCTTAAACTGAATAATTTAGAATCATTAGTAAAGCGTATAAAATTAAACCGTCCAACTCACTATGTCAACTCACTGTGTTAGTGTAACATAATCGGTTAATGCATATTCCATAATTGGAAGAAATCCAGGATTGAATCCAGTAGGTAAAAACAATATTTTTTCGATAAATTATTTTATATTTTATATCTTTTTAATTATTAGATTTAATTTATATTAAAAATATAACACATATATTATATCTTTTTAATTATTAGATATAATTTGTATTAAAAATATGACAAATATAAAAAATTATAACTTCACAATAAAAATATGTTCTCTTTAAAAGTGTTATACATTAGTTTTGAGATTTTTATTTATTTATTTATTAGACATTATTGCCATATATGTTTTTGTTGTAGTAGAGGTGAATATAAAATATTATAATATGATAAACATAAGATACAATTATATTGCAATTATTATATTGCAATTAAGTACGATACTCGTAGTTTATTGCGTGGTATGGAGTAGACTCCATCTCTGATATATACAGAATTGTCCTGCCTACTTTACTAGACTGCTGTTTGTGTTAAGGTAGACAGTTTTTTTTTGTGCTGTAGTGGTGTTATTTAATTCAAATTAAAAAGATAAAGGTTCGACAAGAATAAAAAAAAATAGAGAAAAACAAAATGTAATGCGAGTGTTGTAAAACTAAAGTGAATAATGAAAATGAAAAGTTTAAATGTTTATTGTGATTATGTTGGAATATTGGAAAGCGATAATTCTGATTATCTACCTAAATGAATCATATATTGGGTTCATATTTGTGTAATCTAATTGGGAATGGATGACTTCCAGTCGGTGTTGAGTGTGCTGTAGAGTTTCGGAGCTAAGAACATGTAGAAACGTTGATAAAATGTCGTTGTTGCTCTCGGAATTGGTGAGTAGATGTTTGTTCGATTGCTATCGTGTTTAAAAATATACTTGATCTAAACCATAAAAATCGTCTTCGTTAGTAAAATATTGTAAGCGATATTATATCGGGAAATTTTATTAAATTATTAACCGTGTAAGTATGAGTTCTTAAATTGTAAGTGGTGTTTAGTTTATAGGGGATAACCACCTAGAAATTATCAGTTTGTGAAGATTATATATGTATTCATTGGATCAGAAGGATTATGTTTGTGGAATGATAAACTGCCTCCACATCAGTTTATCATTCGTGTTTGTATATTTTTGTATTCGTCTTGGTTGACTTGTTAGATGGCATGAGCAATGGGAATAAGGTACTTACATAAGGTGCACTGACTTTATTGTATTTACATTTATATTAAAAGAGTTACGTGGGTAGTGTCATGTGGCTAAACGCAAGTATATAGGTTGAAGTAAAATGCTGAAGGTACAAGCTCGGCTAAGAAGTAAAATAGTTCAGCAGAAGCACTTCTTCTCACTCAACGCGCTGTTATGGCGGCACGTGGAGTTGATCGTTGGTTTTCGCCAATGTCGAATGTCGCTGTGTCCACTCACCAAAGTTTCGTAGTACACTATCAAGTTGTTGGGCAAAATAGGACAATAAAACCATGAAAAGAAAAACAAGAAATAAGCTATATTCAACACTGGACGTAAATCTACAAAAAAAGATTATAAAATGAAAGGGTACTATAAAATTATTTTAAATGCACTATAATAATGACGAATTTTTTTAGATTTTTACGACCATTTTCTGTGATATTCTACCCGGCTAACGTGTTAGATCATATTACAAGATCTATCATAGGATTTATTTATAGTGTTAATTTGGTTTATATTAATAAATATTCTATTATTAAGGAGAACATATTCTTATTGTGAAGTTGTAAATATTCAGAACAGACGGTCTGTGATATTTTAAATACTAATTAAATGTATTAATTAGAGAGATATAAATCAATTTTATTTATTGTTGAATGGTATTTAAGATTCCGTGAAAACAAAGTAGAGGGCTTTCAAGTAATAAAACGATAGATATATTAATTTGAAGTGTAATATATAGGTTAAAAAATTTGTCGTCCAAAGTACTGTCGCTGTAGCATAGTTGGATAATTCACCTTCCCCAGTTTGGAAAAAGATCCAGGATCGAATTCTGGTAGCGCAACAACAAGACTTTTCGATAAAATTAATTTTATATGTATATTTTTCTAATTAATACATTTAATTAGTATTAATGTTTTATTTTTTCATTAAAATTGATGAATATTTATAAAATTTTGCTTATGGTATTCACATTGTGAACGATTTGAATTAGTATTTTTGAATTGTTAATAAAAAAATAATTATAATGAAAAACCTTATATCACTGATTCTATAAGAGTGCCTTACTAGTAGATGCGCGTATGCAGTTAAGACTATTAAAATTAACCATATATCAAAGAATTGTTGCAAATTTTTTAGAAATATATTTATATCTCTAAACTGTTAAAAAGATGGTCTATCGCATATGCATGCTGCATTATCTTCAACTATTTATTTGTACCTGCCACAAAATATAGTGCATGAAGAAGTACTCGGTGGACTAGAAAAGTCTTGAAATAATTCTCCAGCGCAATCGTTCAAATTCACAAAGTGAATTTCAAATATACAACCATTTAGATTTGAACACTTTTAATTAAAACTTGTTCATAGCGCAGCCGGTTAACTTAGCAGCTTTTCAAAGTAGCTGAGAACTGGAAAAACTCCGCTTTTCTAATTAATTATCAATATGCACTCAGGATCTTTTACCAAAATGCATCATAATTTTTCTTTTACAGCATCAGATGATGGAAACCTTACGATAATATATCAAGTTTTACTTTTAACATAGGTTCTACTTTTGCAAGTGTCCCAAACGTCTTTTCCATATTAAAAATTATATTATAAAATAATGGATGGGTTTAATAAAAAAAATATTATTTTACAGTACAGTCTCTGGAAATTTATTTCTTATAAATTATGTTTTTCAAATGTAATTCGTTATTTCCCACTCTTCTAAACGGGAGGTAAAATTTTTGAAAACGCCTCGGCACGTATTTTCCATGATCACTCCATTTTTTTCTCGGATATTTTCTTTTAATTGGTTCAGAGAGGGAGGATTGTTACTATGTGCCTTTGATTTAAGGTAGCCCCATAGTAAAATGTTCATTGGTGTCAAAGCGAGGCCACGTAGAGGCCAGTTTATGTCACCTCGTTGGGATATCAATATTCTAGGAAAAATTTCACGAACAACTGGTAAGGATACGTTCATCGATCGGCATACCCCCCCACTTTACATTTTTACTCGTCACATTGGTGCAGCGAATGAACCAAAATGAAAAAGACTTTTGGATCACACAGTAAAAAAATAAATGTAAAAAATTCACAAGTTAATTTCAAATTAACGATTTATCAATTTGCATTTTAACATAGCGGGTTCCCCAGTAAAACTTTTCACGAAAATTGCATCGGAAACAGCGCGTTAGAAAATTTTATAATTATCTTTTTTATCTTTACCGGTACCGTAATCGATTACCAGGCGCCTCAAAGACTTATTTGAAAACTAAAAAGCATTTGAGGGCACCCAGTATCAATCCAGCTTCCGCGCACATGATAAGCGAGCTCTTTGCCATATTTCTATTGGCCCATTATACTGTGGTGTCAAATTCTCATATAAATGTATAATGCTGATTTTTTGGTCTTAGAAATTAACGCACTGATTTATATTTCGATATGATTTAATATTTATTAATTCTTAATATCCTAGTTAATTCTCATATTTAATTCATTCAAATATATAATAATTACATATGATTAATTTTGTACTAAGCATAATTATTAGATAGCGTAAAAATAAAAAGCTTAAGACATTTGTAAACGTCTATTTTCATGTCTCATTTGCATCCATCGGCAGTGCAGTGATTAGTGTCACGCAGGATACCGAGGTTCGGATCTCCACCAGAAGATTTTTATTTCAATTTTATATATTTAACTGAATTTACAAATATTTTTCAAACCAGAAAATTTATTCTATGCAGTAATTGTATGGTACATGTGACGTGTCTATATTTGTATCATCGTAACGATGTATTTTTAAGAATCGCAAACAAAAAAAAAAAAAAAACCTGATTTAATGTCATTTAATTGTAAAATTAATTATGTTAAACTCTCTGCTTATAAAAATTCTGACACATTTATGTGTTCTAAAATTATTTTTGATTGTCTTCATATTTTTTAAATAGAAGAAATACATTAATTTACAAAAAATCTAACAATTTTTAGTGATACTACAGAAAATGATCACACCCAACACTGTGATTAAAAATTTTCTCTTTAACTAAAGCACCGTAATCTATTATTTCCCCTGAAACCAAGTTACTAGCCTTACAAAAAAAAATAGACCTCATCAACAAAGAGAGTTAAAAAATAATTAAAGAGGATAAAGATTTCAGTTGCAGAGAAAAATGAATTTGCTTGAGGTAGGGCCATCTAATGGGTTGGGATTTTCATCCCCTGGTTTTTTCGGGCTTAGCTACGGCTTTAGTTCACACTTTCAATGTAGTGGGAAGGCTTCTTTTTTCTCAGCTTTTAAGGGGTATAGTATTTTATTCAAAGGTTCACTGTGCAATTAACACACTGGAGGAAGCTTAACTTTTCGAGTTTTTTGTGCCAGCAATGTACTTTTTCCATCGCTGCATTTAGTGAATGCTGAATACAGCGAGGAAGTATTTATATCCAAGATAAAAGAGCTGGTTTGACTGAATAATGCAGTTGGAAATTAATATTCATTAAAATTATATCTTTTGACTAACTATTTCTCCACTTTAACGTTCCAAATGTATAGAATGGATGAAATAATGATTGAATAGTATACATAATTTAAATAATTACTGAATAAAGATGATTTTAATATTTTTACATTAATAATTTATTAAAGTATAAAATCAATGTATATCATAATCTTCTTCTTTTTTTAGGGCCCTGATTTTCAGAAAACTTTCCCTGCATTACGAATCTCAAATACCTTTAAGTCATATATTCACTAGGAGATGCCAGAAATTAAATCAATTCATTTTTATAAAAGGTGATAACTTTTAAATTTGGAATGATAGATGTATCAATTTGAAAAAAACTGAAGTATAAAAGTTTGAAAATTTGTCGTCAAGTTACTATGTTGGTATGGTGTAATCGGTTAATGCATTTCTCCGCATAGGAAAGAATTCTGGTTCGAATCCCGGTAACAACAAAAATATTTTTCCATAAATTCAATTTTCCTGTGTATCTTTCTAATTAATATATTTAATTTTTATTGTAATGAAAAAAAATACTGATAATATTTTATTTTATTCATAAGAGTATCGATTTATTTTTTAGGTAAGAGGTTTGCTTGCTTGATGACTAGCGGGGTAGTCTATAAGTCTGTGAGTATAATGAAAACGATGTTTCGAAGTCTCAAGTCGAAGGAGAATATACACTAGAACATATGGAATTAATTAACCAAATATAATTTAAATTACTAAGTATCTAATACTGTGATCCCTTCAATTATAGCAATTTATCACTTTCATTTCAGGGAAAATAATACAGGTGTACTAGGATAACCATGTAGACAGAGACAATACGCATGTATTACACCGAAGATGTACAATAAATGATGTTCAAGATATAGATGTCTCACAGAGACGAAGCTATTATTTTTACATGAGAAGTATGGAAGTCTTGGGCATTACAGAGCAATCCCCCAGGGGAAAAAGCTCAGTAATTAGTTCCTACAAAGATTTGAACATACTCAAAATATTTTAAATGATGTTTAATATTTGTGCACATAAGTCGTTTACTTTCAAACCTCTCTATAATCAAAAATGAAAAAAATGTATATTTGAATGCAGCTTTACTAGAAAAAATATATACTTGCGATTGGTTCAAATACTGTACCACAAATAATAATTCAAGTAAAAGAATAAACAAAAACAAGTTTATGTTTCATGTCAAAACCTTCTATAATTGACTACTTAACCTCCAAACGGCTCAATAATGAATCTGGATAATAGTTATCAGACATATTCTACTGGCTTGTATAAAAAAAATCAAATAATGTGAGTTTCAAACACCTCTGAAAACGGTATAAAGTGGCATTAAATTTTGTAATTTCTCAAAATCGACAACATATTTGTATTTATTTTTTGCATTTTCTGTAGTATTGATACATACACCGTATCTTCAAAATATCTATCGAAGCATTTAGATGAAAATTCTATTTTTAAATAATTTTCTTGATTTCTAGATTTTGTTAAAAATCTATTATAGAGTGGTTTAGAATTAAATGACTTGTATAATAATATATAAAACACACTCTAGACATGGGTACGACGTGTATTGTTGCATTTTCGTCTCCGCCTTCCCCGTCATGCTTAACCCACCGGTATGAAATAAATTATTGACCCTATCATGCAGTCTGATTCATCTCCGATGCAATTTTATATGATATATATCATTGTGTGTGATATTAAGGCTCGGATCGTGGAGTGTGTGTGTCAGCTTTTTTTACTGTTTTGTTTTCTGCATATTATTTCGTTGGTCACCGGGCTTGTTTTTATGATGTCATAGCATAATACTATCGGCCTTTTACTCTTACTGGTTGCGAAAAGTCACTATTATGAATCAATGGCGTTGGAGTAAAAAAACAAGTGCGAATCATATCGTTAGTCCTTGGAAGAAACTTCATGGAGATCTGAAAGGAGAAACTGTCGTCCTCGCAGGTGAGTCAAGCTTCTCATCCAAAATTCATTCCAATCCTATAGCCTGTATTCCTTTTTATCCACCCACTTATTTCGGTCCTATAAACCGGAATATTCTACCCAAAACTGGGTCGAATAGATACGAGATGAAATAACTGTTTAAAAACGGAAGTTTGTGTGAACTTTATATTTTTATCAGGTATAATAGGCACATCCATTTATTTTATTTTATTTATTATCAATATATTTTACATTTTACAATATTTTAAGTATGTTCAAATCTTTGCAGGAACCAATTAATGGGATTTTATTCTCTGGAGGATTGTCATCAATATATAGATGTCTCACATAGACGAAGCTAGTATTTTACATAAAGGATATAGCCCCATACTTAAAAAAATAGTCTCAGCAACTACTATACTGTTAAATGAGAATGAATATCTTTTTTTTTTTAATTCATAGATAGCGACATCATAGTTGGTAATAAATAATTGAAATGTTCCAACATTATAATATATATACAACTTCCAAAATTTTGGATATGTTTGGAACGTTACATTGTGTAAAGTGATCACTTTAGCCAGCCGATGACAGGTCATAAACTCCATAATGCCCAAGAATTCCATACTTCCCATAGCTTCGTCTCTGTGAGACATCTATATATTATATATTTTTATGTATCCTTTTTATATGTCGTCGTATCATTTCATGTTAGCTGTACGTTTTATATTGTATTGTATGTATTACATTTACATAGAAATATGGTAAAATATTATTTAAATTAAAAAATATTATACTACAATATTTAAAATACAAATTATATGCTAATTAAAGATTACAAAACCATGTGCATACTGGCACCCTGGAATTTGCAAATAATAATTTTTATACATTAATGCATTCAAATAAATAATTTTAAAAGATCTTATAAAACTTTAATGAATTAATCGAAAATTTGAGTATTATTATTATTATTATAGTATCGACTTATTAGTTTTTTCGTTATTAAGCGTACATACGTGAATATGGAGATATTAATAGACAAATGCAAAATATAATATAACAGATGACATTTTGTTCTGTAGATACATTTTTCAAATAAAAAACAAACAGCTCCATTTCCATTGTCAGAAATTGAAAATTCAAACACTGTAATGCCGCTGCAATCATTTTATTTTTCAAGGAAACCGTTCTGTATACCTAGGCATTCTGTACCCTTGAAAGCGGGTTTTGAAACTTTATTTATTTAAATTTAAAATCGCAATATCATTCTGTGTGTTGCGCTAAAAGAAATCGATACATTCCATTAAATTAATGTGTAGATTTCATTTAAAATAAACCAATTAGGTAGATATGTGATCCGTTTATTCTGAAGGTACGTTTTTCAAATTGGAAATAAACAACTCCGTATCTATTGTCTGAAATTTGAAAATACTATAATGTTACTCTACTGCTTATAAATAGGTAATTATTTTATTTATTCGTCCTATGGAACCGAAACCGTCCTGTGGACGTCTATTGTGCCCATTCTAGAACGTGTTTTACGTTTTTTTTTTTTTTAATATCACTTACGACCCGGTGGGTTAAAACAAAACACGTCCGGCGGTGGTGAGTCATCACCCACCTCAAGTTTTCTGTTTTTCAACCGTTTTGTGGAAGATTTTTTTATAGATATTTAATTTTAAATATTATTTATTGAAATGGCATAATGTACCGTAATGTTTCTGCTAAAAAAGTAAAGTTAAAAATCAAGAAATATAACGAATAATGTTCATATTCTCACGCATCAACAGACGCCCTACCCAGCCAAAATACAAACATCCACTGAGCATGTGATCTTTTCGTCGGAACCCGAGCAGGTAGTGTTATAAAACTTTCAGGTAGGCGCAACGCCCCTCAAATAATTATATTACTGGCATTGTGAAAACAAATACATGGACGCATACTGGTATCTTTTGTCTACCCGCTCAAAATTTTGACAATATATGTTTTGACGTAAGCGCTGAGATTCAATCCGACAATTAGGTCAGTTTTTGAGCGTTTTTATACATTTTTATCAATAACTCATTTGAATCTCGTCCGATAACATTTATTTGTATCTCAAAATATTTGAAAATATTTAATAAAAAATTAGCTAGCGGAAAACAGCATTAAATAAATATTTGTAGCGTAATTAATATTTTTACAAACACCTCGGGTCAAATCTGATCCCCCACCGTAGAGTATGTGTTAACTACTACACCAACAAACTATGCTACTTTACTTAAATAGATTAGATTTTATATGCGAGTACATTTATAAAATACTTTTGTCCTCTCCAGAGATATTAAATGATTGGTTTTTATTATTGTTCCTAGAATAACATAATGATGTTGTTGGGTTTTAAATTATCGTACAGCCAATTGGGGAATTCAAATAATAATATTGAACCAATTTCACTATTTTATGAAATGAAATATAATATATAATACAGTTTGAATTTTCTTCTTCTTTCTGTAGCAATAGATTTTGTATATATCCGTACAAACCTTCTGTGTGCAGTTTTCTGGGCTAATCTGATATTTTTGGCCAATGTTTCGGATCCTATTGCAGGGTCAAGGCCCGTCCACTTCAAGAATGATGTTGATGGGCCTTGCAATTGGGTTAGCCCAGAACGGCCGTAAAAAACTTACGAACATCTATGCAAACATCCGTACAAAATGATTGGTTTTCAGAAGTTTAATGAACATGACTTATGCGCGAAATGACCTAATGGCACGTTGTAAGATATCCTTCAAAATGTTCCTACGAACACTGTTCTGCTCATTAATAATGAATCCCTTTTATGAATTTTTTGTCCAGAACTATATGAATTCTGAGGTCTACATATGTGCCCATTATTATGAGTGGTTAAGTCATGTTTCATTAGTGGTCTAAGTCATGTTTCTTTCATTTCGAGATATTTAAAAGTTTTCGATTGAATTGATTAAATAATATTTTTATACGACACAACATAATGTTTCAAAATATATTTAGTCTATTAGTTCTATAAGTAATTTCGACAAATAAATTTTGCACGTATCTTACAAGGAAATAGAAAAAATTATTGTTGGAATGATTTAATCTATTATCAAAATAAATACTAGCGGAATACCGTTGAGCGTCGTAATGATATACTAAATATAACGCTTCAAATTTTTCAAAATTGTTCATATTATGTTAGTTTATAACAATAAGATGCGAAATAATTGATAAACTCATTTTTTACAATGGGCAAATTTGTAGATGGACCAAGAACCATTTTGATAAACTGAACATGCCAAGTACTACCGGGTTTTAAAAAACTGCAGATATGTTTCATGAATAAGGACTACTATCTAGAAAAAATAATGTTTAAAACCTACTGATTAAATGTATTACACGCAATTTTAGATTACGATACAAAATTTTGAATACCATTTAGGTACCTACTAGTAATTTATTTTTATATTAAAATTAGGGAAGTTTTTCTGCCAGAAATGTATAAAAGGAATGTGATAATAGGAGGTCAAAATTAGTTTTTGATTTAAACAACTCAATGGTTTCACGCGCAGTGTGACAGGTTGCGCCATCCTGCTGGAACTACATGTCTTCATGATCCAAATCAATCAACTATGGTCAAAATATGTCAGTTATCATTATTATGTATAAAGATCGGTGACTATTGAATCCAGAATCGAACCGGTTTTCTCAATTTGTTTAATTAATCTTCGAATTGATGACTCATTTGGACCATTATTGCGACCGAAAATTATAATTTAGCACATTCTTTCCCATTTTAATGAGTTTTAACTATAAAATGCGTTGTTTTTCATGTAGCGTTGTTCCATATTTATTAATCGCATAATTGACAGATGATGGCACATATGAAACTTTGAAAGTTGCCAACCTTATAAAAGAAAAATGACGCGAAATTTAAATCTGGCGCACTTACCGGGGCACCTATTATTTTCGTTATATTCAAGCTTATATGGTTGGTACATACTATATATCTATATGTATGATTGTATCCACTGTAATTAAATTTTTACTTGCTTACTTACCATCAAATCGTTTCCCCGCGGAGATTGGCAGAGAAGATAGAACGCCACACTTTTCTGTCCTTACACACAATTCTCACATCATTCACACGTCTTCTCATACAAGCTCATCGTTTATTGAGGCTTTTAACAGAACCATCTTTCTTTACACGGTTTATCTGGTCGTGCCGAGTCCTTTATTACTGGTGCCATTAACACTTGCGTCACGCGTCTTTCGTACCATTCTCTCATCAATCATCCGTTCTATATGACCAAACCACTTAAGTGATCATTTCTTAATCTTACTTACTATTCTAAAATCAGCGTTACATTCTCTCCGTATTTTTTCATTATATACTCTGCCATAAATGAATCTGTCACACAAACGCTTAATCTTATTTCCACTCCGTTCAGTCTACTTGCCTTCCTCTTTTGCCAGCTCTAGATATCACTTTCATACATAAGTGTAGGTACCAGGACTTTATTGGGTACCGGTAGTCTTGCTTTGGTTGACAATTTCCAATTAGATATTATTCCATTCAAAGCGCCATTGACTTTGCTTCTTTCGATATCTTTCTCTGCCTTTCTGTTTCCATCAAACATTCTTTCCAATTACACGTAATCATTTACTTGTTCCAAACATCCATTACATACAAGTATTTTGTACGTTATCTTGCTTTCTTCCTTCTTAAATAAATAAATATAATAATATTTATTAAATTCTCTACTAGAAGGCTAGGATTACAATTCCCTGCCTTTGGGTACATAAAATAAATACATTTTATGTGTTTTATAGAAGCCCTTTATTACAGCCGAATCCTTTTGCTGCCAGGAGCCTGTCTCAGCGTCTGTACGTCTGCGGACTGCATAATTCTTCACTTTATATCCCTCTGACTGCGTTGCTCTAACAAGGAGACTCGTCTTTGTGTTTGTTCCGATAAGCTCTGTAGATTTTTCAACAGTACAGTGGCGGTAATGACAAAAGAAGTGCTGATCGAAAATCGAAGATGTCGCTTTTCGTGGATAAAATCCACGGCACTTTTCATTATTCTTATACAGTAACTCCAGATGCATTTATAAAGCACTCTTTAAAAATCCCTACTTCGAATTTATTTCGTCGTTTGCTTTTGCAGAGTCGAGAGGAAATTCGTAAATCAACGGGTGCGGAACTATTACAATACATTATTTGGAAAATAACTCTAATGCAATTCAAACACATGTAATGTATCTAATTTGTAAGTTTTTTCTAAAGAATTTAAATAAATTGAATGGAAGTCTGAGCGGTGATTTTCTTGAGCAATGACGAATAAATATTAGTGATTGTTCGTTGGTGACACTCAGTATATTAATATTATAAGAATGCGCACTTTAAAGTAGTAAAAATACACAATATATATATATATATAGGGTAATTTAAAACGCGATATTAGTTTACATTACATTACAAAACTAATATTGCGATCTAAATTACCCTGTCAGATTATTCTAGATTATTTTGTCTTGAACAACAGTATATTTTGCAATACGCGCGATCTTCATAGTGGTTGGGTCCGTTCTTTTCTATGGTGTACTCGTATTTGGAGATCTTGCCGGACGATCGAATTTGACAAATCCTTCTCAACAGCAGTGCCTGGTGGCACAGATTTCGACTGCCGCCTGATGGCGGGCGGGCCGGTATTAAGAATTAAAAGGTTACAAGGGTGAGTACTTAATTGGCTATTCAATCATTAGTGCACTGTAATTCTTATATTTTTTTTGTACTTAATAGCATGATAAAAAATCTTTCCAGAAATTAGATATTTCCTTTCTCCACTTAGGTAAAAGTAATATGATCCGCTGACATTGATGTTACGGAGCGTGTTTCTTTGCGATTAAAGATTAATGCTAATCATTTCTTGGCGACGGATGATCCATAGGGTGGATCCCGGGTGCATCAGACATTGGTGTAGCAGAGGATTGCGAATCGGACCAAAACGAAATGGCGACGACGGTCGCGTTAACTGATCCTTACATACCTGATTCCACGTTAACTGATCCTTACATATCTCATGTAATATTATCGCAAGCCTATGCTAAAAGAAGTTATTATTTTATTCTTGTATTTTATGGTTCTAATTTATACTTAACATCCTTGTAATAATAATGTTGTATTTTCAAAGAATAATTTTTGTGGTAACCTACTCTAGGTTATCCACAATTTATTGGTAAATTATCCAACATGTTATTTGTATTTAAATGTTTATCGATGCTGTATGTTGATCAATTACCCGCAAATATTTGTATTAACTTTGATTGTTGAATAGGTTCTTTGTTTATACCAAAAACATGTATTTATTTATCGCTTCAGGGTATTAACAATAAATTTTACCAGTTTAGGGCGAAGGCAGAATGCGATAAACTAAGGTGGATATGCGTTTCTGAGGTGAAGAACCCACCATTCTTATGTTCACCCCTGACTAGCCGGTTGAGAGAATAGAACACATAGAACAAATAGAATATATATATATATATATATATATATTTAAAAATAAAAAAAATTATAATATTGCAAAAATTATTTATCAAAATCTAACTCAACTCTCTTCCTCGCTGATCTCTAAGACTTTAATGTTTTACTTTTGAATTCACCTGTATTTTATAAAACCTCTGATTTTTTTGCATCAACAAAGCATTGCGCAGTGGTGATGTTTCAATAAATCATTTTGTAAATATAGCAAGAAAGTATTGTTTTGTAAATATAACAAAAAAATAAGTAAAACTCCCATCTGTATGGATTCCCGCATAAAATTACTGTTTTCAATAATAGGAAATCAATAATTTGACAATACCCGCTTATTTTTAATGTAATAATTATTTTCAAAGAATGTGTTTTTCCATATTTTGTAATTATTTGAAAACCGCCTAGGATAGATTTCATAATATTATAAATTAATAAGGAATTAAATAATGAAAAATCTACTTCTTATTATCATTTTTTTCACTTGTTTAAATATATAAAAAAGAGATTAGCCGAGAATGTTTCATTTTGTGATATTATGTGTGAGTTAAGTCGCACGTAATTTGAAAATTATTAATAATATAGCTGTAATCCTCGGTCTTACTTCTCTAACTTTATATTCGGTTTACTTGGCTTCTACTTGACTTAAAAAAAATAAGAAAAATATTATTTATAATGAAATGATACTGTTTCTAACGTTCTAGTCCATTGAATGAGACAAAATCTTGTTTTTCAAAAGTGAAAAAATGTTCATCTTAAGATGGATATTTAAAATGTGTTTTCTTCACAATCTCTAATTTTGATGTAACGCACACTTTTAAACTGGAGAGAATCCAAAAAATATTTTAAAGAGAGTTCTAACAAACTTAATGATTCAATTATAAGGGGTATACCAAATTTAAAAATTAAAAAAAAAAATTCTAAAGTTAATAAAATGAATTTAATCTTGCCGTCACTGAACCATCACATGGCACAAATTTGGATTTCTTGGTCACGCAGAAAACTTTGCATGACCAAGAAATCCAAATACTAGAAGATGGTCTTGTTAGAAGCCTCAATAATCGACGAGCTTGTATGAGAAGATGTTTGATCGTGGACGAGGCGAGAATAGGGTGTCAGGACATAAGAATTTGGTGCTCTATCCTCTCTGCCTACCTTCACAGATAAGATAAGATAAGATTTTTGGGATTCATTACAATATAGATATGACTGATTTTAAAAATGGATTAATATTTGTATCATTTTAATGTAAGTACCAAATTGATCGGAAATATGAATAGTTGACGTGGTAAAATGATAACGTATTTCTCCGTATTGGAAAATTTCCGGGTTCTTGTACCGAAACTTTTCGGATGGTAACCAAATACTTTTTCGATAAATATATATTTTTTATAATTGATTAATTTAATTTGTTTTATTCTTTGTGTAACCCTATAATTACCAAAAAAAGGTACAATACATGTTATTTCATCATCCAGAATACAAAACCAACCTGCCTAAGGTTGTACCTACGGCAAGGGTAATTATATGAGTGCACCCTATTGCTTTGGATACCAACATTTCTAACGAAAATTATCTGAGCGTTTGAACTAAAGGTTCTTTTACAGGTTCCACATTATATGTATTTTTTAAATTATTTTGTTGAGTTTATATACAGTGTTAGCTATCCTTGTATGGTAAAAAATGTGAATAATTGTGGTATTTGTTATAGTTATAATTTATTGACAAATAAATAAATTAATAAAATTTAAAAATATTCCAAAAAATATATATAAAGTAAATGAATATTAAATATATTTTTCATACTAAATAAAGTCATGCGATTCGTATGTTGTTCAATAAATTTTAGAACTGAAAATGAGATAATTTTAATTTTATAAATATGTGTAGGTACTAACTATTATAACGAGATAAACTTATTTTGAAATCTTTTGAGTTTATTCGAGCATTCTGTAATTATTTTATTAATTCGAATAAATTTAACTACCGTACAAACCGCCCACGATAAAAACCATTTCATTTCTGCGGTCCCGAAGAAAACGTTATATATTACATTCAGAAAGCCTACAGGTCTATTTAATATAGTTGCGGTTACTTCTCTTGATTTTTTCGTTTACTGAGGATTTATTATTATTCTAATCATTCATGCCTGGTTAAATCAGTCTTTATTTGTAATTTTTTTCTGATTTAAATTAGTTAGTTTAATTATTAAATTAAAATTAGTTAAATTAAAAATGTGTAATTTAGATAGCAAATATTTATTAAACTATCAATTGCAATACAGTAACGAGATAATTTACAATGTTTGACGCATTAAATTGATGACAGATTATGTATGGGATTGACGAAAGGGAATTAATTGTATACATGTGATACAAATGCACTTAATTCAAAGAAAGAAATACGTAAATATTAACAGCTGTTCTAAAGTAATGAAACCATTTTCGAAAAGATTTTCTGTAAAGTAAATTAAAAATTTTGTTGTGTTGTTTTTCCTCGGGACTGAGTATTGATTTATTTGTTACGGTTTGTCGATTTCAAATATAATTTATCTTTGAGTTAATTGCTAGGATGTACTTCAAATACTACTTGTACATAGGTCTCTAAATACACTTTAAGGAAAATATTTTGATTAATACTATTTGTGAATCGTAATTTACTATTCATAAATTTACATTTCCGTTCGTAAAACATTGGTAATTGTTTAAAAAAATAATTATTATTTAACATCATTGATAATTCAAATATAATATAGAGACACTCATTAAAATATGAATCTCATATTATATAATCTTATATAGGTTTAGTAAGATCGTTAATTTGTTTGTCTGAAATACCAATATCACCAAATCTTCAGACAGATTGCAATGATATTTATACTAATAAATCTATAATTGTTTGAAGCCGTGTTCGGACATTATTATTTTGACTACAAATTCATAATGTATTTGATTCATTCGCAGCATTATATATGCGCGATGCACAGCTAATCATAAACAGGTTAGAGACATATACGTACAAGAGATTTACAAAAATACCCCGAAGCGAAGCATAAGATAATGAGCATAAAAAAAAATCTGTTATATCTATAATGGAAATACTATACGTGGCCACGTGGCAGCCTCCGTTAGCCGCCAAGCGTCCAATATAGGGATACGCAGGACTAACGAAGCTTTACGATAGGTTTTTGCTATTAATAATAGTCACATTGATAGATATTTTTAGATGAATATCTTAAAACTTCTAAAGACATTTCCCAAACTCGTGATATGATGACAAATTCAAATTAAAATTTTCCACTTCTTCAATATTTGAAAAATTACTTTGTGGCCTCATTTTATATTAATAATTACACAAAATACTTTGTTTAAACCACTATTTATTAATGATTCTACATGTTTCGATACCTATGATATAATTTTAAGGAAAAAATGTACACTGAAATTAAAAATACAAGCATAGATAAAAACAAAACTATAAAATGGTGAATAACTAAGAATTAATACAAAAACAAATTTAAAAGGTGACTATTTGCAAATAGAATTTGGTTATTTATAATATTAAGCTTTCTATTAACGCTTTTTCTTATTTCTAAAATTTCTAATTTATCTAACTGTAAACCCCTAGTATTTGTATTTATAATTTTTAAACCCTCATCAATATCAAGGAAATTGTTTGTTTTAAAAAAGTGATTGGAAAAATTCTGAATAGTTATTGCTAATTAGGCATCTCAAATACTCCTTAATTCTAATCTCAAAATTTCTGCAAGTTTTACATATATAAAAATAATTCAATCGTTGCAAACTAAGCTGTAAACCCCCGATTTTGGGATATTTTTTATAATTGAATTTGAAGTAAGATTATTTAAAAATACAATTTGTCTGCACTGCTTCACAATATCAATAATAGGTGGGTAAACATATGATTTGATAAACTTTTTCTTGTACTTTTTATTTAACAAGTTATCTATTAATTAAATATTATAACCATTATTAATTGCAATTTGTTTAATAATATTTAATTTTATGTTAAGTTATTGTTGTATAAAGGAACAGTAACAAATCTACTATTTTAAGTTTTAGATGTTGCTTTTAAGTGTACAAAGAAAATTTGTTTATTTTGTCATTTTTTTCAAATGATCGACAAATTTGAGATTTATTAAATCTAATCTGATTACATTTTTTTTATATTATTGGTTCTATGTTGAATGTAACAAGGATCACAAGATTGATCATGTGTCTCTTTGGATAAAAATAACGTATGAGGATGTAATGGTAAAGAAAATATTAATACACGCAAATGTTAATGACACCAAAAATATAAAAGTAATAAGAATAGTAAATCCAGAATTATAAGGAAACATACAACATTTTGGAGTAGAGTGTAAATTTCATTTTAAATGTATAAATTGTGAATATGTGATTTTTTTGTACCAATGGTACATTTTCCAAATAGAAAAACCAAAAAAAAAAAACATTTCTAATGTTAGAAATTTGATAATTAGAAATCTGTGATACTGCTGTAGCTATTGTTATTAAATAGTGATTATTTAAATTATGAAACTTATGAAACCGCTCGTCCAAGAATGGGTTTTAAACCCTAGTATTAAAATAAGATATATATAATAATAAACCAAACAAATCAATTAGTGAGAGTGAAATGACGTATGTATGTATGTTATCATATTATATTATTTTCAGTGCCAAAATTTAATACCAAATTCGCTCAATGAACTTTCTTATTTTGTGCTTCGCGAATATTTAACAAATTACTTAAAGGGTCTAAAGTGATTAACGACTTCAAATCAAAAATAACAAAGTGGTTGCTTGATGTGGGTAGAAAGAAAAATGAATCTAATTTGTCATTTGTGCTAACCTAACTACTTACACGTTTTTCTCTTCAACTATTGTATATTACAGACAATAATATTTTTGTAACTTTTTTCAACAATATTTTATAACTTCAGATTGTACTTTTTTCACATAACTTTTTATAACTTACTTAATATTATACATACTTACCTCTAAATAATTACAACATACCACGTGTAGAAAAGTAATTGCTTTTATTTTTTCATATGTACTATTTATGCTACAAAAAAAGAAATAAAAAAATATAGATTTCACTCAGTAATATAACTTTAATAATAATATAGATAAAATACGTGAAATACCATTATTTTAGCCTATGAAAAAAACGACGTAATGGTAAGTATAAAATAATTTACAAATCACAGAAAAACGTTTTAAGAATGAATTTCAATTTTGCCAGAATGTTTATTCTTTGAAAAAATTAATTGAGTTAAAACATTTGTTTACTTTTATTGGAGAATGTTGGGAATTCTCTCAGAATTTCTACAAAACACCTATTATGAATCCTTTTGTTTATCGATTGAACCAATTAATTTCCGGACTTGATTCTGTCATGTGAAAGAATTGGGCATATTATCTTACTGCCAATTTGCTTATATATAGTTGAGATAAATCACCGCAAGTCGGCGAGAAACCGGAAACAAATTGAACCATTAACCTGGTCGAGTTCCTTTTCTCTTTGCTCCTTGATTCCATTTCGTCATCCAGTTTGTTAAATTTTGTTTACATTTTTTATTTTTATTATTTTTTGTAGAACACTGAATTGTGGCACTCAATTAACTGAACCCATCACATAATTAATGAAAAGAAAGTCAACATAATTTTATAGAACTATTTTTAATTTACCTAATGTCTATAATAAAAATATATTATTTTGATTATCTATGTCACTAAATTATCTATTGTTTTCTAATTTTTCTTTTAAAAATCTACATATTTAAAAAAACTTATTTCCAATGATCACAATATACAGACTTATATTTTTTCTTCCAGTTAAGATTCAGATATAAAACAAAAGTAACTACCTAATGAATATTGTATTATAACCCGATGAACGCTTAATTTCATATATTGTGATGAATTTCGAAGTATCACCAGATTCCCTTGGGGTTCTATCCTCTGCTTACTGTCTAATTACTTGGGTTCCAATTTCTTGTAATATAAAACTTAAACAATATTAGGTTTATTACAATACGTATTATAGTAATTATAAATTATACACTTCAGAGATAAACTAGTCATTCAGAAGAAGCTGTGATGGAAGAGAGCTGTTCCCCAGAGATGGCCTCTTACAATGTTCGTCCCCCACCACTCATCTACTCACTTTCATGACACGTACACATACACATACATATTTACAAAGTGACAGTTCTCACATATATATATATATATATATACACGTCAAAAAGTTTCCTGAACCTGTTATGCATTGACGTGATTATTTAAAAAAATATATTTTGTTTCATTTTAGGGAATGTGTTTTTTTGCTATTGGTCTGAAGCGAAATATTTTTTTTTTCGGACTAGCAGCCCTTTAATGCGAGATGCTTATCTATATGAGATTTTTGGCTAAAATGACCACTTACACAGCAAATAAAAGTTTCGTAATAACAGTATAAAGGTGTTATTAATATTATTGAACTTGCTAATAATTGAAAAATATATTTCGCAAAAAACCATGTTTTTTTAAAGTTACAGTTTGGATCGTTGTCACTACTAAATTAATCTATTTTTCACTACGAACAGATTAATCATAAATGTTATTCTTTGAAAATATAGATACACACATTAAATACAAGTCACAAAAACACAAATTTTCAACTCAAGCTTATCGTATATCATATGATAAACATGAAATGTTTTTGATCTCCAGAGATTATTTTTATTAAAAATTATTTACTTCTTTAATTCGAAAGAATTGATTTCATACCATCATATTCCTACTAGATTGTAGGTGCTATTTTATGTAAATGTTTCGAAAACAAATTATTATATTTAGAATCACACCTATATAAACACTTCACTTCTATACAGGCTTGGGAACAATTTTAGTCTTATCGATAAATTCAAATGTTCAATATTTAAATGCGTATCTTTAAGTGTAATGTTCTTGATGCTGCAATGATTCAATGGTATAATTGAGTAAGGTTTTTGAGCCGTTCTGTGATTACTGATTTTTACATATTCAAAAAAAATTGTCTATTTTGAATGAATGATTATAAATATAAACCTCTTAAAGATTTAATAAAGGATAAATTTGTAAATTGATCATTTTTAATCTTCATTTAGAAATCTATCGTAATCCATCAAAATACTTCATCCGTTATGGTTTTACAGTATTTAAAAAAATATATTTATATAACATTTAAACGTGTAATTTTGTTCAGGCGCATTTAAATTGGGTTTTAATTGAATTGTGCAATTTAATTATATAATATATTATTAGAAGTAAGAGTAGTTAAATTTGACATAAATCACTTACGTTGTATTTATATTGATGATTTGTAAACAAAATGATAACTAGGTTTTTGTGAAAGATCTTACGTAGCTAACCGATTTAAATATCACGTAGAAATGTGATGAGAGTACGATGAGAGTACCCTCTGGTCATCGGTTAGGCGCTCTACATTGTCTACTACCACGTGTCTCTTGAACCATATAACGTACTAGCATATGTGGCCTTAAAGCTTTCAAACAACATTCACCGTATTGATCCCTAAGGACTTATAGCGGTTTTAAGACCTGGATAAATCCCACGATGACACTTTCAAAACTTTCTTCGTTCCCCCTAGAATGTCGGAAACGTTGTATGACATACTTTTACGTACGTTTTTATTAAAAAATACTGCATTTAATTATTAAATTTAACGTATAACATATTATGAAATAAACATTGTATAATTCAAATTCATTTTTTTGAAAATTTATATATTATACAAAATTATGTTTTCTCAGCGGTATTTTATTAATCATGTCTATTATTAGTCCCGCTGATTGTTACTCGATGTTGCTCGAAACACAGCAAAAGAGCCGCAGAAGTTTAGGTGAAAGTTATTGGAACATTCCCCAAATGGCCCGTACCTGGTACTAGCATGGTACTAACGGATCTTCTTCTTATTCTCAAATTAAACAAATTTTTGGTGACGTCATCCACAAAACTATGAACAGTTGGTTCAAGAAATAGACGCTAGACATTTTTAATGACTGAATTGTCAAACAAGTCTCAAAAATACTTGGACGTCAACAGGGATTATATTGAATAGTAGTTTAATATAATTTTTTATTGTCATTAGAAAGTTACAAGAATTTTTTTATGAACTTAAGGTAAAACGAATCTTACTCTTATAATGGCTCTCTCATGTATTATGTACATAGTTCTATTGCATCCACAATCATGAACACCACCGACGGCTTCTGAACGCACCTTGCAAATACCCAGGAGTAAAATTGATCGCTCATCTACTTCAAAAACACAACGGTATCGACCAAAATATGGGTGCCAATACAACGCGCCATAGCCGGTCCTAGCACTTCTCTTACAGCCGCCTTCCCGATGAGATCATAAACAACGCTTCTTGTTGTAGACCTCTTACTGTATATTCTTCATAGTGTAACTGCGTTCAAGTCTCAAATAAACTCGTGACAGCTGTAAGTAGTCTTTTTTGTTACACCTGTTCTGGCCACACACACGTGCATACATCCATATACACTTATACGTCAAACGAACAGGTAAACGCGGGGTGTAATTAATTGGGGGTCACTTGACATCTTGGCGTTATACACATAAGCATCGACACCAATTTCCCAAAAATATATGTATATTGTGAGAATTGTCACTTTGTACATGTGTGCGTGTGTGTGTGTGTGTCATGAAAGTGAGTAGATGAGTGATAGGGGACGAACATTATAAGAGGCCATCTCTGGGGGAACAGCTCTCTTCCATGACAACTTCTTCTAAATAACTACTTTATGACTGAAGTGTATAATCTATAATTACTATAATACGTATTGTAATAAACCTAATATTGTTTCCCGAACATACTGAGTTTTATATTACAAGGAATTGGAACCCAAGTCATTAGACAGTAAGCAGAGGATAGAACTCTAAGGGAATCTGGTGATATTTCGAAAGTCATCACATATTTACATATAGCAATCGTTAAATTTTAACATTTTATATTTAACTTTATATCTCTAAAAAATAAAAAAAATATTTAATAATTTAAAGAATATTTAATTATAATAATAAAAAGTATTTAATTTTATTAACCTACTTTAAATATTAGAGAATATGTTTAATTAATTATTAATAATTACAATTTCTAAGTTATGTTTACAAAAATGTATCCTTAAAAATTAAATTACTATCTATCCATTACGGATTTTATGAATGATTATTTTATTATATAATTATAAATTAAATTTATGAAAACCATATCTCATCAAGTGTTAGTATTTCTGGACAGCTAGTCGTACGATCTCCGTCTATGGGTAATCGGAATTCAACCCATCTGGGACGAAAATTACATACTTCTATGTTCTGATTATTTAAACCACGATAATGTTATGTATATTTAAGGTTTCCGTAAGCACCAGCATATGAAACTGGTCTCTTTTTGGTTAGAACGCATTTTTTATAGATAGTTTATGTGTCACTCGACTGTGGGAGATTAATATATCCTGTGAAAAACTACGGTTGTACCGTAATTTTTGAGGCAACACCTTGACAATAGTACGTGTTAAGTACCGTGCCGAAACGTCGACCTTGGTTTCCCCAAAGAAACCATCTATAAAAAATGCATTAGGTTAGTATAATATATATATATATATATATATATATATATATATATATATAGTTATATAAAGTATAATGATTTATAACCGATGCAATAAAATTAACTTAAATATATTTTTTAAAATTATTTTTATAACCTTCCGAGGCATCTCAAATGAGCAATAAATTAAATAATATTTTATGTTTTCATTAGTATTACGATCAAAAATTACGGATTAAATTAGTAATTACTTTTATAATAACTTTTAATATGCAATTTCCATAAAAATCATTTTATTTTAGAGCGTCCGACGTTTTCTAATAAACTATAAAATATTATTGCTCGCGCTATTGTAAAATGTTAAACTACTGCTAAAAAACAGAAACAACTCCTACATTCAACTCCTGATGGAAAATGCCCCGAGCTTTTTGGAAAAGAAGAAAGGACAGGGGTGGGGGTGCAATTTGTCATTGTTTATGCCACAGTGACGGGAAAATGGTTTGTTCTTGGAGAACTTTCTTGAAACGAAACGGCTAAGGGTATTCTTTTCTATTCCTTAAATTGCTTAGGTAGAATAATCTACTATCATCTAAATCTCTCATAATCTTCTAAACACTTTTACGTTATTTTACTAGCTTACTAGATTTTTCAAGTAATTAATTAGAATTATTATACAAGTAAAAAATAGTAATAGTCTGTATTAAGTATCGGGATATAATGAGTGGAATTTCAAGCACTTCATTTCTAGCTTATGATACTCAATAGACGTAATTTTCCAACCTTTTTAATCCAATATCTACTAGCATTTTCAAGAATTTTCGGATACAGACAAAATTAAATACTAGTAGACATTAATATATATTTATCAAAAACATCAACACACATTTTTTTATCCAAATTTGTATTTTGTTTTTGTGTTTCCACATAGTAAATTATCCTTAACCTTTACCATACCATAATAAAAGATATCTGTAAGCAACCATGCTATCAACTCATGTTACCGTTAAGTATTAAGATTTTTTTGCATTTTTAATGAGAAAAATGCTTTTACGAGCTTAAATGGCTTTAAAATAGTTAATGACGTATATTATCTAAATATCGAGTAACAAAAGTGAAAAAATATATATTATTCGTAGTATTAACTCATTCAAGTTCTATACAAAAAGACATTCCTTCTCGTTATTCCTAATTTAATTAGTGAGAAAGATAAATAATTATATTCCTACGTTTGTTATTCATTTCACGGTGAAACTAATGTTTGATATTTTTCTGTCTTACTGCGAATAATAGTATTTCCAACGTAGCAATTTTACTTAGAATTGAATTGAAAAATAATTACTTTTACATCATTGGTTATAAAGTGAATCCTATATATCATTAGTCATTTCTAAGCGTAAATGATTTTTTTGTTAATTAAATATTAATTTTGTGCTGCGCGTATTTACAGAAATATTTAGGTTTAATTGGGTTTAATAACTAGGAAAGTGTTAAAATTCTTCTGTTCTTAACTTAAAGATACCGTACGGGAATACAAATCACAGGAAACATAATTCTCCCACATATTGACTATGGCATATGTTACTATGCCGAAACTTTGACCAAGGAAACCGTGTACAAAAAATGCCATCTAACCTAAAAGAGGCGCCAGTTCCATATGCAAGTATTATATACAAATATACGTATACAGTCCTTTGTTATAATATAATTATATATATGGGATAATAAGTTATTTGAAATAATAAATTGGTACTTTTCATATTTTTTAAAATTATTATATTTTTACGAGGGAATTTAAGAAGCCCTTTCATTAATGATTTATTGTATTATGGTATACTATAAGTATAGTATAGTATATGGTATAGTATAATACAAAAAAAATAATTCTGCGGGTATAAGTTAGAAACGCATTACTTCGTTGTAAGAAACGTTTTCAAAAATATAAAAATAAATACGCGGACTATTAGAATTAAAATGTGATAGTTATATGTTTTATGTATTGTGTCTCCTACATTATTGGTTTAAAAATCGTTTTATTAGTATAGTTTGAATAAATTCGACTGTAGATATATTAATTTTAAGTCGATATATCAAACATTCAATATCTAGTTCAACCTAGTGTTAATAGAAGCAATTTAATAATATTATTTTTTAGCCACAATTATTAATCAATAACGGTGAACTATAATTAGTTTAAATCTCGGTAGAGGTTTGTAAATTTATCGTGTATTATTTATTGATAATGGTTTATATACTCCATTTAATTATGAATAAGATCGTGTTCACATTTATTTTTATAATCTGTTCATAGATTGCTTTAAAAGTAAATGATTATACATAGTAAGAAGAGATGAAAACTATTGAGATGATGTATTCTACGGTCCGGTTTTGAAATTTAGGGGTTGACGGTAGCTTTCAAAATAAGAAATTGAAATAATTTCTAATTGACAAAAACTTTTAATAGAGGCATACATTTTAAGTTGATGTGCTACTGTTATTTTTTGCTACTATCATCTATTGATGAATATTGGTGAGATAAGATTCCGTGGACTGTATAGATTACAATAATGATTAGGTGACGCAATCCGAATTGGATTCAAGAAACGAATATTGGCAAATGGATCTGGCCTACCTTGATCTCGATCCTGAATTGGACGTCGAGTTTTCACCTCCAGTTGACTCGAACCTTTTTAGTGAAGAACCGAGATATCATTGCACCTGCGGAGTTGTATAGAAAACACCGCATCTTCGTGGTCCTAGCGTTATGCTTGGCGCTATTTTCGAACGTTAAAAAATGAACACAGATCTTGACGGTTCGGTGTCGGTAGGCAATCTGTCCCTAAAAATGTGTCGGCGAAATCCCTAAGTAATTAGTTGACCAGAGCGGGACAGATATATAATAAGGTTTATATTGAAAGGACAAAATGCACAGAGAGTAGGTACTAGACTTGCGTCAACAAATATCAAAAACATTTTCATGAGATAAACAATTATTTTTGATTTTGTGGGATCAAGTTAATATGCACTCGCCTTATGACTCAAAATAATTATAAATAATGATTGAATTGACCAGTGCACCAATTAAAAAAAAAAATGTATATTGTACTTGAAGCGAATCCACATATTAACATATAAACAACTTTCAAAAGTTTGATAGATATTGAGATTGATGAACGTTATATTTTTATAAAGTGATCACTTAAGTCAACCGAAGACGAGTCATAAGACCTGAAATTACCCATACTTTCATTAAATATAATACGAAATAGCTTCGTCTCTATGAGAAATCTATTATTTGTTTAGATATATAAAAATATTTGATTGATTTTATTTTGTCCCACGTTTTCAAAAACATTTTATGATTTTATGTCTGACGCTTTATGAATGCCCCTAATTATTTCATTTATTACCTGCGTTTTCCAACTTAGATTCAAATATTTACACCGGCAAATTGGCTGTAAAGGGAAACTCGCTATATTTTTATTGTCCCACTTGAAATGCAAAATTAAAAAAAAATCCCAAGCGAGTCAATCATGAAGTCGCAAACCGCCGAGAATAAAAGCAAATTTAACTTCGCACAATGAAAAATTAATAGTCATTGCCTTTTCACGGAAGAAGAAAAAAGAAATTTAAAAACTTTTCACTCGGAGATAACACTCTGACTGAATTATAAATCTTTGGCTCACGCTATATGCTAATAATGTCTTTATCGTATAATTTTACAAATGTTTTAAATACTAATTAAATGTATTAATTAGAAATATGTATACATAAAATCAATTTTCATACCGGGATTCGAACCTGGATCACTTTCAAATCCAGGTAAAACGTGGTGTGAAATAAGGTATTTGGAGGTTAGGTGTACAAATATTACCTCGAATTCATGCACGGCTAGCTCTATCGGCATTAGATTCTCCTCCTGTAATTGGGTGTTGGGTCACCAGAGTGTGATTGATGGAAAGCACTTCAATAACGAGACAGAAAGTTATGCTAAGACAAAAGTTTATTATAAAATCAACAGAACAGTATACAACAAGATTTTATGCATGGATGAGATGATGTAACACAAGGAATAATTATGATAGTACAACAGTTATACAGTTCTTTTGGCTGAATCTTAATAATCTTAATAGCAACACACAATTGATCTTCGCTCTTCCAGAGAAGGCTTGTATCTCAAAGATGACACTGAATTTCGCTGAGCGAATCTCACAATTCTTAGACGTGTTGAGATGGGCCAAAGTAAAAAAATAAATAGCAACAGAATAAATACCTCAGCTTAAGCACACACGATTATTCAGATGGTTGGAGCTGACCTGCATAAGGTCTAATTAAGATGATGGTGGTGTGAAGTTAGCATAGTGGAAGTGGCGAGGATTCAGGGAGAAACAGCAGAAGTGTACAAGTCACGATAAAGGTAGAATACGATGGAAAAAATTGTATGCTATCTAAATCCGTCTACTTTATTTTTGGGGAATCTCAAATACTTTTGTGTAGTCCGGCAGGTCCAATAGAATCAACAATATTTTTCGATAAAATTGATTTTATATGTATATCTTTTTAATTAATACATTTAATTAGTATTTAAAATATCACACACCTATGTTCTGAATAATTACAACTTTACAATAATAATGTTTTCTCCTCAATAATTTTTTATATGATTACTTAGTAGATATTAAAGTATGAACATGTTATAAGAGAATATTGACATCTCATGAGAGTAGTAACTCGAAAGTAATAACTATTGTATACATAGGAATACCAGCACACTTAAGAGCAATATATAAAATCTGCTCAATGTACAAGGAGAAATATACAATAATTGATTATAATGGCCCCTGTCCATGAACGAGATTTTTATGAGATTTCCGACTCTTAAGATGCAACTCTGAAACAATAGTCTGAGACATAATGCTCCCACGAGATTAACCGATAACTCTCGGCTTTTGTAGTACATTATATACACTACGAGTCTCAAAGATTCACCGTCTCGTCAATCGGTTGAAAATTGATATATCTTTCGTTAGTTGGGTGACTTTGAATCTCTCCAGTAGCAGTTAAACCGCAATAAATGTTAGTAATCTTGCCTTATGTTTGTCTAACTTTCAAAATAAATAATTGTAATTGTGTATGATTTTAGATGATATTTGAATTTGTGTTTGGGTATTTTTCTAATAATTTCAAGATAATCTTTGAGTTATCTTCAGGTAAAAATCTCGTCACATGTATAAATAATAATGTTTACTGATAAAAAATACTTTCTACGATTTGCAATTCAACAGAAAGATAACACTGAAATTAATATTAAAATTCACACCAAAGCCTGTACTCAAGAAGGCTCTTGTGATCATTGTTCATTAATTGAAGAAAAATACTGTATAAAGTACCTAGGAATCATAATAGATAATAAACTAAAATGAAAAGAACATATTACAAACCTTACAAAAAAAAAAAATAATATATTACGCATTTGAAATACGGTATTATTAGATGAGAAGGAGAATATAAAACTTCAATATCACAATTAGAAATGACTCAAAAAATGATAATAAAAATTATTTTAAAAAAAAAGACCACCCAAGTATATAACTTTTCACAGATTTTTAAATACCAAAAATAAAAGACAAATACGAAAAAAATTCAATAATCCAAATTCTCAAAGTTAAAAATCAATTAACATTTAGAAGCCGAAAAAAAAATTCAGAATTCCGATCTACAAGATTTAGAGACCAAATTGATATTCCAAAAGTAAAATATACCGCAACCCAAAATCATTATATTTAACGAGGCATCAATTTTTTGAACAATCTCTTCATCACAATTTGAAAAATTACAGACTAATATAAATTTGTATCTGAAATAAAAAATATATGTACATAGACTAACTGAAACATTAATTATCTCGTATATACTTCTTCTTTATACACGAGTTCTACTTTCACAGAGATCAAATAAATATTAAATGATATATATATATA
This sequence comes from Eubasilissa regina, assembly GCA_022840565.1. Taxonomy (NCBI): domain Eukaryota; kingdom Metazoa; phylum Arthropoda; class Insecta; order Trichoptera; family Phryganeidae; genus Eubasilissa; species Eubasilissa regina. The sequence continues at coordinate 3,461,459 of JAINEB010000019.1, forward strand.
TATATATATATATCATTTAATATTTATACTACCTACTGATAATTCCTTAGACGATAAAATAACCATTCCTATAAGCATTTCCTTCCACTAACTCGAAAATTCCTTTAAAAATCTTGATTTCTTATTTTCCGTTATCATATATTTTTTATACGAAAAATATAGAAAATAATAATATAGCGTCAGAATTATGACATCACTATTATTTACAAATTTAGTTTTTTGTTTGGACTAGACAAAATTATTAAGAGAAAAATTAAAGCCCAAAAGTGTAGAACTCTTTGCCCTCTGCGATAAGAAACAGTGCATCAGAGCCACAGCTCAGACCTTTTTAGGACAATTTCTAAAAAGGTCTGAGCAGTTTATTTGTAAGACTCCTTGAGGTGATTTTTTACGAAAATGGCGCTATAAATATCATCTAATATTACAATGGTTTAAGGCAGTTCACACTATTTTAAACAATTAATAAAAATTTAAATTCTTAATGAAAACATGATTTTGTTGTGAAGTTACAATTTCAGAACGTAGTTCTGTGGTTTTTAAAATACAAATTAAATTAATCCATGATAATACAGAATACATACATTTCCTTACTTACTTATTTACTTACTTACTTACCATCACGTATTTTCCCCGCGGGGGTAGGCAGAGAGGATAGAGCGCCACACTCTTTAGTCCCGACACATAATTCTCGCTTCATTCGCATTTATACATCTTCTCATACAAGCTCGCCGATTATTGAGGCTACTAACAGGATCATCCTCCAGCATTTGGTTTACGTCTCCTGCGGACGTCCTCTACTTCTGGTGTCATCAACTATTCTCATTCTTACCATTCTTTCCTCATTCATTCCTTCCACATGACCAAACCACCTATGTGAACCTTTATTAATCTTACTCACTTGGACAGGAAAAGTTGCAGGTTTGAATTCCGATAGCAACCAAATATTTTTTCGATAGAGAGATTTTTTCTAAATATCTTTTTAATTAATTAATTGAGTAGCTTGGTGGTCAAAACATTGGCCTAGTGATCTAGTGGTCGGAGGTTTGTGCCTCGTCCCAGGACACCAGCAAGTTAATCCTATTTTCATAATACAGGCGTTTAGCTTAGTTTGAAAATAATAAGAATATTGATGTGACATGTATTCCGTGTACGCATCTCTATATTTTAGAAAAAAAGGTATTTTTTTTAATTTTAAGGTCATCATCTTGATGGGTATTCTTACGTTTAATTATATATCCAAAATATACCCCCATCATCCTGACATTTTTGGATATATATCATCTTGATAATGTATTCAAAAATTCTCTAAAGCTTTCTAGTCAAAGCATTAGTTTCGACAGTTGGAAAATTGAAGATAACAGTGACGCTATCTGGAAAGATCTGAAAGCAAACGCTTACTGGTATGTGAGAGGGTGTTCATAATGTAATACTTATTATTTTCAGAATAATAATTCATAATTATTTATCTTCCAAGCCTCCTACTCTTTGGATGAGATGGAAATGCAGCACACAGTTTTATTTACTGAGCTTTATTAACATATTTTCAATAAGAATAATGCAGGTATTAAATATATATAATATATTAACACCAACGACTTGGAAATTTTAGAGAGGGATGGTAATTTATTTATTTATTTTTTAAATACTAATTAACAATAGGATTGTTTACAGTCGATTTGCGTGAAACACTGAGAATATAAGTAGTTTCGGCATGTACAGTGAGACACCGAATAAACACTAATAACAACAGTAACTGTACAATAATAGATGAGTGTAGCGAGAATACAGTAGGAGGGTCACTCTTCTTGACAGTTCGAAATTCTATAGACAGTACATAGAAAAAGTTGTGCTCTGAGGAATAAGAGAATGGGAGGGGGGAGGTAAGGATGGGTATAGTTAACATAATTCAGCGTGCATACACGTGCATGGCGATCGGCGATCATGGAACTGTCATAAATATCACACAAAGACACTAAATAACCCTGCGACTTATGGTATGATTTTTGTGTTCCTGTATGTAATTATATTCTTATGCATTGCTTTCATTATAATTTGTTTAGATATATACAATAAAATTTAATTTTTACACTGATGTATGGAAGTAGCAGAAGAGGAACGAAAGTAGACTGAATGCAGTAGAAATGAAATCACTTAGGCGTGTATGTGGCAAATCTATTTATGACAGAGTAAAAAATGAAGAAATAAGAAGAGAATGTAAAGCTGGTGTTAGTGTAGTAAGTAAGATTAAGAAAGGATCATTTAGGTGATTTTTTCATATGGATCGGATGAATAAGGAGAGAATGGTAAGAAAAATATAAGACGCAAGTGTTGATGGCACCAGAAATAGAGGACGTCCGCGGAAGACTTATCGCGACCAGGTAAATCAGATAATGGAGGATGGTTCTGTTAGAAGCCTCAATAATCGGCGAGCTTGTATGGGAAGATGTATGAATGTGGATGAGGCGAGAAATGTGCGTCAGGACAGAAGATTGTGGCGCTCTATTCTCTACGCCTACCCCCGCGGAGAAACGGGGTGATGGTAAGTAAGTAAATAAGTAAGTAAGGAAACGTATATATTCTGTATTATAATTCAATTGATTAATTTAATTTGTATTTAAAAAACCACGAAACTATGTTCTGAAATTGCAACTTCACTTGTTTTTTTACAGTAATCTTGTCAATGGTAATTTTCAACTCGCGGTTAACTTGTGTCATCTTTTTTCCCTTAACTCGCCACATTTAAGCTATATAATATCAAATTTCTTGAATGACAATGGTATTAATTTGTAACGTAATATTCCCTATTCTATAATATTGTTGTACTTCTTTCTATGAAATAATGTTTTAACTTGATTAATGGCACAAATCACTCTTGAAGGGTGAATTGCCTGTTTAAAAAAAGAAGAAGAAGATGGTAAGTAAGTTATATTTCATTGTCAATGTACAATTCATTCCCACTATAGTATCTATGGGCTACGGTGGGTAGTCACATTATAGTGAACGCACTTTTAAGAGGTTTATTAATAACCATATTTTTATTTAAATTGACGATAATTTTTTTACTCTGCGTCATTAAACTGTTAATGGCCTGTATATTATAAAATAAAATAAACATTTTTATGGCTAATATATTAGAAACGCTGTAAAAAAAATAAAAATTATATTTTAAAATTGACGCTTAAAGACAATTAACAATATTTTAAGATACCGAGGTGCGCGGATTTCAAATATCAACAAAATCTAATCCCAGGACATGCGGTACTTTTTGGCGTTCCAAAGCGAATATATATATTAAACGTACGAATGACTAATAACTATGTAAAGAGTGAATATTATGTTCCAGCCGATTTTAGTTTGGCACATATTTCTCAATTAGTATTTGGTTTTTTTAGGGAATAATTGATTACAAGTTATTATAAAACATCTAACGAAAATTTATTGGTGACTGAATTGGATTGATTGGACCTCCAACACGTGCAGTTTTAACAGGATGGTGCCATATCTTATACTTCAAATAATAAGATAAATTTTTCCCGGTCGCATAATGTCACAATTTATAAATATCGATTGAAATCCTCGATCACCTAATTTGACGACTCCCAACTATTTTATGTGGAGGTACTTGAATGGAAAAGTCTACGCCAATAAGCCAATAACAATTCTGATGCTACAGGATTATATTCGAAATGAAATTGGTGAAATAAAACGCGAAATGGGCGAAAATGTTTTAAAAATATGGTTAAAAGAACACGCATTTGTGCGGCTACAAAAGGCGATCACTTGGTTAATTTTATACATAATTGTAATAAACCATCTAATCAATAAATAATTACCAAATTAAAAAAAAAAGTTTTATTTCTTAGTTATTTAAAAATAATATCGACCTGGAACATAATATACACCGTGTATTAGACAATTCGTTTTTAAACCTGAGCCTGTGTCATGACGAAAGTAATGAATAAGATGGTGTTGTAGTACTCGTAATTGAGCATTCTAGAGAGAGAAGAAATATAGTCTTAGGTTTTGTAAAACTTGTTGGAAATATGGTTAGGGATCTCTTTGACCAGATTTTGGATTATCAATGGTAGATTTTTACGGCCGTTATAAAAAATTGAATATAAAGTTTTCCTAATTTTCTGCGGCGTATATTTTTGTGGACATATCAGGGCTAACTGGTCCATCTGAAAAGGTAAATCTGTAATTATGATTACAGCTCTGAAAACGTTGGTCCTAACAAAACAGACCGTAGAGTAAGTAACAATATATTATTTGAATGATTTAAAAAAATTATATTTTAAATTTCTGTTTTTAATTTTTCTGCCCAATTCTGAATTCGCAGGAACATAGTTTTCATTATAATTTAACTCGATTAAATAATGCTGAACTTTCAACTTTTCTACAGAATTTTGGTAAAGTATTTATTTTCATATCTGGATAAGTACCCTAATAATACATTTTATATCACTAGGTGAAGATCCGTCAATAAAACAAATTATTTACTGGTAATGGAGTTAAATTATATTGAAAAAATGGAAAGTAGGTTAATCAGTAACTTAACTATACATATATATTACACAAAACTAAGTTACTAAGTACAAAAAAAATTGAACGTCCACACTAATAATTATTCCTATCCAAATGCCGAACGATTATAGAATTAAATACAAATTTATGTGTTAATTACAAAGATATAAATGTTAAATCAATTTTATTGAAAAATATTTTTCTTACTACCGGGATTGGATCTATTTCAATCGGGGGAACATGCATTAATCGATTATGCTACAACACTCAGTATATTGACGACAAATTTTCGAACCTATATGTTACACTTTTCAAATTAATACATCTATCGTTCCATTATTTGAAAGCCATCGCGATAGTAACAACAATATTTTTCAATAAAAATTATTTTATATGTATATCTTTTTAATTTATAAATTTAATTTGTACTAAAAATATCACAGACCTATATTCCGAATAATTACATCTTCACAATAAGAATGTGTTCTCCTTAATAATGATTATAAAATTATTTAAAAAAATAAAATATGCGTGACCGACGAACATACAACAATAAGTATTTTAATGTTGACTAAGTAAAGACAAATAAGTATTTAAATAATTTATACAAATTGGATATACTATCCATCGTGAACAATGTGTACGGTGAGATAAAGATAAAATGTGTTGTGCCAAGAATAATTAACAAAATCGATAAAAACCTATTAAACATTTTAAAAAATGATGCGACTCCCGTGAGCACTTTAAAATGCATGTAAGTATTAAAGTAAAGGAACATATTATTGTCTAATTTTTTTATTTCCTTGTTGTATCATATTATTTTCAGGTATCCACCCATAAAATTCTGTGGACAAGGTCTGTTACACCTTGTAAAAATTGTTTATCTTTTCGAAAGATTGATTTCTTCCCTTAGATATATGTTAATATTTATATCTTTCTAAGTAATTCATCTAACATCTCTTTATCTAATTTTTTTACCCTTGTTATATTTTATTTATAAAAAAAAAATGTTTAACTATGTAAAAGGCAATCTTGCAACTGCTATGCAGTTTGTCAAAAAATTAAGTTAAAATGAATATATATGTAATAAAGAAGAAATAAAAAATACTTACATATTGAGGATTTAAATAGGAGGTCTTAAAATACTGTATTTCATAATATTACCTTTGTATTTAAATATAAATCGAAAATATTACTTGCAATCAAAACGAAATCGACATTCTTTTATCATGTCAGAAAAAAAACACGTCCAAGAAACAATAGATGCGGTAGTTTAAGGTTCATTCAGAAAGAGGACCATAACACAGTCGCCACATTGTCGGGGTGAAACTACCCCACGATTCCCTAGAAAGTCGGTTACACTCCAGTAAAATTTCATGTAATGGATACAAAGTTAACGCCTTATGTAGAAAGGTTAACATTTTTTTGGTTAGAAAATATTTATGTATAACATAAATGTTGTAAAATTTTATTATACTTTAACAATAGTCGGTACTTTATACATAACATTTTTATGTTTGTTAGTCATGAAGAAAATGGACTCAAAATATAATGTTGTGTGAAATAAGCAACCTTGTATTTTATTTTTATACCTAATTAATTTTTTTTTAAAGTTTGTTAAATATTTTTAAAAGTTATTTCAAATATATATTTAAATGAATAACGCGTGATTTAAACACGTACAATATATCACTGATACATTATTTGAAGACTAAAAATAATACATTTAACTTTTATAGAGAAAATTCTAGTATAAAATATATTAAAATAAAATGTATTAATTAGAAAGATATACTCGTACATATAAAATCAATTTTATTAAATAATATTGTTGTTATTACCAGGATTCGAACCTCGATTTCTTTCCAATCTGGGGAAGATGCATTAACCAACTATGCTACAGCAGACAGTACTATTGACGACAAATTTTCATACCCATATGTTACACTTTTCAAATTAATACATCTATCGTTCCATTATTATTCCATAGTTGGTTAATACACCTTCCCTGGATTGGAAGAGATCCAGGTTCGAATTCTGGTAGCAACAACAATATTTCTCTATAAAATTGATTATATATATATATATATATATATATATATATATATATATATATAATTACTAATTAAAATATCACAGACCTATTTTCTGAATAATTACAACTTCACAATAAGAATGTGTTCTCCTTTATAATGTTTAATAATTTTTTATTTTTTTTGTAATAATAGTTTTTTTGTAATAACATTAATCACACTCACAATGGTTAAGAGTATTAATATATATCTTAAATATATCCAAGTATTTAAAAATAAAATTCGCTAAAGGATATTTAATTTGGACCAGTCATGTAAAATAAATAGCCAGGGGTGCATCTGTATCACTTCTGAACTCTGAAGTTAAGGAAGCTGAGATGGCAGAATTTATAAAACACCTTGGTACGTTTTGTAGAAAATCGGCGAGAATATAACCCTTGGGACATCCAAGGAAGGAATAGTTATATAATATAAGATAATATACTTAATATACCATGCGGCTGCATACTCCTTCCTGGAAGACCGCAGCTTAATTCCGAGATACCTAAAGATGTTGTACGAGCGTCGTGGACCTGAATAGTCTTTAGAGTCATGTAGAAATAAGGTAAATAGTTCTGAAAGTAGATAACCCATATATGCTTAAATAATATATAAATAAATTATTATTATTTCTAGTATTATGATTAAATTAAAGTAATTTTTTCAGTGCGGTTTTAAAATGCTGTATAAAACAAAACAAGATTCGGGATATAAAAATAACCCATTTTAATAATATATTATACTTTTTGTCGAGTAGTTAATTAATTTATAATTGAAAAAAAACCTTTTTACTCATGTTCTCTTGGTTAACTAACTCGCTTTCGTAAAAATCTCAAATATCTCAAACGTGGCACACCCATCTAATAATGTTGGTACTCTGAGTGAAAAATAACGTGGAAGGTATATTATTTCCATAATAAATTTGAACTAAGTTGATACATTTTTGTGCTGTCTCATAACTGACTGGAATAATTGTAAAAGTGGAGCGTTCGACCTTGTTTTGTGTCCGCGTTACTACCCCAACAAAATAACTCTGCTTACCCAATATTGGCTGACGGGGTTATTTCTTAAAAGTATTATTTCGACCTATTTAAAGTTTTGTTTGTTTGGCAAAATTTTGGTCATTGACCATTATCATATTTTCAAGAGAACTATTTTAAAGTCTTGTCCTCCATAATAATGATTATTGGTTTTGTTGTGGAAAATTTAATGGAATTATTTTCTAACATTTTATATCGCTGAATTTTTATATTAAATATATAGTTGTCATGCTACATAGTGAATAATTAAATAAACCAATGATAATACAGCTTTGATTCTTTATGTTATTCCATGATTTAGCGTACTTTTACCTTAATGTCAATATTCGTGTGAAGAACATCTTAAATGCTTAAATACTAATGATTTCTCAGAATTTTCCAACCATGTAATTGAAAAAGACCATCATTTTAATAATAGCAGAAGGATCAATATCCGTCATATAAACGGGTTTGGCCTCCGGTTAGACAATTTAGAAGCCCTCGAAATAAAAAAGGCAATAAATAATGGTACGCCAATTGTAAATAGTCAAATTAATTTATCCATTAGCCCCATATTAGGTATGTTCCCTTTAAAATCAATTTAATATTCATCAACACTATATTTTCCCTCCCTTAATCATCCCTCTATCTGTATATGTATTTTGTCTCTCTCTTTCGTGTATAAGTTTACATTCTGTCTCCCTTGATATTTTAACTAACTGTATATGTATTATGTCTCTCTCTTTCACATGTAATTTTATATTATATCTCCTCTTGATGTATATATATATATAAATGCACTCTTTTTTGTATTTATTGCTAGTCTTAAATACGTCCTAGGTTGGTGTTTAATAAAATTTTTAGTTTCATACAAAGTGATTGTATTTTATTTAACGAAAATATAGAACCATTAAGTTTTAATTAATATTTTTAAACATGACTTCGAATGTGTCATTGCAATTTAGAATGTGAAACATCGTTCAGTTCCTTACCTTTTTTCTGTCCCGTGTCACTTGATTAGATTTTTAATTTACCATTACCCCCTCTCTTCAGTACACTTACCCAGTGCCACACCGTGGGTAGGAAGCGCCCTTATACAATATTTTTTGGCACCCCCCATTTCAATCTCCAATAACGCAATCATAGCCACGGGCTAGAGTATTTTGAAGAACCATCTCGAGTATGTATTAATAGCTTAGCTAAATGACATTTATAAGCTTTAATTTTTTATTTTAAATTTGATGTAAATCAAAACTATACAACCTCTTTTTGTGTTTTTATTTAACTCCATTTTCTGATGTTTTCCGCCATTAACATTATTATATTCGCATACTCCTAACCGGTCCATCACGTATCCATAGGAGTACCCGTACCACAGGTTGGGAACCGATGATCTACACAATAAATGAGTAGCATACTTTTTAATTATCAAATAAATATTAACATTATTATGCTATTGTATTATAGATGATTGAATGTAAATAAAGCAAGATTTGAAAACTATTATTAATTTCCTATCATTATTATAAATTACATTTTCCAAAACTTTTTTCTTTTTCTTTGATCTATGTTTGTCCACTATTATATGAAACTATCTTAAAAATCTCTAATCCTTTATATCCTCTGTCTTTCGCATTCAAATGCTTCCTATAATTATTTTTACGTCGTGTTTGAAGATGACCTATATTACGGCTTATGAAGCCATTGGATTGGCACCTTATATCTCGATGATGTATTTCGGTGGACTACACTCTTAACTTTGGTTCTTTAATAATTTACTAGTCTATCGCTCAATAACACTCCAGTCTCTCAAGAACCTTACTGGGTCAACAAAATTTGTATATGGAGGGAGAGTATTAGCACTTTTGAATAGCTATTCATAAATTTATAGAAATTGTTCAATGATTGATCATCTCAAGTCAATGGTCGGAGGTTTGAGCCTCATTCCAGGAGACCAGCAAGTGAGTCCAATTTTTATAGCACAACCGTTTAGCTTATTTTGAAAAATTGTAATAAAAATATTGAAGTGACGCGTATTCTATCTACGCATCTATATTTTTTTTAAATTTAGGGAAGAACTAAACGAAGTGAAAATAAAATAGAAGGAATGTGAGAAAAACTGGGTATAATGAATCGAGAAAGAAAATGAAAATAATATAATGTTGAGGTGGGGTAAATTTAAAATGGTTTAATAAAATAAAAATTACTTTTTATGAAACCACGAAAATTTTTATACGCCAACCGGTTTCGCTTATCTCAAGCTTTTCAGGACGTATTTGAAACTAATCATAAATCTAAAAAGAGAGCACTTATATGTACATAAAGAGGGAGATAGAATATAAAATTACATGTGAAAGATAGAGACAGATTACATATATAGTTAAATAGAGCATCAAGGGAGATAGAATATTATATTATATGCGAAAGAGAAACAGAATACATATACAAATAAACGGAATATTAATGGAGGGGAAAACACAGTGCTGTTAGACATTAAATTGATTTCGAAGGAAACATAGCTAATATGGGGTTAACGGATAAATTAATTTGATTATTAAGAATTGGCGTTCCATTATTTATTGCCTTTTTTATTTCTAGGGCTTCTAAATTGTCCAACCGGAGGCCAAAACCGTTTTTATGGAGAATATTGACCCCTGTGCTATTATTAAAAGAATGGTCTTTAACAATAATATGGTTGGAAAAATCTGAGAAACCATTACTGTTTACATTTAAGATGTTTTTTGAAACGAATATTTACAAAAACATTGAAAAAATAATAATTTAAGATTGAATAAGTTTCTTACATGGTTCGGACATACGAATATAGTCCGTTAAGAAATATATATAAAGAAAGTCTAGATAATCCAAGACGACGCCAGTCTGTCACGAAATATTCGTATTTGAAACAACTAATTGGAATACGTTCAGATGCAAGCGTGCGTGAATGTGATATTATTATATATTGAAATTTAGACAAATATAAAATGAAGACTGAATAAGTTAATAATAAATACCAAACTGATTTCAGCAAAGGTTCGAGAAAAGGTATTATGGTGATTTTTAAATGTGAAAAAGTAATATAAAAGATACGAGTTTTGATTTGGCATCAGAAATAAAATAAAAACTTAATGATTAGTGAATGTGGATAAGGCGAGAGTTGTGTATGGGGAGCGAAGAGTGTAGTATTATATCCTATTTGCCTACTCCAGTTGGAGAAATAGGCGATGGTAAATAAGTTTAGAGTGACTATGGAAGGTAGTCATTTGAAAAGTGGTGTGACTAAAGGGATAATGAAAGGATGATGAATCTAAGTCATATGGTATTCAAGTACTGACTCAAAGATGTCGAGATGTGAATACAAATATATATGCATGTTTTATTGACGTCTTTTAAGTGAATTCGATATAACAAAATGCTTCAAATCCTGATAACCTCTAAAATTGACGATAAAAATATATTAATAATAGATAATCTTTATTGAAACCAAAAATAAGGGTAGAATGATATCTAACAGAAGAAAAATAAATAAAAAAGGCATGCGATAGGAATGTATTCTTTCATCCAGGGTGTTTATCTAATATTCAAAAGAAATTCAATAAGGCTTTTAAATAAGCCACTCAAAACTACTAAGATAACCTGTATAACCTGCATTATGCAGTTAATAGGGTACTTCTAGTAAGTTACATTGAAGATCTACAACTACTACTAAATCAAGCAATGAAAGCATGTGAGGCTTTCAGGTAAGAACTTCACATAATTAAAATCAAATATTGAATATGCCTTTTAGCATTAAGAACACATTTTTATTACGAAGTTGTAATTATTCAAAACATAGGTGTCATGTTTTAAATACTAATTAAATGTATTAATTATAAATATATACATATAAAATCAATTTTAACGAAAAATATTATTGTTGCGCTACCGGGATTCGAACCTGGATCTCTTTTTCCAATTCGGGGAAGGTGGATTACTAACTATGCTACAGCGCCAGTATTTTTGATGACAAATTTTCAAACTTATATGTTACACTTTTTCAAATTAATACTTCTGTTCGTTCTATTATTTGAATGCCATATACATTGTTTTTACGGAATCTCAAATACCTTTGAGTTAATCGACAACAGGTGCTAGAATTAACAATTCATTTTCATAAAATTATTAAAAACATAATATAAAGTGATGATAATGAAATTGTTGGAACAAAAGTATAAAAACCTGAAAATCTAAATATCTCGGACAGGTTGCAACCCTCGAAACAGAATATCATAGTTGAAGAACCTGAGGCAGTCTACTGTAGATATTTTCAAGGCCGTAGTTAACAAAGTGATGATAGCCAACGATCATTAAACGAATTAGGCATATGAAGAAAGTGAATTTCATAAATTTGAAGTGGAATAAATAAATAATAGTAGGTAGAATTTCAATAATTGTAGATTAATTAAAGAGTAAAAAAATGATTATTTTCTTTTTATGATAAATATTAATGCTTTACTCCTCCTTTACACCCTATTTCATTTAATCTCTACAATTTTCATTGAAATTACTGTATTGGCGCTTTAAACCATTGGACCGCAGTATCCAGTGGCTGCGTGGATAAGACAAGTATTTGTATTACCAAGGTGTCAAATTGAGAAATACATTTAGATCTTTGGACTAAGGGATTGCAATTATTGAACTGGAACAAGCGTCATTGATAAATCGATGAATTCACCGTTTGACTGGAGCCATCCATATCTTGTGGGATGATAAGTGATGCTGGGGGGCGAGGAGGTGGCGGAGGATTCAGGGTTGAGGGAATAGACGGTGCGGGGTGGTAATACTAACACATTAAAGGCTTGTCACTGAGGATAATAATAAATTTAACTGCCATGTTCTTACCGACGTATTATGCGCTTTTGTGCCATGGATCTATTAGATGTAACTCATAAAAATTATAAGAAAATCTCTTCTTCAATATTTGCAAAATTACTTTGTGGCATCATTTTATATTAATAAGTAGAAAAAAAACTTTGTTTAACCCACTATTTATTGATTATTCTACATGTTTCGATACCTATGGTATCTTATTTAGGAAACAATGTATAATTATTAATAATGAGATAAATTTTAAAAAGACATATAAACGATTTCATTTTAAACTAAATCATATTTTATTAGTTAAGTTGCGATTTTTTAGAATTAGATAGCTCAATCAAAAATTAGATATTTTTATTTGTTAACTTTGTTTTAAACTACTTATTGAGTTTAAATACATCTACCGGTTCCAAAAAATACAATTTTCTTCTTCACGACATCATAACTAACTAAAAACATATTTTATTGTTTCATTACCAGAATCTATTTTTAAAAAAACAACAATTATTTAAAAAATAAATTTAGTACCTAACTCAAATTGTTACTTAATACAAATTTACTCGAATAATTTTTAAGAAAAAAAATTAGAATGGGACTCGTAGTTAAATTGAGTTGGTTGTTTAAAATTTTTTGATTAATTTTACATGCTTTATTTATCTTCAACGATTCAAAATTATTTAATTTGTGACTAACATCGTTTATATGCAAAATTGACAATCCCAATTTTTTATCAAAACCATGGCCATTTTCTATCAAATGATTAGAAATTCTGAAAAACCCACTATTATTCAAACATCTCAAATGCTCCTTTACTCTTATATTAAAATTTCTACCCGTTTTACCAATATAAAATGCAGCACAATCCTTGCAACTAAGTTTATAGACACCAGAATTGTTATAGATACCTTAATCACTTATAAAAAAAAAACAGAAAAATCTATTCAAATCAAACATTGACAGGCGAAAGTATTTTGAATCATTTAATTGTAACTGATATGCATTATAATTGAGGCTATTTATTTATATATTGTTTAGATTTCACACAACGGTTGAAATTGTTTCCTTTAGCATAGACTTTAGTTAAGGGTAGTAAACATTTCTCACATCATGTATTTATAGTATTTATGTATGTATAGTTCTATATCAGAAAGGCTTACTTAACAAAAAAGTGTACTAGAGATAGATTAGGTATTAAAGCGTTCGTTTATTGGCTGATTAGAGTATGAATCATAGGCTCGATATTTGATAAGAGTAAATTTAAAAAAATGTTATAATAAAAATAACCTTTTCTAGTACTAGTAATGGTATTATTTTTGGTTGTTTTAGTTCTTTATGGCTCATAAATCAAATCAAGATTCGTAAATTCTTTGCTGCTGTTCATTTCAATTATTCTAGGGTGACCCACTGGCTGTGTCTAAGCCTCCTCAATTGAGATGACAAACAGAAGTTGGAGCTACATATTAAGGGCTCCCTTATGCAAAATATTATCTGCTCCTACTACTCCCCTAATATATCTCATTTCAGCAGCTTAGATTATTGATCTTACTCTCTCCGTAAGGGACCATATTTAGTAAGTTCACAGCTTCAAAGTCAGTTTGGTCTTAGCACTTAAATAATTCTATCATCCTTGAGCATAAACATAATTTTTTTAAATCTTTAACACGTTTCATTTAATTTTTATGACAGAATATTTCAAAGAGATAATAATAAATACAATAAAAAGACTTAAGGTTTTCGAGGTGTTAAAAAGATAGAGAGCATTGTGTTAAGATGGGTGGCAGAAGCCTTCCAGCTATTCGTAATGTGAGAAGGTGGATGAAAATGGGAAGACCAAAATTCTGTGTGAACAAAAGAGATGAAGTGCTCATTTTCAGGGGGTGGAAGCGGGTGAAGAAGGCTTCAAATAATGGACTCAGGTGATCATAATTATTGGTGATAGACCTGGCATGGTTTCTTGAAATTGAAATAAATTTTTGTTATACTACAAAGTTTTATACGATCTTGGTGGTTAGGGTTCGAACTTAATTCCGGAAAACCACCAACAAGTAACTCTAATTGTTCATTATATAAGCGCCTAGCTTACTTTGCAAAATTGTTGTTATATTATGTGTCACATAGTCTATATACAAATGTACATATATTAAAAAAAAATACTAATATGCATTAAAACAAATAAAATAGATAATACATATTACCTAATTTGACTATCTGTCATCTTCCATGACAGTTGTTTGAACATCATTTAATACAAGTGTTGACATATATTTTTAAAAGTTTTTAGGTAGTTGTCATACTAATTTATGAGTTAGATTGTTGTATATTAGAAAGATAAAAATTTGATCTCATCTCGAAATTAGAATCAGTCAGTGTTCATTCATGTCGTTCAAAATGCTGTCGGATAATATTTCAAAGCGGATGAAAATTTGACCCAATAAGAATATTCACATTAAACATTATATTAGTACATTACATTAATTACATTAAACATTATTTATTTATAGTCATCAAAATACATGTTAATTGCAAGTTTCATCACACATATTTATTTTTTATTTATTTGACTTTATTGACACTAATTGTTATTGTTGTAACAGAGATGAATATATTATAATATAACATGATAATTATAAGATACAATTACATTGCAATGAAGTATATACTCGTAGTTTATTGTGTAGGGTGGAGTAAACTCCACCTCTGATACATGGCCCTGGCTACTTTGCTAGACTGCCGTCTGTGTTAAAGAAGCTAGTTTTTTTCGTGCTGTCGTGGTGTTACTTAATTCAAGACAGATAAAGATTCGACATATTAATGTTATTGTACGACCTTATGGGCTTTTACAAAATTGGTTAGGTATAAAAAAAACATGAGTAGCTACACAAGTAGCGTGGAATATATATATAAAAAAAAAAATTATAGAAAATATACGTAAAAATGAAAATTGATAGAATATACATACACATCTTAAAAAAAAAAAAAAATTGGAAAATAAGCAAAACAAACCAAAAAATTAAGGTTTAAGACAGAAAAATAATAAAAATTAATAGGTTTAACACAGAATGGCTGAATATCAAAATCAATTTATCTTTGACTCAGAACAGCATCAAAAACATCACTCTTATATTTAAACATTGACTACATCTATCTACAATACTTAAATCGTTCCCAAGCCTGTGAAGTCTTTGTGTGGGTGCATTCCTATAGAGTATATAATGCATTCACATAGAACAGTGCCGACGACCTGGTATTCCATGCAAGAATGTGGTATACAATCAGTTTAGTTCAATTATTCAACGCATGTTGATTTAAATGTAAAGATAAATATGTAATAATGTTTGGAACATTAGTTGAGGGACGAGGGGCATTCTACGCACATTCTTGATGGAAATATAAATCCCACAGTTTATGATACATTTATGCAACAGATAAAGTATTTACTCTTCAAAAATTTAATTTTTGTGTTAACAATAAGTATTTTCTAAATTAATGCATGTTTATAGTCAGCGTTCAAATTTTCATTACAATATTGTCATATTTAAAAAAAAGTCCCGGTGCTATTTAATTGTATTTGAGTGGTACCATAGTGATCACGTGGGTGACACCAAGATGATAATATTGGGACAAGATACTTGTGTTAATTCATGTCTATATATTTGGTGGTCTATGATCTCAACCATTTTTATTTAAATCTCTAAAAAATGTTGATACGTGTAAAAAAAAATTAAATCTTTCTTGACAAATTAAAATATATGAAATAATGAATTCTGTTACAGTTTGTTAAACTGTGTGCATGGTGCTTTAAATGTAGAATTGTTGATGGAAGATTGAGGTAGGCACGAATAGCGATTCGAAATGGAGTCCTGGTACCAACACCGATGTATGGGTGGCAAAATAATAACGGTAGTCGAATAGTACATTCTGCTCATAAGAGAATTCATGGAAATGAATGTGCTGATAAACTTGCCAAGGAGGCCACTTTTTCCGGAGTTTTCCCTCGTCAATTCCATGTCCCAATGTATGATAGAATTAATATTGTAAAAAAACGTACGAATTATATTTGGACTGCACAATGGATGGATTGAAAATAACATTATCAAATATCTATAGAATGAGAATTCGGCATTGCCAGGTAGCCTCACATTTATTCAGATTTAACTTAATAGATTCCCCAATATGGTCAGTGTAGTGCCGAGGAGGAAACCCTTGACCATATCTTGTTTACCTGTCCATTGCGGATCACAGGTTTTTTTTTACAGTAATCTCGTTAATAGTAATTTTCGACTTCCAGTTAACTTGTGTAATCTTTTTTCGCCTAACTCGCCACATTCAATCTATATAATAACAAATTTTTTGAACGACAATGGTATTGATTTGTAATATAATATTTCCTATTCTATAATATTATTGTTCTTTTATCTATAAAATAAAGTTTTAACTTGATTAATGGCACAAATCACTCTTGAAGGGTAGATTTCCTATTTAATAAAATAAGAAGAATGATGGTAGGAAAAATATACGTTGTGAATGCAGATTGAACCAAAAACAGAGGACAAAGAAAAAAGTGCGACTGTTTCATTTCATTTGGCAGCCATGATTCTTGATAGTAAAGTAATATGTTTGGCATTATATTTAGCATATGACAAGAATATGGTACTTTCTAAAATTTTTACGAAAAATATATTTAAAAATGAAAAAAAATATTACTAAAAAAGTTATTAAATCTAAAAATTTGAATTCTTCACGATAATAATTAATGACATTTAAAAGGTTTTTTTTTAGAAAAAAACGTGGTTTCCAATAAACTAAGGTATCCTTCTTAAAATTATTTCACTTTAGAGATTCCTAAAAAAACATAATATAATAATAATAATATACCATACCATAATTAAAGAAATAATCCAAAAACACCCACCGTCATCAGATTGAAAATTAAATTAACTAACCTAACCCAACAAAACCAAAATAACCAATTTAATTCAAATAGTACCTGTTTCGTATTCGTAATGTATTAAATTAATTATTATTTTGTAGGTGAACACTTATATATAATTTCATACTTATTCATTCAGTCATAATATTATTACTTGTGGTATTGTCACTAGTTTTTAATTTATTCATACCCCCTTAGCCTATTCTACCTAGTACATATCATTACTGGTTGTCTTTTTGGAGGTCGAGGAATGAAAGTGTATTGCGTGATTATTCGTATTAAATCACTATTCGCACACACCGCCGTGAAAGTTTATTATTATGAACGTGATATTCCTCAGTGTACTATGAAGTGTAAATTTATTACGTTGGGTGAACATCCGGAAGTGCAACGTGACGGCGTCACTAACCAGGTGAGTCGAGCTGTCCTTTGGTTCCGTGAGTCCATCCTGGTCCGCTATCGAAAGTACCCTCCCTCCCATCATCCTATTTCCTACTTCCTATCTAACCCATCCTTCCGATTCCATCCTCTACCATCACTTTTTTTGGTGACCGGCGACTTGCATCGGTCACAGTACATATAAAAAATAAATTCTGACAGAAAACTTGCATTTTATAAAAAAACCTGATAATTTTGTTTATATTCAGAATTTTTCTGATTCGTTTATGATTTGAATGAATTCGTCATATTTACAGATAAATCGTTTTTTATGGTGAAAATATGAAACTTTAAAATATTATTACTTTTTAAATACATGATAATTTTTCTTTAATTTTTTGCACTAAATTATACAAGAAAATATATTTTTTGCATCAATCCGAAAAAGGACCATAATCTCAACATAAACCTTATATTTTAGCACTGCGGTGTTAATCCAGTCTCCGGTACAAA
This sequence comes from Eubasilissa regina, assembly GCA_022840565.1. Lineage (NCBI taxonomy): Eukaryota > Metazoa > Arthropoda > Insecta > Trichoptera > Phryganeidae > Eubasilissa > Eubasilissa regina. The sequence goes on from JAINEB010000019.1 coordinate 3,479,752, forward strand.
CAATACCCGAGAATATTTATAAATACTTTCAGGATTAGACTGACTCCATATCTGAAATGATTTCCTGCAGCAAATAGGGGTTGCAATGTTTCCGAAGCAAGAATTCTCTCCGCGACGTGCAATTTCCTCCCTGGACCGAAAGCAAACACGTTGGATACAAATAAATTGATTTTACAAAGCGCCACCTACAACAATATTGACTTGAAAGCGATACACCCAGATCAGATTAGTGGATTCGAATAATGCATACATGACCTAGTTTCTTTGAAAATCAACGTCGATTTCTGATGGAAAATCGATCTTAGCAAATGTGTATTTTTTAAAGTGCATATTGGATATTTACGCAACTTTTGTTTCTTCGACTGGTACCCCTGAGATTTATTGTCGATTAATATTAGTCATTTATGTTTTGTGAATATTGCCGCTTTCGGAGATTGAAGGATCGCTGTCATACTACGGTCGGAGCTCAATTGCGGTCAGTATATCATCCGGTTAAGATCTCTCAATAATCGGAGACTCGGAAATTCGTATTTTGGTCTGTCGGAATACTACTCAGAGATAAATAGAACGATAACATCAGACCAACCCACGACGATAGAGAAACCACTACTGTTAATCAAGGTTAGGTTAGGTTGGGTTGATAATTTTCATTCTGCATATACGACCATATTATCAATAGAAAAGCCGAGAACAACAGCTATCGAAGGCAACTTTGGAATACTGGTTAATATGAATTTAGAAGAATCATATTTAAAGTCCAAATATTTTAAATAATAAATGACTTAACTCTAAGATGACGTACCATACGGTGTCATGAAATCGATCAACAATGTACTGAGAAGCGTATTATTCAAGGAACTCACTAGATCTAGTCAGAAACATAATCTAATTCCCATGCCCTATCTATTCAACGAACGTTAGCTATCAACACTTTGTTCACAAGAAACCTACAGTCAACTAGCCAAATCATTGCCATTGGTTTTAAGCCACGATGTTCTCCTCGCAGGGCCCAATCTTTCCCTGTATTATGAGGTGCAAGATTTCATACTTCATAAATAGAGCCATTTTCTTATATAACTACTTGTAATTTAATTGAACTTAGTCTAATTAAATTTAACAAATCTGAACTTATGTAATTTGACTAATACTAATTTAATTTCATAAATTCTAATTCATTTTAATCAATACTAATTTAACAAACCATGAGTGATAGCACCAAGGTGAAGTGCAATCGATAAAAATGTTATTATTTGCAGACGTCGAGTACGGATTACACCAACATTTTAATACTAAATCTTTCATCTTATTTACGTAACTGGTTTCCGAAATTCTATAGAATATCAAACATAATTTTAGTGAGACGAAAATATAACCAATAAGAAAGACTTTTTGGAAAATCCCTAGTTCGAAATGTCATATGGTTACGTTCTAAGAAAACTCGAAGGTAATTGAATAAATTATTTGTTTAACCTTAAAATAAATTTGTACATATTTATGAGGTCTCTTGACGCATTTAGATTTCAAATAGGGGCGGAAGATTAATAACTCAATATCACATTCAACGAAATAAATGATTAAAAATAACATTTCTTTTTTTATAAACTGGAATAAAATCATGATTAGAGCCAGAGCCAATGACAAGTTAAATAAAGTATTGTTTCATAGCATAATTGAAAAGAAAATGTATAATTTTATGATATGTATATAGTAAATCCTCCTATATCAGTACATTTTAGTATTTTTTTTTTATTAGAAGTATAATCAGATATAATAAATAGTTCAGAGAACTAAAAAATATAAAATATATTTACATTATTTAGTTCTCTGTGAGAGTCGTAGACTCGCGTATAGAAAAGGAATACATTTATTAAAGATTAAAAATTTTATATATCTCGTAGATTGGAAATCGATTCTAATATTTAATTTTTAAAATTTGAATTAAAGTTTTTTTATATAGGTGCCCAGCGGAAAAATTTCAAGTTTCTAGTGCAATGATTAATTGATTCGTGCATGTCGGGCTTTTTGTACTCACTTTAATATTAGACGGCTAACTGATGGACCGAGTACGCAACTTATCTGGTGTTGGGTTCAAAAGTTCAGACAAGAAGGGACAATGGTTAATCAAACTCTTCCTGGACCATCAACGTCAGCAGCGATGCCAGAACATGTGGCTCAAGTTCGACATGAAATTATGCGCAATCCGCGGAAACCAATAAGGAAGATTGCAGCCTGCACTGGAATAAAAAAATCAATAGTGCACGTTATTTTAAATAAAGAAACTACAGTTTTACCCATATAAACTGCAAATCGTACAGTTTCAACGAAAATGACTATTCTTTACGTGAAACCTTGGTGAGAACGATGCTGAAACGTTTTGGAACAGCACGAACGCTTGTAACCATATTATTTACGGACGAAGCATATTTTCATATCGATGGCTATGTTAATAAACAGAACTTAAGATACTGGTGCCCCAACAACCCATGGGAAGGTTATCAATTTCAGGGACCAGAAACACACAGGTTCAGAGAACATAATTTAAGCAAGACGGGATCACTCCACACACTTCTAAAGTTTCAATGGAGAAGCTGAGGGGGGTTTTTCCCAATAAATTAATCAGCAATTACGAAAACATACCCTGGGCACCTTGGTCACCGGACCTTCCACTGTGCGACATTTTTTTGTGTGAATACCTTAAGTTAAGAGTTTATAGCAACAATCCTCGAACAAGAAAATATCTGCCTCGAAGTTGCTCCCATTGAACCAACGTTTTGCTCTCGCTTATTCGCAAATTTAAGAGTCCGGTTGTAAGAGTGTTTTGAGAAAATAGACGGCATTCAGATATTATTATTTATAAAACGTAAAATCCGCATCGTTAAACTCCATTTTGTATAAATAAAATATGAGAATAATATTGTAGTTTTTTTTAAATTTAATATTAAACTTGAAAATTTTCCACTGGACATACTTTATATTTGTACATAAATATATTTTTGCTAAAAAAAGTGAAAACTGTTTTATTAATTCGTGTTTCAAATAACAAATTTGAACATTGAAATATGTCGACAGAAGTATCAGAAAAATGATTCTGAAAGTATATTACATTTTCTGTCCATATCAATAAAATTTCTGACATGATATTCTCTGAAGAATTCAAGAAACCATAAATACTCGTACATTCGTATCGTGAGGAGAATCCAAGAACAATTTTTTTTTGTGATTTAATATTATGATTTAGGTTAAAGAAATAATGTTTTAAAACAATTTCTTAAATTGTAGAAAGTCACGAAATATCCATGATCGCGTCAAAAGTTAGATGTTGACAAAAACAATCGACTTTTTCATCTTCTTCTGCCATTTTTGCTTGCTAGCTAGCTGGTTGTCAGAAAATTACTTCATTGACTGCGGTCTGCCACCAGCCTTTTCGCATCCTTTCATCTCAGTTCTATATCTGTAAGAGGCAGTTCAGTTTAGACTTTCAACAGGCAATGTAGCATTATCTTTAATTTTTACATATATTATATATTATTTTTAACATCAATGAGCAGTTTATATACAATAGGTATAGGGACCTGATTGTTGCCATCTGTATAAAATATATTAACCTTGCATAATAATTACTGTTTTGCAGTTCGGCAAATGCTGAGTGTTTTTAAATTAATTTATAAATAATAAAATTGACATAAAAAATTGTTCGATACTGTAAACAATTTTAAATTCCTCATTTTTTGTAAACGTTTTCAAAAAGTCATAGATTTAAAATTCACGGGCATGAAATGCATCAAAAAACTGGCAAATGGTCACCTACACACGCTTATTTCAGGTGATGTTTACAGTCATTGAATACTCCGGAAATGCTTCGAAATGTCACATGACAGGATGAGAAAAAAAACATTTCCGCTTTGTAGTGCCAGCTTTCGCCACTAGGGGCGTAGACTGCGCACAAAGGATAGAAAATATATTATTTTAGAAACATCTCTCGTTTACTGCGATATCCCGGGGCTTTCATATTTATATTGCATGTATTTTATAATGTATGTTTTTATACTTTATTTAAAAACCCACCCAAAACTCATATTTTTGTAGATACCGCAAAATGATATCTCTGATGATTTTTATTATTAATTAATCTGATTTCAAACTATGTGTGGAAAAAGTAAAGAATTACAAATCGCGAATTATTTTTCAAATAGCACCTTCAATTGCTATTAATAGATTTTTGAGATTTAAAAATGGGAAAAAATGTGCAAAAACGAAAATGTTACATTCTATTGCATATTTAATACATAATTATTGACGAAGGTAGTTACTAGCCAGAAATTAAACGACGCATAGGTATGGCGAAATGTTTAGACTTGACATAATATCGAAAGACGGCGGTATTACAACGAAGGTCAAACTTGTAATTTCTTTGGTGAATTCTATATTTTTTATGGTGTGTAATAATAAACCTTGAAGGCAAGGGAAAGAAAACAGATTGATGCCTTTAAGCTATGGTGCTGGAAATAATGTTTTCATTCTGAAGAAACTGAACATCAAGGGAAGGCTCTCAACCATTTGCCTGAGACAAATACTACAATTTTTTGTGCATCTTGCGTGAAAAGGAGATAGCTTGAAAAAGCTTGATGTGGTGGGATACGTCGAAAGACGAAGATATAGATCCCTCATACGTTGGTCCGACCAAGTGGAAAAAAGCAACAAACACTTCTCCGGTTAGAGTTCAAAGATCTGCGTGATGCCGAGAAAAGTGGAGGAACATAATAAAGGGAGAGGGAGTTTATCGATATCACGATCGTCAGTCATGAGGGAGATACGTGAATGATGATGATGCCTATTTAAAATTCTCATTGTTGGTGTACCTGCGTATTATTCAATATTTAAGAAAAATATTTTATTAAATATTTTAGTCGTGGATAAAGCCCCATAGACTGAAGAATTTTCGCTTTTTGTCGATTAATTAATTAATTTATTTTACTAATAAAATATTACATAATTATTAGTAGAACACATTATTATTGTTAAGTTGTAATTATTCAGAACAGACGGTTTATGATATTTTAAATATGAAATAAATGTATTAATTAAAAAAATCTATACATAAAATCAATTTTATCGAAAAATATTGTTGTTACGCCACCGAAATTCGAGCTTGGATCTTTTTCCAAACCGGAAAAGGTGCATTATCCAACTATGCTTCAGCGACATTATTTTTTACGACAAATTTTTGAACTTATATGTTATCTAATATGTCTTTCTAATAATGAAACGATGAATGTATTAATTTAAAAAGGTAAAGCGGTAGTAAAGTGAATTGAAGCGACGGCAGATTAGCCCGTATACAGTTCTAAGCGCACACCGAACTTATTGCAGCACGAGAGTGTTAATTGCAGCGACCTCTTTCCTTCTTCCTCGTGCTCAAGGGACAGGTTTAGGAAAATAAAGAGAAGGATAACTAGGTTTAAATTTTGATAATCACGCATAGACGATGTACGTGTATGAGTGCGTTAAACTGCGTTTACGTAATGAAATATTGGCATCGCAGTTCTCCGGTAAAGAAAAGTTCCGTGATTAATCAAATTTGTTCAAAATATTTTTTTTTACATGAAATACTTAATTTAAATTACTTTTATATACACTGATATAACATGTGTAGAAATTGAAAACATAGTAAAAAATAACAAAATATAAAGATAATTAATTACATTTGTCTAATTCACATAACTTTAATCCTTATCAATATTATTATTATGGACAAATCGCATTACTCAATAATAGAAAAACACATATCATGGTGATTCAATTTTATTATATAATAATTAGCCCTTCGCCTTGTTGCCGAAAATTAAACATAACATTCTGTGACCGCGAAGTAAAAGTAATAAAACATACGCAGAAGCGACTGCGTACCAAAAGTATTCCAATTTTAATTTAAACATGTTTTCAAAGTTAAATAAGTCGGCAATTTGAAGGTAGGTTCTTGCGAAATTAATTAAAAGCTTTTAAATTAGTTTTCTAGGTACATTTTGCAAAACAAATAAATATTCGTATTATTATTGATTCACGCTGCAATGAAAAATAATCTAAATATTAAATAAAGTTCGCATAATGTGTTTAACTACAATAAATGTGCCTCGTGTCGTATTGTAGTGTTCAAAATTAAAATATTGTAATTGAAATGCGATTCTCGAAAAAGATGTGTAGTTTATTAAAGATTGATAGAAATACTTTTAAAATTATCAATATTAACTTTGTGGTTAAAATTCATATTTTTTATTTATTATCTTTATTTTATTAACCACTGTTGTGAGTTTAAATACATCTACCGGTTTCGAAAAATACCATTTTTTTCTTCAGGATGTCATAACTAACTTATGACATAACTTATGAGTTAGTTATGGCATCCTGAGAAGAAAATTGTATTTTTCGAAACCGGTAGATGTATTTAAACTCACAACAGTGGTTAATAAAACAAAGATAATAAATAAAAAATATTGATAAAAATAGTTTGATGTGTCATATATATTGAGAAAGATAAAAGCGAGGACTGTAATGGGTTGAATATGTAGCGAGTTCCTTAACATGCCTCTTAAATAAGTTAACAGGATCAAGATAGGCGTAGTCGGACATGTAATGTTGAGACAAACATGCGGTAGATAAGCGGATGCTCAGCAGACTGAACCACAACGGCGAAGTCTTACATTGTGCTCTGTACTGACTATAATCATAGATATTTGAGTTCCATAAGGTCGTAAAAAAAGGAAAAAGAAATTTATATAATATATTAGAAGTATAATGCAATACAGACTCGGTACGTGCGAGGATGTATGGAAGCTTACAAGGGTGTCTCTTTCTTTAATCAGAAATGAAATTACACCGATCGTCTTCTGTGTTTAAATGGAGATATATATGTTGAAAAAGAAGTATTTTCCTAGCTGAAAAAAATAAAGGGAACCCGTATCGATACGAAAATCGCTTTTTTCTAAAATTGTCAGCCATGTTACAGTCCGTTCATTTTTTCGTGTCACGTATTGCCGCACATAAAGGCGGAATAGCCTTCCATTAGAAGAATAACATCAGTACAATAATAGCGAGCGTAGTCTACACCGGGTGACCAATAATAATGCTCTGGTGGTTTTCTTGCACTGTAATGGGTGTTCAGAAAATGTTCGCAATTATTTTAGCGGAAAATGTTCACAGCTACCATTATAGTTGATATTATTTTCAAACACATTTACTTTTTCATTGTTTTTATTATTTAATAAATAATAAACATTATTAAAATTAATTAATAAAATCACGCCTCACGCCATTTCCCCGCGAGGAAATGCAGAGAGGATAGAGCGCCACACTTTTCTATCCGGACACACAATTCTGGCCTCATCCACAGTCATACATTTTTTCATACAAGCTCATTAATTATTGAGGCTTTTAACAAGACCATCCTCCAGTATCTGGTTTGCATTATATATCTTTCATATTATTCTCTCTTCATTTATCCGTACTATACGACCAAATAACCTAAGTGATCCATTTTAATCTTATTCACTATGTTAATATCAGCTATATATACTATTCTAATTTTATTTCTTTACTTCTGTCATAAATTAATATTTTTCACTGTAAGAGTGGATTTTTTAATTTTACAAATACACTCAGATATACTTTTTATGAGGTAGATACGTTCCACAGGTAAACGCATAAAAAAATACTAGACACCCATATGAAAATAAAGGATACGTTCCATAATTTTCAAATAACGTATAAAACTAATTCAATAAGTTAAAATATACCGAAAAACGCATAAAAAAAGTTTATTAAATTTCAGAAAAATATAATCTTAACATATTTCTTCAAAATTTATGTATAAATATATTTTATAAACAAAAGAATATCTTTTTTGCATATTAATTATCATCATTATATGACAATGTTCGGCATAATTTGCGAACTGGTTCGAAATCACTTTCATCACTAGAAGAGATAGTCAGCGCATCAGATCTATATCCTGAAGATAATGATTCTTCACAAAGAAAATTATCCTTAACTTCGCATGTTGATTTTTCCCTATTGACAATATAATCAGTGATTAAACTTTGCGATGACTTTTCTAATTTTTTGTACAATTCCTGATATTCAGAAATGCAATTCTGAAGCTCGTGTTGAAACTTGAATGCTCGTTCAGAATTATCATATTTTTCAATGAAATCGTTTGTCAATTTACTGCAAAGTTGAAGACCTTCTCGAATTACAATCCAGACATGCCCAATTTTACTTGGTTTCAGCTGAATTGTAATGGCGCAGACTGTGTTTGCATATATAGATAAAATTCTTCGAATTTTTAACCCTTTCAACATGTCAAATTGGTCTAAAATAGATATTTAAAAAAAAATGTTTCTTGAAATATAAACTGCATAAAAAGAGACTCGAGTGTACAATATGTTATATAATGTTAAGAATGCAAATAATATTTACCCTAAATGCATGTGTGTGCACACAACTTGCGTTTTGTTTATTTCATCTTGTGTGCTATTCCCATCATGTAATCCATGATAACTTCACTATGAATAAAATTAATGCAAATATGAATTAATGGTATATAAAGTGAATTTAAAAAAAATCTCTTTGTAAGACATAATATATAAAAGCTTTCACAGCTTGCAAACTTTCCTATTTCAATATTCCTTTAAAAAATTTTCTCGAAAATATAAATAGCTATGTAAGTATTTTAACGAAGGCGCAGTATAGATATAACTTTTAATTTAACATAAAATATGATTGATGACTGTCGTTCTGTGAAAATGTGTTACATTTAAAAATAAATAAGTTTTTAATAATTAAATATAGGTAATGAAATCGCGAAGAATGTATGCTTTTGAAAATATAAAATTGGTAAAATGACATGCATGAAATATGAAATAAAGTATAAATCAATAAAACGTAAGTAAATCATTTAATTTTTTACAAAATTAAAAAAGGTTAGAGAGCCAAGCATTTAACATATTCCGTAGACGAAACGTGTAATACGTTTAACCAGTTTTTTGAGTTAAAAAAATATTTGGATATAATTTTTGTAAATTTTCAGCGATATTGTATCACGTCACATAAGGGTAAATTAAATTAAAAATCGATACGTCAACCGGGTTCGCGCCTCGGCGACAATTCGTCGCAGAAGTTTTCATATTTAAACATCTTTCTGCTTATTATGTTAGGAAATTATTTAATTTGCTTTTTGTCACTAGTGAAGCGGTTTAATTAAAGGAAAACAAAATTAAATTACAACTAAACAAGCGAGCGCGGATCTGTCTTCAGAGTTTTGTTGAAATGATCCAAAATATACATTGTTTAATTTCAATTTAAAATATATTAACAGACCAATACTGTCGAAGACAAAATTAATACAATATTTTACATTCATTATTATAATTCTGGGTATTGGAAAACAAAACAACGACACAAAAAATACTTCATTTAGTCGACGTAATGATGTATTTACCAAAACTAAGTACATAGCTTTTAAATAAGGAGAATCAGTTTTTAATTCATTAGAACATTCAGAATCATTTTAAAAGCTTTTTCAAAATATTTCAACAAAATTCCCAATTCTTCGTATTTACTCTCAGTGAAAATATAATATAAAGTGTTCCTTTTACCAATATAATAACTTTATATTTGTACATGTCTGTCATAAACCGCTTTTGTACAATTATGAGTTAGCAAACAAAGAATATAAAGGGTACTCGTATTTACAAATATAGTAAGATATATTTCAATCTCTGTACTTAGGGATTGCGAATTTTAACAAAATAAAAATATTCGAAATTCAAATATAAAATTTTTGGGGAATTCGGTCGAATTTCGAATAATTTTGTATTATTTCAATAATAATAAAAAACAGTTTATAAAATACAATAAATTCATTATTATTTACTGAATACATTTTTTATTATTTTTTTAACTGAAAACTAAAAATAAACTTTTTTTATTGAGGATTAATTTTTATGGAAGACCTACTATACGTCAATACAACCAATTTACCCTATGATACTTTCATATGCATTCTGGTCATTTGCTAATATGAGTTTAAGAAGTTCCGTGTTCACACGTTATATTATCCGGACTACCCATGTACCCAATTATTCTGGATAATCGAGGTTTTACTGTATATAAAGGTGTGTAGTGGAAAATTTTCAAGTTTAATATTAAATAAAATAAAAACTTCAATGTTATTCTCATATTTTATTTATACAAAATGGAGTTTAACAATGCGGATTTTATATTTTATAAATAATATCATCTAAATGCCGTCCATTTCTCTCAAGACGCTCATAAACGGACTCTTAAATTTGAGAACACTCGAGAGTAAAGCGTCGGTTCAATGGCAGCAACTTCACGGCGTATATTTTCTTGTAAGGCCTGAATTGTTCGAAGATTGTTGCTGTAAACTCTCGACTTAAGGTATCCCCACAAAAAAAAGTTGCACGATGTAAGTTCCGGTGATCGAGGTGCCCATGTCTCTGTACTTGCTGATTAATTTATTGGGAAAAATTCCCCTCATCTTCTCCATTGAAACTCTAGATATGTGTGGAGTAGCCTCGTCTTGCTTAAACTGTGTTCTATTGTTGAACCTGAGAAACAGCTGCAGTTTTGGTACCAAAAATTGTCGATAATTTGGCAATACTCGTCAGCAGTGACTGTCTTTCACTGGTTAAAAAAATACACTGTAGTTTTTAGACAATGCATACGTTTTTGATGGCATTCCTTTTGATTGTCGGGGAACCAGTATCTTATGTTCTGTTTATTAACAAAGCTATCGATATGAAAATGTGCTTCGTCCGTAAATAATATGGTTACAAGCGTTCGTGCTGTTCCAAAACGTTTCAGCATCGTTCTCACTAAGGTTTCACATTTTTACAAACACATCGTAGTAAAATTAACAATAATTTCAGTACTTTTAAAATATACAATGGTAGTACTGAATTGCCGGCATAAAATAAAATAATCAGTAATTTAAACTTAAAATCGTTAATTATTTTGAAATGTATATAATTTATTTAAACAATATAATTAATATCATCTCTTGCGTTTTCGAACCTTATTTCAAGCGGTTCTGTTTATAAATTGTATAAGCACTCTCAGTTTTCTTCCCCTTTAAGCCTTCGGCATGAAAAGACTTAACCCGCAGATTAGGGATTTGAAGGAATTAGTAACTTTCCTAAAATCGATCACTTTTGTATTACTGAGTGGGAGTAAGAGCGAGAAACATTTTTAAACTCTATTCATTTTGCACTTTAAGGAATGGATTTAAAGGGATTTTGTATTACAAAAAGAACCGGTTTCGGAGCGACCATTTGATATCCAGAACATAATAAAACTCTTATCATTAAAATCGTATTTTTTTTTACATTTTTTTTTTTTGACGATTGTGTCATTTATAGTCTTAAGATGTTTGTTAGAAATTTGACTACTTAATACTGAGTTCTAATTACATTGTTAGGAATTATATTTTATTAAGAACGTTTTTAAAATTGTTAAATTACACATACAGTACTTTTAATAATTAGTTTTTTTTAAATAGAGGTTAACTATTTAAAACATTCTTACTATTTTTAAACGTTTGTGCTATGAAAATGCCCTGAACATTAGATTACTAGGCTAGTATCGTAACCACTAGACCATAAGTACGTCATTTTAATTGTTAAAATATTGATTAACTGGCATTTCATGAGTATTAACGTTAAACTTATGGACTCTTGATGGCATTGCATGAGTATAAACGTTAAACTTATGGACTCTTGAGAACCATCCAAATATTAACCCTTTCAACCCCAACCCTATGTCGTAGGTGCTTAGATTTCTACATCGACTTGTGAGTATTAGATTATATGGCATTACTTCATTGAAATAAGAATTGCAGCAAGGCAAAATGTTTATTGTCAAGGAGAACACATTCTAATTGTGAAGTTGTAATTATTCAGAATATATGTCTATGATGTTTTTAATACAAATTAAATGTATTAATTAGAAAGATATATATATATATACAACTTCAAAATTAGAATGTGTTCTCCTTAACAATAAACATTGTGCCTTGATGCAATACTTATTTCATTGAAGTAATGCCATATAATCAAATAATCACAAGTCGATGTAGAAATCTAGTATATTATCTAGTATAACATTATATACGCTTATCAAGAATTACCGGAATGTATTTTGTGTTTTTGTTATACTGTTCGTCAATTTTAATAGAAAAATATTTTTTATTAACTCGGATAAAATTGAAAATATCATTTTTTTAAATACAAATTAAAATGTATTAATTAGGAAGCTATACATATGAAATCAATTGTATTGAAAAAAATTGTTGTTGTTACCGCGATTTGAACCTGGATCTCTTCCAATCCGGGGAACGTGCATTAACTGATTATGCCATAGTACATTGACGACAAATTTTTACTCAAAAGTATTTGAGATTTCGTAAAAATAAAGAACATGGCTTTTAAATAATGGAACGATAGATTAATTTATTTAAAAAATTTAACATATGGGTTCGAAAATAAGTCATCAATGTACTGTGATGCTATAGCATAATCGGTTAATTTTTTTTTGTAGCATAAAAAGTACACATAAAAAAATAAAGGTAATTACTTTACTAGGCGTGGTCTGTTCTAAAGCAATTACCTGTACAGTTTTTAAAAGTTGTAATTGTTTAGAGGTAAGTTAGTTATAAAAAGTTATGTGAAAAAAGTACATGAAGTTATACAATATTATTGAAAAAAAGTTATAAAAATATTATTGTCTGTAATATACAATAGTTAGAGGCAAAAATGTGTAGGTAGTTAGATTAGCGCAAATGACAAATTAGATTCGTTTTGATTTCTATCCACATAAAAATGTGTTATACACGTTCCCTGGTTGGAAGAGATCCGGGTTTGAATTCCGGCAGCAACAATAATATTTTTTGATAAAATTGATTTTATGTGTATATCTTTCTAATTAATACATATAATTTGTATTAAAATGATTATTATTATTTTTTGGTCGTATATTTTTATGAAGGGCTGTATTCGGGTTGTCTTAATTTAGCAAATAATTTTTTTTTCAAAGGCTGTTTAGAAGCGCATAATCGTATTTTTCCATTAATATTTTGTCATTATTATTTAAAAAATTAATAAGAAAATACATCAAACAATATTATTATCAATGTTCCGACAAATGTGACCTTTTTAAAAATGCAAATTTGGTTGTTGATGTAAGTATGTGGTGGTAAATCAATATTTTTTAGAATTTAATGCAAAAATATTTTTGGTTACATATTTTGATAAATTTATATAGTATACTTAGTATTTAAAGACTATTCGAGATGTTCAAATAATCATGGTTTCTCAGAATTTTAGATTTTTTAAAATATAAAGCGATAATAATCTTAATTAAAAAAAACTTAATGTAAACAATTTTAACACTTACTGCCAAGTGGGTCAAAACAAAACTCTTCCGGCGGTGGTGCATCTTTCTAAACCGACACCAAGTTTTCAGTTATTTAACCGTTTTTTGGGAGATTTTTTATAGATATATCATTTTAAATATGACTTAACGAATCAGCATGATGTGCAGTTAACTTTCTACTAACAAATTAAAATTGAAATAAAAACTATTACGAAAATGCAAGTATTCTTGGGCATCAACAAACTCCCTATTTACGACCAATTACAAGTACCGACTGTACACGCGATTTAGTGTGAGCGGTGAGAGGAAATCCAATAAAAGTGACCGTATTAGATCAGTTTTTGTGCGTTTTTTCACATTTTTATTAATAACTCATTTGAATCTCGTCCAATAATATTAATTTTGTCACAAATTATTTGGAAATGTTTAATAAAAGATTAACTAAGACGAAAACAGCATTAAACGAATACTTGTTACCTAATTCATATTTTTACAAACACCACGGTCAGATCTGACCCATCTGAGGTTATTCAAGTTATTACACAAGTGAAGAGTAAAGTCGTCAGCAAGGTGAGTTCTGATTTCCGTACCCACATTTCATGTTTCTCCACCGATCTAGCCGGTGAATGTAAACGTGACTCAGGTCACGTATGTCACAACATATATAATTATACGAAAAATTAAGACAAATCAGTCTTAGCACAAGCATCCTACAAGATACCTAATAAACTGCAATTCAGAAAAAAAACAACGATGTATTATACTGCGAAGAAGATTTTCAATGAAATGCCAGGTGATGAAAAAGGAAGGGAAATTACATGAATTTTAAATTTAAAAATGTAAGTGTGATTATGTACAAGAGTAGATAAAAAAACTTAAAAAATGCTCAATGTTAAAAATATGCAAAATTTTAATAATATTAAAAAACTATAAACTTAAAAAATCGAGGACTTCATAAATGAAAAAAAGAAAATATTCATATTTACAATTAAATTATAATTATATATTCTAATTCAACGTGTCCATTAATATATGGTTTGTGTATTTTTTAAAAGTTATCCTTTATAGTAGCCTTTTATAGTAGTAAATTAAATAGACTGTCAATCTGAAACTTTGACGGCTTGCCTAAGAAATATGATGGAATCATAAGTAATACAGTCCAGTTATTTTAATTCTTAAATACGATTATTAACCCATCTTTTCAGTAATTTACATTTTGAAAATGTATAAAAGCGAGTTGTTAATGAAATTGTGTGTTCAACCGGGAAAGGGGGCAGTAGTGTAATGTTGTCGAATTTTAAGCGGGATTAAAGTGTTTTGAAACAGGTCGAGAGTAAGTGAACAGCTGGGCTGTGAATAAAACGTTGAAGTATTTTAATTCTTTAAGCGCTATCCCGGTTTATAGGGGTAGCTTTACATGACATTAGTATTAATTATGAAGAACAGTACAATTTCTTTAGTGTTAAGCAAAAATAGGAAAGCACTCTTTTCCTGTTGGGATAGATATGGGATAGCCTTACATTTCTTGTAGCATTAGGTAGACATGGGATGGCACTATACTTCTAGTAGCGTTAGGTAGACATGATATGGCACTATATTTGTAATTGCATTATGTAGACATGGGATGACATTATATTTCTAATAGCATTGGGGAAACATGGGATGGCACTATACATCTAGTAGCGTTTGTAGACATTGTATGGCACTGTATTTCTTATAGGGTTTAGTTAACATGTCATGGGTATAGCAAAAAATATTATTGTAGAATTGTGCATAAATGAGAAAGTACTACATTCCATTAGGGTTTGACTGAAATGGAAATACACGAGTATTTTTTTGTTAACCCAATAATATTAGATGGAAAAAGGGGGTCCAAAAAAAAAATTTATTTATTTTCTTTGAGTAACGTTCAAAAAGTCATTGAACATTAAGTTGACACTTTACCAAGGTATGAACGGTATTTGTAGATATTTTATATTTTTTACAATTTGCAAAATAGATTAATTCCATTCATGGAAGTATTATAGGTACCGTAACAATAATAACAGCAATCTTTAATATTTTGAAAATGTGATTATAAATTAATTTAATTGAATATACAAAAGGTAAGAACACGTATATTATACTGGTACAGTATAAAATGGCATGAAATGTTTTTACAATACTTCTACTACCTACTATAAAATATATAAATAAATTTAATTTTCTTGTAAATTTTTTATTTATTTATATATAAAATATAATAGATTATTTTTATCAAAATAAATTCATTACTTGCTGAAACTCGATACTTTTTTAAATGTTTAAACACGTTATTCAACTTGTATAGGATAGGATGACTTTTGTTTCTTTGAGGTGGAAATTCATGATTGAATCAATTGGTTGAAGGTGTTTTTGTACCTTAGTTTATGAATTAATTAATGGGTCTCAAACTTCATTAGCGCTCAACAAGAAACAACTCCGTTATACGAAGTTTGTATTCTGCTCGAATTCACTTGATAAACTCAATTGAATTCGCTTCGATCTTGGGTAATTGGGGGAAAAATTTTACTGCGTTTTTTATGTCAGATATCTTAAAATCAGGGTAGCAATTCATATCTGTGGAGCTTTGAATCATAAGTACAAATATTATTATTAAATTGTTCCACATTGGGTTTAACCCTAAAAACAAAATTTCTTATGTTTAACTGTTGTAAGTAATAAATCATTCTGCTTAAAAAAAATTCACCCACATTACTGATAGTTTTAGTAAGCAAATCTATGATGTATACATGTGATTCATAATGGTGTCCTATTACTGAAACCATAATTGCATCTAGTGAACCAATAAGTACTTGATGATGGATTTAATTGAATTTATTAAGATGACTGACTATATTATAAAACAAATAATAAATATCTCATAGAGACGAAACTATTTTTTTTTATAAATGTAAAAATATGAAAGTACGGATAATTACAGCGTTTACGACCTATCTTAAGCTGGCTTAAGTAATCACTTTACACAATGTAACATTCACCATTTCACCCAATCAATCTCCACATCTATCTATTTTTTTAATGTTGTATATATGTTAATAAGTAACAGCGGGCACCCGGGGACAATGAGGGCAAATCTTGTTTTGGCAGCTGTGAGGTATCGCCCTGTCAATATAGGGGGCGCTGTTGAATAGCTGACGAGTGGCATTAAAAATGTCAAGTAGGCGGCGAAGACTATGACTGAAATATGAGTCTTGAGCTTATTGCATCGGTCCTGGGTAAGCGGTGGGTCCGTCCTCATTGTTAATATGTGGAATCACTTCGAATATTACTACACTATCACCATCTAACAAAATAAATCAAATAAAAAATAGTTTCGTCTCCATGAGATATCTATTATTTTTTACCTTTTTTTAAAAAAAAAATAGTTATGCGTACACGGAATATATGTCATATTAATATTCTTATTATTTTCAAACTAAGCTAAACGCTTGTGCCATGAAAATAGGACTAACTCGCTGGTGTCCTGGAACGAGGCGCAAACCTCTGACCACTAGATCACTAGACCAACGTCTTGACCACTACACCAACAAGCTACTACATTGCCTTTGTAGGTGAAAATTCAGTAATTTTGTGTTCTTGGACATATTGAAATATTGCTACAAATAATATTAACTGCCTTAAAAAATTATTGTGAAGTGAAGAAAATATTTTAATAATTAGACAAAATACTTTGTATAAGCCTCTATTAATTGATTATTTTACAATTATCGATACCTAAGGTATCTTATTCAGGAAACAATGTATACTAAAATTAAAAATACAAAGCATAGATGAAAACAAAACTATAACGTGGTGAATTTTGTTTTTATCTGTGCTTGTATTTTTAATTTCAGTAGACATTGTTTCCTGAAGAAGATACCATAGGTATCAAAATATGTAGAATAATCAATAGATAGTAGTTTAAACAAAGTATTTTGTCTAATTATTTAAATAAAATGTGACCACAAAGTAATTTTTCTAATATTGAAGAAGAAAATGTTTTATTAAATTATTTTAAAGTGATAACATTGTTTACATTAAATAATAAATACCTGTGTTTGAGGGATGTTGGAAGAAATCGAGGGATGATTTTTAAACACATACCTGAAACAAATAAAAAAATCATTAATTCTCGTAGGTAAATTATAAAATCATTAGAATATTTGCTTCTTTACATGGACGATAATTCCTAAAATTTAATGTATTAAAGAAAAACGATCACAAAAAAATCGTTATTTTTGTAAAACTGTTTAACGTAGAACGCGCGTTGTTCCCCAGTGAAGTGATCCATTGTGATTAAATTTCCATGGACCAAAATCCTTCCTTCGCACCGTTTCGCGCAGAAGCGATTTAAAAAGTGAAAACTTAATTGCTCACCTGTACTATTTTAAAAATTGTATACTTTAATGAAGAACACAGAAATAATTGTAATTTCATCGTAAAATTTATGTTATTTTGATTTATTTTCATACATTATGTAAATGAACTTATGTGTCTTTTTAGCTTAATATTTTATGCTTTCGTGTATTTTGGATTGTTCAGATATACGAGTATACTAAAACAATATATAATATTTATAGAAATCGCGTTTCATCTAGGTTAGATCGCGTTTATATTAAACGGTATCCTTGTAGAAGCCTAAACCGACTTTTCGACACGGTAACACGTGCCATTGTTAAGGCGTTGTCTCAAAATATTACGGTACAACCATATTTTTGTCGCAGTAATTTAAATCTCCCACTGTCGGTTTCCCCAAAGAAACCATCTACAAAAAACGCAATCTAACCTAGAAGAGATGCCAGTTCCATACACTAGTATTCGCGGAAACCTTAATTTATATATATATTATAATATTTTATAGTCAATACATAATTCATACTCTGTCTATTCATCTATAGGCTATAGAGATTAGTTACATTATATTAAACACACGTGAATGTAGTTTATTTATTCTAACATATTTTGTATCGAACTGTTAGTGCTTTGTATACTATTAAATAAAAATATATTATGGCTGTAATATTACGTACTATATTCTGTCCGCACTTGTAATCATTTTAGACCACAAATTTATTTTTGATTTTCACCCATCTATTACTGAGCACAGTCATCTGAGCATTAAGAATTGATACTGTAACAAGTGTTTAAACTTAAACGTTATTTTCTTTGGCAAGATATGAATCAGTAATTTTAAATATAAATAACTATCTGTCAGTTAAAACATGAAACAGACAGTTATTTATATATGACTAGAGAGAATTAGGTTTAGATTATTCTTAGATATTAATTTACCTAATTCAGAAGGGCTTCGGTAAAGTAAAAAATCACCTCAGTAACGTAATTGCATAATAATGTCCAGATTTGTTAGATTAATTATCCTGTTCAATGAAGGACATCTAAGCTTGAAAACCGTTATATATGAATAGTTATGTCTCTAATATTCTGTGTATTCAATGAAACCTCGATTGACAAAAATTGAAATTAGAGCTCACTGATGTATTAAACATCTGACTGACAGGACACTGTCACATTAAGCTACTGCAGCTGTGGTTTTTCTGAATAATGTTTGTATTTGGCGAATTTTATTTTTTAAATATTTATTGTATTTCCATTTAATATTGTTGGCATATACAAATATTACTTTAACATTAGTTTAATTATTTTTTAATAAATTTTATTTTCACATTTATAACACTACCTCTTTATACACCAACTAATTTAATAGTAGTCTATATATTTAAGAATACTTTATAAAATGCCTGATTAAGTCATATTTTTATGCAAATTATGACTAACAGAAAATTAGAGAGGCTGCTGGGATCAAATAATGAAATCTTTCTGGCGAGTGATAATTTTTTTAAAAATTTAAATTATTGAAAAATAAATTTAAAATCACCTGTCAAAAATGTAATTTTAATTTTTAACGTATTACGCCAAATTGAAAAGTTTTTATTTTTAATTAAAGATAAAAAATGTATCATTAAAAATGTATCATTAAAAATAGTAGTAGACAATCCGATTTTTTCGAGATTTAGTTGAACCATTACTTTTCAACAGTTACCGTTCCAACCATTCACACGACCCTCCCCCGCGGGACTCACGGATGACATGGATCTCGCCCAAAAGTAAGGCCTTTCGTTTTAAAGTTATAAACTAATATATAAAAAAAAAAATTTACATGAGCATTTTGTATAAAAATTCAGTTAAAATTTTACTACGAAAAAACCGCAAATATACAATCATCAATCATAAAACGTTTGAAAAAAGTTAAGAAGAATATTGCCGCTACTTGGGGAAGATAATATATTTTCAAACAGAAAACTCGGTTGTAACAAGTTATAATTTTTACCAACCAGAAGACTTTAAAAAAATATAGTCTGGTCGAACTGCTCAAAACGGATAATGGAGGGTACGTAACGATTACGACGTTAAGTACTTAAAACTAGTTACAGATTAGACCAGAACCTTCCAACTAAATCGGTAAACGAACTCACGGCATATTAATCGGAATTACAGAATATATTTACGTAGGTAAATTGGCATTATATGAAATCCTAACTTATGAGAAGATTATGTAATGAAAATCGTTTTTTTTTTTAAATAGCACCCATGTAATTTCTCTATTTATAAGTCATTGATTTATTTTTCTCCATATAAATAAGATACATTATTTTTATAATTATTTTGAGCATGGCTTTTCTTTAGACAATAATAAACATTGGATAATTTATATAACGCCATTTTTGTAAAAACATTTTTTAATATTAAACTAGTATTTAAAATAAAATAAAAATATTCGATCTTAGTGGAAAAGGTGCATTTTTAATCTTTTCTTAAAATAAAGTCTCTGATGCAGAGTTCCTTATGAGGGAGAGCCCATACTCGTAGTGGTTCACATAGTTACCCCTACACGAGGGGCTTACAGACTCATAGTTTTCCGAATCCGACACTACTTGTTGTACTAAAATGATGGATTACTCTGTATCTGAACAAAAGAAATTATAAACTATATAATGCTCGTTTAAGAAAGGTATTCGGATCAGTGTCGATGATGATATTACCTTAATGGCTGGGGATTGCATTTTCCCGTCAACCCTTAAACAATCTAAAAAAAATTAAGACCAAAAAATCACAGTTAATCCCGGAAACTTCCCTTGCCGCAACGCTCATCAACCACGTCGGCAAGGGTTTGGTTAGGTATATATCATCCACCGTGAAAGAGTAACTCTAGTAAGCCCTTAACTTTGCTCTTAGAACTTTTTAAATCGGATAACACATGTAAATAGAGGTACTTGTATACAAAGCAAGGCGGTACTCGAAGGGACAATAACCCACTGTGTTACACAACCCCGATGCTTAGCTTTAGATGTTCTGTTTAATTAAATACATTCCAGCATTCTGGCACCCACTATCGCAAGGACGAGAGGGCCTACATTTTTGAGGATCCTTCATCTCTTGTCTAGAAGTCAGAATCTGAGTGGTCCTGACACGAATCAAAATTCCCACTTTGTTTGGGGGGTCGATGACTTAATTAAATTTCACTTTGGTGTTGTTTCGTTAAATGGACATTACACAAGAATCACCGATCAAAATCTATTTTGAAGAGATTCGTATAATTGACAGTACGATATATATATTTTTTGTTTTTCTTTAGATGGGTGGAAATACACAACGGAAAATAAACATTTTGGCTTCAAATCCTCCTGTGCAATCAGTCATACACCAAAATGGTATTTAGAACTAATAGCAGTATTTCATAGTATTTTTCAGTGTTTGTTTTTATTTTATTTGACGACACTAAAATGTATTATAAAATTTAAAAAATAAGCTTATTAAACAAAATATATAATATTCATATTGTATTTACCTTACAAAAAATAATATAAAATAGACAATCCCGCAAAGTTATCGCTAGGCTAAAAAGAGCTTCAAGCAGGGTTATTTATTTAACTTTTATTGAATACTTTATGACCTCTCTTTTAAATACTATGACCTACGTGAATCGTTTGATGTAATGTCTGTGAATTATTAATTTAGTGACAAGTGCATGCACGTTCCGATCGAACGTGTGCGTATATGTTGTGAGCATGAAGACGCCTGTCAAGTGAGCATGTATAAGAAGGACTGACCGAGCTCGGCCTCTTTTCACTCCGCATCATTCTCCGAGTATAGATCTAAGGTAATTGGTTGTATTGTAAGTCGAGAATAAATACTAAAAATTTGCACATTGTACAAACAGCGTATTATTCTCATCACTACGTCCAACTCTAACAAAGGACGCATCTGGTAGATCATTATCAGAGCCGATAGACCATAACAAATTGGCGTAGGCGGTATAGGGTTATAGAGCAGGAGATAAAAATCTAACTCCTGATTGAGCCTTCTTTAAAAACTAGTACTTAAACCTCGTTCTAGGATGGGCACCAAAAATGTACAAGACATTTGAGGAAGTAAAGAACATCTGCTATACGTCTAGTTTGAGTTTGTTACCATTTTTCTTGGGCGTGACGATTTAGCTTCCTATTAACATTTTCCCTACGCAGTCTGTTTTGGTTATATTTTTTATCTAAGCGTCGCTTTTGCTGGACTGAATCGTCTTTCATATTAATATAATATCACAAAGTATACGTCCCAAACACTTTTTAAAATCTAATATCTGATATACAACGTTAAATGAAATACCAAGAAATTTTTTTTTTAAATTTATTTTAATATTAGAAGATTTAATCCATTTTTAAAGGATATATATATATATATATATATATATTTATTTATTTATTTTAACATTATTTATTCTCTATGAGAGTAAGACTCATGTATAAAGAAGGAGTAAGTACGAGAGTGTATAATTTATCTTTCAGTTATAGACATATTTTTTGACAGATACAAATTTATAGTCTGTAATTTTTCTAACTGTGATGGAAAGATTTAAAAAAAAAATGTTACCTTTATAGACATAGTGATTTTGGGTTGCGGTTTATTTTAGTTTTGGAATATCAATTTGGTCTCGAAATATTGTAGATCGGAATTCGCTTCTATTTAAATTTTTAAAATTTGGATAGTTAATTTTTTTTGTGTATGTCTATTATTTAAGATACTTTGAAATCTGTGAAGAGTTGGATATTTGGATAGTAATTTTTTATTTTAGAATATTTTTTATCATCATTTTTGAGTGATTTCTAATTGTGATATTAAAGTTTTATGTACTCCTCCCCATCCGATAATACCGTATTGTAAATGTAACTGTACAAACGCGTAATATATTATTTTCAGATATTAAGTGACAAGATGTTTCAGAGTCTTAAAAATATGTAGGTAGTTTTCCTTATTTTGTTTGTAAGATTAGAAATATGTTTTTTCCGTTTGAGTTTGTTGTCTATTATGATTCCTAGGTACTTCACACAATATTTTTCTTAAATTGATGAACAATGGTCACAAGAGACTTCTTCAGTACAGGGTTTGATGTGAATTTTAATAATAATACGATAATTTTTTATATTTATATGAAACGAATGAATGAGGAGAGAATGGAAAGAAAGATATATGACGCAAGTGTTGATGGCGCCAGAAGTAGAAGATATCCGCGGAAGACTTGGCATGACCGAGTAAACCAGATACTGGGGGGTGGTCCTGTTAGAAGCCTCAATAATCGTTGAACTTGTATTAGGCGAGAATTATGCGTCAGGACAGAAGAGTGTAGCGCTCTATTATCTCTGCCCAACCTCGTGGGGAAACGGCGTGATAGTAAGTAAGTAAGTTTTAGCTTTTATAACAACTTTAACAAATTTTACAATATTTTGTGTATATCCAAATCTTTTTAGGAACTAATTACTGGGTTTTATCCCCTGGGGGATTGTCATCAAGTTTAAGATGTCTCATAGAGACGAAGCTATTATTTTTATATGAGAATTATGGATATGAAAAAATGTCAATAGATGGCGACAGCATAATTGGTAATAAATAAGTGAAATATTTCATCTTGTTTTAATATATACAACTTCCAAAAATTTGATAGATGTGGTAGCGTGAGTAAATAAGTGAACGTGACATTGTGTAAAGTGATCACTTAAGCCAGCCGATGACTGGCCGTAAGCCCTGTAATGCCCAAGACTTCCATACTTCTCATATAAAAATAATAGCTTCGTCTCTGTGAGACATCTTAATCTTTCAAAAATTTGATAGATATGTTGATTGATGTGTAAGAATGGTGAACGTTATATTTATATAAAGTAATTAAGTCAGTCGAAGACAGGTTGTAAGCCCTGTACTTCCATATATTTTACAATAAATATAATAAAAAATGGCTTCGTCTCTATGAGATATCTATTATTTATTTAATACGGATTTTTTTTAAAGTCTCTTTAACCGTTAGAATGCTACGCGGCGCAAAAGCGCTGCGATCGTTTGTACCGAATTGCGGCGCAGCGCAAAAGCGCTGCGAGTTTCAGTGTGTTTTCGGTGCTCCGCGGGAGTGCACGTACGCTAACCTCGCGCGTAATTTGTAATGAGAGTGCATTCTTATACATTTAAAAATAACTTTTATCGTTTTTTTATATATTTTTAAAAAAATAACCATGTCACGTGCTATTATTTCGAACGTTGATTCGATTCCTAGTGATTCTACGGGGAGTGAAACGACAGATACAAATAGTGATGATAGCAGTATTATAACGCATCGAAGAAAAAGATTGAGGATTGAAAGTGAGTCTTCTACCTCCTCTTCATCTACAGAAACAGAAGAAACACAATGTTGTACGTGTATTTGCAAAACATAATTGTTGAGCTATTTTTTTTTTGATTTTTTATTTTCTAAAAGAAATAAAATACAATAATATTGATATCACTTTATGTTTAATAAACATTAATAAACAATAAACATTTTATCTTTATAATGCAAAAATAATTAATAAAATTGATTGATATTTGTCTAAGTTAGAGTGTTTTATTTGACACCATTATTTTTTCCTCTAAATTAATCAATATGTGTATAGCAATTTTCATTTATTTTTGCCAAAATTGCTTAGCACTAAAACGGTTAAGTTTATTCTCCATATTTATTGTTATTCATTGTAATCATCACCTTCACATTGCAGGATCATGGTTGTGGACAGTAGACCTTGAATGAATTATTTCTGTACTGCAATTAGTGCTACTACTAGAGTAATCCTGGAGTATACTGTTGGTAGTGGAAGAGTCATTCTATGATTTTCAGTTCAATCTTTGTAGTTTCAGCACCCAAGTTAAAAATAAATAGCCACGAATCAAAGGGTACACTTAATTTCGGATTAATTTCAAGTTTACAGGACATGTGGTCTAATGAATATTTTTGTTTTTATTATTTACCAAATAGAAAAAACAAAGATATTCTTCGTCAATAATATACAAAATGAAAACAAATATATAGAGTACAAATATATACTTAGAAATCAGAGTCACATATAAAATCGTATCTATCAAAAAATATATATCATCGGGAACTAAGGAATTTCTATTGCCGGTTGAGTACTTAAGCAGATTAAACTACGATGAGATATATACAAGTCCCCAAATTGCGGCCACGTATGTTCGCTAGTGAATTCGGACTATGATAATATATTCTTAAGTAAATATTATTTATGTGTGATATTAACTTCATGGCTGATCCTTTATTTTCATTTTTATTTTCATTCCAACAAAGAGCTTCATCAATATCCATCTCATAATTATGCTAGAGCAAAACAGAATAAGATCACCGTGAAGCCTAAAATGAAAATAAGCTTTGGTCAACCCTTCCAAAGCCTATAACATTTTGCCGAGCACTATGAAACAATTCTCGATGGATAAACTCAAACACCATCTCAGGAGCTAGTTATTGGGTGTTGGCAGAAAGGAAACTTAGCAAAGATTCATAGATATGATCACATGAACAGAACATAATTTCTTCATATTAATTTTTCTGTTTTGCAGTGTTTTAATCATGGGATAGTGAGAGTATTACATACAAATATATATATATATATACACATTAATAATAAGGTTTTCATATATGTATGACAGACAACAGATGAACCTCTCTTCTTTAGTACAGACTTCGGTCTAGTTAAGGTGACAGTGAACATCTCTTATATTATAAAGCTTGTTCGCCTTTTTTGTATATTAATAAGTATAAATGTGTTTTTGTATATTTGTATAAGAATGTTTATAATGTATAATATGTAAAAATGTTATGTCCATGTTTCTCAATAAATAAAAAAATATATATTATAAAACATTATTCATTGGTACTTAAATTAGAATAGTATCGACTACGAATTGTTCATTTCATTAACTATATCTATAACACTTCATCTACGTCCTTACTTACATCTATTGAACTTTCATACGACCTGTATACAAAATATAGTGATATCACAGTCATTAAAGAGTTGTTAATTATCCAATAAGGCAAGACATAACACCTAAGTGAATATAAATTTGGTACTCTCGAGTTTATTATACTCGGCGAGCATTGGATTATACTGTTAGATAAATTTACGAATTTCCAAATTAAAATCGACATCATTTCCAGCGGAGAACAAATTAATAACATAGAACAGGATAAAGGGGGAAAGAAAAAAGGCTGCCTCTTAGTAAAACACCACCCGATGATTAACCTTTTGAAAAACTAAGAGACAGGGACAATTTTCCAAATTAAAATAGGACATCTTTCATCTCTACATTAGCTAATTACTTCCAGCACAATGACGCGATCTTTTTATTGCAGCCCAAATTCACCCACATTCTTCAGTCCGGGTTTTTTTTTTCAGTTCTGGCTTCATTATTCAACAGGACTTGTCTACTCGCGCACACTACTGTGACAGCTGAGCGAAACCATTAATCAAGCAAATCAAAGCGCCCGGGAAATTTTGTTTTCTTTTTGATGAGCGCAAAAAATGTATTACCGCGAAAAAATGTTTTTTTTTTAACCATCCATTACACGGTTTCGCGTCCGCTTAGTTTTCAATTATTATAAATAAATCAATTGTGTCGAATGTACTTATTTTATTTAAATTAAATACAATTAAAACTATACAGCGGAATACACGTGCTTATATAATACACAGGAGAATCACTAACTCACCCTGGTTTGTCAGAAACACTATCATTCACAGAGACTCAAACCAGGGGCCCGCACTGCATACAAGCAAAAAAGCTGTGCGTTACTAAAAATTCTGGGAAATAAAATAAAATAATCTTTTATTATGAATAGACCATATAAAATTCTATCCGTTATTACCCGAATTAACTTAACCTTGTCTATAATGTAACACACGACTTTTGTCTAGCCGTGTGTTATTTGCAAACCATTTGTAAAAACTTAATGTGCATTCTGCTCCGTGATTTGCTAATACTTAGGTCCTGAATGAACCTAACTTGTTTTTTTAATTCTTATAATAATTGTACTGAACTAAATATTTTTTACTGAATCTATGTCGGCATCTTGACGTCTGCGGATTTTCTGCATTTTTTAAACAATTTGTGCTTAAGGTTGCTGTTTTCGAAAATAAATAATCCTTACTGAAAACTGCGTAGAATTACATTTCCGCGTATTTGTTTACTTAACAGACTGAACGTTTGTGTTATTAGTGTATTCCAACCTATGATTACGTATTTCCGTGTTTGCTTTCATAACATTTGTAGATTATAATTAATCATCTGTCAAGTTGTGTCAGTTTTATTATTACCAATATGTTAATTAAATGTCATAATACAATTATTTTCGTATTAAATTTTGGCTACGCTAATTAGTAAATCTGGTTATTTAAATAAATGTTTTTGAACACTGTTAATGAAACATTTTAAGTCCGTTATCCGAAGAAGAAATCGTAGAAAATATTTTAAGTCAAATCGAAAGCAGAGTACGGTATCGAGCAATAATAGAACTTGCCTTTTTTAAAGTAGTAAATTTACAATTGCATTCTAATTAAATTTGATAGAATTATTGCCAAAATTTTAATAAAATCAATTTTTTTTTGATACGTAGTATATCTACCTGTATCGTTGGTAACTGCATAACCTAACTTTGTGCCTATTGCACGCCACTAACTCAAACATATACTCACTCAAACAAACGATTTATCGTCTAAATTTTATTCTAAATTAATTTTCATCCCAAATCCTTTCATAAACTCCCTTTGGCCTATACGATCCCTCATCCGATCCCCATTATCTTCGATTCCTTTCACTTCTTTACCATATTTTTGACCCTACTGAACAAAATTTATAAAATGATTATATAATAACTTTCACTACAAAATATAAAAAAATTCAACAAAATCAAACAAAAATGAATTAACAAAATATAAAATAAAATTTACCTATTTTTGCTACTACTTTATATAATTATATACAAAGTTAAAATTACCTGATATTAAAAAAAAGAAATTTCACCATGTTCCCCAAACAGGGTTCCCCAAAAAATCTTACGCCATTGTTGTTACCTCATATGTCGAAGACAAGAGGGTCTAGCCCTTACCCCTCCCACCTTTAACAGATATAATACTAAACGATTAGAAATTAGATTTTTTTTAAAACGAAAAATCTTCTTTTTTTTTCTGTCATATTTATTATTGTCAACTCTCACGAACAATTTTCGCATTGGTGAAGTTATATTGCTGTATTTAACTTGAGGTTAGCAGCTGTTAGTACCACACAGTCGATAGAGTAGATTTTTATTTTCTTTTCATTGGAGAAACACAACAGTGAAGAGTATTTTTATTCTATGGTGATTTCCAATTTGAGTGTTCGCAAGAGAAAAAAGTGTTTAAGAAGAAATATAATATTATGAATAATTTAAAAATAAAATATTATTAGGCACTATTTAATTTTTTTCTATCTATAAATGCATTCAACATTCTAATCATTATTTTAAGTTTGACATTTTATCCCTACAAACAGTTGTTTATAAATTTTGTATGTGGCCAGTATAAACACTACTCTTGAAATATATTTTTTAGGATACTGGTTAACAGAGAAAACCAAAACAATTCTAATGATTTATTTATATAGAGTGTATCATGCGTAGCAAAATTTGAAAATAAAACGATCATTTCAGTGAACCGCCTTTTTATTCTGACGGTAATTACAGTTTTCAAATTGAAAATAAGTAAATCTATTTCTAAAAAAAATAATAGATATCTCATAGAGACGAAGCTATTTTTTATTAAATTTAATGAAAATATATATGGAAGTATGGGTAATTTACAGGGCTTATGACTTATCTTAGGCCGGCATAAGTGACCACTATTCATAAATATTATTTGTTTAATAACAGTGCCTTTGTAGATGAAGGTGCAGGCCTTTGGCATCCAAGTCATCTATTGTTCCTGGTTTATCGGCATAGACTAGTTAATTCACATATCTCCACAGAAAATAATCCAAAGGTGTTAAATCACACGATCTTGGAGGCCAATTCATAGGTCCATTACGCGAAATAATACGCTCATGTTGCGCTGTCTTGTTGAAACCATAGCTCATCCACAATAATTCCATTCAATTGGGGAACGAAAATATCAGAAATCATGGATCTTCGGTGCACACTGTACGACGTCTCTGCGGATGTGTATTATTAATAAGAGTATGTGTTATTCGAATTACTTGCTTGGATGAACGATTATATTGACCGTAAAATGGACGAAGCGCACGGTAAGTTTCGAGAACAGAACCACGATTTTCGAAAGAAATTAGCACAATTTGCAAGCGTTGTTCTGGCGTAAGTCTATTCATAGTAAAATGGCAAACCAAACTGACCACAAAGTAGCTATCAGCTGTCAAATTGGCTATCGCTGGAAAAAGTGTTGCCAATTCAAAAAATACACCTCTAAAAAAAAATATTTTATTTTACTTCTCTACCACACATTTAATGAAATTTTTCGACAGTTGTTCCATATTATTATTTTAATCTGCGAATAAACATTTATGAAATAATATGATCAGTTATAGTTGTTATTAAATTTATCTTGTTCGAAACAATGAATTTAGTATATTATTGATATTTGTAACGCGTTGTTTATTGTAAGATTTTTTTGTAGAAATTCGATATAGGATCAATTTAGAATATATATTCTTTTGAAACGACAGTGAAATGGGTGAAAGAAACGGCAAATCATTTAGTAAAATGGTCTAACGGTTAGCCCCGTACTGAAACCTGAAGCGCAGGTCGTCATCCAGCTCAGTAGAGTGATGACATTAAAATAATTGCAGGAAATAGCTTAGGTGGAGGACAAAAGAAATAGAGGAAAAGCAGTTGTTAAGCGCGGGTTAAAAAGTATGATTTCAAAAATTAAATAATGTTTTCACATTTTATTTATGAAGATGCAAATTTTAAAATCATATATTTGATAAATATACAAACAAATCTTCCTTTCGACAAAAAATGTTTATATGAGAGATCAGTCCTCCAGAAATAAAAAAAGTTCCAGATCCAAGTAAGACCTGCTATGATCTTTTAAAGAAATATATTTTATTTTCGTAGAAAGCGATCACTTTGCGGTTTGACATATTAGAATAAATAAAACACAATCACTTTGTATGAAACCACAAATTTTATTACACACTATATTATTAAGAATTTTTAATAATCAAATAAATTTATCCATTAGACCCATATTATGTATGTTTTTTATAAAATCAATAAAGTATCCATCAATATTCTACTTTCCTACTATTACTTAATGTTTCGTCCAACTGTATATGTATTCTATCTCTCTTTTTCACTTATAATTTTATATTATGTCTCTCTTGATGTTCTACCTAACTGGATATGTATTCTGTTTATCTCTTTCACGCGTAATTTTATATTTTATTTCTCTCTTTATCTATAAGTGCACTCTTTTTGTATTTATTGCTAGTTTTAAATACTCCCTGACTAATTGAAACCCGTTGGCCTGTAATAAAATTTGTGGTTTCATACAAAGTAATTGTATTTTATTAAATGGAAAAATTATTTTTTCTTTTTTATCGAAATTTTCTTATATTTTTTTCGAGTAAATATTACGTAACGAGCAGAAACCATTGAATTTGGAAACACTTAAACATTTTAATAAAATATATTTCTTAAATGACTTTTCGAATAAATGACATTTTAAAGTCACTCTTCAAATATACGTCTCTCGCGAATCCATTTTCTGCTAACACTAAAGCTCTTTCATTCACACATGGAGAATTTTATCCATGTCATGCTGGAGCGCATCTTCCGTTTCCTCTAAGCTCTATCATCTTTACCCAGCATTTCATTTCCTTCTCGTCTTCGCAATTTTCAGAGTAATCCCACGCTGCATCAGTTTTTGACTTACACCTGACATGACGTCAGTTATTTCACTTCGATAGATTATCAATTTATGAATATACTGTAACAATTCATTTTTATTTTGAATATTTGTAGGCTACAGTGGGTGGTCAAATTATAACGCATTCGTATGATGACCACATTTTTACTGTAATAATTGATTTATTCTGTATGCTTAATATCAAATTTCTCTTTACAAAAAACATATGAAATAAAAATAAAATACATCAGTAGGATAAATGAAATAATAATATTTCCGTTTAATAATTTGGTAATCTGACAGTAATTAGCAGTATTCATGAAACATCAAACTAAAAATACTCAAAAAAATTGAGGGAAGACGAGCACGTAGATGGGTGAATAATGTTAAAACAGATCTGCCAGAGATCGGAGGGTCACGGAGGTGATATCAAGAGACTTCCGAATCCCATGAGAACTTTAATCAAGAATAATTAAATACCACACGTAATTAAGAAAATACAAATTAGCTAAATTTATATTTATTCAAATCAAAAATAGAATAAAACTAAATATAAAGTAGATTTCCGATTATCCAGGCTAATTTTGGGGAAAGGCGGCATGGAAAATCGAAAAACACGAATAGTTCAATAATTAATTTTAAATGCATACTATTGCGTACAAGCGTAGATGCCCGAAGAATTCAGGACAAAAAAGAATAGGAACCTAATAATCCAGATTTTGCAGACATCTCCAAAATGTGGACTGTATATTTTCACCGTTTCGTCAAAGGTTCCGACACAGTATAGACGCGAAGCCTTGAATTAGTATAATATTGTAATCCGTACACGTATTAGCGTACTGATTCAGCGCATTATTTTATTTCAATAATTAATATTTATACACCAAATAAATATATGTCCCAAACACATACATTTTTTACATATCTAAAGCAGAAAATTATTTCAACATATTAAATACTAAATATTTATTAAGAAATCTACAATTTTGATTCGTTTGCAGGAATCTTTTACTGATTTTCTGTTATCAGTCGAATTATTGACCAATCACTTTCAGCTTCATTCTCTTTCTCATGAGATTGGAAATATTATCCGCGTTACTCATTATTTGAAAACCTGGAACACATGAATCATATTCCAACCAGTCCTTAATATTTTCTCTATCAATATTTTCAAAGCCATGTAAATTTAACTCACTCTCCTGGACCCTTGCGGATTCATGAACAAATATATTTTTAAGGATTTTCAGTCTTCCAATCTTTGGAAGTGCTCCAGCCGGTATAGCCTTCCAATTTTAATATATTTGACCATCAAATCATTTAGACACCATTGTCATTTATGGAGCCTTAAAATATTCGAAGATTTTTTTTACATGTTATCTAGGATTTTTTTATTGTCAGTGTCCAAGTTTTCAACTCGCGAATAGGCACATGTCTTGTGTTTTGAGGATGGACATTGAATTGGCAAATATGATTGATAAAAGTGTATATTCTTAAATTATGCAAAAAATTTTATAACCTATTAAAGTCATCTACAAAATTAAATTCATATAAATATTCTGAATAATTAAATAGACCAACATATTTATTATTGATATATTAAAGCAATTTCTTGTGTGTAGTTGAAGATAATAAAGTAAAATAAAATATTAATATATCTGTCGTTCCATTATTTGAAAGCCATCTACATTGTTTTTACGGAATCTCAAATGCCTTTGAGTAAACCGAAAGCAGACGCCAGAATTAACGATTCATTTTTATTACATTTTGGACACATTGATACAACTTATGTATTATTAAGAAGAACACATTCCTATTGTGAAGTTGTAATTATTCAGAACATAGGTCTGTGATGTTTTAAATACTAATTAAATTTATTTATTATAAAGACATACATATAAAATCAATTTTATCGAAAAATATTGTTAAGTAAGCTGTTTTAATCCCCGTGACAAATTGAGGTTATGCAGAAAAAAACATGCACGACCTTACATTTTGTTTGTTTTATTCTATATAAAGAATAATCTGAATCTGTACAATTTCACCTTCAATTCGAATTTTTGCAAATAAAATAATTGATATGCGATCTTATTCTACCAATTCACAAAATCGTATTTTAATAAAAATGCTTACCATTGATACTGTACTGCTAGCATGCACTTAATATAAACCTATTCTCACGTTCGTATTTCAGACATAAAGCACAAAATATGCTCGGCGGATAGTTTTACTAACATTATTAGTATTGTGAACTACATTTTCCAGTAATAAACACGCCACTGAAAAGATTTATGCGCATGTTGCTAAAAGTAATGTGTATTTTCCGTTTTTCTTTGCACGAGCTTTGTGATGAAAATTCGTCTCCAACCATAAATAAAATAAATTACATTTCTTTGTCCTTCCTCAGCGTTCTGATCGATAAGAATGTGCAACTAACTATTTTTAAAATGTATTGTGCAGTGAGAACAAGAATACTAGTACCACTTATATGTACTTCATTCTTTTTGGTTATCATTTTTCTAGCCTTCTTCTAAGCGTTATATTGATAAATCAGCTCTTTGTGATGAATTTTCCTCGTCGTCTTTGATGTTAAAATTTCATATCTCTTCATCAGAATGATTTTCTTATGTCTTTTCATTAGATAAGATCCATAAGATCAATTTTTAATTTTTGTTATTAAAAATTAATTCCCAAAATAACTTATTTGAATTTAATTAGCAGGATTTTTCTTTGAAAATCCATGTTCATGGAAGGAGACACCTCGAAATAATCTCACAGATTTATTTAAGATACATGTTTATACTCTAAAACTCAGACATCAGTTTGAGATGTATAAAAAGAGACAAAAACTCGAACCAATGAATACGACGTACGATCTGACAACGAAATTAAATACGTGGATACAAAAACACCATAAAACCATCATAGATCTGTACTATTTATTCCGTATAAACTGTTGCGGGAAGATTTAAAATCACTCATCTGACAAACGACTATGACATTTGACTTACGTGATGAGCACGAAGTATGGAACGCGTCGGAAAATCTCTGGAACATCGTGTGTACACGAGGACTACAAAAGATGAAAGTTGTATTCGAGGAATCTCGTGGAAGCAATATCCGTATCAGAGATGGTCTCAAGTCAAAGATCTCATTCGTGAACACGGGCTATAAAAAAAAAGTATTAAATTCGGAGTCCTCCATACTATATTTATTAAAGGTTATCGTACGGCATGTGTTTGACTTAGTCTGGTCTTGAAACCGATGCAATATGCTTTTTGAGATAACATAAGTTATAATTTGTCATAACATAAGTTTTATTTTCATTATATGCAGTGTTTTTATTTTTTTAATCACAGATAGTCTGAAATGATATATTTTTAGGCAATTTAAAATATTTACTTCATTTTTTTTATAAATTCACAATTATTCTTTTATAAACGTTTCTTGAAATTTGTTTTTAATTATAATTGAAAATTACTTTCTACAAATGGCCACTATACCCCCGGTATGTCATCAACTGCGAGATCTCCACAGCTTACGTTGGTGTAACTTTCTTGGTTTTTCCGTCCACTAAAATCAGGTATTTTGTATATTAACAATTCTGTTTAGATGAAAGTAGGTCTCATCATCCATAAATATTAAAAAAAAATTATAATAAAATATTCAAACTTTAAACGATCTAGTGACTTTTGGGTCACCGGTATAAAAGCCTTGAAGGTTTATATTTTTTTGTTGAAATAAAAAACATAACATTATTTTAAAACTATCGTCATTCCACAATTGAAGAATGAGACTCATATTGTATCTAAGTGTAATTTAAAATAAATATTACATTTTAATAAAAATGTAATATTTTGATAAAAATGTAATACATGTTAGAATGACATAGTCGTTCTTTCATTAAATTTTTCTAAAAATTATTTTATAAGATGGCACTAGCTGTATTTTTATCATTATTTTGTAAAAATATTTTTATTTATTTTTTCTAAGATACACCTATACATATTGTTTATACGAGTTTATATTGTTTATATGATATAAAATAAATAAATAATAAAACTTATTCATAATATATTATACATAAATTACACTTTTCAATCACTATATCGCATCTTAAAAGCAAAACTAAAATTTCCAAAGTGTTTTTCGTGTGAGCAATTTGTTTCATAAAATTTTGTATATGAAAAATCAGTGTCAAATAAATATATTGGACAATTCGAACAGTTATCGTTTTTGCACCAAAACGTTGTTTCTAAGTTCATGTTAGATGAAATTTTTACTACAAAAAAATAACTAATTCGAGTTGTCATTTTGTCTTTAGTCTGCAATATATATTTTTTTGTATCCGAGAAAATCTGTATAATGAGTTAGTTCTACGTGAAAATATCTCAATAGGGGAATTAAAACGAAATTCACCTCATTAAATAACTAACTTACAAATAGATTTGGTTCTAGAATCCAATTTAAATTATACTCAAAAACACGTTTTTGACTTCAGAAAATTTATTTAGAAGTACGTGACTGTTTTTATAATTAGGTACCTCTAATTCGAAACGGTGCTCCAACAATGGTCTATTAGAGTGCGTATTCACGGATGTAACTTTGCTTTCATCTCTAGAAAATTCAACGTTGAAGGTTGGTATGCATCATATCGTCACACAGCTAACGTATTATGAAATATAATATACAGTGAACGACAGCTCGCTCCGCGCCCAACTCTGTAGTGTTATATAAGTGAGGTTTCAGACAAATGTTTCATCCACGCATACGCATTCTTTAAAATAATTTATTTTGATCATACGTTATAAGGAGAGTAAATGGTGTTAGAGTTTGATCGATTAAATATTGATGAAAAAAATTATTTAATAAATAAATAACAATATATTTTTTCGACTTCAAGTTTCATAACTTCCGAAAAATAATTGAATGCAATCTGGCTAGAAGAAAAGTAGGTTATTTCTGTAATTAACTTGAATATTAACAAATGTTGATTTTTCTGACGAAAAAGCTTAAAAACAAACTCCATTTATCACTTCTTAAGAAATTTTCTGAGTGGTGTATTTTTAAAACATTATACTTATATTTTTCTGAGACAGTCTTATTTAAGAAAGTGGATGAAAAAAATATAGGATATTTGATGTTTATGTTTTGCTACAAAAATGAAATAAATACATTCTCACAAGTTTAGCAATGTGTTTTATGTAAAATAAAATTCTTGTGCTTTTATCAATATGTATATCTTTATCCTAAAAGTATTATACAATTAAAAAAAAAGGATATTATGTATATCTCAATAATCTAACCTAAGACATTTTATAATTTATTACATAACTCTAATTTTTAAACAACAGCACGCTTTTTTTTGTTGGGACTCTATTCCGGAATAAATATCGCTGTGTTTTATAATATTCAACTTTACTCTAGGCTGCTCGAGTTACAAAAATAATCATTTGAAGGGATGTTTTGTAGGATAATACTGCAGTCAGAAAATGGTCCTACTGTGAAATGGTCCATCAATAGTAATTTCGTGTCAAATACCGTCGAATTAAAAACAAATATTACTAACACATATTTAGCATCGTCTTTCGTAATATTAAAATAAACTTCTTAGTTGTACCGTTTAGTTCCAAAACCTATTTCGAACCTATATTTCAATAAAATTTTATGCGTTATATTTTCCCTTGGAAACAAACAATTATCTTCTCCATTTTACTAAATTGCCTACTTTTTAATATTGATTTCAAAATTCAAAATTATTTTGATGATTTGAAAGGGTATTTTCGTTTATCGGTCGGAAAAGCCATTTTTTATATATATTGAAATATACAAAATGAATAATTTTTCAAAATTCTCCCGATTAACTTTGTTAATTAACTTATAAAAAACCTTTCAAAATATTTTTAAATTCTTAAAATAATATATTAAAATAAAAAACAACGTTGTTTACTTCGCACAACATTTTAATTAAATATTAATTTAAACGTTTTTGACGCTTTCTGCATTATCGTCAGTAATAAACTAAAAGTTAAACTAGAAGATAGACTATCGACTATATGGGGAGGAGGGGAGGTTATATTATATTAACAACAAAAATATACTTAGCTTACAAAAAAGCCTTATTACATCTTCTCTCTTGTCCATATTAGTCTCGCCCACAACCACTTTCACTTTTCCCACCCCCCTCTCCACAACACTGTTCTCATACCGCCACAGCCCCCCACCCATCATGTATTCGATAGTCTATCTTTTAGTTTAGGCTTTAGTATATTATATATATTATATAAAAACGTTTTAATTAATATTTAATTAAAGTATTGTGTAAAGTAAACAAAGTTGTGTTTTATTTTAATATATATTTTTTTAATTTAAAAAAAAATTAAAAGTTAATTAAATAAAACGTTAAATTCTAGAAAAATTATCCAAGTTACAGACTTTTAAAAGGGATGAATTCTTCTTACGAGTATAACAATTGGTCCTCAGACAAAAACTGATTGCTGGGCAAAAAAGCCTAGCAATAGCACTGTTACTATAGACTAACAAAAGAAGGGAGAATGAAATATCTTCCTAAACGTTAATACTAAAACCAAAATTTTTCGCGCTTGCAAATGAAAATATCCCTTTAATATATTGTAATTAGGAAATATCTTTATAGGAAGTTTATATAACAATACAAATATACAAATCTATTTTAAGGACTTGAAATAATTGAATTTTTATTTTTAAGTATTATTTGACTATAAAATATCACAATTCGAAATATTTGGTGAAACTTACAAAATGGTATTTTAAAATTCCAAGATTTTTCCAGAATACTGTCGACTGCCGACTGCGGTGAAAATGCATCATATTATTTTGACTGATTATTAATATTAGTGGACTATATTCTATTAGGTATATTATTTAAAAAAAAAAAACAGTTTTAGTAAACGTACAAATTAAGTATTTAAATAACATTTATGTTATTAACACAAGCACGCATAACTGATTAATATATTTTATTAGGTACCGTATACTCTAAAGATTTGAAAGTCGCGTAGCGCCCAATACCACCCGCGGATTATTCTTAATATTAAATCGTACGAAGCGGAAGAAGGCTTCTCGGGTGTAGGCATCTCCGGGATCCAAGCGCCGGAGGCTGTGTTTCGTAGTGAAAACAAATTACACGCGCTACAACCCCTGAAGTCAAAAGTTTAACCGAAGCGCTGAACAAACTCGCGAACTGCATTGCGGACCGCCTTGTATTTTGGTAATTACTTGCAAACAGTTGGCCATGATGAGTGGGGTTGAGTTTTATACGGTTGATGGTTAGTTCAGAAGAACTTTAAGTTATAAAGACCCATCTTTTATTCTTAATTACAGGCTTCGGACCATTAGGTATTCATACATACATCTGTAATATGTATTGAAAAGCACAATAATTTGACCGGATCGTAGAAACATTTTACTGGACATTTTAAGCAATTATTCTTACTGTTTTTTATTTGTTTGTATTTTTTTATGATGCACTTTTTATGGTGGTTTTTAAAAAAAAAAAACATTTTGATATATTATTAAAAAGAACCCATGATTATTGTAAAGTTGTAATTATTCAGAACATAGGTCTGTGATATTTTACATAATTACAACTTCACAATAAAAATAAGTTATTCTTAATAATATATAAGTTGTATCAATACGTCCAAAATTTAATAAAAATGAATTGTTAATTCTTGAGTCTGCTATCGATTTACTCAAAGATATTTGAGATTCCGTAAAAGCAAAGCAGATGGCTTTTAAATAATGAAACGATGGATGTATTAATTTGAAAAAAGTGTAACATATAGGCTCGAAAATTTGTCGTCAATCCACTATGTTGGTATGGCATAATCGGATATTCGGGATTCCCCGGATTGGAAAGACATTCACGTTCAAATACCGGTAGTACAATAACAATATTTTTCGATAAAATTGATTTTTTATGTGTATCTTTCTATTAAATACATTTAATTACTATTTTTATATATGTTTGATTTTTCAAAATATGTTCACTTGATCTCAAATATCGCACTGAAAACGATAACGCTGTAATAAAACAATTATGTGCTCTACAGACTGTACATTTAAAATCTACAAACACGCACACGCTTTTGATGTAATGAAACAGTAAGCCACCTGCGCTGTAGGTATTCTGCTCATGCACACTAATGAA
This sequence comes from Eubasilissa regina, assembly GCA_022840565.1. Classification (NCBI taxonomy): domain Eukaryota; kingdom Metazoa; phylum Arthropoda; class Insecta; order Trichoptera; family Phryganeidae; genus Eubasilissa; species Eubasilissa regina. The sequence goes on from JAINEB010000019.1 coordinate 3,518,692, forward strand.
ATCGCAGATCTTCCTCAACAACCGATAACTTCCCATTTGCTTTCTCATTCGTACGCCCAATTGTGTCTCTTACCTCGTGAGCCACGATCGGCTTCTGCCTTCTCTTCGCGTTCGCGAAATCTTCCGAACAGGCGTTGCGTTAGCTCAAATACAGCGGTGTCCGTTCATTGGTTCATTAATAATTTCAAGACTCTACGCATACCGTGTGAATCACCATATTCAGGACCTGAGATCCGTATTCACATGAGAGCTGTGTCAAGCCATCCATCTCAGAGTCACCACGATTGCTACAATGTCGGGCTGCCTTCCAACCACGTCCGGAGTTCAGCGACTATCCCATGTAGTCTTGCAGGGTATTGGCCACCTAATTATACCAACTCAGCGTAAATTCCATTCTTCATTTTTTGCGATTCACATTGCTGTGAACTGAAGAGAGCTAAGCCAAGCAGAGACCTACGCTCCGCCAACCACATTATACCATCTCGGTGAACTTTTGAGGTCTCACATCCCACGAATTCTACATCATCTACGCAACTCCACGTGTTTCTTGTAACACCCTTGTGTTTTTGTGTGTGAATTTAAATTTCTACAACTTTCTTGGGCTGAACAATTATTGTATAATATTCTGTTCACCTCTTTGACCTCTGTTTGTAATCTGTTTTTTTTAAATATACTATTGTTTTGTCAATACTATACAGCTTTATGTATTACATAACCGTTGATCCCCAAATGATGTGTCTAAAATTGATTTTTCACGAAACGAGTTTGCAGTAAGGACCCACTGAGAAACGGTAAGTTTCCTGTTCTGCCACCGATTAGCCCAGGCACTATTTACTGTTTATATTTACTGTTCTCGTATTTTAATTAAGCGCTCAGGAGTGTGCAGTAGCACACTCAAGCTGAAGTGGTTTCTACAACGCATTATGCTTTCTAGTAACTATTGTCTACGCAATACCATATAACTCCTAAAGCGCAGTGTTGAGGGTTAAAGTGCTTATTTTGTATGTACGTATATAGATTATTAATAAAAAAATAAAATAAAAATAAAATATATTTAAATGCGAGCACGGAATAATTTAATATTCAAACTATTTTTAAACCACGCTAAATGCTTGTGCTATGAAAACAAGGCTAACTTAACCCGACCACTAGATCACTAGGCGAGTATCGTAACCACTAGACCATAAGCACGCCAATAATAAGTATTAATATCAATATACTGTATAATTCTCTATATTAATGATCTATATAACTAACTGAAAGTATAATTTTGTATACTTCATTATTATTGTATTATACAGCGATTATTAATTATATAGATAACATATAAATATATTGTTAAACTTAAAGTAAATGCATTGTTCAATGTATAAAAACACATAATTTAATATTTATATGTATATTTGGTAACGATATCACTAAAAATTACGCATTAGAAAAATTTGATTTAATTGAATTTATATTTAATTTAAAATTTGATCTAATTGTTCTCAATATTTACACATTATTTAGTTTGTCGTATAATTATGTACTTAATGTTTGTACTTTAAACCGTATTTAACCATTTATAAACTGACTCACTTCTCTATGATAATATTAAATAAGGAATCGCTTCTTATTTGACTTTAATATTCTGTTTAAGCAGACTAGTAAGATTTCTACCCCTTGTGTAAGTTGGGGATTATTTGCACGAGCGCCTTATTTGAACTTAACTTTTCTTATAGGGTCACCTTAAAACCACCCTCGTCGGTTGAAAGCGCTAAAAACCTCCGAAACATGCCTTTTTAGTCGGATTTGTTAGTATGTTATTTAACTGAACTTTTTAAATCTTTTTATATTGAACATTACGATTTTACAAAAGTTTACTTCATATTTGAATGTTATTTTACACACTCTAACTTCATATTTGTATATTATTTACTCTTACTTCACTTACTCTTTTTTATTTTTTATTAATAGAACATTACGTATATATGTTAGAATAGTATCTTATTTATATAATATTTTTTACTTTTTATATACATTGATCATTGCATTTATATTATGTTTTACATAGTATTCATGTCCTATCTAAATGCATTCGTGTTTTATTTTGTATACATATATTTTATAGGATGTCTAATTTCATCTTGTTTAACTCTTATATATATGTGTGTTTTATACTTTGAATATTGCATTTTATTTAAGTTTTACAATGTATTTATGTGTTATCTAATTGCATCTTAATTTACTCTCTATATGTATAAATATATATTGTATATATATATATATATAGATATAGAGAGTAAATTAAGATGCTATTAGATAACATATATAGATAGATATATAAATAAATATTAAATTATGTGTTCTTATATCGAACAATGCATTTACTTTAAGTTTAACAATATATTTATATGCTATCTAATAGCATCTTGAATTATCCTTTATATATATATATAATATTTATTAGTGTATTGAACATTACACTTTGTTTATTACTATACCGGAAAGGCACTATCTGCTATAATACAGTAAATGGCAGGGTGTGACACATATGTCTTTACTTTGGTGCAATGTTATCCGATTATAACAATATAACCTACTGTAGTATGAATTAAAAAATTAAATTTTTATAATTACAGCTTACATCCTATTGAAAATTTGTGCAATATAAAAATATTGTATTTTTGTAATAATAATTTGCTAATGCCTTACGTTACACATTATGAATTTCAGTAGCAATGTTACTGAGGGTTTTGTAAAAAAAAAAGTTGTACCACGTATTAATGTAGTGCAGTATTTCACGAATTGAATAACGTGCATATAATAGCTGGAGAACTTGCGTCCATGGACTAGAAAAAACTATAACTAAATGAATGAATATATCTAAATATGTATTTATCTAATTTTTCAGTGCTCATGAGTTCTTTCATAATTTAAGTATTGGTGATTATCATCTGCATAACTTCCTATGAAGCTTAATATATTTCAATATTAAAATACGGCATTATTATCAAATAATATGTAATAGTAATGTTTTGTGACGTGCGCGACAGAGTATCAGCTCGTCCACCGATTTCATCCAAGGTGGAAAATGATATTGTGGGCACTATGAACAGAATTGGGTATGCTATCTACAACCTGCCTTCAACAATCATTCTCAAGGGAAAATAATTAAAATCAAAGAGAAATTTTACAACATTATAATTTAGAAAAATTATACAATTAAAACAAATTATCAAAGAGGAAAAACGTTGTTAAATTATTTATGAAAAATCACTCCGTTAAATAACATCTTGAGACACGAAGTAACTCCAATCAGACGCATAAATTGAATTTGTTCATCAAGTTCGCCACAACTCAACTGTCACTTTTATTTGACAATAGCACTGGTAAGTGGAAAAAATTACCAATGGTCGAGGAGTAATCCTAATATGTTAAAAGTTCATCTTATCAGATCAACAGGTTGAATTTCACTGGATAAGTTTTGCTTCAAGTTGAATATTAAATTTTGGGTTACTTGTAAGTTGACGTCATTCATGGCGAGATATGCAAGGATGTTTCTGTGGTTTATGATGATCCATGGCAAAGGATTGTCGATGGTGCGACATCATCTATGGACGACGCGGGAAAGAATCAGTGAAAAAGCGCGCGCGAAGGAGTGTTGACGTTGTGTGGAAAAAGGTATTAACGGTGAAAAAGGTGACTATAACAAGCTATTTCGGCGTGTAACGATGGCGACAGTAAAAATTGGTGATTTGGTGAGATGTTTTGACGGTGAAGGAGACGTCATTCAGTGGTTGGAGAAATTGGAATTGGTGGCGAGATTGAAGGATATCGGAGATCTCGCAACCGTCATACCGCTATTCTTGGAAGGGTCCGCGTTTGCCGTCTACAGCGAATTGAGAGACGAGGACAAGAAAGATGCTGAGTGCATCAAAAAAGCCCTGCGCGATTCATTCGCTATGAACCCGTTTCAGGCGTACGAGCAGTTGGCCCAGCGAAGGTGGAAAGATGAGCCTGTCGACGTGTATCTCACTGAGCTGAGAAAGTTGGCCAAATTGGCGGGTGTGGTGACGGACCAGTTGCTCAGACGAGCATTTGTTGTGGGATTGCCGGCCACGATATCACGTGAGCTCAGGGCGTTGCCAGGCGTAGAGACGATTGCGCTGTCATCCCTGCTCGAACGGGCGCGGGCGTTGATGGCTGAACTGCACGATCCGGGCGTCGCGGCTGCGGTCGTTAGACAATCGAGTGGGACACCGAGGCAATGTTTCAAGTGTGGTGGGCCACACCTTATGAGATATTGTACTCAAAAAGCTCTGTCGTGTTGGACATGTGGTGAAACAGGACACGTGTCACGTGAATGCCCCACGAAGGAGGGAAACGGGAAAGGAAGAGCTGGTGCGCCGGTAGTTCTTCCTCGTCAACATTAACGGCGCTACCGATTGTGAAGATTTGTGTGGGAGGAAAGTTGGTGCGAGCATTGGTGGATACGGGGTGTTCAAGAACAGTGCTGTCCAGTTCCATTAGGTGTGACGTTCGCAGTGGCGGGAACCGATGCAGGTTGATTAGTGTTGATGGGAGTCAAGTGCCGTGTGTGGGCGAAGCTGTAGTCAGCATTGACGTGATGTGTGGGGTGAAAAATGGTGAGCGAAGGGCCCAATCTAGTGGAGTGTGGGTTAGTTGTGTGGTGGTGAACAAGTTGTTTGATGGCGTGGATGCGATTATTGGGATGGATTTCATAAAAATGTGTGGAGGAGTAACAGTGAATGATGACCAAGTGATTTTTTCGTGTGTACAAACAAATCTTGATTGCCATGTTATAAATGCGGCAGCTGAACCTGAAACTATCTGTATCGAAGATCAGGACTTTCAAGCACGGTTTGATGGTCAGAAGTGGTGGGTTAGATGGGCGTGGAAAGAAGGACCGGTAGCTTTAATGAATGACATTGCATCATATTCCAGTCTTCACAAGCACGATGTGAAGGATGCGATCAAGGACGAACTGGAGAGGTGGATGAAGGAAGGCTGGTTAAAGCCGTGGACCGGGGAGTGCACGGGTGTTGTACCACTACTGGGAGTCATTCAGAAGAACAAGGGAAAGGTCAGGCCAGTGCTTGATTATAGAGAGCTAAACAACCATGTGCAAAGTCACACGGGGGAAGAGGTTGCAGTATGTGATGAAACTCTCAGGAGATGGAGAAGACATGGTGAGCTACTTAAACTCCTGGATTTAAGGTCGGCGTACCTTCAAATCCGCGTTGACGAAGATCTGTGGAAATATCAACTTGTGAAATTTGAAGACAGAGTGTATTGCTTGACGAGATTGGGTTTCGGGTTAAACAGCGCTCCCAAAATCATGACAAGAATAGTTAGAGAGGTCTTGTCAAGAAACGAGAGAGTTAAGCGAGGCACTGACAGCTACATTGACGACATCATAGTGGACGAGACAGTGGTTTCAGCTGAGGAGGTAGCGGCTCACCTAAGGAGGTATGGATTGGAAGCAAAGCCACCATTAGATCTGGAGGGCGGACGCGTTCTCGGGCTTCGAATTGAGCGAGAAAATGGAGTTCTGGTGTTCAGGCGTGGGAATACTATTCCTGAACTGGAATCAGCTACAAAGCTCACGAAGAGGCAATTGTTTTCTGTCTGTGGGCAGTTGGTTGGCCATTACCCGGTGTGTGGGTGGCTTCGAGTTGCTTGTAGTTTTGTGAAAAGAGCATGTTCTGGGGATACATGGGACTCACATGTAGGAGAAAATGCCCAGAGAATTCTCAGTGAGGTGATCCAAAAAGTAAAATGCGATGATCCCGTAAAGGGTTTTTGGAATGTTCCTGCAGATCTTACGACGGGAAGAGTGTGGTGCGACGCAAGTTCATTAGCGTTCGGAGCTATGGTGGAAATTGATGGGAAAGTTGTAGAAGATATGTCATGGTTAAGAAAGACCACGGACGTTGGTCATATCAATGTGGCAGAACTTGACTCTGTTGTTAAGGGAATAACGCTGGCATTGAAATGGGGACTAAGAGCTATGGAGTTGATGTCAGATTCCGCAACAGTGGTGGGATGGGTCACGTCTGTTTTGACGAAGGATCACCGGATCAGAGTTTCTGGTATGTCTGAAATGTTAGTCAAAAGGAGGCTTGGACTGATAAAAGAACTGGTGGACGAATATGGTCTCGAGTTGACCATCACTCTTGTTAAGTCAATAGAAAACAAGGCAGATCCTTTGACAAGAGTTGATCGCAGCTGGCACAGAAGTGATGTGGCGGCTGTGGGAGTGGTTGAAAACTCTGATGTGAAACGCTTGCATGAGCAACATCATTTTGGTGTAGACAGGACTCTTCATCTGAACCGACTGGTGAACCCGGACGTTCGGAGAGAGGAAGTGGTGGAATGCGTAAGAAACTGTATACAGTGCCGGACCATAGATCCAGCGCCTGATAGGCACAACTCTGGAGTGTTGAACGTGGAGCGCAATTGGAGTAGGATCGCAGTTGATGCGACACACTTTGGGAGTAAGTGCTACCTCACTGTCATCGATTGTGGGCCGAGTAGGTTTGCCTTGTGGAAAGAAATTAGAGCCGAGAGCAGTGAAGATGTGGTCCGTAATTTAAAGGAAGTCTTTAGAGAAAGAGGTCCCCCGGACGAAATTTTACTCGATAATAGTAGAGCATTCCGTTCTCTGGCGCTACGAGAATTGTGTAGGGAGTGGGGTGTTCGCCAGAGGTTCAGAGCCGCTTATCGACCGTCAGGGAATGGAATAGTCGAAAGGCATCACCGCACGATAAAGAGGACTGCGGCACGGAGCAAGATCGATCCCCTGCAAGCTGTATTCTGGTACAACTTAGCATCTGCCCACCCGGGTCAAGAAGAGACGTCGCCTGCCAACATTGTGCATGCTTACATGTGGCGGCACCCACTCGTACCACCTGCTGAACTAGAAGAAACCAAGGAATCCTCGTACCGCCCAGGCGATGTTGTAGTTTTGAAGCCGCCCAATGCAAGGTGTACCACAAGGTGGCAGCCTGGTATTGTCACTCGGGTTGTGAGTGACAACAACGTAGAGATAGACGGTGTGCCAAGGCATGTGCTGGACATTAGACGACTGTTTGACGACAGTGAAGAAAGCGAATCAGAAGATGCAGACGATGAGGAGCTCAGTGAGGCTGTGGAGCTGGATGAAGGCATAGCAGCAGAAGATGATGTGCCAAACAAATCCGAAGGACCAAGACGGGGAACCAGGGTTCGGCGGCCCCCGCAGTGGCTCAATGATTATGAGTGTTGATTGGTGATGAGGACATCAGGAGGGCGTGTGGTTTATGATGATCCATGGCAAAGGATTGTCGATGGTGCGACATCATCTATGGACGACGCGGGAAAGAATCAGTGAAAAAGCGCGCGCGAAGGAGTGTTGACGTTGTGTGGAAAAAGGTATTAACGGTGAAAAAGGTGACAATAACAGTTTCCATTCATATGAAGATGATTCGAGCGGATAGACCCGAACCGTGACGTCATCCTACCTGTTCATGGGGAATTCTCCAGGATTCTCATCTGAGCCATCACATAATTAGATGAAGTGGTGTATTGTACAAAAAAAAAAATGGCACCCCTTTAACGTGTAGATACATTCTCAGGAAGGGAATCACATCTTGTAAGAAATAAATACAATAACAAACACACTTATATAACAGGACGCACGTAACACAGATAGATGCCTAACATTAAATATAATTACTCACCCGTCCTTGTAACTATTGAATAGCATATTTGTAATCAATGCGTTCCATGAAATTCAGACAGCGCTTCTCTTGTCAGTCAACGGAAATGCTTAGATAATGATCCTTTCGCGCCAGCAGTGTTGTTATTGCTATGACATATTAAACCTAGTCGACTAGGTAGGTACTAAAACGTAATATTATAATATATATATATATATCTATAATTTGTTAGGTAATTATATACATAATATGAATATCATGCACTATTTTACTGAATATGATCTACAATAATTATTTTTTGGAATACGCTAAGTTTTGAAATAATTATTTTAATATTGTCATTATAAATAAATGTACTATTTAATATTATCAGTAGACAAGGAACGAATGAAGGTAAGGGGATTTAATACCAAAGTATTAAAAACTATTTACATCATCTAATAAAATTTACGACTATTTATCGATAGGATATTATTGTGGGATAACTTACTTAATGTGCACCGGTACAGTTATCTCAGTGGGCCTAAATGCAAAATTAATACCAGATTGACAGAATTAAATTACCTTCCTGAAATGGCTCATGATGTAACATGGAAATAGCTCTTCCAACAGACTTAACTAACTATTGACAAGTTGGTTCTGAGTGTCAGTTAACAAAACACTATTCTGCCGATGTCTAAGATATTCATTGATGACAGACAGACTTACGAATATCTATATTCCCCACAGTGGCAGAATTTTCGATCATAGTATCGATCTGAAGGAATGTGCAACAATGTTCATTGTTCACATTTCTTATTTTCTCAATACTGTCGCACACATGTTGTAAACATAAAAATATATTCACATTATGTTTGTACAATTCTCATATTATATTGCAGAAATAACATTAATTTTAAAATTTACTTTATTTCAAATTTGGTTCAAGTGGATAGTGATTTATAAATTGAATTTAATTATTCTTAGTCATAATGACATCTATTATATAAACTATAAACAAAAAGTAACTATGCTATGTTAGAGTTATACAAATTTGCTTTGCTTTTAGATGACTTTAAATGCAATGATAGTAAAGTAAATTGTAAAGTTTAAGACATGTCTAAAAGAGCTAATGCCTCTACTCTCAATATCCATAGACAGGAGAATGAAATTTAATGCACCTGAATATGCTGTACCTAAAATCCAACTTCCACCAGCCATACAGACGCAGGGTACTGATTGCGTGTAACAATATATACGCGTCAGCTTACGTTCGGAAAAGCCGAGCCACTGCTGGTCGCTCTACCCATCGATGTCTCCCGAGCGGCAGCTTGCACCTGATTCGCGCACCTTGTGGTAGACTCAACCTAAGCGTATCTAGTGTTTTTTTTTGAAAATTGAGTAACGACAAAGGTTGTATTGCCTAAACACACTTCCATAATCCATTCCAACAGACATATCTGAATTTTATTCCAGTGAAGTAATATGACATAAAATCATTTTGACGTAACTACTCTTATTTCGGTGTATGATTTTTAAAAATGACAGTAATAAGTAAAATTTAAAAATAAATACATGTCACTATCTTCAAATCAAAAAATATCCGTATTACTTTTTTTATATAATTTTTCAATACTGAAATACACACTTGTTAATATATCGTCTGCTGTAAAATCAACAAATTCTTGATACGCCCCTTTGGAAGATGGACGGCGAATACAGCTTCAATAAATTCAGCGTAGCCGTAAGTACTAACCTACATAAATTCCCATATATTTCAAATGCACGATACACTTCACGATATTTGGGAATACTGGGGCAACAATCCCTAACACAATCTTAAAGTCTTGTTATTGTTTTAATTCAAGTCTGTAACACTTACATGATTCCACAACAGGTGACATACAAAACATTCTGCAAGTGGTAACAATTAATACATGCTGGGTTATGGTGGAAGAGACCGGAGGCGGAATCAGTGGATATACAAACAATTTAATTTTGAAGACTTTATTAAGACTGTGGAAAGGGTGAAAAGGGAATAGGCGGGTCATGGGGGGTAAAGTTGCAGACAAATCAAGAATTTCAATGGTATCCGAGTTGACAAGATTCTAAATCGTTTTGTAATGGCCTAGTAGCAGGAACAAAACATTGTGAAAATATTATGGGGAGGTCTTCATTCTGTGGTGGATTGATACGGGCTGACAATAATGATTTTAATGATCAGTGAAAAGTTTTTCAAAAATGAACTAATCCAATATAATTTTAGAGTATCTTATAATATGATTGCACTTTTTCGCTATCGCTATTGATAGTGTCCTTTAAAGTAGTATTTAAAAATACTAAAATAATAAATATTAATATTAATTTACAATCTTTCCGCATTATGCAATAGATATCACCCTTGTCTAATATTTATTAAAACTGCTGTGAATAATTCGATAATTTTTGCATTGCAGATCAAAAAGGGTTTTACACAAAATATCGTTTTCATTTGAGATTTTAAATTAATTTTTCTATCTGTTTATATTATTTTATTTCTTTAAATTACCTACATCTTTCGTGGTTATGCTTTTATTAATATTCTGACAATAAACGTATTAATTTAAGATAGCGTTAAGTGTACACGTTACTCATATGTTATTTTTTCTTACTGGAAATAAAGACAAAGTACTCTGCGTACTGCATTGTTAAAGCAATATAATAAGGAATTTCCGTATTGAAATATGGATTCTGCAGAACCCCTGGCCATGCAGCAGTCACCACTGGCCGCGAAGTGACCACAATAGCTGCCCACAGGCCCTAGCAGCAAGTAATCGGTAATAACCGATTGCTTTTCTGCTAGTCAGTTTATATTATTTTACATACATACCATCCCTAAGAATACAATTTACTTTTACAAGAAATATTGATTAAAATCTGATAGTTTTTCCAGCGAAAGTAATAAGTAGGTAGCCAAACTGGCGCATCTGGGTCTTGTTCTCCCAAGCGAAATGAAACACTAACACCGAATCCATTACCACGTGGCAGGGGCTTAATGGTCCAAATTGTTAAGGGATCTAGTTGCTTGGCTCTTGTATTCAAACTGTTTCCCCAGAGAGAATATTTTCGAACTGTGTACCACAAATGTGATCATTTTTATTCGCAATGTACGCTTAAAACTGAATGAATATAAAAAGTACATTTTTAAAAAAATAAATAATTATTATGAACACATTATTATTGTAAAGTTAGTTTTTCAAAACATAGTTCTGTAATATCTTAATAAAGGTGTTTTTTTTAGGTGTGTAGAACTTTAAAATGAAATACAATTTGTAAAAATTGTGGTAACGGCCATGGTATTAGTGTTATTAGAAAGATAATGTTATAGTATTTAAATTAGTATTTAAATATGATTTCGCTCGTATAGGCGACACGGCTGGCTTGAATAAAGCGCAATATGAAAGTTCAATTTTCGACCACTTTTTGAAGCCGCTGGAACCGTATATCGGCAATAACGCGACGAATGTAGGTTTCCAAGTCATTTATCATCTCTGGTTTATCGGCATAGACCAGCGACTTTACACATCCCTACAGAAAATAATCCAAAGGCGATCTTGGAGGCCAATCCACACGCCTATTATGCGAAATTACGCGCTCATCGAATAAATTGATTGACTGTGTGGCATGTTGCGCCGTATTGTTGAAACCACAGCTCTTTCATATCAATACCAATCAATTGGGGAACGAAAAAGTCAGTAATAATGAATCTACAGCGCTCTCCATTAACTGTAACGTTCTGGCCGGCATCATTTTTGAAGAAACAACAGCTTCTTCAGTGCGCACTTTAGGCCGTCTCAGCGGAGGAGTATTATCAATTAGGGTATGCGTAGTGTGAAAATGATCCATGGTTATTCGAATTAATTCCTCGGATGTCGACCGTAAAATGGACGTAGCGCACGGTAGGTTTCATGAACTGAACCACGATTTTCGAAAGAAATTAGCACAATTTGCAAGCCTTGTTCTGGCGTAAGTCTATTCATGATAAAATGTCAAACCAAACTGAGTACAAATCAGCTGTCAGCTGTCAAATTAGCTATCGCTAGAAAAAGTGTTGCCAATTCGAAAAACAAACCTGTAAAAAAACATCCTTTACTAATAAAATGTATCAGTAAAAAAGATACACAAATAAATAATTTATCGAAAAAAAATGTTTGTCACCACCCGGATTCGAACTAAGAACCCTTTCGTAACCTATTGCTTATTATACCACGTTAACATTGTAAGTTAACGATAAATATTCGAACTTATATGGTGCACTTTTGAATGAATACATTTGTTATTTCATTATTTGAAAGCAATCTATTTTACTTTTACAGAAAATCTAAAACACCTTTCAGTAAAATCAGATAGACGACGTCAGAATAAAATGTATTGATATTTCTAAAAATGTAATAAAAATGAATTTATATAATATTAAGGAGAACATATCATTATTGTGAGCTGCATTTTTTCACAACAGAGTTCTGTGATTTTTAATACAAATTAAATGTTTTAAAAATAAAACAAGAAAGATATACAGATAAAATCAATTTATTTAAAAAAAAGGGTTGTTGCCACCCGGACTCAAACCAGAAATCCTTCCTAACCGATAATTGGTTTCTTTAAATTCTATACTTTTCAACAACACGGATGTTAATAGATAAATCATAATATTTTATAATATACTATTAGAAATATAATATTACAGCCGCGGTATGATGCAGTCATGTATCACCTCTGCTCTTGTAACTATAAATCGACATGGACCTGTGTTTGATCTTAATAATGCCAGTCAATTTAAGATTCAGGACAGGATTCAGAAAAAGGTGAGGCAAACTGTACTTAAATTTATCTTCGAATTACTCACACTTACACTGGGCAACACACATTTTGGTGCCAGCGATATTTTAAATGTTTCTATGTAATTTAGGGGTGCAGAATCCAAAATAGCCATAGATACGTAATATGGGACTCTTTTAGAATAAAATCATCTTGTTTTTAAGTTATGTATTTGGTCCAACTACTAGTTAAAAAAACAAAAAACATAAAATAAGGTATTTTTTATTTATTATCTTAGTTTTATTAACCACAATCTTAACCACCAAGTTAACATTGCTAATTTTAAAAGTAATAAAATAAGGTATTTATTTCACACAGTACATAAATATACTTTTATCACTTTCCTCTTAATTTTTTTCTTTTATACGACTTTCTAACGTAGAGTTTACCGGGACAGTCTCGCTGAAGAGTCCAACGGTAGTCGGCCATCATGTGGCTATGCCATCTTTCATAATTGTGGCCTCTAAAGATATAATTGTTGCCTTTTATCAGAACTAAAATCAATGAGCCAGTATCTCAAAAACTATGAAAACTAAATAGCGTATTTTTGGAATCAGCACATCAAAAATATCCAAAATCAGTTCTATTTTTTCGGCACCAACAAAATTTTTTATTTTATTGCCCGGTGTAACTGGAAAAAGATACGACGACCATGTTTTGAATACTAAGCGAGTAGTGCATCGTCTCGGCTGCAGTATAAATGGCGAATTGCAGCTGCTGCAGGTAGTGCGTCGGGACAGTTCTGTAAGGAACGAACGTTAATTCTCGTGGCCGCGTTGTGATAGAAATCTTCCCCCCTCTTACCACCCTTAAGGTTATTCAATGGTATATCGCTTAATGATATATAGTGGTCGTTCCTTTAGCCCACTGTTAAGATTGACAGAGGTGGCGCCTCGCCAGTATATTAAGCTTTTCATGATATCACCTGAAATAGAAAACTTCCACAGAAGAATTAACATAATCAGGTTAACTGAATACTGGAAGGTTTAGATGGCTCAAAAATTAAGTCAGAATAAAATAATGTAGCCATTTCTATCATCTCTTTCTATCCCCGCGGGGAAACGGCGAAATGGTATTTAATTTATTATAAAATATTTCGTTAGTTACAAAATTAACTTTAAATTTTTTAAGCTACTGGTGTTTTAAACTTTAGAGTCGTCGCATGTCGCCAATGGTAATAATTTTTATAAAGTAATGTAAAAACACGAGCAAACTTCGAAATAATAAAAGCTCATATCTTGACGGGTATTTTTTATGAAATAAAATAATAATAATAATAAAAGTTTTTGGACAATATTTTGCTCTGATGATTACGAATTATATACTAAAAATATTATTTTTTTGATTTAAACATACATTTTAACTATAAAATATTTGTGTTGAAAATCATTTGTCGTTTCTGTTCATTCATTATATTTTTATCGACATATAAAGAACGTCATCGAAAGGACTTGAAATTTTAATAGGCAATGGTGTGATAATATAATATTATTTCAATTAATTAACATTTTCACCATGTTTTGTCCGAAATTTCTAAAAAATTACGCATTTATAAATCATTCTGCCATCACCGTCCTTCAATGCATTATACTCTGATTCATTATAAAAAATATTGTGTAGTTCAAACTGAACTGACGCTAGAACATGTGGCTCAAGTTCGATGTGAAATTATGCGCAATCCGCGTAAATTGATAAGGAGATTGCAGCCTGTACTGGAATAAAAAAATTAATTTGCACGTTATTTTGAAAAAGTGTATACAATCAAGTGCAAGTTATTTTGAAAAATAAATTACAGTTTCACTCATACAAACTGAAAATTGTGCAGTTTTTCAACGAAAATGACTATTCTTTACGTGAAACTTTAGCGAGAACGATGTTGGAACGTTTTGGAAAGCACGCTTGGAAACATATTGCTAAATGATGAAGTACATTTTCATATCAAAGGCTATGTTTATAAACAGAAAATGAGTTTTTATTGTCCAAAAACGACAATGTGGTGTGCATTTTCTGCCCGAGGGACAATTGCCCCTTATTTTTTTAACCAGCGAGACAGTCACTGCTGACGTGAATTGTCGAATGATCGACGAGTTTTTGGTATCGTAACTACAGCTGTTTCCAAGATTCAACAACAAAACATAATTTTAGCAAGACGGGGCCACTCCACATACAGCTAGAGTTTAAACGGAGAAGTTGAGGGTAACTTTTCCCAATAAATTAATCAGCATGTACGGAGACATATCCTAGGCACCTCGGTTACCGGACCTTACACCGTGCGACTTTTTTTTTGGGATACATAAGCCGAGAGTTTACAGCAACAATTCTCGAACAACTCAGGCCCTACAAGAAAACATCCGCTGTGAAGTTGCTGCCATTGAACTGACGTTTTGTTCTCGCGTGTTCACAAATTTAAGAGTCCGATTGCAAAGTGTCTTGAGAGAAATGGACGGCATTTAGATGATATATTGTTTACAAAATGTAAAATCCGCATCGTAAACTTCATTTTGTGTAAATAAAATATGAAAATAACATTGTAGTTTACCCTTTATATCAATATATTATAAACTCTATTTTTTAAATTAATCAAAGCGGTTATGCTGTGAAAAAGTATTAATTGGCAGGTAACCTTCATACCGTAAGGCCAAATAAAAACGTTAATTTTTATCGACAGATATCTATGGCGATAATAAAATTTTGATATTGTCACTTTAATCTATTTTTTATTTATATTTTAAATGTGTTAATTTAAAAAAAAAACGACGTACATTGGTGTACGCAAAAATGTGGCAAAAATATTATCAGTACTTAACCACGGTGGCGAAATAATATGCTAAGCTGGCTAAGGATTTCTCACATGGATGCTAGTTTGTATCTTTTTAGCGTCACTATTTTACAATTTATCTTTTTTACCTGCCTTGGGAGTTGAAAAAAAAACACTTGGTATTTTGAAGAACTCGAGATCTTATAACAAGAAAGCACTCTACTGCTGCGCTATCAGAACCTTATTTTATTTGCATGAAATATTGAGAGCTTCCAAGTTATTCTTCACACGTTTTCTCTAAAAGCACTTCGAGGCTTCAAAACCTACATTTTTTACACTTTCAGAACCCTTACTTTTCAAAAAAGCCTTTTTCAAATAATCCTAGTTGACACATCATTCGTATTTAGTTATTTGTGCGTCGTGTAGTTCCTAAGGACATTGTCAAAACATTCAGACAAGGATTCGTAGGAACATTAATATTTTATAAGTGTCCGGAATATCAAATTCATTTTTACGAAAAGGGTCTGCGTTTAAATAATACGGGTAACATTCTAAGCGATTGGCCAGCAAAAATTCAATAAAAAATCAAGACTGTCAAAAATAATATTGTCCACCTTTTTTATAACGTAAAATATAACATTAATATAAGTACATATAAATATAAATCGTTTAATAAAATTCAGAATTCACTCTTACAATTTACTTACCATCACGCCGTTTCTCCGAGGGGATAGGCAGATAGGATAGAGCGCCACACTCTTTTCACCTCATCCATATTCATACATCTTCTCATACAAGCACGCCAATTATTATGGTTCCTAACAGAATCATTTTCTAGTATATGGTTTACCTGATCGTGCCAAGTCATCCGCGCGCCTCCTCTATTTCTAGTGCCATCAACACTTGCGTATTATATTTTTCTTACCTTTCTCTTCTCATTCATCCGTTCCATATGACCAAACCACCTGACCCTTTTTTAAACTTATTCACTATGCTTTACATATACAGATCAGCTTTACATTTTATATTTCTTTTTATTCTTAACAGGATTAAATATATACAAAAACTTATTTATAAATAATGATTAATTTTATACTGCTCCGAAACGGGAAGGATTTGCTCTAGAATAATACAAAAAGGGATCAATTGCCGGTAGAAAAATGAAATATGTATTATTTTTAAATGTTGATCAGTCTTTGTGTATGTTACCCTACTTTTGCTATAGCTTCCACTAACATCTTTAAATATCACGATGAAGCGGGCTTCAGAAATCCCCCGATGAAAGTTTTTAGGCTGAAAACCAAGTTGAACGGGATGTCACAAGAAGATGAATCGTCATTTCGGTATATCTCTTCAAGACCATGGTAACGAAGAAAATATATGTAATATTATTATTGTATAAATTTAAAGGAGCGAATGGGCGCAAACGGTTCATAAAAGTATTTTTTTTTAAATAAAAAAAATAAACCCTCCAGTTATTATGTTCTTTTTTTTTCTCGCCACCCTGTACAATTTAATTTGTTTGCAGCCAAAAAATAAATGGGAAATTAAACCCATAAATTTGTTTAGACTCTTCTGAGCCACGCCCGAGGATATTTTGAAAGAGATCATTTTTATTTTGGTGTTGGAAATAATGAAAAAATAATCTTCGCGTTACGAAATAATTATGACTTGATGATTTTATGTATTGGTTTACGACATTCGCCATCTCGTCAAAGGAAAAGCTTATAGTATTATACACATCGCTTTAGATAATGGTTACCATTCAAAGACATTTATTTTTATATTTAAATTCAAAGATGGCCTGTCAGATTTTTTCATTAATGATATTATCAAATCGGAAAAAGTCTCCTCTTATTTTTAATGACGTCAAAAATTTAAAAGTCACATTTTTTAAACAAAGGTAACATTTTTTATTCTTATAACTTTATATTAAAAATTTACCCAAAACCGTTTCTATTTATGGAAATATTTCTTCGGGTCCAACTTTAAAATATTTTTGCTAGAGATCTATTTTATTTTAGATATTTTCATAAATATAATTTGTTAAATTTGTACGTCACACTTTTAATAACGGCCTGTGAACGTAAATCATATGTATGTATATAAAATAATTCTATAATCATTTGGTACTCTGTCACTTGACTGAATATGAAAAAAAATTGCTTCCTGGATGAGAATCGTTAGAGACCAAATTAAGCGAACATTCTTAGCACACGTCCTTAGATTAACTATTTACAATAAAGAGTGGCCCAAATTGTACTCCAGATTTAAATTTTGCTCCATTTTTTTGTTCTGGGGTTGATATCTCTAATACTTTGAAAGGTGAAATCAATTATTTATCTGATTTTTTTTCAATAAAGGATAGCCGGAGAGGGGGGGACCCACCCGGTTTAGAAGCTAGGGTCGGTCCCACTCATCAAAGCTAATAAAAATACACTTTAATTCAATAACAAATTCAAGTTCATGTAAAATATAAAATGAAAAAAGAGAAGCATAACAATGTAGATATTAGCAATTTTCGTAAAATTTAAAAACATTAGACTTTCCAGCCTCCCTTAAATGGTGTTTTTATTCAACATAAAACATAAATCCATAGAATACATAGTTTAGTTTTACATATAGATGAAAAATTAAGGTTCAGTAGTTCAAGGCAGATAGATACTCAGGGATCCATTCATCAAAAACACTCCCAAAAGAGAGACAGTGGACGAAACACAAAATGTATTGAGTCACATTTACACGGACAGACTAACGGAGTTGCAAAACACGAGTTATGGAGAGTGAAAGGTAAGCGCATAGATGGAGATACCTACCTGAGAAGCTCCAACGTGTCACCCATACTCGAATAAATTCCTTATATAAAACGAGATTCATGATTTATCTCATTAGAACAAGCGATTAGCTTGCTGATCCTTTCTACCGCCGACAATTCGCTCGTCGGTTTGTAGAGCGTTGTGAAATAGACTATCAATTTGGTCGAAAAATTATCTTAAGGTATTTGGTGCATTTTCAACTCGACGGTTTCGTAAACAAAAAAAATTGTTACATTTAGGGCTCAAAAAATCCTTACGTGATTCACGAAAAGCAAATGTACCCAAAATGACAATGTATGATATCAATATATGATGTCACTATATGTCAATATATGATATCAATGTATAATGTCACTGTATGATGCAAATTTTGGGTAGGCGGCGTGATAGTGAGGCTGGAATTGCAGTAACTGTGAATAGCGAATGACAATATGGACCTTGAACAAATGCATTTCCAACACAACGGCGCCGTTTACCATACAACTAGAGCACCAGTTGATTTACTGCATCAACAATTTCCTGGTCGCGTAATTTCACGGAATACTGACATCAATCGGCCAGCAAGATCTTGTGATTTATTTTTTTGGGGGAATAATGAATATTAATATTCATCTACAATCATTCCGCATTGTGCCGTAGATGTAACTGATGTCTAATATTTGTTAAAAACTGCTGTGGATAATTCTAGGAACCATATCAATTTAAGGTGTATATTTATAAAAATATATATAAGTTTAAATAGAGATGCGTACACAGAATACGTGTCACATCAATATTATTACTATCTTTAAACAAAGCTTAACTCTTGTGCCATGAAAATACGACTAACTTGATGGCCTCTTGGAACGAAATTCGAACCCTAGATGACTATATCACTAGGCGAGTATCGTAACAACTAAAACACTAGCACATCTATAGCATATACAAATTTACTAATATTTTGTTTTTCTTAAGAAAAAGTACAATGCCAAAGCAATGTAATAAAGGATTTCTGAATTGAAATATAGATTCTACGGAAACCCTGGCAGCTCAACGGTCACCATAGCTGCCCGCAGGTCCTATCAGCAAGCAATCGGCGATAGCCGTTTGTTTTTCATTCAGTGGTCTAACTGAATCTGTTTATAATAAATTTCGAATAAAGTGAGAATACTTGAATATTTAAGATATATAATAATAAACTTTACTGAATGAGAAAAATATAAATAAATAGACCGAAGTTTATTTCATTAGTTATTAAATAAGTTTAAAAATGCCTTCCATGTCGAAAATATTTATTACATAACTTTTTGATAAATTTACAAAAGTCCAATTTAAAAATATATATATATATTACATTCCAATAGCGAATCGTATTTTTTTTCAGTTTGGTAGACAATTATTTTTGTTACGCATTTTTGAGATTTCTTCAGATTGTTGCTTATTATGTAGATAATATTATGTCCAATATGCGCTTCATATTCCGGGAGAGATATTCATAAACATCTGTATCAATATGTAGAACTCGAAACGTAATTCATTGTATGTAGAACATCATTATAAATAAAAATAATTTAAACATATTTTTTTGTTCAGTTATGATTTCTTTAATTTTGATAGAATGTTTCTCCTTGATAAGGGTTTACCCCACACACCACTAAATAAATAGACACGAACTAACGTAAATTCCTTGTTCCAAAATGTTTATTTTGGTGGCGCTTGATCACTATGGTGCCACTTACGCAATCAAAGAGCTCCGCGACTTTTTATTAATCAGTCGATTGGAACGAAAATTTTAACTCTGACAATATATAATATGCATTAATGTTAAAAATACGTCTTGTTTACAAAAAAATAAGTTTTCGAAGAGAAAATACTTTTACTGTTGCATAATTGTGTCATAATCTATCGTATTTATGATTCGTTGGATGTGTGTGTAGAATACCCCTCGCCTCGCAAATAGTATTCCAAACTCCTCTCCTATGTATACACTTCATATCATGTCCATTTTTCAAAGAGGCGTACCTAATTTATTAATTTTACATCAGACGATATAAATACAAATTTTACGAAATTTTTCATTGTTGAAAAATGATATGAAAATAATCTTACCGATTTCTACTGATATTTTTTGATTAAAATATAGTATTAGGTGAATTTTATACATACATATTTCTTATTACTGTAACTTTGTAAGAACGATACATCAAAATAAATGTGGTTACGTTTAAACGTTTTCAATGTCAAAATTAACAGCTTCGTATCAAAATTCTGTGAATAATTTTCTCTTTAAACTAGGTTAAAAACACCTTTAAACCAGGTCAAATCAAATTTCTTTAAAGTTATAAAATAACAAAATTACAAAGTTGTATTTTAGAAGTACTTACTTAAAATAATTAGGAATAACACCTGCTAGTTTAAATACAAAAAAAGTATGTAATATAATATTTATATGACGTACTCAAAATCAGGAATTAGTTAATTTTATTAATCAAAATTTTTGTGAGATTTAAAAAAAATTAATTCATGAGAATTGACTATTGTAACAGCATCTGTGCTGGCCTGCCAATATTTCAGCTGGATGGATTAAAATACATTCTAAATGCGGCAGCACGGATAATATATGGAGTTTCCAAATTCTCTCATATAACATCCCCTTTACATCAGCTACATTGGCATCGATTCCCCGAAAGAGTTGAGTTTAAATTGTGCTGGTTGATGTACAAGGCGACACATAACATTGTGCCTCCGTATCTTCAAAATCTTTATATTCCAGACAATTTGAATAGTAGACGTCAAACTCTCGGGTTAGCTTCTACTACAGCCGCAAGAAGAGTTGTAGAACCGGCCAACCGTTGCCAGAAGTCTAAATTTAGTGAACGGGCATTTGCGGTGGCAGGCCCAAAAGCGTGGAACTCTGCCCTCCGTCATAAGAAACAGTGCATCAGGAACTTTATGAAGAAACTAAAAACGCATCTTCTCAAAAAATCATTTCTATAAGGGAAAATAACCTCTTTTAATTTTTAAAACAAACAGTTATAGGTTATTACGAGTTTATGTGTAAAACTCCCTTAAGGTGAAAGTTTTTTTATGAAAATGGCGCTATACAAATTATCCAATATTATTATTAATATTAATGAAATTCGCCGAAGAAATCGAAAAATTTATTTTAAAAACGTACTTAATAGTATAATTGCACGATATGTAAAATTAATTTTACTAATACATACTAATTTAGCTAGTATCATAAAAAAAATGTAATATAACAATTTCATGTAACTCATAAACTATGTAAAATTGTAAAAATTTCAAAATATATATATTATATAGTTTAATTTTAGACTTTGTTTTATTTGGCTATAACAAAAATAAATCACATAATTCTTTTTAAAAATTGAAAAAAATCAAGTATCTCGGTCTTATTGCCCTGGGGGATAAATTGTATCGAGCGTTTAGGAAGCCGTATGAACCTTCTTGCCTTGTTGACTGAATTTTTCCAGAATAACAATCTTCGCTGGCGCCTCGGGCCATAGGTCTTTTCTGATAATTTCCACATCTCCTCAAAGAATACAACAATTTCATATCGCAAAGATAAACAGGGCCGCGTCTAAAAGAGATAAAAGCATTATCTTTATCTTCTGTCTGACACATTTTTGTCAAAGATTTCTTTAAGATGATGACTTCAGTGAAATAAATACGATTTTTAAGCATTTTAAATATCAATTATTGATTGAAACACATTGTATTTTAATGTCGCATTTTTAAATTAGATTAAGTAAGCACAGAAAAATCTATTAAAATTTCTGGTGGTTATTGTATATTTTTTTGATAAATATAATTTTTTCTGTATATCTTTTTACGTGATACTAATTTGTTTTGGTCTAAATACTTTTATTATTTTTGCCAAGAGGCAAAAGTGCCAGTGGCCGTGCTTGTTTGAGTCATCGTATTCTCCTTACGCAGACAAGAGAGTCAAATGAATTTTCATTATCCTTTGTGAAGGCAAATAACTTTTATCATTTTCACATTCACATTTATATGTTCCACGCTTTTCTAGAAACATCATCTAATAACAGAGTTAATTACAAGATTTTTTCTGTATTGGTACATGCGTGGTACGTTCTGCATCTTTCAGAACTCAAGATAAATAAGGTATTCCTCGACAATATTATCAGGGGTTCCATTTAAAAATACATATATAACAAAACCGAGATTAGATGAAGGGGCGAGGTCTAAAATAAAGAAAATAATACATGTTAAATTTGATTAAGGGATTATATTCGACTTTACCCCAACCGGTTTTGAAAAAATACCATTACCTTCATCAGGATATTAAATGAACTAACAAAAACTATTATAAATAAAAAAAGCGTGTAAAATTAACTAAAATATTATAAATAACCAACTAAATTTAACTACACGTATGTATACTAAAAATATTTACTTAAAAAATTCTAATAATTTTGTATATTAAGTTAATTTCCACATCTTTCATCACCGTAACAATTTATGTTAGGTACTAGATTTACATTTAAATATATATATATATATATATATATTTTTATTGATTTTTAAAAACATTAGAATAACATGAATAATAATCGGGTTAGTTTATTAAAATAACTCATTTAAGGGTTAGAAACAAAGATAAATAATCTATATAAACAAAATAAATGTGAGTCAGTTCATTATGTTAATAAATTTGATTGAAAAATGTTGAGTTTTAGACTATGGCCCTTAAAATCATTCAGAAAACCTGACATTTTTACTGTTAAGTGTAACATTTTATATGAACGTTCTCAAACTCATTGAATAATATTTATACACGCTATTTACAAAATATAAGCATTTTGTTTGTAAAAAAAACGTATAATGTTCAATCATATTTCAGGTATCTTTATAATAGATTCAGCCATATCACGCGAAAAAAATATTTTCACTTTTTTAGCAAGGCTTGTCTTTGACAAAAGGGCTCTAACGTTCCGAGTTTCATTAAAATCAATTCAGCCCCTCCGAGTGTAAGCTGAAGTGAAGTGGAAGTGTGAGAAAAAATCAAAGCCTACAAAGGGTTGCTTTGTTACGTTTTATTGCCATTCATTCAGCATCGTAAAAACCTTAACGAGGCATCATTCTACACTGAAGAGGGGATCTATCGATCACAAAAATATTGTCATGATTGCCACTGTGACAATAAGAGATGGTGCTTCACAAATCAGAAAAAAATGTCTTGTGTATGTGTTTGTGCGTCATTTTGGATCATTGCATTAAAGAAAATAAACTATTCACATAATTTATTTTTTCTTCATTAAAAATATATCTTCATGCATTTTAAAATCCTAACATAGCCCTACAAATATAGAATACTAACAGATTTATTAACTATAACTACATCTCTAAACATATTTCATTGATATTTTAACGTAAATAGATATGCCAATACAGGCACTGTTATGCTTTTAATCATTAATATATATTTTTTTCTATTTTGAAACCTAAAGGCATAAAATTATCTCATTAAAGTAAACTGCTCAATTGTAAAATTAATAATTTCTTAGATTCACCAAAAAAATGTATGCCAATTTTCGCTGAAAAAATAATGTATCAGCATGAGGACAGCTGTCAAATTGAAAATATAAAAAGAGACGTGGATTCTTCTTTCATTTCTCCCGTCGCATTGTCATTAGATGAATTCTTCTTTAATAAGATGGCAAAGGCCTTCGTAGTTGTAAAATATTAAATGTGGCCATTTATGAATGGTCTCGAGTAAACTTATCTCGAGTTTCTCACATTCAATTTTATTTTAAGCGAAATAGGCCGTCGTAGGAATCATACAGAATCACTAAATCATTATACGTATAATTAATAGTAATGATTTTACTAGCATAAAGTTTTATATGGGCCTCGCAAATGACTGTGATGGTCGCTGCACAGCCGCGACTTGTGTTTCCGTAAAACCTATATTTTAATGATGAAAAAAAATATTTAAAAGAAAAATAAGTCTACAGAATAATCTAATTAAATCAATTATTGTTAACAAATACCCAATAAAATACTTATATAACATAACGTTTTAATGGCACTACACTACACACTTGCTCTACCTTCTACGGCCAAAGCCTGACTGTTGAGTACCGAATGAGCCGACGCTGCCTGGCGACCTGTTATCAGTCATGGTCAGAAAAACACAAATTAAATAATGAATGTCTAATCACTAAGTTATTATTCGGAGAACACATTCTTATTGTGGAGTTGTAATTATTCAGAACATAAGTCTGTGATATTTTAAATATGAATTAAAAATATTAATTAGAAAGATATACATTAAAAATCAATTATATCGGAAAATATTGTTGTTGCGCCATTATTTATCGAAAAATTTTGAATTTAAATAAATTTTGTTTAAAATGAAAATACTAAGTTATTGCTTAATTGAAGAACTTCAACATTTATTTGACTTTACTTTTTTGCAATGTACTAGAAAGTTAAATTCTACCACATTTCGTATGTTAACGCCCTGACGCGCTATAAGTAATTACGTTCAAGGAAAGGAAAAATGTAAAAGAAGTATTGTGTTGGCTATTTTTAGGGTGGTTTTGAGCCCAATAATTCTTGAGGGATATAATTATTTTCTAAAAGTCAACAAAAGGAATGGAGAAATCGTAATTTTACTCAATTTTTCAAGCGTAAAAAAACGCAGAAAGAATTTTAATATGGCATTTGGGATTGCACGAAAATTTTACGTTAATAATAATAATAATAAACCTTAAATAGCGTAAATTATAAATTTGCATTTGTGTTGTAATTTTGTATTGCTGAATATAAATGTCCTATTCTTGCCCTAAACTCGCTTTTTTAAGAAAAAAAATAAGAATTTATCATCAATATACCCAAGCGACGAAACGACATCATGGTTTCGAAGATTTCGATGTATATATTAATAATTAAATTATTACAGATAGTCTGAAAAATTTTGATAACTTTTTTTTCGTTTTCAATACAACCTGATTTATGTGCGACTTGTGAAACTATTATTTAATAAACAAAAGTATGATAATACGTTGCTAATATATGCATAATGATAATATATGCATTGGAAAATATTTCTGTATTACCATGATGTAAAGTAAGATAACGTAAACAAAGAATTGCTTACAAAAATCATTGCTACATTTTTTTATGTGTATATTGAGTATTTTCTTGTCTGATTGTGTATGTACATATTTGAGGTAAAGATTGAAGGTTAACTTACTATGTTGACGTAGTTTAATAGGTCAGCGCACTTCTCCGGATAGATACATTGATTTTATATGTATATATTTCTAATTGATACATTTCATTTGTATTAAAATATCACAAAACTGTATTCTAAAAAAAAAACTGCAACTTCAGAATAATAATTTATTTTACTCAAAAAAAAAGATTAAAAGGTTATGAGTGTTTTGAATTACGGATTAATGTTTGTGTATATGATAATGTTTTTGAATCAGATAAAATTGGCAAATTGTGTGAATGATGAAACTGTGAGTGGTTTATGCCCCAATATTCACCTATCACTCACATATCCGTTTGAGAGTTGATGAATATATTGTATATGCGTGGCCAGGGCAGGTTAGAAAATGATTTGATTTATTGTCAGGTACAGTTTACATGTATGAAGTGGTTAAGCTGTACAATAAAATTTCTACACGCGAATAGTTTATGGAGGCATTTCTTCTTGCCGTCACTTGGAGACAGTCTTGTGATATAACCTAATATTGTTTGATTTCACGCACCGGCATCTGCAGGGTGCGTTTGGTAACGCCGGGCGGTAATGACAAGTATGGAGGCGATAGACCTTCACATATATTTATAAGCATATATGTTTCCCGCGTCCCTTTTTCTGTCACTTCTTGTGATACCCAGAATACTTCTTTCTATACCACACTGTGTTAACTGGAACTTCAGATAAAAATGACTTAGGATGCCCAAAGTCTCGTTGAGTAATTATCGGAGCAGTGGAAGTAACACGGAAAAAATAAACGGAAGACCAAAGCAAGTTGACAGACAGTTAACTCGACCCCTTAGAATAATAAGGTTCCAACTAAAATTTTGGGCTAATTTGAGTTATTGCGTGAAATGGGTTCCAAATGCATTATTATTTATTTCTTCCACACACACCAACTCTATTTAGCGGATATTATAGGAGAGCTGAAAGTTCCAACTGCATCAGTAATTTATTCCAATTTATGTATTAAAATTTGGAATATTAACATACATATTTATGAAAAAAAAAACATTGTTAATAAATAATGTTTTATTTTATTTTTAATTTCCTTCATCTCACAGCGGTCATTGATAATACTGAAAATAAGTTGAGACCTTAAAACTGATCATATTTGCATACTCAAAACAAAATATACATGAATATATGTTGAAATTCAATCAACACTTTTGAGCTCATTATCTCAAAATAGTGTCATTGTCAGATGGAACCTTGTTATTCTGAGGGGTCGAACTCACATACCGTATGAATTTTTATTATTATATTCTTAATATGATTGTTATGTTAAATTTAGTAAATCAAATAACATACTCGTATATGCTAAGTAGATCTAAATAATTAAGTATACGAGTCTTTTCGAGTTAATTTTGATGACATTTTCAATGCGAGTATATATAAAAAGATACATTGAACACCTATACCAAAAATTGCTATATAATGCTAGATTAATTCTTTAAATTGAAGTTGTGTTAAAACATAACGATTGTATTTAATATAATAAGTATCACCCCAGAACTGACCCCAAATTGCAAAGATGTGGTCCATATTATAGTTACTATGTCTTTGAAATATAGCTACGATGAAATCATACAGTCTACAGTAAAATTGGACAGACCTGCTCTATCGCAAAAAGACTTCTGTATTTTATTTTCCCCGACCAAACCACTGCAAGTTGGGTGTATAGAACGGTGTGACAGGTGCAAGAAATAGTATTAGGGACAGATCTAGATATAGGGGTTGTAAATTGTGGGAAGCTGCCGGGTATTTTCTGTATCTTGAAATGGCTAACGGGACCGTGTATAGTGTACGTGTTTCAGTTAAGGTATAAAATCTTCTTTAAAATAAGTAGAGATTTGGAAGTTCGTGTGAAATATCACGAAGTTAAGTGTATTTTAATAGTTAAACACTTAGTTGTTCGTATATAATTTATTATGATTTTTTAATAATTCATATTTTCGAAGCAATATCATTCATCTGTTGCGAGCACTAGTGCACGATAACCGACTTTCTCTAAAATAGTATAATTTATTAGATAAACAGTTTTAGTGAAAAACAAATATCAAGCTACATTCTATTAAATAATAGTTTCTTATTTCTTTATTGATATAAATATTCTAGTAGTGGTGTTGAATCCTTTCTCATATATTCCCTTAAAGTCCGTCAATAATGAAAAAATCGATGGAACTTCACATTTTCAAATTTATACAGAATAGTTGGTAGGTAGGTAATTACTACTAATTATCTTCTGGTATCAAAGTAAATTATTATAGAGGATGTATCTAGATTGAATACGTTTCATTTAAAAAATAAAATGCCCAGAGAGCAATAATTTTTCATATTCAGTCAAGTAACAGTCAGAAAATTATACAATTATTTTATTATAAATATTCATACTTACGTAATAAAAAGTGTGACCGACGTTTAGATGGCGAGAAAGTTTTGAATGCTGATAGATTGACAGGTGATTGAGGCTATTTTAAAGTTCATATTCAAAATCTTAATTTTAAGACTTGTAAATGTATTAAAAGGTTGTGTATAATTTATGTTTGACCATAAAGAAACGTGGGGCACAGTTACGAGCTAGAATCTTCAACAAGGGTTGGTCTCAAATAGAGAAATTGAATACGATATTCAGGCAAAAACGCCACAAATTTCTTGCCCCCAAAATACATCACAACTCACCGAACATTTGCGAGGCAATAAACACGGCATAACTCAACGGCTATCATAAGGGATGGATTGTATCTATTGGAAGAAAGGAGACGGAAAAAGCGCTGACAGATATTTTTTTTACTCCATAATAAATCGCTGCAGACTGTTGAATTAATATATTATGAAGACATTGAGAACAACGGTTTACTAAGATTTCTTGAGTTTTTTTTTACAACTGTATACTATTTTTCTTCAAAATTTTGCCAATGTTATCTCACAAATTTAACTGCGATTAAAGATAACAACCAAATTTTATTCAGACTATATTTTTCTCAGCCGTAAAATATGTATAAATTCAATATTATTGATATTTTTCAAATTAAATCAAGCGCTTGTGATAAGAAGACATCGAATAACACTTTTTTTAAACTACTAATAATTGATAAATCAACACGTTTCAAGACCAACGGTCCCTTCTTTAGGACACAATGTAGGTATACTAAAATTAAAAATACAAGCATGGACAAAAAACAAAACTATAAATATAGGTGATGGGTAACTAATTAGAAATTCCTGTGAAAATAAATTTTAAAGTATGTATTTGCAAAACATAAAACAAAAAAGTCTGCTGTCAATTCTAATACGAAAAAATCTGCGGTTTTCGTATCAAGTTAAGTAAATTTTTTTATTGTGTTTTCGTTATTTTTTTAAATAAATATAGGGATTATAAAAATTATTACATTCCTTTAATTATTGACGGATTATTTTACGAATTTTTATAAAAAACTATAAAATTGATATTATTTCATTCTTGGGGGATAGTTTCTTTGAAATTTTTATGTAGGTATTCCTTATTATTATTATTAAAATAGCTATACGAGATGGAATATATATTTTATCAAGATTTTTACTACTGTGAAATAATGCTTATGGTAAAGAATTAGGACTAACCTGGCTGTCTCCCGGGACGAAGCTCTAGCCCTAGACTACATGATCAAAGTAATTGAGCAAGCGAGAGTCTGTACCGCTGGATTAAAAAAAAATCAAAACTATTATTATTAGATTTTATAAATTTTGTTCTACTCGTTCTTTGATAATAAAAAAATACGCAGATAGAATAATATAAAATCTAAAGTAATTGATAAAAAAGGTTAATTATAAAATAGCTGGTAATTTATTATTTTAAAAATAATGTTATGTTACTGTCATGTCGGCGTTTTAACAGGTATTTGAATTAAATTATGTACGTCGAGTTCAATATTAAAACTGAATAAATTATACTGTAGACAACTATGTTAGTTTGTTTAGACAGGTTAACTATTAATTTAGTTAATAATAGTAATTATCGAGAATATATATAATAAGTATATATTTAATAAGACTTTCACAAGGTTCAGTTATTTTGTTAATGGATCTTAATAATTTAATAGACCGGGCATCTGCGCTCTAGAAACTGATTTTATTGTCAAATATTATTTCGAGACAATCAAGGTTTTTGTAATAATGATGTATTAAAAAAAAAGAGATGGATCCATAAAACGTGTATCATAATAATATTCTATCTTCGTATAAATCTAAGCCTCTTACTTTATAAAAATAGTTCTAACTTGGTAGTCTTCGAGAATGAACGTCAAATTCTCAACCACTAGGCGAGAGTCCTACCATTAGACCTAATAAGCAAGTAAATAATTGAACAAATATAATATATGATTAATTATTTAAGTTTTATCTTTGATGATAATTTTTTTATATTATATTAAACTAAGATAAGATTTATTTTGTCTAAATAATCAGTAAGATGTTTCAAAAGCTTAATAAAATTCAACAGATGGTTTTCTTGAATATTTTTGTCCAGGGGTATTTTTTTTATCGTTTGACCATAGAACGCCCACAATATTAAAAACTTGGTATTCACAATATAAAAAAATTATGCATAATATTTTCATTATATAAATTAATATTATAAAACACAGATCCACTGTTAAAATCTTTCTTAAATCAATTATTTTTTAAGCATGGCTAGCCTGTAAAACATCTCGGATAATTCTATCTAAAAATTAAAAAGGAAGTTTCTCGTGTTTACTGCTCTATTTCTGAAGGTACTTTCTGCACTTTCATATTACCGAGGATGTTGAAACTATGAAGCCTTATCTAGTTTGGGTACAAGGAGATTCTAAAGCGTTACCAGATTAATGTCTGCTAAGTTTTCTTACCTTTATTACCGCTAATGTTATTAAACTCAAACAAAAGAAATGAAAAACTTTTGTAACCGTAGATGCGGATGTACAACCAGGATTATACAAATAAATCGTTAACTAGTTGAGGTTAATGATTGGTGTTCATTAAAAAACTGAAATTAAATATTATAAAAAGAGAAATATAATACAAATTAAATTAATCAACTAGAAATATATTTAAAAATATTTAATGAGTTCTGAAAATGCAACTTTATAAGTTAAATATGTTTTCCTTAATAAAAATGGAATACAATCTAGAAAAAGAGAATAACAAGAGTCAAATCATAGTCATTATCAAAGACAGTCAAGTGTACAGTTTATCTCTGTTTTATGTTCTAAGAACTGAGTTACATAACGCGATATGGCAACATAATTCCGGACTGACATGTACATTTCATAAATCTATAGTCAGCTTACTTACTTACTTACCATCACGCCGTTTCCCAGCGGAGGTAGGAAGAGAGAATAGAGCGCCACACCCTTTTCTCCTGACCCACAATTCTCGCCTCATCCACATTCATATATCTTCTCGTACGAGCTCGTCAATTATTGTGGCTTCTAACAGGACGATATTCCAGTATCTGGTTTATCTGGTCATGCCAAGTCTTCCGCGGATGGCCTATATTTCTAATATCATCAACACTACTATAGTCAGAATTAAAGATATAATAATATAAAAATAAACTACTCGAAGATTAAAATAATTATGAACTGCTTTGTTGACTCAATAGTCATTTATTTGAATGGAATATTAATCATTATGTCTATCCAGGATAACAATTTCCAGGATAACAGGATAACAGTGCTGGATAGTATTTGAGCATCAGGATGTGATAAAAAATTCCAGTATATATGATTAAAATCATAAAATAAAAGAGTAGTGCAAAATAAAAAAGTAGGTATCAGGGCGGTATTTGATTTCAACACCCCCCCCATTTTATCCGATGTATTAAAAAACTATATTAATGTTTAAAAAAAACTTTATAAAAATTTCAAAAAATTTATCTGTAAATATTAAATTATTTTGTCTGTTATTGTGAGTCGTTGTATAATTTTAATGACAGAAAAATAGTCATTTAGTTAATCGCGTTAAATTGACCTATTTATGTTTTATCCGGATTTATGTGGTATTATGAGATATTCTTGTATTCTTCAATACGGGTATATTGCGTACACTAACATATATTTGTATAACTTTTAGAGTATTAAATAATAAATGTTTTTAATTATATTCCATAGCGAGTTACCACGCAGCCATAAGATTATTCCTAAACTAACTTAATATAAAAAATATTTATCTCCAAAGTGAACCAATTGAACAGGGTATTAAATAACTCTTCCACTGGACATGTTCATTATCAGAAAATATGAATATTATATTTGATTGAAGCTACATTGACAATTATGTACTAATATTATTTTCTGTTTTATCAATATTTTGTAAATTGAGTTAAAACACTGTTTTATTCCACTATATTTTATTGTATTTAAACGTCAGAACGTTTTCGGGAACATATTCCCATTATTAATAATATAATTCAACTAAAATTAAAAATTAGGAGTACACATTTGGAAAGAGATTCAGGTTCGAATCTCGGTGGCGCAAAACAATATTTTTCGATAAAATTGATTTTATATGTATATCTTTCTAATTAATATATTTAATTCATATTTAAAATTAAAAACGCTTTCAGACAGTAATTACGGATGTTTGTAGTTAACAGCGGTGAGGGTGGAGGTGGAGTTAAAATGGATAGGAGAGGGGATGTAATGGGCGGTATTTTAACCCCCATCTCCGTTAACTTCAAACACACTCGTACTGTCTGAAAGTGTTTTTAATTTTAGTTGAATTATATTATTGATAATGAAAAAATGTTCCCGAAAACGTTCTAACGTTTTAATACAATAAAATATACTGGAATAAAACAGTGTTTTAACTCAATTTATAAAATAATCATGGAATTCCACATAGTTTCATCAAAAGTCGTAGAACAGTTAAGATTTTTGATATTTATTTGTAAGTAGGTAAATACAGCTAAGTTTATTTTCATCCACTACCCACCCTTGTGACATATTCCTAGAACTTTCTGCAAGGGTGTGAATCATATTATTGTCATATAATTAAAAGGATATAGAGATAAAAAGAGCAGACTCCACTATTCTGTGTCCGTTCCGGTGATAAATCTATAGATATTCAAATACTAATTTTTAACATAATTTGTATACTAAATACATTGAATTATTGTAATAATTAGTTTTAAGTCCTGCTAAATAATATCAATGATATAAATTTATGTGTTAATCTGCATTTTTAATTTTTAAAGTTCTTTGGTTTCTGTTTATAATAACCGTCGTGCTAAATTTGAGTCACTCTTTGTTTATTGCTCAAACTGACCGCTGCGTTGCTTGCATTAATACCTTAACTGTGGAATTAATACACCTGCCGCGTTATAATACACAGTTAAGTATAATGGCGTAATACCCCAACGGTCTCTGAGCTGCCCGCAATAACAAATGGATTATTTAATCAATGACTTACCAGGCCGATTGTGTGCATAAATAGCGATTTATCGATATATAAATTATATTTTTATTTGTTAACTTTATTTTATTAACCACTTATTGTGTTTAAATACATCTACCGCGTTCGAAATTAAATTAATTTTAACCACAAAGTTAATTTTTCTAATTTCAAAAGTGTGATATATAAATTGTCAAAGCCGTTGCATGATCCTCTAAGTATAGTCATGCTCTTTGTCTGTTAACCTCTTACAAGATGTATTCATTATATCTCTTTTTATTTATATATTCGACAATAAAAAAACAATAGTAGAGTTATGCACCCACAAATAAGAATGATCTTAAATTATGGGAATGGCTTTCAACATTTATACAATACAAGATTAATACAAACCAGATGTAAGAATTTGTTAACAACAAATGAAAAAAGATAAAAAAAACATACATATATCTATAATAACACAATAAAAATTAACAATATGTAAAAATGTTGGAAAATTGATCAGATTATAAATAGGGAAAGACTTATTCAGTGTATCTCTATCATATTAATCTCTATCAGATGTGTTGACATGCTTGCTGGTTATGTGGTTAAGACACTCGCCTAGTGATCTAGTGGTCGGAGGTTTGAGCCTTATTTCAAAAAACCAGCGAGTTAGTCCTATTTTCATAGCATAATCGTTTAGTTTAGTTTGAAAATTACACGTATTCCGTAAACGCATCTCTATTTAAAAAAATTTTTAGAATTGAGGATCGTGACCTTTTTGGATAATCTACTTGACCAAATCTTTCCAGATCCACGTTCTTTAACAAAATGGATCGCTCAATGAAATATGTTTAATGCTGATTTGATTCCTAGAATATTTTCTGTCACATATTTTTGAAATATTTTCTGTCACTCTTCAGAGATATATACTTTGTACAAATCCCTAAAACTGTAAAATTCTTTGAAGATCTACGGTGTGTACGGTACAGTTTATAAATATTATACTAATTCGAGACTTCGCGTTTATACTGTGTCGGAATAGTGATTAAAATATACTGTTCACATCTTTGGAGGTATCAGCAGAATCCCGATTGGTGAGTGCCTATTCCTTCCTATCCTTGTGCGCAACACATATGATGAAAAGTCTGAATTATACGTATTTTCAATTGAATTTATTGCATAACATGGGTAGTTTTGTACAATACGAAAACCTTGATAATTCAAATGTTTTAATGACTATTTTACGATTTTAAAATAAAATTTCATTTTAATTCCTTTCTTCCTTACACAGGCTGACCCTAGCCTCTGTGGCGCCCTCGGGCGAAATTTTTCTGAGTGCCCCCATCCCTGATTTAAAATAACAGTGGATCTGTTAAACCATTCTCTCAGATTCCATAGCTACAACGTCCTCCTGACCCTCTTTTTCGTGGTTCAATTTTGCGCTGATGATAGGGTGTAGAGTATTGTATTACATATATCTCTTATGTTTCGTTTCACAAGGGCAAAATATTCCAGTTTCCGAATCTTCATTAATTTCTTAGCTCGTTTTCCAGTTATTTTTAAGATTACTGCTGAGGTGAGTTTTTGGGTAAGTCTTTTTTAACGGCACGCCATAAGCTGTAATTATCGTGATACTGGAGAATTAGTTGCTATTCTCCAGGGCAACACTACAGTGAAGAAGTTTATGTTGATATTTGAAGAATTAGATGGATCTTCTGGATCTATACGACGTTCATCTTGCTTTTCTTGTATAATGTATTTTATAACGTTCATAATCTTTTTATTTTGTTTAAACTTTAGCTGTTTCTCCATTTTTCGTTTTTAATTTCGGCTTCTTCGTAAATATTTAAATGCTTGTTGGGTAAATAATTATTTTCCATGTATTTAATATTAACATCAATCTGCAGCAGATGTATTTACCAACTACATGTATACATGTTTATACCTGCCATTATTATGATGTTAGTTAATATCCGACGGAGCAGTTGCACTCCACTGCCCTTGCAGTGGCGTGCAACTGAGTACCACTTTCCATAATATCAGAATGAGTGATTAAACGTTCACTGATTGTTAATTTATATATTTGAATACATATAATATATTGAAATAATAAATTTGTTTGTGGACTTTTTTAAACAAACGTTTTGAAAATATCTTAAATAATTAATATCACTCTGGTAAAGATTTTTTTCGAATCCGTTATGTTTGTATATTATAGGGTTATTGTATAAATTTATTAAAATATCTAACAAAAATATTTTAAAATTATAAAATCCTAAATAATATTATTTTAAACATATACCCCTCTCACTGTACATCGGGGCTTATACACCGGAGCACGAGTTAAGGGATGAGATATGTACAATGATATATTTATACTGGTACAATTTGAAATCGCAAGACAAATGTGCCTCGGGTCTTTGTTCAATGGTGAATTCGTATTTGTATGTTTCACTGTAGCAGAGAAATCAAATATTTTGCGTCGCGTTCCGAAATGCGATAGGAATCGTATCACTGTGGAGTGTACAAGTGTGGTTGGAATATTCGACGGAGGGGCGATTCTGGGAATAAGGATTGTTCAGTGGTATGCATTCAAACAATGTACATTATTTGGTAGTGATACCTACCTGATATTTCGTTACATTCCAAAACTATACTAAATAAACTTGACTTATAATTTTATAATTTTTTAATCTTCGATACACATTAAATGTATCAATTAGAAGGATAAATAGATAAAGTATTTTTATTGCTACCCGAACATCACAGAATTGTGTTTTCAAAAAACTACAACTTCGCAATAATAATGTGTTCTCCTTAAAAATATATATATTTTCAATTAATGGTTGTAAAACCGTACATAGAAATATTAACATTTTAATTACATGTTAAAAAGTGTTCTTCCCGACCATTTGCGAATTTAACAAACACCGAAATTAACATTAAAAATTAACAATAATATATATTTATACATATATTTAATAGTCTAATGAAATTATGACTATTAAATAATAATTATTATTATTACTGTGACTTATTTTTATAGACACTAAATGTATTGTAATAATATTATACGATCATAATGTATGTATACTTGCTAGGCTTTTGTCAGATACTGCTTTTATAATTTTTTGTTTATATTATACACTTTTAATATTCTTCTTCTAGTTCTAACTTGTTGTTTTTCTCATGACTAAGGATCGCAACCTTCATAAAGTTTTATTAATTCTTGTGACAGAATTTCTCTGCATCTTGCAGATCTCAGCTTTATACGATAACACGTGACAAGTGCTATCATATTTATTATACTAGGTTCCGTTTTAAACCCAAGTGCAATTTCAAATACATGGTTTTTTAAATGTATTTATTTTCTTGTGTATGTATTTTGTTTATGTAAATAATGTTTGTGGCATTCATAGAACATATAAAGAGATTTATATATTTTAACTACCCTACATTATTACGCTATTTTTGTTTGTAATGTTTTTATACTAGGTTGAAATAATAAAAAATGTTTTCAAGTTTCTTTACTTATTTTAGGTGTACATACAAATATTTAATACATTCATTACTGTAATTAATTCTTTATTACTAATATGTGAGATATACTTTAATTGTTATCCCTAGCCCGTTTTCAACGTCACAATAACCTTCCGGTGCATCCCTGTACCGGAAGCTGCGATAAAAGCGTGATAAAAATAGTGGGCTTGGGCTCCGAACGGGAACATAACGGTAAACTTAGTTTTGCTCTCACCGAGAATATAATTATTAATGGTTCGTAGTCACCAATTTTATTACGAAGCATTTTAAACATTGCGATTTTACGACCATATAACGTTATTTTAATTATATATAATTGTATAAATGTGACCCTGATTGCATCACGTGGCAAATAAATCAATAGAAAGATTTTAAAATTCAATTATGTTTTTTAAACAATAAATTAACTATTAATTAAATGTATTAATTAGAAAGATGTACATTAAATTAATATTTAAAATATCACAGACCTATGTTATGAATAATTACAACTTCGCAATAAGAATGCGTTCTCCTAATAATATATAAATTGTACCAATGTGTCCAAACTTTAATAAAAATGAATTGACAATTCTGGCGTCTGCTATCGGATTACTCAAAGGTATTTGAGA
The DNA here is from genome assembly GCA_022840565.1 of Eubasilissa regina. Taxonomy (NCBI): domain Eukaryota; kingdom Metazoa; phylum Arthropoda; class Insecta; order Trichoptera; family Phryganeidae; genus Eubasilissa; species Eubasilissa regina. The sequence goes on from JAINEB010000019.1 coordinate 3,555,591, forward strand.
TTCCGTAAAAACAAGTAATGGAACGATTAAAATGTATTAATTTAAAAAGGTAACATATAGGTTCGAAAATTTGTGGTCAAAAATAGTATCGCTGTAGCATAGTTGGATAATGCACCTTCCCCGGTTCGGAAAAAGTTCAGGTTCGAATCCCGGTGGCGTAACAACAATATTTTTTGATAAAATTGATTTTATATGCACATCTTTCTAATTAATACATTAAATTAATATTTAAAATATCACAGACCGTCTGTTCTGAATAATTACAACTTCACAATAATAATGTGTTCTAATTATAAATTAATTATTTCCTTAAGTATGGCGAGCTGATCACATGGTACATGGCATGATGGCACAGTGGTGACGCTGCGCTACCAGCAAACGCCTCGCTGCACGAGTTATTTCTATGCTAGGTTGCTATCGCTCGCGCCCATCGTACGTTCATCCGACTGATTGACTGCAAGTGTAACGACCAAACGTTTCGTCGCCGTTAACTTTGTTGTTTGTGGTAAGATTTTGATAAAATAAAGCATTTACTTTCAACTAAATATGACTGAATTAAATTAATATATTATAATCTGAAAAAAAGGCACCATTCATGTGTCAAAGATGGCGTCTTAATTTCTTGGAATACGCTCAGCTCCGCAACCGACATTACCACGGCTTGCTCATTTCCCTCTTTTGTACTCGTAATGAACGTTGTCATATTCACCTCCTGCATGTCCACTAGTGGTATGGTCACATCAATCGATCGTGAGAAATGGGGTTTTTCTAGATAATTTTTCTATCCATTAATTACACATTTTAGGGATTAATTGCATTTATTCTGATATTTTAGGCTGTACAGTGTATTTAAATAAGATGTCATTTTATATGTCACTGTCTAATAATATTATACCTCAATCCACAAGATGGAATCCAAAATAAATTGAACGTTACAGTCTTTGAAAAAAATCGCGGGCAATGATTGTGAGTGGTCTCCGGACTTTTCGAAGGTCGGGCTGAAAAAATATAAAAATTCTTCATTAGTATTTCTGAGCACGTTCTCCACCCCCGCCGGTTCAAGCATGTGGCTCCCAGTAGTAGGCCACCAAGCCACTGTGTAATTTTTATATTTCATCCCCGTTTTCCACTTCAACCACTGTTATAACATTAGATGTAGGTATATGTATAATGAGATTAAAAGTGGCCAAATTTTTCCAGCAGAAAATAGTTTATTCGTATTATTTATTACTAGCTGCAAAACCGGACAATGTTGCCCGGAGTGTAGAAAAAAATACATTAAATAATACTGTCTCTCGTTATAACCAGGAATTGTATGAATGTCTATGTGTTTTTTAAGAGTATTATATATAAGCATTTATGCAATCAAATAACTAGACAAGCCCCATATCCACCCTACTAGGTGAACACCCTTCTTATGAAAAATTTTGTGAATATTTATTTTTAAGAATAACACAGGCCGTTAGGTATTATCTATTAGAATACGTTATCGGGGACGGTAAACATTATTATGATTCTTCTCATGTTTACGTGCCTCGTTACTTATATTGACACCACTGGGCTTCTTGTTTTATAATAATGTACATGTGTATGTGTGTGTGTATTGTCGCCCTTTTTACGGAAAGGTAAGAAGACGGTAACCGACAGTCGTCATTCAATTACATCCCGTGCTTCGACCAGTCCAGCGGTCCAAATAAACCATTAGTGCGCGCTTCGCTGATGAAGACAACCCAGCTAAAAAGTGAAAATGCTTATTGTTAATCGGAAACCTAGGAACCAGCTATCGAAGGCATTTACATAAACAATTCATATGTATATGTTATATTTTTAACTCGTGCTGATAATGATGCTGACTTTTTGTGTGCGGGTTTGTGTCGTCAGAATAACACCCATTCGTGGTAACAGAAGTATTTATTCTGAATGCTTCGATACAATATAGTACAATATAAGACGTTTACAGTTCAACGGTTTGAAGGCAAGAGGCCGCCCCAACCGCGGCGCGATATATTTATCTCTTTCACACACACTTGTTAGAATGCAAAATTATCCAAAACAATATATTGTTTTTCAAGGATACAAAAGCACTTAGTCGGAGTAAGGGACGGAGGGCGATAAACGGCGGTATTGTTAGATGGACGGTGCGGCGTGGGAGCGCCAATAAAAAAAATCCAACGAACGTGATTTTAGTCACGTAGGCAAATGCACCATAAGGGATGCATCTTCCTCATGCGTCAGTCTTCCTACCAATCTCAACCGGGAGAGATCGCTCCGTGAATACGATCTAGTTTTCAATTAGAAAACAAAATACTAATCGTCTCTGATTTGTAATTTGTGATTCCGGGGAAAATCTAAACTGTGCGCCTCGAGTATAAAGCTTAGACTGTGGATGTTCTCTGTGTTTAATCGTTGATGTAGTGAATAACTTGTCCCTATCAAAAGAGACGAGATCATATACGGCACGCGCTAATTGTAATTAAGAACATCGCGTCCAGAGTCCCGGTTTGCCTGGATAATTGGACATTGTCTGGTGGTCAATCCTGAACTCCGTCACTCTACCCTGGCACCACAACTATTGGCGATACTGCACGTTCCGGTTCCAGCACTATCATCCACAAGTAGAAGCCGTCTCCAAAAGGTAATCCCTTACGCGAGGGACCTGCATAATCAACATCATACAAGAATCGACACAGAAAATTTGGTAGTTAACTTTATGTTGGTATAATGGGCACATATATAATGTTAAGTTAATTGTAATTATTTTTGAATTGTATTATTTATAATTAATTAAGTAAAATGATTTTTTTTTTTTACTTTTGATACATGCAAGTCACAAAATAAATAATAAACTTAATTGTAAACAATGGCATTTTGTGATTTCATTTAATAACCATTTGACTTGATGATAATATTTAAAAACGAACCAGTTAGGCTATATGCCTCCCCCTGAACATGAAGCCGAGGCAGAAGGAATGAAAAACGCAACACACTCATCACTATTACCAACTATCACACGCTGACAAATTCGTGCCATAGATAAATCACAATATACATTATGTATACCTCTTTATTTTTTTTACTTCTCTTTTTATAATATTCTAACAGTTATTAGTAATACCCCCTCACTAGGACGATCTTGTGCCGATGACGATGTTTAAAAACTATTAGTGTTTATTAATATTTGCAATTTCTTTTTTTTACATAGTGCTCGTCATTAGTTCCATTCATCTCGTTGTCAAATTTTTTAATGCATTGTATAATTAGTTTTTTTTTTAAATACTGTTCCATTTATTATATCTTATACTTCCATTGACAGTTTGTTGTAGAATTGTGTGGAATAATAGTTAATGGTTCTCTGCCCAAAAATTGTTTTTGTAGACGTCATTTTGTAATTTTTATTTATACTGTCTCGTGGGTTTAAACTATTGTGATTAAAAGAATAGTAATCTTTTGCATATATTTGTAAGATTGTTGAAACTTCAAGTTTATTGAATATTTAATTTGAGCTCGTTTGAATTGGTATTTTGAGTATTACTGTTATTATGATCTTTTGCACTCTAAATAGTTGTTTAATATATGTGCAGGTTGTACCTCCCCATTCAATTATTCCATATTCTATTATTGTTTGATAGATCATATATGTATACACTAATACAAATAATATGAATATTTCCCTTCTTATTTATCTTGCACATATTTACTTACTTCAATTTTCCTTTCATCCGATGATGTAAATTGAGTTGACATTACCTCTTACTATGTGAATATATCTGTAATAAATGCAGAGTTCATATTTTATATATTCTTCCGTAAAATATGTAGGTATTAAATAAAATAATTACAAAATATAAATAATTATCATACGCAACAATAACAAATGTTTTCTAGATGAACCTGACGTGAATATTTCAATACGTATTTGTGTACGTGCGGAGTGGTGCGGACGGCGCAGTGCATGCGGCGTCGTCACTTTAGTGGCAGAACATGCGCTGGCCGAGTTAGACGTGTCTTAGGCGCCTTTATGGTGTCGTTCGTGATGATGTTTATTCTCAACTTGAACACTTTTACCCAGTTATTGATGTACATCAACTATTATTTTAATGATTAATATAAGTAATAAATGTAAAATATTCATATTTAACCGAATTAAAAATCTCAAAAGTCTACATGTACACTGAGTTAACATCACCGAAATGCGCGTTTTTATTTTAGCACCATAAAGGAAAGGTTAACCAGTCAAGTTAGACGTCATAGCGTAAGAATTGTGTAAGAAAGACAGCATATTATTGACCGAGTGTAGTTTTCACCTCAGGCGTAGTAAATTTATTATTTTTATCGTTTCTGGTACAACGATAATAACTTATAACAGTGGCGTCTCATAGGAAATATTTTCTTATCGATAGTTATCCGACGCACTTTTGATAGATCCCTTGGGAATATTTTATATTAAACAAGTTAAATAGATTTTTCATGTTGACATTTTGCAGCCCATACGAGGCAGCAGCCTCCAGTGTCGGCTGACATGAAGCACAATAGACGGTTATCAGAGTTTTAGTATTCAGAAATTTTCTTAGATAACAATATCAAAACCTATATCAACTTATTTATTTTATTAGCTAGTTAAATTTTTGACGAAGTGGGTAATTTTTCAATGTGGCTTATAGCTATACAAATAGGCTTAAATGTTGTTATTTATCGGTTTCAATATAAATTGAATTGAATCGAGGTAGATAATATTAAATATATAATTTATCATACAAATTATGTAGATAATGTAAATAAAGATAATTATATATAAATACAATTTTAAATTATGTCTAATCACGAAGTTGATGCTACAAACATCAACAATATGATTATATATTTTTATATTTTATAAAGTGATCGAACTAAATAAAAAGATTATGCGTTAGATGGAAATACGGCTGCGTAGAATTTGTATTTATTAACTATTTTTCAACTACATAACTGCTATTTTCAAGAGAAAAGTGGTTAAACAATGAAAAATAATTAGTAAAATCATTTTAATATAGATTATTTAACTTTGTTTTTAACCACTTCATGAGTTATTTTAATACAACAATCGATAGGAAGCCTGGGGCATACGGACTTAGGGGCAAACGGACACCCCCATAACGTTTCACTCTGACCAAACCTGCTTATATACGTAGCTGTCATTTTAAGTGTTTATCTTGACGTCAGTACTGTTGTGCTTCGTATAAAAACAATTATCTGTTAAAATCTCAATAATCTTTAAAGATATTCATAATTATTTGTGATATTTGTCTTTACACTGGTAAGCGTTTGTACACAACTACTATATTTTCGTTATATTTACATGTGTATTTTTCTTTAAATACAAGAAAATAAATTGATGTAATGTTTTTATCGTGTTTAGCTATTGTTAGTGCAGTGTATTAGCGATGGCAAAATCATGTTAATAATTCCATAGATTTTTTTAAAATAATTTTAGTAGTATGTAAAGGCAAACGGATATAGCTTATCTTATATTAATTACTACCCGTTTGTTATAGATTACAATACGCAATCGGAATATGACTACTGATCGATGTAACTGGAGTGAAGAATCAATGTCTCTGATAGTAAAAGCTGTCAAAAAAAACCAAATACATATTTAACTATTAATGTGGTTACTTATATACCTGTACCTAATGTAATTAAATCTTCTTCAGAGAACTAAGTATCGCAAAGTTCAGAAAGTGGTTGGTGAATACTAGAAATATAACAACTGACACATCGTTAATGGCTTCAAGTAAATTTATTCACGCCCTTTTTACACATTAACATAATTTGTAAAATAGTACAATATTTCACAAAAAAAAATATAATATCAGTTTTTTCATAATCAAAATTACAAATAAAAATAAATATAAAACATTAAGTACAGCAATTTATCCGTCACCATTGAGTTGAGATACAAAAAATTGTAATAATGTAGTTCTATTTAATGTTAAATTTACAGCAAAAATGTCGACTACATCCGCATATCTATTTCCCAAAGAATGCAATCTGGGGACTGCGGAGTTAGCTAATGCTTGTGTTCTGATATTACCCCTGTAATAGAATAATGAGTTGTGTCTCGATGAACTCAATGATGCGTGAAAGTCAAGCAGATCAACAATATGGGGGTAGCCCATTACACCATTGATGATCCTGTATAGAAATATAGGGTCGGTCACCGTACGTCTCATTAATAATTTTAACAATTTCAGACGGCTTTCGAACAAATCAGTTCATTACCTGGAACATCCTGGAAAAGTCACTCAAACCTCAAAAAGAGGGCATAAAGGTACCGAGTCCAGAACCTCAACCACAAGAGAATTTATTAGAGCTAAACTGAAAGTAGCTACTCTTGAATGGGAAAAAAATCATAAGGAAATAAGAAGCAATACCAAATTTCAGAAGAAAACCGAGATTTGTGGATCTTGTAGTGATAGATAAAGATTGATAAAAAAGGGAAAAATTGGGTTGAGGTAATTTTTTTCTGTGTTTGATGTATTTGTACACGTATTTTTTAATTGTTTTAAATAATAATTAATATTTATACAATTTTATTTCTTCTTCTTTTTCTCGTATTATGTTTAAGGTGTCCATTTTACCGGGGATTACTATAATATTGAAAATCATATTTTTATGTCGTACACTGCAATGTTAAAATATACTTACTTACTATCACGCCGTTTCTCCACGGAGGGTAGACAGAGAGGATACAGCACCATACTCTTCTGTTCTGACACACAATTCTCACCTCATCCACATTCATACATTTTCTCACACAAGCTCGACGATTATTGAGGACCATCCTCCAGTTACTGGTTGATTTGGTCGTGCCAAGTCTTACACGGAAGTCCTCTACTTCTGGTACCGTCAACACTTGCGTTATATATTTTTCTCATCATTCTCTCTTCATTCATCCGTTGCATATGACCAAACCACCCATGTGAGCCTTTCTAAATATTACTCACTTTACACTCTTGCCTTATTTCTTTACATTGTATCCTTATTTCTTCATTTTTTACTGTCATAAATGAATCTGCCACATATACGCTTAAGTGATCTCATTTCCATTGCATTCAGTCTAGTTTCGTTCCTCTTATGCCAGCTCCAGACTTCACTTTCATACATCAGTATCGGTACCAGGACTCCATTGTGAACCGTTAGTCTTGCCTCGGTTGACAAGTTCTCATTAGTTATAATTCTATTCAAAGCGCCATTCACTTTATTTACTACAGTCACCCTCCTTTCGATATATTCAAAATATAACACAATACCTAGAAACTACAAATTTATTAGATTTTTATTAATAAATCTATCAGATTTTTACTATTAGGTCGTGAAACTTCATTTATTGAACGTGAATTGTAATTGCCTTAAGAACAACTTTAAGCTAATAATAAAATTACAAATATTTCCATATTACGAATAAAAATGTTACATCTTTGTTTTTGAAACGAGATATATACTTTTTTAACGGGACTATATTTTCTAAGGTTATACAAGATAAGTTATTTAAACGAGATGTCAGCAATAATATATTTATCATAATATTTTTTTTAAATTTTGTTCAAATTATGAAAAAAATACGTTTAATTAATTAAGCACTCTGAAATATGTCCTAAAAACATTTAAAATAAAAGTGCTCATGTTTTAATTACAGTCCTTAACATAGAAAATTCCTGACAAATTGTTATTTTCTCAGTAATCGCCTTCACCGATAAACAACCTTCAAGGCTTTTCTAACTTGGTATTGGTATAATGAGGCTATTTTCTTAATTAACGGCTTTTGCTGTGAAACCTTAGGGACCAAATTAAAGGGAATTTCTCAGCCGCACGTGCTTAGATCAACTATTTATTATACAAACAATGAAGTGATCGATCATTGTCTTGTTTAGTTCTTTATACGAGAAACGAACTTTCAGGAAGTAAAAATATAATTAAATTATTTAATTCATTATAAAAGAGTTTATTCATAACGATATATTTGTTTTACTATTTTAACTATTCAATGTAATTTTTGCTGTTTATGTCATATTTTTAAAAATGGCATGCTAGCGTATTTAAATTTCAATTAAAATAATTATTAAATCTTAATGTAGATAACTGTTCAAAGGTTTTTGTTGAAACTTTGGGGAATACCACGATTATTTTTAAAATTGAATCAAACTCTATTTTATTCCACTACATTCTTAATTGCGTTAAGTGATATATAATATTTTCAGGAACGTCTTCCCATTATCAATATTATAAATCAACATTATTAATATTATTGATATATAATATTAATAATGGGAAGATGTTCCCGAAAACGTTATATATTATACATTTAACACAATGAAAAGTCTAGTGAAGAAAAACAGAGTTTGACTCAATTTACAAAGCAGTTTTAATATAAGTTATTTAAATTGAACAAATATTAATAACTATTAAATCATTAAGTACTCTGTAATTTTACTGAATATAAAAAAATACTACTCTCTGGACTTTACATTTTTTAATGAATCTTCTGAAATTTAGGTATCCAATTTAAGTACGTAACTACTACCAGATTTACTAGATATTATCAGGTTGTGAAGGTCTATAATCTTCACAATCGCACTTTTCATTTTTCAGTGCATAAATCCAGAACTTCGAATAGTCTAAAAAATACGTCCGGTACTGACGCTTACATGACAGTAATATGCGCCCACAACCGTCTGGAAGCCGCCCATAAGTTAAGTTCTCCAGCAAACTTTCCTCTGTGTAAACTTTCATTCTATATTTCTAAACTATAACTATGCTCGATCAACAATAAACTTCTGTTAACGGTAAGTAGTTTATTTTTTTCAACCTCCTCTGACCACACATGCACATTATATATCCGCGATCATTTGTATGCCAGGTGAAATATATGGGGCACCCACCGTTCATACACAAAACCTACATATTCATACAATATATGTAACTGGTGATCGTAATTCGTAATCTCTTATAAAGTTTTATTCCAGGCACTAGAACTCATTTTTTATATAAAAAATAAGTCGGAAATAGAAAACAATGCGTGATATGTCATTCGCAAACATATTTCATGTGTCAACTGCGTAACGTAGCATAAATAAAATAATGAACGTTGTGTAAATATAATGAAATCATAAAGGCCTTGTTGTTAATAGTGTATTAAAATCATGTAAAATGAATATACTTAAACCTGTGTTTATTTAGTTAAGTACACTTATCGTTTAGTCGCTATTTTACCAATGTTGCGAAAACGCAACACTTCAAAATTTCTAAATCAAAAATTTACGAATATTTTTCTATAAAATTTTCTTAATGCTATAATTTTACAATATACAGTCGATTTTGCTTAATTAGGATACATCAGGACCAGGAAGTTTGGCCCAATAACTGAAACAAACTAAAATTAAATAATCAATATTTTTCTTTAAATACGTAGAGCTCCCACCATTGCCTGCATAAAATAACGCTGTAACCCGGCTATAATTATTTTTCTCCTGGTTACTCATAGGCACAGTTTCATATTAATCATCAACGTCTTCTTCATTTCATTTTTGATGTTTTGATTTAACTGCATCCTCATTCTTTGTTTTCATCGTAATATGGTCAATTATTATCTATTATCGAAAAATCTTGATAATTGACAATAGAACTTCTAACATGTCCTAATTTCTCAAAAAATTGCTCAAAATTTCGGAAATATCTAGAGGTTTAAAGGTTTTATATTTATAGGGTGTTGGTTTTTATAGCTCGCCAACTGTCAGCGATAAACTATATAGCAAGCAAAAGGAATATTTTTGCGCTAACTCTGACTTTTGTGGATCTTATTAATAAATTTTAAACTTACGTATTATAATCTTAAATTTACTGTTCCAATTACGCGGATTATCTTCCTAATTAAACGGTGTAAATTACTGTTAGTTCCATGGTTTGGTTTCCGTTCTTTGAGATTTGGCCCAAATAAGTGGCTGCCCCAATTAACCGGGAGTCTCATTAAGCAGAATCAACTGTATATCCAAATATCATGAAAATGAATCGGTAGCGACGTGTTAATAATAAACCAAAAAACAAAGTGAAAAACACATTCACAAAGTTACATAGTAACGATGACGTATTAATTTTTCGTGATTTTTTACAGGTTAGATCTAGTTCATAATACAACACGTATAAAAAAATGTATATTTATATTTTTCCTGTGCACCTTAATTGTAGATTTTCTTTTATACAGTACCGACGTGATGTTTAATTTATTTTTGTATAATTTTTCATATCTTTTCAGTTGAAAGTTGAATATTTTGTTTAAAATTATTATTTTTAGCAGGTGGAATTGGTAGTGTGCTCGTCCGCGGGCACGGCGGCCGAGAGCATTTTTTAAATTAAAACCTTTTTCGTATTCCGCTCACAGTCCTGTCGCAGGGACGTAGATCCTATTTGTTTTTGATAAAACTGAAATACACCAAAAAAATATTTTTTTCCCCGCTCTTGCCGTTTCTTTTTCGACACGATTCAACACGTGCCGGTGATTCGTCTTTTTTTGACTTTGAATCTAATTAAGCGTACTTGGCAAACTAAAATTATTTTCATTTGTTAATTATGTATAATGATCTTCTTTTGAGTATTGCCAGTTGCAATGAATGAAGTATTTACCAATACACTTGTCAAAAAAGTTTTCAATAATAAACTTACTAACAATAATAATTTACTTCATGTTTTATATTTATTTTTATTTGTAATTTTGATTATGAAAAAACTGATATTATATTTTTTTTTGTGTATTGCAGTTCTGATGAAATATTCTATTTTACAAATTATGTTAATCTCTAAAAAGGGCGTGAATAAATTTACTTGAAGCTATTAACGATGTGTCAGTCGTTATATTTCTAGTGTTCACCAACCACTTTCTGAACTTTGCGATACTTAGTTCTCAGAGGAAGATTTAATTACATTAGGTACAGGTATATAAGTAACCACATTAATAGTTAAGTATGTATTTGGTTTTTTTTGACGGCTTTTACTATCAGAGACATTGATTCTTCACTCCAGTTACATCGATCAGTAGTCATATTCCGATTGCGTATTGTAATCTAAATATAACTCATACTCAACTATTTTAATATCCCCAGGTACAACACTCCCTGTCTCTAGGTACAATGTCATAAAATAATAAAAATTTCCATCAAGAAGTTATTCTAATGTTTTCCCGTTTTCATCAATTGTGCACAATTAATAAAACATTCATAAAATATTAAAAGTGTTCGAAAAAATTCACCAGATTTTATGTTACTATTTAAGATTTTGTTTTTTTTGATGTTTTTAAAATAAGGACCTATATAGCATCAACGTAAAAAAGATAAATGTAACACAAGCCTAAAAATTTTAAAAATTTAATCGGTCTTTTTCTAGGATGAGGATCGAATCGCCAATTACTTGATTATTAAGCGAGCATCTTCAGCTCGATCGAAGATGTCTGTTAATATTTTTAATTGTCAACTTCCTATAAATTAGCTTTATTGGATGAATAGAGTAATCTTTTTATTTGTCAAGAAAAATGTTAATTTTTTTTTGATTCGTATTAATGATAATAGTCAAATATCATGAACATTAACAAATTCAACAATTCATTAAATTTAAATTAAGTACAGAAAACGAGCATAGATAAAACGTTAAAGATAGGTTAGTCTTTATTATAAAAACACATCGACCCCTCCTACATAAAGTATTGTAAATAAAAATAACAATGATATGTATTTGATACTTATTTATGTAGCAGATTAAAAAAAAATCATTGTATTCTATGATATAGGTACTAATCAACTCAATATTTTAAAAAATTACAACCACTTAAAAATGTATCAAATTCGTGCATACATTAAGAAAAGACATTTTCCGCGAAAAATGTACATACGTCACTTCAATACATTTTGAATTGTTACCGGATGGCTTGACAAACGCAACCTTCAATAGCCAACTGCTTTCAGTTTGTTTTGAAAAATTGCCAATCGCCATCCTAAGACACGTTAAAACTTACCCTCTGACTAAGGATGTGAGACCTGGATCTCAAGTACGCCCATCTGGTGTAAAACAGTTGATGAGTTTCTTCAAAATGGCCGCCCTTCAGAACCCTTGTTCGTGACACGACAATATCAATCAGAACACTGTCGGAACATTATTCCTGTGATATTCTAGCCTTTAAGAGATTATCCGCAGATTTCTGAGAAACACTGAAAGGTACGAGAAATCTTTCACATACAATTATTTCAGAGAGCTATAAAAATCATTTTCTGTAAAAAAAAACAAGTAGCTAAAATTTTTAAAGTAAATTGTAAAGAAATACGTACGCAATAAAAAAAAAAGCGTTGAAGTTTAAAATACATTATTTCATATATTATATCATAATAAGATATGTATCTGTGTAAGTTATATATTTATATTTGATAAATACTGCTGCCTAAATTATTCCTTCACGGAACGCTTTGTACATTTTGCTTCAGGAAATTTATTAAAGATTTTTTTTTCTTTTTAAAAATCTTTTTCTTTGTAAATATAATTTGTTGGAATAATATTATCCAGTTTAAAATTAAAATTTTCACGTGCTTAGAACTACAGTATTGTACAGTTATTTTTCTAACTATAAAAATATTAAGAACATGTATTTACGAGCAAAAACTGTCGTCATTGAGTTTTGTATTAAAAACCAAATAGTTTTGATAAAATTTCCTTCATTGCGGTGATAAAAAATAAACTCAAACGTAAAATTAGTATCTTAACATACATTTAAAAAAATAATAATTCATACGGAGAAAACAAAATTAAATTTTAATAAATGTGTATAATTATATGTAAAAATAAAAACGTATTACGTGTATACGAAATGTTTGATAGTGGGTTTTCAGAATTTTCTAATCATTTGATAAAAAATGGTTATGGTTTCGATGAAAAATTGGGGTTGTTAATTTTGAATGTAAACGGTGGTATTGCATGTAATTTGGAATCGTTAGAGATAAATAAAGCGTGTAAAAATAATCAAAAAAGTATAAACAACCAACTAAATTTAACTACAAGTCCCATTCTAAAAATTATTCTAGTCATTTTGTGTCAAGTAATAATTTGAGTTAGGTACTAAATTAATTTTTAAGTAATTATTGTTTTTTAAAAATAGATTGTGTTAAAGAAACAATAACAAACGTTTTTCATTAGTTATTGACATCTTGAAGAAGAAAATGATATTTTTCAAAACCGGTAGATGTATTTTCACTCAATAAGTGGTTAATAAAATAAAGCTAAAAATACGAGTAATAATAATGAATTTTGACCACAAAGTTAATTTTGGCAATTTTAAAAATACAATTTATTTCTCCATGACGAGGAACTGAAATCCATCTTCTCGCATGACAGGCAAAAATTCTTAGCATTTCACTGCAGAGGAATTTAACTTCAGCATAAACTCAAAGATGGCAGACTATGCAAGATCAGCGGGTCATCGTTTCACCCATAACAACGTAGAAGTACTACATATATGCAAAAAGGGAGAAAAATTAGACATTCTAAAACATATAGAGATTAATATTAACAATAAAAATGTACTTAACTTACGAACACCCCCTATTACATCTCCTCTCTAATCTATATTAGGCCCGCCCACAACCACTTTCACTTTTCACCGAATCCCCTTCTCACCAACACCGCTCTCATATCACCCCCCTCCTACATGTAGTCGACAGTCTATCTTCTAGTTTTAAGATTCAGATTATTAATGAAGATAACATAGTAATCATCGAAAATGATTTAATTTTTAAGTGTAGTGCGAAGTTAACAACGTTGTATTTTATTTTAATAAATTTTCAAAAAGGAAAAAAATGTTTAAAGTTAATTTCAGAGGAATACAAATAAGACGTGAAAATAGCTGTTTAAAAATATTACGTTCTGTATTCATTTTAACTTTTTACAAAGCTGTAATCAATTTTTTTAACAACCAAAACATATGAATATCCACCGTTTGACAAATCTTTATATTGTGGAGATCTATCGCCTCCACTCGTCACTGCCAAGGCGATACTGAACGCGCCCAGCAAATACTGGTGCATCAACGTCGTGTAACAATGTTGATGCGGCCAGCAATAGTCTGGAAGGCCATTTTTCGAACGCCACTCTTTCTATCGCTATCTTTCCATTGACTCGTCTCGTGAATCGTCTCTGAAAACTATTTGCAAGTAACTACCTTGTATTGTTTAACTTCGCCAAATTTAAATAAACTTTGCTTAATGGTAAATCAAGTGTCAACTGTGAGTTGTTTTCATAACCTGTTCTAATGATATATTCAACATATGAAACCACCTCTTCAACAATACTGTATATCTGAGTTGTAAATGTACATATTCTTGGGCATCGAATGGTATATTAAGTAAATATATTAAATACATATAAATACTATTATACACAATTTCTAAGTAATCTTATCTGCAACAACACAAAATATCATCCAAGATGAACGATGCTCAATCTAGCAAAATTTGTAAAAACTAATATACAATGTTATTGCAGATGAGAGGTGGGGGCTCGCATTATTTATATTTATATATATATATATATATATATATATACATATATATATATATATATATATATATATATATATATATATAAATAATGCGAAATGGACGCAAACGTGGTGGATGAATATTGGGGCATACACACTTCACAAATTAATCGCATCTTATGATTCAAAATATAACTTACAAAATCTTTCTGATACTACATATGCCCACACGTATAATCCTACATTATTCAATCATCATCCCGGCATGATTTGAATACGTAACCTCCACAATATTATTATTTGATTGATTTGTTAATTTATGAACACAGATGTAAATTTTGTACAATATACCAGCAAACTCTTAATAGTTCTGAAAAAAAATCTATTATTTTTACCATATATTCAAATCATAAAAAAATGTAAAATTAAACTAGGGGAATATTTCTATGAAGAAATATTTTTAAATATTTAAATTGTTTCTGCCTATCTAAGAAATTCAAAAACAATATTTAATCGTTTATTTTTTTCCAAAAAATTCATAAAAAATGAGTTGGATTGTTTATTTTTAATAAATAATTAATTCGGAAGACTTTGTTCTCGGGAAAGTATGCGTTCTGTAGGTACAAGAATTTGAAATAATATATTATTTATTGATGGGATTGTTTTGCAACTCTGCCCCTGTAAGCTGATTCGGATATTTTATTCAGGTCCTTAAAGGGTCAAAGGGTCCTTTTATTATTTTCTCCACGTACAGACGGAGAAAATTGAAGAAAATAAATATATACGTATGCCTATAATATAAACGGTGCTCCCAAAAAAAGGTGAAATCCAGTATTTTAATCCAGGATTTAGTATTTTTTTTATTTGTCAAGTTCTTCGTAGATTTGTAATTTAATTGAAAGTATGATACTGACTAAAAAATAACATATGTTAATAAATAAATATACGAAGACAAGTTTATAAATATTTATCATTACAGTATTTAATAAAATTCTTATTTAAATGTATTTTTATCTTATTTTTCTTTATCTTCGCTTTAATCCCATTTATTTAGGGTCAGAGGTTCACATTCTTCTATATTATCTCTTCTATTTAGTCGTGATAATCGATGGTTATTTGTACTAGTTGAGACTTATCTTTCTTTAATCTATGATCTAGTACAGTGATAGCGAATCTATTACATGCGTGTCAAAAGTGACACGCCACAGCGTTTTGGCGACACGCCAGCGTTCACTTATATCAGATTTATCAAAGAACACGTGTCGCGCTACCAGACGTCTAACCGACAACAACGTTCGAATTGATCACTACGTACATATTACATATGTATCTCTTTTGGATCTCGCTTTGTAAAAAAAAACATTCATGAATTAAGCAATTAATTAACATCAAATCAAATACTATGTGTTCCATATTTTTTTCTAGTTAAATTTAAATTAAAAATATTAAAACGAGTATGTAAATTGTAGTTTTTATTTTAAATATAATTAAATATGTAAAAAAATAGGTTTTTGTTGCGTAGGGAGGTAACACGTCAGCAAAGTTGAGTTACATTTTCTGAATTTTTGACACGCCGAGCCCAAAAGGTTCGCCATCGCTGATCTAGTATCTTCTACAGTTATTTTGGCACCAATTGGGAGCTGCCAAATTGTAGCTTTCTTAATGTAGAAGTGTCTTCATTTCGTTAGACATTTTCAAACCGGTGAAGTCACGCTATGAACTTTTTCTACTATTGGCGTCAACTTGATTGCTCCTTAAATAGTATTTTTTTATTTTGTGACGCTTAAGCCTCAGAATATCGCGATAGAAAATACTCATAGGAAGCCTTAATATCAACGTGTATTACCGTGAAGAACGTGTAATTTTTATGCATTTTAAATGAGTAAAAATGCTTTTACTAGTTTTAATGGATGTAAGATAGTTGTATATTACGTTTACTTTAAATATTGGGTATTTAAAATGAGATATTTATAAATATTATGGTGCATTCATTATACACGATCTAATGACGCGGGCGTTAGCTCTGGCGGCAAGTACCGATCCATGAGTTAATGACCATCGAAGAACATAAGCGTTTATCTACGGTATAGAAAACATGGTACTCCTTACAGCTCATTGGCCACCATTCAACTCCATACAGCAAGGTCAGTCTGACCACCGTTATATATATTTTTTACAGTTTCGCCATCTTGCATCTCACTTCACGTTTGTTAAATGTCAATAGATTGAGTTTGTTCATTGAATGAATTTGAATCTTCCCTGAAACTAAGTAAATGAATAGACATGAAATGTAATATAGAATGTAGAGAAGTTTGAAACATTATATGCGGGACGAGGGGTATTCTATACACATTCTTAGTGGAAACAGATCTGATAGTTTATGACACATTTATGTAACAGTAAAAGTATTAACTGATCGAAAATAAAATGTTTGTGTAAACATGACGTATTTTTTACTTTAATACATATTATATTGTCAGCGTATAAATTTTCATTCCAATCAAGTCATATTTAAAAAAAAAATTCCCGGAGTTATTTGATTGCGTAAGTGGTACCAAAGAGATCACGCGAGCGACATCAAAATGAAAATATTGGGACAAGGTATTTCCGTTAGTTCATGTCTATACATTTGGTGGTCTGTGTCTGCGGCCGTTAAAATAGAATAAATATTTGTAATTTAATTGTCTTTTGTTTGTCTAACTTACAGAATAAATAATTACAGATATCCTGATAGTGGATCATACCAATTTCAAGTGATAATCTTTGTAATAATAATTTCAAGAACGAAATCTCAACACGCGTACACGGTACAGATATTTATCTCTACTAAATATCTAAAAATTATTACATCGTATTTCAATTCACGGACCCGGGTCATAAGTGGAATCCTCGGAAAATAATTAAATCCCGGGAATTTTCTAACTTCTGTTTTCTAAATATCAGATTTCTGCCTTTACCTGACAGAGAATCTGGTAGCAGATTAGCTTATTCGTATTAGTGTGAAGGTTTTTGCGGAGTACAAATAAAACTATTTATTGATAAAGGTTCAACATCACAATAAATACTTCAAGAGCAAGTGTCACGTAACCTTTACCACACCGTGACATAAAATACTCGTACGCAGCCATGCTGTCAATTCGTGTTACCGCGAGAAATTAGAATTTATATTTGTCTTTAAAAAGTAAAAAATAGGTTTTGAAAAAATGGTTAATACCATAAATTTACTTTTAGTATTGAGCATCAAATATTTTAAAAAATCATCAAGTTCTGTATACAAGATTGCATTGTATAATATAACCTTTCTTTTTATCTATCTTCATTTAATTAGTGCGAAAGAGACACCATTATATTCGTATGTTTGTTATTGTTTTTACTGTGAAATTAATATGTGATTTCTTTCTGTCTTGCTAAAAATGGTATTTTTGTCAGTGGAATGAATTTAAAATAATTATTTTTGTAAAACTAATAATGCCACATGCATAATGTCAAAAAGTGGTGATATCGACTGGCCTCCTCGATCACACGATTTTACTATTTTCTGTGAGGGTACCAAAAAGCCAGCAACAATTCCGAAGCTATAGGATAATATTTGAAGTGAAATTACTGAAATAACACGCGAAGTGTGCGAAAATGTTATGAAAAATATGGTTATGTTATGAAAAATATCGTCTCTAGCAGTGGCACGCATCTGTGCCACTGCTAGAGACGGTCACTTGGCCAATGTCATATTTAATACATAATTGTAATAAACTAAGTAATCGATAGTAAAAAGAAATGATGAAATTGTTATTTTGTTTCCTAGTTATTTAAAATCAACATCAGCTTGATACATATTCACCCTATATACGTTAGTACAGACTAATTAAGCCGCTCAAAAAAATATCTTCTATTGAGAAAATAACACGTGACGTTTATATCGATCATCGTCAGTCCTGAAGGCAACATATCTAAATTGTCGAAAAGTCGGATTCAACATTTATCTGAAGACCTATTTTATGGTAGTATGCACTACATTTTTAAATGATTTGGTAATGCACTATATTTTCAAATGATAAAACAGTTAATGGAGAACAATCGTTCAACTATTTTGTCCTCAGTGTGTGCTCGCTCTGACAGAGAAAATAATGTTTCTTGCATTATATATAAATTTACATTGTTAAAATAAATAAAATGTTTCACAAATAAATATTATGCTCCCTACCTGTTCAAGCATTAAATTTTGATATAAAGACACAACTAAGTGTTTAAATACAGCGTTAAAAATATAATACATGTACAGTATCAAATTAGTGCAGCTGATTGGGCAACGATTGAATCATTTGAGGCCATTATTTACAAATACGGCTTGTTCCCGTAATTTCCTTCGACAGCTGGTTCCCAGGTTTCCGATTGACAATAAGGCCAGATATGATACACGAACACTGCAATAACCTTTTTATTGTGCGTGCTGATTTTCTGGTCCGATCTCGTTGTTCTTTTAGCTGGGTAGATATCGACCAACCAAAGTGCGCATTCCTGACGATCGGTTTATTTGGACTTTTGTACTGGTCGAAGCACGAGATGTAATTGATCCGCCGGTCGTTTACCGTTTACTTGCAATCTCCAAAAAAGGCGAAAATACCCACACATACACATGCACAATATTATCAACCAGGGAACCCAGTGGTGCCAATCGGAGTAACAAAGCGTGTAAACACGGCTCATTCAAAACATTTTGCTGTAAAGCATGTTTTACTGCAAAATACTAAGTTCAATACAAGGTCTATTTATGTGATTTCATAAATAATTGATAAATAAGCATATTATGTACAATAAATAGAAGTAAAATTAGATTATTTATGGTTTTATGTTTGAATCAATATTTTGAAAGTAATAGTTAAAATTAGTCATGTTTGTAACTAATCAAATAGGATTAATTCATTTTTTTAAATAACTCTTAAACACAATACACCTGACTTCATTACACACTCGACTAAAGCGGTCTTTTTTTATTAGTTAGAATGGAACGATATCAGCCTTTGACACAAAAATAAAATAGTAGTGAACAAAGTTTGAAAACCATAATACTTGAATGAAATATTAGAATGGTATCAATGCAGTTTGAAATAGCGTTCTATTACATCATGCTATTTTGAATTATTTTCAACATGTCATTTAATTTTCCTTTCTCAAGTATACTGAAACGATTCGTGTTTGTAAATAATAACTTAATTTACTTTATTCTGAAAACCTTCAACAATAATGCTATCCTTTTAAAATTAGCAATATTAACTTTGTGATTAAAATTCATATTTTTAAATTTATTATCTTTGTTTTGTTAACCACTTAATTGAGTTTTAAATACATCTACCGGTGTCGAAAAATATCATGTCATAGGATGAGTTATGACATCCTGAAGAAGAAAATAGTTTTTTTCAAAACCAGTAGATGTATTTAAATTCAATTAAGTGGTTAATAAAACAAAGATAATAAATAAAAAAATAAAAATAATAATGCTGTCCCATATCTAATAATGAAAGCCCAAAAATGTGTCATCTGAGCTCAAACCAATTTTTCCCAAAATATAAAAATTAACTGATTTTAAAAAAATAACAAAATAAGTATATGAAGTTAGAATAATTTTTATATTTCATAATTAGTTATGTAATAAATAATATATAATTTAGAATTAAAATTAATTAAGAAAAGAAAAAGATTATTAAATTTTTGAAATATTTACTAAAGTTTTCTTAGTTACCTAATAACGGATTATTAGAAATAATATAATAAATGTAAAAAAATTATATCGACAAATAAATAAATAATATATTTATATATATTTTACGCAAAAATGGTGGAAATGATATTAAATATATTTCCTAAATTGAGATGAACTACAATTATAACTGATTTTATAGCCGTAGCTTTATAGCCATAAGTTTGTGATGAAATACTTTTAAAACATATAAACATGTTTTCAAAGGCAGTTATCAATTCTAATACTGCCACCAGGTAATTATTTTCAAACATATCATCCTTTATTTTGCGTCAATAATTAGCAAATATAAACAGTTTTGTTTCTGAACACCTTAATTAAGCTCTAGCGGTGATGAGATTTTTTGAAAATCATTTGCATCAATATATTACGATTTGGTGCATAATATGAAACAAAATATGATTTTTTTTTTATATCCATAACGAGAACATTTTACAAATTGTATTCACTAATGAGAGACCGCAACTCATTAGCACAGCATCAGGAAAAGCGGTAATGGTGTTTGTTTTTCAGCAAAAAGTCATTTATTTCCCATACATCGAGCGGAAAGGGCTTAAACGCGTTGTTACGAAGACCCATTTAACCAAAAATGCGTATACCGAAATACGACATAATTATTTTTTGATTAACCAATTCGTTTGGCGTTTTGTAGCTGCTCCAACTGCTCACCTGTTCTTTTTATGAATTATTTGTACAAAAATTAGGTCACTGACCTCCCAACTACTTACATTTGTAAGTTTAATGTCTGTGGATGGATGATCGAGTGACAGGCGCATGCACATTCATGTCAAACGTATGTGTGTGTGTGTGTGTGTATGTATATATAGTGAGTATGAATATGCCTGTGACGGGAGTATACATAAGTAGGACCGATAACTGAGCTCAGTCTCCTTTCGCTCCGCGTCACCCTCCGAATATAGATCTAAGATAATTAGTAATATTGTCAATCGGGAATAAACTCTGTAAATTATTACATTCCGAGTATCATTCTATTCACTATATCTAATCCCGACTCAACAAAAAAAAAATTATCTGTAAGACATACTTAACTACAGATAGAAACAATATATTATCATATTTTTACTGATAATGTTATAATATTGGGAGATTATCAGTTAATGTAATTCGACAAATTCAAGTACCTCCGAGTAGATTTCTCTAGCGGCAAGTTACAGAAAGGTTAAATAAACAGATGAATTGAATTCTTTTAAATTCCCTTTGTAATGCGGTGATAAAAAAATCCGAGTTAAGTATCAAGACCAAACTGTCTGTGCATAGGTCCATTTTAATATATAGATTCTTACGAAGTAAGTGAGTTCTAGAATCTAAACTAAGAGGAGTAATATTATTGGACCGGGTGAGAAGTACCGAAATAAGGGAGACTAATCAGCACGTCTTACGTATATAAAGATTTTAATTTAAGTGACTTGCAAATTACGTCTTGCAAATGCCGACGACTAGACCAAAGGACCACGATACTCAAACACGAGCACATCGTTTAAGAGAGAAAGATTTGCACTTATTATTTTGTACTTGTCCGTATCACCGTTAAGATTTTTGTCATTTTGAGTATTATAAAACTGTAGGGGGTGTTGCAATGTAACTCCAATTGTGATCGATATGCGTGATATGAGTTGTCGAGTCACTCGGATGGAGTGACCGATGTTTGTAGGTTAGGTGTAGGTTGCAATTCGGATCAGAAGGTTTTGTGCATGGTGAAACTGAAGGCCCTAACTCTATTCAATATCTCACATATGTTGATACAAGTCGCAGTATATATGCATGTGGATGTGAATATTTATGCTATGTCTAGAGCAATGTATTTAAATAAAACAGAACTTACAAAAGTCGCCGTTTATTGCGGGACAATTTACAATTGTATGTACTACGAGTATAAAGTTAATTACGTGAATAAAGTTGAAGGCTGGAGTGGATCGCTTAAGTTGTTGTCGAAAGAACGGTCTAGATTCTAGGACTCGTCCGTCATGATGTATTGACATCTGCTATTGGTCAGTGCGTTTCGGTACTATATGGCTGTAGTGTTAATTTTAGGTAGCCAGGTTTACGAGGCATGAGTAGGCCTCCACAAAACTAATATTATTAGTTTTCAAGCATAATTATACTATCTTATAAAATAATAAATGAAGAATAATCTTCGAGGTTTTTTAATAAAATTGTTTTCGTATGTTTGATATATTTGTAGTACTTAAGATGATAAGGTGACAATCGATTTAAATGGGAATTACACATACTGCTACAATTGTAGAAACAGAGCATGACGTAGATATGGATGGCATTATCGTTTTCGATGATTTTTCATAAAATCGTTTTTCTGACTTGGATGTACCTGCAGGTAAAGGTAGAAATTTTGTTTTATTTTTATTTCTTAATATTTTTATGTAAATAAATACATCATCGAACTATTTATTTTATAATAAAATAAACATAATGTTAAATACACTAATGCCTCGTTTTTCTCTTAATGCTGTTTTTAAAGTTACTGACTTTTATTAACCGATCCATTGATCAAAACAAGCATGACACGTACTACCAAAGTGGAAGAAACAGAGCCCGAGGCAGATATTCTTGAATTCGTAAATGACAAATAAATAACGTCTACAACATTATAGCTAATTTATTTTTGGGATTAAAATTTCTGAAATAATTTGTATTTTTATTAATACACAAAATTAACGTTATAATATGCATCAACCTTCATTGAAAAACCGTATTTTAATTCAATACACAACATTTTATAAATTTATCAGGTTTACTGAATTATTATGCTTTACCGTACTCTCCTAAATAAATTCAGCACGATGTAAAGAAATTTTGTAAATTTAAATAACTGGCAATCGGGGACGAATAATTTCGAAAAGGGATAAGTCCAACAGCTCCCGATGCAAATGACCGCTTTCGACGGTCATATTTTTACGAAAAAGGCTTCAGCTCTGGTGCAGATAACGCCTTGAGTGATATTCTCAGCGGTGCTGAAATTTAAGGTAATGTAGGGGTAAGATTGCAGGGGTAGATTTCAGGAAATGTTTTTCTCGAGGAAACCGATTCACAGATCGGAGGATGTTTGCCTTTTGGAAGAACGGAAATACCATTAAGGGTTGCTAACATTTTTGGAATAATTGTTTTAAATTTTATGATTATCGAAAGTCAGCAATGTATTTTTTTATTCGAATTGTAATTATAAGGGTGCGTTGTTGTTATTTTAAAGACCTATATAAATGTTTTATTTAAGAAACTATTGGGGGTTCTTCGTACGGCAAAATTAATGACAAGTGGATGTTGTGAGAAGAAGAACATGGTGGTTTAAAAACCTTCAGCAGTAGTTTAATAAAAATACAACATACTTCTTCAGAGCTGGTGCCAATGAGATTAAGAGATGACAGAAGAATTTATTTTTTCATTATTAACAAACGACATTACATTAATAATATAATTCACTTTTTTATTTAATATTGCGAATTAAATATCTATTTGGTCACGCTGTCTAATAGCATCAGTTATTGATGCACGCGTTTCAAATATTTTATAATTGTACGTTAGTTGTAAAAACAATTTTATAAGGAACATTGAAATTGTTGGAGACTTATTAGAGACAAGATATTATATAATTAATTTTGACATTTCTATTATTAAAGTTTTTGTGTAATATTTTTTTTCTTCTCTCTATTTATTTTGCTTTTAAATAAAATACATTTCAGAATATGGCATTTTAATATTTATGCTCTTTCCAAATTAAATATTAATCGAAAATATTTTTATTTTTAACGAGGTGTTCCGGAAATGCGGACGATTTATTTTACTATTTAATACCTAAATCTTTTTATTTAAATTTAATTACTATTGAATATGTTATTGTTGTAAATAGCAAATAATCAGTTAGGACGTAGTTATTGGTTATTGCACTTCCCCGGATAGGAAGAGATCCTGGTTCAAATCCCGGTGGCAGCTAAAATATTTTTTCCTTAAATTTATTGTGTAACTTTCTAATTTATACATTTAATTTGTATTCAAATAATAAAACTGATTGACAGCAAAAAAACATTACTACTAATAACACAGGCAGTACAAACAAAACAATCAAATAATTTTATTTTTGAAAAGCGCAGGTGACAAAATCTTCTTTGTGTTGGAGTCTAATACGTTATAAAAGTTTGGGTGCAAGGTACAGAAAATATGGTAGATGCAGTATATTTTTTATTGTTGTTCTAGTTGTGATATAGTTATTGTGATAAAAAAATAATTACGGACCTTTAGTAAAGTTAATTAATTTTAGGTAAAACAAGTGATTTGGAGAGCTGCTCGGTAGGATGTAAAATATTTTCTTAGATATCACTCGTATTGTCAATTTCTATAATAATATTGTTCAGGTTATTTTCCCTCCACACTATGGTTCTATAGTTAAGTATCGATTTACACACGGGGTAGTTAAACATTTTAAGTGTTTCCTTATTCAGAATGCTGCGTAAATTTTTGAAGTATAGGTTTTGATTTATCCAAATGCCTAAATATTTGATCTTATTTGTGCACTCGATTTCTTTATACATACATTGGGTATTTTTGTTACATGTGCGGCTAGTATTGGGAAATACGCTGGTTATCCCGCTTTCGTTATGGAGAACTCTAAATATTAACTTTTTTTGTATTTTACATGTTAAAGTCGAGCAAATTTTTGTTTAATTTTCATTCCCTGGTTAGATTTTGCATGCAGCGTCCCAGGATTTGTCTCTGAAAAAGTATGTCGTTTGCAAAGGCAATGACCTCTCCCTGTACAGCCATATTTCATAGTTCATCAATGTAGATCAAAAACAGTACGGGTCCAAGAATACTTCCCTGAGGGACTCCAAACTCCTTTGTTTCCTTCAAACGATGTCTCCTTTCAAAATTTCGAGGTTTGAATATAGAATCATAGCTAAAGAGACTGTGTTTTAACATTGGTGAGAGATGCATATATGTAACACATTTCCCAAACACAAATTTTATATCAAATCAATCGATACCTTGTAGTAATACTATAATCCCATTTCCAATTGTTTTGCTTTTTAGGCGAGCGAGTGGTTCTCCGTTCAATGACTAGCAGTCTGAATGTAGATTAATTTTACTAACGTTTACGTACCTAATATGTGCATCCGTACCAATTAGGTTAAACCCATGTTTGATTCCATAAGCTGCTTTGGCTTTAGTTAGCAATATACTTCAAACTAAAGATGTAGGAAAATCTGTAGAGTGGTTAACATTACTCAGTGATCATTTAAGTAGTTATTTTTCTAAATAAGTTATCATGATTGATCACACATGTAAAGCTAATTTTTTAGTACAATCAAACGCAGTTAACTTTTTTGATTGTATTTTTTTCGTAATATCCAAATTAGAAACGGTTAATAAAACAAAATTGGGGTTAGCCCATTTATTAGGTATACAATAAAATAATACAAATAAATTAATCAACTGAAAATATATACAGAAAAAAACTATTTATCGAAAAAATATTTAGTTTTTACCGAGATTCAAACCTAGACCTCTTGAACATTGTTCTATTTCAAAATATAATAAACTTTGTGAAAATAGATTAATCTAATAAAATATAATTTCAACCTAGTTTAGTAACATTCAAAATTTTTTAATAATTTAGATTTACGTTTCAAACTCCTTTAATAAAAAGTATTAAAATTCTGAACCAAATTTTAATTTCGTAACAGTAAAAATGGGGTTGATTGTTTTAGTATATGAAAATATTAATTTCAAAATAAAAACATTACTAATTTTCCTAGTTTATATTTCAAAAAAAAATTCTCGATACTCAGACGTAATGTACATTGTCACAGATTCCTTTCAAATTTGCCTTCAATATGAAAGCGTTAGATACAAAACTAAGCTTTTATTTACCTGTAATATTTATGATTGACTTTAACTTATATTGTGAACAATGCTATAATAAAATCATGAAAATATATTGTCACATTCTATAGGTAATTCTAGGTAGTCTAAGGTGAACTAAGGCTCCTAACAAGACGTTACGCGATGTTCGCTTAGACTGTGATTATGCCTCCAGTTTAGTGCCTTCGCTTGTAGACAAGCTCGGAATATTGGCCATTAAGTTAAGTATAAATCGCTTGCTAAACCTCAATTTAAGTCCCGGAGAATGGAATTGAAACGGAGACGTGCAATTTCCTTACGTTGGGTAAAAAAGGTAAAAACAGGTAACTTAAATCTTCACCATTGCTTTTTTAACCATTACCACCATAACTGTTATTTGAAAGTGAAAGCAGAATCGGCAAAATACGAATGCGGTGTAGCGATTACTAAGACTATTTTCTTGATCTCTCGGGATGGGACTCGAATCATTAAATACTTTTGTATATTGTTAAGTTTCTTACTGTTTAACTAAACAAGCACGTTACCAAGTCGTAATTAAGTTCAATAATCAACAAATGTGCATTCAAATGTATACAGTATGTAACAGATCCAGTCCACAATATTTAATGGGTGGAATATGTGTCTAAGTTTAAGGAATATGTGACTAATTTCAACCATGTCAGAGATATAAGCATTTAAAAAAACGTAAATATGCGAAATTATCGATTAGTTAAAATATTTTATTGGTTCCAGATTATAAAGGGTGTATAATAAAACACATAAAAATCGTGGTAATGGCCATGGTATTAGATTTATTGGAAAGATAATTTTATGCCATGTGTTTAAATATGATTTGCATATAAGAACATCGCTGTTGGCTCGAATAAAGTACAATCTGGAAATCCAATTTTCGACCACTTTTTGGAATTACTGAGGCCGTATATATATATAATTTAGGCTTTCAAGTCATCTATCTTTTCTGGTTTATCAGCGTAGACTATCGACTTTAAATATCCCCACAGAAAATAATCTAAAGGTGTTAAATCACACGATCTAGGAGATCAATTCACAGATCCATTACACGAAATAATGCGCTCATCGAATGTTTCCTCCAATAAATTGATTATGGCGCACGCTGTGTGGCATATTGCGCTGTCTCGTTGGAACCACAGCTCTTCCACATTAATTCCATTCAATTGGGGAAAGAAAAAGTCAGTAATCATGGGATAATTTTTGAAGAAACAACAGCTTCTTGGGTGCGCTCTGTGTGACGTCTCTACGGTTACGTATTATCAACTAAAGTATACGTGGTATGAAAGCAATCCACGGTTATTAAAATTACTTTGTTAGATGGACAATTATGTCGACCGTAAAATAAACGTAGCGCACGGCAAGTTTCGCGAACTGAACCACGATTTTCGAAATAAATTTGCACAATTTGCAGGCGTTGTTCTGGCGTAAGTCTATTCATGGTGAAATGGCAAACCAAACTTAACACCGATCAGTTATCAATTGTCAAATTGGTGTTCGCTGGAAAAAGCGTCGCCAATTCGAAAACAAACTTCTTAAAAAAATCCTTAAATTAAATTAAATAAAAACATTAAAAAAAAATTAATGGCCAAAAATATAGATTAATTAAGGCACAACTTCGCAAATATTTATTTATAAGTACGTAGACTTCGTAAAATTGCAAACAATTATATTTTCCGTTACATTTCAGAATTTGCACATATTCCTTGAATATTTTCAACTCTTAATTTGGTAAGGTATCCACACATATAAAATATTGTGAGCTAGGTCTGTTACTATATTAAAATGAATGTGGCTGCAGAGGTATGCCGAGATAGAAAAATGTATAATTCTTTACTCCCTCCCTAATAAAGCGGGAAAATTGTTAATTCATAATTAAATATTTATTAAAGAAAACACATTCTCATTGTGAAGTTGTAATTATTCAGAACATAGATCTGTGATATTTTAAATACTAAATTAATGTATTAATTATAAATATAATTATAAGATTGATTTTATATGTATATATTTATAATTAATACATTAATTTAGTAGTTAAATATTTAGTTTAGATTATTAAATAAGCAACTTTGTTGTAATTGTTTAATCTGAATACATAATTCCTTGTTTAAAAATTTATGTTTATATCAATCGCAAATAGTGTGTAGTATTGAAAATAATTTTCTGTTTGTGGCCATGAATGTTATGAGTATTAATATCCGACGAAATTATGTAAAAAATCGCAAATACTTATCAATTTGAAATGATTGGTGTTTTGAAACTATGCCTCCATCTGTATGGTAATATGACAAATGTATTAAAACATCGATGGCAAAAAATTAATGAAATAGTACAATTATTTTCCACAATACTATTTAAAGTGAAACGAAATCAAATAACAAGTCAAATGTAATTGATTTACGTTGTAAATTTACGGTCATTAAAATGAATGATTTATTCATCATATGCATGACGGATTGACAGATACGAGACAAACCTGTTGCTTTGGTTTTTCGAACAACCGATTTTGACGTTATTTTTCAATTAATTTTTAAATGTATACTTCTAAATTTTGCTAATATGATAATGCTTTTCACTTTGCAAATAGCATCAAGAAATTAATGTTTTACGGTTTGTTAGTTGATATTATATTAGTATGGAATATTTAAGCTCGGTCAGGGATGGGAATGCTAATTAGCAATGGGTTAGAAAAGGTTAATAAAGATAAGGTAAGATAATATATTATAATGTTCACCTATTATTTTATTGTTCGAGGGTTGTGTTAACCGAAAATCACGCGATTTTTTTTGATTATCAAAACCAACTTTGTAGTTAAAATCCATTATTTTAGATTATTAATTTTATTTTATTAACCACTTAATAAATTAAATACATCTACTGGTTTTGAAAGATATCATTTTATTCTATTCTTCAGGATATCATTACCTAATGAAAAACATATGTTATATTGTTTCTTTAACATAATCTATTTTTAAAAAACAAATATTGTATAAAAAAAAATTGTATCTTAAACTTAAATTGTTACTTGATGATACAAAATTATTAGAATAGAAACAATTTTAGAATGGGACTTGTGGTTAAATCTAGTTGATTGTTCATAATATTTTAGTTAGTTCTAAAATTTTTTCCTAAAAATTATTCTAATAATTTTGTACAGTAAAAATTTAAGTTAGTTATTAAATTTATTTCTTAAATAATTATAGTTTTTCAAAAATAAATTCTGTTAAAGAAACAATATAATATATGTTTCTGATTTATGAATGACGTCCTGAAGAAGAAAAACAAATTTATCGAAACCGGTAAATGTATTTAATTCATCAAGTGGTTAATAAAACAAAGTTAACAATTTAAAATAATTATTTAATTGCTGCAAGATTTTAATTAATAATTAAAACAAAACATACGATATAAACTAATTCGTTGGAATATATATTTTTTATGTTTATTCATATTTATTCGGACATGAAAAAAAAATGTGACGCATATAAATTATTATTTAGGGTATTATGGTAACAAATTTAAATGTCTGATATATTTACGTCACGTCTAAAATATTTTAACAGATTTAACATATGTATGCATAATGCAGCGGCATGCAGTAAATAATCAGTACTTAACTAGAATTTATGCGAAATAAATTAATATATCAGCATATATCGCATACATTTTATGCGGTAAACCTTGAAAAAACCACATGAATATAACATGTCAATCCACCATCTGTTCATTGACTTTAAATAGTATTTTGGAAGTATTATATAAACAAAAATATCATGCTATACATTCTAAAATTATTTGACATTCCCTTAGAGCCAGCAACACTAAGTATTGTCGGAGTCTAAAACAGGTGTAACTGTTAAAAATGTAATAACAATAATGTTAATAACAATATTTTTCGACAAAATTGATTTTATATGTATATATTTATAATTAATACATTAATTTAGTATTTAAAATATCACAGACCTATGTTCTGAATAATTACAACTTCACAGGAAGAATGTGTTTTCCTTAATAATATATAATGTATCAATGTGTCCAAAATTTAATAAAAATGAATTGATAATTCTGGCGTCTGCAGTCGGTTTACTCAAAGATATTTGAGATTCTGTAAAAATAATGTAGATGATTTTCAAATAATGGAACGACAGGTGTATTTATTTGAAAAATGTAATATATAGGTTCCAAAATTTGTCAAGAAAAATACTGGCTTTATAACACAATTGGTAGTGTATTTCCCCGGATTGGAAATAGAGATCCAGGTTCGAATCCCGGTGACGCAAAAACAATATTTTTCGACAAAATTGATTTTATATGTATATATTTATAATTAATACATTAATTTAGTAGTTAAGAATGTGCTAACGGATACTGTTGAAATTGAATCTGGAGTAAAACAGGATAATACACTCTCTACCATGGTCTTTAATCTGATATTGGAGGCAATAACTCGTAAGGTTAGAATTATAGGCTGTATTACATTACATTGCAAGTGTGTGCCTTTATTATGAGTCGATCTTAATGAAATAATAATAAATAATGATCGATCGTGCTACCACCCTGAAACAGGAAGCAGAAAAATTTAGATAGGTACATGTAAACGCCTCAAAAACGAAGAACATGG
The DNA here is from genome assembly GCA_022840565.1 of Eubasilissa regina. Lineage (NCBI taxonomy): Eukaryota > Metazoa > Arthropoda > Insecta > Trichoptera > Phryganeidae > Eubasilissa > Eubasilissa regina. The sequence goes on from JAINEB010000019.1 coordinate 3,586,419, forward strand.
TCAATACATGTGATCAAGAGGCACCTCAAGATGTGTGCGTAGATCATTATGTATATGAAGGGGTTGATAATATTACATATTTAGGGGTCTAAACTAAACACGGTAAATAAGACTAATAGTTAGAAATAAAAGCTACAACATATCATCACGCCGTTTCCCCACGAGGATGGGCAGAGAAGATAGAGCGCCACACTCTTCTATCTAGACGCATAATTCTCGCCTCATATAAGTTCAACGATTATTGAGGCTTCTAACAGGACCACTCCCCAGTATCTGGTTTACTTGGTCGTGCCAAGTCTTCCGCGGACCTCATCTACGTCTGGCGTCATCAACACTTCCGTCATATATCTTTCTTACCATTCTCTTCTCATTCATTCATTCCATATAAATATAAAAATTATCGTATTAATATTAAAATTCACATCAAACCCTGTACTCAAGGGACTCTTGTGACCATTGTTCGTCAATTTAAGAAAAAGACTGTATCAAATAAAATGGAAAGAACATATTACTAATCTTACAAACAAAATAAGGAAAATTGCCTACATATTTTTAAGACTCGGAAACATCTTATTACTTACAAATCTGAAAATAATATATTACGCGTTTGTACAGTCACATTTGCAATACAGTATTATTGGATGGGGAGGAGTATATAACACTTCAATGTTACAATTAGAAATCACTCAAAAAAATGATAATAAAAATTATTCTAAAATAAAAAAAGACTATCCAAGTATACAACTTTTCTCAGATTTCAAAGTACCAAAAATAATAGATAAATACGAAAAAAAGTCAATAATCCAAATTTTCTAAATTAAAAATCAATTAAACTTTAGAAATAAATTCCGATCCACAAAATTTAAAGATCAAATTGATATTCCAAAACTAAAATATACCGCAACCCAACATCACTATATATATCAAGGCATCAAATTTTTTAACAATCTTCCATCACAATTAGAACAATTACAGACTCCTATCAAATTGTATCTGAAGTAAAAAAAATACACATAAACTAACTGAAACATAAATTAACTCGTATATACTCTTTCTATACACACGAGTCCTACTCTCATAGAGAAGAAATAAATGTTAAATGAAATGGATATATATATATATCCTACTGATAATTCTAAAATATGTTATATTTTCTAATATTAAAATAAAAAAATAATAAATAAAAAAATTACCAAACGCTTGTAAAAAACTGCTGGGGTCAAAAATACTGAGTCAATAATGCAAAATTCTAATAAATAAAACTATAGTAAAATCAGTGGTCGCCTATGATTACGAAATACGATGCCTAATCCAAATTTTAGAAAAAAAAATGTAGTTTTTGAACGTAAAATATTAAGAAAAATGTATAGGCCTATACTAGAAAATAAAAAAATAATCATGAGTTCTAAAATGTAATTAAACGAGAAACAATTGTAAGATTCTGCAGTTTCCGAAGACAGCGATGGGCTGGCCATATTGAAAGAATGCCAGATAATAGGACACCAACGATTATAACCAAATGAATACCACAGTGGAAGCGACCTAGAGGCAATCTAAGGAAGAGGTGGGCTGACTGCGTGAAGAAGACTGCAGTAACATGGGAAAGTCTGGAAACTGAATACGAAAAGACAAGATGTAAATATACTTCCCTCTTTCACAGGCCACCCCTTCCATATGTTATGTATTATATTGAATGTTATCCATTGTAAATTAGACTTAAGCGCACTAATGAATCCCCTCCCCTGCGTTGGCCAAATTTTACATACATCGTTTCTCTTAATAATTATTAATAATTATAATAATAATAAATACATTTCAATTATAACTCTAGGCAACTTCGGGCACGGGCCGCTGCGTTGATTACATTTAAAATCTTTTCCCTTAAGTATGCAACGATTCCCAGTTTCTAAAACAAATCATAAGTCTACATCCTTAAAGCCTAGCGCTGTCCTATGTGGTGTCCCTCATGTCAAATAAGGTCGGCAGTTAAAAAGTTAACGGTATCAATATCAATTACGTCCTTTTTACATATTGGCGAGTAACTTACCCCTACATTTATCATCGCGGGCCCGGCTCAGCCGCTCTAAGCGAGTTATTAATGTTTGCCACCGCTGCGACCAGTTCTCCCTTTATTGTCATCATAAATAAAAGTTTGTGGGGCATTTTAGTACGCCGAGAATTTAAAAAAGAACTCCGACTGCGTCGCTTCATTTTATTGATACTCGTTCGCCAGTAAACGAGTACGTTTTGCTGTAGGTCTAATGAATAAATTGTCCTGAATAAGTCGATAAAAAGTTCGTTGAAAAATGCTGTTACCCTTTGTATACATCGTTATTTTACAAACTTTTATTTAAATTTTCCAATCTTATAATCTTCAATCTTTTGTATATAACTTGAGCATGAAATATTTAAAATATAATTAATAATAGGTGATACTTTAAAGCTTATGCTGATGTACGTGCCGGATTCTTAGACCCTAAAAAATCACGTTGTATGCCCTCTAAATATTTAAAAAAAAATTGTAAACTTTACGATTTTGTAAATGATAACTGTGTTTAAAGGTAAAGATATAACGCAAAACTCTATAAAATGTAAGAAAATATCAATGCGATTAAATGAGTTTAAGATGTATATGTATATAAGATGTATATAAGAGTATAAGATGTAGATAAAATGTGATAAATTGGTCGTAAACAATTTTCGTAAAATTTACTATCGATTTAAAATTTACTTTGCAGTGTAACATGATTATTTTAATTTTCACAAAAAAACTTTGTATACACACACATACCTTATAAAGGATTAGTATTTAACGATTTAGGAACCGTAACTACAAAATAATTTAAATTCTGAGAAAACAACATAATATTTCGTAATACTGTCTATATTGCCGTTAACGACCGAAATCTTCCACTTCTTCTCAAGTTTCGCCCTATTGCTTGATGATACAACAATAATGTATTCAGTTTAGTTATCACATGGTGATGACAGGGACTTCACCTCTCGAAACTAGTAATGAAATAACCTACCGTGTGTGAATACAAAGTTTTGTAGTGAAAACTTAAATACTATGCCGACTGCGTCATCGCATAGACGTCATACCATAAATAAAATTTTATTAGCGATTTACAAATATGCAGGAAAGCGTAGAACAAACTTGAAATGGCTTGATGATGAGGTTGTCTGTCTCTCGTATCTTGGGGGTGATTAAAAGGAAAAAAATAGCCACAGATTCATGAAAATGAGACACATCCTGCAAGCAGCCAGGACTTCTCTGTACAGCTCGTGATAATGAAAATAACATTCATACTCATTAACTAAATATGTTTGAATATAATATTAAAATAACATTTGAATAGTTCAGTCTCAAATCCTTACAGATATACTTTACTACAATATTTACAAAAAATATTCTGGTTTTCAGAATCCCGAGTTTTTTAAATCCCAGAATTTAAACACAATTACAAATAAAATAAAGAGGAATTCAATTCTTTCATTTATGTTTGCACGATATAATATTAAACTAGCATGAAAGCAATCAGCTGTCGCCAATTTCTTGCTGCTAGGCCCTGCGGGCGATTGTTGTGGTCTCAACGCGACCGACAGTGGTCGCTACGCTGCTAAGGATTCCATAGAATTTATATTTCAAAACGGAAATCCCTTATTGTATTGGTTTAACAATAGTACATTGTGAATCCTTAGTATATTGCTCTAGATGATAGATAAAGTCACCATGGGCTGCGTAGCGGCCACTATTGACTGCTTCGCGGTCACAATAGCCACCCGTAGATCCTAGCGTTAAAAATCAATATTTTGCTTTTCTGTGAGAGCATTCTGTATTGCCCTCCTGGAATAATCGTACAAACGGTATTCTTTCATATAAACTTATTCCACTTCTTGGAGATATTCTTGAAAAAACTGAGATCACTGATTATTGAACAAACGTAAACATTACAATCTGTCAGCGTTGCATTATTATTTGCATCTTTGTTCTATGGTCATATTTGATATTGCGACCATAGATAAGAAATATACTTACCAGTCGTAAAATTTTGCTAATGTATGTTTATCTTACTCGTAAAAAATAAAATGTGTACTTCATTTCATATTAAATTTACGTATAAAAAATAAAAAGTTTAAGTAATATTAACTTAGGGATATCAAAAAAATGTTCGATATATTCGCTACTGTGGCGAATATGTATAATTTTTTTTACTAGCAATGACACTATAGTTTAATACAGTCCGATAGTACAAGTCATAAATAAATGACAGGGAAGCGCAATTGTATTATGGATGATATATCTAGAACCAAGAAAATATACAAAAACACACAAATCAAAACTAGTGTTTAATAAATAAAAGAATGATGTTATTAAGAACTAATTTTTCCAAAAAAAGATTAAATATAATTTCAAAAATTCTAAAAAAGACAAACGAAACGCGTGTTAAAGATTCTAATGTGAATCGTTTAGTCTAAATCAAATAAAAGAAATACAATTCATTACTGATAACGTAATGGACATTTATATTCAACAAGGGTATTTCCGCTCCAAAGCGAGGAATAAAATACATCGATGAAATTTCCTGAAATTCAAATATTTTCTGAAACAATCATTTCCGATGAAGATGGACGATATTGAGAGAAGATGTATTTTGGAAACTTGAGGAGGTACTCCGGTTAATTGGGGAGTTCACAATTGTACCAAACATCAAGATGTAACTGCAAAATTCAAGAGCATTTCTCTCGAGTGTTCCAGAAATATTTCTAAAATATTAAAATAGATTATTCTTAAAAATACAATTGCTAAATGTTAACAGTGATGCCGTTAAAAATAAACCACATCTCAATAATGAGTTCGGTATCAACAAACATTAATGTTCTCACAAATTAACGACCCTTAAGTAGATTTTATATTTTATCATCTGCATTTTTTTGTTTCACAGATATTTCTTTGACTGATTTCAATATCGACAGATATTTAGAGATATGTTATAAAATTATTTTTGGTATGAACACCATTATCTGTCTTAGGATGCAATATTTTGTGGTTTTTTGAATAATAATCACTCTGGTTATTATTTTATAACTTCTGTTAGTTTGAGGGTATAAATTAATAAAGGGTGTTTTTTTTAGAGGTATGGATCTTTAAAATGAAATAAAATACGCAAAAATCGTAGTAATGAACTTTATTGGCTTTATTGGAAAAATAATTTTACGCCATTAGTGTTTAAATACGATTTCGCGTATATGAGCGCCGCGGGTGGCTCGAATAAAGCACCATCTGGAAGTTCAATTTTCGACCACTTTTTGGCGGAGCTTGGCTCGGCAATAACGCGACGAATATTGGCATCTAAGTCGTAAATCGTCTCTGGTTTATCGGCGTAGACTAGCTACTGCACATATTTCTACAGAAAATAATCCAAAAATGTTAAGTCACATGATATTAGAGGCCAATTCACAGGTTCATCATTCTTCACCAGCATGTATACCTGCGAGTTTTGAAATACAAGCAAGTGACGTATAACCGACTCCGAATTCAGTACAACAACTCGTAAAGAATATTGTTCGGATTGGTGCGTTATTGCAGCGCATCTACAATGTTACCGAAAGCAGTATACATGGATTCGTTCCGCTTCTGAGACATCGAGTTGCTGGCGTAAAGCTGCGGCTGGAGCTCAGCACCAACTCTCTGGTGCAAGCGGCGCCCTCGTGGAAACCTGGTTCCCTGACCAGAGAATGGCAGCGCCTACAGAATAGCTACATATACAATGGCCGTGACTGAAGTAGTTATATATTTAATATCTATATTTTGTGTGTATATATGTGTGGACTTTTTACTTTTTATTGACTATTTTTTATTATTTTATTTATTAGTATATTCCTTGGTTTTATTTTTCACGGCATTATATTTATTTCATAACCTTAATTTATAATATATATATATTATCTCTACGGCCAATCGGGTTAAAAAAAATCCTGATCACGCTGGAATGAACACATTATTCTTATTATTATTACTACGCGAAATTATGCGCTCATCGAATGTTTCCTTCAATAAATTGATTATGTGGCATGTTGCGCCGTCTTGTTGAAACCACAGCTTTTTCACATTAATACAATTCAATTAGGGAACTAAAAAGTCGGTAATCATGGCATCACTTTTGAAGGAACAACAGATTCTTCGGTGCGCACTGTACAACGTCTCTGCGGATGCGTATTATCAATTAGAGTACACATGGTGCGAAAATGATCCATGATTTTTCAAATTACTTGTTCGGATGGATGATTATGTAGACCATAAAATAAACGTAGCACACGGTAAGTTTCGCGAATTGAACCACGATTTTCTAAATAAATTTGAAAGCGTTATTCTGGCGTCAGTCTATTCATGGTGAAATGGTAAATCAAAAAGAGCACAAATCAGCTGTCAGCTGAAAAAAGTGTTGCAAATTCGAAAAATAAACCTCTAAAAAACATTCTTTGCTTATTGTTTGTATAATTTATTAACAGTTTTATAATACGATTTCGCGGATAAAAATTTAAAAAAGTAATATTGTAAGAGGTGAAACGGGGTTGTCTAATCGGAGTGAAAGAAAGCGCGTCGCTTACCAACAATTTTCTAAATTGACTGAGCTCAATTACGCACGCGCGAATTTATTTTTTACATTTATTTAATGTGGCCAATATAAAAAATAATCTTTAGAGATTCATTTATCACGTCACAATATATTTATATTAATTCCAGTATCTAATAAATCTTTTTGACGAAGTCAGTAATCACTCATACATTATATTTGAAAAAATATTAAAAATAGGTTGATAGCTAATTTTTAGGAAATTTTAAGGAATTTATTACTTACTATTGTGTTATCTAAGAACATTTTAAATTGTATTTTTACAAATAAACTTGTCATGTGAATTTCGTTAGAAATAGCGCGTTAGAAAATTCAATTTTTATGTACACTCACCTTTTTTTCCACAATTTAAACCCAAAAAATCATCATCATCTGATGGTTGGATGTTAACGATGTACTTACCATAGATATTTAAAAAGGAAAAAGATACAGTGTAATGCTTAAAAGATATTTGATATCGGAACATAGAATATTACGAGCTTGACTAGAACAGATTTGTTGATGTTTGTAGGTTTTACTGTATGGTGAGACATAATTTAAAATTGTATTTATATTTATCTTGTTAAATCCACTGTATTATTTTTGCGTCAACAGGTTTCGATACTAACGTATCTTCGTTAGGACTGGCATACAACTGAACTATTCAATGGCCCCCTGTCAATCATCTCCCCACTCGCACCAAGACTCCACATACATGCCGTTTAAACTTTATGAATAATTCAGTCGTACGCCAGTTTTGATGAAAATACTTTAGTATCGAAACCGGTTGACGTGAAAACAACACAGTGGTTTAAGCAAAATTAAATTTAAATACAATTTTAGATTATTATTTATTTATCAGGTATTATCATGCGTCTGAGACATGTTACGACGAATTTTAAAGAATTAACTTAAAATTATATTTTGATCTATATAAATAAATACCGCTTTTAAATATCAACATCTTTCTTATTTATTGATACATAAAATATCGCATAATATACGAGTATAGGGGGTGAAGGATATCTCGTGTTATGAGTCGAAATATGGATGAGCTTTAAGTTGTCGAATCACTCGGATGGAGTGGCTGTCGTTTGAAGGTTATATAATTCGGAAGGTTTTATACATGGTCAGACAGAAAGCCATATCTCTTTAGTTCTCACGCGTCTCGATATATATCGCAGTGTTTATGAATGCGGAATGTGCTGTGAATAGAGTAAGACATTTAATTAAAACGAAACTTACAAAAGATGGCGTTTATTACGAGTCAATTCACAATTTAAAGTTAATTTGCATAAATAAAGTTCGTAACTGGAGATGCTCGCTTGAGGTGTTTCTGAAAGAACAAGCTACGGAAAAATGGCTGGCCTTCGCTAGTTTCTAGGACTCGTCCATCGCGACGTATTGTTAACTGCATCTCTGCGGGTACAAGGCGAGCTGATAACGGCTATCAGATGTCTGTTTGGACAACCAAGTACTGTAAGAGACGGGACGTCTACAAAACTATTGTTTGGAATATATATTTATTTGTGTAAATACATATTTATTCTTGGTTGAAAATAATGCTTTGTGCTTTCCCCCTTTCCTGTCTCTTTCCGGCCTCGCCGCCTATCAGTCGATTGGCAACCTTGAGCCAGTGCGGTTATACGTGTACGGAAAGGATTACAATATTATACTAATTCAAGACTTCGCATCTATATTATGTCGGAACCTTTGACGAAATAGTGAATAAACAGTATACAGTCCATATTTTGGATACGTCTGCAGAATCCGGATTATGGTGAGTGCCTATTCCTTCCATATCCTGAATTCTTCCGGCATGTACGAACAACTATAATATAATAATACGTATATTGTAGCAATAAAGAGCATTAGTAATGTGTTTTTTTCTAATGAATTTCAATATATTTTTACAGACAAACCATTTCACTGAAGAAATCCAAGAATCTGACCTTTCCGAAATCTCGACATCTGTTTCGGTTCACGAGCTCCCGTGATGCGGAAAATTCGCGGCGTAAACTCCGTAACTGAATTTCCGTAGCGGAAAATCCGGCGGGGCTAATCGTTATTGGATAATAAATCTGCATATACGATGCCAGATGGGGTAGTCAGTCGCCCCATATACCTATGTACGGTGTGCAGGAGTTGTAGCGGAACAGTCTGCGAGTGTTTCGAATATTTTTATTCCGATTCAAAAACTGCAGGAATTTATCAGCATATTGGAAAACTTTAGCAGTATGGTTAGGCTGACTGAATAGTATTATTTTACATTTGTTTTTTGTTTGCTTTGGAATGAAAATCGAATTATTTATAAATGTAAAATGAATGTACAAAGTATATAAATAGGACTTGGTACGAATAGAGGCGAATATTTATGATAATGTAAATATTCGGCTTTTCATGCATAAGTCTTCTGTAATTTCTGTCTTCTGTCTGTAATTTATTTGTATCGTAATTTAGTTATTTAAAATAGGTGGTTAAGTAGTGTTTGAACATGAATTCGATTCAGGGATAGGACAGTAAGGACTCAAGAACCAACCAGGAAGAACACAACTTACCTGATTTTTTTCTGGTGTAGCCACAGGTCTCCCAAACTTCAGAAATCACACTTCGTTGTTAGCGCAAAGCAAAGTGTACCACCCACAACTCTATGTAAAAAGGCTGATCCTTTATTTTCATTCCAACAAACAGCTTCAAACAATCAAAAAGAATAGGATCACCGTGGAACTTAAAATGAAAACAAGCTTTGTTCAACCCTTCCATATGTTTCTGGTCCCCAAAGCCTATAACATTTTGCCGAGCAGTGTGAAACAATTATCGATGAACAAACTCAAACACCATCTCAGAAGCTGGTTATTGGGTGTTGACAGAAAGGAAACTGAGCAAAAATTCATAGAAATGATCACATGAACAGAACATCAATTCTTTATATTCATTTTTCTGTTTTGCATAGTGTTTTAATCATGGCATAGCGAGAATATTTTACTTATTTATCATATTATTAGAATTTTTTTAAAACCCTGTTTACCTCATTCCTAATATTTTATAAATATATATTTATTAATAATATTAACGGTTTTCATATTTCTATGATACGGATAATTCCGTATCTTTTAGCACAGAATTCGGTCTAGTTAAGGAGACAGTGAACATCACTTACATTATGAAGTTTGTTTGCCTTTTTTGTATATTAATAAGTATAAATGTATTTTAGTATAAGAATATTTATAATGTATAATATGTAAAAATGTTTCTCAATAAATAAATAAAAAAATAGTAATTGTAATCTTCGGCACGCACCGCGAGAAATCAAATTCACAACAGTAATTCAAGTCAGTGTGATAAGCTCGTAGCAGAACGTTCACAATTTTTACAATTCTTCACAGTTTAAAGGTTCATACACAACTCAGACAGAAAGTCGTACTCTGTGGAAAAATTGAGGAGGGGACAGATAGGTATAGTCAAAATAATGAAGCACCTAGACGCGCACGGCGATTAGCGATTCGTGGATCTATCATAAATACCGAATAGGTAGTGTAGTTATGTAGTATGAATTAGGAGAGAATAGTAAAAAAGATATAATATGTGTTTATTTCACCATATTGAGTTGTTAATGCAAGACTCGATTCGACATTAAAATAATATATACAATACATATCGCAAGTGCAGATGGCATCAGAAATAGAGGACGTCCGCTGAAAACTTGGAACGACCAGGTAAACGAGATACTGGAAGATGGTCCTGTTGGAAGCCTCAATATTTGATAAGATTTGTCAGGAAAGAAGAGTGTGGTGCTCTATCCTCTTTGATTGTGAGTAAGGTAGTGGGGGCAGAAAATATAACTACTGAAAGGGTGGTACACAGGATAAAACACACTTATTTCGTTGGTGGGTAGTCGGCCAGGAGGAGAGGAAAGGGTGTCTTTATTATTTGCAAGTTCTAAAAAGTAAAGATATAGGCAAAAATTGGTCCAAGCAGGAATCATATTTTTCGCAGGATCCTAGAGTGCAACTGAACGAAATTTGGATTAAAAAATTAAACATAAAAAATTACTTTAAAACAAATGATTACAAATTTTCTCACAGAAAAATCATTGAAAATATAATATTGTGTTATTATATAATAAGTGGTGATATACTATTAACCTCCAAAATAGTTTATTAACACCAACCTAGTAATTTTAAACTCTAGACACGCACTGGGATACCACTAAGTTGCCAAAATATTTTATAACACGAACGTATAGCAGCATAAAAAATAATTAGAATTGTGATAATAAAAACTAATTATATAACACAAATAATATCAATGCATTAAAAGTCCTTTCAACCAGTGATTGCCAACCCGTGAATGTTGGGAGTGAACGGTGCCAACACTTTGACATTCGTTACTCCATGTCAAATATGACTCGGCATAAATCATTTGCAAGTTTGCTGGGTAGTAGCTCTTTAATTGAGATTAATTCGAATAAAAGTTTGGATAGCATCCAAATCGAGACGGATTCAAAACTCGAATATTTTTTTTCTTTTGTGATTTCTTCAAAATTAGCTTTGTTCAATGCAAATTGTGTTTGCATTGAGTTTTTCAATTTCATCCGTATTTTTCAACTTATCTATTTATTCTAAAGAAATAAAGTTATCAGTTAAAGTAGAAGAACTCGAGAATGATACAACGGCGCATTAATGAAATTTGAGTGTGTAACACAAACGTACTATTTTAGTGAAATTTCTTTGAATCGTAATATAAAAAGGGTTATGAAAAAAATGATTACTTCGATAATGCACAATATAACATAATATGATAAACAACAATTTTTATTTTCTCAGACATATTCCTTTCTTCATAATTCAAAAATAAATTTTTTGATTTATGATTAATAAAATGAAAACACGAATTAAATATATTAATTAGAAAGATATACATAAAAAATCAATTTTATCAAAAAATATTTTTGTTGCGCCACCAGGATTAGATATATTTGATATTAATAGATTTAATCGTTCCATTATTTGAAAGAGCCATATACCTTATTTTTACGGAATCTCAAATACTTTTGAGTAATCTGAAAGCAGACGCCAGAATTATCAATCCATTAATCTCCTAATAATAAAGTTGTATCAATGTGTCCAAAATGTAATAAAAATGAATTGATAATTCTGGCGTCTCCTATCAGATTACTCAAAGGTATTTGAGATTCGGTAAAAATAAGGTAGATGGCTCTTTCAAATAAAGTAACGATTACATGTATTAATAACAAATAGGTAACATATAGGTTCGAAAATTTGTCGCTAAAAATATTGTCGCCGTAGCATAGTTAGATAATGCACCTTCCCCGGTGTGGAAGGAGATCCAGGTTCGAATCCTAGTGGCGCAACAACAATATTTTTCCATAAAATTGATTTTATATGTATATCTTTCCAATTAATGTATTTAATTCACATTTAAAATATCACAGACCTATGTTCTGAATAATTACAACTCACAATAAGAATGTGTTCTTCTAATATAATTTTGTTCTTCTAATATAATTTTTGTTTTTTTAGTAATGAAAGTGTCACCATCTCTTACACCCGCACGGACCAATTGTTTTCATGGATGTGCTGTGTCTCGCTCGCGTCTGTGAAATGCATCCCTATGACACCACGATCGGTGTTATCACTTTCGCACGCATAGACACAGATTTGAAATATTTTACAATGTTACAAAGGCGTTAGTAATGTCATTTTTTCATTCTCCCTGGGTATTCTAAAGGTGGTGAGATCATGAATGATGCGCATTGGGCTAGGTATGAAGTAAGAGCCAAAGAGACTCTTAGCCTTTTTCTTCTTTTTCATTCATTTTATCCTTATCGGGGCGGGAGCCTAACGCTAAGACAGCACTCTTCCACCACTCTCTATCTTGAACTATGACATGGGGCCACTGATGGTTCCATTTTTCTTTGCAGAAACTCTCCATTTGTCTTTTCCATGTTCTTCTGGATCGTTCTACAGGATTTCTTTCTACTGACACTGATGAGAAGATTTGTTTAGGAAGGCTTTTACTTTCTTTGCAGATGACATATCTAAAGTAGCAGCAGGGTGTACATCTTAAGATCTCTTCGAATGATTTAATTTCTGAAACACTCACGCACAAAGTTCTCTCATAAAACTAACAAAATCTAGATCAAGATGATGATAAATTAATAATGTCAAGAAATATTTACAAGGGTTGAGCGTATACTCATCCGTATTAGGCGATAGGCATGTTACTTCTTTGGCGGTCTTTTGTTACGTGGATGACGTCTACCATCGTTTCTTGGGATAACCTGTTGGCGCAAGTCGAATACTCATTCCCGGTCCTTTTTGTCTATCCAATGATTAATATAATATATGTCCCGCTCTGGCCAACTCGTTACGTGCGATTTTACCGACGGGGCGGACAGATTGCGCTCAGACCGCAAACTATCAAGATCTTATGCCTTTTTTCTGCCGTCCCACATCCGCGCCGTGCGTAATGCTGGAACCACAAAAAGGAAGTGTATTCATTAGTTACGGAAGTGCAGTGATCTCTCGGTTCGGCAAACAAACGTGCTCTTCAACCAAAGGTGAAGACGATGCTAAACCCAGGACTTAAAAGCAAGGTAGGCTAGATCCATCAACCATTATGTTCCTTCAGACTTCAAATTCCGGTTGTGTCAACTGATTAATATTATCCTCGATACAGTCCACGAGATCTTATCCCACCAGGCCTGTGCGTGGAACTTTTTAAGGTGTAGGTGATAATACACAGTACCATCCACGTGCACTCTTAGAATAATGAATAGCTTGGTCCAATGGCGAGAGTGGTCCAAGACGACTGGAGCTATCCATTATTTTGAAAATTTTTCAGTCTATGGATAGGGCTTTGTACAGACTGATGATGAACCCGAAATCACAAACTGTGAGTCAATCACTGATATCTTTGAGTCACACTTACTATCAGTGACTGAATATCTGAGAATATATTTTGTTGTGAATCGTGATTCGGCGCCTGCGCATTTAAAATGAAAATAAACCTGAAGTAATGATGTCATAATTTGTGTTCAACGTCATCTAGTAAATTCTGTCAAAACATTTTACGCACTTGATCCGAAACGCTGAGAATTTGACCCGAAAAATAATACATTTTTGAATATTTTCATTCTCTTTGTGATGATACTAAATTAGATATATATTGATTATTTATGCTAGATTGTATTTTTTACGCAAATGAAATTTTAATAATAGAAATAAGTATGCTTAAAATTATGTTTTTTAATTTATTTAGTGTATTATGATATCTTACGGCCCGTGCGCATTAGTAATGAAACTGTAATCACAGTCACAGTTTTCAATCACTGATATTGTCGAATATCAATCACAATCACACCAGTGAATCAAGAATAGCATGTTTTCTCATCACTAGTACAGACTTCAGTACAGTAGTGTCCCAGATGCGACCTCAGCGCAGCACCGGCGACGATAGCGTACGCGAGATAATGCATCATGTAATGAAGCTAATTACACATTATATTTCATTAATTAATTATCAATTAAGTCAATTATGTTCTGACACCTGACACTTGTCGCACTTGACAGATAAATTTGTCAATCTCTGTATGTAGGTAATCGGTTGTACAAAATACGGTTATGACAACATTATTAGGGCTCCTAATTGGTTGAAGTGAAGATTTCTACTCAACTCGTATTGGCTGTAGAATTCTCTAACCTCACTCGTGTTTTATATGACATATTGACTCAGTATTTTTCAAATAACAATTAACAACCGACATATTTAATTGGTTTAAATGCACTGTGTTACTGAGTAGATAGTGACAGCAGTCATTGTCTTCAGAATCCCGTAAATCCATAAAATAAGAACACCTGCATATGTATTTTAACATGACACATTAATATTTTAATTATCTGTCAATCTTAGATAAACGATTGTATAATAAAAAATATCAACAACTTGCTGATATTCTGGGAATTAGATATAATCACTGGAAAAGTGTATTTCTACTAGCCATCAAGTTGTGTGGCAAGTGGCAAGGTAAAAAAGCCAATAATTAAGAGTTTTTGTTTGGTAACTCATCAATTTGGAAAAGGATAATGTATTATGACAAGTTATAAAAGCAATATTTCGAAAATATTTTCGATCATAATACTATAACCAATATTTTTTTTAAATACGAACGTCCAAGGTTTTTCGTAAAAAAAGGTACGAGTCTCGCCTTCACATTATGTATGTCAATATGCTGTATAAACTTGTATAAAAAATATTTAAATTCACTTGTAGCAGGCGGACAAAATAATATACAGGGGTTGGATGTTTTATTTATTATTTTAAATGTATCTTAGGCAGCCGGGGCATGAAAAGGGGTAGTTTGGGGAAATTTGGAACGATCCTGTAACATTTATCAACATCGTACCCTCTGCAGGCAGGGGTGGTATATCCCGTCGATGGCTGTTATAACACATATTTCACCCCGAAAAGATGTTACGAGGTGTTACGAAAAGGTTAAAAAGGGATGTACGTGTGAAAACGGTGAATGTAAAATATTTTTGTTTTTTAATACCTTTGTGAAATGAATTAACAATATATAATAGTATTTAAAAAATCATTTACATAAAGAAGCATTAATAAATTTATTCAATTAACTGTGTATCTATGTATACCATTGTATGTATAATAACTACACGTTTAATGATAAATCAACCAAAAAAAATCCTTATTCTTCATCAGGGTAATAAAAACTAAACCTAAATATAAAATTATCTTTTGTTTGAAATATTAAATTTTTTTAAATATTTTTCGATGTTTTTAAATTATCATTTTTTTGCAATAATTAACGCATCAATTTCAACAAGTGATTTTTTTAAATAATTGGTACCGATCATGTTGAAGTACTTATGGTTAAGATTAATACAGTAATTAAAAGCATCACTTAGTAGTACCAATATTTTAATAGTATTTTAAATCGCCAAGATTACCCGATCAGTGCACAGTATTAATATATAATACAATAGATTCACATTTATAACTATAGAAAAATTTAATATTCTCGAATAGTATGCCGACATATATTAATAACTTTTTCGTTAAGTCGGTCCATCGAGAGTTTCAGATCTAAATTCGTTGAGATAACACCCCATTGGGACGGGAACTTAGCCGTGTTAATCTCAGTGGATTATTATTTTCATCGCTAAGGGTTGATATTATTATCTGCTAATAATAAAATAATAATACACTGGAGGCTCCATTCCCGAACGTGACAGTCAAACACTTCGGCAAATAATTAAAAAAACATTTTATGACATACATCTTGTGGAGTAAATCTATAAGTTTGGAATATTATAATTTAATCATATAAATAGTTTGGGAGGTATAAAAACGGTACATTTTAAGTTTTTAGATATTTTAAGAAAACTTATTACACTTTAGTAATACTATGTTTTTTGTATTTTCAAATACCTAGTAAAAAAAAACAACATAAAAATTAGATCAAAAAAAGATTTTTTATTTTCATTTTTGGTTACTTTATATATTTGTGTACTATATGAAAAAACAGGAATATACCATTTGGAATCAATTGGAAAGATACACAGAAAAATTTATCGAAAAAATATTTAACAATATATGAATATGTCCAAGTACACACAACTACTGGATTTATACCTACATAGGCACTATTATTAAACAAATATTATATATTTCTTAGAGACGAAGCTATATTTTATTAATGGAAAAATATGGAAGTATGGATAATTATAGGCTTTACGCGCTGTCTTCGGCTGGTTTAAGTGATCATTTTACACAATGTAGTTGCTACTAAAATTTACTTCTTAAAATCTCTTTATCAAAAAATATAGTCATCATCTAGACTCGAATCCGGAATATACAATTCTCAACTAGCAGACATTTCTTTCGATACACCTTTTTTTTTTCTAGGTATCCTTTTAAATTATTTATCTAAAAAAATTATTTATATGTTACCATATTCAGATGAGCAGAATACAAAATACGTAAACAATTTTGTGCTATCAAATACCGCGTAATAATTGTTCTATAAATCATAATATCTTTCCTCAAAATAATTCATATTTTTGACAGCAATTCCATTTTAGATTAATAAGATAAGACTGTTTAGAAAAAAATACCAAAACGAACATCCCAGGATCATTACTCAAATGTAATCAATTAAGAAAAAAAAAATTCTGTTGATTACCTATTGTTCAATCGTAAAATCACGAGGTGATTATTTATAATTTTTCCAAAAACAATAAACTTAGCACGTTATCGTTATTTTTCTATGTACAAAGTCACGTTATATTTACGTTTCAGATAGCAGATAAAAATTAAACGTTTATTTAATTTTCCCAAAAAAATGTCTTAATCCTTTTTCATTTCCTAACAGACGTGCTTAACATTAATTACAAGCTTTATTCTGGTTTAACTATGATTTGTAAGTATGATTAAATTTTGCATTTCACTTTTTATAAATAGATTAATCTTTATTTTATTAGCGATTATTTTTAGAAAAAATCTCGCCACTATCCCAAAGAAATTTTATCGACAAATAATATTTATTTTTTTATGTCACTTTACGAATGGGATGGGCAAAAATGATAACAGAAAATATTTTCATGGAAAATAAGATACGTAAATAAATAAGTGAAATATTTTTAGGAGCCACTCTACGCTAATGCCTATATTTTATAAATATCATAAATAGATATTTACTGTAGCTATTTATATTATTATTTACTCGTGTTATTCGATTTATTTATATAATTCAAAAACATATTTTGGTTGACAGATATAAATATAAACTGTTTCGATGCATATTTTTAACAAATCAAACATTTTATTCCCATAGAGGTAGACGTAATAAAACCGGAACAAATCATCTTTCTATACTTCTTTACATTCTTGCACATATTAATCGTTTTTTAAAATATCTGACTTCGGTTTTGAAATTGATATTTTTTCTAAGATCTCACTACAGCTGATAAAAGATACAGTATGTGTGATTTTTATTAACTTTTGCCCTTTTGATCGCCTAGCAGATCGGCTGTCACGGGTGGGGAATCTTGTCTCTATTTTTCAATGTGGCTTCTTCAAGCTATCAACTCTTCTCGCAAGATGTAGAAAAAAAAATTAAAGGATTCGTTTTAGGTAAATGATTGAGTTTATTTTTTTTGTAGCATAAATAGTATACATATGAAAAAATAAAGGTACTTTACTACATGTGATCTGTTCTAAAGCAATTACCTGTACAGTTTTTAAAGGTTGTAATTGTTTAGAGGTAAGTAAGTATAATGTTAAGTAAGTTATAAAAAGTTATGTGAAAAAAGTACAACCTGAAGTTATAAAATATTATTGAAAAATATTATTGTCTGTAATATACTTTAGTTGGAGACAAAAATGTGTAGATAGTTAGGTTAGCGCAAATGGCAAATTAGATTAATGTTACTTTCTACCCACATCAAGCAATCACTCTGTTATTTTTGGTTTGAAGTCGTTAATCACTTTAGACCCTATAAGGTCTAGTGGAAATTTGATAAATATTCACGGAGCACAAAATAAGAAAGTTCGTTAAGCGAATTTGGTATTAAATTAAGGCACTGAAAAGTACCCTAAGGCTATGGTCCTAGTTTAATTTGGATCGGATCGCTGATCTATTCTTGCAGGTTGGAGACATTTATGTTTCTCGTTGCCTAGTATGCGCTGCATGTCTTCAGCATCACATCTCAAATGCATCAATCCGTCTTTTTTCCCTAACCTTTAGAGTTAGAGATATTTTCGTGTTACTTTTCTTCAATCATGAAGTGAACCAATATCTTCTAGATTAGTTAAGTATCTGAGTCAAGATTTTAGAGTAATAATATAAGCACTAGACTACAAAGTGTGAGTGATATTGTATGTTATACATGTGAACGTTGAATTCTGAATAAGTTTTATATAATTGATTATAATTTATCAGTCTGGTCTCCTTATATACAATATCCACTCACAGACAATATAACGGATTCGATACATGAACATTCATTCCATAAATTAATTATAAATTGCATAAACTATGCATTGAATGTACATATTAATTACGAGTACTTGCCGAACCAAATAAATAATCGTTAGATACGTAAAATTTATGGTTGACCATAAAATGTTATATAAAAATTTGAATTCATTCCCTGATAATCCTGTTGCTTTCTACGTACTAACAGAGTTCTGCAATAAAAAAATTGAATTAATTAATGCGATCCTATGACTTGCATATAAAATTAAATTACGTCGATCGACCGTGTTTATCCACTGCTAAGAGCCTCGCCTAATATTTCCCACTCTTCTTTAATTATACATTTTTATTCACTGCCGCATATTTTCCAAGAGTTTAAATGATTTTTCCCAGTATTTACCCAGCAGATTTTAGGACGGCTTGTTAATTCTCAGGTAATACTGGAAGACTGCATTCATTCAACGATCATCCATCTACTCTTGTTCTTAAAAATTCTCATTCACATGTCTTAACAATTCTATGAGCCGATATCTTTTTTAACACAGCTAGTCCAGTAAATAAGAGATCATCCTCTTCGGCATTTCCAGTTACAACTAGTCTCTCCGGTTGATCGTCTTCTCTGCGCGCAATGTGACATGAAAATAGAAGACGTATCTCAACCGATTGTACAGAGATTGTTCTGGATATCTAGTTCTTCCAGAATTCAGGTATATGTCACAAGATCCTCAATATTCGTCTCTAGTACCTTTCAAAATAATATTTTTGTCTTTTACTCGCCTCGAGGTCCTAGTTTTCACGCCTAGAGGCATATAGAGAAGACGAGTGCCTTTACCAGCAAACATTTATTTTCTTTGAGATTTCTTTAAATATTGTCTAGCTTTGCCATTGCAATGATTTCTATTCTCTTGTTTTTCGACTTCCGCTTCATATCTCACGTTAATGGTTATCTAATATAATAGAATCCAATGAAATCGATATTATCTACTTTTTCCACTCCATATTGCATATTATTTGTTGGGATGGTCAATAATCTTAAGCGTTGTTTTGGACTCTACCTAAAGCCCATCAACCCATTTTCTTAATCTAGGTATTATGTAGAGGATTTTATATTGTATTCATAAGTACTTAAATTTTATACGAAAATATTTGATTGTATCATTTTAGGTATTTAAGGACCGGTTGTTTGATCAGTAGTAAAATTATACAATAACAAATTTTTATTACAGTAACTTAGTAGTGTACTTCCCCGGATTGGAAATAGAGATCCAGGTTCGAATCCCGGTAGCGCGAAAACAATATTTTTCGAAAAAATTGATTTTATATGTATATATTTATAATTAATACATTAAATTAGTATTTATTAACTAAATTACTTAGCTATTTTCTTTCGATGCGTGATTACAATTTAAAAAAAAAATCAAGCTTGTCTAGTTCAATCTAAGAAAAAATTTCCTTAGTATTTCCAATGAAAACTTTTTGAACAACCCTTGTCGTGACCTTTGTGGAAAATGGGCATTTATTTGATATATAGCTTTATCAAAATAAAAGCTAACGGAAAAAACAAAGCGTAATTAATCATCAAAACATGGAACGATCGAGCAATTATTAAGCGATATCACGACAAAATCACGACATTTGGGTCAAAGAAATAATATTATGACCTAGGTATTAAATTAAATTATGACCTTACTTTGCTCGAGTGCGCAATTATCAAGGTCATTTTATAGTATACTACCACAATTGATCAAATATGAAATAATTACTGTGCACAATTCATTTGGTGTTTATTCTTTAAATCTTATTTTAAATATACAGTTGTTATTTATTAAAGAACAACATTTACGTTTTTATTTGAATAGTTGTTACCAGTTTTTAATGAGAGTCTTTTTATAAATATTAACCTGCACACAGACGCCATATTTGTTAAGAAACAATTAATCGTCTGTTAAAATATTGATATAAGGAGATGAAAGGGTGTAACATGTGAGAAAATTCAAGCACGTAATCTAATAATAAATATAATAAAGCCTTTTTAAACACACCATATCTTCCATTCAAGACAAATTATTGATTTTATATGATGGGTTGGTGGTGTAGGCATATTACCACCGATATAAATACTATTTCCGTCGGTAGATTTTAACATCATTACCGTATAATAAGAAAAGCTTGAGATCTACTGAAAAAAATATATTAATTTTTACACACTTATAATATGGGTAATAACAACAAAAATTTTATAGAGTGATGAATTAACAAATTAGGAATGAAATATGTTTGTATGAAAATTTATAGAATAAAGAAAGTCATTAAGATGGTTTGTGGATCATGCGAGTGCGAAGGTTTAAAAGCAGTAGGAACATATGACGACCAAGAAATATCCGGTACTATCAGATAAACACATATTAGAGAACGGCACTGTTAGGAGTTTTAAGAATCGACTACCATGTACAAGATCTTACGAGGCGCGTTTTTAAGTAAGTACTGTTGCCGTATATTTCCGGCGTAGCGCTGCGGTAGCGATGTTGCGCATGCACAATAGTTTCCATAATATGTTGACTCACCATATGTAACGTTAGAGATATTCACATAGTATTACCATTTTGTAGTGAATGGTTGAAATGTTCAAGACAATACATCAGCCCGCCGACTGTGAGATAGTTTCTTGAATGCATGAAACATAAAACCAGCTGACATTCATCGCCAAGTGTGTCCTGTTTTGGCGCCAAGTGGTTTCCATAATTTCTTTCATCTAAAACGGTTTCTTGGTGGCAAGAATTTTAATGTCGATGATGAACTCAAAGACGGATACATAGATGGTTTACATCCCAAGCAGCGTCATTCTAGGTCGAAGATATACAAAAATTGGTGCCCCGTTATGACAAGTGCCTTAATAATAGTTGCGATTATGTTGAGAAGTAGCTTAAGGTGCGTAGCGTCCGAAGAAAGTAATGTGTTGTAAAAAGTATGTTCTGTTACTTTAAAAAAAAATCCGGTAATTACTTAAATAACGCACCTCGTATCTTTATAGTAATAAATTCAACATTAAAAAAAAGTAACGCGGCTATATAATATTCTTATATACTTTTATGCTTGTACATTTCATTATTTTTTTTAGTATCTTTCATATTTTTATCATATTTAATTTTACATGTACAATTACATTTTTTTAACTCTTATCTGTAATACTGTATAAAAAATGTTGAGTTTATTAAATTACACTATTATTTTAATTATCTTTACTTATATTTGAATTTAATACGTTCACAAAAAAATTATCTTGTTTTGTATGAATTTATATTATATCATGAATTTTCTAAAACAAAAAACAGTTGGAAAAAGCTTCATGATTTTATCCCGAAATACTTTATTAATGTATGGTTTCCTTTAGAGTTAAAGTTTTATAGAACAATGAGACTACGTATACACTTATGGATGTAAGACGAGTTGTTATTGAAACGCCATTAGCTGTTACTTTGCGTGACCAGCCACGATGACGTCACATCTTACAGATGATGTGTACGTATAAAAAAATATTTTAATCGAGTTATTAAAACGACGTTTATGAAAAAAAACTATGAAATTTTTTAACTATGAATAATTAATTATATATCCTCTTCCGTGTAAAAAACTTGTTTTAAATTTTTTGTGGCTTGTTATCATTATAAAATAAATGTAATATTTATTAATATTTTAATAATTTATTTTATTTACATTTTCTTATTTTTCTAATTGAGGTACATCCTCTTGTAGTTATAACTATGTGCTGGACCAATGTTTATTTTTAGATTTATTTAAATTTTTTCAGTCATTTTCAATTCCGCATTTATTGCTCAACTGAATTTTTTATGATTATTATAATATAGAGAATGATAAATTTAAAAAAAAAATGTTTTATACGAAAACGTAGTGTAGTTTAATAAACAGAATATATGTATATGACAGTGAAGATGGATGACATTAACTTTCCGAAACATGGCAGGGTAGTTTTTGTTAGTAGAAAACTTGACTGGATGTGAAAAAACCAAAAATATTACGATTTAGTTTATATATATATATATATAAATATTTAGGAATATGAAAACAGTTAACTTATGAAAGCCAAGGGGCTATTCATCATAAAGTCTTCTGATTTATTTTAAAAATTTCACATTTGGGCATCTAAAATATACCCCAGTTGCCCATTTAAATGTTAAAGTATGAATGAAGGTCGATTATATCGTAAATAATTCCATAAAATATAGGGATTGTTTACCTGACGTATTCAAGGAAAAAATATTTATTTTTTGTGAACAATCTTCTACTTCATTAGCAAACAACTGTTTTTTATGACATTACATTATTACATTGGAGCTTTTGTATATTTATTAATACTTTAGTAATATCTTGTTTCTAATACCTAGTGGGTACCTCGCCTTATAGAAGAACAGCAGTATTGATTTAGGAGTCTATTATGTAGTGGGTAGATTTTAATATCAAGTTTTATAACGTTCAGCATTATATTACAAACCATATTTAAGTCTATTGAGCTATTCACGAAAAAAAACTACAGAGAAACAGGCAGAATGATCATCACAATAAAAAAATTGATGCCACCTTAATACTACTACACATGACCTGTTCCATTCGACTTTACATATTATGTAACAGAGTGACTAAAAAGGCGATATACAAAATTTATTCGCATCAATGATACGTGTTTGTGGGTGATATTTCCAAAAATTTGGAAAGAGGCAATTTGCATATTAAATAACATAATAAGTTATCGGCGACGAAACGTTTGGTCGTTACACTTGCAGTCAATCAGTCGGATGAACGTGCGATGGGCGCGAGCGATAGCAACCTAGCATAGAAATAACTCGTGCAGCGAGGCGTTTGCTGGTAGCGCAGCGTCGCCACTGTGCCATCATGCCATGTACCATGTGATCAGCTCGCCATACTTAAGGAAATAGTTAATTTATTATTAAGGAGAACACATTATTATTGTGAAGTTGTAATTATTCAGAACATAGCTCTGTGATATTTTAAATATTAATTAAATGTATTAATTAGAAAGATGTGCATATAAAATCAATTTTATCGAAAAATATTATTGTAGCGCCACCGGGATTCGAACCTGGATCTCTTTCATAACTGGGGAAGGTGCATTATCCAACTATGCTACAGTGACAATATTTTTAGCAATAAATGTTTGAACCTATATGTTACCTTTTTGATATTAATACGTTTAATCGTTACATTATTTGAAAGAGCCATCAAACTTTATTTTTACATAATCTCAAATACCTTTGAGTAATCTGATAGCAGACGCCAGATTTATGAATTCATTTTTATAAATTTTTGGATACACTGATACAACTTTATTATTAGGGGAAGACATTCTTATTGTGAAGTTGTAATTATTCAGAATATTGGTCTGTGATATTTTAAATATGAATAAAATATATTAATTAGAAATATACACATATGAAATCTTCATCGAAAAATATTGTTGTTGCACTACCGGGATTTGAACCTAATTTAACTCATATTTAAAATGTTACAGATGTATGTTCTGAATAATTATTACTGCACAATAAGAATGTGTTGTTTTAACTGATATAATATATAGTTAAAATACTTATATAGTAAAAATTGTAATTCGGTCTAGTAAGCAAATAAATTATTAAAAATACAGCATAATAAATAATAAAAAATTCTATTGAATTTTAGAATTAAATATATTTTTTTATCTTGGGTTCAGAACATCATTATTGGACCACGACTTGGCTTATTTTCCAGATTCTCATTATAGAGAGATGCGAAGGGAATATAATCACTAATGAGATTAAGTATTTACTGCCCTTGAGTTTTCCAACAAACAAGCACTTTCTTGTCAGTTACCCATCAAATTTAATGATTTTCCTGGCCATTGAGCCGAACACTGACTCGTTACGAAGCAATTAACGTTTTAGGGGAAATCCCTCGCATTACTCCGCGTATGCGGTTTAATACGAATATGTATGAAACTAATAAAAACAGGCATTTATATCACTTACTTAAATCTTTAATATATCATAATATCCGATTTGTTAATACTCTGTTGGAAAATAATTTTCTGATAAATTGAAAACAAATAAGGGTGAGGTTCGTACGATACATTTTGTGGAAGGAAAGAAAGGGGGCTGTTGAGATGACATACAAAAGACAAATGTTGTGTTTGTAAATATGAAAAAAGTACTTATTATTATTTATACAGATCATTAATATTTTGATGACAAAACTAACTGCTAGCTTTACCTGTTGAGACAAATATTTCTTGTAGTGAGACAGGCATGGTACAGTAATAATAAGATATTTAAATATTGTAGTTAAAAATAAATAAGACAGAGTTCATTGACGTCATCAAACAGATATCAAATGCTTACCACATGCGGAAATCATAATTCAACAACTCTTCGCAGTCCACCAATACTCTTAGTTCTACTTCTAACGAAGCTTTTAGAAACTTTTGTTTTCAAATATTTTCAAAATTCTTCCACCCCGCTGACCCCTGGTAGATTCATTATCTGATTTATGATAGTGATATTTGTGGTATTTTGTAGAAAATATTGTCTCAAGGCTAATTGCCTGACTTGCAAAGTAAAGCGCCCTCTTGGAATATTACACATTGCAATTATATATATTATTTATACGTATATATCCAAACATTCTAATATGTTCGATCTTTATGATAAATCTATAGATCGTGGACGCCGTGCGCGCGTCTGTATGTAATATCATGGTCCCTGTACCTAGTACTTACCTGTCGCCCTCTCCTTATACCCAGAACATGAAGTTTTTTCTTTGTGTATTGTATTATCTATGACTTTGAACCAGTTAACGTTTTTTTATGGAGCGCTTTAAAATATTATGTTAATAAGTTGACGTCCCGCTTGAACTTTGGAAAAATACGTATTGCTATTTGAGAGTGTCAAATGAAAACATGTCAGATTATAGTGTGTAGTAGATTATTGTGTGATGCGGGTAGTGCTCACTTTGTGCGTATTATCAAAGTCAGAAGACATTGCATTATTTGGTCATATGGAATGGATAATTGAGGAGAGAATGTATTTTTATGATTAGCAAAATCAATTTTGTGGTTAAAATCCATTATTTTAAAATGTTAACTTTGTTTTATTAGTAACCACTAAATGAATTAAAATACATCTATCGGTTTCGAAAAATATCATTTTCTTCTTCAGGATGTCATTAACTAGTCAAAAACATATGTTATTGTTTCTAAAGCAGAGTATTTAAAAAAATAAATTAAGTATCTACCTAACTTAAATTGTTACTTGATGATACAAAATTACTAGAATAATTTTCAGGAAAAATTTTTAGAATGGGACTTGTGGTTAAATTTAGTTGGTTGTTTATAATTTTTTGATTAGTTTTACACGCTTTATTTATCTCCAACGATTCCAAATTATTTAATTTATGAACAACTCCATTTTGATGAAAAATAGACAATCCCACATTTTTATCAAAACCGTGACTATTTTTCAATCATTGAAAACTGATATGTGGGTAAGTAGGAAGTAAGGTAGGACTAATTTAAACAAGTTAAATAGTAAAAAATAGAAAGATCAAAAAAGGGATAAGTAAAAAATAAGTAAAAGTAACAAAGTAAAATTTTTGCTACAGACTAAATACGTGTAAGAAGTAAGGCACAGTGTAAAGAACATTGAAGTAAGAGCATATTAAAGAAACGGAGTAAAAAATAATAACAGGGTAAAAATATGGTAGAAAAATCAAAGTAGAATAAAAAGAACAGAATAAAAACAAGGTGAAAAACATGATTATAATAGAAATAAGCAGGGAGCAAACAAGACACGATATAAGGACATAAAAGAATTACATGGAATTAGTAGCTTTGATCATTTAATGACCTCTTCCAGCTGACTTCTTACAATTTTGAAAAGCCATTCCTTTATAAGCAACACCGAATTTAGGATACTACATAATTGCCATCTTTTCTGACAGATTATTGTATATCCATGGTCCTACAAAGCATGCGTGTCTTTGAGCAAATGAGGTTTTCATTAACGGGACAGTTAGTCTTCTTTGAGTTTTTGCCCGAGTACACTTGGAATGTGCGGTAGCTTGTAGGGATCCGTTTTCATCTATGTCTTATATTACTGTGGTAGGATCAAGTATTCAAATACAAAATTAAGTTTAATTCGCTTAATATTTCGAATACAGCCTACATAAAAAAATATTTAACACACATCGAGTTGTTTCATTTCATAAATAAATATTTGTCACTGTTTTCGTGGCACCAGATAATTATTATTGACAAATAAATCATACAACTGTTGTATTTTAATGTCACTTATACGCCCTTTGTATAAAAGGGCGTATAGAGTCATCAGAAGCAATTTACGCCGAATGGAGTTCGGCCGACCGCTCTCCCAACTGTGTTCACCAGATCTTCGCAGGATAGCAGGATTTACATTTGCATATGACCGGGGAGGCGCGATAGGATCTGTAAATGTTTGTGAGCCCGCCCTCGTGTGCGCATGGACGGCACGCGGCTTAGCCGAGTTATGACAGGCCTACCAGGGCCGCGACTAGCATATAAATTGTGAAGGTGATAAAAAAATCTCGTACGTCGTAGAATATTAAAAATATTTAAAACTACACCAACCTAACGGCTTGCGCTTGTGTGAAAATATAAGCAAAATACTAGTCCCCGGGTGTGAATATCTTCTTCATCATACCGAACAAATATATTTAGCATTGCGTGGAATCTACTTGCAAGTCACTAAAATATAAAAAGCACGTATAAAGTTGAGAATTCTACGTGAAAATAAATATTTAACTTAGGGTAATTGTAGTGTTTTTGTTTTCGATATACAGATTTTTTTGTATATTTTTTTATGTGATTCATCTAATCTGCTTTAATTTCAAAAAATCATGTTCTAAAATTGCAATAAAATGTGATTTCATTAAAAGTTTAATTTTTTTTAAATATATTTAAAATTATTACTTTTAATTTGCCACAAGTCTTAACGTGGTTTGAATAACAAGAATATAACTGAGAACGTCTGAACACAAATTTACAAATACGGCTTTCGAGGCGATGCAAATCGATGTCGTTCCAGAAAGATGATGATTAATTAATTGTGAACTTATTGTATAGGTAAATAATTTATTTTGATTAAGTTAGTATATTTGAGAAGTATTTTTACTAGTGGCAGAAACAAAGTAAATAACGATCTAGTAGATTATGAATTTAGCATTCGAAGCAAGTATAGCGGTAGGTAATGCCGACTTCTGGTGCCAATACTAATGCATAGCAGAAAATATTGGAATTGGCAAAAGATGAAATAAAGTAGACTGAATGCAGTGGAAATGAAACCTATCTACGGTAGAGTGTGAATGAATAAATATGTAATGTATAGGAGAATGTTGAAGGCACAGACTAACAAATATATTGACTTGAACTAACGGAAATTCCTTGTTTCAATATTTTCGTTTTGATATCACTCATGTAATCACTTTGATATCACTTACGCGCGCACTTTTAAAATAGCTTCGCGATTTTTTAAAAATATATGACTCGATTGTAGCGAAAATTTAAACGTTGACAATATAATATTCATTAATGTATAAAATACGTCTTGTACAAAAATATTTAATTTTCAAAGAGTAAATAATTTACTATTGCATAAATGTATCATTGACTATCGGATTTATGTTTCCACAAATAATGTGTGTAGAATGCTTCTCGTCCCGCAACTGATGTTTCAAACCCACTTCTATATGTACACTTTATTTTATGTCTATTAATTTACTGGTCCATGGTTGAAGACAACAGATACAGGGATACATCCGCAAAATACCAAGAATGAGGTATTGAAGGATGGTCATGTTAGAATATTTAAAAATCGACGAGTGTGCTTGAGAAGTTGAGTTGTTGAAAGTGACTAGGTAAGTGTGGTAGTATGGTGAAGTTAGTAAGCTTTTAAAGCTCAAGAAAAGTTTCTGGATATTCAAATAATAGCTGCTATAATAACAGTTGGACAGTTTACTTCAATACAGGCTAGAATTAAAATGTGGCTGCCTGTCAGCTGAGGCAGCCAAATGATTAAAAATCAAAAATTATAGTTGAAGCACTGTCATGCTTTAACCACAAACTCAAAGTAAAAGACTTCCATAGAGTAATTCAAGAAATAATATTCCATCACATAAAATTAGATTTTAAATAGTAGCTGAAGTCTCAAAGCACGTTAGTAAATATAATATATTATTTAAAATAAATTTTATTCACTAACACACAGTGTTTTAAAAACGTTTAAAATTAATCATATGTACTGCAAATTTAATGGTTTGCTAATTTAGTTTAATACAGATTCGTCTCCATAGTCGATTGTAAGAAAATATATTTCGTATATGCAAGAATTTTCTATATCAAGGCAATTTTGTGGCACGCTGAAAATAAATTTAACTGTCGCGGTCTTTCTTATAATGCTTATATTTTCTTAATTATGGCAAATAACATTCAGCTTATTAGTTTTTTATTAGTGTAAAGGTTCTATCTAAGTAATAGTTTATAAAAAAAGGTCAAATCTAGTGGATAACTTTCGATATAAATTAATAATAAAAATCCACATTATCGTAAAAATAAGAATTATTTTTGAAAGCGCGCCCTTAACATGACTCCGATTATGATTAGAAAGAGCCCGCCCTCTAAAATAATTTAAAAAATATAATTCTAAAAACTTTTGTAGGTATTATCTAATAATGTTAATTTAATATTTCACAGTGATAGCTACAAACTTTGTTTCTCTATAATTTCGTATTCAATTATAAAATCATTTTTCAATTTTTTTTATTAACTCTCCGATAATAATTCCAATAGAAAAGTCTATCTGAACTTTTTTCAGCAATTCTGGTATCTTCAATTTTCTACTTTAACTGTTTTTTTCTTGTCATTTCACCATAACCTTTTTTTTATTGTAACTATAAAACTTGTTTATTACCATCGAAATAAATTGTTTTAATTTTCAATTTATATATAAAATACTTGACACAAAAAACAATACTTCATTTTACTTTAAGATAATCCGTTAAATAATAAACAATCCGTTAAATAACAATGAACAAATTAGTTCATCATTAAAATTTTTTTTAAAAAAGTTTAAATATCTACAAACTTTAATTAAAAATACCGCAACCCTAGTGATATTTACACTGTATTTGCGATTCACGTTAAAATATGTATTTGGGAACTCGAATGTATATACGAAGAGATTAACTGCTTAAACAGGGTTGACAAATAATATTCATAAATATAAAATGAAATGCTCATGAAAATACGGCATACTACCAGGTTACAGGTAGAAGATAATTATTATTTATATATATATTTATTTACGGTAGACTTAACATATACTCGGTTATAACGAGTACGAAGAAACCAGCTAAATTTTCTCGTTATAATCATTACTCGTTATACACTTGTAATTACAAAAAAATAATAATATCTAATAAAATTAAAAACAATCCAAATACATAAGAAAAATAAAAAAAATATAATTTTATGATCAAAAACATTTAAAAGTACATTACTACATTCAATCACATTATTTCTTAATAAAATTCAAAATACTTCTCTGTTTTAAAGTTTAAAATATACTACTACTTACTACGCACACAAAATAAGCACCCATTGTTTTTTTCTAAGAATTCACAAACCTGAAAGGAATTGTAAACAATATGGAACCTCGTCGGCAGATGCTGCTTTCAATTTTATGACTTCTCAAAAATTAGGGTTTTTATGGTGTAGTGTATTTTGTTCACATATTATATTAACAATATTTTTGTACGTTATATCAGTGAGGCGAGCTCACTATAACAGTGAAGAGTTGTATGAAAACGGGCCTTAAACAAAATAATAATAAGTATTTTCTTATTATAACCGTGCTCGATATTACCGAGTTCGACTGTATATGCATACTAAATATTTCTTGTTTACATGGTCCAGATATAATTCACTGATTGTCTGAAGTCTCTCCATGGCAAACTCATGTAAGTTATTAAAACTAGAGAAAAACAATTGTTTTTTTTCGACGTATTTGAGTATTAATTCTTAACAATTATTCAGACATGGTTAGATTAGATTACACTGTGTTAGATTAGGTTATAAAGTGATACATGTATACATTTTTAAAATAAGGTATAATAATTAGTTAGGTACGCTAAAATAGGTTTTTTTTTCTATTTGTTCGGAAAAAGCAACTGTAATAAACTTAAAATAAATAATCAACCTATAATTTTTATGAGTACCTTTCGAAAGAATACACGTTTTAGAATTCACAACAAACAAATAATTTGCGCTCGTGAACTCAACTTCTATCTGTTCGTAGTGAGACCTACTATATCTATCAACCTGAAAATCATGATGGGGATGACCAACCCCCGTGGCGTCTCGGAAGACAAGATGACGGGAAAAAGAGATGTAAGAGGAGTGCCTCTCTAGATGTTTAGAAGACAACTCCGACCCTCCAAGACATGATTTGTGCAATAATATCTCAGTTGTGTATACCGCATAACGTTGTTTAGGAAAACTTGGATTTCTTCCTGTCCGGAGAACATGAACCGATTATGCTATACCAACACAGTGCATTGATAGCAATGGCGTGCAGTAGGTGTAGATTAAGGTTATGCTGTTACCAATGTTATTATACAATCATATATAATATATGTAATACAATATATGTACTTTCGTTTAACCAACGTCTTTAGACAAAATAAATCCGTCGTTTATCCGATCCTAACATGTATTTATTTATAATTTTAGAGAACTATTAACAGTGTTTTTAAAGTTTAAGTTTTATCGTGAAATAATTCTTATCCATATAAAAAAAGTATGAACGTTTTTAAGAACAAATTCTATGACTGAAAAAACAGTAAGATAGTAAAATTATCAAATTAGTAAAAGAGGAAGTAGAAACTTCAATGATTTACACGCAGTTGAAACCTTTTTATTCTGTTAAAAAAAACAGCATAGATAAAACGACTCCATGTAAAACGGATCAACTTAAGGAATTTTCAATTCAGTAAATAGCAATTTATATCACTTGAGTAATGCACTAGCTTAAAGATAGAATGGGTAAATGTAAATAGCATGATATGGTGAATAAAAAAGAGCGCCACGAGTACAACAGTGAGAGTTCGTGAGTATTTAGAACTAAGCAATTGAAGTCTCTACTGGTACACAGATGGCCCTAATTACAAAATGATGTTTTCGCTTATGTTAATCCAATTATTAAATTTATATTTGTTTCCCAGAATTTTTAGTTGTGCTCGTTTGTAGCTTTTTTGTTTGTATGCACTGCACGACCTTGATTGATAGTATATCTTTCTAATTAATAAATTATAATTTGTACTTAAAAAAATATCAGACCCATATTCTGACATACAGACCTATATTCTGAATAATTACAACTTCACAATAAGAATATGTGCTCCTTAATAACATATAAGTTGTATCAATGTGTCCAAAATTTAATAAAAATGAATCATTAATTCTAGTGTCTCCTATCGAATTACTTAAAGGTATTTGAGATATCGTAAAAAATAAAGAAGATGACTTTAAAATAATGGATTGATAGATGTATCAATTTGAAAAGTGCAATATATATTTTGTCGTTAATGCACTGTGTTGGTATAGCATAATCAGTTAATGCATGATCCACATTCGAATTCCGGTAGCAACAATAATATTTTTCGATAAAATTGTTTTCATACGTATATCTTTCTAATTAATACATTTTAATTTGTATTTTTAAAAAATGATAATATTTTCATTTTTATTTGAGTTAATAAAAAATATTTTCCTATTAAAATTGATGGACAGTATAACAAAAACATAAAATACATGCCAGTCATTCTCGATAAGCGTAGTTAAAGTTATCTTGTCGACTATACGCATACATATCGATTATTGCTATAATACAGCATTGTTACGCCGTAGGTTTCCTTGGCGCAGAATATTCGATAGTCCGACTATCGCGTGATTGTTATTTCTAATTCTTTAAGAGCTTCATATTATACTTCATTATCGGTCATGGCCAAAACAAGGTCTACCGAATGAACACCATTGAATTAATAGCCTTTTAACTTAATAATAGATTTATTAATGTATATTTTAATTGCGTTGGAATGAATAATAACAGTAGAATTTTTCACGCATAACCTGAGGTCAAACTTGTATAAGTAATTATTCTTTGTGAGACGAATTAGTTTTTTTGATATGGTTTAACACTTACAGCCCGGTGGGTAAAAACAAAACACGTCCGGCGGTGGTGGGTCATTTTAGACCCACTTCAAGTTTTCAGTTTTTCAACCGTATTGTGGGAGATTTTTTATAAATATTCAATTTTAATAAAATGGCATGATGTGCCGTAATGTTTCTGCTAAAAAATTAAAATTAAGAATTTAAAAATATTACGAATATTTTTTTTATTTATTTAAACCCTATCCCAAATTGTTTTGAGAGTTGATTACTTTCGTTTTGTTTCGTCATAATTACATATATTTTTATTTTATTACATTCAGTTATTATTAACATTATCATAATAACACCATCATAGGTTGGCTTCGGTATAATCATACCAGAGCCATACTTATTACATTACTTATTAGACTCGTTATTACATTCAATTCAGAAGGCAGCCAGAAAGAAGCTATATAAATCATACACCACCAGAAAAGGAGGGTAGACGTCACATTTATGTGATGCAGTCGCAGAACTCGGTCCAGTCCGGCAGAAATTCACCCTTTCCAGGTCGCAAGAGATGCGAGGGATAACCAGTAGAATGCTCCGTTAGGACTAACCACTACTCTTCGCATCTTCCTGGCATCGTGCATCCCATATTACGAATAATGTACACATTCTCATGCATCAACAGACTCCCTATACAGCCAAAATACAAACATCCACTGAGCATGTGATCTTCTGGTCGGAAACCGAGTAGGTAGTGTCATAAAACTTCCAGGTAGGCGTAACACCCCTCAAATAGTTACATTACTGGTATTATCTAGGGGCCGCTACATACATGGACGCATACCTGGTATCCTTTGTCTACCAGCACAAAATGTTGACAATATATGTTTCGGCGTAAGCGCTGAGATTCAAGCCGAGTGTCTTAGGTAATTTTTTGTGGATTTTTTCACATTTTTATCAATAACTCATTTGAATCTCGTCTCATAACATTTATTTATATTTATATTTATGAAATTTATATTTTTACAAATACCCGGGTCAAAGCTGCTCCACCACTGCAAGTATGTGTTAAATGAAAATTCATTTTGTTGTGCTATAATTCTGTCTAAATAAGCTCTAGTACGACATATCATTAAAATATTCAACGTTTATAATTGCGGATGGCTTTAAGTCACTCACCTAGAAAGTGTTGGGATGTTTGAGCCTTGTCCCTGGACACCGTGTTTGTTCTGTAGAATAGTTTAGTTTGAAAATAGTAAGATTATTAATGTGACACTTGTATATGCGGTGTCATATTATTGGGCTCATAGAATGTTGTAGACCAGAGTACCTGGTTAAATTGGTGATATTGTACCAGGAAAACGAGAGAAAATAACTAAATATTTTGTACGATATTGTTAATACAGTGATGCCTCGCATAACGACCGCTGCGCACAACGAACGCTGCGCACAACGAACGCTGCGCACAACGAACGCTGCGCACAACGAACGCTGCGCACAACGAACGCTGCGCACAACGAACGCTGCGCACAACGAACTTTCTGTTCGTTCATTACGCGACTCACATAACGAATCTCGCTTCACACAACGGACTGTATTTCATCGCATCGTATTTCATCTTATCACTCGAACGTAGCTGATGCGCGAACTTGCACGAACGCGAAATGGGGAGAGGTTCAGGAGTCTACCAACACTCACTATCCAAACTCAGCTGAGGCCAACAGGATCAACAATCTCTACAATGACACCCTTGCCCGTTATTTCCGGCAAGTGTTGAAGAAGAGAGAGAAACAGACAACCTTAGAAAGGTTTTTCAAGAAGACAGCAGCCAAGAATCAAAGGATGGAACAAAAAAAATTGACCCTGCAAACCTCGGTAGGTTCTCTTTAATCTGAATCTGACTAAAATATAAAAAACGTGAGTATCTTTTTTATGTTACAGTACCATATTTTATGCTGCAGAACGAATTAAACTTTTTAACATGTATTGTTATGGAAAAACGCATTTCACATAACGAATTTGTTCTTGGAACGAATTAAATACGTTATACGAGGAATCACTGTATATTGTATTGTAGTGATGGTAAACCGATGGTACGTTATTTAAATTGTGAATTGATTACGAGGATGATTGTAAACTAGGATTTAATTAATGGATGTTAACTTTATAGTGTACTATTCATTGCTTGAAGAATTACTCATAATCAGGGTTACAATTGAATATAATCACAATAACGGTTTTAATAACGATTTGATCATTACTAATTGAGTGGTACATTTAAACTGTTCACCAAACCTGTGTATTATTGAACTGAATTTTATTAATACTTTTGATTTCTCTATATTTTTGGGGTAATTCATTATAAATATAATTAAAAACAACTCACTTTATTAAAACGCCATTACTTATTATTACTTAAATGTAAGAACTACTCCTCATTTTACATAGGAAAAACGAGTGGTAATTTTGATACTAGGATTAAGAAACATATAAGATACTTAAATAATAGTAGTTTTTCCAAATTTACTAACACATTATTAAAAATAACCATAGCTTCGATAAAAATACAGGAGTCAATATTCTCTACATTGAATGTTTAGATAACTTAGAGGCCCTAGTAATCAAGAGGTCCATAAATAATAATGAATGCATAATTAACAAAAAAAATCTAACCTACAGTTCTATCTCAAATATGTTCCCTTTCACCATATCATCAGTTTATTTTTCTCCCTCCCCCACCCCAGCCACCCACACAACTTTAACACCTGACACTAATGTACAGTTGCCCATATTTTGTAACACTAAGTATCTTGTACACCTTGAAGAAGGAACGGTGGTTCCGAAACCGGTTGATGCTAGCAAAAATAGAGTGATGTTTAAACAAAGTTAATTGTTTTTAATTGGAATTGTATTAAACTTTTCCCGATACGAAAAAGAAGACTTTTATCTGTTTAATTTTTTTTAAATATTAATTTATTTGCCTGCAAATAGCTGAACTACCTCACCCTATCGTGGAGTACA
Organism: Eubasilissa regina; assembly: GCA_022840565.1. Classification (NCBI taxonomy): domain Eukaryota; kingdom Metazoa; phylum Arthropoda; class Insecta; order Trichoptera; family Phryganeidae; genus Eubasilissa; species Eubasilissa regina. The sequence continues at coordinate 3,622,330 of JAINEB010000019.1, forward strand.
CTGACTAATTTCAGCCCCCACCATTCCTCAATTGACTGTCAAGAACACGATTAGTTTGGAAATCCCGTCAGGTTAAATGCTATTTACTGTTATACTTTATCGTGCCTACATTAACGAGTTGGAAACTTTACCAATGTCAATCAATCAAGCTGAAAGCTCCACAGTTGAAAGGGGGCTTCCGCGAAAGCCTCATTTTTTATATTTCCAAACAACATTTTTATTCTTCGCGTTTCACCTTCGAGGCCTTGATGTTGTAGAGTAGCCCAAGTTGTTAAATAAAAACGTCAGTTTCATTTTTAATGTCGTATTTTTTGTCGTTCCCCCAGGATAAACAGTAATTACCAAGACTGGTTATAAAACTTTTTTTGACACATTTTTTTTTTCATAACCGCTTCATTTTAAATAACTAATGAGGTAAAGAGCATCAAAGGTTTTTTCTGTTTAAAGTGGTGATTTAAATGGTTCAGGTGTTTTTAACATTTTGTGTACATAATAATTATAAGCAAACATAACGCAGCTGACAATGAAAGTCTTTGTATGCTGGTATGAAATTATAAAAGATATAAAGTACTAGTGATGAGCTAATTCGTTATTGTGACTGTGATTGTGTAATTGGTATTCAATTGTAACAACGTCTGATTGATAAATGAGATTCAATTGTTGGAGATTTAGTTTCTAGTGTACCAGTGATTTCTCAGCGAATTACAAATAATAAATTACTAATCATCATTATAATCGAACACAAATCTCCCAATTACAGTCACAATTACGGTTAAAATAACGGTTAAGCTCATCACTACAAAGCATTATATGCATATATTATTCTTCTGTTGAAATCAAATATCTTCTGCAGCCAGGATCTTAACCTTAGATTACGAATGCGAATGGTTAAATGATGTGTGTTTTCGATAATATTGTATGAAATAAAAGTATAGATACTTAACGAAGAAATTATATGTAAGGCGACCGAAGTATTCGAGATGTAAATCTACAGAAAAATTCTCAAAATAAGATAGATGGATAGAGTTACAAATTAAGATGTTATGGTTCAGATGAATGAAGATTAATAATAATTTTAAACAATAATAACCCGAATTAATATCTCGGGCATGCAATAAGATATCAGGAGAAATTCAAGACTTGCATTTTCTAATCCAGAGAGAGCGACTCTGGATGAATGACAACATAATGCCTGAAGAAACTAAAGCAATGGTTTGGTCAGTCTATTGTAGAGCTTTTCCAGGGTACACTAAACAAAATAATGATAGCTAACATCTGTTAAATGGATAGAACATAAGAAGAAGATGAATAAATACATAACAAATATCGGTTATATAAAAGAGCAATTTTACTTTCATTATACGTAACTGTACTAATTATTGAACTAAAGAATACACGGTTATATTTTACTGTCTTTAGCAACATAAATTGGTGGACTATATAATTACCAGGAGTAATCTAGAAACAAGCAATCGACTTAATGACGGTTAGGTCCTGCGAGCGGCTACAGTGGCTGTCTCGTGACCAAAAATGGCCGCCGCGTAGCCACGGCTAGTGTTTCGGTAAATCACATTTTCAATAATGAAAATATAATTTATTAACGAAATTAAGGAAGTAGTGAACCAAAACATAACTTAATTTAACGAATTAACATAAACAAATACCGAATAAAACATATTCAAATTTAATTTAATTTAAGAACGCATATAAAGATGTAGGTACATGTATGTAAATTAATACAATTTTAATATATCATTCTTCATTACGTACTTTGGCATTTCAATAAAATTCTTCGTAGCATTGCATATCATCGATTTCTAAAATCTGGCATTTTTCCTGAATGGAAGTTTCGTTCCATCTCTTCCTCTTGAATGATGCTTTTGAAATCCTATGGATTAAAAATTTTTCAATGAATATCATTACGATCGTATTCCATAATTTTGTATTATAAAAAATAAAATTAATTTTAAGATATAATTTAAAATGTTTTTACTAAATATCTTCAGATTGATTTAAGATTTGCATTAATATATTCTGTGGAGTTTTTTTGACCTCTATAACCACCGTTTCGCAGTTCATTGTAGGGACCATCATCAAAGCTTATTTTCATAAATGTTTATAATAAATATATTTATTAAATAAAGACTACTCCTAGAGAGCTACCAACGTACAATTTATCTAATATACTACAATTATCAAGAAAATACATAAAAACTTAGTCGTAATTTTAGTTAGGTAGGTAAATATAAAAATATTATCTTCAGTTCTATGCCAGATATTTCACCTAGCAGAATCAAAAGGTTCCCTAGAAAACACAGTTCTCCGGCATTCTTCATCAAAAAATGTTGTTTATTTTTGAAATTTGAAGTTCAATGTTAAAAGAATTAAATACACTATATAAAACATCAATATAAATAAAATTACGCTAATATATAATACTAGATCCAGGAATATACATTTTTAAAACAAATTAAATTAATCAATTTGAAAGAAAACCTATGTACAAAATTTATCGATAACGTATACGAACGCTATAGCAAAAATGGTAACGCGTTTCCCCGGATTTAAAGAGGTTCAGGTTTCAATCACGGTAGCTACAAGTTTTTTGATAAATAGTTTTTTTTGTAAATCTTTCCAGTTAATGATTTTAATTTCTATTAAAAATAAAATAAAACGATATGTTCTAAAATCGCATCTTCACAACTTAAATGTGTTTTTCTTAAAAATATTTTTATTTGTTGAAAAAATTGTAATTATTATTCACTCCCTGGCGCCTGAAAAAGCCGTGTGAAGCTAAAAACAATAATGTAAATTTATTTGAATAATTTTGTAATACTATTTCACTGTCATCCACTTAAGGGCGTACACAAATAAGTAATTTACACACAACACTAAAAATGTCCATGTGATGTTTTTATATCCGCTTAAATTTTTTTTCATCTGCAAAATAGCTTTCTGATTTTTATTTATCGTATATTTTCGATCGTAAAACACGCCGAAAGACCCTTGTTTGCGCCGCTCGCAAATCTTTTAAGCCAACATACAAATAGGTGGTGTAAAAACAAAAACAATATGAGAATACATCACTTAATCCTGCAAACAAAGCAAACTTGTCGGAGGTTTAATAAGTTCTAATTACACCTCAAATAGCTGTTTCGGCAAAAGTATTAAATTTTGACAAACAAATTTAAACCTGTTTACGCCATAAGTTCATCTCTCTCTTTGAAGTTAATGAAACGTAAGATTTTAACTCAATTTCTGAATAAGTGGTTCATTGGAAAAACAATTAAAATAAGTATTACTTTGATAACATGTTATTAATTAAATCAAAAAGGTATTTATTATTTCAATTCAAATTTATTTTTTGACATTTACTTCTTAATTAAGGAAAACATATTTTTGTTTGTACTTGCATTTTCAGAACGAAGTTAAATATAATCGAATATAAATTAAATTAGTTATCTAAAAATCTATCCTGGTAACAACTAAATATTTTTGCGAGAGATAGATTTTTTCTGTATATCTTTCTAGTTGATTAATTTAATTTAATTTTTGTTGCTTGCTTTATGTCACTGTCTTTCCATACTCTATCTAGATGATTAATAACTTTATCTGGTTGTATGCGTCTTGGAATTTCCTGTTCACTGTCATCAATGTTCGTCATCAGCGCTTAAATTGCTTCATGAATACATCATGCTATATGGGAAGCTTATTATGATGCACCAGCATAATCCACAAACAATATTTTTTATTTCAGCACAAATCTATACGGGTCGATTTTTTGGTTATGGTCACGGTTGTGTACCGATACACGTCAATGTGTACGTGAGGACTATCTAAGCGAGAACGAGACAAAGTTATATGCACTTGATGTCAGTTGACGCATGGTATCGGTTGTGTACACCGCGAGTAGTGCGTTGTTTTTTTATGCCGTACTTCAGTTAGATTTATTTTATTTTGGTAACGTTTTAGAATTCTAATTGATAAAAATGAGTGAGACTTATTCACAGCCAGGCTCGTGAAATTGTCTTAAATGTATACGAGTTTATGAAAAAGTATGCAGATAATATTTTTAATACTGTTTAATAAGTTTTTATTGATTTTGTTAAATGTTCTTGGTACAATACATTCTCTCGTTCTCTCATTTAACAAAAAGTGACGACGTTAAGAGAGAGACAAGTACACTATCATCTCCGAGAAAAAAAGAATCAAAAAAAAAGAGCCGAAATCTAACAAGATGACTTTTGTATAGCTGATATTCGTCATGTTATACATGACTACCACGTAACCGATAAAAAAATGCAGACTCTGAGAAATTTGCACCAGAAAATTATTGAAAGTAACATATGTTCTAATGAATCAGTCAGCACATTACGGAAGGTCATTCATAAATTAGAATTTCAGCGGGTACATTTTGAAAATAATCTCAAAATATTGATGGAAAAACATGACATCCGGTTGAAGCGTTCTACTTATCTAACGGCTGTAAGAGCATATAGATAGCAAAGAAGACATATTATTTATACTGATGAATTCTACATCAACAGTAGTCATACGAAGCGAAATGATTAGACAGACAAATTATCATAAAGTATTAAGAAACCTATTTGCAAAGATGATAGGCTGATAATTATACATGCTGGTGAATTTGATGGTTTTGTTCCCGACGCATTATTGGTGTACAAAGCTTTACAGAAGCGTAACGATTATCATAATAATAAGAATTTTATTAACTATAAAAAATGGGACGAAGAAAAGCTAGTACCAAACCTGAAACCTAGGTCTGTCTTTAGTACTTGACAACGCTGCATTTCATAATGAACAAAATAATTCTACTCAAACAAGTGCATCCAGAAAAGCAGTATTGCCGGATTGGCCGTTAAAAAATATTATTCCATTTGCGAGGCATATGCGAAAAGTCGATCTATATACAAATTAAATAAATACAGGATATAAAAGAGTTTAGAAAGAAACTAAATGGACACTTCAAAAACACATAATATTACAGAACACTTCAGAAGCACACAAATGGACAATGAATAGAATATGTAAGGTATTATATAAAATGATTGTAGTGTGACTCCCTCTCCAAGCACAAGAGCTGGTATCTTTTTTGGAGAGGTAAGCGAAAGAAAAACTATGTATTTAAAAAAATGTAAAATACATAATTCATGTTATAAAAAATTGTAAAAATGTCAAATAAAAAAAATATCACCTCATTAAGATGTACAAGAATATACATGAAACGTACCTTATTGATCAAATAGTACAAAGTCATGGGGACACTTCATCGTAGTCATCGTCCTTATAATCCGAACTTAAATCCAATCGACAACATACGAGTACATACAAAAACTACGTCAAACAAAAAATGTCACTTTCAAGCTAGATGATGCAAAAAAATGATTAAAAGATAAAATAGAGTAGCTTGGTACAACAAATGATTGGAAGAACGTATGTGAACGAACTAAATGGTTTGAAGAAACTTATTAGGAACATGAAAGTCAACTGAATAATAGACGTTTATTATATACACACAAACTTCCGAGAATTTATCGATTGGTCAAGCGACGATTTATAGGAAATATAATCATTAATATATATAGAATAAAATAAAATTTAACACATTGATAATAAATACAAATTAAATGTATTAATCAAAAAGATATATATATATATATATATATAATCAATTTTATCGAAAAATATTGTTGTTGCTATCGGGATTCGAACTTGGATCTCTTCCTATCCGGAAAACGTGCATTATCCGATTATGCTATACTAATATAGTGTATTAACGACAAATTTTCGAACCTATATGTTACACTTTTCAAATGAATACATCTATCGTTCCATTATTTGAAAGCCATCTACTTTGTTTTTACAATACATTTAATTTGTATTTAAAATATCATTGGTCAATGTTCTGAATAATTACAACTTCACAATAAGAATGTGTTCTCCTTAATAACATTACTGTTACTGTTAAAAGTTACTGAAATTTCTTGGTAGTTTTTAATAATTGTAGGAATCTTTGGTTCTAGGTGAAGTTTATGCACTGTTGTAAAATTTCATTGTCAAATCGAACGTCATGTACATGGGTTTAAGTTTTCATGTCTTTTTACCATTTTCAAACTGATCTCTGAGTTTATATCCAGATCTAAATTTCAACACGTGCGCATGGTACTGAGAAATGTCAATAAAATTTCTGAGATTTATCTCACCTTGTCTCATTCAGTGGCTTGAATCATTATAAATTATTCAGATTCATTTTAGAAACATTTTTTTTGTGCGGTTTTTCTATTTTGTATATTTATTTTGATTTATCGAAAAGTACTTAAACGACATAGCACCAAATTTTGATGTCACAATTATTCACATATCTTTATGAAAAAATCTGGCTGCAGGATTATTTATTTCATTTCCAAAATCCACCCACTTTGTGATGAAGGCTTTGACGTGAACCTTTGATTAAATACTTTCACAATGAGAACAGCCTGATGGGAGAGGATCCTTTTTAATTTTGTTTAATCTCAAACGAAATAACGGAGGCGCGTATTTTGAATAACGTAAAATTAAATAAAATGACATAGGTATAAAATATTCGGTGACATGACAAAAATTATGCTCAATTGTCAACAAAGGGATGTTTTATACCTGAGAATATTTTAAATAATATATTAATTGATGTTTGCATAAATATTTGAATCGTAAGTTAAAATTTTTAATACCAATTTGGTATGCTTAGTTTATTTTATAAGCAAATGCTATACAAGCGATCTTGAAACGATGGAATTTTATAAACCGTTTGTATAAATTTTGTTTCCGAGGTAAGTTTGTAGAACTGCATAAGCGCATATGTGAAAATAAAATACGAATACCATAAATACATCAATCTCGATTCGTAACGCTCTTAAATTGAACAAGTTGAATAAAAAAACAAGTGTATTATTGTCACATTAACACTTTAAAATAACAATAATAAAAAAACAAGTGTATTATTGTCACTTAAACATTTTAAAATTATACGATAAGACACATGTCAATAATTTAAAGGTGTAATCATCGGCGTGGCGCCATTAAACCCGTAGGATAGATTTCAGGAAAATATGACGTCTTAGAAAACGTCTCAAGCGGCGGTCTGCCGCCATGTCGGTTCTTGCAAAAATGAAAGTATATATTGTTATTAATATGAATTAAAACAGAGCATTCTGCATGCGGCAGTCATTCTCGATTTCGCGGCTGTAGTATGCTTATATTGAACATCTTTTCAGTTTCATTTCTTTCCACCTCATTATCATTATCGCCGGTCGAGAGAAACTAGATCGGCGAACCACCCTTGTCTGCATTCTGTTTCCTCTACGGAACACGAAGTTTTAAGTAACGTTTCAGTTATCTTTATCAGGGCTGTCACATTAAATTATTTCTTCAATATTTGCAGAATTACTTTATGGCTTAATTTTATATTAATAATTAAACCAAATATTTTGTTTACACCACTATTTATTGCTTAATTATATATTTCGATACCTATGGAATCATCTTCAAGAAAAAATGTACACTAAAATTGATATTAGAATTAAGGAACATTTGAGATGTCTAAATAACAACAACTATTCAGAATTTTCCAATCACCTTTTGGAACCAAACCATTATTTTGATATTAACAAGGGTTTGGAAATTATACATACAAATACTAGGGGTTTACATTTAGATAAATTTGAAATTTTAGAAATAAGAAAATGTATTAATAGCGAGCTTAATTATAAATAACCAAATCCTATTTGCAAATAGTCACCTTTTAAATTTGTTTTCATGTTAGTTTTTACTTATTCACCACTTTGTATATTTTTATTATTATCTATGCTTAATTTTAATTTCAATACATATTGTTTCCTGAAGATGATACAATAGGTATTGAAACATATTGAATCAATCAATAAATAATGGTGTAAACAAATTTTTTGTTTAATTATTAATATTAAATTATGATTAAAGATACTACAATATGCATTAATTTTATTTTTTTAGCAAGTTCATTCAAAATATCCTCCTCCCCCAAACAAAATCAATGTATTTTTGAATATAAGCCTTTATAATCATCATCGTATACTCTGCCATGCCAATCAGAAAGTTGGGAGAAATTGGCTATGACAAAATCAACGAATGAGGAGCAAGTTCCGGCCCTCTAGCGATAAACGCAAAACGCATCACTTTGGACTGGGGGTTTGAGGTGTCGTGAGTGCGGGCGGGCCTCGCCAGCGCGCATGGAGAAAAATGGAGTTAAGCAGCTTAGACTGCACGTGGTAATTCGAGAGGGCATGGTCCCCGACTACCTCACGTAAAGGAACCAACGTCGAGATGGCTCCAACGAGATTTACCCGTGGCGTAGCGGGACAAGACATCACCCGGCCGGCATCGGCAAGATGGCGTGGATTCATCGGCAGTGAATGGTTCAGAGTTCTGGGCTCTGCGTGGGATAGCTGCACCATGGCTGCCATCACTACCCCTGTATTTCATCATAAATAAGTAACTGTGACCCTGGCGTGTGACGCCGGGTCAGTCGATGTCGTCGAGAGTTTCCAGCTGAATGTATTCATTCACATAACGATTTCTTGCAATTTGTGTAATAATTATTATGTTGTAAATTTAGTGTTTACAGTATTCTCCTGATCAACAGGACAGATACACATTTCACATAATACACACACCCACGGTGCAAGTCTTGGCGGGCCACCCACCAGTGCAAAATAATTAATAAATCAATTGCTATATTTATTAAAATACTGGAATTAATTTAAGTGGTTCCTACAAAACTTACTCGAAAATACTTAGTATAATCGAGATACGAATTATGAATGACAGTGTGAGTGTATCTTGACTTCAGATCAGAAGGTTTGAAGATGATGTGATTTTTGTATGGGTTTTGGATACGCCAATATTCACCTAAATACCCTCGTGTTCTTTTGTATCGCGGAGTGTACCATGGCTCGTATTTTTGTTAAAATATATGAGGAAACTATTTACAAATGGACCGAATTTACTAAAATTAGAGATTGTGAGAATGGTTGGAGGCGACTAGATTAGAGCTGTTGCTCGGGAGACGTCGATTGGTAGAGTGGTCGTGTTATAGTATTTATTATTACTAGTGATGGTAATTTAAACCGTTATTTTTCCTGTTATTGTTAATGTGATTTTGTTCGATGATTGATAACTAATTAACGTAATTCTTCGAGAAAAGTAAGTTTTCGTAAGATTCGTAAACCACATTTTGCGAATCGGCCGCGACACATATTATTGACACCTTTTCGCATCCAAATTCACACCCATCCTTTTTCCTTAATGCTTGTCTTCAGTGTGAATTATTAAATTAATTAATATAATTAAAGTAACCTTGACGTGAGTAGACGTCAACTAGATCAGAATTTGTTCGATCTCGACATGGCGAGAGCATTAGTGGTGTGGATTTATTCAGCTCCAGTGCACCAGCACTGTATTACTGTGTATATGTGATCTTATGTTTTGATGATCACGTAGAGTTTGTTATTTGTGTACCACGGTAGATCCTATCGGCACAGGATTTACGTTTTCTTTACAGTTACCAATCATCGTTAAATCTCAATTACCAATCAACGATACAATCAAATCACAGTCGCGTAACGGTTTACCATCACTAATTATGCCCTCAGTAGCCTACGTCTTTATGACTGGAGAGAATTACGTAGCATACCAACCTGCGTTGCATTGCAATACCACCTTGCTGGGTGTGTTCAGTTTCGCTATGCTATGGGGTCTCTGGATGGCGAGAGTGAAGATGGTACCCCTTCATAGGGGCATCCATTTTTCCAACATTTCAAGTTAGCGGTTGTTGCTTTTTTGGTTTAAGTCCCATCACCACTTCAGCATTGTTTTTCGGCGTACATCTGCTACTATGATCCTACAGCAAATGTCTTAATTTCTTAGCCACGATATTCCGGGCGTGATTCTTTCCAGAGCTCGTTAAGTCACCTTAAAAGAAAATAAATAAAATCTTAAATTCGTTGATAAATGCTGTGTTTCATTTCGGCGATCATTTGTTTTCATCCCTTATCGTTCCGACATTTTAAAAACAGACAATGCAACCCTGTCACCGGCAGCCTGTGATAAATGCCCTCCGAATGTTTATTAGCGGCGATTTGTTAATAAATATTATCCACGGAAAATGTATCCTTTCATTTTTCAAACGAATCTGCGAAATCAGCCATGGGTAAAGCAGATAAGGGTTGCGTAGGGAAAATGGAAAATGGTTTTCCATTTTAAATATTTCCAGGGAAAACTAATAGATTGTCATCGCTTCGGATCGTTTTTCATGGAGGCAGGGCGCGAATTACTTATTTACGAAATAAATTCCTAATTTTATTTACCGAGACTAAATTTTATTTATTTTATGATCATCTAGAATGACGTACATCGAGGGTAAAATAATGTTCTCCTTACTATGTAGCTTAACCATTTAGATTACTGAACGAGTATTAACGTTATGATAGACGTTAGATTGGTAGTATATATATATAACTAACGATATATAACACTACATAATTCTCACATAAATAAATTTAATCATTTTATTTATACTTAATATATGTACCTCAAGAGTGAAGGTCTACGGAGTTTTGGAAATTTACGTATACATAGTTGAATAATTATTTTCAACAATGTTTTTGCATTTTATTTGGATATAAAATTGAACCAGCCGAGCTGTATCGATATTTATCGCAGCTCTTAGTTTATCTCACGCATTGTGGACATACACTATGAACAAATCAAATGAATGTATTAAGAATTTATTTATTTAGAATCACTTTTCATGAGTTTATAAGATTCCTACTATTACTTTTATGACTGTGACTATTACTTATGATTGATGATCGTAATTTCCATGAACTTCCATCCTCTTGACTATGCTCCTACACTTTTCTTAGCTTCTTGCAGATCTTAAGGCTGTCATCAGAGAAGTACCTTTTGAGAAGTGAGAAAAGCCTTTTTCACTCGGTCAGTCCAATGGGTGGGGAATTTTCCTCTTCCTTTTCGTCTTTCGAAGTGCTCACCACAACAAATTTCTCCAAGCTAGCTTCTCTTATTGCAAAATGCCCAAAAAATTAAAGTATTTGTCTCAGGCAAACGGTTAAACTAGACTAAAACTAGTCTTAAATCTCTTATAATTAACTATTATTAATAAGGCAAGTTCTATATTAAATAATATATGCATCTAAAAATTGTTGAGATTAATCTCATAATTGTAATATAATAGTTCGTTTATAGATCGGATGTAAGTGATATTGCACACATCCTTAGTCAAATTGAGGTTATTATAATTTTTTAATGATATCTTATTATTTTATAAAAATCAAGTTTAGTGCTTGCTTTAATATGAACGTAATAAGTCTACAATATAATTCATTCGATATTCTATGATTCTTGACAGATGTGAGATCAAATAAATCCAATCTTATTTGTAAATTATTTTTTAGTATTATTTCTTAACTTTATCGAAAAAAAATTCGAAACCTTGCGAGATCTGCGGATGCAGGAAATAGTATGCACAGTTCTTTATTATTATAAATCGGAATGGTTTTAAGTAGTGATAAATGCCGGTCACAATTTAGTCACCTATAAAGCTTAATAGTAATAATAATTTGATAATCTTGTTTGCTTCGTGTGAAGTGAAAAATATAATTTATACAAGGTGTCCGAAAAGTCGTTTTCAAATAAAAATTCCGTAAAAAATATATTAGACGAGTATAACAAAAAAATGTTTATTTTGCATTTAAGTAATAAGTAATTATGTTTTGTGATCCGTTTTTTCGCTGGCACTCTTCTAAACGGGAGGCAAAATTTCTGAGAACTGCTCGGCACGTATTCTCCGTGATTGCTGTCATTTCTTCTCAGATATTTTCTTTTAATTGATCCAGAGAGGGGGAATTGTCACTGTACACTTTTAATTTAAGATAGCTCCATAGGAAAAATTTCATTGATGTCAAGTCGGGACTATGTGGAGGCCAGTTTATGTCACCTCATAGAGATTTTTCAGGGAAAATTTCTCGAACAACTAGTAAGAACACGCTCTATAGCGACTGAATTTCTAAGAATACGGCTAGCAATCACAAACTCTCCACCCCTCTCACGCTGGTTACGTTGGTGTAGAGAATGAAACAAAATGAAAAAGACTTTTAGGACAGACTGTACTTTTTTTGGATTAATTACTTTTCACAGCGTCATGTAGTCATTTCACTATCGATGTGAAGCCAAATATAATATTTAAAACCGTTTTATTAAGTAATTCCAACATAAATACCTAAAGTGATATAAAAAAATATTAATTGGCTTATATAAATCAAAAAATTGCAAACTACTTGATGTAACCTATTTGATATTTTAGATTTCTAGGCAGTATGATATGTATATAAGGCAAATTTAAAGAACAAATACACACTGCTTCTGTTTTATTACGTACATTACATAATACATGTAATTTATATTCGGGCTAGAAATAAAAAAATCTTAAGACAAGGCCATCACTGGCTTTGTCTCTCTCTAAATGTTGTCATAAACACGTGTTTATAGTTCTATACACGTATATAGTATATAGTTCCTTCTGTCTGTTTAATACTTGTTCATTGAACAGCATGGTCAGCGAAACCTTGTTCCACCATGCGGCACCAGGCTGTAACCATAATACATACAATGCGAAGTGATAATCCTGTGATTTAATATTTGCTGAATATTTAGCGTCTGTTTAGTTGTTTTTCTTTGATGATTGGTAATTTTAAATTAATATTAGTATAAATGCATTAAATTACTTCAAACTAAAAAGGGAATGAGTGTTTCAATTATTTAAATATATTATATTTTCATAAGGAGAACACATTTTTATTGTGAAGTTGTAATTATTCAGAACATAGGACTGTGATATTTTAAACATGAATTAAATATATTAATTAAAAATATATACACATAAAATTAATTTTATCGAAAAATATTGTGGTTGCGCTACCGAGATTCGAACCTGGATCTCTTTTCTAACCGGGGAAGATTCATTATCCAACTATGCTACAGCGACAATATTTTGGAGTCTGCTACCAGATTACTCAAAGGTATTTGAGATTCTGAAAAAATAAAGTAGATGGCTCTTTCAAATAGTGGAACGGTTAAATGTATTAATATCAAAAAGGTAACATATAAGATTAAAAATTGTCGCTAAAAATATTGTCGCTGTAGCATAGTTGGCTAATGCACCTTGCCGGTTAGGAAAGATATCCAGGTTCGAATCCCGGTGGCGCAACAATAATATTTTTTGGTAAAATTTATTTTATATGTATATCTTTCTAATTAATATATTTAATTCATATTTTATTATATTTTCTATGAAATAAAAAATCATAATTACATTCACCATATAAATATAATATATTATAAATAAAATTCACAATACTTTTTTGTCTTTACATAATATACATAATTTATTTATAATTATTATATACGCCATATTCATGCATTAACATAATTTGTAAAATAACAGAAAATTACAACAGAAGTCCAATACATAAAGAAAAAATTACATAGTATACACATATGTACTATAATACTATAAATTTCATATATTGCACTATAAATATCTTCATATATGCTATAAATATATTATGTTTAAACCTTTTAAGTACAATATTTTATTTAAATATAGTACAGCAACATTACAGTTATCCAATTATTAAATTTCTGATATTATAAGTGCATTTTTTTTTTTCTATTTGAAAAATACCTTATGAAAAAGTTGTCTGATTTAATATACACCAAAACATATAATATTTGATCTACATTAAAAAAGTTTTCTTAAAGTATTGAATTTTTTGGCAGTTTATGAATAAAGTGTGATAAAATAACTTATTTGTTTAAATATAAAAATGCCAAATGTCTCAAATTAAGGTCAATTATTGTTTATGTAACAAAAAATAATTGTGTTGAATGGAAAAACATGAGGAAAATGCCTATCATTATTTTCCTCAAATTTTTCAATTTATTGGAATATCTTATAAATATGTTCAATTACCAATATAGATACAGTTTATCAAGGATGAAGGAAAGTGGTGAACAATGCAATCAGGTTACAATTAAGAAACTAGTAGAAGAATTATAGTGGCGAAAACCGAATTGCTCACGGTTCATTTGTCACAAACATCTGTCACATACATCTAACCAAGTTGTTCGACTTTATCGTATGGCTGTATGGCCTGACATGTATTTTGAGAGCTTGCAAAAGATTAAAAATATACGCTTTTGAAATGTGACGCTGGAGACGAATACTGAAGATTTTGTGGACAGCAAGGCTAAATTTGAAAGTATTTAACATTCAGAGCCGATTTCTATGATATTCACAAAACACCCTCCAGTTCTTTAGAAAAGATAGCAACCGATAACGAAAGAGAGAGGACTATACCCTACTCGTTAGTCAGGAGGTTCTCAGGTCAAGAAAGCTGCTTGTCGTATGAACGTCAGGATATATCATATAGGTTACTATCTTTAGAGATGACGAGAAAAAATGATTTGCAAAAAAACGTGGCTGCATGATAGGGCCAACATAATATTGTGTACCGAAAATGTTAACATTTTTATACATTGAGTCTATTATGTATATTTTGATTTATTAATATATCTCTTAATAAATATCTTCACTTTAAAAATATTAAAATAATTAAAAGCTAATTCCGTTTATTGAATTTTGACAACGTTTTTTTTTTTGTATTACTATTTACTGTTCATAAAAAATGCTATTTATATGCTAGTTAATTTTAAAATTACTTAATTCATTTTAGATCTTATTTAAAGTACACAGTTTCTATAAAAAAATTCGAGAATACTCATTTTTTAGTTTCCTCCTCTTTACAGTGTTTTCAGATTCTCGTCTCCATAAAAACTCAAAAATTAATTATCTCTTTCCTCTATAATCTCCGTTAATTCAACTGAAAGAAAAAAAAAATCTATTACTTTCAGTTATAATCTTTTCATGTTAATTTTATAAAAATCACCTTCCCAATATTGATTTTATATCAGGATCTATTGAAATATTTTTGAAATATAATTATTAAAATCATTTTTCCCATTAGGTCTACGTACTTTATCAGGGAATTATTCTGTTTATTAAAAATTCTTACTTAATTCTACTTATATAACATAATAAATAAACTTCCCTCCAGGCATCTTTGTCATGAGCTGTAATTCTTTAGTAGAAGATTCACATTGTAGACTTTGTGTTTTTTTTTTTATAAATAATAAATAATTATACATATAATTAAAAGTATTTATGGAAGATTATCGGTACACAATGGAGTCCTGGTACCGACGCCGAAGTGAGGCCTAGAGTTGGCAGAAGAGGAACGAAAGTACACTAAGTGCAGTAGAAATGAGATCACTTAGGCGTGTACGTGGAAAATGCATTTATGAGAGAGTGAAGAAATAAGGAAATAATGTAAAACTGATCTTAGTATAGTAAGCAAGATTAGGAAAGGATCACTTAGGTGGTTTGGTCAAATGGAGTGAATGAATGAGGAGATAATGGTAATAAAGATATATGATGCAAGTGTTGATGGCATCAGAAATAGAGGATATCTGCGAAAGACTTGGCACGACCAGGTAAACCAGATACTGGAAGATAGTATTTTTAGAAGCCACAATAACCGGTGAGCTTGTATGAGAAGATGTATGAATGTGGATGAGGCGAGAAATTACGAATACATTTCAAACATCTCACTGAGCAGTACGTTTCGCCTAAACTGACATACACGTGTACGACTTTACCAATAAGCTGTCATGTTTGTAAGTTTCGTATTATTCAGGCTTTTATCTAGTGTGGTTTGATCATGTCACAAGTGTGGTTTGATCGTATCACATCACCATTTCAATTTTGAACCACCCCGATTGCAGTGACAAATAATAATCTTACATTTTTAAGTGTCAAAATAGAGTAATATTAATTTAATAACGTATTTCAAAGGAAATTAGCCTACTATTCCAATGTAATGAATCATTTTTCTTTCCAATTCGCTTACAAAGAAAGCGTTAGACGTAAAACTGGACTATTTATATATGATATATACACGATTAATCTCAAACTTATGTTACTGAAAAAAAATTCGCTAAAAAAGCCAAAAATGACGCAAGCCTCGAGGGAAGAATGAAAATACCGCCGATGGAACAGGAAGCACAATTGACAGTCGTTCCTATAATCAATCAATCTTATAATATGATTCAGTTTGCACAATCTGCGTGGTAGGGTGTGTATTTGTGTGACGGAGCGGCGGAGGTTTTGAACGATTTCTAAGGACTCAAGAATGAAAAAGGATGTTTTTTCTACATTCTGTATGATTAGATTTTGATTCTATCGACTTTTTGAATACGAATATTTTATTAACCCAAGAAAAATTCTTTGGTGTTGACAAATATTTTTTCAATCAAATTATATCTCGCGTTGAAAAAATATCGCAAAGTTACGTTTTTCTCAATTTGGAAAAATTTCGGGGTATTTTTTTGACTTATAAATAAATGCAGCTTTATTATTGAAATTGAATATTTTATTTAAAAAAAAATTGTAATCAAGTTAATCAATTATATTATCATCATTATTCACAGTTTCTCTCTAGTTGTGAATCTCTGAGGTTTTAACATTTTTGAAGACATTGTTGTTCCAATTTAGAATAGGTCTTTTCAAGTTTCTGCATTCTGTCGATCCGGTTTACAGAACTTCGATGTCTACTGTTCGATCATTCTATCTACATGGCTCAACAACCAAATTTTTACAATTTTTATAAACATCGGGACAATATAACGTATTACAGAGCTCACTATGAATTGATGGTATATATGTACTATTATAATGGATAATATTACGTGTTTTTATTTAGATAGCAATTCCTTTACATAATATAAAATTAATATCTACCTCGAAATTTTGTAAGCTTTATTAGAAAAAAGAATTGACAAAGTCATGCATTTCATCATCGACTTTCATCATTTCGGAAAGTTTTCCCATGCAATGCCTTTAGTGATCAACTGGAGAAAGGTCCGGGGAGTATGGAGGGTGTGGTAAACTAGTTTTTTTTCGTATATAACGATGATAATAAAACGAATATTGCATCGTAACTGACGATCACACAATTATTTGCTGTTGGTAATGTAAGTAAATATCATAAAGAGATACAAATTTTTAGAATAAATAAAAAAGTCTATATAATTAACTAACTTACATTTCGCCGTTTCCCCGGGGTAGGAAAAGAGGATAGAGCGCCACACTCTTATGTCCTGAAGTACAATTTTCACCTCATCCATATTCATACATCTTCTCATACAACCTCGTCGATTATCATGTATTCTAACAGAAGCATCATCCAGTAGTTAGTTTTCTTGGTGGTGCCAAGTTTTCTGCAGACATCCTCTATTTCTGATGCCATCAACACTTGCACCATATATCTTTCTTACCATTCTCTCCTTATTGTGAGAACTGTCACTCTGTACATTTATGTGTGTGTCATAAAAGTGAGTAGATGAGTGGTGGGGGACGAACCTTATAAGAGGCCATTTCTGGGGGGAACGGCTCTCTTCCATCACAGCTTCTCCTGAATTACTAGTCTATCTATGGAGTGTGTAATTACTATTGACCCTAAATAGGTTTTTGTAATAAACCTAATATAGTTACCTGAATATACTGAGTTTCAGTTACAAGGAATCGGGACCCAAGAAATTAATTATTAATCAGAAGACAGAACACCAAAGTACTCTGGTGAGTCATCACACTTATTTATCCGTTCCAAGTGACCAAAATAAGCAAATAATTATATTTTTAAGACTACTTGAACGTATTGTCGGTTTTTTTCTTGTGTTTTTGGATATTCTCAATCCGATTTTACTTATATCCACTCATTTTCACAAAAAAAATTTTTTTTTAAAAGTATATTGGAAAATAGTTAATAAAATATATATAACAAATACTGTACAGTCATTTTGGATAACATTGGTATTCAATATAACATTGGACAAAACACTAGTAAGTGCATTATTATTTTATCTGTTGTCTTGTGATAGGGAGCATTCTTGAAATTGGTGTCAATAACAAACCCTACTTAGCCCGTTATAATATGATTTCAGTATACCTTAGAAGCATGTAAACATGATCCAACAGGTATTTACGCATTTTACGTGTATTCTACAATATAAAATTGGTAAGTTTTGAAAAAATATTAAAAAATGTCGCCAAATTCACGAAGTATAAAGCAATACACTCAGTTTATTCCTAGAAAATAATGTACTGTTCAATATCCTTTGTATTCTTTGTAAAGTATTTCTTTTGCTCTATGTATTGTATTGCAGTGAAGCTCCATAGAGAATTTACCATCGAGGTACAGTGAAATTCGATTTTTTTTTTGTATACTTGTTTGGTGTCGCCCTTTTATCAATATTTTAATCAGTGTTGGACTAGAAATGTAATATAAAATTTCTCTTCACTTCGTTTTACTAAAAATTAATTCCAAATATTTTTTAATTTAAAAATTCTAACAGTCTCTTTATATAAGTATATAAAAACTGAGGATAGTAGCTGCGATACAGAAATCAAACGAGGTCAAGGTATGACAAAAACTTCATCTTTGATGATTACAACAATAAAAAATGACTACACTACTATATTTCATTAAATAAGAAAGTAAAATAGAGCCTTGAGATTAACAAAGAAAAAAATAAGGCTAATGATCATTTATCGACATAACCAGCATTCACAAACAGGTGCTCTTCCAAAATTGAAATTCTCAAAGATTTTAATCAACTCGGGGCCATATTACTGACGATGGTTGTCGCGTGCCAAAAATCAAACAACGTATAGGTATAGTGAAAAGTTATATGTCCGGAAAATTGCCTGACTTCGATGGTCAGGCTTGTTCAGTCTTTAGTGCACTCTATGTTTTTGTATAGTGTGGAATCATAGACCTTGAAGGCAAGGAAGAGAAGATGTTCAGATATGGTGCTGGAGACATAGCATAGACGGCGAGACGCACGAATGTCTCCATTATGCAGGTGCTGAACATCAACGACAATCAACGACAGACTTTCAACCAATTGCCTGAGACGAATCCTTTATTTTTTTGGCCATCTTGTGAGAAGGGATTATAGCTTGTAAAAACTTGTTGTGGTGAATTATGTCGAAGGGCGAAGAGGAAAGACCAAGTGGATGCCGAGAAAAGTGGAGGAGCATAATCAAGAGGGTGGGAGTTCATGAAAATCATGGTACACTAAAAAACCCACGAATATAAACATTTTGAGTTTGTCCAATCTCCCCTAGCTCACCTTAAATCCATACATCTTGACTCATAGTTGATCTATCAGCTGTTTATAAACTTTGCTTTTTATCCAAATATGAATTATATATCACATAGGAATCCAGACAAGAAGAGCTTGACCACTTGAGCCACGTTGTGTTAATTCTTCGCTCTACAAGTTCTGCTGTAGTGTTTACCGATATTAGAGACCCAGGTATTTTAATGAATTGATTCGATCGGGTGCACTCTGTAATACGAATAGTTTATGGGATTAAGCATGTCTATTGTTAAAATTAAGCGTTATGGACTTGCATTAATTTCTAATAGTTTGTGGAGAATTTTCCATATCGGTGAACTCGTGGATTTTATCTGAAAATGGTGTATTAGTACGAACACTAATTTATTTCAGCACACCATTCAAAATAGTACGCTGAAATAAATTGAAACGTGCACCCTTCCACGTACTGTGCTTATGCGTCCGCTGCGCAAGGGACGAATTTTCCTCCCTTTCTTTTCTCTTTCTTCTTTTTTAGATAGTTGCATCAGCCCTCTTCTGTTCGCATATTTCCCCGGCGCATTGTACTTTTTGATGCCATTGTCCTCGATCATGAGCCGTGGTTTTCTAGTGTCTACAACATCTCAGATTTGCCTTCAGGGTATCTAAGAATCTTCTTTATATGGACAAAATGTCATATGATGTATACCTATCTCTTGAATCTATATTACGTGTTTAAAATTAAAATAACGAACGGATATGTTTGAATTTCTTTTCTGAGAATTTAACATTCTTTAAAATGTATTGGTAGCAAAAAGGTATCACTTAGTTTTAAATATTATTTGAAAAACTAATTTCATAAGTGTTTTTTATTGAAGCGTTCGGTGTTTAGATTTCGACCTCTGTGTGATTTCAACTCAATCTCTTTGCCGAAAAAATGAAGCACTTTATTTGTCTGACGCGTGCGCGACAATACTTCGTGATTACATTTTTATACCGAGAAATAAATATTGACAGACAGGGCGCGACAAAACACATTGACATCGTGTCACATTTTGTTTTTATTCGGTCGTTTCCCGGTTTTACGGGAAATATTAAAGTTCCTCCTCTTGTTTATTGGTTTTCTCCTCTGTTATTACTTTCTGCAGTGTATCTTATTTTTTTTAGCTGAAAGAATTTCATCATTCAAAATTTTACGTAAAGGACTCGACGTTGTTTAATAACAGAGTGATGGCTAACTGACGTGAGCGTCACGGGTTTGGTTCTATGGGAATTTAAAATAAATAATATTTTTACAGATATGTTTTTTTGTAATTAGCGATATGTACACAAAATACGCGTCACATAAATATTTTTACCATTTTCAAACAAATCTAAACGCTTGTACTATGAAAATATTACTGACTTGCTGATCTCCTGGTGTAAGAATCGAACAGTTGATTACTGAATCACTAGGTGATTGTCTTAACCAACAAGCACATCAATTTTAAACATTGCTTGATGGTTTTAAATTTTAATATTTCATATAATACCTAGGTAATATAACTTTTTATATAACCACTTGAGTTTGATTATTAATTAGTAACTATTTTTCGGATACTGATTATTCTTGATTTGTACATATATATATTTTATTATTATATAGAAATTTTTATAATTTTATATAATATATGAGTTACATGGATCTGTTACAAAACTAAAGTTACGTAATTTTTGTGAATCGCTTACCTCTCCAAAAAAGAGACTAGCTCTTGTGTAATAATTTATATAGAGTTAGAAGTTATACATTATACATAATCTATAATATTATTTATAATCTAATTCTATGATTCTAAAATGTTAATTTAATGTATTTTTAAGTTCTATTATATCCTTTAACTCTTTAATTTCTCTAGAGAGGCTATTAAAGTTTTTTATCCCTAAATATATAAAATTTTGCTGATAGTGTTTGGTGTTATTGTACATTTAGTAATTTTAAAATTATTTTTAATCTTAACGATGTACTTGTTTTAAGTTTTACAGTAACATTTTTTAATTGAGATTTTTTTGTAAACGTTTTCTGTTTTAGGAACTGTGAATTATACAAAAAAGTGTTTGTGTTGAAAAAGTTCATCTTTTTTTAAACATAACTTTAATAATTGTTCTCTGTATTGTTTTCACTGAGTTCATTATGTTACTGTATGCTCCTTCCCACCCAATAATTCCGTACTGGAGTAGTGAATGAACAAAAGCAAAATATACATTTTTTAAGTTATTTATAATTAATATGTAATGTTCATGTTCCTAGTATCTGTTGGTAAAAAATATATTCATTAGTGTCAAGTGTTACGAGGGTTGTGGACTGAAAGAACAGACGTTCTCCCGAAACTCCTTGGTTTTAGACAATTATAATAATAATTACACTCGTCTAGCGATCTAGTAATATGATACGTATTCGGTATACGCATGTGTTTTTAAAAATATCCAATTATATAATCGAAAGACTCATTTGTCGTCAGGCGGCGTCACACGACAGGATGGCACTCGGAGTCACCCTTTGCATATGAAGCGTTGCACCGCCGCTAGTTCCATTTAACTTGCGAATTTAAATCATTTTTATTAATTTGTCCGTTAGGTATTTTTTTGCGTTAATTAGTTAAATTGTACACCACCTTTCTTTTTTACTATAATTTATCATATAAAACTGTATTTTTTTTAAATACTTGCCGTAGCCACGCAACGGTCACTACAGTTGATCTCGCGACCTAGCAACAAGAAGTATGTAACAGAAAATTGCTTTTCTGCTAGTTTATACTTAATCTTCATTTTTTAGTGATTGTTCTCTTAATCATGTTAGCAATAATTTTTTACTTGCTGCAGTCTGCACTCGGACCGTAGACTTCCTGATTTATTGCCTCGATTTCTGTAGCTAAGATTTTCTTCTTCTAGGGCCTCTTCTGCTAGCAATTTAATTTTGAATTATCGTGATAATTTTCATAATTGTATATTTCATTATAATAGACCTAATGCGCAATATATTTGTATTTACAGTAGAATAGTGTTGGAGGGCTACGTGATGGGTTTGTCAAGTGGTGATCAAAGCATGTAGAGTAACTGAGTACTAGTTACAAAGTCAGCAACCTCTATATTTTTTTGATTTGCAGAAAAACTGATAGGATCTTTAAAGGCAATGTATTTTTTAATACATATTTATAATTTTATTTAAAGTACATAATAAATACCACACTTTCTTTTAAAAGCAAAGTAGTTTCCATACCGGCGGCCATATAAATTTCAAAGTACCAAAGACTGCTATCGGTTGAATTTTCATCAAAAAGAGTTACGTTTAACAGTACATAAATTAACACAACGTATAAAAACAATATGGGAAGACAACAACATTCAAAATGCAAGTTGCTGACTTTGCAATTACTAAGTACTCTCAATTGTAATCAATTAGACAACAGGAGTTTTATTTTCATATTTTTGTATGTGGTGCAATCGCACCTTAAGTGCTAAAAACATAGGAATAAGAAAAAAGGACTCATCGAATTCTACTTCTTCTGGGTCACTCAATCACCTCCGAATACAGTGGACTATGTAAGTGTGATTCAATCCATTTTGTTCTCGTCCACTGTCCCTCTTTTGGGAGTGTTTTTGATGAATGGATCCCTGAGAGTCTGCCTTGAACTACTGCATCTTAATTTTCTATATCTGTGTAAAACAATGTTCAATGAATTTATATTATATGATTTTTTATGAATAAAGACAGCACTTAAGAGACGCTGGAGGGCTTAAATTTTAAATCTCAATTGCTAATTAACACATTGAATTTCTCTTCTTTTTCATTTTGTAATTTAATTAAAGTCGTGTATTTTTATTAGCTTTGATGAGTGGGATTGACAAGGAAACCTTAGCTTCTAAACCGGTTCCGGAAAAGGATTGTCCAACTGTCCTTTGTAAAAAAAAGTGGACTGTATATAAAATTATCACTATTTTGCCAAACGTCAATACATTGGCTCACCATTCCGATTCAAGGTCGCTGATGGACTGACCTCTAGCTAATGGCGGGGAAGGGAAGGAGAGCTGAGAGGCACTTAATATTAGTTCGTTCAAGGTATACTTTATAAGTATAAGTTCCAAAAAGTACGTCTCAATGAAATGTTATTTTTCTGAATAATTAACAAAGTATCCAGGCCAGGCCAAGAATGTGAAATGAGCACCGTCAAGCTGTCACCAGTCCAGGGGCCAGGTTTCTCCTGGATACGGCCCTGGCCCCACGTCGCTACGTCATCGCATCGTGAAAATATTCCACGAGAGGAAAATATAATAATTCATACATCCCACCAAGCTCCCCCCGGTTGATTTATGCCTTCATCATTATGACTTATTGGCCGCGCAAATGGGATTATTTCTTCCATTTTATTTACGTAACTAAAATAAATAGTCATCGCCTTAATAAATACAACAAATACTTAATTGGATTCTCCGTCATTTGTTGGGAAGGGAATCCAGGCAATCAATTCAGAGTCGGCGCAGGGCTCGGAGAAAATGATAAACCGCAAATATATTATGACCCTCACACGGTGCAGATGGTGTACAATCGTTCAAAGTTATGTAACAAGGAAATTTTATTAAAAAAACTAGCTAAATCATATTTTTCATCATATTTTCCATCTCGACCGTTTCGAAGGTTATTCACGTAAATTCAGAATTAAATTTATACTACGCCTTCAGGGACATACACTATATTCAATGAAAAAACCTTTCCGTAATAATAATTTCTGCGAAATAAATCTAAATGAGAAATTCATTTGATGTATTAAGTACATTGTAACTTACATTCATTATTTCAATTATTATGTACTTAATATCATTTAAAAATAAAAGGCCAATACCCGCGCATGCGTGGTCAGTGGTCGTTGTCAGCGACCGATCAGCCGACGCGCGGAGCGCTAACGGGCACTCGCCATAAGGCGAGCGGAACGGCTGCCCGGGTGTTTTACGTGAAGCTCACTTTTGTAGACTTTTGTATCATTTCATTCAGGTAGCTGATTCATTTGGACTTTTTGCTTTCCCATCATGATGTAAGCCTTATGGGCGCATTATCAAATATGGGGTGTGTTTATTATTATTGTATATATTATTGTATATATTATTATATTATTACTGCAATGATGCAGAGGCTGCTAGCTGGGGCAGGAGATAACCTCTAAAGGAAGACTGTTTTGGGACGTTTAATGCGCGAGGGGCCCGTTATATCATAGGTTGACAGAAAGTTTGTCATGGAGTTCCAGTGCTGTGAGAGTTCAGCATAAAAACGCTTGAAGAGGTGTTTTATAATTTTTTTATTTTACTAGAGGAATGCCAGAGTCGTGATGGAGTTGTGTAATCCTGGTCCATTTAGGTGCATGCGGCGCTAGTCTGATGACCTAATTCTGGAAGGATTGTAATTTATTTATGTGTGTAGTGGCCACGTGACTTCAGGAGGAGGAGGGCTGCATTGAGAAGTACAGACCTTATGACGGCCTTGTATAAGAGGAGCTTATTGTCGGTGGCAAGTTTACTATTCCTGTCTATTAGTGGGTGCATTACGCAGAGTGCAATGTAGCGTTTCACCTATTGTGTGTATGTTTGCACGATGCGAGCTTGGAATCCAGCGCAATACCTAGGTATTTGATATCGTTGGTCCAGGGGATGTTTTCTCCGAAGATTTTCATGCTGAGTTTGTGGCATTTATTTCTGGAAATGCGCGCGGCTTCAGCCGTCGTGAAGACGACTGACTTTATAAATCGCACAGCGATTTATAATTTAAATTTATTTATTTAAATCACGGATTAAACCAGAAAGCTACGAAAACGAGTTCAATGTGGAGGAAGAGCGACCCGTGTCCAAGGCTATGTTGTCTCAATCACACTATTGTCTTTATTATTGTTATTGTTGAACAACCAACAATTTTTTTTACCCCTGTGGGAGTGGCGTTCAATAATCGGAGTGGATTTGTCTTCATCGTAGAATCCTGTTTTTGACTATCACTCATGCAGTGGTGATTTTGGGTTGTATTTTTCTTGCATTTGTTAATTTAACATAACTTCTTTCACTAGTACAATCTATAATCATGCTATAATTATTTTGCATCAAGGGACGAATGCAGATTTGGAAGATCGTTGGTAAGGTAAATAATTCTAGTAAGTGTTTGGCTCTTAGAATCCAGATCTCTGTTCTCTGGTGGAGACGTGGAGTGCCTGGCTCTACAGTTCACAACATATGTATATAGATCCACGTGCAAATGAATTAAAGTTCTCACGTTAATGTGGTAACTAGTGCCATCTAGCGGAAGTATTTAGAAATGACAAATAAAATTGTGCACGCGTTTCGTTCATTTTTAGCAAAATTTGCTCAACTCTCGCGCCGCGCGGTATTCTTAATACATGTGTTTACTTGAACAGTCGTGTTGCAAAATGCCGCATGCGTGTATTTGACGCGGACTTGAATGCATACGTTTCAATATTTTTTAAACGTGGCATAATTATAATTTTTTTTTAATATGCCCTTATAAAAACTGAAATTAACTCACACAGGTATTTTTAGTGTATTTAGAAATATTGTATTTCTTTCAGATGAACACAACCCCTAGTAACAAGCCCTTCGTTCTTTTACAACATTAATATTAGTAGAATAATCTAAGTCCATACCTAATACACGCCACTGGTACCTACATATGTTTTATTTCATCATCGTTCCTAAAAATGTCACGTGTCACCTTACTGAAATGTCACAGCAAGTTAGGTGGCCTACTTTCAGAGACGTGAAATAACTGAGAAAAATAAACCTCATATATTTTAATAATAGAAGAACCGGATGAAGTTACCCTTTTTATCATAGTCCTTCCTGACCATCTGTTGTGTTTAGGTTGTTGATTGTTATTGGTCTCTTGTTTTCTATTGGTCTATCAGGAGTCTTATCTAATGTAAATATATATTTTTGGAGACCGCTTTTCAAACAGAGGGGTTTATGCCAGTTGATAATTCCCTTTAGGTATTCATCAGATTTCTTTTTAAGAATATATTGTTATAGATATTTAAAATAAATCAATATACTGAGACTTGTTGAATTTTTTCACACACATTAATAACGGGTAAAAAATTTCACACCCATATCGAAAGCAACAATTATTTTCTATCAACGTGTCTAAATATTATTCACTTAAGAACTATACAATACACTTAAAATAATTGAAAATTGTTCACTAACAGAAAAGTTAATATAAAATAAACCTAATATATAATAATATAAATGAACATAGATCAGTCGGAAAGAACGCTGCCTTAACATTTCTAATTAAATCCAAAATCCTAGTTTATCACGTCGGAGTCACCAATTATAATATCACAAATTATGAGATGTGACTAATGTTTGTGAAAGAGTTAATCAGAAGGTTGTGCGTGTGGAAGTAGGGGACCTATATCTCCCAGCGCTCCACTGTGTTCGTTTGAGGATGATATCGCGAAGTATATATGTGTGGATTCGTGCGTGGCTATATACGTGAACGTGGCTTGAGCTGGTTGCATAATAATTACTTTTTTCCGTTGATAGATATACCGAGTTACGGGCGGCTTTCCGTGCATACTATTGTTGAATTATCGCTGAGATTATGTGGCTGGTGAGAGTATATGGTTTACACCCAAGAATTTCCCAGGTGCGTTCAGGAACCGTCAGTGGTGTTGTTGGTTCTGTAGATGATAGACCTTCACACAACAATACATAAATAATACATTTTTACAGATTCAATATATATATGATATTATTAAAACTGTACTTTAAATATAAAATTATTTATTTTATTATTGTTTAAAAAAATAGTCTAATAGTGCATAAATTAGAGTTTATATATTTTGAAATATTAACAATACAGTCATATAATGAAAGTAAGTATGTACATTATTAAAAGTATTATATATTTTACAAAAATTTTGAACAAAAAATTGACATCATCTGAACAGCACGAAAAAAAACTGGCTACAATAAACGAGAGAACCAAAGTAGCCAGAACAAATACATATCCGTCAGAAATGATACCTACTGCATCCCGTATAATAAAAAAATCTAAATGTAATCTAAAATTGGAAATAACGTATAATAGAAAAGTAATTTATGGTTAAATTTTTATATTAAAATGTATTCTATTCACTTTGTATTTAACCGTATAAGTATAGGTAATATTAAACCAATCGATTTCGAAAAAATCTTTGCAGTGAAGGAAAATATTTTTTTTGAAAACAGTTGATTTTATATTCAACTCATTCAAAGTTAATTGTATTATAATATTCTCATTTAATTTGTAAATCGCAACGTTTTATATTAAGCTAACTCCTACATATAATGGAATTACAAATCAATTAGATAATTGTCGTAGGATGGGCTAACCTCTAGTACACCTACTCAATACACTAATTATGTACTAATAAAACACTCTATTTTCTAAAAGAGAATTCAAATTCTAATAAGTAGATATTTTGAAGAACAACACAATAAATAATTACCAATTCATCTTGAAATCTAAATAACAATACAAAGTTTTTTTAGAAATAATAAACTAAATACCACTTTCTTATTTTGAGTACGTATCTCTTATTTTTTAATAATATATTCAATAGTCGAAGGCAAAACTAAATGAGTGGTGTTTTATACTCTATATTCAGTAAGAATATATCATATATATGTACCTAGATATCCATACATAATGTTAAAATTGGAAAAACCCAGCTAATATTGTGTGTAAATGTTTTTAAAACAATGTGAATTTCACAGCCAAAACTGGTTAATCCGACAGTTCATTGCTTATGAAAATAAATTTAAAATATTACCTTTTTTGAATATAAAGCTTCGTATGACAGAACGTATTTTCAATGCCCGTGTTTTTTGTTACCTACACTAAAATAAAAAAATATTGGTTTATCAAAATCCACAGAAAAATGATATTACGACATCACTGTATATGTAAACGAAACAGGAAAAATATTACTCTTTGAGGTTCACTACCAGTAATGAAAATGCGGTGTCAGTTATTTGAAACAGTTGTAAAGTATTGAAATGCGGTGTATCAGACATATAACGAATATTGAAGTATAGAAAATACCGTATCTGGAGAATATGATTATATATTTATTTGATTTTTTTATTATTTGATAAGTATTTAACTGGAGAATATTAACAAGTATTTAATTGAACGAAAAAGAATTACGATAATTGACTGAGAACATTAAATGTGATGTTTCTCAAATGAATGGTGTATACTAAAAATAAGGAAAAATGTTGTGATTCAGTTATACAAAGTAAATAAAAGGTTGTACTGGATTTACTAATTTATTATAAAAACAGTGGATATACGATTTGTTTTGCGAAAGATCCTTCTACCGCCTTTAGCCTTTTTGTTATTGTGTATTATTAATTTATATTATTTAATAAATCTGTGAAAGTTTGTGAGATAGTCCTTGTCTAATTTTATACTCATCTTTTATATTATTCCTTAATTATATAGTATGTTTCCCTATTATATAGAAATAAAATAAAATAACAGTATCTTATTTCTTTCTTAACAATATATTAAAACTTTAAAAATGTCTCAAAATCAATTTAACAATAATAAACGCGAATATAAAATAAACTAAAGTCAGTATGCATGATATATATCGTAATTGAAGCAAAATGAAATTGAAGGATATACGGTATATATCATGACTAAAAAAGACTGAAAGCTATGAATATACGATAATTGTTATGAACGAAATTAACTGAAAGCAGCAATATATACGTTATCTATCATGAAATTAATCATCAAAATTTTTTATGTATAGAATATTAATTAAATGTATTCATTAGAAAGATATACAAATACAATCAATTTTATCGAAAAATATTACCTGTGATTTGCATTACCAACTATGCTACAGCGACAATATAGCAATATAGCGACAGTTTTTAATATAGGTTAGAAAATTTTTCGTCAAAAGTACTGCCACATTTAGCATAGTTGGTAATGCACCTTCCTCGGATTGGAAAATAAACTTATGTTCGAATACCGGTAGCGCAATAACAATATTTTTCGATAAGATTAATTTTATATGTATATCTTTCTAATGAATACATTTAATTGGCATTTAAAATATCACAGACCTATGTTCTGAATAATTACAACTTCGCAATAATAATGTGTTCTCCTTAATAATTGTATAATATGTTAGAATTTTACGTATTTCATGCTATACTTTGTTTTTTATGAGGTTTTTACTTCAGCACAGAAAAAACTTAGTTTTAATTTGTTTATTTAAGTACTTATATATAAAATTGAAAAAATCTCACTAATTATAAAATAGGTTATCAGAGGGTTTATTTTACATTTATAAATATTAATAAAAATGAGTATTTACATAAATTCTAAGTATTAATTTACATCTAAAATTTTGTTGAGGTTTCTTACTTCACTGAGACTGGCATTAAGTATATAGTAGGTACTTATAAACAATTATATTATATACCAGAAAGATGTAGAATGGGGTAGAGACCATTCTAGTAAATTGACTACCTTCGACTGGTGGAAAAAACCCTTTAGTCAGCAGTAACAGTAGTGAGAGAAAACGATACGTTGGAGTTCATAAAAAATCGCATATTTTATGAATAAGTTCACCGTGTATATGAAGTAGTATAAAAGTAAGAAGAAATTCTGTATTAGGTTAATAATTAGATTTCTGCCGCACCAAAATATTACAAATAAACTCGTCAAATGAATATAGGTTTTAATGACAGAATGGCGGTGACATTGGTTGATACATTTCACCAGGACTCTCCACATAATGTTACTTAATCAATCAAGCTCAATTCGCTAATCAGAGATATCAATGATTTATGGAGGTAAATCGGTTAACCTTTAACCTTTTTCTTTTCGTGCTGAGAACGTTATTAATTTTCACATATTTATTTATATGTTATAAATGCTCACAAATTATGATAACATTTCATAAGAGTTTATAAAATAAAATATATTTTAAACTAAAATTTGTCAGGTAAGCTGAGTTATAAAATTTTGTAATTTTATTTACTCTCACTTTCATTTACATATTTATAGCGTATCGATCTCATAAGCTAAGCGAGTATTCTATCATATTTTCTCTCAATTAGCTACCTTGCTAAATTGTCGTATAAATACATATATTTTACTAGGAGAACATATTCTTATTGTGAAGTTGTGAAGAACATTGGTCTGTGATATTTTAATATAATATAATTCTGGCGTCTGCTATCAGATTACTCAAAGATATTTGAGGTTCTGTAAAAATAAGTGAGGCTTTTTCAAATAATGGAACGATTAAATGTATTAATATCAAAAAGGTAACATATATTGTCTCTGTAGCATAGTTGGATAATGCACCTTCCTCGGTTAGGAAAGAGATCCAGGTTCAAATCCCGGTGGCGCAACAACAATATTTTTCGATAAAATTGATTTTATATGTATATATTTCTAATTAATATATTTAACATGTATTTTCCTTTTTTTATATGAATATAATTCTGATATTTGGTTTGTAAAATTATTATTTATAAATAAGTATGTGCCGATTTTTAAACTAACTAACTTACCATCACGCCCTTTTTCCGCGGGAGTAGGCGGAAAGGATATAGTGTCACACTCTCTGACACACATTCATACATATTATCATACAAGCTCGTCGATTATTGAGGCTTCTAACAGGACCATCGTGCCAAGTCTTACGCAGATTTTTACATTCACGAAATAAGAATTACTATAAATAAGATTTTTTTTCACTTTTAATAAAAAAAATATATTATCGAAGAATGAATGATAGAAATAGTGAATTTGAAAATTTCAGATCACTTTTTAGGAGATTCGCATATGAAAAATCATCTGCCGCAAGTAACTATATCACCACCAGGTTGGTTGTGACAGCGCGTACCTACTAGTATCTGCCTGGTACTGCTTTAGAGTGGAGTTAAAAACTATAGTTTTCCATAACCTATTGAAAAATTCAAAGTACAGTAGTAATTATTGTTATGAAATATTATCTGGTTCGCGTTTCTCGTAGATGCGCGGTCATTTTTTGGCTCTCTGCGCACATCACCGCGCACGCGTGGCGAAGAAGAGTCGATCGACCAGCCGCCCCGATCCCGCAGTCCGGGAGCTGCGTTGGTGCGGGGTGTCTATATCTAGCCGTGCAGCTCGATCCTCACCCGACGTCGATTCCAATTCATTAGTGATGGTAAAGTCGTTATTTAAACCGTTATTTTGGCTGTTATTGCGAATGTGATTGTGTTCGATTGTAGCAATAATTGATAACTAATCAACATAATTCTTCGAGCAATGACTGATACACTAGAAAGAAAGCCTCCGACAGTTAAATCTTAATTACCAATCATCGTTAAACCTCAATTACCAATCATCAATACAATCACAGTCATGTAACGGTTCACCATCACTACAATTCATACGTAATCTCGGTATGCGCTTTGAAATATTCGGTATCGCACCGTCCCCTCGAGGTTTACTGAGTATTTATTCAAACACCGACGAATGGCGCGCGATATAATCGGATCCTTTTCGTAGTTCACGGAAATTAAAATATACCGTAAGGACCCGCGTGTTCTATACAGTGGGATATGAGCATCCATTTTGTTGAGCCAAAAGGCAACCGCCACAATACATCATCAGCGTATTGAAAATGCGTGGTCCTTGTTTTCATAACGAAAGTTATTTACTACACGATGTTCATCATCATCATTTTCATCTCGCTGGGGTCCGGCTTCACTTCCAGCGGGTCCATGACAGCGTCACCCGCGAACCATTCTTCGTGGGCTTCGCCGCCGACACCGGGTCAGAACGAATGCTTAAAAAGGCACAAGCGGCCATGCGTGTGATGTCACGCCCTTTGCCTTTCCAACGAGCTGAGTCAGCCGCAACCGTGAGTTCTTTATATTTAATAACGGAAGTATTCGCATACTAGTGGCCGCCTAACAAACAACCTTACCTGATGAACCCGAATATATATATGTGTGTGTGCATAATCTGTTGCCTATTTAGAAATATTACTGCGTCCAATATATAGTTTACTATTGTTTAATATTAACTAAGCAGAGAGTCACCATTCGCCTTTGTTATGTGGCGAATAAATTATAATTGTTAATTTGAAGGTGTTATAAAATCGTCATACGTTATTTTTTGTTTTTGTGCTGTTAAATGATACTATTGTTTGGGTAATAATTTACTGTTCTGTAACAAATTTATCTATTGTTGTATGCTATTTTATTTTCTCATTACTGGTAACATTTCTAATTACTAAGTTGTGAACTGTTTTTGGTTTGCGTGTTTTTGTATTATTAAACTGGTTTAAACTACTTTTCATCATCATTCCGTCACCCTATTAAAGCATTGAGTGCTTAAATAAAATTTACAGAAAGAACCGTCGCGCTCTACGGGAGCCTTGATCCTGGGAGAGAGCATATCAGTCTTTTACCACCTAGGTGAGTTGTTAAAAACCTTACATTATTTTAAATACCACATAACTTGACAGTTAACTTAATTAATACATAACAAATATATAATAAATAATAAAAAATATCAAAAGGTTCAGTTTTTATTTATTTAAAAAAATACTAATATAAATAGATTTTTCATTTAATAATTGAATTCATATTTAATTTAAAAATGAAGAGAAAATAAGTAAACATTTATTAAATATTGAATAATTCACAAAATAAATTGTTCTTGTATGTATTTTTAATTTTTGAAATTACAATTATAATTTATCTTCTCGTAAATAAATACATTATTTCGTATACGAGTTTTTACGTTACAAATTATACATATAAAATTATTTTCGAAGGTAAATACTTACATCATTCATTGCGCTGCCTTTAACGCTAGTTTTTTTTTAAATTTAATTTTTAGTGAAATAAAACGTAATATAGTAATTAAAAATTAAACAATTAATTTAATATAAAAAAACCTAAAGTCCTTTTATTTCTAAACAAAAATAAAATACATGGTAAAAATGAGAAAAAATTATAATATTCGAATAACTACACTGCTAACTTAAAAAGGTTTTGTGCATTATGTTATCCCTGTTCAGGTAGTTTCTATTTACAAAGGAATTCTATTTGCAAAGCTGATATGTAGATATATCATAAATAAATTTAAGGATGACCAAAAATAATACAACATTATTCAATGTAAATAGATACATCTTAAATAAACAAAAAAAAATTACATAAAACGCTATTAAGGTAATACTAATTTTAAAAAAAACACCAAACAAATTCTTTATAAACCCATTTCAGTATTCCTAGCTGACAGAATTGTCCGAGCTGGTGTTTTAGTCACCGTCTCACTTACGTTTTATAAGAAATGTTGTCGGATGAATAAATAATGTAAAAAAGATTTTAAAGTAATTTGTAAGAACTCAAAGCCTACCCACATAATTACTTATCCAATTAAAAGTTATTTTTTATTTTAAGAGTATTATCATATTATTTTATTTCAAGAGTTAAATAACGAAGGGATATTTTTGTATACCATTTTGTTCATTGTACTTATCCTCGGCAATATTTTTAAAATGCCTTTGGGTACATATTTAATTTATCTCAGAAGTTGAGAACGCCGATGTTTCCTTTTATACTTCGGTTTCCGCTTTTAAAACACACGTGAAAGAATAAGTTAGTGCTCTCGTACTTGAGTTAAAAATGGATCAATAAAAGATGACCTTAAAACGTTGTCTAATCTCAATAGAATAGGAGCTTAAAATAAAAGTATAATATAATAAATTCGTTACGTGGCGGTATATACAGTGTTGATTCAAAAGTAATATTTAATGGTCATCATCAACTGACATCGTGATGTCAGGAACGGACGGGTGCAACACAGCGGCGCCCTCGTCATCATAAGTAAAAAGATGCAGCACTAGAAGTTGGACATTATATTTCACTCCACCTCATTTTTAAATTATAATCGCGCAATTTTGTGACTTGTATGTATTATTTATTTAGCGAATCGGATCTTGCATAAATAACCCAACCACGCTGGAGTAAATATTTTATTATTATTAATCTGTTAAACTTATCTACAGGCAATATTAAATTCGGAGTTCCAGTTCTTCTATTGGATCGATTTTGTCTGTGTATCTTTCTAAAATTTATTTTAATGATTACTTAACTATATTATGAAAAATCTAAACTTCACAATAAAAATAAAGTGTAATTTTATCAAGATATGTTTTATTACTATGCTTGTACGATTTACATTTAATAGAGATACTCATGTACACTATATTCACTTAATAATATATCGAATATTGCGATCACGCACCCGCGAACCTGAATCTTGAGTCCTCCCCTGTTCACAGAGGGGATGATTTAAAATTCACATCTCGTCACCGTGGGACTTCTCCGACATTCCACACTGTTGCATACGTCGCTTGCATTAAAGTCTAAAAAAAAATGGTTGCACAGGCAATACGCTATTTTACAAGAGAGACTTGCTAGTCACACTTGTGTCAGTTACTCGTGCGTTTAAGGAAAACTAGCAAATATTTTGAATTCAATTCATTGAAAATACAGTCGATTTTGGTTAAAACGAGCATAAGGGGACCGACTCAATTTGCTCGTTATAGCCATTTCTCATTATATTCATCCAACCGTTGCCATACGTAAAATCATTTTTCCTGAACTGTTTTGCGAATTTTTCCTCTTGTGCCTTCAAAATTGGCCCATTAATAGCGAATCTGCCACTTCTTTGGATGCTAAACTATTTTGTATAATGCTGCATTAACATCATTAAAATCGCACTTTCTATTTTTTATTTATTTTCGTAATGTTGTTTTCAAATGCCGACAAGTAAACATCCTTATTTTTCAATAATGTTGATACAGTTGAAGAAGACAACGAAAAATTTTACAGATTTTAAAATTTTTCACGCTGTGTTCTAATTCACAAATAATTTTGATTTTCTCGCGAATCGAGAGACCATTTCCTTTGTTAAAACATCCACTAGTGGTGGTGGTGGGTCAGATTTGACCCAGGTGTTTGTAAAATATTAATTACGCTACAAATATTCATTTAATGCTGTTTTCCTTCTAGCTAATCTTTTATTAAATATTTCCAAATAATTTGAGATACAAATAAATGTTACCGGACGGGATTCAAATGAGTTATTGATAGAAATGTGAAAATACACTAAAAAATCGGTCGCTTTTACGGAATTAAATCTCAGCGCTTACACAGAAATATATATTGTCAAGATTTTGAGCGGGTAGACAAAAGATACCAGGTATGCGTTCATGTATTTGTTTTCACTTATTTTTGTCTGGTGGCCCCTAGACAATACCAGTAATATAACTATTTGAGAGGCGCTGCGCCTACCTGTAAGTTTTATGACACTACCTGTTCGAGTTCCGACGAGAAGATTACATGCTCAGTGGATGTTTATATTTTGGCTGTGTAGGGCGTCTGCTGATGCGTGAGAATATGTACACTATTCATAATATTTTTTAATTTTTACCTTTAATATTTAGTAGAAACATTACGGCACATCATGCCATTTCATTAAATCATATTTAAAATTAAATACCTTTAAAAAATCTCCCACAAAATGGTTGAAAAACTTGAGGTGGGTCTAAAATAACTCACTATCGCCGAACGTGTTTTGTTTTGACCCACCGAACAGTAAGTGTTAATGGATATGTTTGTAAACCAAGGGCCGCTTTTTAACTGAAAAGTCAATATCAAATTGTCAATACAACATTACCGACGCATACAGGTATTACTTTAGATGATTTCATAATAAATTTGAATTCAGAGAAAAACACAAATGTAAAAAGGGACCGAGATTGTATATTGCTGTTTTCGGATATCTGTTTTTTATTTGACACTTTTGTTTGATGCTCAGCATCAACATGATCAAAATTTTGGCGACCGGAAATCTTAGGTAGTGTCATCAATTATATGACTCAACGATCGATGACGGTCAGCGTGTCCGACGCTTCTTTCACTTTAATTGTTTTCATTTTTCGAGAATTGCTTTTATTTGGTCCCAACAAACACACAATTAATCATGTGTTAGCGGTATTATTTGTTCGGTATAACTGAGAAGCAAACAGTTCACTTTTGTATGAAAACTTGCATAAACTAAAAATTAAAGAGTTTGTGCTTACTATAGCCGTGAATTCACTATACCCGAGCTCGTTATAACCATGTTCGACTGTATTACATAATACTTTTCTGTAAAAATGGCATTTACTCAAGTTGATAGCTTTTTAATATTACACACGCGTGTATGGCGTTAAGAATGCTGTCTCACGTAACCACGAAAAATTTCACGTTTCTCCGATAAAAAGTAACATTGTTGGAAACCCAGAGACAGAACACCGATCAAGTTACACATTTTCATAAATAGTAAATTGTAGTATTTTAAGTGAGACCAACAATTTATATAGAATTTACAATAGTTATTACTAGTATTATGAATATCAACAAGTCGAAAGTGATGGAATTCGAAAAGGAGGAAAGCAAGACACCGTGCTAAATACTTGTAGGTAATGAATTTTTGAAAGAAGTAGTTGAGTTTGTGTATTTGAAAAGTATGTTTGATAAGAACGGAATGACAGAGAAATATATTGAAAGCAGGGTGACTGCAAAGAATAAAGTGAACGGCGCTTTTAATGGAATTATAGCTATTGGGAACTTGTTGGGAAAAAACTAGCGGTTCACAATAGAGTCCCGATACCGAAAAGTGTGGAATGTGTTTGGTGTATGGAAGTGAACCCTGGAGCTGGCAGAAACGGAACGAAAGTTAACTGAATGCAGTGGAAATGAGACCATTTATACATTTATAACAGAGTAAAGAATAAAGAAATTAGAAAATAATGTAAAATTGATCTTAGTATAGTGAGTAAGATTAGGAAAGGATCACGTTGGTGCTTTTTTCAAATGGAACGGATGAATAATATGACGCAAGTGTTGATGGCACCAGAAATAGAGGACGTCCGCGGAAGATTTGGCACGACCAGATATACCAGATACTGAACGATGGTCCTGTTAGAAGCCTAAATAATCGTTAAGCTTGTGTGAGAAGATGTCTGAATGTGTTTGAGTCGAAAATTGTGTATCAGGACAGAAGAGTGTAGCGCTCTATCCTCTTTGCCTAAGTTAGTAAATACAGTAACTAGTACTACTGAAAAAATATTTCATCTGCTTCTTAATTTTATTCTCCGTGAGAGTAGTCGTGATTATGGTGCGGTCACTGAGCATTCCGGATGGCAGCGGAGTAGATCCGTGACCACCTATTCAGGTCCGCCGAGTTTCTTGTACATTGTAATGTTGGGATGTGTATCAAAGTCCTAACCTAAGTCTGTAATCATGTTGGCGACCTACAACGAGATCGGATTTCTCCTGTTCTCTCTTGGAACACAAATTTTTCCAGATCGTATCACTGGGCATTGTGGGTCGCAAACTGGGAACCCGACCAAAACGGATGCTCCAAAATACCGGGATTGGATTTATGAAAACCGGTATTTTCTAAATATTCGGAATTTAATTTTCAAAAAATTTAATCGCTTTTCTTAGTTTCCATATCGTATTTATAGCAAAACATATCAATAATTTATTTGACGTGTAAACCCCTCACACCACGTGTTTCAACTGCGCTAGCTATCGATGTGATCGACCGATGGACTAGATCTGTGAAAGAAAGAGGAAAAAAAAAAAAACTGTTGGTTTTACAAGACATACAGTCCGAACAACTATTTTGGAAAACATTGTGTTATTTAGAAGTCTGAAGTTAGATATTTGTGTTATTGTTAAAAGCTTATTAAAAATTAAAATGTTATTTTTTCTGAATCTTTTTATTTCATTGATAAATACTCACCTCTAATCTAGACGAAAGTTTCTTTACATAACGAAAATATTTGGATTCTGATATTCGTAAAACTTCATATCGAAAATACTGTTTTTTTTTTAAAGAGACCGGTATTGCAACCCCTACAGGGTATTGTACTATGTGATATTATGGGCATTAAGAATTTATGAAAACTACTTTATAAGGCTGATAATAAAATATTACACACTAATTATATTATTAGGTACTCGTACTTAAATACAATTTTTTTTTAATTTTATTTATCGAATAACGTAAAATACATTTAAAAGACAATGTTTTGATTTATAAATGTGTATCAACATAGGTTGAAACAGTACGCGTACATTTAAAAAAAGTTAGAAAAGTTAATGTAATAGTAAATTATGTACATAAATCAGAACACATGTGTAATATCAAAAGAAAAAATTATCAAATAATATTTTTTTTAAATTATTATAATCAAAATTTGTGAAAAAATTTCAGGATATTTTACTAATTTATGAAAAAGAGAACTTCAGTAAAAAGTGTACAAATAAGTTTCTTTAATACTACTTTCTGTCATTTAACAGTTAACTTTTTCATTTGTGTCTCGGGGGTTGTATAAAAAATAAAAAAGAATCCGTCTATTGGCAGCACTGTGTAGCACATTTTTCATTAATTGTAATTATTGTTTTCACTTGAGCTGTGACAGAGAGTGACATATATAAGAAGGCACCAACTTAACACTCCTCATCAAATTCCTTCAATGTTTTTTTTAATCAGTTTTTTACTGTGAATCCCCTTGAAGCACTTCTAAATCGTGATTACAATCATGAAAGTAAAAAAAACTATTAATAATTTTTATTTTACTGTTGGAATTCTGAAATTATGTCATTAATACGACTAAACAAATTTAGTTTGTGTAGGACGCATGTTTGAATGTAGTATATATATATATATATATTTGAAACGTCGAGAAAAAATATTAAAATATTTGCATATAAGGTGTTTGTAACATTATCGTCAACAGCAACAGGATAAAGAGGACATATATTCAATTGAAGAGCCCACCGCAAGATTTTTGAATGTCCATGCAAAGTGATTTTGAGATGTATGCATTTAAAGGTTTTAAAGGGTTGCAAAAAATACGGGTGTTGATAAATAACTGAAAGTATATATTTTTTATAAAGTATACACGTAATAGTACAGTTACCAATAAAAAGGTTACATAAAATGTTATATCACATAAACAATAAAAATAAAATTGTTATCCGTTCTAGCCGTGTGTCGCTTTTAGAAAAGATAATTTTTCTCAGAATTGTAAGCGATATTGAATATTGTATATATTAACTATGTTGCTCTACAAACTAAGCTATCGAATTTGAAACTACAAAAAGAAAGTGACATTCAACGGTCTTGCAGTGGGCCCTTCAATTGGTATGTATTGGGTTTGGATGTAGAAAAACAATACAAATGAGTATTTTACCATAGGGAAGAACCAATATTACTGTTATTGAAATCTTAGTGTAAGAAGAACCGACTGCAAGTAAAAAAGAAAAATTTATACCTGTCAACAAAATATCTTTTACAGGGGTTTACCGTTTTCTTTGGGTTTATATTACATATTTTTTAAACAGAAGTGTTTTTTTAGAGATTTGTTTCTTGAATTGGCGACACTTTTACCATTAACAGTCAATTTAACAGCTAAGAGTTGATTTGTGCTCTGGTTTCTCTGGTTTACAATTTCACCATGAATAGACTAATGCCAGAACAACGCTTGCAAATTGTGCAAATTTATTTCGAAAATCGTGGTTCAGTTTGCGAAAATTACCGTGCGGTACATCCATTTTACGGTTGACATAATTATCCATCCGAGCAAGTAATTCGAATAACCATAGATCGTTCTCGCACCACGCATATTCTAATTGATAATATGCATCCGCAGATATATCGCACAGTGCGCATCAAAGAAGCTGTTGCTGCAGTGGAGCGTAGTATTGTGGAGTACCCGAATCAGTCGATTCGCTATCGTGCACAGCAATAGATCCATGATTACTGACTTTTTCGTTCCCCACCTCAATGGCATTAATGTGGAAGAGCTATAATTTCAACAGGATGGCGCAACATGTCACACAGCGTGCGCTACAATTAATTTATAGAAGGAAACATTCGATGCGCGCATAATTTCGCGTAATGGATCTGCGAATTGGCCTCCAAGATCGTGTTATTTAACACTTTTGGATTATTTTCTGTAGACATATGTATAGTCTCTAGTCTAGTATAGTCGATAAATTGGAGACAATAGACGACTTGGAAGCCAACATTCGTCGCGTTATTTCCGATATACGGTCCCCGAAAAGTAGGCGAAGATTTCGTTCGTTATTCGAGCCAGCCACAGCGCCCATATGCACAAAATCATAAACAATAATGGCATAAAATTATTTTTCTAATAAAGCTATTACTATAGCTATTACTACGATTTTTATGTCTTATTTCATTTTAAAGTTTTATACCTCTAAAAAAACACACTTTATAATCCCTATTAGACGAGTATACATTCTTAATTCACTATATTAAGATAAGATTAGATACGTTTTAATGAGATATTTATATTTTTTTTTAAATTAGAGAGGAACTTACAATAATGAAATAATATTATACTTTTATTACAAATAAACTTCTATTAAGTTTATCTTCACATATATTATTTTTTGAGTGGGATGCGGTAAGAGTCTCTTGTTTATCCCGTGTCTGTTGATCTTGAGAAGGACCATAGTTGTCCCAACTTTTCTGGTAAATCTCATAAACCTCCTGAAGATGGGTAATGAGATTTACTTGAAACATTGGTATAACTATTGTCCTCAGGATCAACAGACGCAAGATAACCAAGAAATTCTAAAAAAATTCGGTATTCATATATCGCCCTTCCCGGGTAGGAAGAAATCCCGGTTCGAATCGCGGCGGCAGCTAAAATATTTTTTCAATAAATTGAGTTTATCTGTATGTATATCTTTCTAATTGATGCACTTAATTTTTATTAAAGTATCAAAGAATTATGTTCTTAAAAAATTACAACTTCACAAATAATATTGTGTTTTCTTTAAAATATAGATACATAATAATTTGTATTATAAAACTTTCACATTAATCTTAAAAGTGTAAACCAAAACACTGAATATCACTTATCCTAGACCATCTCTTGACGCGTAGCAAAACCATTATAAACTTTTTCAACTGTCCAACATCTTGGCAAATGACCCAACACGACACGACTTGGGGTAGGTGGACTGCAAACTTGTGTCATTATGTGCAAAGAAAACTTTCCGAAATTAGAATCACAAATATAGTACCGCGACACGGCGGCAAAATGTGTAGCGCGTGTTTCAAATTTAAATAAAAATAAGTTTACTGTGGAAAAAATAATTTTTGAATAATGTTAGATTGGTACAACTACACCCTATTTTCTTTTATGAAAAATTTATTTAAAATCGTGACGGTTATTTTATTATTTGCATATGGCATGGTTTAGCTGCGTTTCGTGAGTTACATTAAAATTAGTTTCTAAAGGGCAATTGCGTGTTTACATAAATAAAAATACAAATTGAATATCATTATATAATTTATACAATATATATGACTGTGTTTTGTAGGTATTATATTGTATTATATATCAAGATTGGATTTTTATGAATTACTGTTTGAGACATATATGTTTATACGATTTATACATATCATATTACTTTCTAATGGAAGATGATTTTGAGGAGCGTTTTCATAAGTATAATAATGTTTTTATTTTCATTAAAACGTTATTCAGTTTGATTAAACAAAAATGATGCATGACATTTCAAAATTGATAAATTAAATGTTCAATAACTGATAATTGTGTTTACTTTGTATTATATAATTTCTTTACCTAGTGTATGTATTTTATATCTATAATATTGGATGTAATTTATTTTTTCTGTTATCAAAAATAGAATACTCTATAATTGCTACAATTAAATAAAAATATACACACAAAAGAACTCGTGCTTAAAACTTTAACGTAAACCACAAGATAAACTTCTGCCGCAGAATTGTATAAATGTAGAAATAGAGTTAATTGAATTAGATGAAAAAAAAAATGTTTTAGTAGCTTTCTAAATTAGTGTAGTTGCCAACAAAGAAATTTAATTTAAAAAATATACAATTTGCATAAAGTAAGTACCTAAAAAGTAGGTGATTTCAGAAAAATTTATTGAAAAATACATGCAAAATCAAATTTAAAAAATTATTTTATTACTTTAGTTTTGCTCTGCATATGTGCGTAAAAAGAAGAATAATATTTTAATTCATGTATGTAACGCTTACATTGTGATACTAAGTATAAGTCGGTGTACGAACGTTCTCATGAAGATACAGTGCCGTAAATGAAAGTGATTTGTACAAAGTATATAATTTTTAAAAATTAAGAATAACAAATATTTACTAAAATACCAAATCGCTGCAGAAACGGTCCCATATTTTCGTGAGATTAAACTCTTCACTTTTATCTTATTGGTTGGTTTGTGGCATTTAAAAAAAGATAAATATGTATTCAATTTTTAATTGTATATTTCGATATATGCAAAATTCTATATAAAAATATTTATTGTTTGTGTAGAAAAAAAAAAACAAATTACCAAAAACTTTTTATTAATTTTTTCACAACAAATACATTTTAATTTATGTTATTGTCGTGGATTCAAAAACTATTCTCAACTATTTGGAGCAGCCGATTACTTGCCAATATTCAGTCGTCTGTCGAAACTTACAAAGTACAAAAATACAAGAAAAAAACGGAAATTCGTTGGTTATTACGAAAACCTACAAACTTTCGAAAAGTTGAATAAAATGCTTCATTTATTTTTCCGGCGAAACTCTGCGCATTCTTCACTACCCTAGTTAATGCAAAATGGCTTCCGTCAAGAAACAGAAATTAAAAAGTTCCCCCCCTTTCTCTCCGAGGGCGGGAAGATTAGAATTTTAAATAAGGAATTGAATTAATTTACAGGTTAATTTTCAATAAAAATGCTAAGGGGCTCGTATCGGTCTCGGATTAAAATACCCTATCGCCACTCTGCCTTCATGATACCAAGAAAAAAGTTTGGCTGAGTTTTAATTAAAAGTTGAAGCGGTGGTCGCTTTTTGTTTTACGTACGTGCTGAAATGGACCATTAGCATGATATATTTATTAGTTTTAAAATGAATGTTTATGGATAATATATTGATGATTACGGACGCCGCTGAATTTTTATTTTGAAAACTGGCTCGTTTGTTTGTTTGTTTTTGTTTATAAAGTTTAATGAATTACGAAATATTATGTTTGTTTATTCTTCATGCCTTTCTTTATAATCTATATTCCGATCAAAATTTATATTTCAAGTATATTAATTCAAGTACATTCCTAGAACCCAAATATTTTTTTATTAATAATAAGATGCGGCCTATTTCGAAAAATAAATAAACTTATGCCAAAATTGATATTGCATTTTGTTTCATTAAAAATAAATATTTTAAATTTTACAATAATTTATTTCTATTTATTTATCAATAAATTGTGCAGTTATTTATTATCAGAACTCGAATCCGCACCATTATATTGCTTGTTGAATGCGTTAAAAATTATTGCTTGATAATCCTATGAAATTACAACAAATTTGGACATAAAACCTTTTTAGTGCGAAATTTATTATTTACCATTAAAATCTGTCATTTTTTTTATTTGAAATGAATACTTGGATTTTTATTTAAAACACTAAATATTTATACTCATCTGAAATTATTTTTAAATAATTTTGTTAGTATTTAATAAATATTTGAAATAAATAAAAAAAAACTTATTTTTCAGTAATTTTATTAACATTCGTTTAAAAATCTATGATGTTTATATTTAAAAAAGCTTTACCGCAATGTTTTCAGAATGAAAAATGCATAAATTTCATGGACTTATACCGTTTTGATTTCTGGTGGCAGCGTCAAGTTCATATGAACACATAAGTAATAGATTTATGGAGGGTTATCGCCTTCACTATTGTGCTATGCTGAACGTACCTAGCAAGGCAGTACGTGAAACGAAACTCCTATCATCCATAAAGATGCTAAGTACCGATGGCATGTTACAATAGTAACGCGACTAGCAGCAATCGGACGAGCAGAACCATTACTCCTTACAAACAACAGCTCCAGGGATCGCTTCTTATAACAATTCGCACATAAATCAGTTACTTCTTTGTACAGATAGCTTATTTATTCATACAAGTAACTTATACAATAAATTCAGGGAAATCAGTAAGTAATCTCACTCACATATCCACACACATTCCTAAAAATTCGCGTCATAATACACTCAACGGTACAAACGAACAGAGAATATTTAGGTGATTATTGGGCCATCCAATACTCTCACACTTACCATATCGTCTCGTTCTTTAAATCCTTTTGATCTAGAGTCATACATTCACTCATAACCTCATTGACTTCATTTTGTTAACTCATTCACTCATTCATAACCTCATTGACTTCATTTTGTTAACTCATTCACTCATTCATAACCTCATTGACTTCATTTTGTTAACTTCGACATAATAACATACAAGGTGAATATTATGTTTCAGGTCGATTTTGTTTGGCTGCCATTTTAAATTTTCAAATATTTGTCAATTCGACTGTAATAGTAATAGAGAGTAGTTGATTACAATTTATTATAAAATATTTAATGCCCCAATAACTTGTTGAAGTCATTA
Organism: Eubasilissa regina; assembly: GCA_022840565.1. Lineage (NCBI taxonomy): Eukaryota > Metazoa > Arthropoda > Insecta > Trichoptera > Phryganeidae > Eubasilissa > Eubasilissa regina. The sequence continues at coordinate 3,667,306 of JAINEB010000019.1, forward strand.
AAACAAACACAAACCTGACTTTTGGGAAAAAAACATCATGAGCGACGAAATAAGTTTAATAACCAAACAGCCATTATTGGGGCACCGAAAATCCTCAATTGATACATCAACGACCTTTACACCCACATAGAGTTACTGTATGGTGCGCCGTGTAGATCAGCGGATTAATTGGACCCTAATTCTTTCAGGATGCACGAGGTAATACTGTAAAAACTTCTTGGTAGCCGGATTGGGTCGATTGGGCCTGCAACACATGTGGTTTTAATAGAATGGTGCCAACTCACATACAGTACGAGCTATGCTTGAAATTTTTATGAATGGAACATAATATTTACTTTGCACAAAACATTCACATTCCAAAGCTTCAACTCCTATTTTTGCTATTTTACGTTAATCATATTTCGTGTCATAGAATCGATTAAAAATCTGTAAAAATAATGAAATTATCACGATACGATACATAAATTACTTATATTAAGGAGAAAACATTATTATTGTGAACTTGTAATTATTCAGAACATAGGTCTCTGATATATATATATATATATATATATATTTTGTATTTCTTTTAAAAGAAGATGGTTTTCAAATAATGGAACGATAGATGTATTAATTTGAAAAGTGTAACATATAGGTTCAAAATTTATCGTCAAATCACTGTATTGATATAGCATAATCGATTAATGCACGTTTCCCGGATTGGAAGATATCATAAACCATCACATCAAACTACGTAGGATTGCCATTTACATAGTTATTTATAACTGAGATTTTATAAACATTTTTTTTATAAATGAAATATACCAAGGTAACAAAAAATTAGACAAAAATGTGTTCTTTTATTTTATATTTCAGGGTGGTCACTAGGGTCTCACATTTAAAAAAAAATTAATAAGTCTATATTGATTTTATTAAATATTCTTAGCACAACACATTCTCTCGTTCTCTCACCGTACACATTTTTCGCGATCGGTACTCTCTTGGTTCGACCAGACGATCTGGTTATATAGTATTTATACTTATTATACATTATTTATCAACTCTTCTAATATTATAGCATATATTTCTTTTTGTCAACTAGTAAGATTTTGCATATTGTAAATAATTTACTATAATCATTTTTACACAAACACTTCATTCTGTTATCTATTTAAAAAGTTTTAAAAATCTTAACTGTAACTGTTTATTTTTTTCAATATATGTTTTATATATTAGTCCATAGCTACTCACTCCATAACTGATAACCGAACTTTAGATACAGTATGATAAAAAACTAAAACATATTTATTATTTTGTTTCATTTTTAGGCATTCAGTATATTATGTTTGTACCATGTTTCGTATGTAAAATATTTTGGGCTAAATTACAAAAATCGGTGATGTATATAGAGTAATGAAATTAAAAATAATCATTTGAAAGTAGAGATAAATAACGACGAGATTTAAAAAGTTATATGTGAATTGTAATTTTTTTATTTTTGTTAACCCATTAACCGCCGGTACCAGTTATCGTGTTTCAATATTGGTGAAATTTGGATGTGTGTGTTAAAATGTCATCATTAAGAAAATTTTATTAATAAAATATTGAAAAAACTTTTGTTTTGAAAAATATGAAGTGTTGCATTTTTGCAACGCCAGCGAAGTGAGAGGTAAATAATAAACGTATGAAACACAACAAGTACAGATATTAATGTATTTATTCTTCATGGTTTTAGTACATTATTAAAAACTAGACTTCTATACCTATAAAAACTCTTGTTGCTCTCCATTTACCGCGACGTTAGTTGCAACCTCCCCACCCATCTCCTTTTTTTATCTAAACATACTTTGTATCCTAATATTTTTTGTGGATTTTCTTTATTAGTATCGCATGTTAAATAATTATTATGTAATATGTATTATGTAAAATAGTTTCAAAATACATTATTGACTTGTAGAGATTTACAAATGTATATATTTTTATATTAATCTAATATTTAATTAGTCCATAACATTATAAATAATGCATTACATTATGGTTTCCTTTGTGGAAGATTTCATTATATTTATAGTGCAATGTGATAATGTGGAAAGTTCACATAAAAAAATATGTTTATGAATGATATACTCTGCGTCTTTTTCTATTTTTAATTCTTTAAAAAAAAATAATACCCTGACCTTAGAGTTGTTGATATTTCTTATCTAATCGATCAACTTAAGTACCCAATACATGTGTTCGCTATTGATGACTTTATCAATGTTTCGACATGACTTTTAAATATAAGTCACACATTTCCTTAAAGTGAACGCTTTGGAATAACTTTTATTAATTATTAAGAGTCACATCGCACAAGTTGGAGAATTTGACTCACGATAAATTTTTTTAACAAACTCTCCTTCTGTAATTCGAAATAATCTTATCAGGTAAGTCAACCCTTAAAAAGATTGAAATGGGTAAGGGCATTGGATTCAGTGATATTTTTACAATTTTAGTATCTAGATATATTTATAATTGCTCATCGTATTACAATTTGATAACACTAACTACAGACCTGTCATTCCATCAAACAACTACAATTTCACTTTTATTTTCAAATCTATAATCATATTCGATAAGTTTGTTTACTCAAATACGATCTTACAAATAGATTCGCAATGTAGAGATCAATACATTTCTTCACAAGGTATTCTCTGATATTTGGTATGTAATATTAATTCTATAAAAGTTCTTATATTTTCACTTATCAATGATATGAGTGTCTTGTTTTTTGAATATATAAACAATTCATTGTTCTTTAAAGATCTCTGCGATGAGATCAGCAGCCTCTTGTGGAATAAAAAAATCACATTAGTTCATTCTAATAAGCGTCAAATCATTATATTTACGTTCATTGATGGCATACGAGCATAAAATAAAGCAATAAATTTTACCCCCGTACGTCACTGACGTTGCATTAGTGCAACGACCAATAATTCGTAATGTATTCTTGCTTTCTGATTTTTCAATTTTTTATTTACTTATTACTTAATATTACATAATTTTATATAAGAAATAATGCAACAATATTTAAAAAAATTGCAATATGTTGAGATTATAATGTATTAAAATGCAGCTTAACTGAGTGTCGGATTTCACCCGTCTTTCAAGGCACTTGAATTGTAACCAAAAGTAATATATTTATACCTGTATAGGTTTATGGGTAGATATTAGTATTCCTTACCGAATTTTCAAAATATAAGCCGGCCAATTGATCGTTGCGTTTTCGCTACGTAAGCGTAAAAGGGGTTAATAATACCACAGATATATATATATTATCAATAATTTAATAAATTACAATATACATAATTAAGAATACATGTGTTCGATGATATTGTGTACGTTGATTTTTTAATAATTTTAATATAAAGCAAACCTAAAAAGTTGGAATGATCACGAAAATATGAAAAAATGGTATTAATATAAATACACTTTTACAAACTCTGAAACGGTTCAGAAATAAATGAATAGACACAGTAATAACTTACTAAATATTCATTTAAATAGGTGATCAATTAACTTCATCCAAAATAGTTTTCGCACGCGAACTGCCCTTAACCAGATAATTTACAGAAAAAAAAACGTAACATTACAAAAACCATTGTGATGTATAACCAGGTCAAGCAACTATCAGCCGCTGAGGGGTTGGGGGCCGGCCAATCAGCGACGAGGTATTGATTTCCGCTCTGGCAGCCGTCCAATCAGGGCGCGCCAACCCTTGGCCGTGCGAGTCAGCAGATCGGTGCCACTTTGTTTTGTCGATATTTTGTGTAACAGTTTACAAAATAAGGGATGTTAAGAACGTTGGTAATGTATCTTGTGCCGATGCGGGGTTGTTGTTTTTGAATATTTATGATTGTGTCGCTGTACTCCCCGTCTATGTGTTTTTGAGCTTTTGCAAATCGACATACATTATTCTTGGGAAAGCCTTATGTGTTCATCGATTCTGCTGATATTTGAAAGAAAGTATAAAAATGCAAAAGGTCAAACGATATTGGTAATTTTTTATTCTATATTCCATTATCGAAAATAAACTTGTTATGAGAGGCATGGTTAACGATCCGTAACCCCGTTTTAATACCAGCTTGCTAAGCAATATATAAATATTTTTCTTTGAAAGCAAAATTCGACTTTCTGCGTGGTTGTTGGAATAAGTCATTAGTTCTTCAGTTTGAAGATTACAAAAATAAGCGGTTTAGATATCGACGAAGAATAGATCAAAGATTTTAACCCGATCTCATACCATTCTCTACTATTTTTTTCCCATTATTTTTAATAATGAAAACTTAACTAAAATATTAGTAAAACTTTAACTAATACTCGATTTATAATACCTCTGTATAAAATATCCGATATTTTAATTTTATTTTTAATAACAAAATATGCACATTTGGCCACATGTGGCCACAACCATAAAATATGACTTTTCTTACGCATTTATATGGAAATTTAAATATGTACATTCAATTCTACAAATATTGCACATGTTGTTATTATTTAAAAATATATTATATTTTATGGTGTGATTATCTAAATTTGAATAAAAATAAAAAAAAAGAGTATTTCTATTAATTATATTACGTTTTCAGCGTTAGTTTCTTTATAATGATTAAGTACCTACATAAACAAGAACTACATGAAGTGTTCTCTGTAGGTACACATAGAAATAATTATGCTGTTAACTCGCCAATATCGCAGATGCATCAGCTTGGTGACAAGTTGAGTTTCGTTGACATTTTTCGATGCAGGAGCAAACTTGAGCTAAATAAATATTTGTATGTAAATTATTCTTAATTTTAGTTATATTTTTATGTTATATTTAATCTCTTATTTTTTTAATGTTATATTTAAACTATTATATTGAAACTGTTATATTTAAATGTCAATTAAAAGTGTTCTCACAGATGAGATGTAAATGAGCCCACAAAGGCGTTGAAGAAATAAATAAATGAAATAAATAAAAAGAATAACTAATAACAACTACAAAATGAAAGAAAGCTGCATACATTGGACGCATTCTCCGGATTGGAATACAATATTTTACCACTCATTATGCAGAGGAAGTTAAAAAGCACTCGGAGCTCTGCTACCTTTCAACTCTCCCTTAGTTATAAAGAAGGCTGCGTACCTAACCTCAAAAAGTAGCTCAAAGTCTAAATTCCGGTGATTTTATATATCTTGCATATGAAAAATCAACTTGCTACAACTTGGTAGCCAACTTTCGATAGAATATGGCATCTAAAGAAGAAGAATACTTTGTTAGAAATTTAGTTGATATAGAATAAATTAATCACATATGTGGCGGCAGTATATTTTAATATTATATAAGTGTAGTAGGGCAGGTTCTAAATATGCACTTTTATTTTAGATATTCTGTTCACTTATTTATCCCTGATATTTACGGTACTCCGTGACGGGGTGTTATCTTTGTTGAACAAACATCACCTAACTATGAAACAATAATTAAATAGATATTCTATTTCTCAGATGTCAATATTATTATTGTTTACTTCTTAAAAATTATATTTATTTTGTAATTGCTCTCTAATATAGATGTTCATTTTACTTATTTTATTCTATTTCTGAAGATTAATTTTGTGAACTTCAATATTAATTAATAATATGTTTTTTGATTCTACATTGATTTATTTATTACAAAATTGGCAATTAGAAAGATAAACAGATAAAATCAAAATATTTTGTTGCTACCGGAAAACGAATCCGGTACCTTTCTTATTCGGAGGAGTGCGCTGACCATTACATCATATCAACATAGTAAATTAACGACACATTTTTGAACATATTTTTTAAATATTTGTATTAAAAATATCACAGAACTATGTTCTGAAAAACTGCAACTTCACAATAATAATGTGTGCAGAGTTGTATTTTCAACAAGACGGCGCAACATGGCACATAACGCGCGCCACAATCAATTTATTGAAGGAAATATTAATTTCACGTAATGGACCTGTGAATTGCCCTTCATGACCATTTGATTTAACACCTTTGGATTATTTTCTGTAGGGATATGTGAAGTCGCTAGTCTATGCCGATAAACTAGAGATGATAGACGACTTGACAGCCGACATTCGTCGCGTTATTACTGATATAAGGTCCCAGATGCTCCAAAGCCAGGCGCGTCGCTTATATGCGTAAAATCATATTCAAACACTAATAACATAGAATTTTCTTTCCAATAAAACCAATATTAAAGCCAGTACCACGATTTATATGTATTTATTTCATTTTAAAGTTCTGTACCTCTAAAAATACACCCTTTACACGCAAGTGACGTACAACCATCTCCGAATTCAGTACAACAACTCATACAGAATACTGTTCGGATTGGCCTGTTATTGTACCGCATCTACAATGTTTGCCAAAGGCCGTGTGCATGAATATGTTCCTCTTCTGATATATAGAGTTGTTGGCATAAAGCTGCGGCTGGAGCTCAGCATTCAGCATCAACTCTCTAGTGCAAGCGGGCCTCTCATGGCTCTCTGACCAGAAAATAGCAACGACTACAGAATAGATACAGATACAATAATAGTCATGACTGACATGCAGTATTTATATTTTGTTTATACTAGTACATACATACGTACACACTGTTCTTGTGGGTTAAATATACCGGTAGTGTTGCGTGGAGAGTGAATCTCTTATATGTTTTTCCTTTGTGCCGTCTCGTTTCCCGGAAGGGAGTGCCTCTTCACTTCCTCTGTGCTCCGCGGCCTTGTTAATTGTATTATTTTGTATGATCTTTATGTTATGTATTGTAAATATTATTTATTTATTTACTAATAAAGTGAGTTAATTGGGGACAATGGGGGCAAATCTTGTTTTGGCAGCTGTGCGGTATCGCCTTGTCAATATGCGGGGCGCTATCAAACAGCTGCCTAGTAGCATTAAAAATGCCAACCGGGCGGCGAATGAGTAAGATCGAGATTGAGCTTAATTCATCTTACATCATGTAATACTTGCATATATATGTGTGAACTTTTTTTTTTGCTTTTCTTTTCATAATATAAATAATATGACGAATCGGGTCTGCAATAAAAAAAAAACCGATCACGTTGGAACAGACACATTATTTTCATTCTAAAATTATTACTATGAAACATTTACAATTTTAAATATTAATTTTCTTAAATATTTTACAAGAGTTATTTTTTCTATTTCTTCACCTCGTACGTTTTATAAGGAAGCAAGCAATATGGCATTTCTATTTATTTTTTATTCTGGAGACATACATCGTAAATTGTTAATTTAATTTAATTTAATGATATTTTATAATACAGGGAACAAGTTTTTTATGTGCACATAAATTATTTAAATCTTTTGACGAAGCAAGTTACATTCAGTATATTCTAAGAGCACGCGCATTATGTATGTAAAATAAGCAAAGTCACTAGTATTAAAAATAAACATGACATGTTTTTCGACGCAAACATGAGTTCCGTCTGAGTGTTCCGGATATACTATGAAAGGAAAAGGGGCGAGGATGAGTAACATCAAGAATATATTATGTGACCTTCTGGAATATTTCAGGCAAGCCCTGCCCACTATTTTCATGTCCGCGTCTACATCATGAATGTATAAATATATACTCTCAAAGCGACCGGGCACTCAATCAGTAGCTATTTTTGAATATAACGATATTCAAAAATCATTTTTTGTACTGGTTATAAGAATCAGGAAAATTTTGTCTGTATGTGTGTGTTTTTACTTTTTTTCTCTAAGCCCAATATTAACAAGACGTAACGAATTGTAATAATTTTTGAACTGTCGCCATCAATCACATCGTCTTTAACAAACATATTCAAGAAATAGTTTTTATTGTTTTATATACTAATTAAATGTATTAATTATAAAGATATACATATAAAATCAATTTTATTGAAAAATATAATTGTTGCACTACTGGAATTCGAACCTGGATCTCTTTTCCAATCCGACGAAGGTACATTACCAACTATGCTACAGCGACGGTAATTTTTGAACCTATATTTGCAATCATTATAAATTGTGATACGTGGGATGAAACATTTAAAAGGACAGAATTAGCCACTGCAGAAATTAAAAGTACTTCAGACAATCACCTACTAACACTACTAACGCTAACAAGAGAACCGTGTCGTCCCAAATACTATTAAAATACATACATGCATTTCGGATTCAAATCTAATACATAACTGTGACATCATTGAAAAAACGAGTGAGATAATTGATCTCGGATTAACAATTGATGAAAATTTACGATGGGCTCCTCATATCGATCGAGTAAGCTCCAAACTAAGAAAATTAATTTATATTTTCAAAATTTTACGCAGCTTCATAAATATTACTTTATTAAAAATGGTGTACTATTCACTTTGTCAGAGTCTCATCAGTTACCCAATATGTGCACGGGGCGGTGCAGTTCTTACTTCAATGAATTCTCTAATTAAGGCTCAGAAATGAGTCATCAGAGTACTAAACAAGAAGTTATTTAGACTGAAGAACTCTTTAATTCTTTTCAAGTTTTGAATATAAGACAACTGTTTACCAGTGCAATCTTAAAACAATTAAAAAATAATAATAACTTCCACAATCCGATCCAAAGAAAACCAGGAGCAAAGCCTTAGGATACTATTCAGTGCCAAAATTTAATATCAAATTCGCTCAACGAACTTTTATATTTTGTGCTTCGAGAATATTTAACAAATTGCCACTAGACCTCAAAAGGACTAAAGTGTTAATTACTTCAAACCAAAAATAACAAAGTGGTTGCTTGATGTGGATAGAAAACCAACTGAAACTAATTTTTCATTTGTGCTAACCTAACAACCTACACATTTTTGTCTCCCACTATTGTATATTACTAACATGTACAAGGCGACACGCATCATGGCGCCTCTGTATCTTCAAGAAATTTGTATCTCAAACAATTTGAATGGTAGACGTCAAACTCTCAGGACAGCCTCTACTTTAGCTATAAGAAGGGTTGTAGAACCGACCAACCGTTGCCAGAAGTCTAAATTTAGTGAACGGGCATTTGCGGTTGCAGGCCCAAAAGCGTGGAACTCTTTGCCTTCCGTTATAAGGAACAGTGCATCAGAGACTTTATTTAGGAAAAAACTAAAAACGCACCTTTTCAAAAAATCATTTCCATAAGTAAAAATAACGATTATTAATTTAAAAAAAAATAAATTGTAAAACTATTAACAGTTTATGTGTAAAGCGCCCTTGAGGTGAAAGTTTTTACGAAAATAGCGCTATACAAATTATCCATCATTATTATTATTATTAATAACAATAATATTAATATTGCTAATTTTAAAAGTAATAATATTTTTATAACTTTTTTCCAATATCTTTTTATTACTTCTGATAATACCTTTTTCACATAGCTTTTCATAACGTATTTAACATTATACTTACTTACCTCTTAACATTTATAACTTTTAAAAACTGTACAGGTAATAGTTTTAGAACAGACTTCGTCTAGTAAAGTAGTTACCTTTATTTTTTCATATGTACTATTTATGCTACAATATATATATATATATATATATATATATATATATATATATATATATATATTACACAAGTTTTCAAATGAACACATCTATCGTTCCATTATTTGAAAGCGTCTATATTGAATCCCGGTAGCGTAATTACAATATTTTTCGATAAAATTGATTTTATATGTATATCTTTATAATAAGTACATTTAATTAGTATTTAAAACATCACAGACGTATGTTCTGAATAATTACAACTTCGCAATAAGGTTTTGCTCTCCTTTATAATTAAATAATTTTTTTTTTATTCATCTGAAACATAACATCTTTTTCTGTGTATAATTTGATGGGCTAATCTGTCGTGCATATCTGACCTTCCTGGCCGACGTTTCAGAACCCATTTCAGTGTTGCAGAAAAACGTACAGAAGCTGAGGTTAAAAGCATCGCCTTCCTGTCTTTTTTTAAAGAAGGTTTTCGGTACAAATGCCAAAATGAAAGACCTGTTAAGATCAATTAAGGATCGATATGTTTATAAACTTGGCTATCAAGACTGCGAGAAAGTATACGTGGGACAAACAGCCATGCACAATTTCCAAAAGGGTTGACAAACATAAACGGGCATGCAAACTCGACCATCCAGGAAAATCGGCATTGACTGAACACTTTCTGTATACAGGCCACCATTTTGCATTTTAGCCGAAAATCCTAGGAAATCCCTACAGGTATCATGTACGTCTGGTCAAATAAGCAATTGAAATATACAAACACCCAGTGAACATCAATAGGGATGGCGGCCTAAAATTAAGAACCTCGCGATATCTGGCTCTTCAAAACCATAGGAGTCGAAAAGCTTTCACAGATAGTGATCCTACAGTAGATGGAACTTAACGTAACTCAACACTACTCACTTCACACAACACCTGCTTTCGACATGGTACTGCAAGCCAGTACTTAACCATAACACTAACAGTCGTACATCACATCACCCCAGATGATGGACCCTTCAATGGGTTCCGAAACGTCGACCAGAAAGGTTGTATATACATTGCAGATTAGCTCAGAAAATTATACACTGAAGATTTTGAACGGCCGTAAAAACCTAAGAATATTTATAACATCTTTATTCTAAACTTTATCACACATCTCAAATGCTCCAAGTCCCCTTATCATTTCTTCAGTAAGTGTCCGTCCATGCTTCCATTCCATAAAATAATTTCGAGAACAACTGACCATTCGCATTCGTAATCTAAGATTGAGATCATGACTGCTAAACATTCCTTTCATGCGGATAAATATTGCACGAGTTTGATTTCAACAGAAACATTCCTTATTTTATTTATATTGGAACACCTTCTCTAATCATATAATTTAAATTCAAAAATAAAATTAGTCTTTGCGATGTTGGCCTCCAAAGTTATAATTGTTTTGCAATGAATCTACATGCGTACACCTAGTGCCCGTACAGGGATATAACTTAACTCTCGCTTCTTGAAGATTCAGCAATAAAGGTTGGTATTCATCACATGGTCATTTTGCGTACAAAACACAATAAATATCATATGATAGCTCACTTTGCAATTGATCTGTTCTGTTCTTTATGTGAGTTTCTAGATATATGTAATATTCATCCATAAATAAGTATCCTTAACCCTCAGCATAGCGTGACAGGTAATATCCGTATGCAGCCATAATGTCAACTTGTGTTACCGTGAGAAATGTGTAATTTTTAAGCATTTTAAGTGCGAAAAAAATGCTTTTAATATTTCAATGGCGGTAAAATACTTGTTATTATACCTTTACTATAAATATTGATAAATATGATATTCATCGTATGCAATCTAATGTTGGAAAGTATCGATCTTACCGAGCGGTAGACCTGTGTTGCTGCATGGCTACGGAAGGGTTGACGACAGGATTGTTCGTTTATAAACATCTGATAGAACAGTGCCTTCTAGCATCTTGGTTCAGTGCAACAAACATAGTTTCATCTCGGAAGCAATTCAGGAAAGTTGGCGCAAGGTGTCTTCTTATAGATATTTTAATATGAAATCCTCTGTGGAAGACTTAGTTAAGTAAATTGACAATTAGACCAATCGTTACACAAGAAGTCTAAAGTTAGTACACTGAATTTGCGACGGTCAAAATAAAGTTTCTCGCCTTGAAACATAAAGGTATAAGAGGGTGTGCATTGTAATAAATATTATTAAGCAGTATTGGCCTCCATACAGCCAGCAACCCTTATCTACCTGCCCTAATACGGCCTGATTTATTTAGGTTAAGCGGGCTAAAGTGCTTAAATCATTGATTAAACACTTTAAATTATTGTCTCCCAGAAAACAATTACTGAGCTTCAAACCCCGAAAATATTTTTAACATATACGTAGAGTATTATAAAATTGCTACTATTTTTTAAAAATATTTGTGTTATATACATAACAAATACTGTATTTCGTTTCTGTGTTTTCAGGTGATTCAATCAATTTTAATATGTTCATATAAATTAAATGTATACATTAGAAAGATAAACATGCAGATAAACTCAATTTATCGAAAAAATATTTTACCTGCCACCGGGATTTGAACCAGGATCTCTTCATTTCCAGAGAAGTGCGATAACGAATTTACTACGTCAGATTTTTCTTCGTCTTCGTTTAAATAGGCAATCTACCCTTCAAGAGTGATTTGTGCTATTTATCAAGCTAAAACTCCATTTTATAGAAAAAAGTACTATAATATTATATAATAGGAAATATTATATTACAAGTCAATACCATTGTCGTTAAAAAAATAATGCTATTATAGATTAAATGTGGCAATCTAAGGGAAAAAAGATGATACAAGTTAACCGGGAGTTGAAAATTATCATGGACGAGATTACTGAAAAAAAAAACCTGTGATCCGCAATGGATAGGCAAAAAAAAAATATGGTCAAGGGTTTCCTTCTCGGAACCACACTCACACATTGGGAAATCTATCAAGTTATATCTGAATAAATGTGATTCTACCTGGCAATGCCCCTATGTTAGCTTCGTTCTTCATTCTTATTTCAAATTGATACATCTCATGTTCAATTGTCATAAAAAATAAATGTCAAATTTTGTATCGAAATAATTATTTCCTATAATAGCCTTTATTGTGGATAAAATTTTATATTAATGATAATTTACTATGATTTGAAATAAAACATAAACAATATTGTTACTAAAATCCTTATTGACAACATATGCTATAAATAGTGTAAAAATATGCGAAATATTTTATTACGGTTTTGCGTTTACATATCATGTTTTTTTACACGTCAATAAACTGATTCGTACACATGATTAAATAATATATATTTAGTTAAAATATGCTACATGCTTACAATTTATGATACATTTTGTTGTCTAGAATTATTTTATTCCGAGTTTATATTCAAACCCCTACATCGGTAGGTAGGTACCTACTTACAAACAACCTTATTTGTCCTAAATTCTTTTTCTTGTTAAAGCAATCGGACTTTGTTTTCTCGGAAGTTGTAACTTTACAATGTTTGTTTATAGCATGCACAGTTGGGTTGGAGTTCCGCCCACATCACTCTTGCTAATCTTTTGTCGGTAGTGTACAACAATCTTTATAAATGTCGGAGGGCTTTAAGTAAACAAACAAATAAACTGAAATAAAAGTGAAAAAGAAAATGGAATTAACTTTTTAGTTTCATGTGACACGTGTGTGTGTGTGTGTGTGGGTACCTTAATACATAATATATTTTTGGAGTCCAACATACCCACACTCAAAATGGTATATCGGAGATTTACGATCAATGTTCATTTCATAAAATTATTAAGATGAATCATGTTTGCAAAATATATATATATTTTTTTTTTCATTTTATAATTTATTTTTATAATTATGGTTGTTTAATATTAAAGGCCGGATAAGATCATCGGGACATCGAGATATATCTCAATGGGCCGATTTTTTGATACTTACTTACATACATCACGCCGTTTCACCGCGGGGGTAGGCAGAGAAGATAGAGCGCCACACTCTTCTGTCCTGACACACAATTCTCGCTTCATACACATTCATAACACCTTCTAACAGGACCGTACTCCAGTGTCTGGTTTATCTGGTCGCGCCAAGTCTTCCGCGACGTCCTCTACTTCTGGTGCCATCAATATTTGCGTCATATATCTTCCTTACTATTCTCTCCACATTCATCCGTTCCAAATAACGAAACCACCAAAGTGATCCTTTCTTAATGTTCCTCACTTTACATTCTTTCGTTATTTCTTCATTCTTTACTCTGTCATAAATGAATCTGTTACATATACGCCTAAGTGATCTCATTTCTACTGCATTCGGTCTACTTTCTTGTCTTTCTTTCCTCGTCTGCCAGATTTGGTCTCACTTCCACACATTAATGTCGGTACCAGGAATCCATTGTGAACCCCTAGTCTTACCTCAGTTGACAAGTTTCAATTAGCTATAATTCCATTCAAAGCGCGGTTCACTTTATTCTCTGCAGTCACGCTCCTTTCGATATCTTTTTCTGTCATTCCATTTCTATCGAACATAATTCCCAAATACACAAGATGATCTACTTGTTCCAAACATTCATTACCTACAAGTATTTTGCACGGTGTCTTGCTTTCCTCCTTCTCGAATACCATCACTTGACATCAACTTGTTGACATTCATAATAAGGTCGCTTTCTTTGCATACATCGTACATTCAACTCACTAACCTCTGTAGTTCTTGTTCATTATTCGTCATTAATGTATTTTTAAGAATATTATTTTTATTAACCCTAAACTAGTGAATTAAAATAATTCAAATCAGTACGGACTTTGATTGCATTCTACAATAATTTATTAAATTTTTTTGTCTATACGACTAGGTAAAATATAATTTACGAATTAATAGTAGTAGAAGTAAAATATAAATATCGCCTGTGATACAGCGTATGATCGAAAATATTTAAAATATGTTTTTTGCCTCTTTTAACGGTGCACTGGTTTGAGTTTTCAAATTTTAGAACGTAACAATAGAGTTCTTGGAATCGGCTTATCAATAACACGAAAAAAACACCTTCCCCAAGAGTTTTAAGCATGTTTAATATCGCGCATAATCCATTAGCAATATTTGTACATGTGGTTCATGCGCGATATTGCACTTACACAGACGATATGTATATTTATATTAAAAGACAGAGACATATTGAATGGTATTGGTCAACTATTTTTATGCTTCTTCTTCAATTTAAAAACATGTTGTTTTTAAACCGATACATATATTAAGTTTACAATAAATTGTAAATACGTGTGTACCTACAAGCATTTCCATTTTTATAGAAATACAATTAAAGCTTTATCGTTTTTCAATCATGTTATAAAAAACATTAAAAAAATATTTCCCAATCTACCTACCCCTGCTAATATTAATTTTACTGAGAAACGGTGTGCAATTATATTTTTACGTACCGAATATACAGTTAACAAAAATTTGAAAAAATAATATCCTTGCAAACCAATATTAAAAATTATAATGCAACTAAGCATTTTCACAAATATTACAAATAAATGATGATAATATCGTAATGTGTTTTATTAAAAATTGTGGATTTGATTTTTTTACTAATGAATGACTGAAACTTCAGTTTGACATATAATTTTACATTTATATATTTATAGAACTGCCGTCTCTTCTAGGTTAGATCGCTTTTTTTGTAGTCGGTTTCCTTGAAAAAACATAGACACGGTGACACGTGCCACTATTGCCATAAAAAGTGTATGTCAGATTCATATTCTAATACTCGTGGAAACTGTAAATTAAACATGTATACATACTCCTATATCTTTAAAAAAATCTAATTTTGCATATTTTATAATATGTAATCTGCAAGAATCGTTGAAATGACGAATTCTTTAACGCGTATGCGTTTATGTCTAAATGTTTGAGAGGCCTACCTATTTGTATAAATTCAATCTAACTTTACGTATATTGTTTTTTTTAATTTCCGCTAATTTTAAGCGCATCACATGTACCTTCATGTACCTTAATTAACATAGTTTTATACAACAGCAGATTATTAATTTTAATGAAAATAAAATATAATGGCTCAACATTTATATTTTAAACATATTTTCATTCCCACGACATTGTGTTATATTGTTACATTATGTTTCTGTATGTACGCAGTATGTTTTCAGGAATATTATTAAAAATTTCACACAGAGTACATTTATTTACTCCATGTGACCTTTCATTTCAATCCAGCCTCAATATTTGTTTTGCGAATTTTGTATTTCATATTACGAAGTGTACATTTATTAATAATTTCTAGGAACAGCGTATGAGAAAGAGGGATAGTTTAAATACGTGAATATAGTTTGCCTCCCTTAATATATTTGTTTTCTGGGCATAAAAACTGAAGAAACGTAATCGGATAACGTAATAAAGGTAAATAAATACATAAAATATCTTAAAGAGTACGTTGACAAAAGGCATTTTGCATGAAAAGCAAAACACAAAAACCTACAATCCTTTATTTCGCTGAAACAATTTTATGTTTTTTATTAAATGAATTTTCTGCTCTTTCTGAAGATAAATAAGTGATACTTTGTGACGTGCGTTAAATCCAGAATATAGGCAAACATTTTTTCAGAACACATAAAATGATATGCTTAAATTTTTCAGGCTGAAATTTTTTTATTGTTCGTTGACTATTTTGATATTGGAACTATTTTTAAAATTTGTACGTTATTTTTCTCATTCTTACGTTAATTTATTATTCATCTTATCCGTCTGCTTGATGTCAAAATTGCGTATCTAAAACAATATATTATATATATTATGTGTATAGTCACAGACAGACCTCTCGTACCTACTTAGATTTTAATGTCAAATATATGTTTTTTAAAATGACTTGTGCCAAATATAAAAATATTTATGTTGAAAAATTGTATTCATATTAAACATATAGTACTTAATTAGAAACATGTTTTTTGCAAAACTTACATTGTCCTTGCGTATTTCAAATTTCTTATTGAATTGGACTTACCTGCAATAAAAGAAATAAGTAATTATTAACACAATTAAATAATGAAAAAAATATTTGATACGACCGAACATGATCATACCCTTTTATAGTGATGCAAAAAAAGTTTGGTGGGTATACAATATACGTTACATTGCGATTATGTGCCTTTATCTTTCCTAAAAATAATCTATTAATAAGTTAGGAAAGGATAAAGTGTTAAATTACGTAGAAGATAAGGATAGCTTGAATGGGTAGCCATTTAATGATAAAAATAACAAAAAGCTTTGTACAACACGATCATTATCATATTATATTTAGAGAATAAAAGAATTCAACCCAACAGCACTATAAAATTAGATCATAGTATTCATTTTAAATAATATTAAAATATCATTATCATTTCAACCATTTTCTATTCACTGTTCGATGATCGTCTCATAAATTATTTAACATTTTTTCGATTTATTATTATTCGCTGTCATCGATTCATATTTATTTATCTATTTATTTATTACTATACACGCCCTATTCAGGCATTAACATAATTAGTAAAATAACAGAAAATTACAACAGAAGTGCAACACAAAGAAAAAAAATACATAGTGTCAGCATGTTTTTACATAATTAACAATAAATATAAAATGTGATGTAGCAATTTATCCTTGGAGAAACCTAGGCCAACGTTTCGGCATGTTAACAAGTGCCATTGTCCATTCATCGCTTAAAAAAAACGTATTTTTTCACAGGACATATAAATCTATACTTGAAGAAACCTAAACATTGTCTTAGGTTTCTTCAAAAAAACCATATTCTAGTAGCGCTATCTAAGGAAGAAGAGACGGAGACGGATAGTGCTAGCGGAAAATTAAAATTTATATTTATTAGTGGTGAGGTAAATCGTTATTATAACTGTGATTGTGATTGTCATTGTGTTCCATTATAACTTCGATAGCTCATTATTTGTAATGCTGCGAGCAATTACTGGTTCATTAAAAAAATAAGCCTGTTAAATCATCGCCATAATCAAACACCGATCGCACAAACAGTCACAATAACGGCTTAGCTCGTCACTAAATACATAAATACAATCCAAGTAGCCTTACCTGAGACCTCGTACATTATTTGACTTGCATATTGTATTTAGTTTGCGATTTTCCTCTGCTTTTTCTACCTTCAATGAATCCTACAATCACCAGAATCGAGAGATACGAGTCTTAATCCTAATACTCTTAGGTTAGACACATTAATGCTATCCAAGTGTTTGGTGTTATTTTAAATATTCACGTCTTTCTCCTTTGTGCACAGTATTTAATTTTTGCAGAAAGAGTACGAAATTCGTATTTTTTATAAACGCGAATGATTACCTGATTAGTTGTTGTGATATATAGATTACATTTTTTTATAACATTAACCATTTTACAGCCACTATAATTTAAAAAATTCATAACTTTCATCAAAATATCACTTCATAACTTACACACACTTAAAAGTAACAACCACAGTTGGTCTAAATTTAATTTACAAAGTAGTTAGTTCCCCATACCATCGCTGATTCAACTGATTTTGTCCGACACGCAATCTTCGGAACCACGCACATTCCCGCTTATCTCACTGTAACACTAATTACGCAAAAAAAAAAATATTTCAACGCGCTTTACGTTTTATCTGATAACTTAGACTTTTTTTTAAATTCGCGCTTTCATTTATTCAAATAAATAATTGGTCAATACAGCAATCTGAATTTGTGATTTTTTTATAAATATCATAGAACTTGTTCATATCAAATAATCCATCTTATGGGATATGAGATATTAATTTTATGTTGTGGTGAGATCAGGGTTTAATTTGTCAAAGTAATCATTTTATTTACACGAGCATATGTTTTTAAAGATTATAATTAAATAAACGCAACAAAAATATTTAGGACGCTTTTAATTTTTGAGTGTGTATAAAAGAGTGTTTAAAAGGCCTGCAAAACTTTTTAGTGTACTTATTGATAGATTATATTAAAATCACCCGATTCTATCTAAATTGTATAAAAACCAAATGTTTTTCTGAATATCGTGTATTATCGTGGCAACCAATGTCTGTAAAATATGTAAGTATTTAATAAAAACAGGAAACATGATGATTTTATTGTTTAGCGTTTCTACGTTATTAATTGTGTTAAATAATATTTAAACTTTTTTTTTAATTAATGTTTATATTACAGGTTAAGGAGAACACATTATTATTGTGAAATTGCAGTTTTTTTTATACTATAGTTATGTGTATTTAAATATAATATTTCATTTTTCATTAGAAGGTATAATGAGATATAATACATTTTTAAACATAATCAGTAAATATGTAGATTTTTTCTTCTACATAAGAGTCGAGACTCTTATATAGAGATGGAGTATATAATTTATGTATCTGTTAGTTTGTATAATTTGTATCTGATTTCAGATACAAATTTATAATAGTCTATATTCTAATTGTTAGGGGAAGATTTTTAAAGAATTTGATACCTTTATACATATAATGATTTTGGGTTGTGGTTTATTTAAGTTTTGGAATATCAATTTGATCTCTAAATCTTTTATATCGGAAGTTGCTTCTGATATTTAATTTGAAAAATTTGGATTATTGATTTTTTTGTATATGTCTATTATTTTTGGTACTTTGAATTCTGTGAAGAGTTGGACACATGGTTAGTCATTTTAAATGTTAAAAAATTATAAATATATACAGAAATAAACAATTTTATTGAAAAAATATTTTGGTTTCTACTGGGATTCGAACCAGGATTTATTCCTATCCGGGAAAATGCGTTACTATTATGCCACATCAACCATGCAGTTTTGTAGTAAACGAAAAATTTTCGAACTCTTGCATTTTCATTAGGTAAAAATGCTGGTTCGTATCCCGGTAGCAACTAAAGTATTTTTTCGATAAAATTGATTTTTCTCTGTATATCTTTCTAATTGTCGCATTTAATTTTTATTATAATATTATGTATCGTTAGATATATAACGCATTATTATATAATGAAATTCACACTAGCTAATGTTAACTAGGTGCGGGATTTTAACATTTTAGTTTGGGAATATTAATCCCATCCATCCACCATATGAATAATTTCAAAAAATAAATACTATTAAAATTATCAGGGCGTCACGTATGCTGAAGAACTTACATGAATAGTTATATTTGCCCATTTTACAGTACAAAGTTGTTTATATGAATGACTACACAGATGTGAAATGTTTTGCCGATATTGTTTTTTTTCTTACGATCCGGGTCTTTATAAGGCATACTCGTTCATTTTCAACAGCTTCCCTTCCACATGGCACCTACCCCAAAAGTGATGAAATATAATACTGGTGGTGTCTGTTGTGCGATTAATAAAATGACAAAAATATATAAAATTTATTATTTAATTCTATAAAGATCTCATATGAAATTAAGTAAACCAACTGATGATATAAAAGACACCGCTAGTATATAAGCGTTTATTTTATATCACTAGATTATGAAAATGTCAGGTTATGACAGCGGCAGCAAACATTAGTGATGAGTTATTCTATTTTTTTAATACCATTGATCTTAAATTTTGTAATTTTAGAAAATGTAAACCATGATGATAATTTTAGAAAATGTTATTATAAAATGTGAATAATGAAATATAAGATTCTAAAGTTGATTCATACATTGTATAATACATTTAAAAAAAAAATGTATCTATGTAAAAATGTTTCAGCATCAAATTCGGTTTTGTTTTCAGCTTTGAAACAAAAATTTTAAAAAATCGGTTTCTGTTCGATTCATTCTAGCTGATAACGAAAAAGGCAGCTTCCATCAAACTCTACTTTTAATAAAAGTATTACATTTAAACCTTGACTCTATCAGGGAAGAAAATAAAATTAGTGATTTTATTTTTTAATATTTCTCTAATAAAAAGCAAAAGAATATTACGATACATTTGGATAACAATCTATTTCGATTTCTTAATAAACTCTAGTGTATGTATTTTGTATATTGTGTAATATAGGTATGTCAAGGTATTTCGTATAAGTATAACGACAATAAGGTACAGAAAAAAATCTCATCAATTTAAGTGCCTACGTAGCAAATAGTGCCGTATGCTCAGCACTTCTAGTAAATTTTATCGGCATATTGTATATTATTCTTCGTTTTGATATATTCCATTGGTGTACTATCTTTAAATTAAAATTGAGTATAAAAAAACAAAGTACCACACCTTACCAAATAAGTAAATGCCTGAAATCCAGGTTTATATTTTTTATATCCATAATTATTTTTGATTTCTTTCTGCAAAGCAATATATGAAATGACGTATTATTTAGACATCAATTATTTTGTAGTTTTAAAATAGTAAACAACTTGTGTAGTAGACATGTATTCAAATTTTGAATTGAATGTTTTTGTTTATAGCCGTACCTATATACTCGACCTAAATGGTAAAATGGTTACATAGATAGATGGATTTCATTAAATTCATATACATTTCAAGGATTTTCATTAATTAAAAAACAATAATAAATTTCAATATATTGAATAAAATTAACTTTTAAACATGCGAGCTATATATAAATAACCAACCATTTGCGTAAAAATAATTTTCTTTCATCAGGGTGATAAAAAACGTCGATATCGTATATTGTTTCAATAATATAATAACATGATTGAATAGTATAATTAAAATAACTAAACATTGAAACACAATATAAAGAAAGGAGTTTGAAGTAAAATGAAAAGAAAAGAAAAACAAAATTAAAATGAAGACATATTGAGAGAGAATAGATTATTCCAAATTTTTATCAAAACTATAATCATTTTTTATTAAGTGATTCAAAAAATTTTCATAATATTTTTAAGTAAATAAAATATAATTATATAAATGGT
Organism: Eubasilissa regina; assembly: GCA_022840565.1. Lineage (NCBI taxonomy): Eukaryota > Metazoa > Arthropoda > Insecta > Trichoptera > Phryganeidae > Eubasilissa > Eubasilissa regina. Next base: position 3,688,760 of record JAINEB010000019.1, read on the forward strand.
CATTTTTTTATTTTAAATTACCGCTTTAATTCGTTTAATTTGAGTAGCTTCTATGCGAAACCAAAGCTCCTCCGAAAATTTCTCATTCCTTACTTTCTCCGATCGTTTTAGTGAGGTTCTCGTTTGAAGAACACTCCAATAGCCACTTTGTGCCTAAATCTTTTGGAAAAGTTTCACATCCAGACTATTTTCGTGCTACTCAAGTGGTGTAATCCTATTACAAAGCATAAATGGCTTGACTTAAAAATAATTAGAACACTCGGAATTTAAAAAAAATATTAAAATGTACAGTTTTTGATCAGTGAAGTGCAGAATCATCTTCAAAAATGCACCCGAGAAATTAACACTATAAACATATATATATATATGTTGTTACTGAGCCATATATATATATATGTATATGTATATATGTATATATAGGAAGCCATAAGGACCGCCACCAATCTAGCTCAGTCTGGGTCTTTATGTATGAATGTGTGCCCCGGTGTCGCCTGCTACCTCAAATGGGCTGATAATGAATTTATAGTCAAACTCTGCTATATATATACATGCAACACATTCCATATTTTATTCACTTGAAACATAACAAATCCCGAAATTGTAGCACAATACTAGTCTTTAAAATCCCATTTCTTCCGTTTAAACTCTCCTCTTTGTTAGGACATACAATGTTAGCAATTTAGCACATATCGATTTATAACCAGCTTGCCAAGGGCTGAAGTCGCAAAAAATGCCAGGCTGCCATGGGGCTTTGTCGCAGCCTCGGTCCAGGCCGCCACGCTCCCGTATCAGAATTGATCTCCTCCTCCAGGAAGTTACCCCGATGCCATTTCGTCAGTGTGGAGTCCGTCAAGCCCACCCATCTGTCATCGCTCACATGCGGCCTATCCGCTGATTGCAGAGGAGTCCCCTCTAAGGTAGATAGATCGGGCTCATTTTCAATCTCTGAATCCACTGCGGGAACTCCAGCTTCCGTCTCCTCGCCGCTGCCATTCTTCTCCCGAGAATGGCTCCACCGACCCTCTCCCCTCTCTTTAAGCGTTTCCACCAAAAGTGACATCTCTCTTAGCTGCCACCAGAGTCAAATTCATGTCCCTGATTCGTCCATTTAGACAGCCAATCTTCATAAGTCAGTAAATCAGGCTATCCAGACCTCTGCGCGCGAATTCAAATATCACATCGTGTGTGTATATGTATATATATAATATTGATTGTTAGAGATTCAAAGCACTTTTTGAACTGTGTGAACTTTAGACTTTTTATTAACTTTTTTTTTATTTATTAATCAATCCTTGGATTACTTTTTCTTTTATTATTTATTAATCCTTGGATTACTTTTTCTTTTTCATAGCATTATATTTATTTCATAACTTTAATGTATAATATGTATTATCTCTATGATGAATCGTGTTAAAAAAAACCTGATCACGCTGGAATAAACACATTATTATTATTATTATTAAAGCATATGATCCTATTTATATTGTAAGGGATGTTCCCTCTCTTAAATATCGATGATAACATGTTCAGTTAATATAGTCAAGCTAGCTGTTTGAAGAACAGAAATATCCTATCTCAATGGGCAATGGATAAAAATATAATTTTCAAGTGAAGACGTTTCGGTGAGAACAAGTAAATATTTTTTAACAAAAATGTATTAAATAAAGCATGGCATTTATTATATTCAAAGACCTTAAATATGAATAATGTAGAGACAAACACGCGGCAGAATATTGAGATGTAAACAACTTGTAACTTGAGAGTCTCTTGTAACACTACAAATTCGATATGGCAGGAAGTCTCGGCAAATATAAGATGATATACAATGATTTAAAATGTTCCACGGCGTGCACTTCCAGAATGTTCTAATGGACGGCGTCTCTTGCACACCGAGAATTTAAATCACGAACAGTTGCTATAGACTTCGAAATTTGCGGAAAACACACTATAGAATCGAGGGACGAATATTTGAAATGATGTTACAGCAGTGTAAAGGTTTAACGACGGATTTTTCTTTTGTCAAACGGCCTTAGAAATGGGGCCCGACAGTTATAGAAAATGGTTGTGTCGGAGAACCGAAGTCGCTGGATCAGGGGTCTAAACGAGTCTGATCAGAAAGCAGGGACGCGGCTGGAACCAGACCTTGGAAGGGAAGAGCATTTTTGCAATCCATGCGGCTACATACTAAATAGGTCTAACGTATATTTTGTCGGGAAAGTAATAAAATTAAAAATAGACTCACCACAATGTGTATAATATAGGTAAAATATGTGCCTAAAATATATTTTTTAATATTTATATAGTAGTATTATATATGCATAGTATCTATTATATTATATATTTTATTGATTAACATCCCCTAAATGAACAGAAAATAAAACAGGGTATTTAATGTTTTAACTTGACGTTTTTTTGTAAATTAATATATCAAAGGTGATATTTATTCTAAATACTAATTAATTAGTATTTAGAATAAATATCACCTTTGATGTATTAATTATAAAGATATACATATAATTAGTATTTAAAACATCACAGACCGTCTGTTCTGAATAATTACAACTTCACAATAAGAATGCGTTCTTTTTAATGATATTTATTCTATCTTGTCTTATTAGTACACCTCTCAAATAAAACATTGCACAAATTTGTTAATTAACTTTTCTCGTATCTTATCTTATACGTAAAAGTTAGTATATATCAGTTGATCATTTTGCTGTGTGAAAAATACTATGACGGATCATTCCACGATGAACTCTGTACTCTCTATTCTTTACTCAAATTTCAAGACTAGTCTTATCTGTGTACACGCACCTTTTCACCCACAATGTGGTTATGCTGTAAAAATCAAATTAAAATGTATCATTATTTTATTTTATATACGTTTTTAAATACGCCAAAATGTTAGGCTTACCGAAATATACCAGATTGTTAAAGATTTGTAAATAAAGCCGCTCGAGTCATATTTTATTTACAGCTTCTGTGACAGTTTGATGACGTGAGCTTTCATCTCGTCCTGGTGTCGTCATGGTACCTCGTTCCAATACACCACAATCGATTCTGTTCAATTACAGGAGTGGCAACCGAGATGGCGTGTGAACTAAATTGGACAAGTTTCAGGACGAGGAGATGTGGTTAAGGTGGTTAATCAGACACTACTGGATTCAGAGGTAAAACTTCTCTCGAAAGATTAAATTCTAATGTTTAAATAGTGCTGACAAATTGGTCGATATAAATAAACATATGTCCCGTTTTATGGCTAACGCTTTCTTTGTAGTCAAATATGAAACGATACTGATACATTACATCGGAATGAATTGTGTATTTATTTTAAAATACGAATTAAATTTATATATAACTTTTTGATTCCGAATTAATAATATTATTATTTTATAAGATAAAATGTAGTACAAATTAAATTAATAAATTAGAAAGATAAACAGAAAAAAACAATTTATCGTAAAATATTTTTATTGTTACTGAAAATCAAACCTATACGCTTTCCTATCCAATAAATGCATCGACCAGTTTCGCTACACTAACCGAGTAAATTGACAACAAATTTTTGAACTTGTATGCTGCAGCTTTTTCAAATTGATGAATATAAAATGTGGTTTAAATTTTTAACTTCTAAAATGTATATTTATTTTTTATCACTACTATCAATCACGAAAGTTAAAAATATGGATAATCAAACTCATTAAGGAGAGGAAAGGATGGTTAAATGATTATATGAGACGAGTGTTAAAAACAACATGAACAAATACTATCCAGAAAAGACCTGGGATGAACAGATAAACCAAATATTGGTGAATGACCATATTAAAAGAGTCACTTTAGAAGCAGTGATTCAAATTTACCTCCATCGTCACTATTCCCGTTGATGAGGCAAACGACATCTACATTCAGGGTCCAAGCTTCCGCGGAGGGAAACCGCACTCTGTCTGGCCGGATTGCTGGCCCCTATAAGTTTTCCTCTCCGCCGCACATCTCGACGAGTCTCGTCGATCCATCACTAACTCGCTCAGTCCAATCTTCATTCTTCACACTCATTTATCTTCTATACTTTATATTTTCCTATTCCTTACCCAATAAACGATTCTACGCAAAATCTGCATTTCATTTGACCACCAAACCTATAGATAACAGAGGACCTCTAAAAAGGACAGCTTCTGTGAGACGTGCGTCAACTTACACAGAATAAGAAATTCAATGAGATATTTGAAATGAAAATCTTAATTAATCAAGAATTATCACAACAAATCTAAGAAAATAGAAATCGTTTTATTTTCACATATTTCATAAATTATTATCTGTTATAATTTGTGATAGTTTTTATAACTTTATTAAACTCCTAACTAATTAAACTTTGTTTGGGTTCCTTAATTAACCTAGAATTTATTAAATTTTAAATGTCAAAGTCGGTTTTAACATTTCTCTTGAGTAAACTTTAATTAAAAAACTAAAACACCCGCTACAATTCTACAGCACAACATCATCACTACTATTTTTGGAAATCTATTGCATATTGTAAAGATAAAAAAGCTAATATGCTTTTAAAACATGAAATCAATTTATATTCTCATTTATATAATATACAAATATAGCACTTGATAACCCATATATATCACATCAATACTAACTAAATACTTTAAGTATACCTAAATATAAAATTCCAACACAGATTAAATTAATCAATAAGAAAGATATACAGAAAAAATCTATCTACGCTACCGAGGTTTTTCCTATCCATAAAACACGTAAAAACTGTGCTAATTTTGAAGCTTAAATTCAAAATGTAAACAAATACTTACTAAGGAATATAAATATATTTGAAATTTGGCCTATTTTAAATTATAACTTTATCTAAATTCCAGATAACGCCAGTTACAGAATATTAAGGCATTTTCAATATGCAATAAGAGAACATCAAAACCATGGGTCACGGATAAGGTTCCAATAATTTTTTGGCATATCATTTGCGATATTATTATTTTAATTGCTTGGATAGCTCAAATATTTGTATATCTGAATTTATTCTACTTCAATACGATAATTATTTTTACGTTTTGACTTAAATGCGTTTGGAAATTTACTCTAGTACTGAGTGACACGTTAGATGTGACATTTGCACGACGATACAAAATATCAAAACAAGTCGTATTGGAATGAATTTGTTATTATTCTAACCAACATATTGTTCCGTTCGGGTAGTACGCGAGGGGTGGAAATCAACGCACAGCGATTATTTGGGCGACCGCGGATATCGAAAGTTAGTACGGCTTAAAGCTCCGCATAGCTACGATACTGATTTTAGTCTCAAACGATAGATCTTTATAAGATCTACGCGTTACAATTACAATATAAAATACTTAACCAATTTAAGTTGGTGAAAATTTTCAAACAAGAAAATTAATCTTAAAATTTCACAATGTCTGGCAAAACTCGCGTAAAAACCAACATAAAATACAAAAGATGCTTAGTGTCGAAAAAAACATCTCACCAGCTATCCAGAAATATACAATTATGAGTAGTTGAGAGAGTTAGGAGGCACAGGGTACGCAAAATGCGAACGTCAGCGGCGAGGTCAACGACAGCGCGGGCACAACCACTTTACAACCATTCAAACAACGTTTCTGGCCAACAATAAATGTCTGTCTTGTTGCAGAACAGGATAGTTTTAATATAAGTTCTTCAGCAGTTTGATACGTGATATTTTTTGCTCTCTTACGTCTTCCAAGAACAATATCTTGTCGGTATGGCTCTTTGCACTTTCTCGTCCCAGCTGGTAATTTCTTGTACTACTAAAGCTATGTTTTTTATCATTTTTTATCTACATATTTATTAAGTTGTATACCTATAATTCATTATATTTTTTGTTAGCCGTAACTACTGACAATCTAACTGATTCATTCAATTATTTTTTCACGTTTCTCTAATTTTTATGTTCTTATAACTCTTTTTGTCCAACTTATCCTTCATAATTTCTTCATTCTTCTCCAGCACCACATTTCAAATGATCTCAATTTGCATATTTTTTGTTAATATTTTACATAAAATATAAAATTTTAAAAATATTGCTTCTGCATAGTCTACGTTTATTTTTTTATTGACAACTCGTAGTTAGGCTTATTTCAATAATATATTTGTGTCGTTTATATCGGATACAACCAAAATCTGATTTCAAATTCAAGATATTTTTCCTTAAGGCGATGATCCTTGATTTCTTAAAAGCACACTCAAATTTCACAAGCTTTCACATTCATGCCACAACACACGCACTCAACGTGTAGTGAATCAAATATTTCTACTAAGTGGGCCATTAACATAACGTGAAGAAATTCAGATTATCTTGTTCGTGTATTCGTGACAGTGAGTAATAAAATTATTTTACTTTACTGACTCCCTCCATGGGGTTGAAATCCAAGGTGAAAGTAGTGTTCGCTCGCAAAATCTTCAAGGCTATACTATTGAACCCCTGAATGAGTATTAAACTATTATATTGGAAGAATATAGATGTCAACACATATTTTAAGGGTTTACTGGATAAAGCTCTGTCTTATAATATATATTTTATCCTTCATCCTTATTCCACCTTTAAATATGACTTCTAACAAGTTACTTAAACAAGTCAATTACTTGAACACACAATAACTAAATACACACGTTATGTGAACGCGAATACATGGCTTTCGATCTTACACTTAGAATAAATCTTGCATACTACAAGCGTAGGCATATTAGTAATCATTTGTACGTGGAAGGATAAAGAGCAATTTTTCAATCGCCAACAAGATGGACCCATAGATTCCGAAAAATCACCGAAACCTCATTACTCATTCAGCAATAGGCAAAAGTTTTACATGGCCACGATAATTAGGAATTAGTTCACTGACATCAGTTAGAGATTGTGACATTGCTCACTATTTAAATTCAGAGTAATACCTCGTTACGTACGGTAGAAATACTTATAAATGATATGGTAAAGGATGGATGTTATTGGTCTGAATGAAAATAAAGATGAATTGTAGGACAGATGAGGAGGCTTAGGCTAGAGATAAGGAAATAATATAATGTATCGATCTCAAAGGGACCAAATAATATAAATACTGCGCAGTAAACAGCGCACCTGAGAGCAGAATTATACTAAAGTATAAATTACATTATATTATGTATCATTCCTATGAAAATATTACGTGATGATATCTATTCTAAAAACGTGATGCATTATAGACAGTAAATTTCTAATAACGTTTTAAATTATCGTACGTTATATAATCGAGTACTAAAGAAGCAGTTGTTAACTATGTAAGTATTTATTATACGTTAGATATATTTTTAATTAGTTTTTTAATCAAATACAAATATATATATATATAATAACGTTATGAATTAGTATAAGAAAAAATGTAACATTAGTGTACCTAATTAAACTAACGATCACCCTGGTTAGTTAATTTCACGCGCAGTTCGAAACACGTAGTACTGATTTCGATATTTGCCGCTAGAATCGCATCCAAGACGGATGCAAGAAGATGTTAGTTTTTCACTGCAGGAGCAAGAGGAATCGCCCCTGGTCGACGTATTATTTGTAAAATTATTATTGTCATCGTCGCCCGTTAAATAATTAAATTAAACCGAAATTAAATTTTATTTTTATTTATCAAAAAAAATATAATTATAGTAGTTTTTAGTTATTTTTAATTTTTGTAATAAAATTTAACGTAAAATTCTCTTTTATTATGAAATATCACCTTTCATGTTTTACTGGTTTTTTTTTAGCTAAGTTTATTTCCCAGAAGATGGCAGGTGGATCACGATATTATGGTAAGTAGGTGGATTCTGATTCTCGTATTCACAAATTCATGCTCTCCCCTGTTACAGTCGATGGAGAATAGTCCCCAGCACACGCCTCACAATGGCGCTTAAAATATATTATTAGATATAATCACGAATTACACATATTGTCTATTATTTTTAGTAATTATTATATAAATTTCAGGAATGTTGTTGATATCAGAGTGGCCCTTAAAATGAAATAAATAGGCATCGTATACTGCGGATTCTATGGACTTCGAAATGATTAATTATTGTCTCTATTCTTCAAGAACATCGCACTAAAGAAAGACTCTCCACAGCATGCAGAAAATGTATGTGTGTATTTGCGCTCGGGTGAAGCAGACGCCGAAGCACACCCTCTAGGGATGTGTGATTATGAATGATGCACATGAAATCATGATTGTAGTGTAACTAGAAGGAATAGGTCATTGGATCCCCCGGAATGATAACTTATTAAGAAATGAAAGGAATATTGGACTCGGACTAAGTGAGGAAACAAACTAAAACCGGTGACAATAATACTATATTTTAACAATAATAATGTGTTTCAAGTCATGGAATGTATGTATGAAGTATATGTGTTCACCGATCAAAATAATAATAACCCTTTTAAAAAAAGATTCTGGTAAAGAAACAATAATATATGTGTTTAGTTAGTAATGACGTCCTGATGAAGAAAATGGTATTTTTCAAAACTGGTAGATGTATTTAAACTCAATTAATTGGTTAATAAAACAAAGATGACAAATAAAAATATGAATTTTAACCACAAAGTTAATATTGCTAATTTTAAAAGTACCCTTTTTTAATTAATTTACCTCTCCTGGCATAAGAAATAGTCTCTTTTTTGGAAAGATACAAGGGATTCATAAAAGTATGTAACTTTAGTTTAATAACAGATTGAAGTAACTTATTTATTCTTTAAAATTGTAAAAAAAAAATTATAATAATATTTCTATAAAAAAATCTCTGAAATTTAGGGAGTCTAATGACATAATTTATTATATTTATCATTAGATAACAACAAAACTAAGTTTAAGGTTAATTGATTAATTTTAAGTTATATATAATTTAGATTTACAAAATTAAAAACCAGTTGGATTTCTCATCTATTGAAATCTTAAATTCTAATATTGATCAACTAAAAATCCCCAACAAAAGGTTATAAAACTCAACTCGACTGGGGCTCGGGTGGAAGAAGAATTACTTTTCTGGAGAAAATAGCGAAATTACCGCTTTATCATTTCCTTACGCGGCATTAGGTTTTATGTGTAAAGAGATAAATAATAATTGAAAATGTAAAGTAGCAAACTAATCTTGTATTTTATTTTACTAAATTATTATCGAAATTTATTTTTCATATAATTTTAAGAACAAATGGTACATTAAAGATCTGAGTATATTAATTTTTAAAATCATTTTGTGAGATAATGACTCATAAAACTGTATTTTTAGAAACATTTTAGATGTAATTTAGGTAATCTAGGAAAGCACGTACGTTCAGCCAGCAAGTAATGCTTAAGCGATTATTTGTATTTTGATTTAACAATATATATATAAATATACAACTAATATGAAAAAAGATCTCGGATTAGAGGTAGAATAAGTATTGTCCACCTTCAAGCTCATTAGAGCGACGATATTAGAAAAGTAACGAGCAACGTATGGATAAGAAGGGCTGAAAATATAAAGAATTGGCGATCTTCGAGATAAGCTTATATTAAAAAATAGAGAAACACATGCTTATGTTGATACTGATGATGAGACATATTTCTATAACTGTTTACAACATGCGTTTACATTATTCGATGTTATAAAAATATCACGTAGCCAGAAACAATCCTAACAATTGAATTTATTTCGATCTAAGAATCGTCAGTGTACAATATGACTGTAACCATCGTTCACCTTTCACATTTACTGTATAAAGCGCTTAAAGTTCAAATATATTATTTGTATTTTTGTTTTCCTAGAATTGAAAGGTCGCATTTGAACTGGAGTTAGAATACTCAAATAAACTTATGGAATAAAAAATAAAATAGATATAATTGTAATTTAGGATCTGGAATCGATTGTATCGTTTCTATTTAATTTGATACAATTATAGAATTTTTTTGTGTTGAACCACATTAGTTTAAATAAGACAACATATTTTGGAAAAATTCTTATTCTTAACGAGAGTGATAAAAACTAAACTGTCTTTTGATTCATAAATATTTTTTTTAATATTAAAAAATTATTTAACATATTATACTAGTACCTACGTATCTGATCGTAAGAAGATGCCTTTAATGTTTGGTACTTTTTGGATACATTTTAAGTAAAAATTAAGGAATAAAATTTAAATTCGAAACCGTATGAAGTATACAATTTCATTTGTTGGTTACAAAGTGTTTAAATATTACGTTTGTTATATGTGTTTACTATTATGAAAGTGGTCTAAGTCATGTTTCTTTCGTTTTGAAATATTTAAAGGTTTGGGTTTGAATTCAAATGTCAAAAAATATTTTTATATTACGCAACATGTTTCAAAATTTATTTAATAAACTAGATTTATAATTTATTTCGACATAAATGTTGCATGTAGCTAATAACGAAATAAAAAATATTAAATTTGAAATGACTTACTTAATGAACACTAAAACGGAATACCGTTGAATCCCGTAACAATACACCGAATATAGCCCTCTAAAAATTTCACAATTGTTAAAATTTGCATTATATTATATTAATCTAAAACAATGTGTCGCAAAATAACTGATAAACTCATTTTCTTCAATTTCTTGACTTAGACGACTTTCATAATAATGCGCACATATATGTAATTCTATTATATATATATATATATATATATATATATATGTTTTAGATTAATATAATATAATGGAAATTTTAACAATTGTGAAATTTTTAGAGGGTTATATTCGATGTATTGTTACGGCGTTCAACGGTATTCCGTTTTAGTGTTCATTAAGTAAGTCATTTCAAATTTAATATTTTTTATTTCGTTATTAGCTACACGCAACATTTATGTCGAAATAAATTATAAATCTAGTATAGTATAGTTTATACATATATATATAATAGAATTACATATATGTAAAAAAGTTACTAATTTATGAAAAAAAAAATACCGTGCCTTGACAGGTTTCACGTTAGGTATGATTAATTAATGACACAAATTTAGTTAGTATGGGGTGACGCAAAGTAAAATGTTGAAATTATTCATTCTCAATTTAAATGCAAAGCTGTCTATATGTTTGGAAGATGTTTCAAATTCAATCATGAGTTTACCTTAAAGTGAACTGGAATATTTACAGTTTGTCTCCTCGTCGCGTTCAAATTAGTTCGTTCTCAGTTTAATTAGGAAACTTCCGTGTGAGTAATTAATCTGCATACTTGAGCACGTTCTTAGGGGGAAGAATACTAAAGGTGAGGTCAATGGTGTGTCAGAGTCGTTCGGGGTAATGTAACATATCGAACTTTGGTTACAATTCTCACTATCCTGCATGTCTAACATTTATATTTAATTTTATTTTACTGACTATCGCTTATTTTACATCATACACGAGAAATATTACACACGAGGTTACATTGATCTAAGGAAACACATTTAAAAGTAAAAACTTGTTTATTGTATACTAGCTGGTACCTTATATGTTTTTCTATCTTTAAAATACACGTTCTGCTGTACATATATTAAATATTCATTGGCTTAATACGAATATAACATATATATATATATAAGCCTATTGATGTGTGAAGTTTTATTTAGACATTTTGTCCTTGCAGTATTTCTATTTGTAGCCAAATCTTAAACATCAAATTTTTGGTACGTAATATAATCATACAGCACTATTATAGGCTATTATAAATTTCAGATTTCTATCTGATCTCCCACCAGAGATATGTATCCTTGAAAAGTGCATTTTTTATAATTTTCCGAACTTTGAGAATTTTTAGAACAAAAGGCGTTAAGTCTCAGGGTTTAAATTTGGTGTGTGAACAAACTAGTTTCCACCTCTTTGTAAAAAAACTTTTGACATCTAGACGTTAACTCTTCCTGCAAAAAAATCCCCGTGAAAATGGGTCTTTTATTAAACGATAGCCAAAAATTAAGGCTTAAATTTCACACTGTGAAAATGCATGTAGGTGAAAATAAGTATAATCAATCTTGTAGCTTGTCCGTTTCTTTCTAAACAAATTGCTTTTAACCACATGTTGATATGTCACATAGGAGCTGATATATTTCAGTTACTGCAAACCCTTTACATTTCAAAATATGCTACGCCCCGTAAAACAAATATGACCGCCACGGAAAAACTACAAACAATAAAATAAAAATAATGGTTATTTTAAACTACCAATAAGTTAGGGTGATTGCATAAAAAATATGAGACTATTTAAAAATGGTCAAGCAACCAGTGTTGGACCATTTCATATGGAATGACCCACTATAAATATATTGAAATGTCACCCTGTATATTAATATATTCAAATATAAAAAAAAACATAGTTTGATTACGATAAATCATAAAAGTATTGCGTGATAATTGGCATTAAATTAAATTAATGGGTGACATAAAATTGAATTTAGGGGGTAGTTTTATTATCTGATGAATAATTAACCAAAAAAAAAAAAAACAACCATTGCTTGAGTCACGCACTTTGTAAAATCACAGGCTTCAAGCTTAAGGGGTGAAGTTGAAGCGTTAATTAAAAATAAGTGGACATGAACTAATTTGACCTGTCATCAAATTTGAAAAATTAACTATGAAGTTAAAATAAAGTGGATAGTCTTAAACATTTAAAAAAATAATTAAAATAAAATACTAACTATTTTCAAGCAACAAAACATAATTTATATTCATAAAAAGTAATAATAAATATCTAACAAGTATACAAAACTTACGTAATTTATATTTATACAATTTTTTTGTCTTTTGTTATATAAATATGTTTAAATGGGTTTTATAAATTCTTAAATTTTCCTGACTTTTGTATAAAATAAATATCTGAATTTAAGGTTCCTTTACAAAAAAACATTAATAAGAATCGAAATTTGATATTTTTTAAATCATTATTTTGCACAAATAACTAGCTATAAACTATTGTATAAAAATATAAGTACTGTGTTTTTGTCATTCATTCCTTGTATGTTTATACATACAAGGTACGTACGATGTCGTGTTCTACAAAAAAAATGCATCATGATATTGAATAAATAAATTAAGAGAAAACAAATGTTATTTTTATAAAAGGACATTAAAGAGTTGCTTGCATTAATATTATTATTTAAAAAATAATAAATTCAGAATGATATAATTTAATAAAAATCCTAAGTCTGGCAAAAATTAATAAACCTCTTGTTCTATGAATTAAACAAAGCTGAAAATCTAAACTTGTGCGCCTATAATATCATAAAATTTTAATATTTTGACAATGAAATTAATATAAATATTCTTAGATTTTCACGTCCGTTCGAAAAATTCTCTGTACAGTTTTTTAAGCTAATCTGCCGTATATATTTGACCTTTCTTCCATCACATCAGCCCTGATGATGGACCCTGCAATAGAATTTAAAACATAGTACAGAATGGTCAGATATACATCGCAGATTAGCCCAGAAAACTGTACACAGAACATAAAGAAAGGAATATTATGAGTGGATTATCAGCACTCTTACTCCCGGAGATCATCTGCATACATATATATATATATATATATATGCAGATGATCTCTATATAATCATATATATCAGATGATATATATATATATATATGTGTATTTTTTATAAGGCTTATAACCGTACATAGAGGGTTAGGAAATTTTCGTTATCATTGGAGAAAAAATAGGGGTTCGAGGGTTGAATTTTTTATAGCCATATAAAAATAAAATGTTTGTATCTTTAATACCGGCTAAAGTTGACACGAACTTCCAAAAACTTGAGTAATAATCTTCCTCAGCCAAAAAAGGATTGAAGTTAGTGACGGTATTTTTTTTTTCATATACGATAATGAACATGTTTTTTTTTTTGTACTTCATATTTAACCAAAATAATAATGAATGATAGGTAAATATTTTTCCAGTATAAAAGTATCACGTCCCGTGCACATTTAAGAATATTGTTCTTTCATAATTATATTCTTCCCGGCCACAATTTTTCGTGGTCCTAAATTATTTCGCTACAATTTTTCGTCTTGAAAATTATTCACTGCATACATTGGAAAAAAGTATATGAAATATATATACATGAATTAAAAATATATACCTATATTATTATATTTTTATGATTTTATTAAACAATAGATAGCACAACAATATGGTATCTACATTATATAAAATAAAACGTCCATTAATAAAAACAAAATTCAATGAATTAAGACCTAACCTAATCAATTTTATATTACGTTGGATAAATATATATACAACGCCCTATAACCTGCAAATAATGCTTCAAGCCCCTCTCCTATATATATAAACTTTATATCATGTCTATTAATTAACTATTCATTATCATTTTAATTAATACATTTATATAAAACCATGAACCGAGACAAAATTATATGTGAGAGCCAAAGCCACAGTCAGATACTACAGAGGTACGCGGGTAGTATTAGGTATTACGTAACATTGTGGGTAAGAAATTCGAAGACGCATACAACTAGCTTAAATTGCTATGAACCCACTGTTTGAAGATATGAAGAGAGAAAAACATCAAGCAAGCAACTATAATGATGTCAGTTTACACTTTTGTATGCAAGGAGATTTGAAAAGTTTGTAGTAGTGACCGAGCGCAAAATAGACGCCATCGAGATCGACCTGTTTATGAAGAAGTAAAAATCCCATGGACACCACGACGTACGATACCTCGATCCTGTAACAAATTTAACTACAGCAAAAATTCTTCCAATTCTTCAGCGAAATGTGATTGATTGATTACATAAAAGGAAATAGGGGCTGAACTTTGGGTTAAAAGGGTACCACAACGGTGAATAGAGGCGTTGCATCTGGCTGAAGGGACCCTGGAGTAGGAATCAGCTGTGAGAGCGACCCAGGACCGAGACTTGTGGTGCATTATGAGCTATGCTTCATCTGACCGAGGCCACTACATGTCAATACTGATATTTACGAAATTAGAATATTCTAAACTAATATTTTTGGCAATATTTGAATATGTCCAAGAACACACAATTACTGAATTTTTACCTACAAAGGCATTGTTATTAAACAAATATCAGATATCTCATAGAGACAAAAATATTGATTTTTCAGACGTATTCCAGTACAGTATGTTAAAAAAACATTTTACAGACAAGAGAATATTGCTTTAAAATAATTCCAAAACGTCAGATTCTCATAATTATGACATAAATGCTGTTTAAAAAAAAAGGGAAAAACGAATTATTAAACTTGGTCCATAGATGGCGATGCTGTAGTGATACTCGAAGCGAGTCCACATACTAACACATATACAACATTCAAAAATTTAAATAATGTGGAGATAGAGGAGTCAGAATTGGTGAACGTTATATTTATATAGTGTGATTAAGCCAGCCGAAGACAGGTAGTAAGCCCTGTAATTACCCCGTATTTCCATATATTTTCCATTAAATATAATAAAAATAGGCTTGTCTTTATATCTGGTATTTGTTTAATAACAATGCCTTTGTAGGTAAAAATCCAGTAACTGTATGTTTTTGGACATATTCAAATATTGCTAATATTTTTGGTTAAGACCATCTTATTATATAAGTTATAATTTAATAATGGCACAGGGGTAAATAAATATTCTTCAAAAAAACGGGTTTTGCTTTCGGTTTGACTATTTGGAGATCTCTGAGATAAAAGAAGCAGTGAATAGCAGTAGTAAAATCCTTAATGATCAAGTAAATTTACCCATTAGCCCCGTATTATGAATTTTTCCTTTTAAATCAATTAAAAATCCATCAACATTGTAATTCCCCCACCCCTTTCCCCTTCTTTGATGTTCTATCTATTGTTTTAGTTTGTGTTCCTCTTTTCCATACAGGTATATGTATTTTTTCTCTCTTAAATGTAATTTTATGTAATGTCTCCTTCTTTATGTATACTTAAAGGCACTTTTTTATGTTTACTGTTAGTTTTAAGTACTGCCTGACGAAGTTTGAGCTAAGCGAAACTGATTGACATCGTATTTAATACAATTTCTGGTTTACTACAAAGTGAATGTGTTTCATTTAATCTAATATTTTTGATTTCAACCTATGTGCATACTCTTACAAAATTTGTGAATTAATCTGACGTAATTAGTGAATAGGTAATTTCAATATCAGTACGTTTAATTTAGGTTTAACAAAATATACATAAAATGGTGAATAAACCAGAAAAGATATATGTGTGTACATAATACGTCGGAAAATAGTATTGAACACGGAAAGAGATGGAGAAGATATCCAAATATATGTCCTGTGGAGATAATTTATCTAGGCAGGGGCCCTCTTCGAAATATGTATTAAGACGAAATCTTTAGATATTATCTCTTCACTTTGACATAAATAAGAAAAATCTGCTCAATTCATCTCTTTTTGATAAAATATATTGTTGAAGCTAAGTATTTTATTTTCATATAATATATCTTTACTGCTACAATTCCGATTTTTTCTGTGCTTATTTCTCCAACTACACATACTTATCTATAGACTTATTTGTTGAGTAACCAAATACTATAAAATATGATAAAAATAATAGAATAGAAAAGTGCTTAAATGAGACATAGCTCAGTAGTCTCCAAACTTACATAAATAAATAAAAACCTGACAAAAGAATTTATTAAAAATAATGATATGTTTGGATTAAATATTGTTTACATTATTCGCTTTAGCACCACTTTCAATAATCAAATATCTTTAAAAATTTAATGATGTTACATGATATCATACATACGGTTAGGCTTGTTAAGGTTCTTTTAAAAATAGAGCGGTGTCGACAGTTTTTTTTTTAAATTATGTTTTCTTTATTATATTTTTACGCCACAAGTGGTACTTATATAAAAAAATACCTAGAGACAAGAAAATAATTAATGAATAGTACGTTAGTTTAGCAGGACAACATTAAAAAAAAATTAAAACATATTTATGAATCCAAATTACAACATATTTCAAAAATAAAAGCAATAATTAAAACTATATATCTATTGTGGGCTAAAATGAATTATTAATTTTTAGGTGATTTTGTCCTCTTTTGAGCTATTATTTAAAAAATATGATTATCGTCATAATAAATATTATATCCTAATTTATGCATTCATGATAATATAAAATAATGTGTATTGGTTTATTACGCTATGCGTACATAATTCATTTAATTTATTTGTATTGTAGGTTATTACTTTTATTAAAAGAATTATTGGAATATATATATTAAACGCAATTAAAAAATATTAGTATATTATTAAAATATAATATTAAACAATAAATCAGGACTAACAATAAAAGTACATAAAATGATGATAATGTATCAGAAGCTTTATATTTTTTCTGTGATATCTATCGCAAGTTAGAAATCTTCATAGCAATCTCCACCTCAGATGCTGTGGCGTGAAAGAGCTCAACAAAATTGCATTCCGGTCTCTTAAATTTTTCAGCCAAGAATTTTGTCTTCTGTCTGTTTTCGTCCATTGTTGGGTTTTGAAAAATGCTTCATCGTTTCTATGGTCGATTTAGCGATACAAAGATGGGTTTTGATTTCTTATTATATTATAATAATATCATTAAAAATAAAGGATACCGGGCGGTCCTAAAAGAATGGCACCATATATTTCTAGGCAAAGGTCACGTGTTCGGTATTAGCTCTAGATGCCACGCCATTATACTACAAGAGAGTTTATGTTTTATGTCTGCATTTTAAAATTAAACATATTATTTAGTATTTATTCTCAACTATGTCGACATAATACTAAGGCGTCCATGTGGCAAATCTATTTATGAAAGAGTAAAGAGTGAAGAAATAAGGAAATAATTTCAAGCTGATCTTAGTATAGTGAGTAAGATTAAGAAAAGATCACTGAGGTGAGGATCGTACGAAACGGTTGAATAAGGAGAGAATGGTAAAAAATATACATGACGCAAGTGTCGAAAGTATTAGAAATAGATGACGTACGCGAACGACTTGGCACGACGGTCCTATTAGATGCCACAATAACCGATGAGCTTTATGAGAAGACGCACAGAAAAATGTGGCGCACTATCCTCACTGCCTACCCGCGCAAGGAAACGGCGTGATGGTCTGATGATTACAAAAGTCTGGTAACTTAATAACTTTTTATATTATATTAAATTAAAAATTAGATAGACATAAATAAAATTGTCTATATTAATGAATAATATTGTGTTGTATTATCGTATTAAAAAAAATCATGTTTGAAATTAAAACAATGGTTCATACAATTATATTTATTGCAAAGAATAAAACCTAAGACGTAATGTCGTTAATTTTTTTGATTTCTTTAAATACTGAATAAAAAATTTATTGATCAACAATTTTCCGGAATGACTCGAGATTACTCAGAACAACACAATCTTCTGTTCTTTCAGCGTCTAAATTATGGCTGTACTCTAGTGAGAAAATTAATTCAAACCCACGACTTGTGTAGGGTATTCAGCTATTGGCAATAGTTGTATATCTTGACCCTGAACAAACCACAATCTTATTGTGTTCATATTTTATCTTTATTTCACCCTTACAACACACCCCAATACTTTGTCCAATGTTTATTTGGTTTTTATGTTTAGTCCACACATGAGACACCTTATTATTTTGTCAAGATGTGATGTATTACGTATTTTATGAATCTTTTAAGGGGAGGGAATTGGAATTCTTTAACATAGAAATTGTATTTCAAAAATGTATCCGATCATCATTATCATCATCATCATGCTCAGCATTCTTTGGCATGGAGTCAACTTCAACCCTCTCTATTTCTGGTGTTGAGGATCTACTCATAAGTCATCGAAATAGAATGCCTTTGGCCCACCCACAGTTCGTCATCCTATCCAAAGTGTCACTTTTCTAGCCCATCTGCACTTTCTTCACCATATCAGATGCCACACTCACTGCCATTTAAACTTTGTCAGCAAGTGTAATCGAGTTCGACATATCATTATTTTAACTAAGACCGACATATTCGAGCTCGGCATATCATTATTTTAACTAAGACCGACATATTCGAGTTCGGCATATCATTATTTTAACTAAGACCGACTTTATTACAAGCAGAATTTTGTTGAAAAATTATTGCTTGTAGCAATTTTTACACCCGTTTCCGCAAATACATCGTACCGGAGAAGTTGATTATATGTCTACATCTTTCTAATTAATATATTTAATTAGTATTTAAAATATTATAGACCGATGTTCTGAATAATTACAACTTCACAATAAGAATGTGTTCTCCTCAATAATTTTAAATATGTTTTCAAGTTAGTGAATTGTTTGGGCTGAATATTGTCCCTCTGCTTGATATCACGTTTTATTGGAATCAATTTGGTTAGCCCATTATATTAATATTGAATGAGAAAAGTCACTTGTATGTGCCAGATATGTAATAGCCGGAAATTGCAGGGACTGCTTTAAATTTCGGTTGCCAAAATGCATACGCAAGTATCTGTTATATTTTTAATAGCTAACTGACAACTTGCGACATTGACTTAAGATTTATGCCCATATTAATTCAATTATGACATTAATGACTACACAACCATTTCGAGCATTAGACTATCATTCTTATGGCACATTTGGATAAAGTCGAAATATGTTGTAAAAATAAAATCTTTAAGAAGAATGTGTATGAAGTCTTTGTGATGAAGAAAGAATTGAGGATGAAGCAACTTTGAATACTGACGGAGAGGAATCGGTCGAGAATCTAGGTTGCAGAAATGAGATGCTTAAGAGCGGCAGCGGGAGTGACGTTAAGATATCAAATCAGGAACGATATCATCCGATAGAATCTTGAGGTGAACTTACTGCTTCTTCAAATATAGAAATTTCAGCTAAGTTGGTTTGGACACATTCTCCGCCTGGGAAACGTCAGACTGCCTAAAGCCAGAGAACATGAAAAGTGCAAAGAAAGATAGAACTATCAATGTACCCTTTTAATCGACATAGTGCAGAACAGAGCGCGGTGGAAGAGTGTTGTCCAAGCGCTAGGCCCCCAGCCCGATTAAGATAAATGGTATGATGAAGAAGAAAAATGAGAAGAATGAGACAGTTCTCGTAATCTTACCATGTTTTATTTATTCATTTTTAAAAATTAATCAATTAAATAGGATCCAAGGCTGTCTTCCTGATTTTATGGAACACGTAAGTTTCCTTTGGTGTAATACTGTCAATTTTATTTTTCAGAAAATTCTTTGTAGATAAATAGAACCGTAAATAAATTAATAAAGGAACCGAAAAAGAAGTCCTTGGAATTAAATCGTCTCCAGCACTATCACAGCTAAGGCCATCCCCGTAATTCTCCTTTCTTTCGTGTAGAATAATTCCTGACCGGCAGAGAAGGGGTTAGGGTGGAAACCTTTAACAGAAGCTGACTAAGGGATAATAGTTAATACAAAGTACCAGGAACGCTTTCAAGGCGGCTGAAATTCAATTTATGTATTAACTATCATAGTGTTTATAATATTTATTAATATGAGTGAATTAAAATAATTAATAGATGTCTAGGAGTATATATTTTTTATTATGATGTACCAATTTTGGAAAATATTTTATTGTTATTTAAATCATATTAGATTAATAATTTAGAAAGTTATAGAGAAAAATACATATATAAATAAAAATATTACAAGACTACACATAAATATTTCGAAACCCTAAATTAATACATTTTGAATTAATGCAATTCTAATAATTAACGCAAAATGATAAAATATTTTATTTCTAAATTACAGATAGATATTATATTGACATATTACAATACTTATAAATTAGATAACTAAAGAATAGAGCAAGAGAAAGACAATTATATGGAACTAGCAGTAAGCAATCAGTAGTCAAGATTTCATTGGCTATAGCCGATTGCTTGCTGCTAGGCCCTGTGGGCAGTTATTTTGGACGCTTCGCGGCTATCTATATTTCAATGTTAGAGTTTTCCCCAAAACAAATCACACGTAAATAAAATCTCAATTTAATTAAAATTATTTCACCATTAACCGCGGATAGATACAAATATCCGAACAAATATATAAACAGAAAAATCCTCCCTGGAATTAATGTGAGATTATTAAAATTATGTATTAACTTATTCGACTTAAAGACATTCTTAAAAATTGGTAACATGTTGAATTTCGTTTTAGGAGCATACCTAAACTGAAGAAATATTTGTATATAAATTATACATAGTTTTTATTTTTTTATGTTATATTTAAACTGTTATATTTAAATGTTAAAAATTTTTATTCTTATGTAAAAGCCCGCAAGCGTGTCGATGGAAATAAATAAAAAACTGAGACCATGTTCACATAAATGATATTAAACGCACGTAAATATTATAAACTGTCAGCTTCGCATCATTCTTTGATAGTGCGACGCGAGATGACCATAGATAAGAGAGATGACAGCTCAAAATTCGTACGATTTCGCAATGTTTTGATTTACACCGTATACTTCATTTCAAATTGAATTTATATTTCCGTACTTGTTCGCGGGGGTATAATAATACCGTAACATTTGTGCCTTGACAATGATGTGTTACCATGCCGAAACATCAGTCTACAAAAAACTAATCTAACTATATAGTATGTATATAAATTTATAATTATTTTCAGTCGAGATTGACATTTACAGTACTAGCCCGATCTACGTGGTAGTAGTTTTAAAATGTTATTCAATACATTAAATGTTTTCAATATGCTTTATGTTATTTAATATCTCATTGATAACAAACTCGTGTATGAATTTTAGAGTTTATACCTTTGTTGTGTTATTGATTTTAAGTTGACGAATTGTTTCTTTAGAGGGATTGCATATCTGTGTTTAGAATTATGTAGAAGCGCCAAATTATAAACTGCCCCCTCAAGTCGGCTCATAATTTGTGTTCGTATTTCTGTATTTACCTTGGTTTATTAGTAAGAAGATGAACGTATTCATTGTAGCGTGAGAAATGGAAACAAAGGTATTTATACGATATACGTAATAATATAATAATTAAGCTGATAATATAATACGGTGCAATGCAAGTATGGAGGTTGATATGAAATCCTGTAGGTAGGTACAGGCACGTAACATTAACTTAATAACGTAAGTGCTTGAGCGAATTTATCGGAGTCAAAGGTATTTCCCACTCTGCGACGTGGTGCGCGCCCCGTTTTGACGTCACCCAGAGTCATTCGTTCGTTATTGCAATATCCTCCGCTAGATGTCTCTCTGTGTCTGCTCGCCGCATTAGTATATATAATATATCGCATAAGGAAAGTTACCGCATCCCCATACTAATACATAAATGAAACATTATTAGAGAATTTGAATATCTAATACGAATTCAGGAAATAGGTAGCCTATAACATTATTTTTATGAGAAACTACGAGAAACTTATGAGAAAACGAAGAAAGTCTCGTTGTTACAAAAGGAATTGAAAAACTGTTCTTTAACAAAATTTTCCCCGGAGTCCTTTCCACCTGACACTCTTTACGATGAGGCTCTCTAGGCATTTCCGTTTCCTAGAATTCGATTTACATTTCCGGTCTTGAATATATAGAGCACATACTTATATGTTCGGCCCGGTAAATAAATACGTTCGCAAGTCTTAAGTAAATAAAATATACTTACCTTTTAACATCTGATAGTAAACAAGCTTAAAGTAAATACCTATTAATTATGCATTCGGTTTGGGTAGTTCTACGTAAACAAACTGAAATAATTATCTGGAAATTGAAGAGTCCTAGTTATACCAATTATAAAATAATACGTAAATAATTTAATGTATCTAACTGTAAATAAGTATAAATTAAGGATAAAAGTAAATAAACAATTACTCGTTACGTAGTGTATTTAAAAGAAAAGAAAATACAATAAATGGAATATACCGGGCAAACGTAGTCAAAGTACTTTTTTTTAATATAACTGCATTGTTATAATATTATTATTCTTATTATTTTCAAACTAAGATAAGCGACAATACACAAATAGGACTAGACATCACACGCTCCAATCACTATTTAAATATATGTAGGATTGTTTGGTTTTTATGATAGATCCACAGATCGCCGATGGGCGTGCGCGTGTGGATACTCCGTCTCGCTGAAATTGTATTTTATTGTTGAACCCGGGAAACAGCTGCATTTGCGATACCAAAAACTTGTCAAACATTCGGTAATACACGTTAGCAGTGAATGTCTCTCGCTGGTTAAAAAAATAAGATACAAATATCCCTCGGGCAGAAATTGCACACTACACTGTAGTTTTTGGACAATGAAAACATTTTTGATTACGTTCCCTTGGGTTTTTGGGGCACTAGTATCTCATGTTCGATTTGTTAACATAGCTATCGATATGAAAATGTGCTTTGTCAGTAAATAATATGTTTCCAAGCGTTCGTGCTGTTCAAAATAATGTTTTTTCAAAATAATGTGCACTGTTGAATTTTTTATTCCAGTACTGGCTGCAATCTTTTTTACCGATTTACGCGGATTGCGCATAATTTCACGTCTAACTTGAAGCACATGTCGTCGCTGCTGACGTTAATAGTCCCAGAAGAGTTTAGTTTTAGGAGTTCTTGTCTGAACTTTTGAACCCAACACCAGAAAAGTTGCGTGTTTGGCCCATCACTTGCTCGTCGAATATTAAAGTGAGTACAAAAAGCGCGACGCGGGCGAACCAATAAATCACCGCAATTTAAATATTGCTCAACCGCGAATACGCGGTGCGCTCCCAACCAGTGACTCATTGCGACTGGCAAATCCGCAAATCACGCGCGTCGAATAATACCCCTGCCACTTTCCTCACCCTGGTGGTTTACGAGCAATTATAATTTAATCTTGAAATTTTTCGGCTGAACACCCTATACTATGTATTTAAGTAATGGTGGTAGTTATTTAATAAACCGTATTTTTAAAATGAAACATACATTTTTAAATATAGCTAATTTTGAAATTCAATGACATGTATCACCCAAGATGGCCGACGTATAAAGTACCAACCAAGCATCCCTTATTTCTTCAAAAATAATATTTTTATATATATGAATGTAGCTCATTAAATGTCCATTAAATAACAAAAAGTACTTATTTCAGATTTGTCCTAGAACCAAATATTCATAGTATAATTTAATCATATTCAGAATATGTAAAATGTTTTTGGCTACTCACAATATTACCCACAATATCATTACTACCCACAATATCAATACAATTGTGTATTTTTACAGGTATTATATAAATATATACAGATACATTTCGTATTAGAACGCGATGTAGCGAGTTAATGTATTCCCAGTACAAATCAAGTAAATGGATTATAACTTTACACAAAAAATAAATATATTTCCATTTCAACCCCTTCATCCAGAAGCATAATTTTAATAATCTAATATCTACATTTTTTTGGCTGACATACATTTGGCTGGTAACATTGACGTTATAATGCGATCTGAAAGAAACCGACAAAATACGGAAGGCCGTTGTTCTACATTCAAATACGATATCCGGGAAGCAAACGGAATCGGAAGAGTCGTAAGGAAACCATACGTTTTTATGTATTATACTAGAGGGTGGTTTTGGGGATTTTCACGGTTACTTAAATACGTTATTCAAAAATAAGAACACGTGAATATTGAAGGGCAGAATGTGTTGCATTAGTATTTGAAGACATCGACGCGTTTGACTACCATCTGCGGTAAATTTATATCAGAAACATACTAAGGTCAATTTTTTTTTACTTTTCTGGTATGGTGTGGAGTAACGATGTAAATATATTGTTTTTTTTTAATATTTGTAAAATGAACTTTGTGGTTTATTATGTTTTTTTATTTTTATTATAGATTATTTAACTTTGTTTATAATAATTACCCACTTAGTGAGTCATTTTAAAACATCAACCGGTTTCGAAAAAACACAATTTTCTTCTTCAGTATGTCAAATTAACTGACCAATAAACATATATATCACTTTATTCAAATGTTTTAAAAAAATCTATTTAAAAATATATAAATTATAATATATTTTTTTTTTAAATAAATTAAGTATTTAACTTTATAATACTTAATTACAAATATACAATTTAAATTTTTGTAGAATCCTAGCAACAAAAGATTTAACCATGTTTAAATTCTAATGATGTATAGTTCAATTTATTTTGTGAAATATTTTTTTGCTTTTATACAAAATAATTATTTTGATTGAACTGTCAAGCAATAATTCAAGCAATTCAGAAATTCTAGGAAGTTTTCAAACAAAATTATTTAAATTATTACTTATAGAATGTATTTAATATTACATAAACTTATGAAGTATTCATAACTTTATATATACAAAACAAAATAAGTGTCTCTACCACATTTTGATCAACGTTAATGTTACAAATTAAAATTATTATCTGAGAAATTTTGGTAAAACGATGTTTCTTTAGGGTTTAACATTCACAACATTAAAGCGCGTGAATACTATTGAGATTTTTGTCAGAGACTCGTGTTGAAACCATGAAAAATACAGCAAAACTTGAACGCAAAGCACGCTATGATTCATTGCCACGTATATATTGTACGCAGATAAGAACGACGTAACTTATATTGACCTCTAACGATAAATCTCAGAGACGAGAGATCAAAGTTTCATTCGGGGACACAGAACCTTATTACAAAAGCTTATTATTTATCTCTATACACAGGGTTTCAGATTTATTGTGGGAACCCTTAACTCCTTGTATCATCTTTTCTAGCTCTATATTAGTATTCTAGAGTTAAAAATATGTTTACAGTTAACAGTCGGTCGTCCAAAAAAATCACACCAGTGTACCCGTTGATAACAGCGGTAACAACCCTTCAAGAGATTGTTTGTGATGTCATCAACAGATGTCGTTTTCCCTTTTCTGAAAACTTCACTTCACCGTCTACATATCTTGACTGATGAAGAAAATTCGTAAGGTTAGTTCTAGAACACTAATAATTATATATAAAGTGATTAACGCGACTTGCAGATGTGCGCAAGTTGTTGTTTTAAACTTTTAGAATGTTGTGATAGTATGTACTTAAGTTAATTAAATACAAGTTGTCACGTATTTGTTAGTTTAAAATAAAACTATATAATATTAAGATATAAAAAGTATTCATTCACTATGAGCAGACAGCTGTATATAGCTGCAAATATAAATATTAAGTTTTTTTTTTAAATGAAGACAGATATTTGTTTCACATTCAGACAGTAGCGATTTCAGAACATAGTTCTGCGATATTTTTAACATAAATTAAATTACTCAATTAGAAAGATGGACAGAAAAAAAATGTAATTGGCGCCTCTTCTAGGTTAAATTGCATCTTTTGTGGATAGTTTCTAGACTGAAGTTTCGGCATGGTAACAGATGACATTGCCAAGGTGTTGCCCAAAAAATTACAATACAATTGTACTTTTTTCGCAGAAGACATCAGTAAAGTAAGTACAGGAATAATTGTTTATTCAAAGTTAAACCCTTAATATAATTTCTGAGCATTCCTTCATTCGTTGGTTTGGAGTTACTGTGCCGCCATCTACGGATTAAATTATTAAATTCATTATTATTTTTTCTTTCAACTGCACTGACATTGTTACAATCTACGGGTAATTTACTAAGAGTGTTCGCGTGTGTATGCCCACTATGTTTCCTGGACAACCTTTTCTTTATATTGTTTGACTTTTGAATTGTCAAGAATAGTGGATGTCCGGCTATGTGCTGGTCACTTAATTTAAGTTTGTGTAAAGTAAATGTGTGTATTGGATTCCTTATTGTCCTGTCCTTATCCCAAATTCCTACCACTCTTCCTACATTCCGTTTCCCCATCCTTTGTGTGAATAGAGAGTGCTATTATTTTCTCAAACTTTTTTCTTTTAATCTCTGTGATTTTCGAAGGTTATCGGTATGAATTGGGTGTCAAATTCTGTAACGAACTGTGTGTTATGGGTTGAACATCTTCCTAATTTAATTTAATGCACGTTACCCGGATTGGAAGAAATACAGTTTCGAATCATGGTAGAAATAACAATATCTCTCTAACTAATACGTTTAATTAGTATTTAAAATATCACATACCCATGTTCTGAATAATTACAACATGTGTTATCCTTAATAATAAAATATTCATTACAGATTCTGAAATAGTCTGTTGTTGAAAATTGTTGTAGATTTGATACAGAAACAACCGAAAAATAAAAGATTTAGGACCGACTAAGGGTCGATTGATCGCTATAATGACAAGATAATTTACCTGAAGAAGAAGAAGAATTAAAAGTAGAATACACGGAAGTAGATACAATTTCATAATTCGGGTAGTTAATTTTCAAGCTGTGGGTATGTGAAAAATATCAATCGTTTTGTAGATTTAATGAATTATAATTAAAGTCGTGGAAATTTTAGGGTCAAGATTTATTTCCAAATTTTTATTGATTTAAAATGATAAATTGAAATTTAAAAATATTGTTGGAGGGCCCTTGAAAAAGATGTTTGGCTATTAAATGCAGATTGTTATTAACGTGTTTATTATTCGATAGGGGTTTTGCAGCACTCTCCTTTAATTTAATAATGTTTTCGTTATATGAAATCACACCGATATGTATTACATCTGCCACTGTCAAATTTTCAATAAAGAAAAACAGTATTTAGTCAGGAATCTTACCTCTTAATACATTGTTGAAGAGATTTTTTCATTCGAGTGATTATGTAAACTCATATTGTTTATAGTACTCAAAAAATATTACAAACAAGATACATTTGTACCTGTAGTTTATCAAGTATTTTTTTGCTAGAAAAAGAAGGGTTAAAATATATTTTCGAAGAAAACAATCACTTTGTATGAAACAATTTATGAGACAATTTAAAAGCTATATAAATAAAAAAGCCAATAAATAATGGTACGCCAATTCTTAAAAATCAAATAAACTTATCCATTAGCCCCATATTAGGTTTGTTTCCTTTAAAATCAATTTAATGTTGCATCTATATATAAAGATAGATGCAACTCTCTTTCGCATATAATTTTATATTCTGTCTACCTTGATGTTCAATTTAACTATGTAACGCATACCTAGATCAAATCTAAGACAATTAAAAAAAATAAAAAATTTTGAGTTATTATTGTATTCGGATACGCAACTAACTTAGCACCAGTTCTCTAATAGTGTCATTTTATGATATATTTATGATTTAAAATGTTATTTAGTTTCATAACTGTAGTAATAAAAAATGGTGAAAAACGTTTTTATTTTTTGTCTGCTAAAAATGACTTTTTGAGTTGTCTTAGTTTTGATATAGATGTGCGATATGTATTCTGTATATCTCTTTCACATGTAATTTTATGTTCTAATCTCCCTCTTTATGTACATATAAGTGAACTTTTTTTGTATTTATGATTAGTTTCAAATACATCCTAATGAAGCTTGAGATAAGGCTATAATAAATTTTGTGCTTTCGTACAAAGTGATTGTTTATTTTATTTAATGGTTAAAAATATATCAAAAGGTATGTCTCATTGGTAACATAGTAAATATATCAAAAGTGCAGGGAATAATGTGAATTACTAAGACAACAGAATCGTGTCATCCAAGAAGTCAGCAACAGAATACTGTATATGTATATATCTACGTCTTTCAGAACAGATGATCTCTTTAACCAGATGCAACATCCACCGTTATGGCACTCTACGTAAAAATATTTTTAAATTATCGTTCCAGTGAGCACAAGGGTATTAAAGTAGTGTATATTCTAGCTTAAATCACATTTTTGTAAATGGTTTACTTCAGAGAACCTAGGCCAACATTTTTGCACTGTAACACGTGCCATTGTCAAGGCTTTGCCTCAAAAACTAATGTACAACCGTATATTTATCTCTCGCAAATAAGTACAACTGTACCATAACTTTGTAAGGCAATGCGTCGGTAATGACACTTGTTGCCATGCCGAAACGTCAGCATAGGTGTATTAAGTAAATCATGGACAAAAACACGATCTCACCTACTGAGATAGATACCAGTTCCATATACATATAAATGAAGGATAATACTGGAAAAAAGATTAATGATGCAGTAAAAATGAGGCGGCAAAGTGATGGATTAAGAAATAAGGAGTGAATACGAAGCTGGTTGGAGCATAGTTGCCAGGATTATGAAATGATTTCCTAAGTGACATAGACATAAAGAATGAATGAGTTAGAAGAGGATAAAAAGAATTATGACGTGGCCATTATTGGCTTCATAAATACATAACATTGATAGCACGACTACATAAATTGAAAGAAGCTAATTTTAAAAGCCTCAATTATCGATGAACGTGCATGCATATGAATGATGTGAGATTTTGTCAGAACGGAAGAATAACAGTTTTTTTATGATATAATAGTTAAAGAGCTTGATTTTGTATATTCTCATATTTCTTAACCGTAACATTCAGTTTGCACGAGAAATTTATCAAGAGAACTGGTTAGAAAATATTTGCAGGCATCTTATATAGGCAGAATTATTATTCCTCCCTACATGCTATTTATAGGGTATGGTGAACGTATATTAGAATACGTATTTTTATTTATTTATTTATTTCTTCAACGCCCTTGTGGGCTTTTACAAAAGAAAACATTTTTATTTAATTTAAAATATAACAGTACATGTTTATTGACATTTCATTATAACAGTATAAATGTAACATAAAATATAAAAACTAAGTATAATTCACATACAAATATTTCTTCAGCCCAAGTATGCTCTTGTAAACGAAAACGAAAAATGTCAACGAAACTCAACTTGTTACCAAACCGATATATTTGCGATATTGGCGACCTAACAGCTTAATTATTTCTATGTGTACCTACAAAGAACACTTCATGTTATTTCGTTTGAGTAGGTACTTTATACGAAACCATTTGTATCAGCTCAGGATAGTCCAACATGCTATTTATTATTATATATAGATATACTATATTGCTCACATTCCTTCTCCAGGTTAATTTTTTCAAATGAAGTAGATTCATAAATAATCGTAATTTATATTTTCTATCGGAATATGTAATTTTAAATGAAGAAATCTTAGAAATTCATATTGCACTCTTTCAAATTTTATAATATGTGATCCATATTAGGAGACCACCCTATTCGCTCTTAGCGAAGTGAAGTTGTCGCGAACTAAGATTGCCTATATTCGAATTTGGCGCTAATTTTAAAGGCCACTCGGGGCATTTGTTTCCAACCTTACAAAATATATAAACTTATTCATATATAGTACGTGTTTCCCTCATTACATAAATTATTTACAGCTTCTGTCGTATATAAGTATTATGTTATACTTACAACATTATTATTTTCTTTTTTTCGTCTTATCCCACTAACCTAACTAATTAATTGGTTATCAGTGTGTAGACTAATTTTACCCTCCAATATCGGATGGTAAAAACTACTGATGTGCTGAAAATCACGAATCATGAGTCAATCACTGATATATTAAGTCACACTCACTTTCAGTGATTGAATATCTGAAAATACATATTAATATTTTTATTTAATTTATATTTGGTTGTGAACCGTGATCGGCGCATATACATATGAGATAAAAATATTTATAAAGGAATGACGTTATAATTCGTGGTCAGCGCCATCTAGTCTATTCGGCTAAAACGTTTTACGCATTTGAACCGAAAAATAAACTCACTTACTCTTTGTGATGATATTAAATTAGATATATATTAATAATGTTTGAAAAATATAAATAAATATGTTTTTTTATTTAATTATTTATTTTATATATTGTGATATCGTGCAGTGCATGCGCATTAGTAATGAAACTCTGATCACAGTCACAGTTTTTAATTACTGATATTATGGAATACCAATCACAATCACACCAATGAGACAAGAGTAACATTTTTTCTCATCACTAGCAAAAACCGTAAATTGTTTAATAAAAATGGCGGACTCTTCACAGCTATTTCAAATTTCTGTCATATTGATATTTTGAAAATTGCAGTATACAACAATGAATCATTCGATATCTCGCTATTTTAGTGAGAAGAGTTCGTCCGATAACGATCTCGCTGTTGAATATATACGAGTACTAAACGGTATACAAACCGAAAATTTTTCATCAGCAAACTGATAGACTTCGAACGTAGAGGTAAATAAAGACATAGATTGAATTTATTACTGATTGTGAATATTTGAAATAAATTAAGTTTCATATTGATGAGAATCTTGCCATACTATTAGGCAAGATTAACTTTGATAGTAGTAAACTCAACGTTCGAATAGCCCACAAACGCTTTTTACCACGGGTCCTGGTAAAAAGTTACTAAATAAAATAATATTATATTAAAAATTTACAACTGATCAAACAACCAATCCTTAATTTAGAACAATAATATTTACAATTATTATTAGTGTCATTAGTAATTGTTTTTTATAAAATATTTTTTAATTCAATCTCTATTTTTGTTAATATAATATATCGTATCTAGGCTCAGGACTTGGATGGGTAACAATTGTGAACAATCTTGGAATAGTGAGTCTATCAGCTTAATCAGCAACTTAATAAGTATTAATCGTACCGCGTCATTACTGCTGTATATTGGTACTACCATTATTAACATTGACAGTATTATCAAGCTAGTTTAAATTAGTATTAATTGAATTATCACGGATAACTTATTACTAACATAGGTGGTCGTAAGACGGAAATTAAGGGACAGATGGTGAAATGTACCTATAACTATATCTAAACGTGATAATATATTTCTTCTTCTTCTTTTAAATAGGCAATCCACTCTTCAAGACTGATACGTGCCATTAATCAAATTGAAACTTTATTTTATAGAAAAAAGTACAACAATGTAGAATATTTATTGAATTGGAAATATTCTATTACAAGTCAATACCATTGTCGTTCAAAAACTTTGCTATTATATAGATTTAATATAGCGAGTTAAGGGAACAAGTTAACCGGGAGTTGAAAATTACCATTGACAAGATTACTGTAAAAAAAACCTGTGATCCGCAATAAACAGGCAAAAAATACATGGGTTTCCTCCTTGGCACCACACTCACACATTGAGGAATCTATTAAGTTCATTCTGAATAAATAATATTTCCTACCCAATCCTGAATATTACAGTGAGGCTACCTGGCAACGTCCAAATCTAATTATAGAGATATATAATATTGTTCTTTTGGAGACTTCCCTTTTGGAGAACCAGAGAGTGCGAGGAATAGATCTTTAAATTATTTGATTACTTTTATGATTATTTGGATACATCCATTATGTAGTCCGAATATAATTCGTACGTTTTTTTATCATATTAAGTCTGTCATACATCGGGATTGAATGAAATTGATGAGAGAAAATTCCGGAAAGAGTGGCCTCCTTCGCCAGATTATCAGCACATGAATTCCCTTATGTGCAGAAATCCAAATGAATAACACCTGTTTATTGTTGCTGTCCAAATTAAATAGACATCTTCTGTTGGAACAGATTATCTCATTCTCTGGCCAAACTTTCATATTGGCGGAGAGGGATTTAAGAGCTGCTTGCGAGTCGGAGAATATAACAGCTTTATCGACGTTCCGGACAACGGTGACAATATACTGAATGATAGATGTATTAAATACAAGGAAAATGGTATTCAGATAGTAGTGTTTCTGATGTGTTCTGAAGATGAAGAATAGAAAGGACATTGATGAAGATGTCTAAAGAGGCCATATATGACGAGAATGGCTGGATGCATCAAAGCATTGCCTTTAAAATTTTTGTTCCGCCTGTTGTAGTATTGAAATATTTATTTATTTATTCATTTACACTCTTATGGGCTTTTAAAAAATTGGTTATGTATAAATAAAACGAGCAGCTACACAAGTAGCATGGAGTATATTTATAAAAATATAAATTGATACAGTATACATAAGCAATTTAAAAAATATGCCAAACAAACTAAAAATTAATGTTTGTTACGTAATTTCTTCCTTCGCCTCGGCTTCATGGTCAGGGGGGAGGCATATAGCCTAAATGGTTCTTTTTTAAAAAATATTATCAAGTCAATTGGTTATGAAAAGAAATCACGAAAAAATTATATTTATAATAAAGTTTATTGTATTTGTGACTTGCATGTATTAATTAAAACAATAAAACACATTTTACCTACTTATTATTAATAATACAAATTTAAAAAAATGATAACTATTAATTCAACACTATTTGCGAGCCCATCATGCCAACATGAAGTTAATTGCCAAAATTTTGTGTGTGACTCTTGTTTAATATTTACTGCAGGTCCCTCACGTAAGGGATTACCTTTCCGGTGATGTCTTCCACGTGCTGATAATGGTCCTTGAAGTAATTTGTCGCCAATAGATGTGATGCCAGGGTAGAGTGACGAAGTTCGGGATTGACCACCAGACGATGTCCAATTAACCAGGCAAACCGGGACTCTGGACGCGATTTTCTCAATCACAATTTGCGCGTACCGTATATGATTTGTCTTGGCTTTTTACGGGACCTTGACTTGATCGGATCATGAAACTTGAGTGCTTTCACACAAACGATTAAACGCAGAGAACATCATAGTCTAAGCTTAAACTCGAGGCGCACAGTTTACATTTACCCCGTAATTACAAATTACAGAGACGATCCTAATTTCGTTTTCTAACTGAAAATTAGATCACATTTACGGAGCGATCTCTCCCGGTTGAGCTTGGTGGAAAGACTGATGTATGAGGGTGATGCATCCCTTATGGTGCATTTGACTACGTGACAAAAATCGTGTAAGCCGGATTTTATTGGCGTTCCCACGCCGCCTTGGGGGTCTAAAAATACCGACTTTTATGGCTGGTTCGTCCCTTACTTTGGCTAAGTGCCTTTTACAACCTTGAACACCAAAATATTGTTTTGGGTGATTTTGCATTTTAACATGTTCAAGACTTAACATCAAAAACTTCACTCTTACACTTAAACATTGAATATCGGAATATATTTACAAGATTAAAATCTTTCCCAAGCCTGTGAAGTCTTTGTGTGGGTGCATTCCTATAAAAAATAGTATATGATGCATTTACATGGAACAGCGCCGACGATCTGGTACTTCGCGCAGGATCGTGATATACAATCAGTTCAGTTAAATTAGGGGCGTCCTGTATGCCATTTACTATTTTAAATAAAAATAATAAATCACTTACAGTTCTTCTACACAAGTTATATGAAAACCGGGAGATAGTAATTGAATAGGTGACGCAGGAAGACAAAAAAGAAAATGATAATATCGATCAACATAAGGGGTAACCATTGAATTTTTCAAAATGCAATAATATTGAAATGTAAGACTTGCAGCGAGGCGATTTGTAATCAGATTAGTTCTTTTCAGATCATATTTAAACATTTTCCATTCAATGTATTAGCAACAGTATTGGTTTTATACAAAGTGTCACAAAAGTCTTGTTCATAATAAAATTTCTGTAATAAAATAATGGATGGGTTTAATAAAAATATTTATTTTGCATTTAAGTACAGTCCTCTGGAATTTCTTTCTTAAAAATTATGTTTTCTAAGCGTGATTCGCTATTTCGCTGGCACTTTTCTAAACGGGAGGCAAAATTTCTGAGAACTGCTCGGCACGTATTCTCCATGACCGCTGCCATTCATTCTCAAATATTTTATTTTAATTGGTTCAATGAGGGAGGATTGTTAATATATAACTTTTATTTAAGGTAGTCCCATAAAAAAAGTCAATTGGTGTCAAGTTGAGGGTACGTGGAGGTGAATTTATGTTACCTCGTTGGGATATAAATTTTCCATGGAATATTTCACAAACAACTGGTAAGGACACGCTCTATAGTGACTGAATTCTCAAATACGAGGCTAGTGATCGGTATACCTCCCGCCCCTCTACCGTTCGTAGCATTGGTGCAGCGAATGAACCAAAATGAAAAATACTTTTGGGATATACTGTATCGCACGGCATTTTCATTTCTCTGTTAGGCATTTTATAGCAACTTAATTCATATTACTTATAACACGTGTACACGGATGAGACTTTTATCCATGACTGAACTCAAAAGCGCGAAAATCACAGTATTGAGTTAAGCATAATGTGATTCCGAGCTGAGATTCATTATTGCATATATTTTGCATGCAGGCTTGACGAGTGCATATCGATTTTAACAATACATCTTCAGGACGAGAGTTCAATGAACATAATGAGTGAACATGCACCATAGGAGAGATTGAAAAATAAACAATAATGATCAATCATCCCCTCACGGGGAATTGATGATAAAGAGGCTAACTATTTTTCAGTTTTTGTGAGAAATATTCGTCTATTCTCTATTCTATATATTTTTTTAAATTAAATATAATTTCTCACAAATATTATTGAGATTCTTATGGTAACTAATATTGAACTCTTTAAATTTGATCTAAATATTTTTTTTTAGTTAACCATGTATTTTCTGCGGTTAGAAGGTATTTATAATTGCTATTTTTCAAATTCCTTTGAGTACTTAAAACTAATTATAAATATCCTAATAATTTCACATAAATATAATACAACTTTTCATAACTTCTTTATTTATTCTGCTAAAACTACAATTTTATAGGTATCCCAGTACAGAGATTTTTGCATTAAATTGTTGTGTTCTTGCTAATACTGTCAGCCCACATCACGTGTGGGTGGCCACGAGGTATCTTGCCCGCTGGCCAACTTCCTTCTTCTATATTAACACAGCAACTTTATAACTATGGGTGTGTAGTTCTACATTCTTCAAGATGCCATCGTCTGTCTTCTGTCAACAGTATAAATATTAATGTATAAATCTTGTTTCCAAATACATGGAAAGCCTTTTCCTGTCTCTCCGTTGAAATCCACGCCACAAG
Source organism: Eubasilissa regina (assembly GCA_022840565.1). Lineage (NCBI taxonomy): Eukaryota > Metazoa > Arthropoda > Insecta > Trichoptera > Phryganeidae > Eubasilissa > Eubasilissa regina. The sequence continues at coordinate 3,724,656 of JAINEB010000019.1, forward strand.
ACCGTATTAGTTTGACGATCATCTTGTTCCTAAAGAATATTCGTGTATTACCGTGATGAATAAATAAAATAACTCATAAATAAAATCGTATTATTAGATTAAAATATTGAATAGGTGATTAGTGTTAATAATAATGTTAATAAGTGAATTAGTAAATTCTAGTTAATTATGCTTTAAACATAGTTTTTTGATGCACTGTACGGGTATTCAACACACAACACGAGTTATTTACTATCGTTTGCTCGCTAATTATTCACTAGCATTCTTACGCGATATTTAAACAGATGAATACTTGCTGTGAGAAAAATTGAATTGAAGAAATTAATTGTTTTATATAGAAATGAGAGACGCGGGCATGGGAAAAAGGAACTTGTTTTAAATAACACTAGGTCAAGATCACATAAATATGTTCTCTTTTACATATTCAATAACAGTACGTAAATATGTATTTAATTTGAAATGAAGTGTATATTGTATTTATTACGAGTAAGAAAAACAACATGTTTTAGCGAAATCGTAATTGACATCTATCATATTTTCTTCTGTCCATGGTAAGGGAGAAATTTTACTTACCATAGAAGTTGTCTATCCACGATCCTTATGTCATTTTTGTTTGTTTTGACAGCTAACTTACAAATATGAAATAATTTTAATTACATCGACATTTTCGTGTCGTTTGTCTTCGGTGAAGTTTTATCTTTGAAATATAGATGTGATGTATGACTGTTAGTGTTGTGTACCTGCAGTACCGTATCGAAAGCAGGTGTTGTGTGAGGTGAGTAATATTGTGTTATGTTAAGTTCCTTCTTCTTATTTCCGTTATGTTAAGTTCCGACTTCTATAGTTTTGAAGCGCCGGATACAAGGAGATTTTTAATTTTAGGGCGTTATCCCTGTTAATGTTCACTGGGTGTTCAGATATACATGGCGTATTAATCCAGAAATCTATACACAAAATTCTGAACGGTCGCGAAAATCTAAGAATATTTAAAACTTTTTGATTTATTCCTCATTTTTACAGTATATCATCATTAAAAATAATAAAATAAAAATAAATGAAAGTGGTAAATACTCGCATATTACTCCGTAGGTACCGTACTGTAGTTGAATTATTGACATAAAACAAGTTTTAGTAGAAGCTTCTCTTAAAACTACGGGGATATGTTTTGAGAATAAAAATTTCAGGAAATTCGTTTCCGTTCTAGGAAGCAAGAAGACAAACTAAATTAACTACTTAAGAAAAGGATACAATTTCGATCAGTTCGTTTTATAGGTTAATGTAATGTATTTGAAGGTTTTGATGTAAGTGCTCAGATAACCTTTTTAATAATGTAGTGTTACTTTGAGATACCTGATTTTTTTCGTATAAAAAAGAAATAAAATATTTCATTAAAATTAATTAAATAAAGGCTTTTAGCTAAGTTTATAGGAAGAATTTTCTTTGTATAATATAACACTGTTTATTTTAAAAACTTGATCAGTAATACAGTTGGAAAAACGGTGATTTTAAAGGTTTAAAATACTATGACCGATAATTTAAAATATGTCGGAATACATATTTACGGAATCTCAAACATTTTTGAGTGAAATTTATGAAAAAAAAAAAAATATATATATATATATATATATGAATGTTCCCAAAATTTAATAAAAATTAATTATCAATTATTTCTGGTGTCTCGTATTGGATTTTACTCAAAGGTGTTGAGATTCCGTAAAAATATAGAAGATGGCTTTCAAATAATGGAACGACAGATGTATGAATTTGAAACTGCAAGTGAAGAGATCCAGGTTCGTATATCGGTAGCAATAGCAATAATTTTCGATTAATTGATTTTATATGTATATCTTTCAAATGAATAGATTTAATTTTATTAAAAATATCACAGACCTATTTTCTGAAAAATTGCTACTTCACAATAAGAATAAATAGTTTTAAATAAATAAATAAGTACCATAATATAGACATGATGAGCATCTTAACATGTTTAAACAGTAATGGTTTCTCAGAATTTTCCAACAATATTATTAAAAAAGACCATCCTTTTTATAATACCACAGGGGTGAATATCCTCAATAAAAACGGATTTGGTCTCCGGTTAGATAATTTAGAAGCCATGGAATAAAAAAGGCAATAATTATTGGTACGCCAATTCTTAATAATCAAATTAATTTATCCATTAGCCTTATATTAGGTATGTTTCTCTTTAAATCAAATTAATATCCATCAACACTGTATTTTCCCATTCCTTAATGTCCCATTTATGCGTAAATATATTCTGTCTCTCTCTTTCGCGTATAATTTATATTATTAGGGAGAACACATTCTTATTGTGAAGTTGTAATTTTTCAGAACAAAGGTGGTTTTAAATACTAATTTAATGTATTAATTATAAATATATACATATAAAATCAAAAATATTGTTTTTGTGCTACCGGGATTCGAACTATATCCGGGGAAGAACACTACTAATTGTGTTATTGTTATTTAATTTAATATAAATATTCTAATAATTTCATATATGGTTTAAGTTAGTTTTTTATTGCCCTGATGAAAAAATGTATTTTTCAAAACCGCTTTGTAAATATAATAAACTCACTGAATTATTTTTCATTAAACCATATATATCCTTCTGTTACCTGTGCTGGAGGATATAATATTATACGCGTCTATTTCTTCCAAAATCATTATTTTGTTTACTTTCTATTCAAATAATTTTCGTCATTCTCCTCCCGTACCACATTTTTATTTTTTATTGATTATTAATAATCGTATTTTATACATTATATTTTTAAGAAGTGTAAGTTATTAAAAATACTGCAATACAAAAAAAGTTAAACAGAAAGAGAAACTTTAAATATATTTGCATTTTTTGATAAGAAAACTTATGTTTAAGCCAATATTAAATCATCTCGAGAAAGCTCTTGAGTTCACAAAAGGCTTTCTGAGTTGTGAGCAGCTTCCATATTTAATATTAACTATTTAAAGTTCATCCCGTACGCTTCTTGGCACGTGTGTCAATCACTCGCTCGCAGTAGACTTCAAATTTATTCTTTAATATCGCCATATACCCGAGCCCCAGAGAAAGAAGGTCGGAAGATATTTTTATTAAAATAAGCAACAATGTAAACTTTTATAATATGAAATAGTGTTATTCCGCCAGAATTTTTAAAGCCAATGGAGAATTTTTACAAGTTAGGGAGAATTTTCAGGCGTTTGTATAAAAGGATCAAGATGATAAGTTCAAAGTTTTCTTGGATCGAGACCCTGTCCTACAAGGGTGCTAAAAAAAGTTTTAAATATACACGAATTTCGATGAAATGTAGGAAATGCATATAACCGATTTTTTTTAGCATAACATGCCAGGCACATGCCAGGAGACTCAATTACTGTAGTGAGATGCATTAAAAAAAACACCAAAGCTTGAGAAAATCAAATAGATAATCTGGAACCCCCGGCATAAGAAGCTAGTATTATATCCACCGGACTATGGGCCACCAATTTAACTCGTGTTGATTTATAAAATATCTTTCTAATGTTAAATTTACTTCAAAGATGCTTAAATAATTAAAGCAAATTCTTTCTATTATGTCTCCTTAACATAACATTTTATCCATTCATGAGTTTTATAGAACAGTAATCGATTTTTTTTTAAGGAAAACAGATTATTAGCGTGTAGTTGCAGTTTTTTTCAGAACATAGTTCTGTGCGCAGATAGTAAATTAATAACCATGATATAAAGTGAATATGGTGTATATAGGATAGAGGTTTGGAACCTTATTTGCGGGACGAGAAGTATTTTACATACATTCTTGGTGAAAACATAGATTATGACACATTCTATTGTCAGCGTTTAAAGTTTCATTCCAATCGAGTCATATTTTAAAAAAAATCGCCGAGTTCTTTGATTGCGTGGGTGGTGCCAAAGTGATTTCGTTAAACAAGAAATTTGTCTTAGTTCATAACTATTTATTTGGCGATTTTTGGTATTTTAATATAAATTAAATTACTCAATTATAAAGATATACCTACAGAAAAAATCTTTTAGTTATTACCGACAACGACCGAAATATTTATTCTATAAATAGATTTTTTCTGTATATTTTTTTAGTTAATACATTTATAATTTATTATTAGTCGAATTTTCGGGACAGTCACGTATTCGATACTCGAGATATTTTAAATTACTCGCGTATTTGCTTTTTAATCAAATAAATGATTAATTTACTTACATACGTAGGCAGATAGCATAGAGCGCCACACTTGTCTGTCCTGATACTTAATTCTCGCCTCATCCACAATCATATATCTTCTCATACAAGCTTATCGATTATCGAGGCTTCTAATAAAACCATTTTCCAGTACCTGGTTTACCTGGTCGTGCCTAATCTTCCGCGGGACGTCTTCTATTTCTGGTGCTATCAATGTTCGAATAAAAGTAATAAGTTTTTTATTCTAGTAATAGTAATATAAAACTCTTACTATTATTTCCTCATTCATTCGTTTCATATAATCAAACTTAAACGATCCTTTTTTAATCCATACATGGATCTGCAACATATAAAATTAAATTGCATGTATCATTAAATGTAACAAGTAATAATATATAATAAGCATACCATTTTGACAATATAATAATAGTTATTACAAATTTTCAAAATCGACTAATATAATAGTGACTATAATTATAATCAAAGTAGTTAAAATTTAAAATTAAGAATAAGATTTTATAGTTTATAATAAGGAGACCAGATAATCACATCAAGTAGTTACTGGCAGATCACACTGTAGAAGACCTTAAGCTACCGGGTATTTAAACATCAAGAAGAAAATTAAGCATACCCGCATGAGTCAGAACAACATTCAAGACAGAGCGTTCTGGTACTTTCGTACAAAAAGAGTGCATCGCCAATGTTCCGAATTCGTAAACACACTGTTGGCGCGTCTTTTTAACTCAGCCGCGACCAATATTTTTGAAACATTCCGCGTCCAAATTCCCATCCATATATTATATTTCCTCATGCTCATCTTTCAGTGTGAAATATGACCTTGATCAACTTGACCCATATTGTATTCGATTTCGACATCGCGATTGGATTCACGGTATGGACCTTTCAGCTCCAGTACAACTGTATTGATTGTAATCCTATAATTTGTGTACACAGTGATATTGTTTGTTTGTGGCGTGGGTGAACTTATGACATCGTCTTCAATTATAAGTGTAGATCGGCTCATCTGCGTGCCATTTATGGTGTGATCTCGGCAGCGACTACATGGATTGCGAAGGCGTTATATACATACATACGTTATATATATAGGTAAGGCGAGCAGTCCTTCCGAATCCCGATTCCCGAGATTACTGGTCCCCTCACCGACCTCTTCTGTACCACGTTTCCGTACTTCCCTCCACTGCCCTGCGGTGATTCCGATTTACTACCGGAATTGTCGTAATCCATTCAACGAGACGTGTGACCCGGAGATTGCACAATTCACCAAGTATACGGGAAAATGGAAAGATGAAAAAATAGAAGAAAACAGTGTAATATTGTAATCATTTTTATTACTTAGGTAATTAGTATGCTTCAGAGATTACTAGATTTTTATTAAATGTTAATTTCTGCATATTTCCATGTCACATGAAATTGTATATATTCTTCGTTTGAAGTTGCTTGGCCTAATAATAAAATGATGAAACATATCAATTCAAAATGTCTTACAATATAAGCATTGTCTACGTCATCTAATGGAAATTTTCTTTAAATACAGATGAGTGACGTTGTTATAAATATAAAACTTTTCAATTCTGATAAAAATAATATACGTACATCTACAAAAATTAATAAGTTTCTAGAATAAATTCTTTCAAAAGAGGTACAATAGTGATTTCACACATCCTTTTTTTAGAATATTTTTATGTTTAAAAACACAACTATAATATCTATTTTTATTTCCTACCATTTATCATAATTTATTTTAAATTTAAATTTTATGAATGGAGATAAAAATATGTCGACCTAATTATTAAAAAATGTGTGCTAACTAAAGATATCGTTATTATAGAAGGTAATTCAAATATTGAACAATATAGTATAAATAATAAGACAAAATACTTTGCTTAAACCACTATTTATTGATAATTTAATATGTTTCGATACTTAAGGTATCTTTTTCAGGAAACAATGTACACTCAAATTAAAAATATAAGCATAGATACAAACAAAACTTTAAAGTGGTGGGTAACTAAACAGGAACTAATATGAAAATAAATAGTCACCTTTTAAATTTATTTTCATATTAGTTCTTACTTAGTTATCCATCGCTTTATAGTTTTGTCTTTATCTATGTTTGTATTTTTAATTTTAGTATACATTGTTTCCCGAATAAGATACCATAGGTATCGAAATATGTTGAATAATCTATAAATAATGATTTAAACTTAGTATTTTGTCTTATTATTTATATACATATGGCTACAAAGTAATTTTAATAATAATATTGAAGAAGTAAACAATATTGTATTTTTATTAAGGATTATTGTATCCCGGTGACGCTAAAACAATATTTTTCGACAAAATTGATTTTATATGTATATATTTATAATTAATACATTAATTTAGTATTTAAAATATTGTATTTGATGTACTTCTAAATTATTTATATTCTAATTTAAATACACTTTATTCCACGCAGTTGCACAGACAAATAATTTAAATTCACTTTATTTCACGCGGTTGCACAGACAAATAATTTAAATACACTTTATTCCACGCAGTTGCACAGACAAATAATTTAAATACACTTTATTCGACGCAGTTGGACAGACAAATAATTTTCGCAATATAAAGTTTTTCCACCGTGAAATATTTCCTTGAACATTATGCGTAATCAAGATTGAAATACAAACTATCTATTATAGCCAATAAATAAATAATATTTATTAATATATTTCATGTAAATGAAAAAAAATGAATGAATATTTTTTTAATAAAAAAGCTTAAGCGCGGAAAATAATAAATTTAAATTTTTGCATAACTTTACCAACTTCGTAATTGATTTAAAATGGAATAATCTTGATTACCGTAGTACAAAAAAAAAATACTTGTGAAATTTACGAAAAATTCCACTGTATATACATAATTACCCTTAAATGTTTTATTCCAAGGCTAAATTAAAACTTTATTGTTAAACTTTAAAAAATTTCTCCAGTTTTTGAGAAAGGTGAGAGGATAAAAGTGAACTTTTCCTTTCAAATGCAAACAGAGAGTTGGCACAAAGGCGCGCGGAGAGCAAAAGAAATTTTCTCTAAAAGAAAGTCGAACACTGATAAAAATGCTTGATGTACCTACTTTTTGTAGTAGTCTATTTTTGACGTTTCTTCCTGAAGAAACGTTAGTTAGAACGAACGTTACAGAATACAGAATAACGTTTTGTTAAATTAACTTTTACGTTGTGATGCGGGGTAACCCAGTTACCCCAAGCGTAAATAAATATGATATATATTAATAATATAATATATAACTTGTAGTCATGTGTCCAAAATTTAATAAAAATTAATTGATAATTCTGGCATCTGCTATCGAATTACTGAAAGGTATTTGAGATTCCGTAAAATAAGGTAGATGGCTCTTTCAAATAATAAAACGATAAATGTATTAATATGAAAAAAGGTAACATATAGGTTCGAAAATTTGTCGTTAAAAATAATGTCGCTGTAGCATAGTTGGATAATACACCTTCCCCGATTTGGAAAGAGATTCAGGTTCCAACCCCGGTGGCGCAAAAACAATACTTTTCGATAAAACTGATTTTAAATGTATATCTTTCTAATTAATACATTTAATTCACATTTAAAACATGATATGCATAATATAAATCTATTTGGCAACGTCACCCCATTTTATTTAATTATCTCAAATCAATGGATCAAAACCAGACAAAGCAATTCAGTGATTAGAACTCTCTTTAAGAAAGAAATGAAATTTAAAAATAATTATAAAAAATTCCGAAGTAAAGAGTATCTAATAGTATACAGCAGTTTAAAATAAATTGTTTATTTTCACGTACTAATGTTGAAAATCATGAAACTTAATAGGGAGTCTAATAGACGCAATTTAACAAAATAGGGGTGAATAGGAATTATAAAATGAATTTGCTAAGATTATGAAATAATAAACAATTAAGATTATAATTGTGATATAATTTTAACGTTTATTATTTATATTAAAATGGACGAGAAATCTTTAGTACGGAATCAATTGCAGCCCGAGAAAATGTAATGAGTGGAAAAAAAATGGTATATGGGTATTAAGTTTATTTTATGAGGTTATTATTTTGTTCCACCAGCATCTGTTCGTAATGTACGTAATATAAATCTCCCAATAATACATTAATAGTAGGCCTGTAACGAAATAATACATTACAATATTATTACTGCGATATTATCGCTAAATTTGATCGATAAATTTCAACTATTGATGGTTTTACGACCATTTTGAACGATTTGATGAATAGCACTATAGCTCGAACCGAGCTTTGACCTGCTTATTCTTCCAACTCTTCGACGCTAAATTAAATACCAGCAGTACGTCCTTAGCATTTATATTCACATTTTCTACCCAACAATTATGATCTTCCAATCAGTAATTTTCACTCTGCTTTATCATCATATTGAAAGTCTGGATTCCTTGTATAGATTGTCAAGTTTCACCGCATTATCAACAATTCTCCATCATTCAGGGGATCATAAGTATACAGTAAGAGTTTTCTTTCGAAGTTATCTAATAGCTCAGTTTCTTCCAAATTTAACATCCATTAGATTTCACCGTATAAAATATTTTTTTCCTGTAAAATTTTTGGTCTTTCAAATCACGAAGATGTATGTTGTATTTATTCGGTTTACACTTGTAATTTAATGTAGTCAACATAGCTCAGAGTCTAGTTCTTTCAGAGCTGTCCTTCAATTTTCTGATTTGGACTTCAATACTAGCTTTTAATAGACGAATTTAAGTTTTTCGTGATATACGTGACTCCGTTTGCTAGACGGGATCCGGAGGAACCTGGATAGGAACCTGTTTTCGGGGTCGACGGTTGGCGAAGCGCAGAGGATTGGAGATATTTCAACAACTTCATTGTTTTGAGTATGTGAAGTCTTCAGCCACTTCAAATTTGTAGTATGGGCTAAATATATTTCACGATTAAACTAATATCGTTTGCAGCAAATTTTAATGAGTCAAATAGTTCATTGATCGCTAGCAGAGACATTTCTATGATTTTTAGTTGTCAGCGTATCCAACAATGTGACTTAATTTAACGTTGGATCAATTTGGGTGTTTTCGATAACCTATCCAAAGGATAGATTTAAAAGCATAGAAGCCAGTGCAACACCCTATTTAAAACCCCGAGAGGCTTCGAAAATACATATTGGCTAATTTTTCATTAACCTTCGCGTGTTCTGATTTGTAAGTCTGTAACCTTGTAAGTATTACTCATTTGGGTAGGAAATCAAAGTTGAAAAATATAGTGACGAATTAATTTATTTATAGATTTGAATAATTACTAATTACTCACTGAATAAATCAATTCATATTATATAAAAAACAACTAACAGAAATCTATATTTGTGATATACTAATATATATAGATGCTTCAAAGATAATGTGAAAGATACTTGTAAAAAATTAAAATATTCAAATATTGTATCTATTGCCTATCAAAATTTATCTCTACTGATGAAACAACCATGATTGTATTTGAAGTTTTGAATTCTGAATTTTTTTTTTTTTTTAATAAATATAATTATTATTTATTAAAATATAATTTGAAAACAGACCCGGAGTACGGGCATCGGAGTTCAGTAGGCCGAACACATTAGTAGACGAAAAATCGTACAGTGGGAAAGAAAAGTCATAAAAAATGAGATCAAGAGAACAGCTGGAATCAATGAATCAAATGTTTTTAAAGTATCGAGAAAAGTCTGTACTGTAATAATCAAAATCAACAGTTCGAATGTAGTAGTTTTATACGTTGGGGGATTATCCACACCCCATTATTATTAATTTACAATAATTACAGAGCTAATATGTACCTGTAAAACATACTTTTATACATACATAATGAATGCACGCACTGTACAAAACCTAAATTATTAATGATTTCACCATCTGGATGCTTTTATCCCTCCTTATAAATTATTTGTTGTTTACTAATTTTTGAGGAACATTCTAGTAAATTCGAATATATCCATAATAAATAAAAACTGTTTTGTATTATTTTTGTATGGGTAATGCAATTTATGATTAAGTGTATTTTATATCTAAATATTTAATATTTCTAAAAACTTAAGTTTCAGCGGAAAGTAACTGAGTAACACGAAAATCATATCGTAATTTTAGATAGTTTATTAAAAAAATGAGTTAATATATTTTAACCATGATTTGAAAATAGGTTTTCGATACTTTAACATGGAGGAAATTAAATTTTGTATAATCACTGTTATAAATCATCTCTCTTCCCACTAATTTCCGAGCGGCGTGAATTTTTACAATGACAAAAATAAAAATAATATTATTGCCATATTTATGAGTCCACAATAAATATATAAAATAACAATGTTATTAATTCATTTAATGACTATGACAGAAATCTATCGCTTAGGCCAGAGGTCGGCAGATACGTGAGCCGCATGCGGCTCTTATCATAGGAATGTGCGACTCTTCTACATTCGTATCTATATAAGTATGTATTAGATTTCTCTATTGTATAACATTTAAAAAAAATGTTGCTGATAAAATTTTAGTTACTTATATAATTACTTAAATTTCTTTATACTTTTGTACACACATTTAACATTAATTTGCTATGCTAATTACTTAACTTCCCGTAAAACTGGCAAAAAAAAAATTGTTACGTTAAGCATTAAATAATGTTGGAATGAAAAAAAAACTCCAGCTCATATTTTCGTTTGTTGTACAATCATATATGATGTATTGAATAGCTTGCTTGAAACACATGACAATAAAATAACTAGTATCTGCTATTCTCACAAACATAGATTGAATAACTGTATTCATCATTACCAATAGAAAACCCAGAACTAGCTATCGAAGTATTTACGGAAACATAACTTGGTCCTCCGGGCGGATTGGGTTTTCGATAAAAGAAATTGGTAATTGTAAATTTAATTTTCGGTAAAATTTTTCCATAGCAACACGTTGTTATTATAAATTTAATTTTGTTCGGTGAAAATTTTCCATAGCAACACGTTGTTAATATAAATTTTGTTCGGTTTTCCATAGCAACACATTGTTTATATAGATTTTGTTTAAAAATGGCAATAAATTTAAAATTTCTTACGACTGGTTTAAAAACACGGATTTTACAATTAAAAATAAAAAACAGTCATCTACGGTGATTGGAACCCGGTTACGGATTTTGGAAAAGAAATATACGTCATTATGTGACACATACGAAGCAATTTTAAATGCTACTAATGACACAGAGGTGATCATTTACAAAGATTTGTGTAATTTGAATTTACATAGATTGAATAACTGTATTCATCATTATCAATAGAAAACCCAGAACTAACTATCGAAGTATTTACGGAAACACTGGTTCATATATTAATGATATCATTAAAATTTTGTTTGAAAATAACGATACAACATGAAAAACTAATATTGAGTGCATTCTTAAAATAAAATTCTAACCAGAATATAGTTTGTTCACACATAATTAAATAAATTCGGCAAGAGAAAACTTACGGAAGAAGAAATTTATATATTTAGTTATTTTAATTGATGTAGAATTGCAGACGTTTTTATTCTGTTCATGTTCTTAATATACGTACATATTATAAATTGTAAACATTCTTATAAATATACAAAAAAAGGCGAACAAGCTTCAAAATGTAAGAGATGTTCACTGTCCCTTAACTAGACCGAAGTCTGTACTAATAGATATAGGTTCATCCGTTATCTATAGTACATTTATAGAAGGCAAGTTTATATAAGAATATATGCGAAATTGATTTGATTATTCGTAAATTTTGCCATAGGTTAAGGGAGCAGAAATGATTTTGATTTGGATCAAACGCCTATGTCAACTCTGAGAGATAAATTCAAAATGTTATTACGAATTACCAATTAAGGAAAATAATTATATTTTTAATGAATAATATTACTATATCTAAATCTCGGACGACATTAAGAGCAAACACTATTATTATAATACAATAACCTTTCGTCGTCCATGTCGGTCCGTCCTGACTGAGGATCGTGATCTCGATGAACTCTCGCCCTTTTCACTACACTACTAAATTTTCTCGGCATCCTGCAGACCCTAAGGCTGTCACCAGAGAAGTGTATGTTGCTTTTTCTACTTGGTCAGTTCAATGGATTAAGGATCTTCATCTTCGTCCATCGATGTAGCCCACCACAATAAGCCTCTCCAAGCTATCTTCCCTTTTTGTACGATGCTCAAAAAATTTAAGGATTCATCTCACGCAAATAGTCTGACTTTAATGTTCAGTTTCTGTAGAATGGAGATATTCGTATGTCTCACCGTCTATGGTATGCGCAAAATGTGTGTCCAGCACCACATCTCAAACTCCGTTTAAATCTTTCCATCCGGTTAACCCTTTAAAATTAATTAAAAGATTCTTCCAATTATTTTGCCGCATTTTGTGTCAATGTGACAGCCTTGAAAAGGAGATTATCTTGAGCATAATTTTGGGCCAAAGAAAACTTTGAAGAATGTCCCTTACTACGTGAATACTGAAACACGAAGGAAAAAAAAGAAGAATATTAATTATTCATTAATTTGAACAAATGACTTCATACAATATTTTGAGTATGTCCTAATATTTGTAAGAAATAATTACTGAGTTTAATCTCCTGTGGGATTATCATAATGATTAAGATGTCTCACAGAGACGAAGCTATTATTTTTATATGAGAAGTATGGAAGTCTTGGGCATTACAGACCTGTCATCTGCTGGCTTAAGTGATAACTTTACACAATGTAACGTTCACCTATTTACCCACGCTACCACATCGATGTGGTAAAGTGATCACTTAAGCCACCCGATGACAGGTTGTAAGCCCTGTAATGCCCAAGACTTCCATACTTCTCATATAAAAATAATAGCTTCGTCTCTGTGAGACATCTTAATCTTAAATAACTTCGTGTTAACCTCGTTTTTGTTAAGACTTACTATATATATATTAACTAATTTAAATTATTTGTCCTTACAATGATAGCAACCAATATCTAAGTCACTATTAATTGAAAATACTTTTATATTCATTTTTCCATGAATTTATTTTCAGGAAAACATTTTCGCTTTGCAAGTTCCACAAAAACTAAAAATCAAAACTACAATACAATATACAATTCTACAAATTTCAACGACAAGAAATTCTAATTTTCATGTCTTGAGTCTTAAAACTTTAGTATTAAAAAATTATTTAAAACTTACATTAATCATGGTTTTTCTTTGTTATAATTTATTATAACTTATGTAGTTTTTAAGATAAATAATATCTTAAGTCGCTTGGCACACTTGTGTTTATAAAATAAAACTATATAAATAAATGAATATTGCAGTGATGACCATCTTTACTTACTTACTTACTTACTTACCATCACGCCGTTTCCCCGTGGGGGTAGGCAGAGAGGATAGAGCGCCACACTCTTCTGTCCTGATACACAATTCTCACCTCATCCACATTCATACATCTTGTCATATAAGCTCGCTGATTCTTGAGGCTTCTAACAGAACCATCCTCCATTATCTGGTTTATCTGGTCGTGCCAAGTCTTCCGCGGACGTCCTCTATTTCTGGTTCCATCAACACTTGCGTCATATATCTTTCTTACCATTTTCTCCTCATTCATCCTTTTCATATGACCAAACCACCTAAGTGATCTTTTCTTAATCTTACTCACTATACTAACATCAGCTTTACATTCTTTCCTTATTTCTTCATTTTTTACTGTCATAAATAAATCTGCCACATATACGCTTAAGTGATCTCATTTCCACTGCATTCAGTCTACTTTCGTTCCTTTTCTGCCAGCTCTAGGCCTCACTTCCATACATCAGTGTCGGTACCAGGATTCCATTATGCACCGCTAGTTTTGCCTCGGTTGACAAATTCCCGTTAGGTATAATTGCATTCAAAGCGCCGTTTACTTTATTTCCTGCAGTCACCCTCCTTTCGAAGTCATTCTCAGCATTTCCGTTTCTATCAAACATATTTCCCAAATATACAAACTCATCTACTTGTTCCAAACATTCATTACCTACAACTATTTTGCATGGTGTCTTGCTTTCTTCTTCCTCGAATACCATCACTTTCGACTTGTTAACATTCATCATGAGGTCAATTCCTTGCATACATTGTACATTCTACTCACCAGATTCTGTAGTTCTTGTTCATTATTCGCCATTAGTACTGCATCATCGGCGTACAATAAACAGCATACAATCAAATCGCCCATTTTTGCTCCTACATTCATACATTTTAGTTCTTTCACACATTTATCCATATACAAGATGAACAGCCATGGAGACATTACACAACCCTGCTTGACACCCTTTGTAATGTCAAACCATGGTGTGAGTGCTCCATTGATTCTTACACGCGCAGAACTTCCTTCGTATAGGGATGCGATTGCGCGTATAAGTTTACTATTCACCCCGTAATCAGAGAGTAATTTCCATAACTTTTCTCTTATAACTCTATCATATGCTTTCTGTAGATTTACGAAGGCAGAAAAAAGTTTTAGGTTTTTACCTTTACATACAAAAAGGACCGATTTTGAAACCATCCATAGTCAATGATATTATTCTCAGCATATACACACATTTTTACCTTGAGAAAAAAATATTTTTTAATAATTTAAACCATAAGTTAATTGTAATTATGATTATTAATAAAATATTCTTGTAAGTCAAGTGTTGTATCAATAATAAAATTACAGAAACATTAATCTTCGGGATTTATCTAGCTGAAGACCCTATTTAGAACTCACAGAAAAATTTAATACTAGTCGTTTACTTTCAAACGCCTCTATAATCAAAAATATATAAAAAATGTATATTTTAATACAGTTTGATTAGGAAAAAAATGACACTTACGATTATTTCAAATACTTTACCATAAATAATAATATAAATATGAGTACCTAATAGATGAAAAAATAGGTTTATGTTTCGTTTCAAAACCTTCTATAATTGAGTATTTATCCTTCAAATTGCTCAATAATGAAACTGACTATTTTAGTCGTATTCCACTGGCTTGTATCAATGAAGATCAAATAATGTGAGCGACAAACCTTTAAAATATGCGTGTTGAATTTCAAACACCTCTATAAATAGTAAAAAGTGGCAATAAATTTTATTATTTCTCAAAATCGACAACATATTCGTAATTTTTTTTACATTTCCAGTAGTATTGGTAAAAATATTTTTTTAAACGTTTTTCGTGATTTGTACGTTTTGTTAAAGATCCATTATAGGGGATTTGGAATTAGACTCATATATATATATATATACGCTTGTATATACATAAGTAAATTTGATGATTTTTATTCATAAAATCCCTGAAGATGGGACCGGCCACCCCGTGAGCATTAGATTAAACGATTTCAAGGACATTTATCGAATGGTTTGACTAGGCAAATTTGATATGGGGATACGATCAAATAGTCTACGGTCTGTAGAAACATTCACTTAGTATGGAAATTCCTTGGGAAACTATTGAACGATTTTCCTGAAGGTTCGCTAATAAACCAGATAAACCGAGGGCTTGCAGAAGGCTGGTGTGGGAAGGGTTGTTCAGCCCTGATAAGGAGTATTATCCTTAATACGGCGTTTGAGGAAAGGGAAGTAACATTTTGAACGTTAATTTCAATATATTTTCTGTGCAGATTGGCTTGATTGTGTAATATTAAATGGTATAGCTGAGAGTATGAAAAAAATCTTAAATACGAGAATAATTTATATCTACAGAAACACATACATATACACAGGGTGTTTAAAAAATATAAAATGAAATATATATAAATAAATCAAACAACTGCGTTCAATTTTACTACACTTATTAAAAAATCTACTATGTATTTATACTACAAACATTTTTATTGATGTTTTAAATAAATTTAGGTTATAAAAATAATAATTGACCGTCATTATTTACGGGTTTTTCAAGTTATTAATATTGACGAGAAGAAGTGCTAGAGTGCAACAAACCTTTAAGAATACAACAATTTTTTTAAATGTATATAAGTTGGTTCCTATAATTTTAAATTATAATGCGATTTACAATATATGAGTGATGCAAGCAAAGATGTATGTAAGGTAGGTAGAAATTTATAATCAGATAAGGGAACTAGGTTATACAATAATTATTATTATTATTTATTTTTTTTATTTATTATCTTAGTTTAATAACCACAATTGAGTTTAAAAAACATCTACCGGTTTCGGAAAACACCTTTTCCTTCTTCAGGATATGTCAAAACTAACTAAAAATATAGCATTGTTTTTCTATTTATCCAGAATCTATTTTTAAATTTTTTAAAAAACAACAATTATTTAAACAAATTTAAAAAAAAAAAATTTAATAGATGTTTTTTAAACTCAATTGTGGTTATTAAACTAAGATAATAAATAAAAAAAATATGAATCTTAACCACCAAGTTAATATTGCTAATTTTAAAAGTATACAATAATTGTGATAAGAGTATGAAGTAATTGTGTGAGAAAGAGAAAAAGGGGAAAACGAGAAATATCAAATATCCATTGTTCAACCTATCTTTGTGTCTTCAACTATTTGTGAAATACAAATATTCCCATAGATACTCTAATATTTATATAGAGGCTCCAATACTGTAAAATCGCTTGTAAATAAAATCCAAGGTTTCTTAATGTACGTAAATTTGAAAGGAAACTTATATCGGAGTGAAGTGTTAAACTTAAATCAGGTGGACATTTTATTTTGAAGGATATGTAAAAAAACGAACGATGTCATTTCTTTTGTCAAAATTATAAAATTATGTTAAATTTGTTTCAGAATTTTAAAACTCATTATTAAGATATTTGTATATGTATTTTAAAACTGAAAACTCTAAGAAAAGTCGTAATAATATCACTCTTTGTTGGTTTTTTTATTTTTATACATCCTTTACGTTCAGATTTTTTTTCAATGAATATAATATCGGCAATAAGACCACAACTGCCTTCATCAGGCGCGTACTGCTTCTTTGAAGACAAGTTTTTCTTAACATATTTTATTAGGTTACAAAGCTCAGAGAGCATAATGCTTCATCATGTTTCTTATTGATGTGTAAGAGACTCTCCAGAAGTCTTGAAATTGAAAAGTAATATTTTGTTTTTTTTTATAAAATCTAATCACAAACACAACATCGCACGAACTCACACTAAACGCATAGTTAGATAAGATTGTTCCTCTGACTAATACACCACTGCCTCCAGCATTATAGAATTGAATCCCTAATTTGAAAATGATGAATGACCATTTGCTATTATTTACTCTGGGGTTTAGTTCGGGAGGGGTTGACTTGAATATGATTTAGTGTTAACTATTTTGTTCGAAAGCTCCCACTCTTACCTTAACTTATATCGAAGTAAGAACTTCGGATTTGCGAGAGATTTTGATATACGTATACATACTTACATACTCAAGAACGTAGATGTACGTGTTTCAAATATTTGAACATGAACTGTTCTATTATTTTAGAAAGTTAAACATTTGATAATGCAAACATTGGAAACATTAAAATGTATACTTAACATATTATTAAAATAAAAATTTTCAGATCAAATATCATTGCAGTCTGACTGAAGCTGGAAGCAATATCAATTATTAGACATACAAAAGAACATTCTTATTATTTAATATATAATATAGGACGCAAATATTATAATTTTTGCGGGCAGCTATTGTGGACGCTTCGCGGCCGATAGTGACCATTAAATATTTATTTCAACGATGGAACGTTCCCCAAAACAAAGTATAATAAAATCCCGATGCAATTAAAATTATTCCACATTTGTAAGCAGCTTTCAAAATGAACAAAAATGACATCTACGTGATAATATAAACACAAAAGTGTTATTTTATCAGTACCTGTAATGTGCATTTAAGTAAAGACGAAATTGGATGAATGGTTTTTCCCAACAAATTTTAACTAATATTATTTACTTAACTTCACTAAAAATCATCGTTTTAAAATTACAACTAAGAAAGTGCTTCATTTTATGATAAGTAAGAGATATCTCTTACCATAGGCAGCATAGAGAAGAAAATATGACAGATGTCAATATATTTGCCAGTCGTCTAGTACGATTTCGCCAAAATATGTTTCTTTTTCTTATTAGTAATAAATACAATACACACTTCACTTCAAATTGAATATATATTTACGTACTGTTATTGAATATATAAAAGATAAAACTTTTAAGTAATCTAAACTTAGCAATGTTAAAAATACGTTCAACTTTTTCGCTACTTTGTTTTTACTTGCTAATGACACTACATCCAAGAAGTCATATGAAGTCATAGTCATTGAGGAAGCTCAATAAGCTTAAGAATTATTACAATTATTAGTTAAAACGAGTTGAAATGTATAATTATTAGTTATCATTCATACAAAAAAATAACAAATTAATTCATTAAAAGGATGTATAGAAAAAATAATATTTTTTTTTTTTTTGGCCTTAAAATCTATATGTATAGCTTGGTAAACATTTGCTTATTATCCTTGTACGATAATTGTAATTATATTATTTATCTAAAACAGGTGCAGTCCTTTCTTACAATACTACGATTCATTTGAAAAGTTTGCATTTAATACAACAAAATATTTTTTCTCGTTTATTTACATCGAGACATTTCAAAAGAATATTTTAATTGGGTTTATTTTTCACTTTTTTCTGCTTTTGTAATCGTCCCCAAGATGCTTCTAGTGCTTCTGAAAGGGATGAAATATATTTAGGAAGGTCCATTTAATTGTTGTCATCCCTTATATTTCACGTTTCTACCCTTACACAAACAATACATACATTGTCCCTTGTACCCTAGTATACTTAACCTTTTAAATACTAAAGTTTGTGTCTTTGTAAAAATTGTAAAGTTTTTTTGATATTTTAAAATCATGAAAATTAATAAAATAATTGAAGCATTATAGTATGGTGGTTTATTCTTTAAGGTCCGTGTCCACAGAAGGAGACAATCTCAGAGATTTAGTTGAGATACATTTCAATACCGGGTGCACAATTTTGTCCTGGAGATATACTCGAAGATCAGCTTGAGATTGTTAGAAAGAAACAAAAACTCAAACCATTCTACACAGCACACGTTCTGATAGCGAGATTTGATACGTGCACATAAACATCATCTAAAATTATCATAAATCCTTATAACTATCTATTTTGTAAGTTAGATATAAGTCATTAAATATTAACATTAACATAAAGAGTTAAATTACGAATGTTTATTGCGTTTTAACTACTCCTGCGGAGATTCAAAATCACCCAAATGACGTACATGACGACAGTGATATTTGACGTTTAATGTACGGGCGTGAAGTATCAAGTAATCTTTGAGGCACGGTGAGTACACGATGAATACGAAAGCAGAAAGTTGTCTTCAAAACTTCTCATGGGATCAAAATCCGTATCTCAGAGATTGTCTCGAGTCGAAAATTTCCTAAATATATTTTTCGTGTACACGGACCATAAAGCCCGTTCCGATCAAAGCTACTGTCAAGGAAAAATATTTAATTAAATTATTGTCGAAATAATTATGAACACTTGAATTGCAATCCAATCTTTTTTTATGTACATTTTTTCAACTAATTAAAATGTTATAGAGTTTTGTATTCATAATCATCGTATATATATCGACCCTTCCTACGTAAAGCATCGTAATTAAAAAATGTAATTTTTTATTATTCTAGTATTTCGCATGTATTTGATTTACGTGCAGATTTAAAAATAATATATATCGTATTCTATGATGTAGGTACTAAATAAACTTAATATTGAAAAAATTACAACCATTTAAAATTTTATCAAATACGTGCAAAATGCTAGTGATTAAAAATGACATTTTTTACTTACTGTACTTTACTTAGGGGGGTCGATATGTTTCAACGGAGCCGTGAAATAGGCAAAAAATTGCCTTATTCAGCAAAAGTAGAATGCGTGAATTGGGTAGTGTATAGAATTTTTCAATTATTTCGCAATATAATATACCATGTTGATATGAATATAACAGAGCATTATATTTTTATTAACAAAGCCAATAACGAATAACTTAAATTAGCTTATTACTTTGATAGTTAAATCTATTTAATTGTTATAGTCTATATAATATAAAATAATATATACTTATGTGCGCTTCCACACTTTATGCACGAACCACACCATAAGATATTAAAAATCGACCATCACCTAGTAAATCAAATAGATTATATACATATACCTTTTATTCGATATCCAAAAATGCTTTATTAGGAATAGTATTATTTACAGATAATCTAGGTTGATTTTCTTACTCCTTAGAAAAATTACTTGCAAAAACTACAGTTTTTAAATATTATATGTATTATCGCCAAACTTTGAATTAATTAATAAAAATTTGAATTATATCATATAATTTTCCAAAAGACTACATTTTTTATTTCAATTCTTTGGTGAATTTAAAAAAAACACATATATACATAATAAATTGTATCAATCTTCGTGCTAAATGGGTTAAAAGGTCTTTATACAAAGGTTTGAGTTTAGACCGCTCCCCAAAGTTTACCCTTTCCACTCCTTAACCTATTGTTCCATACTTTTGACAAACTGCCCGTTATACGAGAATTTGGATCTCGAAAGTTAGCAGAAAGAAAATTTACTGAATTAATGTGGGTCTTTAATCCCCAAGGTTACATATTTATTGCCCACACAGAAATGAGACCGCATAAAGAAATCTCGAATTTCTATAAATTCTTCTCGGCAATCTATCTTTCTAGATTTCTCCACCATATTCATAATCATCATTATTTAACTAAACATTATAATTACCGATATGTGACTACCAAATATATTAAGATGAAAAAACACAAAACTAGAGAAAGCTTGATTTATATTGAATCATCCAACAAATAAAAGTTAATTAAGGATTATACATTAATTTACAATATAGGAGCGAAAATGGGCGATTTGATTGTATGCTGTTATACGCCGATAATGTAGTATTATTGGCGAATAATGAATAAGAATTATAGAGTCGTGAGAACGTACGATGTATGCAAGGAAAGCGACCTTATTATGAATGTCAACAAAGACGAAAGAGAACGTCCGCGGAAGACTTGTTACGACCAGATAAACCAGATACTGAAAAATATTCCTGTTAGAACCCACAATAATCAGCGAGATTGTGATAAACGTGTATGAGCCAAAAATTGTGTATCAGGACAGAAGAGCGTGGGGCTTTATCCTCTCTGCCTAACCCCTCGGAGAAACCCCGCATTGGTAAGTATATTAATTAGACATATTATTTGTTTTATTTTTAAACTGTAAATAATAAAATAATTATACGGAAGCAGTAAAATATGGGTACTACTGAACGCGCCTTGCGTATAACGGTGCGTAAAATCAGAGCTCCTAATATATGCCGTAGAACGCACCCAGTACCGACGTCGGTTGCCAATAATATGCACCCGCATGTTGTTATACCCCAACATGACCTAGAAGGCTGGCTCTTAGACTTCACTCTTCACACTACTGCCTTCCAGATAACATCTCCTTGAAACATATGTGTGTAGACTTTTCATCGTACGGCTATTGTATATTTCTAATAGGTCCAGTGAAAATCGTAGATGTTATACTTTTTATTCTCCAACCTGCTCTGACTGCACACATTTATACAATACATTCTACGATCTTCAAACGGACACGTGAACGATGGGTGATTATTTGGGACTCATCATGCACGTTACTTTATCCTTTTAATTTATCTGCCATACGTCCACACAAATATCAAACATTTATTGTCAATACATCTCTTTCTTAACTGCAACTCCTTTGCCGTATATATACAGAGTAGTCCAAAAAAAGTGAGAACATTTCGTAAAATGCGATATAATTACATCAAAATTAGTTTAATTATATCAATAATAGCTTAAATAGTTTACTAATTTACTTAACTATTTACCTATATTACGTTTTATTTCGGCAATTTCCGGTCACCATCTTTGATTACTTTATATTGGTTTTTTTTCAAATTGTTGCCCAGAATGACAAAAAACATTTCAGAAGACCGTATTCTGATCAAAAATTTACGAATTGAAAAGCGTTGGGGTGCTTGGAAAATTATAAAAGAATTTCAAAAGAAAGCCTTGAGCTAGATATTACAAAATAACTGGACATTACGGCAGGACGGAGCTCCATCTCACACAGCCAGAAATACAATCAACTTTCTTCGTCGTGAGAATCTTAATTTTATCAAACCAGGCATGTGGCCACCGAACAGCCCAGATTTAAACCCAGTAGATCATGGAATATGGGGTGTTTTACAAGAAAAAGTCTACCTTTGGCGAAAATTAATCACAGTTGATCAGCTCAAGTTGGCAATAATGAGGAATGGAGAAATCTGGGGTAGTACTTTATTGACAGAAGCATAAACGAGTTGCATAGAAAAAGTCACTGAGAAACAAGGATACATGGAACATGATTTCTGATTAGCTAAATATTGTGCAAAAAAATTACATTTATAAATATAATTAATTACTAGCATGTCCGCACCGACTATCGCACGGTAGCAGACGTATCCTGCAGAGGCGCAGTACTCTGTTGTCAATTTCCAGATTAAAAAAATAATTAAAAATTGTCAATACACTTTGTAAAACCATAAAAGGTGTTGTGATAGGAAAATAAGAAAAAAAAAAGTTGAAAAGTTTTAATCTTAATACGTAACGAATTTAACTAGCAGAAGAAATTTTCAAAATTAAAATCTCATTAAACTAACTAATATAATCACAAAACCCAGTGTGGTGGAAACTGAAGAAGAGAAAGAATTAGGTAATACTTTTTTTCAAATGCGTAACAAATTCACCTATTAGTAGAATTTTTCAAAATTAAAATCGCACTTAAACTAACTATTATATTAAAAAAAACCTAGTGTGGTGGGAACAGAAGACGAATAAGAAATAAATAATACTTTTTTTTAAATACGTAATACATTCTGCTATCAGTAGCATTTTTATTATATTATGTATTGAAATAACTCACGTGTTACGAGATGTTCTCACTTTTTTTGGGCCACCCTTTATATACGACTTTATTTTCTTTTAAAATATATTTAACATCATTGTCTTATAAAAATGAATAAATTAGTATGATTTAAATGACCGCTGGTTTAAATAATCTCTTCAATTACTTGCTGGCCTAATCACAGTCATAATCATTTTATGGTATCAGTAACTCCTGACGACGATAAATACAAAATTAATTTATTATATTGATTAACTACACAATTCACTATTAAATACACACATTAAAATTATTGTCACATTGCAATACACTCTGACTTATTTAAAAATTAATGACCGTTGTATTATTTCTGACCAGGATGATTGGTTATGACGTTATTTGCTTCTAGTTCGCATAATAACTATACGCACTACTAGTTATTTTATCAGAGACTGAATATTTATTTTATTTCTAAAAATGTTCTCCCGTCTTTCGGTATGTTGGTAAGTAAAGTTTCCTATTTTTTATTAGTATTATATGTTTATATTTTTACAAGTACGAGAGAGTTCTTTACCAAAAAGTTGACATAACTTTTTAAAATTTTAAGAAGTCTCGTCTGACTAGTAATTTTTATGGTCTGTGAAAGTTTATTATAAGTCGGTGTATCATTAGGCAGTCAAAAATATTTCTCGAGAAAATTTTTTATGTATGTAAATTTTCGTACGCTTTTATGGCCGAACAGACGCATTCTTCTTCGTTTAAAATTTTCTAGGGTGTCTTGCCGTATATCTTCAACCTCATTGGTTGATATTTCGGTCTTCATCGCAGGATCCATCTCATGACTGATGTTGCAGAAGTTTTTATTTTTTTATTATTATTTTTTTTTTTTTATTAATACTAGACCCACAAAACATTACATTTACGTATATCGATTACGTTTCATTTAATAAAATCAAAAACATAACAATTAATGTCACAGTTTAAACAATTCATTTCATTCTTTCAGGTAAGATCGGTTAAGGTTATTATCGATAAGCCATTTTTTAATTATTTGTTCTAAACTGAGAGAACGCGTGCTCTTTTATAAAAACCCAGGTACTTTATTTTTTATTGTTGTAAAAACAAATTCTATTGTCCTCGATACATACTAATTGGTGATTTTGGGAATCGTTAAATTTAGATTTGCTAAACCTTTTGTACTTTTCCGTGTGAAGCCACCACCCTATTCAGAGCATCATTGTTATAATTTTCTTTTATTAAAAGGAGCGAATTGTAAAGTGTAAAGAAGACGTAAATCCTGCGCTGATAAGATCTAATGAACGAATTGCGCGATCTCCGAGTCGCGCATCCCGCGGATTGGATTACGACGATTCAGGTCGTGAATCGGAATGGCCGCAGGGGGGTGGGGAAGAAAGGAAATAAGGGAACCTGGATATAAGGGTCGATGATGGGTAGAGATTCCAATTGAAGGACCAGTGATCTCGGACTATTGCTTGCTATTAACACTTTTTCTTATTTATAAAATTTCTAATTTATCTAACTGTAAACACCTAGTATTTGTATGAATAATTTCTAAACCCTTATTAATATCAAAGGAATGGTTTGTTTCCGAAAGGTAATTGGAAAATTCTGAATAGTTATTGTTATTTAGATATCTCAAATGCTTCTTAATTCTAACTTCAAAATTTCTGCAAGTTTTCCAAATTAATTTAATTTAAAGCTAAATATTATAAATAACCAAATCCTCTTTGCAAATAGTCACCTTTTAAAATTGTTTTCATGTTAGTTCTTACTTATTCACCCTTTTATAGTTTTGTTTTTATCTATTCTTGTGTTTTTAATTTTGGTATACATTGTTTCCTGAAGATGATACCATAGGTATCGAAACATGTAGAATAAATTAATAAACAGTGGTTTAAACAAAATATTTTGTATAATTATTAGATTTTTTCCCTATCCCATTTTCCTTTCCCCTAGAAGATTTTCTTCCTTATAACTTTTATCTCTTCTCTGTTTATATTTTTATATTCTTATTTTCAATATTTTCTCTCTAGTGAGTTTTTTTGTATTTCTGCATTAGAGTAGATAAGTTACTATAGTCTTAACAAGGTATTTATATATTTAATAAATCTTTTTCAAGTTGTTTTCACTTTTAATGTACACTGTAATTTCAAAGAAAACGTGATATTACCGTTGCACTTTCATTATAATTTATGTTTTAATTAATAACTGTATATTTCCAAACAAAATTACTTTGGTCTATTTTCTTCCTCCGTTTCCTCCGCTCCAACACCTAAACATATACACTAGATATCGCAAGTCGTATCTCCTATAAACAATTGAATTTTAATTCCATCACATTAGGCTAACTGAGCCTGAGCTGCCTTCCCTTCGGGTTTCACACAAGGGTGTCACAATCGATCCCACGGTCTCCGTATCGGTTCCGAGTATCTCTAATCTCTACGGGAAATCAGGCCGGTACTCCATCACGTCCCTTTATAATCGCCAGACCCTGCTGGAACCTATCTTAAATCTAGGGAACACATCTAACAGAAATCTTAGCTCCAGTGGTGTACGAATATGTGCCACCCACGCTGTAATTGAAACATTAAATTAATGGACAATCCTTTAAACAATACATTTTATGATTTAAAAACAAATTAAATAAAGATTTGTTCGTAATATTTCAATTTTTGATTTCGTACTGATAGTATATATATGAAATACCTGGAGTAATTTTATTACGTTTAGTACTATTAGTCTGATGAATTTTTTTAAATATATAGAGAATACTTTCAGCCACAATATTAAAATGTAGCAACTGAGAATTTACACATTTTAAGAATGCTTGCAATATAATGCATATATACATAAATACCATTTTTTAAATTGTATCACTACTTTCACAGTCCTTCCCGTCCACAGGTGTAAATTGAACTAAAATTAAATACAGTTGGCTATTGGGGTGGTAGATGAGACAGACTGCTCATCTCGAAAGTAGACACGATACAAATAAAAAAATTGTGTGTGTGTAGTACAAAGTGAAAATAAAAATTATACATTTTTTAAATACTCATATATTCACTGTTCAATAAAATAAATTACAATTTCAAAAAGTGTAAGTTGTATTTACTTACACTTATTTGATATCATATGTTATAAATTTTGAGTCAAAATTATTAATTTAAATTTAAGATGAACGTCACCAATTAAAGTTTTCAGACTTTTACATTGATCAAAAAATCCGGTGGTAGAATTGAAGTTACCGTGTGTACTAAATTTCAGAGAACGAATACGTAGTACATCGCAGGGAACACATTAACATATTACATTTTACCGTCTGTTTCCATTACTATTAAGCAATTCCACGCAGCACCATCATATACAACGTTTGTTTATATTTTAATGTAATCGTGATGTAATTACTGTAATCTTCTGGAATGAATCAGAGTGGAAATAATGCACATATTTCTTCTAAGAACTCCTCAAGCAACGTGAATTTTAATTACACTTCGTGAACAGCATATGTGATATCGAGAATTTAAGAACACTAGTTTTATTTTATCTAGTTAATTAGCTAAATAATTAATAATTAAATAGTTCAAAATCCAATTGTTACTGAAATAATACCAAAAGTAGCGTCAATTTGCAGGTAGCAGAAATATTCAATGTATAGTGCGGTGAATCCGAGTTAACTATCAAGATTAAAAATAAAGATAATATACAAAAAAAATTAACGCTGTGTATATAGGTCCAATTTAATAATATTTGATCAAAACCAAGACATATCTTCTTTACGACTACAGAAGTAAGGTAGTCGGTGGCCCACCTTTGCGTATTATGGGATAAACAGCACAAGACAATGAAAACTGGAAGTGGCTGTGATACTCTCTCGAGGGTTCAGAGATGAAAATGATGATTATTAATAAATTATTTGTGATTTTTTAAATGTCATTCCCGATATCGTTTGCAGGATCTGGGACTATTCAATCGACTATCATACCACCACGCCGTTTACTCGGGGAGGTACGCGATAGGATGCAGCGCCCCATTATTCTGTCCTGACACAAAACTCTCCCATAAATAATAAATAAATAATAAAATCATAAATGGATTTGCCATGCCTAAGTTCGACTACACAATGATTAGTTTATTCTCTGGAGCCTGTCAACTTATTTTATATTCATGTCATTCTATTGTCACATACAAAAAAAAATGAAAAGCAAAATGTAAATTTTAAAATCATCAGAGAAAAATAATGTGTATCATATTTGGTTTTTCCATATTTTCAATTCCGACGTTCTTTACTTTTACAGTTGTCAGTTACTTCAGGACCGCTTTATTCTGTTTGATTTTATTAACCTTCCGTCAAATTTGATGCAGGGTAGTAAAACAAAGTATCATCCCCTCCTGGAATAAATCCAGGCTACGCCACTGACGATCCCCCCACCCCCCTTCCTGACCGGAGAGCCTCAATCTCAAATCTACCGTAACAGTGAAACGTAAATCTAGGATCTTAAAAGAATGTACTTCGTGGGCCGGGGGTGTCCTTTGTTGAGGACACTTTTAAAGGACATTGTTAACTTTCGCTGCATGAGTACGGTACGTGATTGAAAGATTATCGTGAAATCTGCTGAAAAAT
The DNA here is from genome assembly GCA_022840565.1 of Eubasilissa regina. Classification (NCBI taxonomy): domain Eukaryota; kingdom Metazoa; phylum Arthropoda; class Insecta; order Trichoptera; family Phryganeidae; genus Eubasilissa; species Eubasilissa regina. The sequence continues at coordinate 3,752,566 of JAINEB010000019.1, forward strand.
GGGGTCAATGCTATAGGCGTTACGTGTAGAAAGGGTGAAGGGATTCTTCTTATTTTCATTTCAGATTTTTTATTAAATTTAACTATAATTAAAATAATTATAAATATAGATAAGAATTGAATCAAAACGTGATTAATTTTTCGATGTATAAATAGTAAATAAATCAAGTTGAAATTTAAAAATTAGGAAAGTACAATCATGGGACGAATAGACATAATATTGAGATTTGAAAAAAAACGTAAAATTTAAATAATTAAACTTGTAAATATGTGGACATTAGATACTTGTAGTATGTATATTAATCTATGAAATGTTTTATTTAATTTCTTATAACAACTTGCAATGTATTTTAATTAAAATATATAAAGTAAATATTTACTGTAAGGTCATTTATATCTTACGAAAGATCATCTACTTTACATTTGAAACGTAACAAAATACATAATAATATCTTTATTTTAGACGAAATTGATAAGACCCTAATGGGAGAGTAGAGTGGTTTGAGTCCGCGTGATAGGTCTGTTTTTTTCGAATAAAAGATTCAGTGACAAACATAGTTTAAAAAGAATTATCGCTTGAATTTACAATGTTAATCTACAATTTATATCATAATACTTGTATGTTGTCTAATGCGCCAACAGAAAACATATTAATACAAATAGAGCAAAAATATATATATATATATGTAAACGTTTATATAATCATAATCTTTTGTAATATATAAATTAATATATTATAATATTAATGAAAACACCCAATTAAAATAAAATTATGAATGTGTTAAGTTGACTACATAAAAATAATAATATTTTCAAGTTAATTGAAATGGTAAAACAAAAATTACAACAAAATAAATATATCAATCATACAAATAGTTTATTATAGGATTCAAGTTAACGTAATACTGTAATATGTACGTCATGATTTTTCACAAATCATTTAATATTATTTTCCTATTTTTCTTCTCCTTAGGTAATCACAATTTTCAATCATCTTTTAAATAGACAATCACAATAAAAAAAACTCAAAAAATGATGATAAAAATAATTCTAAAATAATTACTAAGTATACAACTCTTCACAGATTTCACAGTATCAAAAATAATAAAAAAATCAATAATCCAAATTTTTTAAATTAAATATTATAAGCGAATTCCAATCTTAACGATTTAGAGACCAACTTAATACTTCAAAAATAAAATATACCGCAACCCAAAATCACTATACGAGTTGTTATCAAGACTTTTTAACAATATCCCCATCACAATTAGAAAAATTACAGACTACTATAAATTTATATCTCAAGTCAAAAAATATCTACACAGACTAACTGACACATAAGTTTTCTCGTATATACACTTTCTCTATATACGAGTCTTACTCTCATAGAGAAAAAATAAATGTTAAAAGAAATATATATAACCTACTTATTATTTTTAAAATGTATTATATCGTCTAATATATTTTTTTAAATCCGCACTTCAAGAGTGATTTGTATTTTTTTATTTAATAAATACAACGTATCTACTTTTTTCTTTATAATATACGTCATAAATATACGATCTAAAGATAGCTAAATCTTAAATATATGTAGCTGAAGTTTTTCTTTCTTAAGTATTTATTTATTTAATTTGCAAGGTAGACATTTGGAAATTGCGAAAGAGTTTTCATTATAACAAGACTTGTTTGTTTTCTTTTCTCCATACATATAATAAATAATCCAATTTTACAAAATTGAATTATTTATTAATCTAATTGTAAGTTCAATTTAAATTTTATACATTACTAGCGGTTCACGCCCGACATTATCGGGTTTTAGATTAACATCAGAGCGGTGGAAAGGAAAACTTTTTTTTGCGCAAGCTCTAAAGAGAAAAAGCAAAATTTGGTATAGGCAGGAGGGCATGACATGTCAAGGGGGTCAGGGTGTCCATATTTTCGTCAGAATCTTAGAGTGCAACTGAGCAAAATTTGTAACGGATAGCTTTCAACATAATACACTTTTATATCTGAGGAATGGGTAAGGTGATCAAGGTGAGGTAGGGAACCTATGTTTGCACACTATCCTAAAAATTGATTTGGTTTATATCGATCAATTATTTTATATTTCAACATTATTACATACATATACATTATAGTTTTTATTATTTTCCAACCAGCATTACAGTTTTACCTTCACATAGTAATTAAACAGTTTTTTCAACAACATTTTTTTTTTTTTTAATGAAATCAACAAAGGAAACAAAAAGTAGACGAGAAAGTGTTTTTTCACTTTGTATTTTTACGTGGTCAGTGGGTCTCATTATTTTTCATAATGTTTAATAAGTCTTTATTAATCTTATTAAATATTCGTGTAAAATTATGTATACTGCAAATAGTTTTTAATAGTCATCTTTATACAAATACTTACTGTTTAATTTTATCAGTATATGTTTTATAAGTTAGTCTATAGCTACTTACCCCATAAATGGTAACCAAGTCAATCATCGCAAAGTACAGTGAGTACAGTGTGGTCTGAGAGGTAACCTTAACATGTAAATAAATAAGTGAAATCGTATAGAATACAAACAGAAAGCTATATTTTAAATTTCACGTATATAAGTGCTCCATACCCGACATTTCTCGGGGTTTAATATTAGTTACGATTTTAAATGGGGTTTTATTGGGAGAGAAGAGGAGCGGGGCATATTGCTCAGATCTTAAATAATAACGATGTGAGTTAAATTTGGTCCAGGCTGATCCCAGTGTTCAACTAAACATAGTTTGTAATGGGTGGCATTCAGTATACCATACATTTATATTCGGGGAGGGGGAATACAACTAGGGGGAGGATGTATTTTGCTTGTGCTTTTAATATTTTGTGAAGGGTCCTAAAGTGTAACTATGAAAAATTATAAAATAAAGATTTCAATAACTATACAAAATTTGGATTGGATCAGTATTGTATAAATTAGACAGACAGACACTCAGTTTTATATACTCGTATTTGTGTAGGTACAGGTAATCGTAAAATTAATAATTTAAAATTATACGAAAATAGTACAAAACTATAGTTTATTTTATAATAAAGTACGTATACAAAATAATTATTTTCCATTCACTAAAGCAAATTAATTTCAAAAATATTATGTTAGATTCATTTTTTGCTTACTTTAAAAAAAATAACCTTCTCCATACGCAACATTACCAGACAAACGCATGTAGGTACCCCACTCTAAATTATATGTAGGTAAGTTTACCGAATTAACGTTATTCTTCAGATTTACTGTTTTAAATGGAATACGTTGGCGATGCTGGTTGGCTAATACTTAATAAAAGTACTTCATTTTATTGGGTCGCACAAAAATTATGTTTTAATTAAACTAAGTAGACTTTTCTATAAAACACTATTGGTCCATAAAATAATAATTTACTCCGTTACTGATGGCTGCAGTTATTCATAATATATCCATTTATATCATTTTTACTAGTTACTTAAGTACTAGTAAGTTATGAAAATTCAAACAATGCAATATTCATACATATATTATTTTAAAGAATGTTTTTTTGTTGTTGTGAAGTTGCTTAGTTATATGTGGTGTTTTAATAAAAATTAAATTAATCAATTAGAAAAATATATAGATGATGTATTTTTATTTTGAGGAAATATTTATTCCTCGTAAGCGTCTACAAAATCTAAATAATCGCAATTTATATTTTCTAACGGAATACGCAATTTAAAATTGATAAATTTTAGAAATTTATATTGCACTTTTTCGATTTTTGTAATATGTGAGCCACAGTAAAGAGACCACAGAGTGGAGTTAAATACCAGCGTACATCTTTAATGTGTACTAGAGCATATATAAGTATATCTATTGAGTGTCTTTAAACTGTATTTATTGTTCAATCTGCTTTAGCTACATTCACGCACACATCTAGATACACACTCCGCGATATTATCCTGAAACGAACACAAGAACGCTGAAATAAATAAGGTCTCATTTTCTACACATTAAATCTTCTGATTAACACTGTGGTGACCCTGCACGCGCCACACTGACATGGCCGTATTGGAACGCACCCATCAACCATATAAGGCCCGAACCAAAACAACTAACAAGCACACGCAATTTAAGCGTCATTAAGCGTCAAAGACGCGTACTGCCAAGCATCTACCGACCACTTCTTTGCAGGCCGTCCCAACATCAGCATTGCTACGCGACAGCATCTTCAGCGAGCCACTCCAAAGTTCAAACCGCATATTTAAATTGTATCAATTCATCTCTTGAATAAACGAAACCTTGTAAGTGCTCTTTCATTTATACACCCCGCTCCAGGCATAACAGATACCCTACATTTCGACACACAACCGACACACGTGAGACAAGAAGAAGTTAGGAACTTCTATCTCACAGCATATTATTAACCTTCTGACACAATCTCGAGTCAAATATATATTTAAATAACCTCAACACACCCAACCTTCAACATCCTACAACAAACAAACAGTCACATATATAAGCACCCATAATTGGTGACCCTATAGATTTAAATCTTCTACGAATTTCTTACGTGATATTTATTGATGTTATATTTTTAAAAACTTAATTTATTATTAATACTTTGTTATCTTTTATAACCATCCTACGTAACTGCTTCATTTAGAAAATTAGCTTGTTTTGGCTAAATATGTACAAGAGAATAAAGACCCGAAATTACCATTTTACTCCAAAATATTGTTTCTCGGCTGGTATTTATGAAATGTATATCTGTCGTGTATAATTTCTATAATTCCACAAAAGCTACGTTGTATAAAGGAGAATTGACCATTTGAGATGGTATCCTTGGCAATGATAATTATAATTCTGGCAGTCCTGTTGGGAATATTCCGGGTTATTTACACGCAACCTTAAGGAGAACGACTTACATTTTAACATGAAGGAACTATAATTGATACAAATGTCGGTACTTTAATAATTTAATCTGCAGGGAAAGGTTCTTGCTCTTAGAGAATTGTTTAAAAAATGTAACAGTTTTGTTTGACAAAAAAATTATACAGAAAAAACTAAAATAAAAATAACGCCTTTTACAGAGAGCAGTATATAATATATACCAACATTTATTGTATATTTACATACATAATACATACGGCGAAATAACGAAGTTCTGGAATTTGTTATTAACATAGTGAATTTAGTGCAGATATTGTGCATTTAGTACTTATCGCGAGTGCATTTAAACCAATTAAATCTGCTAATTCTAATTGTAATTCAACAAATACCAAGTCCATTGACAGTCTAATAAATATATCATATCACTCACGAATAAGGTTGAAAAAGTCTTCAGCCAATATGAGTCAAGTAGAAATCTTCGCCGCAACCAATTAGGAGCCCCAAAAGTCTTGTCATAATTGTTCATTAAATGATGAATTATCTGGCGTATTTATTTATTTATTTAATTCTTAACTTAGTGCATACATAAGCACTCCTATATATGCTTTAATATAAACAAGATTAAAGTATTTTCTTTTACTAAAATTTATCTTTACATATTTGATCAGTTTAATTTTAAATCTATTCAATTTCTCCTTCTTTCTTATGTTTTCTGGCATTTAATTAAAAAATTTCTTCGCATCATCGATTTCTGAGATTTCTCAGTCTTTCTCTGCCTCTTGTACAATGCTCGTGCTATGTTGATTTCGTGTAAATTCCACGATATTTTATTATTGAGGATTTTATAAATAAATACCATTATATTAAAATATATTATCTGTTTAAACGTCATCATACTCAGATCTTTCAGCATTGCACTGATAATAGTATTAATCGGCTATGCGAGTATACTATCGGCGCCGGTGTCGCTCAGGGATCACATAAGGGACCTTACTTTACCGTAGTCCAAACAAAACCCTGTGGATAGGAGGAAAAGGCTACAAAATTACGGAGACCTCCAGTCGTCTCGGAGCATCCTTGAAATTGGACCAAGTTCTCCACTATTCCTAGAGTACGTGTGGGTGGTACTGTATAATATCACCTACACCTTAAATAATCCCTCACACTGGCTTCCGCCGCGATCAACCTAAAATAATATGGCAAACGTCATTCTCGAAACGAGGGACTGCCAAAAAAGAAGAAGAAAACTACTTATTAGTTCAGTTCTACTGAAATAATATGTAGTATGTTCACGTATAAAACTTTGACTTATGCTCCAATTTTTACGTCATTTGTTATATATTTTCTTCCAGTTAAAGTGTCAAGCCCATTACCATTCTGGTTGGTTGATTTCCGGACTTTACCTTCTACTTCAGTCCTTCGACAAAACTCTTCGATTCAGATTCACCCTGCAAAGATACTTTAAGCAGAGTCCTCGCCTCGTTTGCTCTAAACTTAGGCATGAGATCTGCGGTAAGTATCCAAGTTTCAGTAATTTATGTCAGAAGAACAATTCGTAGTGCTATGTTAAGCGGGGAGCCATTCTTTCCCCTGACTGTCACTGGTGATGAAATATGGAATTTGTGTTTGAACAAATAATTAACGAAGAAAGTAAATCATTTATATTATAAAAATTGTTTATTTGTCTGTATAAGTTATACTGCTGTCAATCTTTAGGCAGCAGTAGGGATAATTTAATTTAGAAATAAGATGATTATTATTTTATCGAAAATTTATGATATAATCATCATCTAGATGAAAAGATCTTAATAAATTAATAAAATAATCTTTTGCGTTTTCTGATAAATTTATTTGACAATATATAATAAACTAAAATTGTAAGTATATTTTATTAAGGAATGAGGTAAGAACCCATCCAACAAAGTTTCAAACTTAATTTTCCTTGAGAAATAAACTAAAAATTTTGTTGGGCAATTCAGAGCACAATTACTTGTTCTCTTACTTATTTTGAAGCCAGTTACTTATTATCAATAAAATGAAAATAAAAGATTTCGTAACTTACAACAAAGTCGTAATTTTATAGTAATGATCAAAAAGTAAAAATAATCATTACTTGTAATTTTTTTAAACGTGTTAATCTAAAGGGTTATTTATTTCAGAGGTTTGTTTTTAGAATTGGCAACACTTTTTCGAGTGACAGCCAATTCTACAATTGACAGCTGATTTGTGCTCAGTTTGGTTTGCTATTTCACCATGAATAGACTTACGCCAGAACAGCACTTGCAAATTGTGGAAATTTATATCGAAAATTGTGGTTCAGTTCGCCATGTCCATTTTATGGTCGACGTTATCGTCCATCCAAGTATTAAAATTTGAATAACCATGGATTGTTTTCGCACCACGCATACCCTAATTGATACTACAAATACGCAGAGACGTCGTACAGTGCGCACCGAAGAAGCTGTTGTGTGCGCCAAAACGTTACAGTCAATGGAGAGCTCTATGGATCCATGATTACTGACTTTTTCGTTCCCCAATTGAATGGTATTAATGTAAAAGAGCTGTGATTTCAGCAAGACGGCGCAACTTGTCACACACCGTGTGCCACAATCATAATGGACCTGTGAATTGGCCTCGAAGATCATGTGATTTAACACTTTTCGATTATTTTCTGTAGGGTTAAGTGAAGTCGCTAGTCTATGCCGATAAACCAGAGACGATAGACAACTTGGAAGCCAACATTCGTCGTTTTATTGCTGATATACGTCCCTAGTTGTTTAAAAAGTGGTCGAAAATTGAACATCCAGATTGCGCTTTATTCGAGCCATCCACGGAGCCCATATGCGCAAAATCATATTTAAACACTAATGACATAAAATTTTATTTTTCAATAAAGCCAATACCATGATAAACAATATGTAGAATTCAATGTAGATTGCTTGAAAGACATTGACCATAGCCGTGCCGGTCTACGTTTATAGTCGATTGCTTTTTGTTAGTCTCCAACAAAAAGTTAGACTACATTTATTTTATTTTTTTACAAATTATTTAAGTAATTATAATAATCACTTAGAAAGAGTCAAAGAATAAATCTATCTTTCGAAAAATATAGCTGCTTTCGAGACTTGAACTCAAAATCCAGCAACCTTATTGATGTCATAAAATTTGAACTTTATGCCTTAGTTTCTTAATGATACAGCTTGTTTAATAATGGTTTAGATAATCCACTAGTAATATAATGGTTATGTGATTTGATATTTTTTTATTGATGCCACTCAAAAAGCCATACATCTCGTCTCTGAGAATCAGTCTAGTTTTTTTTTTTTTTTATAAGCAAGGAACAGTGATAATTGCAATTTTACGAATAAATGCAGTGCTACGATTATTAACTCGTTTTAACTGTTCTATTAAAAATATAACACGAAAGAAATGATAATAGTCAATACCAAAGAACAAGAAAAAAATCAAAAATATATTGAGATTTGAAACTATCTAAAGAAGAATTGAAAGAAGGCGATAGAAAGAAACCCTGAAACAGAAGTTTATAAAATAATGCGCATGGCAAAGTAGTTCCTTGCTCAGAACTGTTAGCTGCGATGAAAAACGGTGACGGATGGAAAATGCGAAAATGAATATCGAGAAAAACACATTTAAAATATGAGAGATAAAGAGAGAAAATAACACATTAAATTTTAAGCAGCTCATTTTCAAATTCATTCGAATTAAATATGTTTTTCCCGAGCGGTAAGGTTTCACCCACGTTTTGGAAATGAAGATTTTATATCTAAAGCCTCCATAAATCCACTCTGTAATGTTTAGTTCATTTCTCTCGTGATTATCCTCCAATTTGTAATGATGTCTCTTAATTTGTGACGTGCCCAATCAACGAATTAAAGTTGTATAAACCATGTTTGTGCACGCGATCATACAGAATACTAATCATATCATACTAATATCATTACCAAATGGAAACGTCAACAGTTGAAAGATGTATTATATCATTTGAATAAATTATGTGATATATTATATTTAAGACACTAACTTATTTAATGGTTACATTTAAAGAAAAAACAATGCTAAAAAACAAATTATAGATGGAAAAGGAAAATAACCTACCTTAAATTCTTGTGCACCTGGGAAATATGAAATATTGTGACTAAATTCACAGACAAAATGAGTATAACAAATTATATTAGTAGCTGCTGCTCCGAGCCCGGTAGGCATCAAATTCAAAACCCTAGATTAACTATGGTTAGAATTTTAGTTAAATGGTGGAAGTTAGTAATGTTATGAGACTGATTGTGACGATGATTGTTAACTGAGATTTAACAATGATTGGTAACTACGGTTAAAGGTTTGTTTTCTGGTGTACTCAAAGAATTACGAATAATATTTACAATCAATCATATTAATATTAAAATGTATGCTTATAGACGCGCTTTCAAAAATAATTCATATTTTCGCGTTTTTTACGAAAACGTGGGTTTTGATTTTTCATTTATATCAGAAGTTATATACTACATTTGACTTTTTTAAATCTATTACTTAGATAAAACCTTAATACTAATGTTAAACTAATAAACTGAATGTTATCTGCCATAATTAATAAAATACAAGCATTATAAAAAAGACCGGGACCATTACATTTATTTTCCGCGTGCCACAAAATTGCTTTAATATATAAAGTTCTTTCATATACGAAATATATTTTCTTATAATCTTGAAGCCAAGATTGCAGAAACATATCAGCATTAAACTAAATTAGCAAAATATTAAAAATTAATAGAGTTATAAAACATTCAATTTGCAGTACATTACAATTTTCGACGATTATAAAATTATTATTCTCTCAATTGTAAAGATTTTATCTGAATAATAGTTTTAAAAAAAAGTTAAATTTATTAATATTATTATAATATAAATTATTATTTTTGTAAAGTAAAATTTTATACAAGGATAAATAACTATCACTTAAAAAAAATCATTATTATTTTGAAGTAATAATTATTCAGAACATAGGTCTGTAATATTTTAAATACTAATGAAATGTATTAATTAGAAAGATATACATATCATTTAATAGAAAAAATATTGTTTTTGCTACCGGGATTCGAACCTGGATCTCTTCCAATCCGGGGGATTTGAATTAACAATGTACTTAAGGTTCGAATCCCGGTAGCAACAACAATATTTTTTGATAAAATTGATTTTAAATGTGTATCTTTGTAATTAATTCATTTAATTTGTATTTAAAATAACTATATCGATTAATTATTAGGGTGGTAACGCGGCATAAATTTGTAAAACTTGATAAAATGATAGATTTTTTGTTCATTAAATTGTTTTTGTTCAAAAATATAATCATCGAATGCAGCAAAATTAAGTACGCGATACATCATGTTATTACCGTATCTAATTTGATCCAGCCAAACCGCCATAAATCAATATGATAATTTGGCTTCATTACCATAGCATGCCCCTTGATCTCAATTGTTATGCATCAGCCGTAACAAACATTTGTTCCACATGGGGTGTACCCCTAAAAACGAAATTTATTAACTTCAACTGTTGTAGATAAAACATTATGTACAAAAAAAAAAATTTACCCACATTACTGACATTTTTAGTATAACTTTAACCATTCTCTCCTATTAATCAATCTCCATATCTATCAAATTTTTGAAAGTTGTATATATGCTAATATGTGGAAACATTTCGAGTATAACTACACTATTTGCTATCTGTGGACTAAATTTGATATTCATTTCCTTGAAACAGCATAGATGTCAACAAATAGGAATCTAATTATTTTTGAAATTATTTAAAGTATACGATTTGGGAAAAACAAAAAAGCAATTGGCAGCAAAAACTATTTCCTATATTAACCTTTAATAAAAATAATTATTTCCTTTAGTTATTACGTGAAGAATTTTCGAACAATAAAAGAATCATGTTCAGTCATAAAATGTGTTCTAAAAAAATTCCATACATTTTTTATATTAATTTTTTTATGAGTAAAAATTTATTATTTTATGTTAAAATTTAAACTTAACTTAAGGTCGTATAGACGACGGATTCATTTTGTTTAAAGGCGTTGGTTAAATAAAAGTCTATAATCCTATGTAGAAAATATATTGTAGTACATATATTATATATGATTGTATAATATCATTGGTAACAGCATAACCTAAATTAATACCTACTGCACGCCACTATAGTGCTATCGTACTATACAATACATAGTTTTAATAGAGAATGTTCTAAAAAAATAATACAACTGTTGTAAAAATATTAATTAAATTATTACATTTAAGATCTTTCACATCTTCCGGTGCTTATTCAGTTGTTGAAAGTGAATTGTATATTTCTCATTCGTAAATTTAAATTAAGTCATGGTCATAACTTTTTTAATGCGAAAGAATGCAATTGCTTAATGACATTTAATTTCCATAGAAAGGCCTCAGTTTTCACTTAATCTGCATCCTAGATAGACAATTTTATTTTAATATAAGTCTGTTTAGTTTTAAAAAAAAACAATAAATAAATAAAAATAAATTAATGTGAGATGAATTGAAACACCAGCTTCTGCTAATAGTAATTTAAGGTCTAACGCATGCCCAGTATCAGAACATGATTTAATTTTGCAAAATAGCCATTTCGTTTTATGATGAAATTGCTCTTACAGTAGGCGTTCAAAGATATATTTGATGTATAATGAATACGAGCAAGATCAAATATTAAATGTCATTCTTTATTGTTGAGCAATTCTCATAAATGTCATGTGCTCTCGAACCGCATTCTTCAATAATGTTAACCTAAATAATAGTCAAATGCATACTATTTTTAAAATCCTTAAAGAAAATTTCACAAAATATATTTTTCGGTTTTAGAATAACCTTTAGAAATCTTAAAATTACATAATGCCTCCTGACAAAACTCTTAAGGTAGAGATCTCTTTCAATACCAGTTCGATACACCGATAATTTTAAAAAAATTAGAGGAAGCACCTGGATGCGGGGGTCAGAGTAAACAGGAGAGAAGTAGTCTGCAAGATATGAATATGCCTTTACTCAATATTGGATGGTTGTGAGTTAATTAATAAAAAAAATTGCCTGTGAAAATTCAGATTAAATAAAAACCACAGATTTTAAAATCGTTCCAACATTATATGCTCATGTACGAGTATGTAACACTTTATGCGATCGTGTAGTAATTTGATTATTTAAAACCTTTTTTACTGAATATAATATTATTTCAAAATTATTCTCCCTCGAGAAACCCGTATCCATTGTAAACATTTCACGATAAATTGTATTAAATATTTTATAAATTTAGATCCCTACGAAAGGATGTTATGACGCCATTTCCTGACCAATCGTGCGTTCGTTTTATCTGAAGCACTGAAATATAAAACCGTTCAATTAGCGAAAGCGCCTGTCGCAAAAAATGGGAAAAAGGTCTTTGGCGTTCCAATATATTATAAATATAAAACAAGACAGAATGGTAAATGTACGACAATTTCTAAAATTTTCAGAAACTCGATATAAAATGATTGATTAACAGATTTAAAATAAGAAATACTTTTTTTTTCATTTTTAATGTTTTAATCAATCATTTTATATTGACTTTATGAAGATTTCAATAGACGTTTTAACATAAATTTGCATCTCATAATTCTAAAATATCGAGAAGCATAACCCTTCGAAAGTTAGTGATATTTTATATTACGATTGTTAGTCGGTTGGTGTATTTAAAACTTCTAAACATTTTTTAGAAAACTTTATTAATTCTTTTTCTCTACATAATTTAATTTAATTATTATTGTAATGAAATATTACGTTTTAAACAGAAGCTTAACCGCTTAAACATATCAACAAAGTATTTAACTAATTTCACGGTAAACAAGCGACGACACCTTTAACATATTTTGCTTTTTCTTTCCTTATCACAATGAACAATGGCACGCGTCACGTTTTCGCATAGTTCGTGTTACAAGATCAAACAAAAGTCGTCTCAGAAGACGGTTAGAAAATATTGCTAATTTCCCTCTCATCATTTACTAACTCATAGCGGCGTCACGTTCACATGTTTACTTCCCCCGCGCGCATCTCTGTGCACGAAACAACCATTGAAAGAAAGTCATTCGAGATCCCTTGTGAATTAGATGCTCGCTAATTGAGACGCGTGGCTATAAATATTATCCGGAGTAATTTATCAAGAAGTTTTATAATAATCGCCAATATACTGATAGTTTTAACTATAAACTTTCTGGCCTTATGTATCTAGAGTGTTGCATTTACATCGACACCGACAAAATAATGATAATTTTTTTTCGCCACCTTAACTCGTAGAATACATCTACCATTCATAAACTCGACCGGCGGCGCGTAATTATTCTAGAATTCGTCTTGTAACTTTGTTATCGGATGCTTCCTATCTTCATGGTTACTCCATTGAAGGACGTCTTCTATATTTTCCTTTCAGGAATATCTCATATTGGAAGGAAATCAAACGCCGTGAATTTTTGCGTGCGTGCCATCAGGTTCACTTCTAAACTTGTGCAGCGTGTTATAAGATACCATTCCATTTTATCCAATTTATAACCACTTTGTAGAATCGACGACAATCATTTAGCTAATATTTTTATCTTTCATTCAACTTTGATACGCCAGTGCAATCGAACTATATTTCTTTTAATAAAGAGCTGGATCTTCATTTCCAATCCGGGGAAGTGCACTACCTTTGTGCTATAACGCCAGTATTTTTCTTGACAAATTTTCGAAACTATATGTTACATTTTTTCAAATTAATACACCTGTCGTTCCATTATTTGAAAGCCATCTACATTATTTTTACAGCATCTCAAATACCTTTGAGTAAACCGATTTGCAGACGCCAGAATTATCAATTCATTTTTATTAAATTTTGGACACGTTGATACAATATATATTATTAAGGAAAACACATTCTTATTGTGAAGTTGTAATTATTCAGAACATAGGTCTGTGATATTTATCCCGGTGACGCTAAAACAATATTTTTCGACAAAATTGATTTTATATGTATATATTTATAATTAATACATTATTTAGTATTTAAAATATAAATTTTTTTTAATGTATGTCTGCCTGTTCATGGGAAAAATTGTGTTTCGCTTTGTTCTTAAGCATGTTTGTAAATTAATGTTGGCATTCATAATCTTGATAAATATTCGGATGCTTATGATGGAAAATTTTAATGGCCGTTGGTAATCTCTAAAATACGGCTTGTATGTAGTCCTTATTTAAATTATAGAATACGTGGGTTATGTAAGGGTTAATCCACCGGGGTTACGTATACAACAATCAAAATTCACACAAGCAAATTCAATAATGTGTACTCAGATAATGGTTTTAGACGGGTCATACATTACGGTATAAATTGTATTATAATTATTACCGAATGTGGTCTCGTGTATACATAGTGCCATTAATGCGTGATGTTCGACACGTGTCTTCAAAATGAACAAAAAAAAAATTAATACAAATTAAATGAATCAACTAGAAAGATATATAGAAAAATCTATCTATCGAAAAAATATTTAGTTTCTACCGAGATATATATCTATACCACATTTATCACAGAAATATATTCTAAAAATGCAGCTTCAACAGCAACGATAGCTTCACAACAAAAATGTGTTATTTTTACTCCCTTATTCTTGCTTTTATTTATTTTTCGAATATAATTAGTATTTGTATCTTACTTGTGTTCAATATAGCTATCTCTTTCATTAACTCTTGTACGCACAATCATTTTTACCAACGCTGTTACACAACCGAAGCATCCGGGTACCCACTTCTCTTTCTTTCAACTTTTAAATTGTTTACCTACAATTTAAATTATTAATTTAACATTTATTTGAATAAATAAAGATGTAAGATGAGTATTTATGTGCCTTGTTACTTCGATTGGCATCATTGGGTTTCCTTATTTATAATAATGTACATGTGTGTATGTGAGTGCCGCCTTTTTTTGAAGAGCTAAGAAGACGACAGGCGATTCAATTACATAGCGTGCTTCGACCAGTCCAGAAGTACAAAAGTACCACCAGTGCGTGCTTCATTCGGTCGAAATCTATTCAGCTAAAAGAACAACAACATCGGACCAGAAATACAGCAAATACAATACAAAGATTAGTGCAGTGCATATATTATATTTGTCCTTATTGCCAATCGGAAACCTGGGAACCAGATATTGTAGGCATTTACATAAACAATGAGTGTCCCAAGTATTTTCAAATAAACAGACTTCTTAACAGCACAAAGATACATAGCCAAAGAAATTTTATGGAATAAAATGCCATATCAGCAACATCAAACTCCATTCCGCAATGTAGTGCATCAGCGTAGTGGTTCTAATAGAAGTACCGAAACACTTTCAACAGGCGACAATTTCAAGAAGTTATTTACGGTGGATATGATAGATATTATCGTTCGACATACAAATAAAAAGGCTTTGATAGTATACGCGGTATACAATACAGCGCATCCAGATTCGAAGCGAGAATGAAAGCCTGTTACTGTACAAGAAATATACTAGTTTATATCTATTTTGATTTATTCTGGTGTAAATAATTCTAATACCGATCACACAACTGATATGTGGCATTCAAATTCATATTCACTGTATCGAGCGACAATGGGAAAATAGATTTGACGACGCCAATACACGTCAGCAATGCGCAAAATATGATAAAGCACGATCTCTGAACAATGCTCAACGCAAATTTATCTCAAATATATAAGCCAACAGAGAATTTAACGATCTATGAACAAGTTAAACCTCTCCGTGGTCGCACGTAGTTTACGCAGTATATTTCATCAAAGTCGGCCAAATATGGCATCAAAGTTTGGTGGATTTGCGACGCTGAAAAGAACTTGCAACCGCATACCAAGGCAATGGGAGAAATATTTGCATGGATAATTTTTTACAACTTTACTTTTTGCCTATCACTTGCTTTCAGGGAACTTGACTATTATTACGTACTTTCCTAAAAAGTATGTCTCAAGTTGGACACCTCGCAGAAGATTGTTGGTGGTCCAAGAAAAACTCTAATGTGACAATTATAATCTTTATTACACGAATAATACAGTTAAGGTATAAGGTAACAGGAGCCAAACTATAACGTAAAAGAGAGGCCGCGCTTCGCACGCATCACCCTTTTATCCCCGCTCACACATACACATACACACATACATCTCGCCCCGGCGGTGCGGGCGCTCTGACACATACACATATATTCGCTCTCACGGGCATCACAAATATAGTTGGTACATTGAAGAAAAATAAACATTACATTCCACGTGTAATGGTTCCAAATAAATACTATACTCCACTGTGTTTGGATTCCATGACAATTTAACACTGTGCTCATACGTACTGAGGAAGAATAAAGCCGTAATTCTGTTATCAACGATGTATTCCGACATGACAGTGAATAATGATACTAAAAAAAAGCCCCATATTATTATATATTATAACAAATATAAAAGTGGCGTCGACACCATGGACCAAACTATTAGTAGATATATGTACTACGCAACGTCGCATTTTGAGATGGCCGCTTGTTATGTTTTTCAACATGATAGACGTCAGCTCACTCGTTTTCTATTTTATTTATTACGTAAATAATAAGACGCCTCCGAGAAAAACCAATCAGCTGTGATTGTTTATGCGTCAATTGAGCGAAGAACTTACGAATCCAATGATTAAGAATCGATGTCAAAATTTACAAGTGATGAGACATGTCGACACCAAGATTGCTATTGAAAGTGTTATCGGACAATCAGTAAATCCTGCAGAAGCTATTCAAGGTCCATCAGTTGAACAAGATGTATCAGGAAGAAAAAAAATTCTGATTCATGCCATATTTATTATAAACAGGAAATCAAAAAGAGAAGGAATAAACGAAGGACCTGCTCCCAATGCGTTAAGTCTGTCTGCGATGAACATTCGTGAAATTTTAACAAATGTACAGAATGTAATAAAGGGTTTGCAGTGGAAAAATTTCAAGATTGAATTGTAATTGCTCGTAAACCATCAGGATGAGGTAAGTGGGGGGGAGTATTGTTCGACGCGCATGATTTATGGATTTGCCAGTCGCAATGAGTCACTGGACCGGAGAGCACCGCGCGTTCGCGGTTAATCATTATTTCAAGTGCGGTGGTTCATTGGTTCACGCGCGTCGTGCTTTTTATACTCACTTTAATAGTCGACGAGTAAGTGATGGGCCGATCACGCAACTTATCTGGTGTTGGGTTCAAAAATTCAGACAAGAAGGGACAATAGTTAATCAAAGTCCTCCGGGACCATCAACGTCAGCAGCGACGCCAGAACATGTGGCTCAAGGTCAACGTGAAATTATGCGCAATCCGTAAATCATTATGTGTAAATCAATAAGAAAATTTGCAGCCTGTACTGGAATAAAAAAATCAATAGTGCATATTATTTTGAAAAAGAGGCTACAGTTTCACCCACACAAACTGCAAATCGTGTAGTTTGTATAATGATGCTGGAACGTTTTGGAATAGCATGAATGCTTGGAAACATATTGTTTACTGATGAAGCGATAAATCAATTATATTGAATGTCTTGACAATAATTGAAAATATATATTTAATCTACTACAACAATATTTGATACAAAAACTCTCTAACGTAGAAGACTTAAATGTTTTGTTTTTAAACCTTAAATAATAACAAAAAATTTTGACTAAAATATTGAGTTTTCCCTAATTTAAATGATTCTCGGGTTATAAAACGATACGTATCATGACATAGCTATTATAAAATCTATAAATTGACCCCTCAGAATAACAAGGTTACGCCTGAAACTGACACTGTATTGAGATGATGAACTCAAAATTTCAACATATATTCATGTATATTTTATTAGGAGAACACATTCTTATTGTGAAATTGTAATTATTCAGAACAGATGGTCTGTGATATTTTAATTACTAATTAAATGTATTTATTATTAAAAAATAATCACAACTTCATAATAAAAATATGTTCTCCTTAATGATATATAAGTTTTATCAATGTATCTAAAATTTAATAAAAATGAATTGTTAATTCTGGTTTCCGCTATCGGTTTGCTCAAAAGTATTTGAGATTACGTAAAAACAAAGTAGATGGCTCTTTCAATTAATGGAACGATAAATTTATTAATTTGAAAAAAGTGTAACATATATAGGTTCGAAAATTTGTCGTCAAAAATAATGTCGCTGTAGCATAGTTGGATAATGCACCTTCCCCGGTTTGGAAAGAGATCCAGGTTCGAATCCCGGTAGCGCAAGAACAATATTTTTTGATAAAATTGATTTTATATGTATGTCTTTTTAATAAATACATTTAATTAGTATTCATGTATATTTTGTTATGAGTATGCAAATGTGATCAGTTTTAAGGTCTTAACTTTCAGTATTATCAATGACCACTGTGAGATGAGGGAAATTAAAAATAAAATAAAAGCACTGTAAATTAACAATAATGATCGATAAATTAAAATAAATAACTGATGCAGTTGGAACTACATCTTTTACTATTTCCTTTAATATCCGATAAATAGAATCGGTGTTTATGAAATAAATAAAGAATAATGCATTTGGAACTCTTGTCATGTAATAACTCAAATAAGCGCAAAATGTTAGTTGGAACCTTGCTATTCTAAAGGATCGAAATGATAAAAAAAACTTTTTCGCATCAGTTATGTTAAGATAATGGAATTTTCGTTGTGCCACAAATTAGGCAACTTTTAAAGGATATCGACTTAAAGGGAAAATTTAAACCTTTTTAAAAAAAAACATGAGATATTTTTGGATAAATGTACATGAATTTTTTTTAAATATATGTATTGTTAATTAAGAGAAAATCTGCTGTCTTTATACCAGGCTTGCACATCGTTTAATTTATTTTAAATTTTTACTGATTTTGTACTCACGCACTCAACAGAGAAGTATAGATGGAAATTCCATCATGATGTGGATTCGTATCTCAAATAGAAAATAAGTTACAGCAGTAAATTGAATAAGAAAATATAGACGTACTGGATTTAGATATGTCTTGAAATTCTGGAAGAGATATTCGTACTTGTGCAGAAGAATATAAAATATAGAAACGGAATAAAAAAATAGGCTATTTATTTGTTTGAATGAAAATATATTTTTATTGTGTATTTGAAAATTCAGAATACAGATCTTTTTAATACAATTTAAATGAAATTAATTAAAAAGCTATAGAGATAAATATGTCTATATTAGATTTTTGCGTCTCTTAACGTGTAAGTTATTTTAAATTCATCGCAATATAACGTTAATTGCTTTTAAAAATGGAATAATATATTTATCAATTATGAAGAAATACAGAATACAAGTTCGAAATGTGTCTAAAATATAAATTATTGATATAGCAGAATTGGTTAACGCATTTTTCTGGACAGGAAAAGCTCCAAATACGAATCACGGTAAGAACACCATATATTTTTTCGATAAATAGATTATTTCTGTAAATATTTCTAGTTGTTTAATTTATTATTTATAATTTAAAAGTATTAAATATTATTTGTGTGAAAATTTATTTGTTATTATATTAGTATTAAAATAATATAAATGGGAAGAAAATAAACAGGAATTAGACTTTCCTCTCAGAATAGTGGGTGAATATTCCGCAATTATATTCAAAATCTATAAATATTAGATCAAATTTTTCAAAGAGAACGAATAAAAATAATTTCCGGCCTAAAATTACATTTCACCAAAATATATACATACTATAGAGAATAAAACTCAAACAGAGTAAGGGATTTCTGGCTGTATATTTAAATGAACTTGACATTAAACTACTTTTGCGAGCAGGGTCGTGATATGAGTTAGTGCTTAAAGCATTAATATTTGAGATTCCAAAACTTAAACGTCAACTGGATCTCAAAAACAGACGTTGAAAGTTAAATGTTGTTTACAGTTTACACTTTTAAAAAATGACGTTGTGGTTTTGAAAGGATGTAGCAAGAAAAATTTATCCAACGTCTGAATAAGCTTATTTGTATATTTCGTAGTATCATTTCATTTTGTATTCTATATGTTAAATACACAGGGAAAATTTATATTTAATTTACAAAATCTGAAAGAATCCAAATAACATCAAACGTTTCGACATAATATTAATGTTACCATTTATATACTTTTTTTTTCTTAGATCTTAACTTGTACATTTTAATTAACAATGATGTTTAAAATTCATTAAAATGCAAAAGTCTTTCAAATGTATAAATATATTTACCATTTTTTTAAAAACAGATTCTTCAATTGGATATTTTGCTTCAATGAGTAATAATTATATATTCATATAACTATTTTTCCTTTTAAAGTTGAGCATTACTTTGTAAAATATGATTGCTTTCAACTGGACAAAGTAGTTATCACTAAAAAAAACTCACAGAGATGAGCCATAAATTACATATTTACGAGATTAACAATGTTGACATAGCCATTGTTAAAAAATTCTATCGATAATATAAAGTTTTAGGTTCATGTCTCGGTACCAACTATACTTTTTTAACTCTAATATCTGTGGATTGATGATCGAGTGATAGGCGCATGCGCGTTCAAGTTAAATGTGTGTGTATATGTAGTGAGCATGAAGATATGGAGTATGTATAAGAAGGACCGGCAACCGAGCTCGGCCTTTTTTCGCTCCGCGTCACTCTCCGAATATAGATCTATGATAATTTGTAATATTGTCAGCCAGGAATAAATACTATAAATTGTCACATTGTATAAACAGCTAATTATTCTCGTCACCACATCTAACCTCAACAAAGGACACATCTGCTAGATCATCATCATAGTCGACAAGCCATAACAAATTGGCGCAGACGGTATAGGGTTTTATCAGGAGATAAAAATACTATAGTAAGAGATACATATTATTAGTAATAATTATATTAAAATATTATTCATCTCTTTAATTTATTTTTTAATGAGACATATTTAGTTTTAAATTTTAATGTTAAATACATATCTAAGTTTATACTGCCCTAATATAATTATCAAATCATTTTAAGATTATTCTGTGGTAAGGTGATTTATTAACGTTGCTGACATTCATCACATCAGCCATGATATATCTTAAGATGTCTGAGCATTATGATTATCGCATAAATCAATACTATTTTGTCCATACTTTATTAACCATTAAACTGCTAAATATATATAATAAGTATGCGAATATATTGTGTGCGTCTTTAATTAAATGTTATTTAACCGCAGCGACAACGTTAACAAAGCTGGCCTACAAGGACGCAAAAATGTTAACTCAACATCTCGAAATTTAAAATATATTATTACGGTGATTTTAGGCCCTAGAGGATAGGAAGTCATAGGGGTTGCCACCGTTCTAGCTCAGTTTGGGTCCTCAAGTGAGTGTGTGTGTGTGCTCTAATGTTATCTGCTACCTCGGATGGGATAATAATTTATTCAAAGGCAACTCTGCTTTTCGCATTACATATTTATTCACAAAACACAATTAATTCCGACATCGGATGTACGTAAAATATTCTTTAGATTTTCTTTCTTTAGGTCTACTTTCCTCTAAGGAGGATCACTTATATTTATTTTATCAATTTACAGAGTTTATCCATTTGCCAACCTCAGCCAACGCGGCCGTGGGGTGCCGATGCAGCTGAGGACCCGGGCTGCTACACGCTGATGCCAGGAGTCATTTCTTGCTCCAGGAGATAGACCGAACACCATCCCGTCTCAGCCTTGTCTATAACCCCCATCCATCAGCTATCGCTGGCACGCCGCCTTCTTACCCGTTGCAGCCGGGTCTCTCCTTAACCCGCGGGTGAGTCCACCGCGGTGATCCCACTTTTAGTCTTTGCCATCTCTCGCAGCCATATTCCTCCGAAGCACGGTTCTACCGACCCACTCCCTATTTTCGAGCATTCCAACCCGAAAGTGACGTCTCGCCCGGTTGCCCGCCTGAGTCGGTTTCTCGTCTCCGATTCGTTTATTTAGACGGCCAATCATCATAATTCGGCATAGTAGGCTACCCAGACCTCAGCGGGCAAGTTCAAACATCACAATATATATTATATCCGAAGTATTTTAATTGCCACACTGTGAAATTAGATTTCTAGTCTATTTCAGGTAAATATCATTTAAAAGAAAACTACTAATATTTTCAAGAAAACAACATCGAACAATAATCGACAAGTGATTATATAATTTATCGAGGACCCACAGAATGCATGCAATAATCAAACTTTGTGAAAAATAAATATTTAAAACAAAATTAACAAATAAAAAAAAAAAAATATATATATATATATATATATATTTTAGATGTAGCTTGTTAACTGGCAATGGATAAGTTATAAATGTATATTAATACAAATGACGTATATTACGGGCCTAAATTCATTAATCAAAGATTACTATATTCTTTTTAAGGTTTTTGATTGGCCAAATAACTGTCAGAGTCTGTAATTCTATAATATGGCGCGCGGAACCTTCATTGGCCCTTCATCGAAAAGGAAGTGTATCGTACAGGAAGATACGGACATGCCGACGAGCGCCCGCCAGTCGCGTCTTGGAGACGCTCGGAGCCACGTGCATGAGCGCTTAATAATAAAGATCACAATTAGTCTCCATCACGCGGGAAAAATACTTCGCATAATGATTCAATGCTTAGTTGGTGTCGAGTAAATATAATAAATACAGCACAGTATATCGGCTACTTAAAATAATATTTCACTGATGTTTAAGAAAACGCTTGAAATTTCACGTTAATAATTAAGAGAAGTAAAGCCTCGGGCTTCTTTGGGTATTTTTGCTTATTTGTTAGTAGACATTCTTTCATCCTGTAAATTTTATACCCGTTGCAGGATCTGAATACTAATCATCTAATCGTATTACGCGCATTTATAAAATGTGTTTTCCGCTAGGAAAAAAAAATCCTATTTTCAAGTGAGATAGATACAATACACTCAGTACCAACTGGAAATCGTACAATTACTATAAGATTACGCAAAAATGGACCCAATATATGATTCAATCAGGTAGAGATGAATCAGAAGCATGGATATCCAACAATTTACTATAATGTATACAATTCTTTTACTAATAACTCACTAGTCCTACAACACTCCCACTCCACATATTTTTATTATATTTTTATTTTATTATACTTTTATTTTTTTAATTTTATTCTTACTTTTTTATTCATATTTGATTTATTTTTTTATTCCAAATAACACCACAACAGCACGAAAAAAAAAAAAAAAAAAACTGGCTACTTTAACACAGACTTTAGTCTAGCAAAGTAGCCAGGACAACGCTGTATATATCAGAGGTGAAGTCTACTCCATCCCACACATTAAACTATGTATTATGTATGTTATGTATCCACCTCTGTAACTACAAATATATGGATGTCAAAATATATATAAATAAATAAATAAATAGAAATTATAATTGTCGTGGGTTTCCGAAATTCTACATAATAATACAACATCATTTCATCCCGTACTCGCCTGAGGCCCAAGATGTATCTGATCGGCGACAGCGGTGCCATCACGGCCACTCTTGGCCGCAGACGCATATCTACTCCAACCCTGACCACATCAATGCGATGATTGTACATCCAAGGACCTAGTACTCTAACCGGAGGAATGCTGTCTGTAAGTGAGTAACCCGTATGTCTGATTAATAAATAACTCCTAGTGGCAACCCAATTTCTAGTAAAAGTTATGATCTATTGGCAAAGCATAATATATCCTGAATCCAACAGATTGACCGAGCTACGGCTCATCTAATTTACAATTAAATTTCGTTATTAGATCATCGTACATTTAGAATATAAGATTTTTATTATGTTAATTTAGTTTAAAGTATCATATTAATACATTGTCTCTGTAACTAATAGTACCACTTATGTTATTTTTCTTTCATTCCAACGTAGTTTTAATTTATCAATGTCCACCATTATAAAATAATTTATTCAAATTTCATTATCATTGTGCTTGCATATGAAATAAAATGCCTTTGCGCGATTTAAATTCTACCTTTTTTCTTTCATTAACCTCATCCTTTCATCACCTTTCTTGAACATTAGGAAATATGATATTTAATATATGAATTTATCGGATCTATCACATATGACGAGTCTTATGCAAAAGGCACTCTTAGTAAAAAGGTGAGTTCTAAAAAGGGCTAATTAATTGTTATATGTCATGATATTGAATTTCAAAACAAATGTTCTTCATAACACAACACGTTTGAAAATAACCGAACAATTATTGACAGAATTTTTAGTATAGTAATTTATTACCTTAACATTGTTTAAGCAACATTAGTGTTATTTACTCCTAAATAAATAATCTTTAACTACTGGGGTAACTTAGACATTTATATAAAAATACTATTAAAATATATAATCATCGTTTTTAGCGTGTTAAGTTATTCTCCGAAAAAAATCTAAATTCATTAACATGACATCCTGAAGAAGAAAGTTATATTTTTCAAAATCGGTAGATGCATTTTAATTCATTAAGTGGTGAATAAAGCAAAGTTTTAACAATTTAAAATAATATTAATTTTAACGAAAGTTACGCAAAATTAACTAAAACGTACTTTACGTGACACTAAGGAACACATGCGTGACTGAATGTTACTATAGATTTAAAAAAAAATATTTGGTTGTTTACGTCCAAAAATATTTATTGACAATATAAAAATGTAGAATTTTATCAAGCAGAAATTATTAAACACAGACGTCACAGGAATGCCTGGGGTATTTCAAATGATTACATTCGAGATTCGAACTAGATATATGGTGTCTGATCACACTGGTCATCCGAACTGGATACGCAGCGTAGTATCACTTGGAGATATAATAGCATCTAAATAATACATATTAAATTTGTTTGCTTCTTCCTAAGGCTTTTCTAGAGCTCTTTAATCTATATGAAAATCTAGTTACTTACAGGAAAATCCCAAAGTCTTCTCAGTTTTTCAAAAAAAAGATCCTAGTTTGACTGTTTATCAATATTCACGCATTGAAACTGGTTTAGAGACATAATTTGGAGGCTGTCAAGATGATTTAAACTGTAGAGAACAAAAAATATTTTTATTTATAAAAAAATATGGATATTGCTTTTATTTTGTTCTATATGACTTCATCCTGGGTGTGCACGGCTAAAGCTTGTTATGTTCTTTTAAATAATAGTATGCGAAATACATCAAAATTTTCGTGAAATTTTTGTGGAAGTCCATTGTAATTAACTTTTAACAAAATTTTTAACTTTGTTTAAACACAACGTTGTTTACTTCACACTACAAAATTAAAACATTTTCGGCGCTTATTGCGTCATCGTCAGTAATAAACTAAAGCTTAAAACTTAGAAGATAGACTGTCGACTATATGCGAGGGGAGGCGGTGGCAGTATTAGAGCTGTATTGGGGAGAGGGGGATTTTGGTGAAAATATTATGGACAGAAGAGGAGATGTAATAGGGAGTGTTTGAATATTTAGTACATTTTTATTGTTAATATTAATCTTTATATTTTATAGAATGTCTAATTTTCTTCCTTTTCTGCACATATGTAGTACTTCTACGTTGTCATAGGCGAAACGATGACCCTTTGATCTTACATGGTCTGCCATGCCAAGTTTATGCTAAAGTTCTTACCCCCTCAAGGTATTAATCTATTCGTGTGTGTATTTTCCTTCCAGTTTGCTACTGACGATGACGCAGCATGCGTCGAAAACATTGTTTTTTAAAACGTTGTGTTTTATTTTAATAATTAACTATTTTTTACAGAAGGTTTATTTAATATGTAAAACATTAGAAAACTTCGCATGTATGAATTATATTAGTTTTTAGGTTTCCGATAATTACCTGAGATCACAACACAGATTATTTCGCCTTCCGGTTTATACAACCGACACGTTAATGATTATGCCTACTATAAGAGTAATTACATTAATAAACTGTATGATTGTAAATACTAATATTCTCCATTTTTCGTGAATAAATATCAACTGAGTTTAAAATTAAGGCTATGACGTATTTTTACATTATTAATTAGGTTTTTATTAATTTATTATAAATTTTTATACACTTTATCAAATTTTTAAAATATATTTGTTAAACATTCATGTTGTGGATAACCTGAGTGCTTGCGCTTGTAATGTTCAAAGTATGTTAGTATTTAAATAAACAAAATTTTGAGATTCGCTACTTTGCGAGAGCGAGAAGGTGGATTGCATCCGGCTACTATTTGTGACTCACGCTTCTCTGGGAACTACCGTGTGTGAGGATTAACGCTAATATGATCTTGTTACAGTACGGTGGAAGCAAATCTGTAATTGCATAACGATAAACGGATTGGATATTTACACGCGCCCGTATATAGATATTTTGATTCACGTTCGCTTCCAGGATTCACGTGAAATGGTATCGCTTACCACCTGTGCGCCGTATTCCACTAAAAAAGTCCATTAATATTTGTATTCATCTAAACATTATTTTTTTTCTTCTTTTTTTAAATAGTCAATCCACCCTTCAAGAGTGATTTGTGCTATTAATCAAGTTAAAACTCCATTTTATAGAAAAAAAGCACTATAATATTATAGAATAGGAAATACACTATAAATTACATTACAAGTCAATACCATTGTCGTTCAAAAAATTTGTTATTATATACAATGTGGCGAGTTAAAAGAAAGAAGATGACATAAGTTAACCGGGGGTTGAAAACTACCATGGACTAGATTTCTGTAAAAAAAACCTGTGATCCGCAGTGGGCAGGCAAAAAATATATGGTCAAGGGTTTCCTCCTCGGCACTCACCTCACCTTAGCCAGTTTATTTGTACATTCGTTTACATAAATTTTTTTATGTGCAGGAATCTAAACGAATGACTCCTGTTTATTGTTGCTATCCGAATTAAATAGACATCTTCTGATGGAACAAATTATCTCTTTGTCTAGTCACACTTTCATATTAGCAGAGAGGGATTCAAGAGCTGCTTGCGAGTCGGAGAATATAACAGCCTTATTGACGTTCCGGAGTACGCAGATGTTCAAGACCTCTTTAATTGTTCAACATTCTGCTGAGAAAACCGATTATATAAACTTATATCTATAAATCTTAACCGGTATAATTATTTTCATGAGAATTTTTGATTTATGATGTATTTGATAAATAAAAATTAAAACATTGGAACCTTGTCGAACATTTTGATTCGAACCATTGAATATGTGCCCGATTGAAATATTCGAACCATTGAAAAGTGAACCATTAACAAAATAGAGATTTACCATAAATATATTTTACATTTTTCCTACGTTTATACACGTATGATAAGATTGTCTACAAATACGAGCACAAAACATACATAAACTCCAATAATTAGAAATAAATCTCTGGGAATAAAATAAATATTGATCATTTAAACATATGCCAGTTACAATAAGTTGTCGCAATTTTCGGTAAAACTACGAAATCCCGGTAGCAATAAAAATATTTTTTCGATAAATAAATTTTTTCTGTATATATTTATAATTGACACTTTTTACTTGTATTGTTACTATCTTGTCATTCACATAGAAACTAGCTGTGTGTGACTGGGTGCAGCTGCCACGACCACGCATTGGCGATTGCAGATTGAAGCTGTGCATTACTAAAAATTCTGGGAAACAAATATAAATTAAATAATTGGATTAACATAAACGGAAAGATTATTTTACAATTAACGACATCGGTGTACCAGTAAAGGGTGTACCAATGGCGCTCTTGCGTATTCGCCGCATCAAGCTATTCACATTACTCAGTTCTGTCTTTAAGCTAGTGAATTACTCAAGTCATATAATTGTCTATTTACTGACTTGGTTAATAAGTTTTGTATGGAGTCGTTATCTATGCTGTTTTTTAACAGAATAACATTAGAAAGGCTTACAACTGCGTGCAAATCATGTCTATTTACTATTTTACTAATTCGCGAATTTTACTATCTTACTATTTTTAACGTGTTGATTTCATGGTCATTCTTTACATTTGGTGCATGGATTGGTTTTAGATTTAGGAAAAACAAAAAACTATTGGCAGAACTATTTCTTACATAAATCTTTAATTAAAAAATATTTCCTTTAGTTATTTCGTGAAAGATTTTCAAACAACAAATGAATGAGGTTCAGTCATAGAAAGTATTTTCATTATTTTTTTATGTGGGTAAGTAGGTATTATTTTACATTAAAACATAAGCATTAAAAAAACTAATAAAAGTACTCTAAAATTACAAATAAATACATGGTAGGGTTGTATAAAACGACGGATTTATTTTTTCTAAAGAAGTTGGTTAGACAAAAATACATATATTGTATTACATGTATTATATATGATTGTATAATAATATCGGTAACAGCAAATACTAAATCTAAATCTAAAATTCACTAAAATATTCCTTCAGTACTGTTCTGACCTCTTCTACAGAATTCATATTTTTTCCGTCTAAATGATTTGAAGACTGCCTAATAAATGATAATCAGATATGGAAATGTCCGGCAAATATTGTGACTGGGGTATCTTTTCCAAAAAAGGTTAATTCTTGAGACATGACAGAAAATAAGAACACATATTCTCTCTCTGCACGCGATTAGACTTTGAAAATTTGTGAGGAACCCATTGACCCAATTTGCTATCTTTCCAATAGCACGCAGGTATCGATGAATGGTTGAATAAACAAATCCAAGCTTCTCTGCTAGTTACAAAGGGATTTTTTTCCACCAGGGTATGCAGTACATCCTCGTCGAGCTTTACAGATTTTCCAGGACGAGGCTCGTTTTTTAGGCTGTAGTTTCCGGCTCGGAATTTCTGGAACCAATGTTAACACTGACTTACGCTAATTATCCGATCTCCATATACTGCATCAAATTTTTCGCACTTTCCGTTATGTTGTTGCCTTTATTGAACTCATAAAGAAAAATATGCCGAATATGCTCCTTTGTCACTTTCATTATAGCTTTGAAAAAATAACTGTTAAAATCGAACTGCACTCTTTAAAACTTACACTAAGAATAAGTTACTACCTGTTGTATTTTACCTGGTGCAGGTAGTTTATTTTATCCCCTTCTGACTTTATGTTCATGTAATTGAAATAATATTTATAATTATGATATAAGTTATTTGTCACCATTTTTTTTATGTGTAATATCATTAATGTGTTTCTACATGGTAGAATATATACAATTTCCAAAAACTTTATAGATATGAAGGTTGATTGGGTAGAATAGTGACCGTTGCATTGTATAAAGTGACCACATAAGCCACTAATATATTATTATATTATTATATTGAAGATTGGTCGTAAGCCCTATAATACCCATACTTCTATATTATCCATGTAATATAATAGCTTCTTCTCTATGAAATTTCCATAATTTATCTTAATCGTAAATTACACTAAAAGTGATATAATATTGATTATAATGATGTTATTACACAATATGTGATATTTGAATTTAACTGATATATTGCCTTGACTGTATTATAATATGGTTTGAATTATTTGCGTGAATTACATGACGAACAAACAAATGTATATTTGCATATACGAATATATGCAAGTAACCACTATCTCCAAAGCTATTAACTTCTCCATAAAGCCAGCTACGCCCGGATTTGAATTAAGCAAATACCAATGATTCTATCATAGAGTGGATAATGTTTAACATTGCATACGTGCTCTCATCTCAATTATACAATTATGGAATACAACTTAGTAAGTCACGATTATATTATTCTGCTTCAAAATCGATTACAAATAAAAAAAAATTGAATAATGGATCGGGGGCGTATGGCGATTAAACGCAACAGATTACTTTAAATATAAATAAAGGAAACGTTAGAGGAAGATCAATTATAATATTTATAAAGAAATACTAGGTAATTTAAGATGTAAGGGAGCAAGCGTATTTAAAATATAAAGGAAGGAAGAATTAAGTGAATCTGATATAAATATAAATTATCTCTGGAATAGAAGCATACAATAAGTTCACGAAACATTTTTACAAAATTTAATATCACTGAAAAATGCAAAAGACATCATTAATCTTATTACTATATTTTATCATATACTTATTCAATAGACAACGCTAAAATATTTATTTTATTATATATGTTATCAATATATAGTAAAGTATTTTAAGGTCCGTAGGCAGGCAGATAGTGTAAGGCTGCATGTATTCTTATGATAGTCTACTCTTTCGTTTTAGAGATTGGGTAGTAAAAATCAGTACGAGTCAGTTGGTACTAAATACTGTTTACAACAAATGACAAATCTCTTCGTAATAACTCTGGACTGTCTGTTAAACGAGTTTCGAAAAAAAAAATAGCCATGTACGTGTACCTTAACACAAAAATAACTTAGGAATAAAAACACGTTAAAAATACGGTACTTGCGGCTTATACTGTCGATCACATGTACAGATTAATATTAAATAAAATAAAAAACTACAATGTTATTCTCATATTTTATTTCTATAAAATGGAATTTAACGATGCAGATTTTACTTTTTATAAACAATATCGTCTAAATGTCGTCCATTTCTCTCAAGACACACTTGAAATCGGACTCTTAAATTTGCGAACACACGAGAGCAAAGCCTTGGTTCAATAGCAGCAACCTCACGGCACAATCGCACGGTATAAGATCCAGTGACCTAGGTGCCCAGGGTATGTCTCCGTACTTGTTGATTAATTCATTAGGAAAAATTCCCCACAGCTTCTCCATTGTACCTCTAGCTATGTGTGGAGTGACCCCGTCATTCTGTGTTTTGTTATTGAAGCCGGGAAACAGCTGCAGTTACGGTACCAAAAACTCGTCGATTATTGGGCAATATACGTCAGCAATGATTATCTCGCTGGTTAAAAAAATAAAGGCTAATTATCCCTCGGACAAAAATTGCACACCACACCGTCGTTTTTGTACAATGCAAATGTTTTTGATGGCATTTCCTTGGATTGTCGGAGCACCAGTATCCCATGTTCTGTTTATTAACAAAACCATCGATATGAAAATGTGCTTCGTCCGTAAATAATATAGTTACAAGCGTTCGTGCTGTTCCAAAACGTTTCAGCATCGTTCTCACTAAGGTTTCACGTAAATAATATTTATTTTCGTTGAAACTGCACGATTTGCAGTTTGTATGGGTAAACCTGTAGTTTCTTTATTTAAAATAACCTGCACTATTGATTTTTTTATTCCAGTACAGACTGCAATCTTCCTTATCGGTTTACGCATAATTTCACGTTGAACATGAGCCACATGTTCTGGCGTCGCTGCTGACATTGATGGTCCCGGAGGAGTTTGATTAACCATCGTATTTTCTTGTCTGAAATTTTGAACCCAACACCAGATGTGTTTCGTGTTTGGTCCATCACTTACTCGTCGACTATTAAAATGAGTACAAAAAGTGCGACGCGCACGAACCCAATGAATCACCCCACTTTAAATATTACGGTGCGCTCCCCCAACCAGTGACTCATTACAACTGACAAATCTGCAAATCACGCGCGTCAAACAATATCCCTCAATAACCTCACCCTGATGGTTCACGAGCAATTACAATTTAATCTTGAAATTTTTCCGCTGGACACTTTTAGTTCTATGTTAGAAGAATTACATTTATTCAATACCGAACAGCTATATATACTTCGATACTTTGATCATATCACAATGATTACGGAGAGAGAGGGATCTATCGACTCTATAAGGTAGAATCA
Source organism: Eubasilissa regina (assembly GCA_022840565.1). Classification (NCBI taxonomy): domain Eukaryota; kingdom Metazoa; phylum Arthropoda; class Insecta; order Trichoptera; family Phryganeidae; genus Eubasilissa; species Eubasilissa regina. The sequence continues at coordinate 3,784,269 of JAINEB010000019.1, forward strand.
ATGGATCCCAGCTTTATGGAAGATCGATGTCAAGATGGACAAATCTCCTTTCAGGAAGCAATAGAAGCAGCATATCGAAACAAATGGTGACGAATAATATGAGCTGTAATATTATCACTGCTATTCTCGTGAGTACCGACAACAAAATATAAATTTTTCAAAGTTAAAAACGCATTATTTTACTTTATTTTTATATTATGTTTTGCAAATAAGTTTAACGTAATATATTATAGGAACGCATGTTTAAAAAAAATGACGTAACATGGGGTTTGTGAATTTTTATTTCAAAAATATTCCGAAAAATTTGATGTTTATTGATAATACCTATATAAGTATTTCAAAGATTTCTGGTATATTTTATCGTAATACATACTCACATTTCCTGAAAAATAAATCTTATTTTGTAGATATGTTACGGTAAAAGTGTAATATTTATTATTTACTAGGAAATGTTTGCAAAATTTTATCAAAAGTATCAATTAAATATAAAAATATATATTGTCCCTAGTAGATCATTTACTATAAAAGTTAAAAAAATTTAAATGAACTTTGAACATATTACTTAACCTAGCTCAATCTTACCTAAACCTTCACATAATTTAACATTCACTCATTAACAGATTTGACACATCAAATTTATAGCTTGTCTGCTGGCAAGGTGTTCATTTAATTGATTTTTTTTGTTTATGCATACTTTTACTAGATCAGATGTGAAAATGTATACTTTTACTAGTTAAAGAATGTAAATACATTTATGTATCAAATTAGTATGTTTTCACGTTGACTAATAATTGACACATTCACTGATGTTACGAACTTTAGTTTACTCAATATCTACATCTTACTAAAACGGATACACTATGCACAAATATTACAACTGTTTACCACGCCAACGTTCAAATGAGGATCAAATGATTGATATTTAATCAACTTTAAAAAAATATATTTTAAGAAAAATTAATTAATTAATAAAATAAAACACAACTTTGTTTACTTCACACTACGCTTTAATTAAAATTAAAACGTTTTCCTTGCTAACTGCATCATCTTCAGTAATAAACTAAAACTTAAAACTATAAAATATTTAACCGATTACAGATCGTGGGGCGGTATTAGAGTGGGGTTGGGTAGAGGGAGGGTTTCGGTGAAAAGTGAAAGTAATTATGGGCGGGGCTAATATGCACAGGAAGGTAGACGTAATATAGGGTTTTTGAATGTTAAGTACATTATTATTAAATAATACTTAAATGTATTAATTAGAAAGATACGCATACAAAATCAATTTCATCGAAAAATATTGTTGTTACGCTACCGGAATTTGAACCTGGATCTCTTTCCAATCCGGGGAAGGTGCTTTATCTAACTATGCTACAGCGACAATATTACTGACGACAAATTTTCAAATTTTTATTTCGCACTTTTCAAATAATCATATATCATTCCATTATTTGAAAAAGCCATCTACTTTGTTTTTAAGGAATCTCAAATACCTTTCAGTAAGTAAACCGATAGCAGACGCCAGAATTAACAATTGCCGCTTTGGAAACAATATTTTTCAATAAAATTGATTGTCTATGTATATATTTCTAATTAATACATTTAATTAGTATTTAAAACATCACAGACTATTGTAAATATTAATTTCTACATTTTCTAGAATGTCTTATTTTCTCCCCTTTTCGCAAATATATGCATTTTGCATATATTTATAGATATTTTGAATACAATAAATATATTTTACGATTATAATTTAATTTAAACGTTATATTTTTATGAATAATGCGGAAGTAAATAATACGTGGACAGTACGTAAACTGTAAATCTGCCTATATAAAATTGTATCAAAGAGAACCGATATTTTAAATGTTTAAGAGTTTTTACTCATTGATCAGTACATCCAGAATCTTCTGATACATCTCAACGTACATGGATCTCATTACTGTGTTTGTTAAGTTCTACAATTCATCATAATAAAAGAAAGAAAAACTAGCACCTGAAAAATATTACGAAAATCTGAAATACGGTATTTGTAATATAATACATATAATAACTGTATCATGTATAACCAATTTTTTTACTAAATAGTTCACTTGAAAACGATTTCCGGTTTCAGTTTTCTCATCGTCATACATAATTGATGGCCACCTGACGTAATCTTCTTTTAGAACATCTTATATTTTGTATACGTTAGTCACATCTGATTTCTTGTATCTTACTCGTTCTGCTTATTGTATCTTCTCAGAAAGCTTTTATTTATTTATTCTGTTAAGTTCACTTCAAATTTACATTACACCTTGGCCATTTGTTGTCTTTCCGATATTCATTGAAATAATTTAATTTACACATTTCATAAATGTGGCATTTATTTTTCTTGGTGTGGTGGCAAATCTGTCAAAATAACAAATCAGATTTTTTATTGGGCATACTCGTCGATTAGTGGTGAATTGATTGACAAATGTATGTGTGATATCAAATGTATTTATACTGACTTATTAATGTTTATGCTGACCTAACAAAACTGAAGGATTTTCCTTGAGGTATCTTTGGCTAACGTTTACACATGGTGACATGTGCCAGTACAAGGCATTGCCTTAAATAGTTATGTACTTGTTCACAGGAGATATAAAGTTGAGAATTTATAAATCGTATAAATAATTTATAATTTATAAAAAGATATAAACCTTCCTCAACTGTGGGAGATTTCTATATATTGCGAACACATACGGTTTAACGGTAACTTTTGAGGTCTTGACAATGGCCAAGAAGAGATGCCAGTTACACACATATTAAATGCTAGTTTAGGATTAAAGAATTTATCTGCAGGGCTCATTATTATTATAAAAAAATTATATCTCTGTTATAATTACTATATTATGTATGTATGTATTGAGTTCAACTCCATTGGATTATCTCCTAGGAAAGCGAGAACTACACGACATGTAACGATATTTGTGGAACTCTATATCACTTACCCGAGAATGACTCCTTTAGACTCCATTTATGCATCAATTTTACACATCGCCTTTGACAGCTCCGGATGCGATTAGTACTGTTCCGATACGTCCTGGGATGATTATAATTTAGCTGATGTATCATCAGTTCCATCAAAAGTTACCTATTTTTAATTTTGTCACCTTTCTTTTCTCTTCAGCTTCTCTACAGATCCTATGGAATAAGCGATTATTATTTTTGTGTTCTAATGTCGGCACTAAGTTTACATTATATCTATTATCGAATGCTTCACGTGGACAATAAATATGTAGTGTATTTATCAAACTCATGTTATCTAGAGAGGAAAAGTGAACTAATGTTTCATATTTACTGTGATTATCTATGGATATAATGAAATTTAAAATCTATTATATAAGTGTATATATTTTATGAATTAATACACATTCAAAATATTTATGTTACAACTAAACTTATCTTACTTACCTTCCTAAGATGTTTCCTAACTCATATTTCTAAAGCTTTTTTGTTTTTAATACTTATACGTTATTACTATAATTATTTACGACTAAAGTAATAAAATCAAAACGAACGGTAGTTAGTAAGTCAGATATAATACAACTTATTTCATTACTTTAAATACATCAATTTTCTAATAAATTAATTAGTATTCTAAAATTCTTGAATAATTTTTATTTTACTATTAATTACTTTTTAAATTAGATTTCAAATCTGTAACATTACATTTAAATCGGCGATTGATATAATATACATTTTTTAACTATCAACATTCATAGACTTTATAGTATTTTTGTCTTTTTTATACATTTAGATTACAAAAACTATTAATTATTGTCATAACTGACGAGTTATTGCTGATTTAAAAAAATATATTTTGTTAAATAAAATATGTCAAACCACAAAGTGATTACATTCTACGAAAACAAAATATATTTTATTCTCATTACATTTAAAAAATATTATTTTTATGTAAAACATTACTCATCGTGAGTTAGTATTTGTTTCTACGGATTTAACTCTTATAATCGGGTTTGACGAAATATTACATCATTCCAAAAAGCAACCGTAGCGGGTACGACAAAATATTCCGTAAAGGCCTTTCTAAAACTACCTTCTGATGGTGTGACAATCTATGGCTTATTTTATTTGCGTATCATATATAAAATACTTCTAGGCATCGAGTCGCACGGACCTCCGCGTATTTTTATTGCGTTTGACTTCAAATGTTGTTATTTTCTTTTCAGTATCGCATGGAATTTCGTGCGGGTTAGACGCATGCTTTTTATTCGTATTTAAATCAATAAGTTTATATTTTTGTTACCTTTTTCTGCTACATTAGATTATTTTATGTAAAATGAATAAGAAGAATCTACATGAAGACATAACATACGTATTACATGGGCGTTACGACATATTTCGTCATCGCGAGTATTACTGTGGGCGTGACAAAATAACTCGTAATCCAATAATAAACGTTCGGTGTATATACTGTCACAATATAATTTAATCCCTCAAGTTGTAATTTTTACAACTCGCCACGTTTACATGAAGTGAACATCGATTCGGAGATAAGTAGTTCGATCGGCACCGCTCGGCACCCGACAAAACACGAACGGGCCAATTTTTTCTCGGAGAGGCGAGCCACGCGGGTCGAACTCGGTCGGTCCACAACATACTTGATTGGAAATTATGGGTAAGAATATTATCTTGTGGATACTAGTGCATATCTGTCGAATATTTTAGTATCTAATTTGCATTTTATTCTCTTCCTATGCAAAAATGACAACTTAATTTTTCGGGTAACGGGCTTAAGACACCCAGTCTCAATGTGGAGTTAGTCTAGCCTCCATTTGGGATAGAGCAATCATCGGGCACTTTCAGCGTGCCAGTCGCGTTCCTGTGCGTGGATGAGTCAGATTTAAAGGTTATATGACCAACCTATTTGTTGACTGTAGCCTTACCACCAGAGGTGGGATTGCTTTTGTTACAACATTCTCTGTCTTGCAAATTGTACGTGAAGCGTCGCCAGGTTTGGCGCATGCTCGAAAGGATATCAGATCCGAAAAGTTTGCCTTGGTGTTTATTGATTGTTCCATAAAATTTGATATTTCTTTGTATGAATCAATCTTGTTGTAAATTAACCTCTGTATTATTAGTAGCTTTGATTCCCAGTACGAATTACACAACACTAAAATAAATTTACCACAGGTGAAAGAAAGGTCTTCGGCTGAAGGTAAGTGCCTAGGACTATATTCCAGATACACAAAAACAAAACGTAATTCTCCGATTAAGGAGTTCAAATAAATACATAAATAAATAAATGTATGTACGTATTCAAATATTTATTCAACGAAATATATTATGTTTACATTTCTACATTTTATACAAATAAATCTCAATAAATATTTTAGACTAAATCAATGATATCGAAAATAAGGGTTGCAAATCAACCCTGCTTTGCCCTAAAGAACAACATTAAAACTGCCCCGAATTCAATATCGTTGAAAAGGTAAATAAAAGCAGTTTTCTCCCGAAAAGGACGATGTTTTGCAAAATGAATGGTTTTAAATCCTTTTTCAGGTCTTATTTCAAATAATAAATCGATGGCGTTGCTTTCCTACTAACCTTATTCCATATTTTTTTCAAGCAAAAAATGATCTTATCTGTTCTTCAAGTAAGCGAATATCATAATTATATTCCTTTGTAGGAAAAATATGTTTTAAAGATGTTAAACCAAGCCTTCATAATATTTTAATTATCAGTATTTCAATACCATTTTTTTTACCATTTTTTTTTATAAATACACATTTATGTTGTGTAGTTGCAAATTCAGATAATTCAAATTAAATTATTCAACTATAAACAATATTTAAAATTAATCAACTATAAACATTTTCCTATATGAGGAAACGCGTTAACCAAATTCGTTATATCAACAAATTACGTTTTAGACAAATTTTGAACTTAAATTCTGTAGTTCTTCATATTTGATAGATCTATTATTCCATTTTTTTAAAAAATCTACTTTATTTTGTGTTAAATCTCAAATACCTTTCAGTAAAATATATTTGGAGACACCAGAATTTAATTAATTAATCAATTTTATTAAATTTGGATAAACTTAGAAACAACATATGATCGTTTTTTTAGAGGTATAGAACGTAAAAATAAAATAAAATATAAAATCACGTTAATGGTCATGATATTAGCTTTATTGAAAAGATAATTTTATCCATTAGTATTTAAATATAATTTCACGCATACGGACACCAAGGCTGGCTCGAATAAGGCGTAATCTGAAAGTCAAATTTGTTACAAATTTTGAAGCAGCTGGGGATGTATATCGACAATAACGCGACGAATGTTGGCTTCTAAGTTGTCAATCATCTCTGGCTTATTGGCGTGGACCAGCGACTTTATATATGTATACAGAAAATAATCCAAATATGTTAAATCACATAATCTTGGAAGCCAATGCAAAGGTCCATTACGCGAAATTATGCGCTTATTGAATGATTAATTCAATAAACTGATTGTGGTGCACGCCTTGTGCACGAGCTGGATTTTGTAAGCTTATAAACTAAGATATTTCTGCAAAATCTTTCATAAAGTACACAGCTCCAATTGCTATGCACGATGGCGAATCGACTCATTCGGGTCTTCCTCAATACTACGCTCCACTGCAGCAACAGCTTCTTCAGTGCGCACTGTACGACGTCTCTGCGAATGTGTATTATCAATTATAGTATGCGTGATATGATAATGATCCATGATTATTCGAATTACTTGCTCGGGTGGACAATTATGACGACCGTAAAATGCACAGTAGTTTCGCGAACTGAACTGCGAATTTCGAAATAAATTTGCACAATTTGTCTATTCATGGTGAAATGGTAAACCAAACTGAGCACAAATCAGCTGTCAGCAGTCAAATTGGTTGTCGCTGGAAAAAGTGTTACATATTCGAAAAACAAACTTCTAAAAAAGAGCCCTTATATATTATTAAAAAAAACTTTTGTCTACATTTTAAAATCTTTACGATAATGCTAATAACCACATTGAATTTCTTCACTTTTTTCGTTTTGCGTATACTTAGAGTTATATTGAATTAAAGACGCATATTTTTATTAGCTTCGATGAGTGGGACCGACAAGGAAGTCCTAGCTTCTAAACCGGTCCCGGGAAAGGATGGGTCCTCCCCCCTCCAGCCGTTCTTCTAATTTAACAATCCCTGAATTCTGGGAAACCGCGGCCCAGGACCGAGAACAATGGCGTCAAAAAATACATTATGTAGGGGAACTTACGAATATAAGCAGTTACCGAAAAAACGAGAATAGTAAGAATATGTATCTATATATCCGTCACTAAATGTGTTATATTAATTTACCAGAAATTATACAAAATTCTAGCAAAATGTTATTAAAATTTACCTCTGCTTTCTAATAGTGTTTGATATATGACATGTCGGCGTTGAGTGACGAGTCGGGTAAATGCTTAATTCAAGCAAATAGTTAAACTTTATTTTTACGAAATATTTATTTTGTTTGCGGTAATAACGTTATCGCGGCTGTCCGTGATATTTTCGACAGCATGTCAACTCTTTCAAAATGATTGACATTATTAAATATGATGGAATGAGGGAATGCCACGTGACCTAAATTGTGACACAACAATAGATTTGAGCTTTTGTGTGACTTCATTTGTAAATGTGCTTTCTATTCGTGAATACGTCAAAACGATTTTTATACGAATCAACAAACATTATTTCAATATTTGAATATACTAAGAACACACAATTACTGAATTTTCACCTACAAAGGCACTGTTATAAAATAAATAATACATATCTCATAGAGACAAAGCTATTTTTTGTTAATGGAAAAATATGGAAGTATGGGTAATTACAGAACCTAAGACCTATCTTCGGCTGGCTTAAGTGATCATTTAACACAATGTAAACTTCACAATTCCACACAATCGACCTCTATATATCAATTCTCATTGTGACATATATACTGCTTCGTAAAAATGAATATCAAATTTAGTCTCTATGGACTACACTATCACCATCTATATGGTGATAGTGTAGTCCATAGAGTTTTAATACCACTACACTATCACCATCTATATGGTGATAGTGTAGTGGTATTAAAAGTGTTTTCACATATTAACATTCAAACTCTTTGAATGTTACTTACTGAATGTTACTTACTTAGTAAGTAAGTAAGTAAGTAACATTCAAACTCAACTTTCAAAAATTTGATAGATATGGACTTTGATTACTGGGTGAGAATGGTTAACGTTGCATTGTGTTCACTTAAGCCACCCGAAGACAGGTCGTAAGACCTGTAATTACCCATACTTCCATATTTTTACATTGTGTAAAGTGTTCACTTAAGCCACCCGAAGACAGGTCGTAAAACCTGTAATTACCCATACTTCCATATTTTTACATACTTCCATACCCATACTTCCATATTTTTACATTGTGTAAAGTGTTCACTTAAGCCACCCGAAGACAGGTCATAAAACCTGTAATTACCTTTACTTCCATATTTTTCCATTAATAAAAAATAGCCTCGTCTCTATGAGATATCAATTATTTTTTTCATTAGTATTACTTCAGAAAACGAAATAATGTTTAAAGAAATAATAGACATCTCATGGAGACGAAGCTATTTTTTATTTATGGAAAAATATAGAAGTATGGGTAATTACAGAGGTTACGTCCAATGGTGACAATTAAAAAATAAATTAGCAAATAATTCACAATACTTGAGCAAAGTTCGGAATCTATTATCACCTATAACAAAATGAGTGTTATCAACATTTATTTTAAATAAGAGGCATAATAAACAAATCTTGTGTGATCTCTAGAAAAGGATGAGGATTAAATAAAGTTCTCATCCTCAACTGCTAGAATTTAATGGAACGACTAATTTTAAAACCTCATATTTTTCATATTATTTTTGGCAACAGAAAATACTGATCGACAGCTAAGCACTTCAGATGAATCCCTGGGGACAGATAAAATAAATATTTTTTTTTATTTTAACTCCGTGAAGTAAAAAGTTTTTTTTGTCAATTTTATGGAAAGCTAGCAGCGGTCTATGCAGAATTTGGTTCAGGCAGAGAGGCAGTGATATCCTAGGAGTGGGAACCGTATTTTTAGCGCCGTTTAACTCACTCACTCATACACACAAATCGTATATGCGCGATTATCAAAAATTTAAACCCAGTATCTCCTTCTTTTTATTTTCCTAACCTGTTTCTTTGCGTACGAGGAAGAAGAAAAGAGGGCGCTGCAATCAGTACTCTTGAACCGCAACGAACTAAGTGTGTTCTTAGAACTGTATACAGGCTAATCTGTTGTCGCTTAAATTCGCTTTACAATAGCTAATATTAATTAATAAAAATATATTTAATTCCGCTAATACATAAAAACGATTCTTATTATGCGAGTGTTAACAGTAGTGTTTACACATTCTGAGCCGCATGTCTTGTGGTTAGAAATGAGAGGATAAAGTAAGTGACTCCTATTTTCCATTATTTCCACCACATATTTTCCTCAGGACACCAGAATGCAACTGTTCAAAATTTTAAGTGGATGGCAACCATTATAATACATATATATTATATTATGTATTGGTGAGTGGTGATCAAGGAGAAATTTTCCATATTTTGCGCATTCTTAAAGATTAACTATTTAATAATAAGCCAGAAAGTTCAATTTGCAGTTATATAATTCTCTAAGTTAGACAAAATTGGTCTTAGGCCAAAATGGTTTATAACGTAAATTTCTTGATTGTTACAATTTACTGTTTAATTCTCAAACTGTACAACCTTGCAATACATTTACGGAATTCATATCACATTAATATTGAATTATGATTTTCTAATGAGCACTTTTAATTTAACTAACTTATGTAGAATAACTTTAAGTGATTTATTATTTTTTATTTAAAATAGTAAATGGCGTACTGGACGCCCCTAATTTAACTGAACTGATTGTATACCACGTTCCTGCGCGGAGTACCAGGTCATCGGTGCTTTACATGTAAATTCATCATTTTCTAATTTTTATAGGAATGCAAACCCACATAAAATCTTCACAGTCTTGGGAATGATTTTGGTCTTGTAGTTATACTCCGATATTCTATGTTTAAATATAAGAGTGATGTTGTTGATGCTGTTCTGAGTCAAAGTTACATCTGATTTTGATATTCAGGCATTCTGTATCAAACCTAAATTTTTATTATTATTTCTGTCTTGAACCTTTATTTTTTATAGTTTGTTTTGCTTATTTTTTAATTTATATTTTAATATATATATATTCCATGCTACTTGTGTAGCAACACATGTGTTCTTTATTATATTTTATACTAAACCTATTTTATAAAAATAAATATTCTTACTATTTTCAAACTAAACTACACGCTTGTACTAAAAAAATAGGAATAGCTTGCTAGTCTCCTGGAGCAAGGCGCGAACACTCGATCTCCAGATCACTAAGCCAACGTGGCCACTGGACCAACAGGCAACTTACATTTAAACTATTGTAGTTTGGTCTACAATCTGTTATCGACCATCAATTGCCACTTGCATTATATTTGAAATAATTCACAGTTTCACATATTTTACTAAGTACATGTTTTGTACGTGGAAAATAATGCAGGACTTTACGAATTTCAATTTGATTTATTTCTTAAATAGAGATGCTTACACAGAATACGTGTCACATTAATATTCTTTATATTTTCAAACTAAGCTATATGCTTGTGCTATGAAAATAGAATTAACTGGATGGCCTCCTCAAACGAGGGTCGAACCCCACACCACTAGATCACTATCGTAACCACTTGGCCACAGACACGTCATTATTTCATAAATTATTTTATAAATACTGATTAATACTGTCAGACACAATACCCAGTAAAACATATTAAATTTGCATCATTGGATAATATTCCAATGATACCAATTACGTTACCTAATAAATATCGCAGATAATCAATTATGATGGGTACTATACCGAAAATCTATAATGCTTTTGGAGATTCTAAAATGTTTCAGCAAGGGTTTAATATCCGTATAAATAATTTTCGAATTGTTTATCCATTAATTTATTTAGAATTAAAAAAAAACGTCTGTTGAAATAAGAAAAACAAAATTATTTTTTAGGTTTCTCTGAAAAATATCTTTACATTGTGGCAACAAAATATTTGTGAAATTTAATTAAAAAGTTTGTTAGTTAAAAACTCAAATCAGACACAAAATTTCAGCAATTGACGTGACTGTCACTATGTGGTGCATTATGCATTGTATCGCATAGAATTACTTGCCGAGGAGGCGCCATATTATTTGATACGATAAGACACGTGTTAATAATTCAAAGGTGAAATCATCGGCGTGGCGCCAAAAAACCCGTGGGATAGATTTGGAAACAATGATGTATTAGTCTAATGTACAGCAGTGGCCTGTTGTCGTGTTGGTACTTGCAAACATGACTGAATGTATTCTAATAAATGTGAATAAAAGCAGATTATTCTGCTAGCGGAAGAGAATCTCGATTTTGCAGCCGTAGTGTGCTTATATTGAACATCTTTTGTATTTCATTTCCTTCGACCTCCAAATCGTCATCATAATCCCCGCTTGAGAGAAGCTGAGATCGGCGAATCACCCTTGTTTTCTTGTTTCCAGTACGGAACATGCATATTTTAATAAACCAAATATTAACGTTAACAAATATTTTTCAGTGGTAAAACAATAGTATTTTTAAAATATATATCTATGATGTAGATTATTCTTCTGTATTCTTGTACTATTTTCATTATTTGATTTTATGAAAGAAGATTTTTCTGCCTCCGTAGATTTTAAATGGGTTCACGATTTTATAATGAATGTAAGTTTCAGTGAAAACTTCAGTTGGGTGTTTTCCTGAACAAAAGTGAGGTTACCAAATCATTGTTATTATTGCGAAGATATTCGATAATTTATTTGCACAATGAAAAATATCTCCCTGAGAATACAACAGATATTTTGTCTAGACACTCCAATTAATAATAATAAGCTCTTGAAATGCAGGTGAGATTGTATTGAACAGCAATATTCAATAGAATACAAATAACTTGCAAATAATGCTGATCAAAGGCAATTTTAAATTAACACTCTTATCTCAGAACTAATTTGAAACCATCTATCCAAAAACTCACCCCATTGCATATTTTTATTTTTTTAGAATTTGTTTAAAAGTATTCCAAATATTTATTTGAATTTTGCAATGAAATTTATAATCTTTTCTAAAATCAATTATGGTGGTTTTGGTTTTGTTTAATCCATGCTCTAAGATACCAGAAGTTTTGCATATTTTTCATTGTACTTAGTTTTGTTTAATAAGTATAAATAACATTCACTGATGTGCATCAAATAAAATAAAACTAAAATGTAAATAACAAATAATATTAGCAAATGTATAAAAAGTTGAAAACAAAAATAAAATCAACCTTCATGATAAAAGTCTGTAAACTCACCTTAAATATTACGGTGCGCTCCCGACTAGTGACTCATTACGACTGGCAAATCTGCAAATCACGCGTGTCGAACAATACCCTTCCCACTTTCCTCACCCTGATAGTTTATGAGCAATTATAATTTAATCGATTTTTTTTCGCTGAACACCCTATATTAATAATTCTGTCCAAATTCTTCTATCAAATACTTTAATTTGCCTTAATTCATATTCACACGATATATCTCTTTTATAATAAAGTTACATTAGAAGATACTATACGTGATTCCAAACTTCGATTACCATTACTTTGATTACCGTAAGAAACCAAAAACTATTTCATATCAGATGGTGCCACTGATAAGTTCCTGAACACCTTTTAAAGAAAAATTCCCTGTAGAACTTACGATCCCATAAGTGGCATTGGTATCTGAAGGTACGCAAAACTCTATAGATATGTATAAAGAAGAAGATTCTATTGTGGAGAAAAAATAATACAAATTTTAAAAACACGTTCGCTGAATACTTGCATCTTATTGAGGGTCGTTTATTCAGTATAGTTTGCGAGGTTACTTCTGAATAGGTGAGCCATAATTATGAAGTAGAGTAATAATTGTCTGGCAAACGAGAATGAGACTAATAAACTTGAAGATAGACACCGTACACCAAGATATCAAGAACATTGTTTTATTGTGCATTTTATTTATAATTTAAATATTTACTGAAGGTAACTTTATTTACGCTTTTTACCATCAAATAATAGATTTTTGTACAGGTTTTATATAGGGTTTACGTTTTTTGTCATTATAAGCATTGATTAATTACTATGTTGTACACCATAATAAAAATATTTGATGCAAAATAATCCTTATAATCTCTTGTAATATTACAAAATGCGGTAGCAGCAGAATAATTAAAATCATTTTAAATAATTCGTCTGATATAATATTTTTGAATGTTGGCAACATTCCCGCGCGTGCGTAAATGGTTTGCGGACGGACTCGTATTGGATGTCTTCATTCATGTCTTCTGCAGAAATATTACAGTTTCCTTTTGGTTGTGGGGTGAAGAAATCCAGAATTATGATGGACGATGTCGCGAACTGGTTGCAGAAGGGTATCCGATCGCTGGCCACGATCTACCGACGAGGGGAGCGGCTGACCCGGGCCGATCAGCCAACAAATTCTGAAGCGACGCGTCGCGACAAGGCATCACGAGTAATAAGTTCAAAACATGGAGAAGGATCATTTCATACCCAAGGTCATGTACAAATTGTTGTTACATTTGAGTGAAAGATCATCATGAATACGTTTCGACATCTCCAGCCACTGACTTTCTTCAAATTATTCATATTCGTTTTAATTTTGCTATGTTATTTGCAATAAACCTTTCTCAGTAAAAATAACTTTTTGAATGAAGTAGAGTAGATTCCTGTTCATCCGAATTACATAAACTACTGTAAATTTATCACAATCTCTAGTATATATAATCAAGGATATCATAATTCGTAATTTAATAATTTGGACACAGTAAATTGAAAATATTAGAGATAGATGATTTTTCGTGCTTTCGTTGATCACACTATTATTATTATTGTGTTAAATAAACAAACTTGTAATTTGCAATGAAATGAAAATATAGTGTACCTTTGGATACAGAAAAAATATATGACCACGTAACCAGTGAACGTATAACCGATGCGAAGCCATGAAATTGAGTTTTTTTTTTCAAATTATAAATGCGTACATAAGATACATGCCACATCAATATTCTTAGTATTTTTAAACTAAGCTAAACGTTTGTACAATGAACATAGGACTAACTCCTAACAACTAGATCACTAGGCCAGCGTTTTAACCACTACACCGACAAGCTACTCACTCACTCACATTGACAATAAAATGAGAGCTGATATTATATTTTATGTACAATCTATTTTTTTAAATAGAAAATAATATATTGGTTCACCATGGTTAGTTAACATTATATCGCAGAGCCAAGTTTTTTTAATTTTCCGAATGAATAAACAGCAATTACAATGTACATAAATTATATCTTCAATGTATTCATTATTTTTAAAGAAAATGCATTTTTATTATGAAGTTGCGATTTTAGAATATAGTTATATGGTACTTGTAATACAAATTAAATAAACTAGTTAGAAATATATATCGAATACATGATTTAGTAGCAACCAAATTTTTTTTCAAATTAAATATATTATTTATAAAGATATACATATAAAATCAACTTTATTGAAAACTATTGCTCTTGCTACCAGGATTAGAACCTGGATCTCGTTCCAATCCGGGAAAGATTCATTAAACGACTATGCTATAGCAGACAGTACTTTTGACGACAAATTTTCGAACCTACATGTTACACTTTTCAAATGAATACATCTATCGTTCCATTATTTCTCATCTCAAATACCTTTGAGTAAACCGAGACGCCAGAATTCATTTTTATTAAATTTCGTACATATTGATACAACTTATATATTATTAAGGAGAACATATTCTTATTGTGAAGTTGTAATTATATAATTTAATTAGTGTTATTCATTTTTAATGATATTACATTTCTTTGTAACGTTATAATTTTATATCATAGTTATTTGATAATTAAAATACATTAGATAAAAATTAAGAAATATATACAGAAAAATTTATATATCGTTAGATATTAATGAGATCCGAACCCTAAACCTTCCATAGAATAAGTTAACTTTAAATAATTAGGTAAATTTTGGACTAAACAAGTTTTATTTATTAAGAGAACACATTCTTACTGCGAAGTTGTAATAATTCAGAACAGATGGTCTGCGATATTTTAAATATGAATTAAATATATTAAATAGAAAGATATACATATAAAAACAATACAATAGTTGGATAATGTACTTTCCCCGGTTAGGAAAGAGATCCAGGTTCGAATCCCGGTGACGTAACAATAATATTTCGATATATGTTTATCTTTCTAATTAATATATTTAATTTATATTTAAAGTTTTATTTATTTTTATGTGAGACATATATTATTTTCTTTTAGATCTTATCATATTATAATCTTTAATTTAATTTCACAACCCCTACAAAGTTAGAGTGACAGGGTGCGTACCATTTATAGAGCTTAATCAGGATTAGGAAGGACTGTATTGAATTATCATGTAATGGTACAAGATTTTTCGAAGTACGAGAGAATATATAATATATACATACATATAGTTTGGATGGACGCTCTAGTCTTTAATATCTCTCATACAAGAAGCTGGTTCAAAATATTATTAGGGTTAAGATTTGGGTAAAGGTCAAGCTATCAAATAGAGGAGACAGAAATCCAGTGTATTACTAAAACAAAGACATTATAATTACTGATCCATCACTCAGCATTTGGTAACTTTTAAACTATTTTTAGTAACTTCAATAGAGATCTAATCACTTATTCGGAGTTGTCAGGGCTGTCTGATCGCTTAAAGCCTTTTTAATGTCTAACCCTTTTATATTTAAGGGAGCAGATAACGTCGTACGTCATTATGAAATGATTGACAGCTAGACGCTCCAATAAAATTCATTATAAAATTTCATAGTGTATTCTGATTATTCTGCCGTGGTCAGTTTCGAGCCACATACCAATTTACTAACTATTTTATAACCAATAATAGGATATAGCGCCATACTCTTTTGTCCTGACACACGACTTTCACCTCAACGATATTCATAAATCATCTTAATGACGCAAGTCGAGTACATGTTGCATATTGTCCTTCTAATATATACCTTAATATAATTGTCCCGTTCTGGCCAACTGATGACTTAGGGATTTGATTGCCTTCCGACACGGAACCGTCAAGATCTATGTTATTTTTTTAACGTCCGAAAGTAGCGCCGTGCGTAACGCTAAGACCACAGAAAGGCGATGTACTAAACAGCTCCGAAAGTGCAGTGATAGCTCGGTTCTTCATCAAAAAGGTGCCAGTCAATTGGAGGTGAAAACTTAACGTCCAATCCGCGATAAAGATCAAGGTAGGCCAGATCTATTTGCCAATATTCCTCTATGAAATCCAATTTGGATTGCGTCAACTAATCATTTTTGTAATCGATACAGTCCACAGGATCTTATCCCACCACATCTCATGCAGGCTTGATGATTGTTGCGGCTTCTAACATTACCACCATTTGAATCTGGTTTACCTGGTCAATCTTTATTTCTGTCATCCTATATTTATTCTACACGGTTAAACCACCAAGAGACTATATCTTAATATTATTCACTACGGTATGATCAGTTTAAATTTCACCTCTTTCAATTAATTACTTACCATCATACATGGATTTGAGGCCAACATTACCCAACCACGTCAAATTCTAACAGTTAATATCAGGGTCGACAAACTAGTTTCGGTTCACTAAAGTGATGAAAGAATGGTCTAAAAAATATAGTAATAAAATATTATCAAAATACTAGGCACATCATTTCGAAATCTAAAGAGTACTCAAAAAGTACGTTCTTACGTTTCTTTATTTATATATTACATTTACAAGAATCATAAAAAAATTAAATTTTTAAGTTCTTGTATTGATTAAACTGCTGTAATGTTTCGATTTCGCTCAAGATTTGACTTAGTAAATAAAGTGTTGTGTAAAAATATGTACTTAAAAATTAATAAACGTGACGTAAAAATATGTTATATCTACATAATATTTTTGGATTAGTTTTATTTAATAGTTTAAATATATCTACTAATTTGATAGTAAATTTCATGTTTTTGAAATGTTTGAAATAAATCAATAATGTTACAAATTATTTTTTTTCAAACATTTATGTTAGGCAGTTCAAAAGGACGACTGAATTCAGGAGTCGACTGGCTTTACCAACTTCAATTGGCGTCCTCCGGAGATCTCACTTTGCGAACGCTCAGTAAAAGGCTGTTGGTTTTTTCAATGTCGGAGCGAAGGCTTTGTAGACAACCGCATTCAAAGCCCCTCTTCGCGGTAGAATAATTTGTTTGTATGCTAATTGGCATTTATGTTTCAAAGGTGGCATTTATATACAGTTGTTTAGTGAGAAGGTTGTGTTGCTCTTTAAATGCTGAAAATATGAGTCGAGAGGCTCAAATGAATGCCCTTTTGTTTTGAATATTTTACTTTAATTAGTGATGAACTCATTTCACAAATAATATAGTTATTTTATAAAATCTAAAGATGTCTTCAAACTTATGATTTATGTAGATATATTTTATAAAAAAAACTAACTTATTAGACAGGTAACATCTTATGAGTCTCATAAAATATTTTGTTATTCTTTCAATCTCTCAAGAATACATAGTTTAGACCAAATCGTGAGTATCTTTAAATATTCGATTTCCTTAAGAATAAAGTTTGTGAACCGATATCTCAGATGTGCTACTTTGACAGTTTAAGTTATTTTTTATTATGAAGGTTTCTACAATTTCAAATGCATAATTACACATTTTTCAGATCAAGTTTTGTGAAATCATGAATAAGTCAAAAATTTGTTACGAAACTTTTTTCTACAACTGGTTCTCTATTATTCTACTTACTTACTTACTTTTTTCTACAACTGGTTCTCTATTATTGGTTCCCTAATATTCTCCGTAGCTCTGTATGAAGTCAAAACATGCATCCTAAGAAGAAAATAAAAAACCATGCTTGACGCCGTGCGAGATGGGGCTTCGTCGAATACCGCAAGATTAACTAATGTCTCTGTTCTTCATAAAGTCTGTACTGAGAACAAAGCTCTTATGTTGCTAGAAAAGATGGAGATAACCTGGAGAAGTTGAAAATCACTGAAAATGTACAAAGATAGGGCAAGATCAAGTGTGACATATAACTGCAACCTCGCTATACTTTGGACTAAATAAGTTAATACGATGCGGTCTTGCTCCTGCGAATAGAATACCAGGGTATCGCCACCAGCTAGGCAGTAGTTGCATGAGACATGTGGGTTTGGCTGGAAATAGTCCTAGGCACTTACCTTCGTCCGACGACTTTTCTTTCACCTGTGGTAAATTTATAGTGTTGTGTAATGCGGACTGGGAATCAATGCTATTTAATGAAAGAGGTTAATTTTTAGTCAAGTTTGTTTTATACAAAAGAGCATGATCTGATTACAAGTAACCTTTCCATTCGGGCGTTATGTGACACCAATATAAATAATGAAAACAAGAATCATATTAAAGCACAGTTGAATAGATCCACTGCGACAAGCCTCTTGGATCCGAAGTAAACCAAATATACATTAATCTTGGCGATGCTACGAAGTGCAATTCGCAAAGCATCCAAATTTTGACTACAAAGTTAATCCCACCTCCATGGTAATAATCAGTCATTCACTTTGACACTGACGAATAAATAATAATGGTCACATAACATTAAAGTCTAACTAACTCCTATCATGTCCTATCAATTCCTATCCGTCATGCTAGACGTGCCCGATGACCGATAGACAGAGAACATCCCATTGCTCCATCCCCAAATGGTAACTCAATGTTATCGCACATCTCGGCTGCTCTGTGACGCCAATCTCCAGTTTACCGGGTGCCTCTACCCCGTAGCCAGAAAAGGAAATTGTTATTTATGTATAGGAAGAGAGTACAATGCGATTAGATATAACAATATTATACAGACGTGCACTAAATTATACAGACAATATTGTATAGAATAGCATTCAACAAATATTATTCTCATCCTCTCCCTCGATCGTGTACGACTGAATCTGCGACCGGCGGCTGAACACCGTGCCGCTTCGCACTGCTCCACGAACTCGGGTGACGCTATGAGCCGCGCCGCCGCGCGTCGACCTACTCGTCTCTCTTTCAGTGTTTACCTTGTAAAATGTGGCGAGTTGTCAGAGTGTCACTTGAGGGATTAAATAGTGTTGTGATAAAGTCTCAAGACGGCGAAGGGAAGTCACGAACACATCAATTGAGGGTGAAACTCTCTAATTAATTGTCCATGATACCCCCATGTCTAGTGATAACCAAAATATCAAGGATTCGGAGCTATATAATTGAGAATACAGTGGCTACTCGATGTTTCATTAATATTGAAATATTTTACTTTTTTAAATAGTCGCTGTCTGTTTCATACAAAAAAAAAATATATATATTTTGAATTACTTTTTAAACGATAGAGGGAACCAAATGTCGTGGAGGATCACTGATACTATGAACCAACCTGGATACACTAGAACTACCATAGACTCGAATAAGTGGCGATAGATCATCTATGCAGTCATCAATAATGTAAAATAAAATAAATAATAAAATGAAGAAAAAGGAAAACACAGAAATACGGTTTTTATTTTTGTGCTTTTCTAAGTTTAGTTACCACGTTTATTTCGCTTTCCCGCACTTTTAAACACACAAATCTTATATTTTCTGACCTAACGTTATAGGGATTGAAATAGGTTGCACTTTGACACGAGATAGAGCGCGCATGAGAAAATATTTTGAAGAAAATCGCTTAATACTTTTGTATCCCAAATGTTTTTAAATTTTGAATTCATTCCACGTGAAAAATAAACCATCTTGAACCTTTCACAATATTAAGACTGAAAAGGCTTTCTGTGATGGGAGGAATGATACTGTCTGATAGCTATAAGATTTTTTGGATCCCCAGAGACCTTTTGTAGAGTTGATGCGAAATTATTTACATCTCAATAGATCCGACAGCCGACGTTTTTTTATGATAGAAGTACATTTGACTGTTGTATCTTTAAATTTATTTTACATACAGGGCTGTGATATTGGAATAAAATAAGCGCACACAAGCCTCAAATATACGAGTCATACCACCACTGCGTGGAATATATTTTTATGGTTCGAAATAAAATTAATATCTCCCTAGCGTGGAACGCTTCTATTATTCCGCTTACCGCTACTGTACCAAGGAATACAAACACTATTTGAAAATAGCAGTTTACAAATATCTGTATTAATACAAGAATTTACATAATATAATTAATATGAGAACTGGAATATAGGAATTTAGGAGCGAAAATGGATTATTTGATTTTATGCTGTTTATTGTACTAATGGCGAATAATGAACAAGAATTACAGAAGCTAGTAGGCAGAATGTACGATGTATGCAAGGAAGCGACCTTATTATGAATGTCAACAAGTCGAAAGTGATGGTATTTGTAAAGGAGGAAAATAAGACAACGTGCAAAATACTTGTCGGTAATGAATGTTTGGAACAAGTAGATGAGTTTTTGTATTTGGGAAGTATGTTCGACAGAAACGGAAAGATATCGAAAGGAGGGTGACTGCAGGGAATAAAGTGAACGGCGCTTTGAATGGAATTATATCTAATAGGAACTTGTTAACTGAGGCAAGACACTGATGTATGGAAGTGAAGCCTGGAGATGGCAGAAGAGGATCGAAAGCAGACTGAATGCAGTGGAAATGAGGTCAATTAGGCGTATTTGCGGCAGACCTGACAGAGTAAAGAATGAAAAAATAGTAAGATTAAAAAAGGTTTGATGGTTTGGTCATATGGAACGGATGAATGAGGAGAGAATGGTAAGAAAAATATATGACGCAAGTGAAGAAGTAGAGGACGTCCGCGGAATACATGGCACAACAAGGTAAACCAGCTACTAGAGTATGGTTCTGTTAGAAGCCTCAATAATCGTCGAGTTTGTATGAGAAGATGTATGAATAGGGATGAGGCGAGAATTATGTATCAGTACAGAAGAGCGTGGCGCTCTATCTTCTCTGCCTACCCCCACGGGGAAACGGCGTGATGGTAAGTACGCGTATTAATAGTGTTGTATATATTGTAAAATGACAAATTAATCACTAATGATTAATTTTTCATAATGGCTACATTTTAAAATGGTAAGCACCTAGATTCGCGCTTACGTGGTTTAACTCCGTCAATTTAGAATTTTGGTACGACGCGCGAGACGTTTCACCCCATTCACGGAAGTGGACCTAAAGGTAGCGCAGTAGGCCTGATAATTTGATCCTGTTACCATGTATCGATGTAATTAAGGATAAATTAAATCGAACTTTTAATTCAATAGCACTTATATAGAAATTAAATGATCCTAATTTTGTATTGTGAATTATCTTTGTTGTATTGTATCTTTGAAAAATAGTTAATCCTTGGTGTACTTTAAAACAAACTTAATTTGTAGACATTAATTTTCACACTTTTACAACTGGGGTCTGGTTCTCTACTAGGGTGATTTTTATTTTTATTTACGTAGCTGAATTTATAAATATTTTTTCAGAGTGTTTTTATTTTATTACATTGCCAATTCTAAACTATATTTGTAGAGTTTATTACATACCAAATACATAAATGCAATAATGTAAATTAAAAATATTATCAGTCCATAGTCCCTGTTAACAAATTAAATAACACTCAGCTTGGCCGATTTTTACTTGTTAGTGTAAATGAGTGTTCAGATAACTTTCACTCTTCTATTATATTATATTATTATTATTTATTTTATTAAATTGTTAAATGGTATAGGGACTCACCTAACAGCTATATAGGGCCGATGCGAACTGACCAATAAGCAGATACCAATACATTGTGACGGACACTGCCCTAGGAGCTAGCGAACCACTTCTCCGGAGGCCGATCTTTCATGACATCTTGAGCGAGCCACTCCAGTATTCAACTTCATACGGTCATTTAATTGTAGGTATACTTCTTTGAATAATTCATCCAGCAGTAAATAATAAAATTTGGCGTCCTTGTAAGAAGTTTTATGGCTCAAGATATCAACGATTATATCATAAATAATATGAAATAAATATTTGAAAAATATTAAAAATAGTTTTTATTTATGTTCAAAGAGTTTGTTTTGCTGAAGGCAGGTGTAGAACAAAATAATGTATTTACGTACACTATTGAAACAAGCATAATTTTAGTTGTTACTCTTTTGAACTTCACATATAATCTGACTACTGAAGGGTCTTACTACAATGTATAAAAATAACTCTAAGACAAATTTTCCCTCAATCATGCTCAAATAAGAATCCTATACCGGATAATAACACATTGAATGACATCAAATAAATATTATTCCAATGAACATCCGATGACAAAGAACATAATTTGGGAAGATAAAATAATTTGGATACGTTTAAAATTACAAACTTAGAAATAGTTCACTATTAGACAAAAGATGAAAACAAACTATTAAAAATAATGGTTCTAACCCATAACCTTTAAAGGTTAGGGGTGATAAACCAAAATATACAAATGTCAATATAAAGTGTAAAGTATAAACAGGGTACCTCATTCGAATCCAGACAAAATTGTATTTGAAATTCCCGCTATATTTGAATTCAGGGTTAGGCTCTAGTTAGCGCTAAAGTTAGCTAAATATGTCAGTAAGACTTTCATAATCTCAAAATAGCTGAGGGTTGAGTTGGATAAAAGAGTGGTAATCATAAAAAGTCTTAATTAAAAAGAAAGCCGAAATTATTAAATTCTACAGGTACCCAAGATCGACTGCATGTGATTGATGGGACGCCCACAATCCCAAGAACGCCTCTGTGGTGGGCAAGACCAAGTTTCCGGCCAATATCCACAAAGGAGGTTTATTTAGAGGTTCTGGAATAGTGGTAAAGCCGTGGATAGAGACTGTGTATTTATCAACAACATCTGTGAGACCGTATATGTATCAACAAGATGGAGCACCCGCTCACACGAACCATTTAGTGCAAACTTGACTCTCTGATAACGTTGACATGTTTTGGCCGAAGGACTTTTGGCCTCCTAATAGTCCCGACCTAAACCCTCTGGACTACCAAGTATGGGGTGTAGTCGAGAGACAAACCAACAAGTTTAGGCACCCTAACATCAACTCCCTTTGGGCCGCTATCGAGGCAAAGTTTTCGGCCATGAACCGCGATCAGTTGAAAATAGCGTACTCGCGCTGTAGGGCGAGGATATAAGGATAGAGATACAAGGTGGCTATATAGAATGAAAGTTCCCAGCAAGGATCCTTTAAATGAGATATAATACCATTTTTTGGTATCTTTGTATATTGGCTTAAATAAACAACTTTTTACAATAACGTTTTTTGTCCGGATACATAATAATGGTTCTATCTTATGATTAGAATACATGAGAAAAAGGACTAGCAATGGTATTTTTATGTATTTGACATATACCTATCTTTAAATTAATAATATTATAAAATAAGTTTTTTTAAAATACACTTTAATTTAATAACAGTTTTAAGAAGATACAAACAAAAAATAACGTTTGCAAACTCCCAGTACAATAAAAATGTCAATCTTGAATCCCGAAATCTGGGGGTCCTCCCGGGGGTCCTGCCCGATGCGACATGTTACGAAAGCTTTGCTTCATATTAAAGGCAAATAATAAAAAAGCCTTCAAAGGGATAAATTGCTTTTGGGAGTATAATATTTATTTTCATAGGAACTGAATCTTTTATCGAAATAAACGACTATATTTTTAAACGTTTTTCTGCTGTGAAAATAAGTTAATGTGTTTATTTAACAGGGCTGAAAGGTATCAGAAGAAAAAGAGGAAAATGTGGAAAAAATAAGATTTAATATGAATTGGGAAGTCTAAGATAGAAATATGAGGAACGCGTTCTTGATGCGTCGG
Source organism: Eubasilissa regina (assembly GCA_022840565.1). Lineage (NCBI taxonomy): Eukaryota > Metazoa > Arthropoda > Insecta > Trichoptera > Phryganeidae > Eubasilissa > Eubasilissa regina. Next base: position 3,808,373 of record JAINEB010000019.1, read on the forward strand.
AATGATGCATCAGTTTCCAATCAGAACTTTGGGCTTACTACGAAGAATGTCAGGAGCTCAGCTGATAACACATGTTATCTTGAGAGTGTTATCACAAGCATAATATGCATAAAATATTCTCGAATCAGGTTAAAATAGCAGGATATGTTTGTACATATATGAAATATATCCAGTAATAATCACAATTACGAAAATTGAATAAGGTATATTCCGAAAGATTATGAATAATGATAGATTATTTAAAAAATGATAAATTTCTTCTTATTTTTCTAACATCACCTTTTATTAGTGTCATGTTTGATTACTGGATCCCTAGATCTATCCTTGTATGATTAGATGTCAGATCAGTGGAGTTCTCTGAAATGAGCGTAACATGTACAAGAATTATAATTTTCAGATTTTAACTGTTTATATTATTTCATTTTCTTCTTGATAACCTTATTTTTTACTCTGTGAATCCGACTTATCTAATTCACTCTTACTAAACTCCATATCTTAAATCATTGTGGTAGACGTTAGCACTGTTTAACGCACTTATACTTGCACAACGCGATTATCAAGTTTAAACCTAGTGTCTCCTTCCCTCTATTTTCCCTAACCTGTCCTTGAGCACAAGGAAAAAGGAAAGAGGTCGCTGCAATCAACACTCTCGAACTGTAATGAGTGAAGTTTACTTTTGGGACCTTACGAATTAACTACTGTCGCATAATTAACTGCTAACGCTTAAAATTTATATACATTTAATTCCCGCTATTACATAAAAACAATCCTAATTACGCGAGTGTTGACAGTGCTTGTTATACATATTCTGCATCGCTTGTCTTGTGGTTGGAAATGAGAGAAACAATCGAATCAGCATCTAGCATCAGGCAGACCGAAGAAGTAAGTGCCTCCTATCTTCCATTATTTCCACCACTAGAGATTAGGCAATTATTCACTTAAGTTACTTTCTTAAAAAAAATTGAGTGGAACTTAAATATCATAAAAGTGTTATTTTAAACAAATATAATGTTTAAACAAAAATTTTATTTATATAATATGTACTGAAGCCTCTTTCACCTATAAAAATTCAAATTATTCTAAATAACGACACATGTTAAATCATCATTTCATTACCCATAGTATGGGAGAAAACCAAAAAACAAATTTATGTTTTAGTACATAATTATAAATAAAATATAGTTTATGCTAACCGCGTTAATTACTTTGACGTCAACCGGTTTCGATACAAATAGCATAATATTATTATTTAAATTAATAATAAGTCATATTTCCAAGACTTTGTGACATAAACCGCCATCTAACGGCCAGATCGCGCAGCGAGGTGCCGACAAAACGAGCTACAGAGAAGGAGGACAGAAGGCAAACCGGACAGGTCGACAGGAGTTCTTGGAAGTGGCAACAATCAAATCGTTTCTCACCGCTGAGTGCAGCTGCTGCCCAAACTTTGGGTTTTACTTCCAGAAGTGCGCTTTGAACTTTCCTAAACATACATAAATATTGGTTTAACATTTAGTATTATAACATTTGCATATATATTGGTATAACAAACTTATTAAAAATTATTTTCTATTGAGCAGAATACACGGCCTAGTTTAATTTTATACCTTTTGGCCAACAATACTGAAAATCCAACTGGATCATCCAACATAACGGGATACAAATAAAAATATGATTGGAAATTAGGGTATCAATTTTTAAATCGGTGACCACGACATCATATGGATACGCAACTTACTGATTTAGAGTCATGTCTGATCAGTATAAGCATACTCTTCTCCAAAACTTCAATCTATTTTTATGATTCCATTCCATATAAAAATATTATTATTTCGGCTAGTTAGTCGTACTCTGTGAAATGATGCATGGTGGTCTTTTCTTATAATTATCCCTAAGTAATGCTGTACTACTATATAGTAAATGGATAGACATGATATAAAGTGAACATATACGAGACGGGTTTGCTACATAAGTTGTGGGACGAGGGGCATTCTACACACATTCCTGGTTTATGACACATTTATGCAACAATAAAATATTAACTATTTGAAAATTAAATCTTATATAAAAAACATTTTATATCAATGCATATTATATTGTCAGCGTTTAAATTTTCATTCTAATCGAGTTATATATTTTTAAAAAGTCGCGGGGATATTTGATTGCCTAAGTGGTATCAAAATGATCACGTGGGTGACACCAAATTAAAATATTGTATCAAGGAATTAGCGTTAGTAAGTTCATGTCTATATATTTGGTAGTCTGTGTTTACTTTTAATATTGTATAGAAATACCTATATTCATGTATTGTATTTAATGCGTTACTGGATATATACCTATTTATTTTAAGAAAATATGATATTTTTAACGCCTTGGAAACTTGAGTATTATTACTTCAAACCATCTCAGCACAATCTGATACGTAAGCAAATAATTTGCCAAAAAAAATATCAAAGGAGCTAAATTTAGGCGAAATACGATCTCTGAAGCTCGTAAATTTGTGTTATAAATCCATATACAATATAGTGAATGCATCTAGTTAACAAGATTAACCTTTTCCAGACGATGCCAAAAACTTCCATCTGTTCAGTTACGGAGAAATTTGATACTCCAAGTTGGATTTATTCTTAGGTCTCCTGGTTATTCCATCTTAGATAATAAATCTTGGGAAGAATTTATTTCCAAAGATCTACAATCTACATTACGGTGCCAAGTGAAAAATCACAATCTTCATAACCGTATGGGATAATCGGTATTGAGTACATACATAGATGCTGGAAGAATTCAGGACAGGAAAGAAGAGGCACTCACATAAATCCAAATTCTGCTGGCATCTTCAAAGATGTGGACTATATATTTTAACTCACTATTTCGTATTTAACAGTATATTCTGACTCACTAAGGTTCCGACACAGTTAGACGTGAAGTTTAGAATTGTATAATATTGTAAAACTTTCCATACACGTATAACCGTATTGGCTCAAGGTTGCCAATCGACTGATCAGCGACGTAGTCGGGTGGGAAAGGGAAAAGGAGGGGGAAAGCACAGTGCATTATTTTCATTCAATAATTAATATTTATACATAAAATAAATATGTCACATACAATCAGTATTAGTATTGCGTTGGTTATGATGTGTAATATTTCGCGACTACTGATTCCGTGACAGTAAGATTCCGAACAATCTTTTAGGTAAATAATTAATCCAAATATTATAGATATACAGGCTGTTTTAGTAGAGGTTTGTTTTTCGAATTGGTAATACACAACACAGCGATAGCCAATTTGACAGTTGATTTGTGTTCAGTTTGGTTTGCCATTTCTCTTGCAAATTGTGCAAATTTATTTTGAAAATCGCGGTTCAGTTTGCGAAGCTTACCGTGCGCTGCGTCTATTTTATGGTTGACATAATCATCCATCCGAGCAAGTATTTCGAATAACAATGGATTGTTTTTGCATCAATGCAAATTGATAATACGCATCCGCAAATATTTAGTTCAGTGCGCACCAAAGAAGCTATTGCTATAGTGGAGCGTAGTATTGAACAGGACCCGAATGAGTCGATTCGTCATCGTGCACTGCAATAGATTCATGATTACTGACTCTTTCGTTCCCCAATTGAATGACATTAATGTGAAAGAGCTGTGGTATCAACGAGACGGCGCAACATGCCACACAGCGAAAGTCACAATTAATTTATTGAAAGGAACATTCAATGAGTGCATAATTTCACGTAATGGATCTGTGAAATAGTCTCCAAGTTCATATAATTTAACACCTTTCGATTATTTTCTGCAAGGATATGTGAAGTCTCTAGTCTATGCCGATAAACCAGAGACAATTTACGACATGGAACCCAACATTCGTCGTGTTATTGTCAATATACGGTCACAGCTGCTCCAAAAGGTGGTCAAAAATTAGACTTCCACATTCGAGCCAGCCGTAGCGCCCACACGCGCGAAATCACACAAAAACACTAATGACATAAAATTATGTTTCTAATAAAGCCAATACCTTGATTTTTATGTTTTATTTCATTTTACAGAACCTCTAAAAAAACAGCATTTATTACAAAAAAAATATATGTAATATAAATAATAAAAAACAACAATTATTTAAAAAATTTTAAAAATAGATTCTGGTGAAGAAACAATACTGTATTTTTAGTTAGTTATGACATCCTGAAGAAGGAAAAGTGTTTTCCGAAACCGGTAGATGTTTTTTAAACTCAATTGTGGTTAATAAAACTAAGATAATAAATAAAAAATATCAATGAATGTGTTTAGAAAATTAACAAAAAGTTTGACTGGTATGTTTCTTTGTCAGTCACACAGATTGGAGATAAATTTGAATTATGTGATGTACGTAATATGTAGTTATTTAAAAAAATTATTCACAACGTTTAAATAAATGTAATCCTAATTTACAGCTCCAGTATTGTCAAAATACTGTATGTAAAATTGGAAAATAGACCTTAGATGCTCAAATTAAGGGTTGATCTAATATTTAGGAGTACTGGGGAATATATTACTACCAAATTTCATTCATGCAGAATCAGCACGTGATTCAATTTCACCCTGGTCCGAGTAAATTAACCACGATTTTGAATCCCCCTCCCCGACAGAATCACTTCACGGATATTCCGAACAACATTTGATGTTCAATAGAATTTAGTAAATCAAAGTGTGCACAATACTTTTCGTTCACTAAATTAATTAATTAAAATTCTGTTGATTGCCATGTATTAGCTAAATCTTAAATTTATAACAGGAATTCCCAGCGTTCTTAAAACGTTAACTTGTTTTCAATGAGAAACAAACCCTTGCGTCGGAAACATGTCTTGCTAACAAAAGAAAGTGCCTTTCGCTTCACTAAAAAGACGAAATTATTCGTGAGTTGAACGAGGTGCGAACAATGTCGAAGTGTACAAAGATTTCTTTGACTTCTTCAATGATGTCAACGTTGTAGAAGAATATGGATGTTTACATATTGCCAATGAAATCACGGGTATAGCGATTAGCGGTAATAACAAGGAAATTTAGTTGATCTCCTGGTCTTTGTTACATTCGAATTCGATTGATTATCTTTTTCGCAGGTGCCGTATCCATTTATAATGACATCATGTAATAATCACCAACCGAGGCTGTCTGCTCATGCGCACAAACATTCCCGCTTTGACGTGCGCCATAATCATCCGGCCTGGGTTTCAACCCCCCCATCCCTGACAGTTATAGCTTCCTTCCGGTAGAAAGCCAAACAACCGCCGCTGTTCCTGTTTCAAGTGTTACTTCCGGTTTGCGGGAAGTGTTTATGATCTTCCAAATGGCTTAGATAATTTGAATGATTTTGGTTTTAATCAAAATCGAGATAATCTCAACAGTTAGCAATGTTGTGTAAATCTATTTCAAATTTCAAAGTAATGATCTAACCATTTATTTGACATTTTAAAATTATGGTATTCATTTGATACGTAGAACAGATATTATATAAAAAATGTAAAGAGAGATATAAGGGTGAAACACGTATAAAAACACAAGGCTAAAATAAAATAACACAGACCCAAATCTTCCCCAAACATCATTTTAAAGGATCAATACAATTAATTTTAAAACAAATTATATAAACCAATTGGAAAGATCTGTCTAACGAAAAAATACTTACTACCTACCAGGATACGAACACAAAACTATTTTGCGGGAAACTGCGCTATTATTTGCTAATTTACTTATATTACTATATTTTTACGGAGAACAACACATTATTATTGTGATGTTGTGGTTTTTCAGAAAATTGTTCTGTGGTATTAATTATATTAATAAAAATTAAATGAAGTCGATCCTGATAGAAACTTAAATATTTTTCGTATAAATAGATTTTTTCAGAACATTTTTCAAGTTGACCCATTTAATTTTAATTTAAAATATTAGTATAGTTCCAATTTTTTTTTTAGATTTTCTTAATATTTACTATATTTTTAATGTAAACAAATTTTATTGGGAGTTCATACTTTTTCTGATGGTAACCAAATATATTTTTGACAGAAAAATTTTCTGTGTATAATTTTGTAATTGAATTTTTTAATTTGTTTTAAATATCGTGGAACTGTATTCTAAAATTGCGACTACACGATAAAATGCGTTATCACTAAAAATTATATAAATTTATTTAGATCAATGGATTTTGTGGTATTTTGAAGTATATATATACAAATATAATAATAGTTGTATATTGCCAATAAATCTAAAAATTTATGGATTAATCTACACATCCTCCAGCTCTACCTTATATATATTTTCATAGAAAATAATATTTAAGTCTAAATAACAAGAAAATAATTTATGTGGATATTTTTAAAACAATGCTTAAATTTTATCTAGAATAACTTCTATGTTGAATAAGGCTTTTAATTAATATAGCATTTAAGAGATAGGGGAGAAAATTCATTTCACTGTTTCACAGCACGACAATGCGTTAAGGTTTACGATGTCCTGCGTCATTAACCCCATTATTCTTAGGTATGTAAATTGTGTTAATTTTTTATTTTTATGTTACGGTTCATTTACATATATATTTCATAATTGTTAATGTTACTTTATTGTTAGCAATTAAAAAAAGTTTTTATACTAAGAAAATATGTTTGTATGAAATCAATGTAAAAATGCATAAATAGCACGCGTAGCGACTTCTATCGATACCGTAGAAATTAATAATAATACAACATTAAAAAAAATAAATTATGTCGTGTATCTATATCTGTATCTGCGAAACCATAGTGTTCTAAGATCATTATTTTTTTTTATAAAGCAAAAACAGGTACCAAAAAGTAAAGTTGTCATCAAATGTTTGTATCACTTTTTTTACCTCCGATTAATTATTATTTTCACTACCTAAAATAATAATAATATTAATTGTTTTAATATAATAATATGGTAATATTACGTGCATCCTAAACAATTTTGACATAAAATGGCCGCCATTTCATTATCTGTTAGTTATTGGCTATGTATGATGGCGGCTATCATCGTCGTTGTTCGCATATATGCAAATAACGTGCATTTGTACACTTCTATATAAAATCTTTGATCATTGTCTGTTTTAATTTATATTGGTATATCATCATACCATGTTATTTATCCTCCAATATATCTTTGTTTTAAAATATTATCATATATTGACAGAAGATGAGAAAGTGATTAGTCCTACATATTAAATACGATTAACAATATATTTAACGTTATGGTCATCGAACCTGTTTTTGTAATTTATTCAGCAATAAATGCCAAAAGCTGTTATTTTATTTAAATACTTTACTCTTGACACAACATAAATAATAACACACGTACACCATATACACTGCGACATGCACTAACACGCGTGAGACTAGAAGATAGTTAGGGTCTTCAGTCTCACCATCCACAAAACCTTTTGATACAATCAGTCAATAATATTCTACAACCATAATCCCTACATGTCAATAACTATACCATATATATATTATAACTATACCAAATAAATATATGTATTACCAAATATATATTAAAATATTTAAATAACGTTAATCCTACCTACAAGAAGCAATGGATGAAAATGTCAAATTGTTAAGGAAATGCTGAAAAGAGGCTTCATATAACCTGTCCATTATGAAAGTTTATAGTTATAGTTATAAAAAACTATCATCTGAATAACTCATTATTATTAAATTTAAATTGAGGGGGGTAATGATATGTGATAATATAAAAATTCTACATCATACTCAATACATTGTACTATTAAAAATTGCATTTTTTTAAATATAAACCAAAATGAATAATACAACCAAAATTACAGTTCGAAATAAATTATTAGGTTTGTGAAGGTCTCCAATCTTCTTATCATCACCGCTATTGAACGCACCCAGCAGATATCATCGGTGCGCAAAACGAAGCTTCCGACAGCGGTACAGATGCTATGTAACAATACTAATGCGGTCAGCAACCGTCTATAAGGCTGTTTCTCGAACGCCACTCTTTTTATCGCTATAGTTTATTTTTATGGTCATGACACTTCAAAAATGTGTTGTTTATCGATTATTATGATCAATATTACTTAATTTTCAATCCATAAAACAATGAAACATGAAACAAATCTTATGGATAGGGAATGAAATAATATTAATCACAATCTTAATAATAATAATTGGTACGCAACACATCCTTCAAGTGCAATGATCAAAAAATCGACCCGTACCTTCCCATCAACAGCTTCAGGAGTAACCTCCTAAAACTTTGTATAGCTTAACTTCTCCGTACTGGTAAACTGTGCCTGATAATAACTGCTCTAATAACCCGCTCTGGCGATTTACATATCATTTTCACAATACATCTTGTGACTATTATCAAATAGATAGGAGAGTGGTAGATTAATATTAGGGCATCCGATACTCTCACATTAATCACTTAACCCCATTAATCGCAACAACCGCTATTAGAATTGATACATTTTTGTTAAGTTTTGGTTTTAATTTATTTATTCATTTGTACACTTGAAAATAAAGGAAATTACTTTACTAGACTTGGTCTGCTCTAAAGCAATTACCCGTATAGTTTTTAAAAGTTGTAATTATTAAGGTACAATCGGAAGTTATAGAATGTTATGGTTAAAAAAGTTGTAAAAAGATTTTTGTCTATTTGTTTTCATTTCACCCACATCAAGCAACTATTTTGTTATTTTTAGTTTAAAATCGTGAATCGCTTTAGGCCCTTTATTAGGCATTTTATTAAATATACATGGTGCAGAAACAAGAAAGTTTGTTAACCAAATTTGGTATCCATTTTTGAGACTGAAAAGTGTTCTATGGTTTTGCTCTTAGTTTCCTTTGAATCGGATCGTGGATGTAAAGTTAGTATTGTTTTTTTAAATAGTTTTAGTATTGATCTGGTAAACAGTTGTCTTATATCCAAAACTTGAAAGGATTTAAATAGTTCTTCAAAGTTATGTCTAAATGGTCTCTTGTTTATCACTCTGATGACCCATTTCGAGTCTTAATTAGAGAATTCATTGAAGTGAGAACTGCACCGCCCCATGCACATTGTAGGGGTAGAATACTTGCGTCATTCCCTTTTATTGGATAGTCAGTGTAAAACATAAGATCTGCGAGTTCTTTTACATGAGCAACACATACCCACCTCACTTCTTGCCTTCATCCTAAACTTGGAAAAATTTATAGTAATACCTGGAGGAGATAAATAAAATGTTATTTATTAGATAAAGACATCTAATCCGAAAGAAAAACACAAGAACAAATTAAATTAAATAATATAAAATCTAGACGACAAATCCTCATCTCGTTGGGTTGGGCGTGAGTTCGACATCCTTCTGTATGTGGCAACCAGATGTCTTGGCATCACACGCAGCATCCAGGCCGACGCGATCAGATTCGTAAACGTGATTTGTTGTAGATGATCATCATGATAAAAATTGTCACCTATAGTGAAACGACTAACTCCAAGGTAAATCCAAAGTATAAATTAAATTTAAAAACCAGACGTTTGCATCAGAGACATAAACCAAAGGCAAAGCCAGAGGTATAATCCAGAGTAAAAATAAGAGGGAAACGTTTTGTTTCCTGTAAAGATTATTTACCATGTGATTAGATTGAAAAGTTGATAGTTTAATATGCACTAGTGATTGAACAATAACAAATACTCACCCTCTGGCTATAGTGAATCGTACACAGCTGCATTTTTGTATGACCGCTTCGTCGATAGTTTTGAAAATGAAGCATAGATGCACCCGTTTTTATAACCTTAGACACAGAGTGTGATGCCAACTTAAGGGTAATTATTTTTGAATTGCAAGGTGCTTGACAAAAAATAAGTGACGGAGCAATTTCGTACGTGACCCAAATTTATAATGTCAGAACATATTGCGTAACTAATGAGACTCTGACAAAGTGAATTTAGACAATTACAAGTTCATTATCTTTAACATCTTTTAGTTTTTAGTAAACATCTTTTAGTTTGCGAGCAATTTCTGCTGCTTTTCCACCAGTTTTTAACTCATACAAAAAAATGCTCTTTTTTGATTATCTTTCATCTTTAATTCAATAGCCTTATTTACTTATTAAACCGAAGTCGATGTTACTAAAATATAGAGCAAAAATGCCAATAAAATTATATTAACCTGAACACGACGAAATTACATTTTAATTGAAAAAATTAAGGTTTAGAATTCAGAAACAAAAACCGCAATTATTTTCCTACCAACCTAATAATTAGATTATCGTATATTTATCGTACAAGCGAAAATTAAAAGCCTTCGAGTTTTCCGTGAAGTTTCTTTTAATCGAATATAAAACGTTTGTTCAATCATGAAAATAACTGTATGAATACATGTTTTTTTATACTTTAGCCGTATTGAAAAATCGCTAGACATTTTTTTTAATACAAGCAGACGGTCTCATGTCAGCAGTGACTGCGTGGCACCTATCCAGATAAAATGTTGAATCCGAAATGTGAAATTTACTTTTTCGAGCTTTCAAGGCCCTTAGGGACACTGGGCCGGCGATTTAGTGCCTGTACCTAAAGGGTGAGGAATTCTCCGTGTTAGAGGGGGTATAATTTTTTGTGGTTTCTCTACCTGGGAGTTTACAGCTACTATACGTGGTTCTTTTCCGCCAATTTTCTCCAGGGTATAAACTTATGGCTATGGGCGGTGTACCAATTATCTATATAGTTGTAAAGATGGTCGATGATGTTTTTGAAAGTTTTGAAATAATTGACTATTATTATACAGAAAATAATGGTGCTACTAAACAAGATTTTGAAAAATTATATATTTGAGGCCATTTACACTCATAATACTTCTGCAGACATAACTTACTCCGTCAATAAATGCAATATTTTCATAATTATCACAAATATATTGTCACATGCAGCTCGGGCTGACCGGGGATCATTTCCATGACATGGATAGAACGCCAGGCCCTAAGTTTCACATCACCGCCTAACTACAATCGGCAGTTACAAACTATTGGTTCTTATAGGGTGAAATTTATCGTCTCTAGGGGAGATTGGATTACACAATTATACACAATTTTGTTCACTTAACAACTATAATTCAACAATGACAACCTTTACAACCCACCCACACTTTTATTGACATACAATTTTTTGTTCTTGTTCTCCTATTTCAACCTTTTATTTTTTGAGTAATCATGTTGACCTGGAGCCTGGATATTGAAGCTGACGGTGGCCAACGCGGATTAGCTCTCAGAACCTGTACCCACCGTCTCTGATTTTGCTAACCCCAAAATACGCCGCCATCACAGAATTTTCCAGCACAACACGCTGCCATCTCACAAACGCCCGGCCTCTGCAGTTGTGGCTCTTATGAGTCTTCCTATCTTGCGTCCCTTCTTTCCCATCTACAGCTCTTCCTCATTCGACCTCTTGGTCTCCATCCGCTCTCGTGAAAATGTAACAGCTGCATCCTCTTGCTTCGTGTTTCCCTTCCTTAGCCGATCAACGGGCTTCTTACATTCATACGACCATACATAGTGCAACAATTTATATCTGACGTTTTTGGTGGGCCCTCACACGTGGATGTTTTCATCATAAAGGCACAATATTCGTTCACAACACTCACTTTTACAAGCTTACAGAGAAAATTCTTGTATTCCATTCTGCAAAAGTAAATTAAGATATTTTTATTTTAATAGAAAATTCTGTAAGAAAATCCAAAAAAAATTATAACAATAGATATTATAATTGGATTCTGAAAAGCAATGGATGGTAATATACAATAAGAACATTTATTTGGTAATTGCTTGTACATTTCCATTATTAACCATTACCTACCTAATCCACACCTGACTCACAATTTTAATAGATTTTATTCCACTAGTCAGTTCTCAGTACAGTTCCCTTTGATGACGATTCAGCTATCTATGATAACAATGCCAAGATTTAAAATGGTACATCAGTGCAATGCTTGAACCTACAATAAGTTTATAGTTCTAGAATTAGGCTGAGGATCCCAAAGTCAAAGTGTCTTAAAAGCTCTGAATTCCATCTTCTGTTTTTTCCAAATTTTGGCCCTTTGGTTTATTTTCGGTGAACTCTACATTGGTGGAATTCACCAAAATTCTTTCTGCCTTAAGCAGTTCTGCAATTTTATTTATGGCATTTTATGCATGCTGTGAAAATTCAAAATGTCATGTTTATAGCTGGATGTACTGACATATCAAAATGGATACATTTAATTGCTTCAGTTGAGTGGAAGAAATTGCAAATAATAATAGAAAATTTCAGTTAGAGAACTTAATATAAGATATTATTGATACAAATTAAATGTATCAATTAGGAAAACTTGTGAAAATTTGTCGTCAACTTACTCGGTTGGCGTAGGTTACGCATTACCTTAGATAAAAAAAGATAGCTCGAATCCCGGTAGCAATCAAAATATTTTTTCGATAAATTGATTTTATCTGTATAAATCTTTAATTTGTAATTTAATTTGTATTAAAATAACACAAAAATATGTTCTGAAAAAAATCATCATAATAAAGTGTTCTCCAGAATCTTCAAAAATAAAAAATTACATTCATTCGTTAAGTTTGTAATAAAAAATCTAACATTGATATTACGTATTTTTTATTGTGTGAAGTAAAAAATATTTTTGTATGCAGCCTTTTATCTTTCACTTAATAAAAACTAAAGAAAAAATAACGTTAGTCAACTGATTAATTTTGTAGACTCGCTGTAAAAATGCAAGGAGTTTTAACGTAAAAACAAACTACACCATAAAGCAATTTACCAACACTGCCGCTGGGAGATTTTGGCGCGATAAACTAATTAAGCTTTCGCAATCCGGGACCAGGTGTTTTACATCGCTATCGTATATGGAGGGAGTCACTAACGATATTTGAAAACGTCACGTGTTTACACTAACTTCCGTAAACCACGCAAATTTTCCTTCCCCCATATATTAAAAAAAAAAACATTAAATCATTGACATTCAGCTACTTAATAAAATATTTTTAATCTTTATTTATCATAGATAATTATATTTATTTATATGAGAGCTGGATATTACCTCCAAAAACTTTTTTATACTTGTTAATTAAGTTAATATAATAATTCAGCTAGAGCATGTCAGTAGTAAGTCAGATTTTTATAGCAAAACTCTTTGACTGATCATTTTTTTTAAATCGTGAAACAATATCGATTATGTTTTTCATGACAGTACACCTTACTACATCTCAAAACCTGCTCTGTAAAGAAAAAAATATTGATTTATGTTAAATATTTTAGTTAATTTCAAATTACATCAAATAAACTTTTTGACAAATGATTTTTAGGTAAATTCACTATTTTCAGCAGTGAAAAACGAACCTGTGGTCTTTCTGATTACCTTCACAAGGTGAAGGATTCAGTAAGATGGCGATTGCCTGTGCGATTATTGATTAATATGGATTTGGTGCTATTTTAAAATAAACCTGTCTAGTTTTGTCCTCTATTGAAAATTAGTCCTATATTTAGAAGATTTCTACATTTTATATAATTTGACACTGAATTTGTAGATTTAAAAATCATATTATATCATCTACAGCTGCCGAAAAAAAAATTTTATGTCCAAAAAATTTTGTTTAAAGTAAAACAAAAGGATATTTTAACAAACAAAGGTACGTTTTCAAAAGTTAAATTAATAATATATATTATATATCTACACCGTATTTTACAACTTATACAATATTAAGATGAATTATTAAATTACTACCAATTAGATATAAAATCCTTATTTCTAAGAAGTTTATAAAATCACAGCTAAAGCTGTTGCTTTCAAAAACTTAAACAAAAGTGGCAGCGTTCTAACTTGGCTCGAAATTTATATCTTTCGTTTAGAGGCGTCGGCGGCGTCTGAAGGGAATGTTATATAATAATAATTTTCTGGGGGTAAGTTTGAAACATGGGTCAGAAGAAGGCTGTTGTGAAGTGGAGTGAAGTTGTCTAGAGTGTTAACATTTAAAATGTATTTTGACTTCGAGTGGAAAAATAAATAATAATATTACGTGAATACTGCGTTAGTGAATTCACAGAAGTATTCACAAAAATGTTAATTTGTAAACATAAAAAAATTATAAAACAAAAATGTAATACTTTCTACTAGTTATCAGTTTTATTGATGTATGTTTTTTTTATCTTACACATCTTTGAAGTAAAAAAATATGTAGTATATCAGTTAACGAAACAAATATAATCATTCCTATAAATATTTATCTTACACTCTAGTCGAAAAATATATCGTGTCTTGAGGCAACTAAATTAATTCAGTAATGTTAAATGGATGAAAATTAATAACATAATTTATTTTAACAGAAAAGATTTACGCTTTAAAAATACAATATTTTAAGGACAAATTACTAAGAAAATGTTCCGCTAACATTTAAATAAACTTCACTAATATTCAATTTTTAAAAACAAAATTATTTTGTGCCATAATCGCATCTCACAAACCTGGCCGTTTAATCAAGCACTAAACAGCCATAATGACACTCGGCATCCTGAGAGTCACAGATGCAGACGGGGGAGGGAAATGTTATCTTGGATAGTTTATGTTCTCTACACTGTTTATTAAAATAATCTAGTTAAATTATGGAAAATACTACCTTTACAAATAATTTATTTCTTTTTCTTTTCTTTATATTATATAACTTACCCCACTCTACACAATATCTCCATTCAATATCCTGGCATACATTTGTACAGAATTTCTTCAGTTTTCTCCTTTCACATTATAATAGAATTGTGATTCATATGTCCTTATAAAAACATCGTTTCGGTCGTTAAATTTTACTCGCTTAAGAGGAATGTGGGGAGATAGGGTGATGGGGGTGTGTCTTACGGATGAATTATTGCCAGAAGAAGTGTCTGGTAAGGTGTTTATAAATTATGTACACATACACTGAAGATGATGAATATTCGTTTGCTTATTCAATTACTACGCGCAGTATATCATAACAATATTTAAAAATGCTGGATATTAATGGTTGAAATGAATGTGGTGGTAGGTGATGCCTACTTAAGAGAGCTAGTTTTATTTTATAAATACTTCATTTGATGAAGATGAAAATGCAGCCGACAGAAGAGAAACGAAAGTACACTGAATGCAGTGGAAATGAGATCACTTAGGAGTATATGTGACAGAACCATTAATAATATAATAAGCTGATTTTAGTATAGTTAATAAGATTAAACAGGGATCACTTATGTGGTGTAGTCATATAAAACAGATGAATGATGAGAAAATGGTTAAAAAACATATATGACGCAAGTGTTGATGGCACCATAAATAAAGGATATCCGCGGAAGACTTGGCACGACCAGGTAAACCAGATACTGGAAGATGGTCCTATTGAAAGTCTTAATAATCGACGAGTTGTATGAATATGAATGAGGTGAGAATTGTGTGCCAGCACAGAAAATTGTGGTGCTCTATCCACCATACTTGGGAAACTGCGTAATGGTAATTTAGTTCTTTTGTTAATGAAGATCAAAAATAATTAATAACAATTTATTTTTACTTTATTTTTTTTTTCATATTCGTAGCGATTATCCAATCTGCAGGCGAGCTCTTAAACTATGAAGCTGAAATTCGACTAGATCCATCACATTTTTGATGTGTTCTTGCGTGTCATCTCCTTTTTAATTTTATTTCATACGTTGTATGTATGTAGAGTATTTTAATATCTGCCTCACTGGGTATTCGCCGGTGCTGAGGCAAAGATTTAACATGATTAATCAATATTTATATTTTGTTTAGTTGGTTTAGATAGTCAGCAAATATAAATTGATAATATTGTAAAAAAGAAGGAAAAAAATATATCAAAATTGTAAGTAACATAAAAAAAGAAGGAAATGAAAAAATATATAGGACAATACTTAGAGTTTGTTAATACAGTGATGATTTTATATATTAAGGTTGGTATCAAATCAGGATTGATATTTGTAAAGATAATATACATTCATTTTCACATGGTTGAATATATACCCATACAGTCAGACTGCTTACTCACTGATGTTTGAGCTGTGGTCTTGCGACACCGTCCAGGATAGATTGCTTTCGTACAAGAAAAAGAAAATGGGTTAAGGGAAAGATGAAGAGGGTGCAAACATTAAAAGGTAATCATGTTCTAAAATAATGGCTCGTAGTAACAAATATGTAAACATTTTTGTTTTTCACAATTTATTGAACTTCCGACCTGTAGATTTATAATGAATTTGAATATAAAATTATCTGTAAAATACTTAGACTAACGAGTAATGACTGTGCATGATGAGATTTAATATACAAAATATAATCCGACCTAAATTATAGAATTATGGTTACAGAATACTGCTAATGTAAATTTAAGATGTCTTTAAATGGTACAATATACAACATATACTCGTTTTTTTGTACTGTATTATCAATTTTTGAGACACTATTTATTGAAGCTCCTAGAGTTAAGATTTGTAATAGCTAATATTAATTAAATAAAATACAATCACTTCATATGAAACCACAAATTTTATTAAATACAACTCTAACCGGTTTCGGTTAGCTCAAGCTTCATTAGAGCGTGTTTAAAACTAACAATAAATACAAAATAGTGAATTTACATTTATAATAAGGGAGACAGAATATTAAGTAACGTATGAAAGAAAATAAGAAGACAAACTAAGACAATAGACAAAACAAAAGGAAAGTACAATGGAAAGGGAAAGAGGAAGGAAAGTACAATGTTGATGGATATTTAATTGATTTAAAAAGAAAAATACCTAATATAGAGCTAATGGATAATTTTTTTTTGGTTATTAAGGATTTCACTACTACTATTCACTCCTTTTTTAATATTAAGGGTCTCTAAATTGCCTAATCGTAGGTCAAATTAATTTTTATGGAGTATATTTACCCCTGTGCTAAATAAATGGTCTTGATCAATAAGATGATTAGAAAATTCAGAGAAACGATTACTGTTTAAGATACTTCTTAATATTAAATAGTTGGTGGTTTCATACAAAGTGATTGTGTCTTATTTAATCTAATATATCAAACCACATTGCTTTATACAAACATATTAATTTAATAGTTAATAACTGTACGAGTACACTACTGTTTCATCATTTTCTTCTAAAATACATAATATTATCATTTTAAAATATCCTTTAAATATGAAGTTTGTCAAGGGCTTGTTACGGGAATAAAATAATATTTGAATTAGTTTAGATATATGAGTTGACGAAATTTTATAAAAAAATACAGAATTTACAGAAAGACGGAAGAGTAAAATGAAAGAAAACGACAAAAAATGTGTAGGCGGTATATCTTTAACGGAAACATATCAACATGGCACGGAGGTACCCTGGAGGGGATGAAAGTTGTATCTGGTCAATCCGTTTCCGCTTCCTGTGCTGATCGCATTCGAAGGCTATTAATCTTTGTTTAAAAATTGCCTACAACACAATAATGAATACAACAATTCTCTAAATCTGTTTCTTTGCAACTTATTCCTTCATTGAAAAATAGTATATTATATAGGTACTTTAATACAACAAAACAATTATTCTACTTTTAAAATTAGCAATATTAAAAAAAAAATAATAATAAAAAAATAATAAAAAAAAAAAAAAAAAAAAACAATTATTCTCTGAACGCCGAATATGTATTTTTATTATCTATTATCATTATCCGAATAAAAAATAAAAATAATAATATCTTTTTAAACGTTGGTTTGCCGTAATATTAAAAAATACCAACTTATTGTATTTTATTAATTATTGGAAGTTAATTTATACATGAAAGATGCAAAACCAGAAATACTACAAATAAGGATGATCGTATTTTTTTATTTTCATGGAAATATTAATAATTACCAGAAATAATATTTATGAAATTCATTGAAGTGGATATCGCATTTCTTAGAATAAAATCTTAATATTTTCTCCATTACACATTACATGGAAGAAAAGCTAACAATGAAGAAGTCTGAAATTGTGCTATTTTTTTTTTTTTAATATTTCCACTAAGGGCACTAAAATAAGGGACGGTTTAAAAATATGCTAAACAGAATATTTTTTCTAGTAGAAATATATTATTCGAGGTGAATATTATAATTGAGTAAGTCAGCGGAAAAAAATGTATTTTTTAATTTTCAATTATACATTGTTTTATTATTTTTTTAAGAAATATATATTTACTTGTCACATACATATTATTTTTATCAAATTAAAAGGTACGCTAGTACTGCGTGGACAATAAAGGTGAAGTATTAGGGAATATTATGTTAATTAGTATTTTATTCCGAATTTAAATTCTTTTTTATTTCAACAGTTTTTAAATTGTTTATTAATGATGGTTAAAGTTTGATTCATCGCCTAATAATAATTTTACTGTAAAAAAAATATTATTTAATTATTTCTACGCTTGTTTAAAATATAAAATATATTTAATTTATATACATATATATTTTATAACATTACATCTGGTACCTACCGACTACGAGATGTTATTAGAGTTGACATTTATCAAATGGCAACATTGCACCAAGGAAAAAAAATTCTCTATGGTACTTTTCGGTTGACGACGAAAGAGCGCAAGCAGCTACTTGCCATGCTGTTATCAAGGAGATGTGATTTCACATTTAAACAAGGAAGGGTGAAAATAATCAGATATATTAGGCATCTGTGTTATGAATCTGCAGCATGTTAGTTGAGAGTTTTGCTATTTTACTTGTATATTTGCAAGCTGTGAAGCATCCCTTCCTTACTTTGTAGAAGGTATGATGTAGAAGACAATACTATTTCCTCGTGAAGGATTTCTCACGAAGTGAGCAGGGCGGGGACACGATTAAGTTCCCTCTGCTCTTTTTTTCTCCAGCTTAATTTATTTTACAACAAAAGAGGACGCAAAGGTTCTGCGGGACTTCAAAAGAAAGCAGATGATCCAGCTTTTCTGACATTTTTCCACGGGAGGAGACGCAGTGTTCAACGGATGCCTCGGAACATCAAAACGAGACGAAAACAGTGGATTGATCCTGAAGAGCGAAGATTCTGGTATTTGAAATTGTTGTAAAGTAACTTTTGATGTAGAATTTTGAAGATCTAGTGTTTCATAAGGTTTATTCTCACATTCATTCTAAATGATAATTTTGGAATTGACGATTTGATAAAAAAAAATCTATTATTTTGGTGATGAAAAATTTGTCAAAAATGTGTAAACACATTTAAGTTTTTTATTATATTTTTACCGGGTAAACTAATACGTTTTCATATCTGAGCATGCTCAACTTTTGTAAGCTTAACTATTAAATTATAATATTGTAAATTTAAAACTTATTTTATTTATTTTTCCTGAGAATGATAGCTAATGTGGATGAGAGGCGACATGGTGAATTCTGTGCATCCGCACCGTATATAATACGACGTCACAATATACTCGTGTATATATATATATTATATCCAATTAAATTAATATTTTTTATATAATTTCTCAATATCATTCTGTTGTTATACATATATAAATTTTAAAGAAAAGTTTACAATAAATTAGAGTTAAGTATAAAATTATTTTGCACGAATTAGAGGGATGTGTAATCTTTTTATTTTGAAGGTATGTATATTATTCAAATATAAAATACCAAGTCTGTTTCTATTGTAAGGAATTTGAAAATTTCAATAGAGTAGTGCTGGTGGACTATAAACGGGAAATTGTTTAAATTATGTCCCACGTATGTGTTTCAAAACAGTCACAGAATGGGTTTTAAGCATTCTTTAACTAAAGGGTGTTCCAACAAAAGCAGAAAATTTAACAACACATCTGATAAATGCCCTCCTCTTGCGTTCTTTTAACGAAATTTTCAATCACGGTTTGGCATAATTGTGGCTTGATTTTTGTGATAAAGCGTATTTTCTCCTCCTTCAAAGCTTGGGTGGTTGTGGGCCTGTTGACTTTAAGAACCCCAGAGAAAGAAGATCTAGGCAACCAATCTCTTCGCTATTTATAGTCTGTACGCTTGAGTTGTCGAGTCAGTTAGATTTTGTAGGCATGAAGACGCAAATTTTTCGTGCGAATACGCTGCATAGTCCTTCTTGAAATGTTCAATTCTTGAGCACGATACCGAATTGATGATCCCGGTCTCTTGATCACATTCTGACGAACAGCCGTGATGTTTAACGCGTGTCGATAGTCTGACATCAGTGATCGACACAATCTCTTCAAATTTTTCGATTATTCTCTTCACAATTGATACCAAAATCTGAACACAATTTGCGAATCGTGGTAGTCAAACATTTACCATTTTTTAAATAATGTTTAACAATAAAAATGCGTTGTCATATTGAATAGCGATCCATTGTTAATAATAGCAGACTGCCTAGCTCCATACTGTTGTAAATTTTTGAATGGCGACAGATTAAAATTTTCCTCTTTTGTCGGAACACCTTTATAAGAAAATCTATAGCTAAAATTAGTTAGTTAATTAATTCAAACCAAGAAATAATGAAATCAAACAATTTATGATATAAAATGTAAAAGAGTGTTTACATGAATGATACATTTTTTACACTAACTTCCTCCAGTTGCAGGCTTCTGTGCTACAAGCCAACAACTGAAGGCTTATAGCTTGTCGCTGTCTCGCAGGCATTGGCGAAAAATGTTTTAAATTGTATCGAAAAGGTGTATCGTATTACACCGGTGAACGAAAAACAACGGAATGGTATCATGTTATACGTGTGTCTAGATGATAGCATTGACAGCAGCTTGATTTCAATTCATCGCAAATGAAACAAAAGAGACAATATGTAAGTACATAGTTTGTTTCATATCAAATATCAATATAAAATGAATGTTCGTACATTAATTCCTAGTCGCCCTGTTAAAAATCTCCATAATGGCATCTATTCTTAACTTGTCAGTATTTTAGTAATTATTAGTCTATTATTTAACATTTATTATTAGCTGCTTATTTTATTTATTTTTTAAATAAAGATGCGTATACGGAATACATATCACATCAATATTCTTACTATTTTCAAACTAAGCTAAACGCTTATACTATGAACACAGGACTAACTAGCTGATGTCCTAGAACGAGGCGCAAACCACCGACCACTAGATCACTTGGCCAGTGTCTTAACCACTACACCAAGAAGCTACCATTAGCAACAAAGAGGCATCGAAAAGAGGGTGACTGCAAAGAACAACATGAACGGCGTTGTGAATGGAATAATATCTAATGGGAACTTATAATAATAATAATGGATAATTTGTATAGCGCCACTTTCGTAAAAATTTTCACCTTAAGGACGCTTTACACAAACTGTTTATAGTTCTACAATTACATAACTTGGTTTCTAAAATTAAAAATTGTCATTTTCACATATGGTGAAGACTTTTTGAAATGATGAGTATTTAGTTTATTCTTGAATAAAGTCTCTGATACACTGTTTCGTACGACAGAAGGCAAAAAGTTCTACGCTCTTGGGCCTGCCACTGCAAATTTTCTTTCACTAAATTTAGATTTTTGGAAACGGTCGATCGCTTCCCTTCCTGCGGCTGAAGTAGAGAATGAACTGAGAGTTTGACGTCTACTATTCAAATTGTCCGAGATACAAAGTTCTTGAAGATACAGAGTCATGTTGTGTGTCGCCTTGTACATCAAACAGCACAATTTAAATGCAGATATTTCAGGGAATCGGGGCCAATGTAGCTGTTGTAAAAGGGATGTCAAATGAGAGAATTTTGGTAACTCCATATATTATCCGTGCAACTGCATTTAGAATAGATTTTTATCTATCCAGTTCAAACATTGGCTATCGAGGTAAGGCTAACGGTACAAATAGAGTTTTGCTACCGACACTTATGTATGGAAGCTGGGAGAAGAGGGAAGTAAGTCGACCGAATGCAGTGGAAATGACATCATTTTGACGTATATGTGGCAAATCAATTTATGACAAAGTAATGAACGAAGAACTTAAGAAGTAATGTAAAGCTAATCTTTAATAGTAAGTTAGATTAAGAAAAAATCACTTAATTGGTTTGGTCATATGTATCGGATAAATGAGAAGAAAATGGTAAGAAAGGTAAACCGAATATCGGAAGATGGTCCTGTCAAAAGCCTCAATAATCGACGAGCTTGTTTGAAAAAATGTATGAATGCGTATGAGGCGAAAATTGTGTCAGGACAGAAAAGTGTGACGCTCCATCCTCCCTGCTGACCTTCTTCGATTAATCTTTGCTAATTTTTTCCGCTAATGCTTTGAATTCGTCATTTCTAACAGCAACAGAACATACTTGACCCTCATTAAGCCTTATATGACCTACTATGAAATTTTTGGAACCAATGCTGCGCTGTTCATTCATCCTGTATTTGGTTAACAGTGCATATTATTTGATATGCAAACGACTAATTCAATTATTCCTTTTCCTTTTCCATCTTGAGTAATATTTTTTTTCGTATTCATTTATAAAAAAAGTATATATTTAAATTCAGCTTAAAAAATTTTGGAAAACATTGCATTTGATTTGATATCATTTTATAATTTAATTAGCAAACTGAAATCTAAAGCGAGGTAACGATAAATATAATTTAAATTGCTGCTGTTGTCGAGTAAACAAACGGTGGACAACTCGTAGTCTGATGAAAGTATACATGTTCTTGATAACTCGGCTATTGGCGAACCCTGACGCGTCACCCAAACCGTCGTGGCGTGTCATCTTTGACAAGCGTGTCATGTATTCACCATTACTGAATTAGTCAAACATTAATATAGTCGACAGACAATATACGATCACCTACATGAAATACGTTTTTCTCAATATTGCTTCACTTCGTACGTTGCATCGATCGGTATATAAGCTACAAGATCATCACTGTCAAATATCAATTTTATTACAAAAAAAAATATATGTATATTATTACGAATTTTCGTGTAATAAGATACATTATGGACACCGTGTATATTATTGTCACAGTACTCAACCACCATTAGCCTACTTAGAGAGGAATATCAAACGTCTTCAGGCTTCAACCCTTAGTTAAATGTAGTTTTGCGTCTCATCCCTTTAACAGGGAGAAAGTGAATTCTGTAGCTATATTCCACTATAATGGACCGCCATTAGTGAAGCAATCGTCCAATAGGCGTTAAGGGCTGACATTCTTCACTCTGGAGTTAGGGGCGAGTTTTATCCCAATTAGGGGAGGAAATATTTTTTAGAAAGAGAAGACGTTTACCTCACGTACCTACAACGTTTCACTTTTTTATTGTTTCAGGCAATTTTCATTTCTATGTCAATATAAAAATTGAAGAATTGAATTCCTGTATTTGTTTTGTTCATTTCATTACAGTTTTTATTAATCAATTAATTATAAAATTATTATATAATATATAATTCAGAATTTATTACATATAATTACATGATATATACTCATTTACACCCACTGTAAGCAAGTGTAATAGCAGAGTGTAAAAGTTTTATCATAAAATAATCATTTGTTGAATGAAATTATTATCATTAAAAAATCTTCATACCTATCCATTTTTACAAAAAAAAAACTTTATCTTTTATCCGTTAGTCCAATGTTTATCTTATCTTCATCATATTTATGCAAAAAAATCTAACTTAAAATACATTTATCTAATGATGAAACATTTCCAAAATACTTTTAATTTAATGTATTTGATTTAATTAATTAATTATATTTACTTCGATATATAATATCTCTCTTTAATATATAATATAAATTAGCATCTTTATATAAAAACTGTAAAATATCTACCTCTGTAATAGCGTAGTAAATTATAAAAACAATTTTGTGTAACTACATAATGTTTCGTTGATTCCAAAAACGATGCTGTATAATACGGTAGAGCATAGCTACCAATAAAGTAATATTAAAATAATATCATTAACAGCCGTTGTATATCTACAGCTGGATGAAGGTCTCCCCAAGTGTTTCCCACTTTTTTCTGTTCATTGCTATTAACTGCCACGATTTTCCGCAGATTTTGTCAGTCCAGCCGGTTTTAGGGCGGCCTGTCACATTATATCACATCTAAAACAGAATATACCTAATTACATTATTCAAAATTCATCGCAAAGTTATTTAAATATCAATATATTTTGTTTATAAAAAAGTGACATTAAATTTCTCACATTTCTCAATTACAACCGTATTTTGTCCGGAATAGCTCGCAGAATTTTTTTAGTTCCGAATACAAATTTAATTAACTATATTTTTTTTACACTAATGGTTTCTACAGTATTTTCAATTACAAAAGGAATTGAAGTTAAAAAAATACTATTTATGAATTTTACTTTATGTTTTATAGTATTTATCTGCAAAAGTATTTAAATAATAACATCGTGCATTTATAAAATAATTTCTGAATTATTTACCAACACATACAATTATTTAGTTCTTTTTTTTTATTTAATAATGTTTACCACATATTTTTCAATAATTAAAAGTTTTTATTTTATTTAATATCACTTACATTTTTCCACCAAATAATTTCTAATAGAATCGAAGAAAATTAAATTCATTATTAACTCTAATGAAATATTGAAAGGAATTTCTAATGAATTTTTTTTAATATCATGTTTGAACTTATTATTATTAAAGTATTAAAAAATAATTATAATAATTACACTATGTACTTATACACAAGATAGAAGTTCGATGCGGTTTGGTGACAAATATATCTGTACTACAGGAACTACTCATCAGTGAGAAACTCTCTACAATATATCTAAGACGAATGTCTTAATTTTTTTGAGTATCTTGCGAGAAGATATATGCGGTAGGTCATGTCAAAAGAGAACGTGGAAGATACGTTGGACCGACGAAGTGATAAAAATAATTAGCACTTCTTTAGTGACAGGTTTCAGACAGGCGAGAAGTGTGTAGGAGTTATAAGGGCAGAAGTTCACCAAGATCACGATCTTTTATTTTATTTTAATATTAGAAAATATAATATATTTTAGAATTATCAGTGGGATATATAAATATATTTCATTTAATATTTATTTTTTCACTATGAGAGTAGGACTCGTGTATAGAGAAGGAGTATGTACGAGATAATTTATATTTTAGTAACATTTTGGTACTTTGAAATCTGTGAAAAGTTGGATAGTCTTTTTTACTAGAATCATTTTTATTATCATTTTTTGAGTGATTTCTAATTGTGATATTGAAGTTTTTTATGCTCTTTCCCACCCAATAATACCGTATTGCAAATGTGAATGTACAAACGAGTAATATATTATTTTCAGATTTGTAAGTGATAAAATGTTTCCGAGTCTTAAAAATATGTAGGCAGTATTCCTTATTTTGTTTGTAAGATTAGTAATACGTTATTTCCGTTTTAGTTTGTTATCTATTATGATTCCTAAGCACTTGATACAGTATTTTTTTTCAATTTGTCACAAGTGTCTTCTTGAGAATGAATATGAATATGATATTTTGTGTAAAACCATTTTGAAATACTATGCTAAAATGATTGAGAAATATCGTCCAAGAATTATTCACTGCTGTTTTTGACATCTAGCAGATTTCCTTACTAAAACTGACAATAACATAAAAAATTGATGCATACGTCAGGACAATTACTATTTAGGAAAAAAAAGACAGTTTGTAACATATTTTTATACACATTTTAAATACATTATCCAACTAGGCAAGCCTGTTTTAGGGCAAATTGATAAATAAATATATTTTATAAAACCAAAACTCATCGAACGCAAAATAAAAAAACAGCATATAATGTGAAAATATTTAAGAAAAAAAAAAAAATATATAAAAAAGTGAATAAAAAATAATAATAATACTACCAATAATGTAAGCAGGTATAAGGTAGATGGAAATATATAAAACCAGAATGCACAAAAGTAGTTATACAAATTATTTAATTATATAAAAGAGTTTACTCTCTGTATTTGCTCTTCCTAATTGCAACAAATAATTTGAAATATCCCTTTTAAAAGTCTTAATGTCAGTTAAATTTCTAACTTTATTTTCAATTTGATTATGTATTCTGGGAGCTTGAAAAGTAAATAATCTTTGACCAAAACTAGTTTTCATTCTTGGAACTATTTTAAGCTTGTTTGCTCTTGTGAGATAATATCTTTCAGTTCTCACAGATGGAGCGCTTATTTTCCCATGAAAGCTAGTTAATATATTCTGCACATATAATTATCTTATATCCAAAACCAGAATTTCCCTAAAAAATGGCACTGAATGATACGAAAAGTCACGGCTTTGGTGTGAATTTTAATATTAATTTGAGTGTTATCTTTCTGTTGAATAGCAAATCGTAGAAAGTATGTTTTATCGCTATTAATTGATAGTAGGTAGGTAGTAGATCCGTACACTTTTTTTATGATATTAACATCCTTCATTATAAGGAATCGATGTTGAGAACAATGTATTTATAAGATAATTAATTAATTATTTTCATGATATTAAATATTAAATTTAATACGAGAACTTAGTTACAGAACGACTCCGTTAAGTCAATAAAAAATTGCCTACGTTGTTTAGTCAACGTGGTAGATATTCCTCTATATTAGTAATGAATACAGATCTGAATACAATAAAGGATAATATCTTGTCCTAGAAACCGAACTCTTCGAAGACAATAGGGCAGTAACACCTTCGCAAGGTTTGACAGAACCCTCTCATTTGGTATAGACTCCAGAATTAACAACAGACTCATAATTTTGTTAAATTATCTAGAACTCTTATCTGAAAAGGTTCGGTAACCGTTGAAAAATGATAGATCTTTAAATATGAATTAAATAAATTAATTGTAAAAATATATAAAACATATAAAATCAATTTCAAATCATTATCACTATCCAACTATGCTACAGTGACGATATTTTTAGCGACAAATTTTCGAACCTATATGTTACATTTTTGATATTAATACATTTAATCGTTCCATTTTTTTGAAAGAGCCATCTACCTTATTGATAATGCACCTTCTCCGGTTTGGAAAGAGATCCAGGTTCGAATCTCGGTGGCGCAACAACAATATTTTGAATAGATAAATCAATTAGAAAGGTTGTGACGTAGGTAACCAGAGTCTCATTCGGACTCATCGACTAGATCAGTAGAGAGTACGGAATTCAGAGCTCACCTTGCTAATGATTTTTCTCTTCACTTGTGATGAATTTATAACAACTTGTGTAATTCGGATGGACAGGAATTTAAAGTAGTTACAATTAATTACAGTAGTTTATTAACAGAAACAGTGCGATCATTGCAAATGCAAACTAGTGTAATCCTAAAAAAATAAAACTGTGCGGAATGTCCGAAGTTGAAAATGTGGAACCGTCATCACGCTAGGTTCGTAATCCAGTACAGACAATGAGGGTGGACCCAGGACCGTTTAAAAGCAAGAGCTCCTATATAATATTTCTCCATGCCTTCAATGTTTAATTGATAAAATATCTTAGCATATCTGTGTTATTCTCCAAAGTACGGCTCAAACCGTGTCTAAAATGCGATAATATTAAATGGTAATATCGGATGAGATTTAATATTATTGAATAATATCACATTATACAAAATCACGGATTTTCACAGATTCCTTGTATAATATAAATAAATAATAATAAAATTCGAGTAGGCTCAAACAATGAACCACACGATAACAAAATATCTTGTACAAAATATAAAACTAAATTATCTGACAATTTTGAGATTTACACCTAATTATTAACATAAGAAATATACAGAGAGGAGAGGGATGAAATTGGAAAATTATATAACTTCGTAATTAACCTTGACTGTACTAACATCTTTAATTTTGTCGTCTTTCTGATCAGATGTTGTTGTTCTTTTAGCTGGGTTTCTTTAAATTTCGACTGAGCGAAGCGCACACTGGTCGATTATTTGGACAGCTGCATATGCGCTGGACTGATTGAAGCACGGGATGTAATAAAAATGATGCCTGTCGGTTACCGTCTTCTTAACTTCCAAAAAAGGGCGCCAATACTCACACATACACATTATTATAAACCAGGAAACCCAGTGGTCCTAATCGAAGTACAAGGCGCGTATACACATGCTTTTGAAAGAGTGGTTTTCTTTGCACATGAATATAACCTCTAGTGTCAATACCCACCGCTGTAACAGCATCGATATTAGCAGCATAACTAATATCCATGCCTGGTGTACGCCACTGCCATTAATATATTAAAATATCATTAGTATTGAAATAGAATTGTTACTTAGAATAATTAAAATCGTACGAAAATTTACATAAACCCGCAGAATTCCAAAAATATCTCTCTTGCCTTGTTGTCTATTCTGTCTCTTTTTATTTCTAAACAACATTGTCAACGAATTATTCTTATAACATTCAAACCATTTTTTGTATTTAACTGGTCAACGAAATCCCGTTTTCTATCAATTGCTTAATTAAAACCTCCCAATATTATATTGGCACATAAATATAAATATTAATACACATCTATAAATAAACGATAATATAAAGAGTATAAAAATTAAGATTTTAGAAGAAACTAATAGATTAAAGAAGAATATGTTGGTACGTATATAAAAAGCGAGTATAATACATTTCGGAAGAGTATGACATTCTCTCTGCTTTCTCTTGCGGAAGAAATCGTGATATGATTAAAAATAAATTTACTTGTCAAAACTTAGACTAGCAATTTATGTTACTTATTCCGTACACGTTTGAGAAGCTCAAATTAGAGTGATTATTTGAAGCGAGATAAATTCTCGTCTGTTTTTGAGAAGCTGTAGATTTAATAAAAAAGTTTTAATTTTGTGCCACAATATTTATTTAAGAAGAGAGATAATGACGTAGCCAGTACGCACTGCTTAAATAAAATGATTATATAATAAAATCATCATTCTTCAAAATTTTTCGAAAAGTTTAGCCTCTGTGGTTAAGCCCACGTGTGATGATTTACTTCAAAAATATACTTAACTAAGATTTTACAGAAATCTTAATATTTATGAATTGTGATGGAAGACACAGTAATATAATATAATCATATTATACTGGATTTCGTACTCAAAAGTAATGCGAAATTCTCTCATCTTTGTTTAGCCTAGCGTATATAATAATATTGTATGAGAAAATCACGTTTATTCTAATTTTGAAATTAAATTATTTACTCGCATCAATTTACGGATTTGCCACGCTTTGGTCTTTCAAATTTATATCTACGAAGTAAAATCCCGATGAAATACATTATGAATCTGTTTACCATTAAATACAACCTAAGGAGATAAAGAAGGTTTATTCCAATCACGGAGTCCCTCCAATTCGTGATGGATTTTTCTCATGAAAAACAATTGTACATTTATGAAAGGCTTCAAAGAACATTTTCGTTCTGTAAATATCGTCGCCAGAAATACTCTCGTAGCGGTTTCGCGGTCATTACTCATGTTGATTGAGAATTCTCAGGTTCTTCCACCTTAAAAGCGCAAAAATAGTTAGTCGGTGACACGTCATCCCAAAGGTGACTGGTTTAATGTATAGTAAATCATCCGCCATTTTGAAGGTTTCCCTTTTGAGAGGCAGGAAACGGAAATTAGATTAGTTTGAACTGTATTGATTCGAGCGCGAATTGAATAACAACCTTGTAACTCCCAAATCGAGGAGGGACGGGGAGGTAGGTAGTAAAACTTCTCTTTTAAATTAAACTTTGCAACTGTTGAGAGCTTTACAGTGAGTATTTACGCTAAGCGAAGCAAACAAAATAAGTTTCGCGTCAGTCAAATTGATGAATTTGAAATGTATGAAATATATAACCAAAGACTTTTTTCTCGGTTTGATGAACAATTTGTTAGATTGGTAACGGATTTAGTATTTTGGACTTTCGGTTCATCATTCAATTTAATTACATTATTATATATTTTTATTTTTGAGAAAGTTCTAGCAATTAACCAAGGTTAAGTCCTCCTTCATATTTTTCTTAACTTCTCTTTTCCGTATATTTTTACACAGAGCGGGAGTCCAGCAAAATAGCCAAGACAGCTATCAGTGATGCTACTTTTATGAAGGTATGGCCACTACTCTTGTCATCACCGCCCGGCGATACTGAACGCACCCTGCAATACCGGTGCGTGAAACATAACTCCTAGCGCCCTGTAAACACTCCTAATACTAATACCATGTAGCAATACTAATACGACAAAGGCCCTTAACAGTGTTGGTCTCCAGATGGGAGATCCTTCGGAGAACTGCTGAGTTTATTATTATTATTTTGTTTTTTTTCTACCTTCTATCCAAATATGATCTGAGGTGTAGTGTTCTTGTGGGTTAAATCTATCGGCAGTGGTGTGTGAAGAGTGAGCCTCTTGTATGTTTTTATTTTGTGCCGTCTCGTTTTCCGGAAGGGAGTGCCTCTTCACTTCTCCTCTGCTCTCCGGCCTTGTTAATTGATAATTGTATTATTGTATTATTTTATATTAACTTTATGTTAAATATTGTAAATATTATTTATTTATTTACTAATAAAATGAGTCACCCGGGGACAATGAAGGCAAATCTTGTTTTTGCAATATGCGGGGCGCTATTGAACAGTTGCCTAGTAATATTAAAAAATGCCAACCAGGCGGCGAATGAGTAGGACCGAGATAGGAGCCTTGAGCTTATTGCATGGGACCCGAGTAAGCAGTAGGTCCGCCCTCATTGTTGTTGTTTTATAAAAAAATACTAATATGGCGATACTCTTCCGACTGCCGTCTTGTCAATAACAGCTACAAGTATCGCCCTATAAACTATAATATTTGCAAGGAGTCTAACACTATATTTGTAAACTGTGTCTGACAATAAATCAAATGTCAACAGTTAGTAGTTTATCGTTTTCAAAACCTTATCTATCCACACGAGTATATCCCGCAACTGTCAAACGAATACGAGAGTGGTATATAAATATTGTGTCATCCAATACTCTCACATTAAGCACGTCTCATCATTAGAAATATCACCTGCATAATCCTTCTGATTCAAAATATACCCACACGCACACACTTACATTATCCATTCATTCAAATCGACAACATTTTGCCCATACTGGCGATCTAATCATATCGTAGTGTATCATAGTCACCTTCAATCCCCATAATTTATACTATATTAATTCAATCCATGTAATTCTAAATGGTAATTTTCCTTAACGCTAGAATTTTTTATCCGTTCCATAACATCTTTCCAGTGCTGGGTCTAAGAGATTTTGTCAGCTCTGTCTTCAACGTCATATATAATAATTGACCTTATGCATATGTCTTACATATGTATATTTTACTTGTTCGTCAAATAGAAAAATAAAAGCATAGTAATATGCTTTTATTGTTTTACATGACGTGTCTTAATTACATCATTACGAGACGTTGTATGTAACAACAAAAAATATTACATTTTTGTAGAAAGCAATCACTTTGTTATTTGACATATTAAATTAAATAAAATACATTTGTATGAAACCACGAAATTTATTATACGTCAACCAATTTCGCTAATATAAAGCTTCATCAAGACGTATTTAAAACTAATCAGAAATACAAATAGAGTATATATACGTAAAGAGGGAGATAGAATATAAAATAATATGTGAAAGAGTGATAGAATACAGTTATATAGAACAACAAGGGAGACAGAATATAAAATTATATGCAAAAGAGAGAGACAGAATACATATGTAAATAGACGAAATATTAAGGAAGGGGAAAATAGTGTGTTGATGGATGGATACTAAATTGATTTTAAGTGAAACATACCAAATATGGAGCTAATGTATAAATTAATTTTATTTTTAAGAATTAAAGTACCATTATTTACTGCCTTTTTTATTTCAAGGGGTTCTAAATTGTCCAACTGGAGGCCAAACCAATTTTTATGGAAGTTATTGACCCCTGTGCTATTATTAAAATAATGGTATTTTTCAATAATACGGTAATATGACAAACTTAATCAATTAAAACACAATTAAACCAAATTGACATATTAAAAATTTTTCTCTATTTTTAAAATAAAATAAATTGAAGAAATGAATGTTTTATAAAATTCTTCTTAAATAAAAAGATTTTACCGCGACTAACCTAATTTTAGGGAAACTTTTTTGATTTAGATTAATCTCAACAAGCAACCCTTGAAACGTGAATAACCTGTCACAAGACAGGCACCCTTTGCACCCTTTATAAAGATATCAAACAACGCGGTGACAAATAAATGCTCCCTGCGTTTTAAATGTAAAGTGCCTACTAATTCTGGTTAAGTACGATAGATTGACGTTAGATAAAATTTCTTATCTCAAAAAAAATATCCAGAAAGATCCATTAAACAGCTTAGCGAGCGAGCATTAACTTGATGTATAAGGACTTTTCTGAAATATTTTTTTAAGCAAGACATATTTCTGTTAACTTTTCATGATAAATAGGCTTTCATAAATCTCGCTCCGTCAAATGATAAAAATGTCACTTATTCGTTTATTTTCACTATAAAAACATTTATTTAACGACTTGATCCAATTTTTAGCTCGTTTGTGGAATATTTTAATCGCGTGATTAAGTACGTTATTACATGAAGAAATGTATTTATAATTGAATATAATAATTTTTATTACCAACAGTAATTTATGATACAATTTTTTGATAAAGTTAAGAAATTCTTTAGATAGAAATATTACTGCGAATATATTTCATATATAATACATATGTAATATATAAATTATTATTGCAATTAAATATTTTACATTCTAGTGACTTTAAAAGATAGATTTTTAAGAATCTTATAGACTGATACGTTAATAATAGTATAGTCCATATTTTTTTAATATTTTTGTACAATTAAAGTATTTAACTATCAAATGATATGTATGTAAAATAATACACACAAGTAGAAAGAGTGAGAAATCACTGTTCAATATATCGTGCGTCACGTTCGCAACTCGTATCATCACGTCAAACGGCGACCGAGGTCCGAGTCGGGTTAGCAGTGGTTATCGCCAGCGTAACGTGTTGCATACCAAGTAACATTTTTCTCAAATTAAAGAAATAAATAAATTTCTATCAAATTTACGTTAAATATTGGTTAAAACTATTTATTTTCTAACTTTCTATGATTGGGAATCTCTGTATACAAAATCAGTCTACGTGCCATTCAATAATCATTGTTTCAATAAATTATTCAATGATTGTATAATTATCCTGAATATAAATGTTTTATTAATACATATAGTTAAAAAATATATAACCACCTAACCGAAAAGAAAGCATAAGTTATCATTTAATATATTTTAAACAATCCATTATGAACGTTTATATATTTTTTCGTAGTTCTCATAAACCAAATTTTTTTTTTGTACAGTATTCTTTTATATTGTAATAGCATACTTTGATATGTCATAGTAGTTAATGGATTATATTTAATATTACATATTGCATATTAATGAGAAAGATAATCCAAAATAAAAAATGCACGGGTATAAAAGTCATGTGTTAACCTCGATTTTTTATCTCAAACTACAAAGGCAATTGTTTTTTTTAGTTATTGACTCACCTAAAGCTCCTGGTCTGAGTCCAAGCATGAAGACAACGAGCAGAAACACCGCTAAGCTGCTCTCTATCCTGCTGTACCAGGTTCGCGGCGCAGACCGCCATAACCGGTTGTTACTCTTCATTGTATCCATCTTGTCTGCTCACTCCTTTCTTCTCACTCTAAACTGTTGGTCACGCTCTGGAGTGTTCCGACTGAAAAGAGAAAAAATATATTATAATTACTAACATATTGTAAGAATAACAACTTAAACACATAAATAATACAGTTTGTAATATATTAATTTATTCCTAATACTTCCTTCTAATAACTCCCCTCTCCCCACAAAACATGTCCATAGTATATCATTAATACAGGAATCAATGTCTGCGAATGCTAAATCTACAGTTAAGTTGCTGGGCGTGCACATTGATTCAGATCTTTCAATGAATACACAAATCAGTAAAACTGTCAGTGCATGCTGCCATCAACTGAAACAGAATAAAAGTATTCGGAGACATCTTCATCTTGAACGCATTTGTGGTGTCACGTGTGGACTATTGTAATAACATCTATGCTGGCCTATCAATGTTTCAGCTGGATAGATTACAATCTATTATAAATGCCGCTGCTCGGAGAATATATGGAGTTTCCAAATTTCTCATATAACAACCCTTTTACATCAACTACATTGGCTCCGATTCCCTGAAAGATTTCTATTTAAATTGTACTGGTTAATGTATAAGGCGATACACAACATGGCGTCTCTATATCTTCAAGAATTTTGTATCCCAGACAATTTGAATGGTAGACATCAAACTTTCAGCTCAGCCTCTACTTCAGCTGCAGGAAGGGTTGTAGAACCGACCAACCATTACCAGAAGTCTAAATTTAGTGAACTGGCATTTGCGGTGGCAGATCCAAAATTGTGGAACTCTTTGCCCTCCGTCATAAGAAACAGTGCATCAGAAACTTTATTTAAGAAGAAACAAAAAACGCACTTTTTCAAAAAGTGATTATAAAAATTATTAATTTTAAAAAACAAAGAAAGAGGTGAAAGTTTTTACTAAAATGGCGCTATACGAATTATCCATTATTATTATAGTAGTGCGACCTTCACTGTACCCTTAGAAATTTTCATATTGTCAACCATAGCGATAATATAAATATATATATATATATATATATATTATAACGTTACGAATTCTTAGTATAAGAAAAAATGTAACGTTAGTGTACCTAATTAGAATAATAAGCACCCTGGTTAGTAATTTCACGCACAAAAAGCCACAGTAACACGTGCCAATCTCAAGGTGTTACCAGTTGTGGAAGGGCATAGTAACGCACGCCAATGTCACGGCGTTGCCAGTGATGGAAAAGTACAGTAATACGTGCCAATGACAAGGCGTTGTTAGTTATGAAAAAGCACAGTAACACGTGCCAATCTCAAGGTGTTGTCAGTTGTGGAAAAGCACAATAACGTGTGGCAATATCAAGGCGCTGTCTTAAAAAGGTACGCTATAACCGCACTTGTTCGCAGATAATATAAATCTCCCACAGTTAAGCGTACTAAATAATGGACAAATACGGCTATATCGTAAAATGGCACTCGTTTTCATACCGAAATATTAGCATGGGTTTTCTAAAATATTCCATATATATACCTCGCGGAAACATTAATTTAACATTTCCGCGAGCACTAGTGTCTGATTAGATCACGTTTTAGTAGATGGTTTCTTTGAGGATACCTAACGTTTTTATATGGTAACACATGTCATTGTCAAGGCCTTACCTCAATAATAAATATCTATATATCATATTAATTAATGTCTCCGCTATTTAAAATTAAACTTAACGAATGTATTTGTCAGTACAGTAAAATCATTGCCAAGAAATGAGAAAGCAATCTATATATCTATCGC
Source organism: Eubasilissa regina (assembly GCA_022840565.1). Classification (NCBI taxonomy): domain Eukaryota; kingdom Metazoa; phylum Arthropoda; class Insecta; order Trichoptera; family Phryganeidae; genus Eubasilissa; species Eubasilissa regina. The sequence goes on from JAINEB010000019.1 coordinate 3,843,834, forward strand.
GGCTGCTATCAGTTTTTATCCGATACATATTGCTGCCAACTTTGCTCAACCTTTGCCTGATTTGCAGTGAATGAGGCTGATCAAATCAAAAGCAAGTTTAGTCTCACGGGTGTGCGCGCAAATGAGGCTAAGAAATCGAGTGGTTAGTTTTTAGAAAGGTGACCTTTCTCATGCCATACGATAAAAACAAAAAATTCTCGAAAGTGGCTTTTGATGTTTAAGTATTTGATATTTTGATGTTTAAGTTTGCATACATATCGAAAATAATTTCAAGAAATAGATTCATACAATAGATCTTAATGATTAATGTCATTATTTTACATTTTTAAATATTACAGTTATTAAAAAATAATCGTAATGTACATCGGCTTCACTGAAACCATCTAATTACCTATAGAGGTAGGGATAACTACAATCACTTAAATAAATCGGTTGTACGTGGTTTATCCACAGTTTGAAAATGGCCTTAACAGCCGAAACAGCTGTAATATATAGATAATGCTTTACACAGACTTAATAAATGTATTAATTAAACAAATAGTAAATATCTCAATCTAAACCATAAATATAATAATATTATTAAAGTTTTTGCGTCCGTACCTTGAATACATTTTATTATACTTCGAGTCATGAGACCCGCTCAAAAGCATGACTGAATAGATTTTTAAACAAATAAAAGATATCTCATAGCGACAAAGCTATTTTTTATTATATTTAATGAAAAAATATGGAAGTATTGCTAATTACAGAGCTTACGACCTGTTTTCGGTTGACTTAAGTGATCACTTTACACAAAGTAACATTCATCATTCTCACCCATTAATCAATCTCCATATCTATCAAATTTTTTAAAGTTGTATATATGTTAATATGTGGAATCACTTCGAATACCACTACACTATCGCCATCTGTAGACTAAATTAGATATTCATTTTCCTTGAAACAGCATATATATCACAATGAGAATCTACTTACTTTTTTATATTTTTATATTTATATACTATACTTTTTTATAGTTATACTTCTATATTTTTCCATTAATGAAAAATAGCATCGTCTCTATGAGATATATATATTATTTGTTTTATAACAGTGCCTTTATACGTGAAAATCCAGTATTTTAGTGTTCTTGGACATTTTTTTTATTTTTTAATTTAATTTAGCGAATAAAATACATGGGCAAAATAAATTCAATTTTTAAAATACATGGTTACAAACATACATAAGGTTATACACATACATGATGTTTCTTTCGCTTACCTCTCCAAAAAAGGGACCAGCTCTTGTGCTTGGAGAGGGAGTTATACTATAATCATTTTATATAATACCTTACATATTTTCTTCATTGTCCATTTGTGTGCTTTTGAAGAATTCTGTAATATTGTTTATGTGTTTTTGAAGTATTCATTTAGTTTCTTTTTAAACTCTTTTATATCCTTTATTTCTTTGATTTGTGTAGGAAGGCTATTGAAATTTTTTATCCCTAAATATATAGAATTTTGCTGATTTTAAAGTTATTTTTAAACCTTAATGATGTGCTTGTTTCAAATTTTCTAGTGTTATTTTCTTTAATTAATTGAGGTTTTTGACATATTCAAATATATATATATATTTCATGAAAAATACACTTAATTCAGTTTTAAACAGTATTTTTTTATACGATTTTGACACAGCAAGGTTCAAGAAAACAAGACAATTTTTTTTAACCGCAGCTTGTTTTGATTTAACTCAAATAAAATAATTACGAAACACATATTATTTATTAAGGACACATTCTTATTGTGAAGTTGTAATTATTCAGAACAGATGGTCTGTGATATTTTAAATACTAAATTAATGTATTAATTATAAATATATATATTGGATTGGAAATAGAGATCCAGGTTCGAATCCCGGTGACGCAAAAACAATATTTTTCGACAAAATTGACTTTATATGTATATATTTATAATTAATACATTAATTTAGTATTTAAAATATTATTTTTTAATTATTAATATTTTAAGTGATACAAGTTATTTTGTACCAAACACATATTAATGGGTACGTTTATATCCTGGCAGACACTAAATAAATAAAATATGTTTTTTAAAACTTACGGTTTTTTTATTTCATATGAATATTATAAAAAATATATATATATTATTTTTTGAAATCCTGAATTGATTTCAATGCAATTATTTCAATATGTCCTGTATATTTTTTTCAGGGTTTTTTTTAGAACGTATCTATAGTGTAAAAACAGAATTAGGTGTATCTGTTAACTTATAACCTTGACCGGCCATTGTGGGTAATGGAAATATCATTTATGAGCGTTCCGATCATCGAAACCATAATTTTTATAAAGTGGGCTCTATGCAAGGCAAACTAATTGTTTCTCGAAACCAATTTACCGGGTGAAAAATAAATTGCTGCTGAAAATATTAGATTAGAATAAATGATATCAAAATGTAGAGTTTTTTAAACTTAAAACTAATAATACCTGGTTAAAGTGATAAATTACCAGTGCCTGATTTCTCTACTGAAGATAAATTAATGCCCTTTAAATGTTGCGCATACTACGGACGGTGAGACGTACGAATATCTTCATTCTGCAGATACTGTACATCAAGGATAGACTCTCAACCATTTTCCTGAGATAAATCCTTTAATTTTTTATGCATCTTGCGAGAAGTGAAGATAACTTGAAGAAGCTTGTGGTGAGCCACGTGGAAGGACGAAGAGAAAGAGGAAGATCCCCCATCCGTTGGAATGACCAAGATACAAAGGCAATAAACACATATCTGGTGATAGCCCCAAGATCTGCAGGATGCCAAAAAACTGGAAGAGTTCATGAAAATCACGATCCTCAGTAACGAGGGACTGACGTGAATTATAATTTCTTTAACCAGTATGAATGAATAATACTATGCTAATTTACTTTATTCATAACATGTATAAGACAACACATATAAGACCAGAGCAATCTTAAAACTATTTTTAAACAAAAATTATCTTTACTTCTACTATCCAATCCAAAGGAAACTAGGGCCAAAGTCTTAGGATACTTTTCAGTGCCAAAATTTAATACCAAATTCGTCCTTATTTTGTGCTCCACGAATATTTAACAAATTTTCACTAGATCTTACAGGGTCTAAAGTAATTAACGACTTCAAACCAAAAATAACAAAGTCGTTGCTTGATGTGGGTAGAAAGCAAAATTAATCTAATTTGTCATTTGCGATAACCTAACTACCTACACATTTTTGTCTCCAAATATTGTATATAACAGACAATAATATTTTTTAAACTTACTTAACATTATACTTACTTACCTCTAAGCAATTACAACTTTTAAAAACTGTACAGGCTTTACTTATTCATATGTACTATTTATACTACAAATAAAAAGGAATACAAATACATAGGCTCAATAACGATAAAAAATACAGACTAAAAATAATTTTATTTACGTATTTTTAAAATGCTTTATCTATGTATTTTTTGAACGTTCAGCCTTTCAGACAGTGGATTAAAAGCCCCGAGCTTTTTTGTTGAAAAACAAAAACAAACCACCCCGCATGCAATACAAATAAAAAAACGTGCAAAAATATTAAGTCTTATGCTTCGGTGTTTTCTTGCGTTGTTGCCACCGACAAAGAAAATTTCACGACCTTTGAAGAGATTGAATATTTTTCCTTTGCAAAATGTGCATTATCTGTTACATTTTTAATATTGTTAAACTCGAGCGAGATTTCGGTTTGTATAATTCAAACATTTATATTCTTGAAGAAGGTTTCTGTCTTAGACAGTAGATACCTACTGCTCACTGGGTGGTGTGAATATTTAATAAAATATTAACGATTCTTATATCTAGCGAAAACGTGTTTTTAGATTTATCATACTTTTAATAAAAATAATTCTTTAAATTTATTTTTAAGCGCGACGAGTTTTGAAAAATGCCAATTTTTTATCACCTAAATGAAGAAAGGGGCACTTTTTGAAACAGGTTAGAGAATATAATAAACCCGTAGAGGTTGATAACAAAGTTAATGTTTTTAAAATTAATAACCACAATGAGTTTACATTTAATATAATTTTTTCATTTAATGTGAACACATTTTTTTTTAGATTCATCTAGTTGAATCTAGGATAGTAAAGGCACATAGAATTCATATCACTACTATTGTCGAGAAGTAGAAAAATACTTAAACTTTTTTAAATAAATTTCTTTGCTATTTCTCAATGTATAAAAATGTGACGAATTTCAGAAAAAAACAACAATGAAACTCGCGAAAATCCAATCAGAATAATAAAAGTAAAAATTTAAATAGAAAATTGAAATACGTAATGAAAAAATACTATGTACGTATGAACACGGATTTCTGTCAGTATTGTGTAAAGGATAATATAGAGTTGAACGCAAATCCAGCTATGATTCATTTGTCACATTCCTTTAGTACGCAGAGTAGAATAACGGAACCGGAACATACTGACCTTTACCAACGAATCCCTGCCACGCAATATCCGTCTCATCAGTATACTTGCACTATTAAAATGCATTTTATTATTTTTTAATATTTGTGTCAAAATAATGTTTTGGCAAAAAAAAAAATTCTTACAGTTTTCTATGTTATAATGAAAACATGTATCTTTCATTGAATAAAATATACTTTAAATTGTTTTAAATAATCGCTTTTTTTAATTTTATACAAAGATTGAATGGTATCAAAATATAGAATTCAACGTGTATAGAATTATTTGGGGGTGTAAAATGGATGCATAAAAAATTTTAGTATGAAAAATGTATTTTATGTTACTTAACTATTTATATGTAATACTTATTAATTAATATAAAAATGCGAGTAATCAAATAAGATACAGAATATTAAATAAACACAAATAGTTTTTGTGTGAAGAAAAAAAGTATGGCTAATGATATAAAAAGTATATAAAATAAAATGTGACCGAATATTTAATGTTTTTTGAGCTCAAATTCCAATTATATATTGTTTCATCTTTTTTGTTCTAATTCTCCCCGATTAGTCCGACAGTGGCCGAAGCACCCAGCGGTATAACCTAACGGAAGGTTAAACGAATACAGAGTTCAATGTTATAAAACAGAATAATCACCCGAGGCAGCCCACTCAAATGAAAATCGTTTTCTTTTCAAAACCATTCCGTTCTTTTATCGGACATCATAACCACCCGGTACCCAGTGTAAAACGGTATGAGTTCGAGTACAGGGGTGAGATTTCAAGCAAATGTTTGAGGCAGTAACGCTTATTCCTAAGGGTTTCCTCCATCTTGCAGAATTTGTAGGGCTTCGGGTGTAAATAAAATATACACTCACATTTGTGTCAGTTAGCCTACCTCGGCTCCCTCCTGATTTATCGACTCATACGAGAGAGTAATAAAATTGTATGTTTAATCACGGGTTTCAGACTAAATTCTTATTTATAAACACGCTCACAATTTACCGCCATCCAATTATTTTTGCAAAGCAGTTTAGAAAAAATTCTACGCGAGAAAAAGGAAAGGTATAATTCGAAGTATTTTTATAATTAGTTCTCTTTTTAAACAGTCCTCATCCCATATTTTTTTATCGGCCTCTTTTATTCTCTAGCTTGACATGGATCCTTTTTTACTAAATGTATTATATTATAGTATTTCATATATGCCATTTATATTTATAGAAGTGATTACGTAGTGATCCGCTTTATATTGATGGAAAGGAAAAGTTCAAACCAATCTAAACGAAGTTCAATTAGACTTAATGCGCACAAATGATATCTAGAACCAGAGATACGTACAACTATTTATTATAACTAACTGATGAACGGAACATCAATGAATCAATTAACTGATATTTGACGTCTGACGTTTAATAATCACGAAGTGAAGCGCGAAACAGAGAAACTCAGAAACTTGGTGTTTAGATGGTGAACTACGAAAGCCTTCATCTCATGAGAGCATAATCCCTCTCAGCGATTTTCTCGAGTCGAAATTCTCATGAATATCTAGGTATCTGGATACGGACAAATAGGTTCGAAAGACTGCAGTTATCAAATATTTAATGTCTATTTTTAAGGGACTATTTATGTAAAGTTATCATGTAACCATTATTATTATCAGAATCGAACGTAAGAGATCAAGATTGGTTAAATATTTTAAATATCTGGACATAAACATGACAAGAAATAATGACAATTTTAATAGCAGGATAAAAATTAAGGAACGCGTGTTAGGAAATGCTTGGTTTAAGGAAATTACAGAATACAACATGTCGCTTTATATTGAAATTTAGTTTCTCACTTTAGCGCAATAAAACAGGTCTCAAATCTTTGAAAATAAAATCTTGCAAAAGATTTACAACCCAATACGTGAAAACTGATAACCTAATCGGAGAATGGAGAATGTTGAAAAACTTGAAACTCGGGAACTAGATGAGTTCAGTAGTATGCACAAAGCCCTCATACACAAGCCAATAAGATTAAGATCGAAAAGAACAAGACAGATATCAAGAGAGATTTGAAAAAGGTAGGCGAGTGGTGTACGGTGATATCAAGAGTTGGATGGCGTTCAGTAGTGACTGCGGTCATGAACTTCAGAGACTTACAAATCCCACAAGAACGCTAAAGAATACTGATATCTAAAAGAATAATACATTAACTGCTATTACATTATATACAGTTACGTTGTTATATTATACATTTTGTACTTAAAATAATTAAATAAAAATCTATTCGATAATTTTTTGATGTATTACCGAATGATCGACGAGTTTTTGGTATCGCAACTGTACCTATTTCTCGGGTTCAATAACAGAAAAAAATTTCAGCAAACAGCATTTAAACGATATTGTTTATAAAACGTTTAATTAGCATCATTAATTATTTTGTATAAATAAAATATGAGAACAACATTGTATTTTTTTTTATTTAATACTTGATAATCTTTTTTTGGAAACCCCGAGATGCAACGAAAATCCACGATGCATGCTTTTACGTAATCAATTGGCTTTAAATCAAAAATATACGAATAGTCATAAGCATTCACAAAATTATAATTTTATATTTTATAATGAAATTGGCTGAATATAATTTGTTTACCAGTATATTGTTCACCACACTAAAATTATCTTAAAATTTTGAAGAATGACACGTGTCTTGCCGAAATATCATTTTATAAATTATATAATATATGTTCATAGACGAGTATATGCTCTAATATTAAAAAATATTAAAATTTTCCTTGTCACAATAACTTGCACATATTTGTTTAGTTTTATTTTGATTCTATTTAGTTTCTCCTCCTTTCTTATATCGTCTGACATGTTAATTAAAATCTTCATCGCACTGTACATCACCGATTTCTGCAATTTAACATTGGTTTGCCTCAATTCAAGTTAGGATTTTAAAAATAAACACAATGACAATTGATCATATATAAAATAAATAATATATAAAATCTTCAGCATTGTACTGATCCGAGTATAAGTATGTTTTCTCAATATTATTCTCAAAGCTTTATTTTACAATACATTGTTGAATTTCTTCTTCATTAGCCAAAAATAAAATGCTGGTGTAGCAGTTTATGTGAAAAATATAGTTTTTTGTAATCCTTTCCAGAAGTGTGATTTTTTAGCATTCTTTTTAGTCACGTGTCTTAATAATACTTATATTGTTAAATAATTATAGCATTAACATTTAATGCAAATAATATACATATTGCTACGAACGCTTTGCATGAAATCCTTCGGGAAAAATATAAATTCCAAGGGAAATATTATATGTTCTCGTTAAGAAAATTGCTTTCGTAGAATTACATTTTATAGTGAATTTTCAGCATTAAATAACACAAATCGTTGCACGCAAAGCTATTTTCAATTACCTCGGTTAAAAGAAAAATGCACGAGATGGTAATTTTCTCAGATAAATAAAAATGTTTGTGGCTTAATTATATTTCTGAAAAATTACGGATTTGATCTTATTGTTTGCGTACTTGCTAAACGGCTTTCCATGTTATATTTGCTTCGTCAAAATATAAAATCCTCAACTATCGATGACCTTGTATGAAAAGATGTAAGAATATAGATGAGGCGAGATTTTTGTGTCAGAAGAGAAAAATGCAGCGCTCTGTCTACTCCAACAAGGAAACAGTATTATAGAAACAATATTAAAAAGTTAATGATACGCAAAAAAAAAGAATTATAAAATAAATTTCAATTCAAATTTTTGATTTTCGCGCTAAAATTATAGGAAAAATTACTTTTTTTTTTTTTTACGTCTACAATAACAGAATTTATTTATTTATATATATTTTGACATCCATATTTATGTACTGACAGAGGTGGAAACATAATAAACATATATAATACATAGTTTATTGTGTGGGATGGAGTAGACTTCGCCTCTGATATGTACAGCGTTGTCCTGGCTATTTTCCTAGACTAAAATCTGTGTTAAAGTAGCCAGTTTTTTTTTCGTGCTGTTATGGTGTTATTTGGAATAAAAATATAAATCAAATATGAATAAAAAAGTAAAAATATAATAAAAATATATGGAGTGGGAGTGTTGTAGGACTAGTGAGTTATTAGAAAAAGAATTGTATACATTATATTAAATTGTTGAATATCCATGCTTCTGATTCATCTCTATCTGATTGAATCATATATTGGGTCCATATTTGTGTAATCTTATAAGAATTGTACAATTTCTAGTTGGTACTGAGTGTATTGCATAGTTTCGGAGCTAGAAACATGTAGAATCTTTGGTAAAATGTCGTTGTTGCTCTCGAAACTGTAGTGTAGATGTTTGTTGTTTGTGTTGTGTTGTGTCCGTGATTTATTGGTTGGGAAGAGTTGTTGTTAGTATGAAAATATTGAACGAGACTCAACATAAAGATTTGTCTTATATCAAGGACATTGAACTCTTTAAATATAAGGTCTGATGGATATCTAAAGGGACGACCAATTATTACCTTGAGAATTGTTTTTTGTGCTTTTTTAGCCGACTTCAATATTGTTTTTGCTGCTCCTCCCCAAACTAAAATAGCACAATTAATTAAGAAGTAGCAAGAGTTTGTAATCAACTATACATCTTTACACGAATTAAACGATGCAATGTGTGGAATCTAAAAATTTTCATATTAATGTTAAATGGTTAGCGACCAATAAAATTAATGAATTTTTTTCTACAACATAACAATTATTATAATTTCCTAATTTGAAAACCATGAGTGACATTTTACATTTGATGTTTGCAGTACAGAAAAAACGGAACAGAATATTTTCGTTATATGATGTATACAAATACCTGACACAAATGTATTTATTTGTTATGTCATATGAGCTGTGAGATTTTTTATTTTATTTAATTACTTTATATTTTATATTATTTAACTGAACGGAGGTCTAGTAATAGAGGGATAGGACCATGGACTGATCATAATACTTTTAAAATTAGCAATATTAACTTTGTGGTTAAAATTAATATTTTTTATTTATTATATTTGTTTTATTAACCACTGAATTGAGTTTAAATACATCTACCGGTAATCTAAATACATTGCATGCAATTTTGCATATAAACGGTGTTGGTCACAAATTAAATAATTTGGAATCATAGGAGATAAATAAACCATGTAAAACTAGTCAAGAAATTATAAACAACCAACTAAATTTAACTACGAGTCCCATTCTAAAATTTTTTCTTAAAAATTATTCGACTAAATTTGTATTAAGCAACAATTTGAGTTAGGTACTAAATTTATTTTTTAAATAATTGTTGTTATTTTAAAAATAGATTCTGGTGAAGAAACAATGATATATATTTTTAGTTAGTTATGACATCTTGAAGAAGAAAATGGTATTTTTTGAAACCGGTAGATGTATTTAAACTCAATTCAGTGGTTAATAAAACAAAGATAATAAATAAAAAATATGTATATCATAATTATTTATCAATTTCTTTTATATTCACTCATTTTCTGATAATCAACATCAAATCTCAAAATCAATAATATTTCTCAGTCACTTGGCGCTCTGTATTGTTATGCTTTAAAATAATAAAACTTGTTATTTATTAACTAGTATTTAAAATCCGTCCTAAGACGCCGTTTAACTATCGCTTTTTCAGATTGGATTATGTTACATATTAACTAAATACCACAAAAAAAAAATTGTTTGACATTATATCTATGAAAAACAATCTTGATGAACAGAGTAAATAAATAATTAGTAATAATTACCTACTGACAAAATGTTTGTGTTAGAAATATTACTGATGCAGTTCCAATTTTCAAAATTTTTACAATACAAATTATCGCTTTTTTATCTATTTTGAAAAAAAATAACTTTAAACCAATTTGACACACTTTGATGAAACATATATGAAATACTAAATTAATGTATTAATTATAAATATATACATATAAAATCAATTCTGTCGAAAAATATTGTTTTAGCGTCACATATATTATGAAAAATGTAACATATAGTTTCGAAAATTTGTCAAGAAAAATACTGGCGTTATAGCACAAAGGTAGTGCACTTCCCCGGATTGGAAATGAAGATCCAGGTTTGAATCCCGGTGACGCTAAAACAATATTTTTCGGCAAAATTGATTTTATATGTATATATTTATAATTAATACATTAATTTAGTATTTAAAATATCACAGACCTATGTTCTGAATAATTACAACTTCACAATAAGAATGTGTTTTCCTTAATAATTAATAAAACATATGAATTTTCTAATCTAATTTTCGATTTATGACAGACTCTTACTTTAAGACTTTATTTATAAAAAATAAAATTATTCCGCTATCAGCACTGTCACTTGAATTTGACAACATTTTAAACCGCATTTAAAGTTATATGCAAAAAAAGCCTTTAACTTTATAAAAAAACTACATCTCTTTCTGGTATCTTTTTTTAATAATTTTTTACTCTTTATAAAGGATAAACTATAAAATATTTATAATATATCTTACTCTAAAAGAGCCCGTTACGCTATTATTTTCAATTAATACAACAACCTGATGCTTTAAAGCCTTAAATAAAAATACAGAATCCAAAAAAATCTCTCGACGATCGAGTCTGTTATAATCATAGATACCACTTAAGATTTTCTGAATAATTTATTATATTCGAGTAACAATCATACACCATGCTCCTAAAAGTTATGATACGCGATGACAGTACGACTCCAACATTCAACAAAATCTCGTGTCAATCAACCAGCCGATTGAAAGGCCCCGTGGGAACGCGGGATAGCGACTGCGGGTCTCGTGTGCGAGGTGGTCGATGAAACATTCGAAGTCATGGAAAGTTTCCCTTCCCAAGAAATATTACCTCACAGCACGGCCGTACATCACAAAACTTTTCCTGACCAACAAAGTAAGATTAAATTTTGATAAATTGTAACTTTTTTCTATGGTTGATTGTCCTTCGTCTCTAAAATTACGTGTTCAACTAAATTTAAAAATAATTGTATTTAATATAACCAAAGACATTTGATTTTCGTATTGGAGATACGTGGTGCTTAAACTGAGAATGGCGAGATGCACAAATTTCTTCATGCTGCAGGAACTACACATCATCTCAACCATTTATCCAAGGCGAATTCTTCCATAATTTAGATATTTTAAGAGAAGATAAAATAACTTGAAGAAGTTATTATTATTAATAATAATGGAAGACTTCTCTGGTGCAAGAAAAATTAAGTTTATGAAGATCACGATTCTCAGTCATAAGAGACCAACCAGATAGAAGTTCAAAGAGATCGGATACACAATCAGAAAAAATGTGAATTGTTCAAGATTGCATCGATACAACATAGAAGAACTTTGAGTGATTTATTATTTTTATTTAAATACTAAGTGGCCTGCTGGACGTACTTAATTTAATTGAATTGATTTTGTACCATACTCCAAAGTACCAGATAACTGGCGCTGTTTTATCTAAATCCTTCGTATACAAATTTTTATAGTATTATATTCCGATGTTAAATGCTTAATTTTTTTTTCTTCTTATAATAATGTAATAATATTTTATTATTCTTATGTACCTTTGTACTTTTACTTAATTTAATATTATTACTTCAACAAAAAACAAAATTTTACATTTTTTCAATATCTTTTTTTCCTTTATATATATATATATATATATATATATATATATATATATATATATATATATATATATATATATATATATATAAATTATTCCAATCGCTTAGATATTAAGAACAATTTCAGAGTTATGTATCTATAACATTAATGAAAAATTATATATTACTAGCTTAACCGATACTGATAGACCTACGAGCAATCTAGCCTTGTAATGAGATTAATATAATATATGAAAGAGCATATAAATAAACACAGAATATTGGTGTTCATCTGTATAATATATTTAAAGTCAACCCACACACAAATGAAATGAGATATATTTAATCTCTTAAAATACTGTACAAGAGAAATTGAAATGTTATACTGCTAGAATCATGTTTACGATTATTTTACCAATATGATATCTTGAATGATACTAGAAAAATTCCAAGTTAATATCTTCAACTTTGTTAAACGGATTAGTAATAGTTACATAGGTGGCATCTATTCAAGTACTTACATACTTACAATGTAATTGAAATGTTTATAATGTAGTACATTTTTTGTAATTTCAGTAATTTATGAGGTAACTATAACTTTATTTAAAAATATTTTTTTTTTTATTTCTGTTGAATCTTTATCTTAAATAACACTAAACCAGCATGAAAAAAATTGTCTATTTTAACACAAACTTCAGTCTAGTAAAGTAGCCAGGACAACGCTGTATATATCAGAGATTGAGTCCATCTTAATCAATAAACTACGAGTATTTATTAAGAGAACACATTTTTATTGTGAAGTTGTAATTATTCAGAACATAGGTCTGTGATATTTTATATATAAATTAAATATATTAATTAGAAAGATATACATGTAAAATCACTTTTATCTAAAAATATTGTTATTGCGCCGCCGGGATTCGAACCTGGATCTCTTTTCTAACCGGGGAATAAATAATAAAAATGAATTGATAATTCTGGCGTCTGCTATGAGATTACTCAAAGGTATTTGAGATTCTGTAAAAATAAGATAGATGGCTCTTTCAAATAATGGAACGATTAAATGTATTAATATTAAAAAAAAATAACATATAGGTTCGAAAATTTATCACTGTGGTATAGTTAGATAATGCACCTTCCCCGGTTAGGAAAGAGATCCAGTTCGAATCCCGGTGGCGCAACAACAATATTTTTCGATAAAATTGATTTTAAATGTATATCTTTCTAATGAATTTTTGTAATTCATATTTATGAGTATATAATTGTGTCATATTTTTATCATGTTATATTATAATATATTCACCTATGTTACAACAAAAATATGTATGTTAATACAGTCTAAATAAATTAATAAATAGCTCTTTTTTTCTGAAAAATTAATCTGGTGAATGTCGACTAAGTTTATGAAACAGTCTGATTGGCCATCCTGTTACAAAATGGTAGTTTAAATTTTTTTTAAATCATAACTCCGTTAATATGGTTCAAGAGAAAAGAAAAAAAAAGTACATACATATGCACGGGTGAAATTGAAACACTTTTGAAATGTTAACGCAATTTTACGCTATTTAATGGATAATATTTTTATAAAAATATTTCGCCCAAAAAAACAGACTACAACTGCGTGAATTAATCAGTATTGTATAAATATTAAAAATAAATATTTTTAATATTCTCGCTTCTGTGAAGGCTCAAATTCGAATAAAATATTATATCTCTAGTTGAATGAAATTCAAATAACCTGTCATAAATTTTCCAATATCGTTAATGACATTTGAAGGAACCGTCAATTTGATAAAAAAGTTCTTAAGTCCTGCGGATATTACGAGTTCCCTGATAGGCTTACAGGGTAACCATAATCAATTGCATATTTATGCGGTAAAATAAAACAACAATTAATAACATAGTATAACATTTAACAATAATATAATCACATTTTTTATTTTAATACAAATTAAATGAACCAATTATAAAGAAATACAGAAAAAATCTATCTTTCGTATAAAATATTTATTTGCTGCCGGAATTCAAACTTGGACCTCTTTCTATCTGGGGAAACGCGTTCTCTAATCTTGCTATAGCAATCAAATACATTTTTGCCAAATTTTTAACATTTTATATATTCTGTAATCTTTCCAATTGATACATCTATTATTCCACTGTTAAAAGTAATAAACTTTATAATACGCTAAATTTAAAATATTTTTGAATAAAAACCGATAAGAGTAAAAACCGATAAGATGAGTAAACCACAATTTAATTCATTAATTTTATTTAATTTGGGTAAACTTTGTCACAATTTATATATTTTTTAGAAAAAAACATTTTTGTTGTGAAGTTTCATTTTCAGAACAGAGCTCTGTTATAATTAAAGCAAATTTTGATAAACCACTTATCTAAATTAATTAAAGACATAAACCCAATAACCATTGCTAGGACTCGAATCCGGAATCTTTTATTGCCGGTAGAGAGCTTTAATCGATTAATAGTACGCTTATAATATGCGTAATATAATAGTATATTAATGTCGCCACGTTTTATTTTGAATACATACGTTTGCTAAGTGAGAAGGGAATTTTAAAATACCTGTTTTCCCAGACCTGACCACTAATATCAATCCGAAATACCTACATTAATAACATTATAATTAATAAAATAATTTAAATATGCGTCAACATATATAAAATAGAATAATTATATAATCATTGAAAAATATTTCTCAATACTCGTAGATATTTATATTTTAATAAGTACATTTACTAACCTTGCGTATCCAAGCTAGATAAGTGCCTACTTCCCAGGTTCGATAATAATTTAATTCAATACGAACGTTATTCACATATTGTATATAACTATAGATGTAAAAGACCACCATGAGAGTGAGAATAGGATTAACACAAATTTATTAGTAACATTATTTACAACTCTCAAAATGATTTCGAAATATGGTGGGACGCTTTGGGGTTTTCCTTCAGTTACATTATTTACGAGCCTAAAATTTAAAAATCAACTTACTCAATCAAATCACGCAATGTATCTAATTAAAAATAAATACAATATTATTGTTAAAATATAACGGTAGAAACAAGTCGAAAATAAAAATGTCTACCTAATTCGTAACACATGGGATCTGCCAGTGTACGGGATTTCATTTAATTTAATACCCAGCGAAGCCTCTCGCGAAGCCTTATTACAAGGATCGTGATTAGATTATGTCTTATTGCCTCAGTTCTTGCTCTTCATCCTCCTCTACCTCCTTCAATTCACTTTACTTCATACTTGATCGCTCACTTCACATTCACTCTACTTTAAAATTGGCACGCCATGTGCATTCACCCTGCCAAGGACTTAACGAAGGCAATAGTGGAACCTGGCTTTGAACTAATTAAGGATCTATTTTCAATAAAGGATTTTATGAATGTGACGAATTTCTTAAGAAGTTTTAAATTAAATTCTATTTGATTCCCTACACAGCAATATAGTGAAAATAGCACTTTTATTTTATTTTTTATTCTGCTGGCCATCAACAGCTGTCTTCACCAATGTCATAATGTGGTGCAATTGGACTATAGCATCGCGGCTGTGTGATATTTTTATTGGGAAGGAAAGAAGGAATGAAAATGTATTGCATTTATTTTTGATATTTTACTATTTCATTTGTCAAAAAACTGTCGTTTAATATTGAGCTCTGCGTAGGTATTAGATATGTATTTTTTTTAGGTGCAGATATGAAATGTTTATTTGGTCACTTTTTCAATATGTTATATTTCTCTGAGATTACTATAGTGCGAATTTTTTTCGAAGGTAAAGGCTTAGATATTTACACTTTGAAAAACAGTATATATATCTGTACGTTAAAAAAATATATATACCACGTAAATAAATTAAATCAAATCCTCACTGACACACGATTTTTAGAAAATTCGGGTAATATTTTCTTTGGATATTTTTGTCAGTTTTTTTGTTAATCATTCGGAAAGAAAAAAAATAACATTTGATTTTTTTTAATCGATTTATAATCGCTACATCACTGGAGATAATTGCTCATTATACGCTCCTATCGATACCGCCCTGGACGAGTGCTCGAAATAATTTCACAAGAAAAAAAATAGAATTGACATCAAATGTGATTCATTTTCGCCACAACGAACAAATGTTAAAACATTTATTGAGATATTTCACTTCACCAAGTCCTGCTTGAATGATTCAGCGATCAGTCGTCAGTCTAATGGCCTGAAAATTCTGATACTTCTCTCGGGATAAAAATAGAGCATTATTAATATATAATTTTATTCCAACGATATTTACGAGCGTTTTAAGTTGTATTTTCCGATTCACAAAATATTCCAACGTTCAGCGATGTAAATTTAAAATTCGATATCATACGTTTCACAAATGCACTCCAGAAATTTCGTACTGACATCAGTTGTGACGAATTCTTTTATACTTGTATAACACGCCATTCTTCATAAGAGTCGCTGAAGTAAAAGTAAAGTGTATTTTTTATTTTGGTTCATTCGCTGCACCAACGCAACGAGCAGGAGGGGGGCAGGGGGTATGCTGAACGCTAGCCAGGGAATTCAGTCGCTATGGAGCGTGTCCTTACCAGTTGTTCGTGAAATTGTCCCTGGGAAATTGATATCTCGACGAGGTGACATAAAATGGCTTCCACGTAGCTCCGACTTGACACCAATAGACATTGTTCTATGGGGTAACCTTAAATCGAAGGTATACAGTAACAATCCTCCCTTTCTGAACCAATTTTAAAAAAATATCCAAAATGGCAGCGGTCACAGAGAATGTGTGCCGAGCAGTTCTCAGAAATTTTGCCTCCTATTTATAAAAATGCCATCGAAATAACGGATCACATTTAGAAAACATAATTTTTAAAATAAACCTTATTTTATTATTTTGTAAATTGTGTAGAAGACAATTTTAGTTGAATTATATTTTTGATAACGAGAAGATGTTACCGAAAACGTTCTAATGTTTAATATAATAAAATATAGTAAAATAAAACAGTGTTTTAATTAAATTTACAAAATAATCATGGAATTTCACAAAGTTTTAACCTTTGAACGGTTATTTTTTTATTAAACCCATCCATTATTTTATTTCAGATTTTTTATTATAAAAAAGGCTTTTGGGACAACATTTTACAAATGAAGGGTACATGGAAGACATGTAATGTGTCATATAGTTTCCAAAAAAATATTTGACGTTGTATTGAATAATGCATACATTTAATCTGACATGTACGACATATTTTTCGAGGTCGAATATCAGGATGACATGCATGTTTTTTGCGCCCGCGCATGTTTGTTGTATTATTGTAATATGATTTTTCATAAATAGCTTATTAAAAATTCATCGATAATTGGATACAATGCACATTTATTCCTTGTACTCTTCAAATAGTAGATATGACTTTCTGCAAAAATCGCAAAAAAAGATTTAAGGTGTACACACGACTGCGTGCTGTTAAGAAAGTATAATATATGCAATTGGCGTTTTTTCTAGATTAGATTACACTCTTTGTATATGGTTTCCTTGGGGAAACCTAAGCCGACGTTTCGGCAAGGTAACAAGTGCCATTGCCTCAAAAAATTACGATGCAAGAGTGCGAACTATATATATATATATATATAGTTCGCACTCTAGCATTATATATCCATTGAATCTATTGGATTCATTGTATCCTATGTTAAGTATTATCATCTATTTTCTTTAGAAATCCGCTCAGATGCAAATTAGTAAAAAGTAAGACTGAATATTAATATTCATTTACAATCTTTCTGCTTTATGCAATAGATGTCACTGATATCTAATATTTGTAAAAAAACTGCTATGAATAATTCTTGGAATCATATCAATTTAAGATAGCTCTAGGTATATAGCATATAAATAATATTTTGTTTTTTATTACAGGAAATAAAGACAAAGTACATTATATGGTACATTGTTAAACTAATATAATAAGGGATTTCCGTATTGAAATATAGATTCTACAAAAACCGTGGCAGCATAGCGACTACTATCGGCCGCGAAGCTGTCACAATATTCGCCCTTAAGTCCTAGCAGCAAGCATGCTTTTCTGCTTGTATACATATATATATATATAAATTATTACTTTTTTTAAACCTAACTAAATCAAACCTTTAACAATAATCACACCATAAAATGATTACCGAAGAAGAAGTACCGTTTCGATACTTCTTCGTGGCCTAATAGGCGGCCTACGTTATCCACCGTGAAAAAATATTCCTAGAAAGACCTTTACTATGCCCTCAGAACATCTCGTACTTTGCTTCTAGTCAAGCATTGTGTGTATATATTATATATGCAGACACCCAGAGACATTTTTAAATTAATATTAAATTAAAATTGTTGTAATGTTTTCTACAATTTTTGTATTTTCCACAATTTTACGACATGAAATAAAATTGAATGATGGACAATATATTCATAAGGTACCTACATGAGATAAAATATTTAATGTTAGCTTAGCGAGACGGAGAGAGAGTCCTCCCAAACTAAAGAAGATGGATCTGGATTCCGACTGAAAGAATGGTGAAGTTATTTATTTTCAGGTATCTTAAACTTGTTATTTGACATTTTTATAGCCTTTGATTTCGCAAAAGCGTTCCTTTTTTACGATATAAATTTAAGATGTAGACTTTAGTGTTAAAACTATTTTTGTGACTTTTTTTAGTGATGTTTGGTTCTGATTTAGAATTTTCCATTTTAATACTGATTTTATTGTGAGTTATCCAAAAAAATTCTTTCCAAGCCAAAAATACTGCTGTTTTTAGAAAATTATCATGAACATTAAAATATATCCGTTTATATACACAATTTAAAAAGTTATTAGAACTGCAATTGTGATTTTCCAGAAATATGCAACTAATCTCTTCAAAAACTCACGATAAAAATTAGTTACATTATCATAAGTATATGGTAATAATGTACCTACTATATAAGCTACCACAGTTTTGTTTACAGCTAAATAAACGAAAGTTATTTTTAGTTTTTTACTGAAAATTACAAAAGATCGAATAACTTTTAAACTGTTGAATTTTGGATAAAGCCTTTTTAACGTTCAACGGGTTGCTAGTAATGTCCCTTATCCGTAGGCACTGTTTGGACTAATGTCTCTGGGACATTCTATATTTGGTTATTGTCGTTATATTCCGATATTCAATACTTAAATATAAAAGTAATGGTTTTGATGCTGTTTTAAAACGAAGGTATAATTGATTAAAGTAAGTAAGGTGTTCTGTGTTTAACTAAAAAAAAAATATTTTTTTTAATTTTAAAATTATTTATAATTTTTTTTCTCTCCTTATGTGCTTCTTATATATTGTTCTTCAATTTTATATTATGTTCTTCTACATATATATACAATTATACTTACTATATATATTATTGTACGAGCTATACACGTTTACATCAATAATTTGTAAAAAATCATAAGAAGGTAAATATGATAAAATAAATATAAAAATTATTAGGAGAACACATTCTTATTGTGAAGTTGTAATTATTCAGACCAGACGGTCTGTGATATTTTAAATATGAATTAAATATATTAATTAGAAAGATATATACATTAAATCAATCAATATTATCGAAATAAATATTATCGAAAAATATTGTTGTTGCGCCACCGGGATTCGAACCTGGATCTCTTTCCTAACCGGAAAGAGATCCAGGTTCGAGTATCTAACTATGCTACAGCGACAATACTTATAGCGACCTATGTTCTGAATAATTACAACTTCACAATAAGAATGTGTTCTTCTAATAATAAGGTTGTATCAGTGTGTCCAAAATTTAATAAAAATGAATTGATAGTGCAGGCGTCCGCTATCAGATTACTCAAAGGTATTTGAGATTCTGTAAAAATAAGGTAGATGGCTGCTTCAAATAATGGACGATTAAATGTATTAATATCAAAAAGGTAACAAATAGGTTCGAAAATTTGTCGCTAAAAATATTGTCGCTGTAGCATAGTTGGATAATGCACCTTTCCCGGTTATGAAAGAGATCCAGGTTCGAATCTCGGTGGCGCAACAACAACATTTTTCGATAAAATTGATTTTATATGTATATCTTTCTAATTAATATATTTAATTCATATTTAAAATATAAAAATACCTATATACGTATCTACACCAAATCGTGCAAAATACATACGATATTGAACAATGACGAGAGGGGTCGGAGATTACAAGGACAGCAATATGACATGTTTTTGCATCAATTTCCACCGATTTCCGTCAGAATTCTCTTTTTTGTAAATATTTATACATTCTGTGATTCCCTCGCCCAGAAATGTGGCAGCTGACAGTTTTAATGGCGTTTCCGTATCCGAAACTTTCCATTTTCGTCACTGGAGGGAAAACATTTCCCGGACGGAATAAATGGTTGTTGGTTGGTAACCTTTCGTAAAAACGAATCTATTCGAAACAAAACCTATTTTGTTCGGTGAAATACAACGCTTTAAGCGAAATATATTGTGTCAAGCTAAATACAATACTTTGTTCCTGCAAATTACTTTTTATTGTCCGATCCCAAGACTTGCCCCATTTGCTTTAAAAACTGTTGTTTATTCATTTGAAACCATATCAATAAATTATTTTTCAGAGAGGATATTTTTTATTTGAATTAGTTTATTACGTAAATGATTACTGTATAATATTAATCTGTCACGAACAGTTATTCTTTAAAGAGCTAGAATTCATATTTGTGTACATTAATTAACACTTTCAGAACAGCGATTATGGCATCAGACTAGAAATTAATATATATTTGAATCCGGTCACGAATTTTTAAAATTTTTTGTGTTTTTTTAAACATGTATTATTTACTTTATTTATTATTAAATGTAAATTGTATGTTTATCATAACAATTCAAAAATATTAGATTTAAATATATAGAAAAGCAATTAGTGTGAATTTAAAGGATATTTGGGACAATCTTTGGAGGTGATAGGTTATATTTATTACTTTTTCAATAGCTAACTAACAACTGATACTATCAGATTGAAATTTACGCACATATTAGTTCAAATACGTACTTTCGATACAATTACATCACGGGCGACTGCGCGACTATTCCAGAAATTTAATTGTCACACGTCATGTATATACATACACATGTATATATTGCCTAGCTAACTAAATTTTGAATAAATCATGAATTCGGTTAACATTTTTACTGACTTCAAATACAGCCGCACAGTGTGTATCTATATGTATTTAGTTAAAGAAATAAGCATTTATTTTAATAAATTCAATTCGATTGAATTCGTTAAATGAACCATCCCTTAAACATGATAATATATGTAAATCTCCCTTCCATTGAAGCAATTTAAACGATTCCAATACAAATGAAGGTTTTGGAAATAACAACCCCTAATACAATCATTGTTGTGTGAAAAATTAGATTTAACCTCAGACAAACCATGGGCGTACAAAACATTGTTAAATAAATAAATTTAAAAAAAGCACATGCGTTCATGGAATACGTTTCACATCGATGTTCCTATAATTACACTGAGCTAAATGCTTATTTTTTGAAAAAAGTAAAAATTTGTACTGAACCCCATTTAAGAAATCAATAATACCTGTTTAAAGGTACATAATTTTTTAGCTCGTACCGGTAGATTGTTCATTCATTCTGCTAGGGTGCTGTGCATCCTGTATACTACATAGATTGTATTAAATAAGTGTCTTAGAAAATGAAAATCAATCAATTATTTGTCACCGCGAACTTTTCCGATTAAATTTTGATTTTTCTGGATAACGTTATATTATGGAATTTC
This sequence comes from Eubasilissa regina, assembly GCA_022840565.1. Lineage (NCBI taxonomy): Eukaryota > Metazoa > Arthropoda > Insecta > Trichoptera > Phryganeidae > Eubasilissa > Eubasilissa regina. The sequence continues at coordinate 3,865,752 of JAINEB010000019.1, forward strand.
CGCTATAGAGACGTAAACCCAGAGCACCCGCTGGAGGACAATAAAATATTATTGCTCATCTTTTTTGCTTCATGATGTTAAGGTCTGGACGTTGTTAAAAAAAACACCATTAAAAGACCGAAGGTACTTGAGACGTAACCGTATCGACTTATAGTAAAAATTTCTTGCATTGACCATATTATCTATGATAAGGTACTTAGATGTGAATCTATGAAAAACTGCATACTTTGGATACATTCTCTGTATACCATTTGGTATGAGCTCTAATAAACTGGTGATCTATAACATCTTGTACACGATACGTTACGTCAAGAAGAAGAAGGTTAATACATATGTAGAACATAACATAACATAAGATAGCATAATTAGACAATAAAATGGTTGCAAGCATAAAAATGCTATACCTACGTAGCGAATATTAGAAAATTTAATTGATTATATCATTGTTACTGATTTACATTTAAATACTAATTTAATGTATTAATTATAAATATATACATATAAAATCAATTTTGTCGAAAAATATTGTTTTTGCGCTACCGGGATTCGAACCTGGATCTCTATTTCTAATCCGGGGAAGTACACTACCAATATGTTATAGCGCCAGTATTTTTCATGACAAATTTTCGAACCTATATGTTACACTTTTTCAAATTGATACATCTGTATCTATTTATAATTAATACATTAAATTAGTATTTAAAACATCACAGACACATGTTCTGAATAATTACAACTTCACAATAAGAATGCGTTTTCTTTAATGATTTACATTTAAGTACAATGGCATATGAATTGAAGGAAAATTCTTCGTGAAATAATGTCATGTTGCACATAATCACGGTTTCGATTCGCGCGCGAATTTGGTAAAGACTCAATAGATGTATCCAACACCCCTCGACTGGCTATATTAGACTTGTCCACTCGGGTTTTGGTGGTTTCTGATTTATCTACTCGACTTGATGATGACTAAGTCAGCTCCTCAAAGGTTTGTCATTGATCCCCGGCACTGGGATTTTTAATTTGGTAAACATTCAATTTGATTCCTTTATGTTTTCAGCTCAAGCTTTGGGACGTTGAATATGAGTCCATCATTCTCAATGATGACATTTGATATCGTTCCAGCACTGCAGTTTTTATTACAAGAATTCCCATTTTTGACTGAAAAGTACATTTCAACAAAACCGTGTAGACAATAGTATTAAATATTTTTTTTTATAATAAGTGTAACCATTATTCAAATACGTCCCGCTACTGCGAACAATTCCACAGCGTGATGCCGAATTATCCATAAATTCGGATAAAACGAGACAGGAGGCATTGTTTACTGCCCGAGTCCTTATCTTAAGTGGTCGTTAGAGCGAGAAACAAAATGACCGTCTCTGATTCTTATTACAACACGATAATTAAATTGTTATGTTTCGGTGTAGTATTTGATTATACCTATATGTTTCCAGGTATTCTATATTTGAGGTGATTCTATATTAAAAATATTTATATTATTAAAAGTTAATCAATCTAGATTTGGTTCTGGTGGTATCTGTTTTACTGTCACGATGGACCTGAGGTTGATGACGCACATACTGTTTTTTTGTATTTTTTTCTTTATTTTAGACTCAAACGAATAATAAAAATATTAAATAATAAATACTTTTCGTAAAATACAGCTTGATGGTATCACATTATATTTCATATTTTTTTAAAGCATTACTAAACAGTGATGGTATAAATATTATATAATACCTATTAAAAAATATATGTTTTTTAGGAAAAAAGTAATTGAATTTTTCCCCAAGTACAAAATATATGGGGTTATAATACATAATATCATCCTACGCGATATAAAATCATTTTTAAAAACTTTTATTTTGTAAAAGATATTTTCAATAAAAAATCCTCTTTTTGGCAGTAAATACTAAGGAAAATATATTTAATATATTCCTAAGTGGTAAAAAAACAGAATATCATTAATTTTCAACGTTTTAAAATAAATACTACCTTAATATGTTTACAATTTTACAAAAAATATGTGGTTTGAAAGATTACCGACTAGAAAAAAGGATTGTTCGTTAAGGATTTTTGATTCAGTGCAAATAAGAGATGGTTGTTAAAAACTACAAAAAATAATAATAAATTATTTTTGTAATTAATGGTATTTAATTCACTTCACTTGTGATATTGCGGTTCTTTAAATAAAGTCGTTTCTTGATAGTTTATTATCACCACAAACTAAACAATAAATAATTAACATTAATCTCGATGGACATGATCATGATTATTACTTAATAAAAAGCAAACAAATTGTAAATGTGACAAAATTGAAAAAGTGGAGCGATATAAATATTTAGGTTTAATAATTGGTGAAACAATTCGCTGGGAACCGCATATTGATAATATATGTAAGAAACTGAGATCCGTGTTAAGTGCATTTTGTATGCTAAGGTATTCATGTTTCGGGCCATACTGTACTCAATGTACTTTTCGATGGTCGATTCGGTAATCAATTATGGAATGAGTAGCTATAGACTAACATTTAAAACATATGCCGATAAAATTAAACAGTCACAAATAAGATTTTTAAAACTTATTGTCGATAAAAAAATGATTACCGTTTGAATGCTACGCGTCGCAAAAGCGCTGCGATCGTTTGTATCGAAAATTGCTTAGCACTAAAACGGTTAAAGCAATATGCAAAATCTTATGTTGACAAAAAAGTAACATATAATATTATTTCAGAAGAGATGATAAATAATGTAAATATTAATAGTGACCTTTATCATAGCTATTCTACCAGATCAGGGATGAACTATGAGAGTATCAATCTCGAACAATGTGTACGGTGAGAGAAGGAGAAAATGTGTTGTGCCAAGAATTTTTAATAAAATCAGTAAAGAATTATTAAACATTGTGGAAAATAAAGACACATCAGTAAACACACTAAAATAAAAAGTCAAACACATTTCTCTATTGTATTACATTATTACATTACATTTTTAAAATATTAGGTTTAAAACAAATTTGAATACGCTAAAATTGAAAGTCAACATATTATTATGTAATTATTTGAATTCTCCATTGTATTACATTCTAAAAAAAATTATTGGTGATAAAATTTTAGTTTATTTAATTTTTTTATTAATTACTTTAATTGAAGGGTGGTAATCCGCCATAAAACTGTTATGTAGTTTGACAAAAAATAAAATTTATTATTTAGATAATATATATGAAATTAAAAAAATATATATCAAAAAAATACGAATAAAATGAGCAACGAACATGATGCTGGAAGACCATAAGGACAATCGAGCAGAAGACCAATATGGAGACCACCTAAAAGACGAAAATATTTTTGTCTGTCAACCGCCAAAGGCAACGAACAAATATTTTTAACCGAAAAACTGAGCTAACTATGTGATTCAACAATATAAAGTTTTCGGTTTCAAATCTCAAAAGTAATTTAGTTTTTATTATTTCTGCATTTTTCGTGATTTGTTGATTACATTATTTTTTTTTCTATATTTATTGATTGCACAAAAATAAAAAACGACATATTTAACGTTCGATTCTGACCAGGACAATCTTTAAATATATACATATATTATCTTTATATATATGTATAGAGGACAATCTTTAAATATATACATATTTAAAGATTGTCCTCTAGAGTCGTCTAATTATCAGAACAAATATGTCATTTTTCTCATAAATGTGTATTATTTTATTTAACCTTCTTTCAACATTGAGAATATTTTTGATTCAGCATTGCGTTTAATTTTAAAGATCTTTTCTATAGCATTGAAACTAATTAAAATATACGATCTCATCATTTTCATTAAGGGCTGGCGAAGTATTAAATTAGTCATAATTAAATTTCATGGTTTCGTGAAGTTTCTCTCTGATGAAATATCTGAAAAACAAAAAACAAATGATTTCAAGAAGTAATTTTAACTGCTGCTGAATTCTCCCCCAAAATCCCTCACCTGTCTAGACACATAAAATCTAACCGTCCATTAACGATACATATTTTCAATTATGTAACTCATTAACTGGAAAAATAAGCGAGTGTCACTACTTATATGTATAATTTAGTATGACTCAGAATCGTCTATATTTGTTATAATATCAAAATAATGTTTGTACTATGATTTGGAATCCTTTTAAATAAAAGGCTCGTGAAATTATTAAATTAAACATAATTGTAGATTAAAGTGACCTAACGCTAATTTTTATAAATATGTTATTATTTTTTTTTATTTATTATCTTTATTTTTTAAATAAAAATTAAAGATAGTAAATTTATTTTTTAAATAATTGTTTTTTTTTTAAATTTTTTTAAAAATTAAATAAATCAAAGATACTTAATTTATTTTTTAAATAATTGTTTTTTTTTTAATTTTTAAAAATAGATTCTGATGAAGAAACAATGCTATATATTTTTGGTTAGTTATGACATCCTGAAGAAGAAAATGGTATTTTTCGAAACCGGTAGATGTATTTAAACTCAATTCAAGTGGTTAATAAAACAAAGATAATAAATAGAAAATATGAATTTTAACCACAAAGTTAATATTGATAATTTTAAAAGTATAAATGTGTTATTCTTTAATAATTTTACAAATCGAGTTTTAGTAGTAGATACCGTAGAACTACTTCAAATTTTAATTATTTCAGCATTTCAGTGTTCGCAATATTTCGTTTTTCAATTCAGATACTCTCAATTTATAATAACCAATTAAAAAATTTATCAGATTCCGATATTTGACGAAACGATTTATTACGCTTAAGTTAGTCTAATACTAAATATATTTAAATAAATATATTTCAAAGAAAATGTGTAAAAATATTTATGCAAAATTATACGCAATTTTTTCGTAATTTTAAAGTTCAATAGTTAGTCGTATTAATAGAAATATCTATGATTATATACGTTAATTCAAATTGTGGAAGTCTGTCGCATCCAAATCTAACAACACCGCCGACAGAAAATTATAATCTCTCACCGGCCACATAATCTCGCCTGTACCACCCTGATATTGTCAACAATAATATGCATGGAAAGCCGCCCATTAAGCCGGTTTTTAGCTTCACTCCTCTCTCGGCCGACTCCCGATCAGTTCTCCAGCAGATTCTTCACGTTTTCAGCCTGTATTTAATCTGTACTTGTGCACCAATCCGCAATAAATATCTTTAATCTGTAAGTAGTCTTTATTGTCCAACCTGCTCTATCCACATTCACGCACACATCTACACACAAACTCCACGACATCATTCTCAAACCATCACAGTATAGCGCTAAAAGAAATAGGTCCCTAGGTTCCACACATACAACATTCTTATTAACACCTTTTCACAAATATCAGTAACACTCACTGTTTCACCATAATTGGTGACCCTATAATTGGTTCACCTATAAAACTTAAACCGAAATAACGTTATTATTTGTAATATTAAATATAGATTTTATCACATAATTAAGTTATGTCATCATCATCGACATCATCAATCTAATATGTTAGAAGAAGTAATTTCATGACTTTGCTACGGTTTTAGGTTTTCCACCAAATTTTGACATATCATATCTACCGCTCCAAAACATCGTCTACTTTTTGAGACTTTGTACAAACATTTTAATGTATTTAGTAGACATGTGCATACTTTAAATTTATAACATCCTTTTTTGTAGAAAGTGTTATCTTTTAAAATATATTTTGATATCGGATGTATTATTTTTTACATCAATTATTTGCCACAAATCTGTAATATTTTACTGGACGCCCCTAATTTAACTGAACTGATTGTATACCACGTTCCTACACAGAGTACCAGGTCATCGGTGTTTTACATGTAAATTCATCATTTTCTAATTTTTATAGGAATGCACCCACACAAAGGCTTGGGAACGATTTTGGTATTGTAGATATATTTCGATATTCTATGTTTAAATATAAGAGTAATGTTTTTGATGCTGTTTTGAGTCAAAGATACAACTGATTTTGGTACTCAGCCATTCTGTGTCAAACCTAAAATTTATTATTTTTTGACCTTGAACCTTTATTTTTTATAGTTTGTTTTGCTTATTTTTTAATTTATATTTATATATATATATATATTCCATAATATTTGTGTAGCTGCTCATGTGTTTTTTATTATGTTTTATACCAAAACTATTTTGTAAAAGTCCATAAGGGCGTTAATAAATAAATAAATAAATATTTCAAAGAACTTTCACTATATTAATATATAGTAAAGATATATTAATTGTTCATATATATACCTACTTAAAATAATAGAGTTGTTTTGCCATCCTCTGATCAATCAAGCGTCTACTTTGCTAAGCACCTCCCCGAGTTTTCGCAGCGACGTTCCTCGACAATTTTAATCAATATCATCTGTCATATATGAAAACAATTTTATTTTCTTCCTTCTCTAAATGAAAGTAATCTCGAAAGTGGCGCTTGAATGGACACAGTATGCGAAACATGTCTTTCCCTGTGAGATAAAACTTTATTTTTTTTCCGTACAACACTCGTAAATGTCTAAGCCCATACCGCGTCAATCGGGTAATGCTGGGGATTTTATATTCGCAGCTTCTTGGTCCAGTCCCAAGTGTATTAAAATTATTATTTAATATTTTTGTGAAAATATATACAAAATTATATTATTAAGGAAAACACATTCTTATTGTGAAGTTGTAATTATTCAGAACATAGGTCTGTGATATTTTAAATACTAAATTAATGTATTAATTATAAATATATACATATGAAATCAATTTTGTCGAAAAATATTGTTTTAGCGTCACCGGGATCCCGGTGACGCTAAAACAATATTTTTCGACAAAATTGATTTTATATGTATATATTTATAATTAATACATTAATTTAGTATTTACAAAATTATATAACTGCTTTAGTTTTTAATTTTTATTATTGTTATGTATTGTAAAAGGAAATGAATACACGGAATACGTGTCATTAATATTAAGCTAAACACTTGTGCTATTAAAAAAGAACTAACTTGCTGGTCTCCTAGAATGAGACTTGAATCACCAACCATTGGATCACTAAGCGAGTATCTTAACTACTTGACCAACAAACGTTAATATATATATATGTTTGTGAATAAAGTTGTACTTACGTAATTTTGTACATAAAATGTATTTTGTTGTATGTAGATAAACTATTATGGAATACAAAATATATTTTAGATTTTTTATCAAGTAGTATACTTCCATATCTCTCCACCTCCCTTAACGGTGAACATTTTTTGACTAATTGTGCAATTTCAAATGCAAAAAATATTCAAAGATTCAAAGTGTCTAAAAATTAAAACTAATATGTAGACCAAACTAAAAAATCATATAGTTCCTTAAAACCTTTTTATAAAGTGACTTCTACTTTTGACAAACAAAACATTTTTTAATTATTATATATTATATCTCATCTTACAAAAGTCTCGATATATATATAATAATTTATACCATCTAATTAACTAACTAACCATCGAGCCATTTCTCTGCAAGAGTAGGTGAAGTATAATAATTATAATATGTGATCATTGTTCTGTAAAAAAAGTAAGTGTATACCTTTCTCATAATATATAAATACCACTCTATCAAATAAAATGTAATTGTGCACCTTTTACATAATCAATTATTACCACTTAAGCAAGTAAAATATATTTCTGTATCATTATTATTATCTATTATTACCATTCGACCAAATATAGTTGTATACCTTTCTCATAATTACTCTACCAAATAAAACCTAATTGTATGCCCTTCTCGTAATCTATTATTACCGCTCGACCAAAAATTCACACAGTTTTAAGCTGGGAGTTGAATTCAAGGCGAATTTTAATGAAAGAATGAATTAAAACATCTTTTCTCAATTCCCTTAGAGTGATCAATTTTTCTAACTACGAAAGCATCCTGCAGTTGAACCGTAACAGATTGCCTCCAGGGACGCATTCCCTCTCCTGCTGGAAAAACGCTGACGTTTTGCAGTTCCGGCGAGCCCCATTAGGCTACACCCTCACTTTTGTATACAAATATATATCCCAGAAGAAAAATAAACACAGCAAAACGAAGTTCAAACACTTAAACGTTACCGTTTACTTTGTATGCAAATTCGGAGAATTCGAAGAATTTCCAACTGCGTTGCGCGCTATATTTATTTTTATATTTTAATGAATAAATAATTGAAAGAAAGATTTTGCCAAGTTTTACATCTTCCTTTTGATAAAGGTTGAAGCACTGCCATTGTCCAATCTCCTGATTCTATTTATAAAACCTCAACATTGTTTTAATATTGAGTTTTTTGAGCTTAGATTTGCTTTGAGAGTCATTTATCACGTCAGTCATTTTCTACTTCTCATTTTAGGTCGGGAATAAAGTGTTGTCATTGAAAATCTCCTAAGTCTAATAACACAACTTCAAGTTCGTTCTAATATTGAGTCTACGTGGGATTGAATTTTCTCTTAGTCATTTATAAATAAATCTTTACGTCAGTCTTCTGGGGTTACTTCAAAATATTTCCATATTTAAATCGCTGATAGGTAAGACGAAACATTTCTTAGTATTTTTTTCATTTTATCATTCACGTGGCTTCAATCCATCGTTTGGCATAAAATAAAAGTTTTTAATAAACATTCACTTTGAGTGAGTCAGTTATGGAGGTTAGTGATGGATTTAAATGCAAATTATCGCAAAGGATGTTTTTTTAGAGGTTTATTTTTCGAACTGGTAACTCTTTTTCTAGCGACAGCTTATTTTTGCTCAGTTTGATTTGCCATTTCACTATGAATAGACTTACACTAGAGAAACGCTTGCAAATTGTGAAAATTTATTTCGAAAATCGTGGTTTAGTTAGCGAAATTTTACGGTCGACATATCATCTATCCGAGCAAGTAATTAGAATAACCATGTATCGTTTTCACATCACATATATACTCTAATTTATAATACGCATTCGCAGAGACGTCGCACAGTGCGCACTGAAGAAGCTGTTGCAGCAGTGGAGTCGATTCGCCATCGAGAGCGCTGTAGACCTATGATTACTGACTTATTCATTCCCCAATTGAATGGCATTAATGTGAAAAAGCTTTAGTTTTAACAAGATGACGCAACATGCTATACAGTGCGTGCCACAATCAATTTATTGTAGGAAACATTCGATGAGCGCTTAATTTCGCGAAATTGATCCGTGAATTGGCCTCAAAGATCGTGTGATTTAACACCTTTGGATTATTTTATGTTAGGATATGTAAATTCGCTAGTCTACGCTGATAACCTAGAGACATTCGTTGCATTTTTGCCGATATACGACCCCAGGTGCTTCAAAAAGTGGTCTGAAATTGGACTTCCAGATTGCACTTTATTCGAGCCAGCCGGGGCGCCCATATGTGCGAAACTATATTTAAACACAAATGGCATAAAACTATCTCTCCAATAAAGTCAATTCCATGGCCATAACAACGATTTTTATTTCATTTTATATTTCTATACCTCTAAAAAACATCCTTTATATTCGTATTTTAAGTAAGGTATTAGAAACAAGAATACTAAAGGTGGCCGAGTATGAAGCGCTAGCGGAGAGAGTTAACGGCGAGACTATCGTTAAGATGAGCGACAAGGCAAAACTGGGCGCGGATCCTTTCGGCTTTAGCTTGCCCCCGTGTGTAGATGTCTTCAATATTTTCGGTCAGCTGGGAGTGGCGCTGATAGAGATGGATTTTTTTAAATGCCGCTCCCACACGTTGATAGTGAAATATCGCTTTATCATACTGAAAACTTGCACTTTATTAAAAACCAGATCTAATGAGTCATGGTATCCTCTATTCTGTACTTCTGAATCCGTCGAGCTTACATTTTATAACTGATCGTTTTACATTAATTGCTGTGAAGATTGCATCATACTTACTTTACACACTATATTTTTGTTATTATTTTAGAATTATTTTTATTCAATTTTTTTTTTAACATGAAAGGAAAATCGGGTAATATTTTCATTAAAATTTTACATAAATCAGCGTATAATATTTTTTTACGAAGATATATAGATTAAAAAATAGTTTATTATAAAAATTAAAACGATTCGATCAAATAGATTAATAACCTTAAATATATTTTAAACTTTTTAAAAACGCACAGATTTTTATCACAAAAAATATTTGTTCCCACATTAAAAAAAATAAAAATGAAATATTTACAAAAAATAACTTTTTTTTAAAAATATTTATACAAATGGAATGTATATTGAAAAATATTTTAGAAGCCTTGCTAACATACGTGTAAGGTAAGTAACATTTGAACAGCCCAACACGGGATTAAATACATTTGCCGTAGGCGTTACTTTTCGTTATTTGGTCGTTAGTTTTGTTATGTCATTATTAAGAGATTTTCTTTATGTTTTATATGTAAGGAAATCATAAATAACTGTTTTTAAAAATTCAGAGTAACATTATTGTTAAAAATATCTCAGAAAACATTGTGTTATTTTAAGAGAATGTACTACACGTTATTTTGATTTATTAGTAACGTTAAGAATTTACAAATAATTTTCGACTTTATTGTGAGTCTTCTCTTCAAACTGCTGGGAAAATCATTTTTGCAGAAAAGATAAATTATATTCTTATTCAGAAAAGATGAATCGAATAAAATTATATTTACTCACATTTGTCAATCATGCATATTTAAGTATTTTTCTGTAGATTTGTATGTGTATTTTTTTTATAAAATTTTATTTTTAATATTGTATAACGTAATTCAATTATTGTGTAAAATATTACAAATTCTCTTAATGATATGTAAATAAACACATATTCTTTTTAAAAGAGAAATTAGTTTTCGCTGTGGTGACCGTGCACACGCCCATAGACGTGGTCGTGTAAGAACTCTTCTACCAACCATACAGAGTCCAAACCAAAGCGACCAATAAGCAGACGCAATAAGACAATATCCACCAGAGACGAATACTGCCCAAGCAGCTACCTATCACTCTTCCGTAGACCGTCCTCTCAAAAACATCTCCATCTGGAACTGCAACAGCATCTCGAGCGAGCCACTTCAGAGGTCAACGCAAAATTAACTGTATAATTCATCACATCAATAAACGAAATTTTATAAGTGCTCTTTTACTAAATACCATTCTCTTGTTACAACAACACCCTATACTGCGATATACAAATAACACGTGTGAGGCTAGAAGATGATAGGAGCTTCTGTCTTATAGCAACAAATCTTCCCGACACAATCATGAGTCAACCATATTTAAATAACCTTAACATCCATACAGTCAATTCCTACATCGTTTTTAAAAAAGAGAGCATTGATGTTATGATACAATTAAAGCGAATTTTACAAGCGTTAAATATAGAACAAATAAATGTATTGAATGTAAATTATTTAATAAGGACACGTAGGTATCTAATCGTATAATTAATATATTTATTGCTGTTGATTTACATAGTAAGATTTTTATATTTGAAATTTATGTGATTTAGTTTAACTTTATTTAGTTTAAATCTATAAATAATGTTGCTTATAAGCATAGATGCCGAAAAAATATCAGGGCAGGAAGGAGTTTGGTACTCACTACAATCCGAGTTCTGCCGACATCTCCAAAGATGTAGACTATACATTTTACTCACTATTTCGTCAGACACAGTATATACTCAAATCAGTGTAATATTGTAAACTGTACCGTGTACGTATAATCGTACTGGCTTAAGGTCGCCAATCAACTGGTCAGCGGGGGGAGGGAAGGAACAGTGCTTTATTTTCGTTCAATAATTAACATTTATACACCAAATAAATATGTGTCCCAAACAAATACAATAAAAAGTTCGTAAAATAATTTACTCAATATTCCTATGTCTTTATTTATTTATTTTGTGTATGTATATGGATAACATTTTTCTCGCACACAAGACTTATTTTTATTACGTCTGGATGTGATATTTTTAATGTGTGTGAAGGGGGTCAAAAGAGTAAAAGAATGAATAAAAAATTGTAGGTAAGGGGGAAAAAATATAACGCAATGTCTCTCAGATATTTTTCACGCGAATAGAGAAGATTTGTCCTTAAAGATTTATGGATTTATTTTTATAGGCGACTGTACGTCAATTTACGTGCGCATGTCTACCCAACGCAACGAAAATAGCTGCACCTATTGAAAATATAATTTCGGCAGTTTTATTCACCTTATCAGTTGTGTTTTGATAACCGTTATATTTTATATAAATAAGGTAACATATGTACATACTTTAGTTTTAATAAAAATACATTTTATATTATAATAACAACATCAAGGGTTTAATTATTGAAGACTACATTTATTAGGAAAAATTTCCATAGATATCTCCTCTAACTAAATCTGTCATTCTTAATTCAAAATGATTTATATTTATTTTTTAAAAACTAACAATAGCTTTAAGAGTTAATGCGTGAGCCTGAGGCAATGAAATATTTTTATCTTTTTATGACTTCTACTGGACCTTAAAATATTTTATAAAAACACAAACGGATAATATGAAACAATAAGTACTTTTATGTTTTATACGATATATAATCGATTAAATATAGAACTAACTGATTATATAAACTATAGAAAAGAGTCTAGAAAGGTTTTGCAGGCCTAGCATTTAAGCATTAAACAAATATCATCTTAATCACAGGTAACCCCGTTCATCGCGACTCCGGCGAGTGCTGATTCGTTATATCGCGATATTTTTGTATTTATTTTTTTGTCTTGGCACTTGTCTGACTTTGACATATGCCAGATATTGTCATAATGAATGGTTGCACGTGCGTGTCGTCTCTTTTTCGTTTACTCACTTCGTATACATATGCGTGTACGCCACGAGCGTGAGTGAGACAAAAAAACGCCGGTACGCCTGTGCCTGGTACGGTTGAGCCAGTGTAATATTTGGGTCTATCATTCAGTGTAATGTTGGCTGCAGTAACTAATTAAATTAACAACTTATATATTTTAACCTCTTCGTAATTTTTAAAACATGATAAATCGGTCGGCTGTAGAATATGGACTTACGTACTATGTCCCAAGAAAACGTATCGGAACCTGTTCACGCGCGAAATTTAAGTGTCAAAATCATTGTGAAATCCCTTTCTCTTCACAATCAACGCCTGGAGTTATTAGAAGAATACTACCAAGATAAATAACGAGTGAGTGCTATAAAGCTTGGTTGTAACGGATTATTTGACAGTTATCGGTAATTTTTTTATAATAAACGCAGATAGGTCAAACAAGGGAATCTAGATTATTTTTTGCATCGCGGAATTAAATAAATAAATTATTATTATGGAGAACACATTCTTATTGTGAAGTTGTAATTATTCAGAATACAGGTCTGTGATATTTTAAATACTAATTAAATGTATTAATTAGAGAGATATACATATGAAATCAATTTCATCGAAAAATATTGTTGTTAATTCTGGCGTTTCCTATCGGACTACTCAAGGGTATTTGAGATTCCATAAAAATAAAGTAGATAACTTTCAAATAATAGAAAAGTAGGTGTTTTAATTTGAAAAGTGTAACATATAGGTTAGAAAAATTGTCGTCAAAAGTTTTGTGTACTATAGCATGGTCGGTTATTACACCTTCCCCGAATGGAAAGAGATCCAGGTTTGAATCCCGGTAGCAACAACAATATTTTTCGATAAAATTGATTTTATATGTATATCTTTCTAATTAATACATTTAATTAGTATTTGAATGAATTATGTTATGTATGACATTTTTTTTGTTATTAATAATGTTAATTTTATTAATAAAGCGTTTTTTCGAATATTAAAATGATTTTATTAAATTTTCCGTTGGTCGCAACCATGTCAAGAATGTATCTCCCGCGATCAAGGAGGGATACCTGTATAATAATTGTTGTCTTTTTTGGATGAAATTTTTGAAATAAAATATTTTTAATATAATATATCGCTGTATAAAAAATACATTATTCTACAAACTATATTTTTAGAAATGCTCCGTCACATGTCCCCAAAACAATAAAAAAGAGAAAATAAAATCTGTTATGCACTACGCGTTTTCAATTCAGTAAAAATCAGATTCAACAAAAGAAGGGTAACACAGAATTGCAAAACTCAACCTTTTTCTATTATAAGGGCGCACATACCGAGGTCTACCACCGAACCTTTTGAAAACGTAAAAAAAATGAGAGGAATCACTCAACTTTCCTGCATATTCACGTGGAAAAATGTTTTTGTTTCGAGTTGTTTAACGACTAATTTTAAAAACAGCCTAATAATGTATTAGTGTGAAAAAAAAATTTTTATAACTTTTCATTTAAACATTTGCTGAAAAACTACTTACCTTTTCAACAGAGAAAAATAATAATTATTATCTTTTCAGGTGTTAGTTTTTTTAATATTCACATGATTTTAACATACTGATAATAATTGTAAGAAGATACGTGAAGGTTATATATTATGATTTTAGGATATAAATCCATAATAAAAATTCAGTATGATGTTATACATACAGTGATATCACAACAATTTGTAAAACAATAAATGAAGTTTTGGAGCAAAAAGGGAAAAATATAGATTAAATAATTATGAAATACCATGGAAAAAACAGTGATGGGAAAAGTATTGCTGACAAATTTGTCAATATATTCAATAACGCAATAACCTAAAATTATTCAATTCAAATGATTACTCAAGTGAGAACCCCAAACAATGTTTTTATACTCGCCACGGTCAACGATACAAATAATAGCTGGAATAATTTACTGTAATACTGTTATAATGTATTAATATGTAAGAATTGATTAAGAAACGTGCCGATAAGCCATTGACATGATCTATAATAATGTATATTTGTAAAAAATAAAATATATATATATTATTCCAGAAAACTAGTTAAAAAATATTTCCTGCCTCTTAAATAAGCAGATTTAATGCTTACGTACTATTTATATGGCGGACGTGACATAAATAAGCTGTTATACTATACCTAAGAATACGTGTTCTTATGCATAGTATAACGTAAGAATTCCATAGCGAGAACAGCTTGCAGGTGTTTTTCAGCCTTTGAAATCTGTCACATGACATACGCTTTTTAAACGGTGTACCATTTATAGGTACCTAGTCCTTTTGTAGATAGATGTACTGTATAAATTAATTCTCGAATAATTGTTATCCATGTTCATTACAATAATAGTAGATATAACATTAATAATCTACTTTCGACATTGCTTTGCTAATTACCCTAAGGTCTGCAATATGAACCCGTTTCTGTAATATAAGAATTTTTTCAATAATTTTTGATTTCTATATTAACAACACAAGGGCACACAATTAAGGCCTAAGCTTCCTTAATAAATGTGTAATATATTTGTTCTGAGGAAATAGAATTCATAAATCGGTCTACATAAATAAATGAAACATGTAATTTAATACAAAGCTAATTAATTAAGTTAACTGAAGAAAATCAGTTAAAATAATCGAATAAAAAAACTGTCGATCTGAACATCTAAAAATTCACATAAAAAAATGAAGAGAGGTAAGAGAGATAAATAATGGAATTTTAACTAAAGATCTATCAGCATTTTAGACAATGGAGCAAGTTTGAGGTTTTTATCGCTTTTTCTTTTTGGAATTGCATGGCCTAATTAAAACTAAAAACTTGACTTTCGTCAAAGAGACCTGAGAGAGAAAAGGGTAAATAAATGGTTTTAAATTTAAAGTCATAATTTTCTTCTAATGATTAAAAATTCTAAACAGAACTACTTACTCCATAGTACATACACTGTTTGAGTACCTACTCAAATCTGTACAGAATACAATAAGATCTTTCCTAAATACAAATTAAATGTATTAATTAGAATGATATAAATATAAAATCAATTCGAAAAATACTATTCTTGCTACCGGGATTCGAACCTGAATCTCTTCGAATCCAATAATCGATTAATGCACGTTCCCCGGATTGGAATAGATCCAGGTTGGAATCCCGGTGGCAACAACAATATGTTTCGATAAAACTGATTATATATATATATTTCTAATTAAAACAAAAATTTGAATTTAAAATATCACAGATCTATATTATGAATAATTACACCTTCACAATAAGGATATGTTCTTTTTAATAAGATCTTTCTTATTAAAAAAATATATTTATTAGATAAATGTTATTTTTTACGCCATAAATATAAAAAAATATGTTATGTTATGTGTCATACTTGTGAAAATGGCGATAACATAATTTATTTACCATTAGTAAACTGACGTTTATGCACTTTTTAGAAATCCACAAGATCAAAAACTACAATAATCACATGTTCAAATATTAAAATGTGTCCTCTCGCGTCCCTGTAGCTGGTAAATAACTTATTTGTTATTTCAGAACCTACATTATGAATAAAGAATTTATTAATTTTTTTAAATTTAAAAATTATATAATACTTACCTAGTACCTACCTATACAAATTACAATACGAAGCTATATTCAAACAAATGAAATTTTAAAAAATAAATGTTTTAAAAATCATTATTTTCTTCTACACACACGTAATCCTGGGAGTACTAATTTTATCAAAAATACATTTTTGTTCTACAAGAACTCTTCTTCATAAGAAAGTGGAAGCTCTACGAGGTGCTATTTAAGTAAATCACATATCAAAAATGGCAATCCCACCCACACACGACGTGGATTAAAAAGCAAATATCTGAATCTGCAAGCCGCCTATTACGAACATGCTGAGGAAAACGGAAAGTAAGGATTCGAAAGAAGCGTCACAAAGTAGATTACCTCCGTCGTAAGGCTTCGCAAGCCAATCAGGTTCTGCCGCCGACCCTTGTTTAATTCGTGTACCAACACCGACCGCAAAATGTCAAAGTTTTTCCGGAAAATGGTCTCTGTGATTGTTTTTCCAGGGTGTTGAATATAAGCAAGTGACTGCACGAACGAGAGATTGGATTTCATTTAGACAATTTGAAACTTTTGGGTTCAATTTTGGTTTCACCTAAGTTTAGCGTTTAGGATACTATACAAATTGGGACCATGCTAAAGGATGATTTCATGTATTTTCCTTTCTGTTTATTTGACAATACTCCCGTTCAGCAAACAATCTACACTTGTAGTTATTGTTTGATCCGTAAGTAGATAATCTAGTTAGGTATTCACTAGTAATTTTAACGATCGATATAATGATTAGTAC
Source organism: Eubasilissa regina (assembly GCA_022840565.1). Classification (NCBI taxonomy): domain Eukaryota; kingdom Metazoa; phylum Arthropoda; class Insecta; order Trichoptera; family Phryganeidae; genus Eubasilissa; species Eubasilissa regina. The sequence continues at coordinate 3,882,957 of JAINEB010000019.1, forward strand.
ATCCCTTAACTACTGAAGTGATTTTTTTTATAACTGTTGAGATGAAATCTAATTGACTGTTTTAAGTAAAGACATTTAAAAGATATATAAAAAAATAGTATAAAGCTATATGTGAGTATTAAAAATATAAAGTTTAATGTAGTGTCTTTAAAGCAAATTTTTTAATAGTAACTTTTTATAATAACTTCATGGTGTAATAAATGGTAAAATTTTGTTGGCTAACTTAAATAGAGGTTTTATATAAAACTATTTGAAAAAATTAAACATCACTATTTATAAAATAACCGTGCAGTCCTTAATTTCATCATAATTTCACAAAATCAACACAATGTTTCTCTGCAGGCTGCAAACAATTTGGTTGTTTATACACGGTGCACGTACAAACTTATCTGATAACAATATCTGACAACAATCCGCAAATCATTTTATTACTCCTTTTTCTCTCTAATATAAAATGCTTGAAGGTTTTGAAGGCAGGAATTTGAGGGTCCTGTAAAAAAAACTCTCACCAACGAAATTAGTTTCGTTAATGCCTTAAGACGACCCAAACACTATATAAATAAACACACACACTGATCTATACAAGTGAGAATGGAACTACATGTTGCGGTTGAATGTCTATCAGACGCTATTGTCAGTAGTTAAATGATATAATTATTTTAACGATTTTTAACGGGTACACATGAGTACATAAACCACATATTATTCTGTATATATCATACATATAAAAATATTTTTTTCACTCGATTGATATTACACCAAAGATTATTTTTTGTAACCCTAAAATAGTCACCCTAAACTTCAGCGTGGCCATTATTTATAAGTATGAATAAGGGTCGATGTTTTTCCTTATATTGTTCGACTCCATACGCATTAACCAGGCTTACAAACTATGAACTTTTAACCTCAACTGATCGGGGCTAACGTTATTAACATTTTAAACCACTTACGTTGGTGTTGGTAATGAGGCATAGACGAGATTAACATTTTAATCTAATAACGTAGAGAGAAAATAATTTTAAACACAAGAGAATTTTTATTTTCATTTTCTATTATATAAAATTACTAAAAATTATTGATTAATTTTTTGGTATATTGTATACATATTTTCATAGTGTGATTGAGATTCGTAGAGCTGTAGTAGGTAGTTAATTCTCATCAGATTTGTTCTATAAATTTGTGGTTTAATTTGGCTATTCATTTATTCTTCTTCTTTTAAATAGGCAATCCAACCTTTAAGAGTGATTTGTGCCATTTATCAAGTTAAAACTCAATTTTATAGAAAAAAGTACTATAATATTATAGAATACTATATTACAAGTCGATACCATTGTCGTTCAAAAAATTTGCTATTATGCAGATTAAATGTGGCAAGTTAAGGGAAAGAAAATGACACTAGTTAACCGGGAGTTAAAATTATTACGGACGATATTACTGTAAAGAAAACCTGTGATCCGCAATGGACAGGCAAAAAAGATATGGTCAAGGGTTTCCTTCTCGGCACCACACTCACACATTGGGGAATCTTTGAATTTGAATTGAATAGATCTTTGAATTATTTTAAGCCGATTACTTTTATGATTATTTGGATTCATCCATTGTGCAGTCCAGATAGAATTCGTACGTTTTTTTACCATATTGAGTCTATCATACATCTGGATATGGAATTGATAGGGGAAAACTCCAAAAAGAGTGGCCTCCTTGGCCAATTTATCAGCACAATAATTTTCATGAATTCCCTTATGTGTAGAAATCCAAACGAATGACACCTGTTTATTGTTGCTATCCGAATTAAATAGTCATCTTCTGATGGAACAGATTATTTCTTTGTCTAGTCAAACTTTCATATTAGCAGAGAGGGATTCAGGAGCTACTTGCGAGTCGGAGAATATAACAGCCTTATCGACGTTCCAGAGTACGTAGAAATCCAAGGACTCTTTAATTGCCCAACATTTTGCTGAGATGGCTATTCTTTTACCATATTATCATATTTTATTAAAGTTACATAATTATTTTTAGATATTTAAAGCATTTTTACTCAAGCCATGAGCCATCCCCACCTAAATCTTAAATCGTTCTAAAATTGTTATGCCTCCTATGTAACATATACATAATTTTTATTATTCAAAAACTAAATTGTTCACTGAAGAAACATAATTGGTAGGTTTTAGGAAGAAATGACTAAGAAATTGTTAAGGAAACAAAATTTCAAAACACAACGAAGAACTGAAATTCAAATTTAAAATAATTTTAATGAAAGACTTTTCTATATTATTTATATTATTTATTATTTAAATTTAGTGAGATCCTTGAGCTCGATGCTTGCTGCAATGTTAGGTTTTAATTTAGTTAGTTTCAGTCTCAAGTCTCCCTGTTGTATTATATCCAGCATTTTTTTTTTTTAGTATCAAATCGTTTAAGTCACTAAATCCACATTCTGCTAAACATGAAGATAGAAACGGTAACAATAGTTTTCTTGCACATTTGGTTGAATTTGGATATTAAATTTCGGTTAACTCACAAAGCTATGCCATCCTCCTTAAAAATCAAATTGCCCCCCTGTGGGACGTTAGGGAATACCGGTTTAAAGTATATTTTACGTACCCGCATGACTTTTTAACTATTTTCAAAATTAGTTTTCACGCATAAACTGGACACTTCCTCCACACTGAAAAATATGATATTTCACAACTCATTATGTTGGGGAATATAGGAGGTAGCAGGGTCGTAGATAAAAATAGATTATCCAGGCTATGTAACCTCAGAATGTGGTTCAATATCCAAAATGTTAATTATCTTATACAGGATAAATCTAATAACTGTAACATAGACGCCATTCTTCAGTAGAAAGCGGCACACGAAAGTGGAGATTATATGCACGGTATATTTGCATGTGTGTGCTATGATGTCAAATCGTATGCACATGCATACCCGCATACCTTAAGAGGAAACTTTAAACACAAGCACATATTTTAGCCATCTATATTATTTATTTATTTTAATATTAGAAGATATAATACATTTTCAAAATAATCAGTAGAATATATGTATATATATATTTCTTTTAACATTTATTTCTTCTCTACGAGAGTAAGACTCGTGTATAAAGGAGTATATCAGTATCGGTTAGTCTGTGTACATATTTATTGACTTTAGATACAAATTTAAAGTATTTTTCTAGTTGTGATGGGAAGTTTATTAAAAAATTTGATGCCTTGATGAATACAGTGATTTCGGGTTGCGGTATATTTTAGTTTTAGAATATCAATTTGGTTTCTAAATCTTGTAGATCGGAATTCGCTTCTAATATTTAATTAATTTTTTGTTTTAAAAATTTGGATAATTGAATTTTTGGTACTTTGAAATCTGTAAAGAGTTGAATATTTGGATAGTATTTTTTTTTATAATCATTTTTATCGTCATTTTTTGAGTGATTTCTAATTGTGATATTGTAGTTTAATATGCTCTAGTTTCCAACTTGCTACTCTAACTAGACTAATTTATCCGTACATAACAATATTTACACGAAACCCTTATATTGTAGTTTTATTATGATGTCCGTTTTAAATTGATGTCAGTTAGAAATTTAGCGCCTGATCCCTTTATTGTATCAAATTAATTTTGCCCAGACCTCGAGAAGGAGCTTCCAAATTGAAAAAAATATGCCGGTATATTTAGCGTCTCCGAGGTCCTTAACTAATTGACATGTGGTTACAGAACGGGGCCTGAGAGACTTAACCTCTGTCATTGTCAAACCTAAAATCAATCACGCGGGGATAACTGAAGGGTGGAAAAGACAAGGATGCTGTGAGGACGCTGAAATTGAATCAAATGGAAAAACAAAATAAGCCTGAATAATTCATTAAAATATTGAACAACGTTTTTTTTGTGGTTAGACATAATTATTAATTTAAAAAACCAATAAATTTTGTTTATTTTTTTAATTTAACGTCGAACAGATTCGATTCTCTTGTATATTTGTCACAACGGACGCACACTAGCTCGCGTCCATTTTGTTAAATCAGAGTTTTTAATTTTTTTTAAATTAATAAATTTATTATTACTTTTTAAAAATATTCCAATGCTTGTAAAATGCATAATAATAATTATTAATTTATTGCCATTAATATTGAAAAGATAAAAATACAATATAAAGGTGTTTTTCTAGGGGTTTGTTTTTTCGAATTGACACATGACGAGCGGCTATTGTTGGATAGTCATAAAGATCAAACACCATCCTTATGATGTACTTAACCTACTCATCTTCGGGATTTCTCGCCACCGATTAAATAATTTTAGCAGTCCAAGTAGTTGTCAGAGAACCTTATGTCTAAATACTTAGAGATTGTGGTTCATTATCGAGCTTTCTGTGCGTTTAAATTATAAAGGTGTTATTGTTATAGGTTTGTTTTTCGATTTGGCAACATTTTTTTCAGCGACAGCCAATTTGACAGCTGACAGCTGATTTGTGCTCAGTTTGGTTTATCATTTCATCGTGAATAAACTTACTCCAAAACAATGCTTGCAAATTGTGCAAATTTATTTAGAAAATCGTGGTTCAGTTCGCGAAGCTTACAGTGCGCTAAGTCCATTTTACGGTCGACATAATTGTCCATCCGAGCAAGTGATTCGAATAATCATGTATCATTTTTGGACCACGCGTACTCTAATTGATAATATAATATACGTAACCACAAAGATGTTGTGCAGTGCGCACCGAAAAAGCTGTAGTTTCTTCAAAAATGATGCCGGCCAGAACGCTACAGTTAATGGAGAGCGTTGTATATCCATCATTACTGACTTTATCGTTCCCTAATTAAATGGCATTAATGTGGAAGAGCTGTGGTTTCAAAAAATCCACACAGCATACGCCACAATCAATTTACAAAACAGAACATTCGATGAGCGCATAATTTCGCGTAATGGACCTGTGAATTAGCCTCCAAGATCATGTAATTCGATAGATGACTTGGAAGCCAACATTCGTCGTGTTATTGCTGATATACGTCCACAGTAGCTCAAAAATTAACTTCCAGATTACGCTTTATTCGAGCCAGCCGCGGCGCCCATATGCACGAAATCATATTTAAACACTAATGGCATAAAATTATCTTTCCAATAAATCCAATACCATAGCCATTACTACGATTTGTGCGTGTTTCATTTCATTTTAAAATTCTATACCTCTAAAAAAAACACATTTTACTTAATCACGTAATGTGTTTAATGAATTATAGTTTTACTTGCCGCTCTGCATACTTACGTTGGTATATTATATGTTTTCTGCACATACTACCAAATATATAGACGTGAACTAACGCTAATTCCTTGTTTTAATATTTGCATTTGGTATCACCCACCACTTTGGTATCACTTACGCTCGAAATATATGACTCGATTAGAACGAAAATTTAAACGCTGTCAATATAATACACATTAATGTAAAAAATACGTATTATTTACAAAAATATTTAATTTTCGAAGAGTAAATACTTTTACTGTTGCATACATGTGTCATAAACTATCGGATTTATGTTTTCACAAATAATGTTTGCAGAATACCTCTCGTTCTACAACTAATGTTCCAAACCCCTCTCCTATATGTACACTTTATTTCGTGTCTATTCATTTACTCGCCCGTGGTTTTCTGATATTTAATACCAGAATTTTTATTACAATGAAACTTCAATTTATTATCATCTTTACCATCTTTGTCCCCTTATACTAGAAGGGTTGAGAGACAAAAATCCACCGACCGCCTTTCCTCCGGACATCACAAGAATATTCATCTTGATAGTCGCTCCTCTGGCATTTAAGAAACGTGTCTAAGGCATCTTGCTTGCGATCTTTTGATGTATCCAAATTTTCATTAATCTTCAAAAATAATTATTGATCAACTAATGATGGTATTGAGATTTAATAACTGAATGTAATAAAAAAAAAAGTAATATTGACGAATCGAAACGAGAGTAAGCAATTCACAAAGCGAGTCGGGATAGGGTGTAAAAAAATAAATAAAAATATTGATCTATTAGGTTTATACTCCATAATTTAATATACATTTTTTTTTTTTTAAATATGAACAATTCCTATTGCTGACAGAGTAAAGACTATTTGCTTTCTGTAGTTTTTAAATCTGACTCAGTCTTTATTGTGTGTATAGTGTTGAGTTAAAATAAGACAATGAACTGTGGATATAGATATGTATAAGTCAAAATCCAAGATAGGCTGGTTTGTCGATTAAAAATAAAATTTTGGATTTCAGTAGGTAGTTGTAGCTTAAGTCTGATTGGACACAATTTTAAAATGCGCTGGACTGACATATCGCACACCTAGATCAAAACTAAGATAACTCAAACAGTCATTTTTCAGTAGACAAAAAAATAAATACATTTTTCTAAATTTTTTGTTACTATAGTTATGAAACTAAATGACATTAAAGGTCATAAATGTGTCCTAAAATGACACAATTCGAGAACTGGGGCTAAGTTAGTTGCGTATATGACAGTATCTAAGTACAATAATAACTCAAAATTCTTGTATTTTTTAGGTGTCTTAGTTTTACGTTGTAAATGACAAATTTTCAGAATTTTCTAGAAAATTTACCCATAGTTGAGTTGAGAGTTCATTCATAGAATATTTTATATTTTATTCAACACGCAACAGTAACAATTCAATTTCATATATGAAACTGTGATGTGAAATTGAACTGAATAGATTAGTATTGTATATCACAACATTATTTAAAACACTAAATGATAGTGTTAATAATAATGTCAGAGTTTAGGTCTAGCTGAGGTCGCCAATAACACAGTTAATTAACTGCCACTAGTGTTTAATTTTTAATCACATATTAATAAACCCTACAGCTTTCGCACGACACCCGCCCCGAAAGTGACGCGAGGTCCACCCTTAAGTCGAGTTGATCCTGTAAAATAATATTGCTCGAGTCGAAAGTACCGTCATATTTTTACGTATACAATGTTTTTTATTCTAAATTAAATCTTTTAACATCCGGGTTAAATTTTTCTTTTGTATTATATAATAGAAGGTTTCTTCTGATGAATTGTTTAGTCGATAGTTAGATAGTTAATATTAGACTAAACGAAGCCCTTGTGAATTTTTAAAATGTCGGAAAAAAGTGTGCATATTCGACACTGTTTACTTTTTGAATTTAATACATACAAGCCACAATATAATAGTAGCAACCAAAAATATTTGTGATGTATACGGTAGGAGTGCTATCGATGTTTGAACCAGTCAATGATGGTTTGCTAAGTTCAGATATGGTAATTTATCAGTAGCTGACAAAGAACGGGCGGGGCGCCTTTTAACCATCGATGGTGATATGCTAACTGCTATAATAAAAGCTGGTCCTCGTCAAAATAACAAAGACAACGCATTGAAGATGGTATCAGGCAAACGATCGTGGTGAAACATCTTCATCGCAATGGCCTGGTTTTCAAGAACGGCATATGTTACGTTACGGTGACGTTTTTCACCACGACAATGCGCTGCCTCGTTCTGCAATGATGACGCAGCACAGATTTAAGGAGCTCAACTGGGATATTTTAAAACATCTACCATAATCTCCTGACCTTGCTTCATAAGATTTTCCCCTTAATTTACCTCTACAAAATTATTTGGATGGAAAAAACTTAAAACAACACAGGAGGAGAATACGCACTTGGACGTATTCTCTGAGTCAAAACCGGCGAGTTTGGACAGATGGGAGACAGTCATTAGCAATTGTAAATTATGTAAAATAATTGTTTAATAAAATTCGTTAAAAAAAAACAACTTTTGTTTTCATTAAAAAATACGACAGTACTCAACCCAAATAATTATTTTACCTTAAAAAAAATCGTATAGTAGAAGTTTATAAAACATTAAAGGGAGACAATTTTATTTTCCTTATTTTTCCTAGGAAATAAATCAATTTTCTGCTTTTCTGAAAAAGATACACTCGTCTCTGTAAACAAGAACTAAATGAAATGACCCGTCTGACTTTTTGACATGTCCGTTGACCCAGCAGCGGAGATTGTTTGCATGGTGATTGGTTAACACCTTTCAATCCATGGCAGGAAAATTTAAATAAATATGTATTGGAGAACGTCCACAAAATATAAATATAGATAAAATTATTAAAGCAATATATTTTCATGAGCAAATATATATATTTCAAATTTTTTAATTGTTAAACTATAAGAAACTAAATTATAATGCTTATTATAATGAATTTGTGTTAAATCGTTTTTTAAGCTAACTCGTTGGTCTCACTTGTCTAATGTCATCTTTGTACATATTTTTTTTAGTACTGTTGTTACGAATATAGCCTACAATCATTTTAAATAAATTTCTATCGAAATCAATATATAATATTGCGTAATGCAGAATATTCTCGTAATGCAACTTTCAGAAAATTTTATTTCACTTTCGACCAAAATAACTAAAAACTACCCTTTTTTATAAAGTTGCTTTATATTCATACATATATCATATGAAATAAAATATATTTTGTATATACGATAACCTTCGTAATTCTTATCAAACTAAGATCATACTTTTTATGAAAATTAATCTTAGCTTAGTAAACATCTCAGATAAGTTCGCTAACAGCCTAATCCGCCATTAGGTTACAAAATGACGGTTGTTTACAATTTTATAAATATATATCGGGTACTACAGAAAAACCTGCATCGTAGCTGCTTAGAACTTCGAGGTACGTCTCGATGTTTTGAGGAAACGCAACTATAATATATGCCGGATAGAATGATAGCAAAATCATTCCACTCGAACTTGTAGTTTGTAGTTAGACTTGAACCTCTAGATATATTCATGTCAAAAAAATACGAAATCTATCTAAATCTTACGGCCAGAGCCGGAAGGCATTTTTTTGTCTTGTAATATATAATCTTCTTATTAGTTACGATTTGTAATAATATCAATTACGATCAAAGTTATAGTATTCACAAATAATTTAAATGGAAATACTCACCGGAGCACGTAGCTTTAAGTGCATTAGTTAGTATTCTCGATGTTTGGACTCTGGATTCTGGACAACTGTTAAGCCTTCACTGTAGCTTAACAGTTGTCCAGTCCTGACGAAGATAGGTTAGTATCGAAACTGGTTGACGTAAAAACAACACAGTGGTTGTAACAAAGTTTAAATATAAATACAGCATTAGTTAGATTGCTGCAAACGCTCGATTATCTGTTTTGGACAGTGTTGTTTGAAGAGGATTTATTATTTTATGTAGGTAGTTTTTAGATTAATTTTTTTGTGCCATTGATAATTTTAATTGTCTAAATAAAAAAATTTTTACATCCTTTTTAAACATCCAAAGATAAATTTTATGAAAATCATCAGAATCATAACTCACAAACGAATACGTTTGCACTTGTATGTGTTAGGTATATATCCTTCAAAAACTTTGGCACCATAAAGGCTATTAACATTTGGATCCGATTGGGACGGCCACGGAGAGCACTTTGAGTTACTTGGCTAATAATACTTGTAAACTACAAGAGTTACCACAGTCAACCCAAACATGGGACGAAATTTCGTTCAGGAAGTTTTTGGACCAAATCGACACAGAAATTTAAGGTAGTTGAAAATAATTCTGAACCATCCCACTTGAATGCTTTAGAATTTAAAGTGGTAGCAAGAAAACATTAAAATAATACAGTATACTTATAAAGTTTACGATTTATCCATCTTTCTTATTAATATTAAAAAATATTTAAATAAATTTGTAGAATTGCTTAGAAATATATACAAAAAGCATATCATTACAATAGTTTAATTACCACCGGGACTCGAACCTGGAACTATCTCCAAGGTATCTTCTCCTCTGATGATTCAAGATTCCCAAAAATTAGAGAATTCGTCTCTTCTTGATATTCAGTTTATGCAGAATGGAGACATTCGTGCGTTTCGTCATTGATGGTATGCGCAAAATGTGTCTCCAGCACCATATCTCAAAGGCATAAATCCTTCTTCTCACTCTTGCTTTCAGGATCTACACCAGATACAAATATAGAAAGCACCAATAACTGTGCTGACCACCAATAACTGTGCACCAATAACTGTGTAACAATGCTGTGACCTTTGCTGTGTTGGAAATACATCCGTATCATATTTTGTCAAGTCTGGACATAGAACTTGTCGTCATACCAATGGGTCATTTAATTTCTGGCTCGTAGTTTTTCTAACTGATTCATCTAATTTATTATGATTATCAAATAAAAATGTTCTAGAATTGTAACATCAAAATATATATAAAAATATGTGTATGATTTGATTAAAAATATATTATTTATTTATTGAAAATCTTATTCAAGTCCTGAACTTCTGCATTCTCATTGGAAAGGTGAAATATTTATGCACCCTTTCTCACTTTGTCAACCTATCTCATGCATTGGCGGCTAAGAATTATATTTCCTCTTTAAGATTCTGGAGTTATCCGCCTGTCTGATGAAAGGAGTTGGGAAAAAACGGGATTTAAAAAGGGTGGAAGAAATTTGATAGAGTAATAAAAGTAGAGAATAAGAGGGCTGAAGGACCAACCAGAATCAGCAAACACGACCCACCTGTGAAATACTTACTTAAGTATCTGAAATTTATTTACTGCAGCCACAAGTCTTTTGGCTTCAGAACACGTACTCCGTTGTTCTGCACGAAATACCCTTGTTCATACACTATGTTGATGACGCGAAGTATCATGCTACAATCATCGTGAACAATAGTAAGATGTACACGCACATGATAACGATAAAACTTCACTACTGGTAAAAGATAACTGTCAGTTCCAACTTCAACATTTAACTCGTCTAAAAACATAAAGAATACCACAGAAAAATGTTGTTTTCTGGATATAGGGGGAGGGAGTAGTGGAAAGGTAATAGTCAGAAACCATTATATATGTCGCATTCATATTACGAGCACGTGATGACCGGCTATTGTTGGATAGTCATAAAGATCGAACATCATCCTTACTATCTACCTAACTTACTCATTTTCAGGATTTCTGTTGGAATGAACATTCTTTAAGATTCACCACCGATTAAATAATTTCAACAGTTCAAGTAATTATCCGAGAATCTTATTTTCAAATACTTAGAGATTATGGCTCAGTGTTGAGCTTTTTGTGTGTTTATATTATTCATTTTCGATCTTTTTTGTTGATGGTATGTTTCCTAAGTAAGCTCCATGACTCACTCATATTAGTATGATAATCATAATGTACATGCAGAAGTTGCCAATTTTAGAATACAGTTTTTAATAAATAAATCAAAATAGTTGATTGTTTTTTAATAGAAAATAACAGATGTCTTAATAAAATAGAAAGAACTCGAACTAGGAAAGTAAATGGTTAACACAGTGTAATTTCTTACTCTTACTCATTCTCCATACAAGAGGAAAAATCCATATTTGAATTATGGTGATTACTAGATATTTACGCACATTTGAAACCTTTGACTGGCACCCCTGGGTTTTTTGTTGTAGTACGATTGACGATCGCCGTTTTCGGCGACTGGCGTCAATTGCGGTCCGTAATTCGTCCGAATAGGATATCCTAACAATCGGCGCTCCGGGAGTGAATTACCGTATTTCCTCGATTATAACACGCACCCTTACACCAAGAATAAAAAATAATAACATTATGTAAACTTAATTATAACAGATAAAGTTCCACGAGTACAACAGTCTAAAAAAATTTTAGATTCAGTGTCGATTTTTTTTAAACCACTTTTCGACTCAGTTCTACTAGAATTAGTGATTATTCATCAATACAGCGAAATTTTTCAAGGATTGTAAGACGTCATCGATTACAAGACGCGCCTCGAATTCAGAGTTACAAAAATAGGAAAAAATTAGCATCCTTTAATCGAGGAAATACGGTATTTTGATCGTATAAAATAATTGGCGGAAACTGGGCCGGCGCATCTAATAACCAACGGCGGAGATCTCAGAAGAACAATGCATTGGAGATCAACCCACCATCAGCTGAGGACAGTAACCATCAGTCTATACAGTTATAAAAGGAATTGTTCAGGACTTTTGTGCGAGTATGGGTGTCATTATGGGAACTCTTGCGAAGTCCGATATTTGATGGCGTCTTCCAGTATGTTTTTTTAAATTTATTTTTAATTATGTTTTTATGGTTTTTCATGTGTATCAATCTGTAGTATTTTTTGTAGTTTCTCACTTTTCCTTTGGGTTATAATCTGCCGACAGTTGTTCTCTGAATGTAAATCAGATAGTATTTATTTTGTCATTTTTCCCCTATCGGAAGTGTGTTTTCATTTTTTCTTCTAGTCCCCGACTGAAGACACATGTGTTTACTTGTTTCTACTAATTTTATTTATTTTTGTTACCCTTTATTTTAGTGTTACTGTAATTTATTATTTGTACTGTATCTTCTATATATATATACTTATTTACTTACCATCACGCCGTTTCCCCATCGGGGTAGGCAGAGAGAATAGAACGCCACACTCTTCTGTCCTGACACACAATTCTCGCCTCATCCACATTCATACATCTTCTCATACAAGCTCGCCGATTGTTGAGGCTTCTATCAGAACCATCCTCCATTATCTGGTTTACCTGGTCGTGCCAAGTCTTCCGCGGACGTCCTTTATTTCTGATGCCATCGACACTTGCGTCGTATATCTTTCTTACCATTCTCCCATCATTCATCCGTTCTATATTACCGAACCACCTAAGTGATCCTTTTTTAATCTTACTCACTATACTAACATCAGCTTTACATTATTTCTTCACTCTTTACTCTATCATAAATAGATTTGCCACAAATACGTCTAAGTGATCTCATTTCCACTGCATTCGGTCTACTTTCGTACATTCTAGTCACCAGATTCTGTAGTTCTTGTTCATTATTCGCCATTAGTACTGCATCATCGGCGTACAATAAACAGCATACAGTCAAATCGCCCATTTTTGCTCCTACATTCATACATTCTAGTTCTTTCACACATTTATCCATATACAAGTTGAACAGCCATAGAGACATTACACAACCCTGCTTGACGCCCTTTGTAATGTCAAACCATATATATAAATAAATTGTGAAAAATATGAACTAAAGAAGCAAAATAAAAATACAATCTATATAAACAAATCCTAATTTCGTCTGGTTCAGCGCGAGTTCGACGTTCTGAGTAACTCATGTCCTTGGCTTATCGTTGATGATCCTTAGCATTCAAGCCAAGGCAATTGGATTTATAAGCGGAATTGTTGAAGATCATGTCACATCAAAAAAACGTAGCCTACGGTGAGAACAACGAAGGCAAAGACCACGCAAATCTGATAACTCTGCTCGATGATTCGAACCATAGACGGTGACCGTTTTTATTACCTTGAAAACAGATTACGATACCAACGTAAGGGCTTTTATTTGTGATTTCGAGGTACTTGGTAATGAAACAAGTGACGAGGCAATTTCGAACGTTACCCAAATTTATAATGTCACAATATATTGTATTGAAATTTATTTATTTAATATATTTTTGTTTATACCTCAATAAAATGGAAGTTGTTGGGGTCTTGAGGGCAATTTTGTGCTGACAGCTGTGCGGCGCTACCCTCTCATTTGTTGTTGCACAGTTGTCATAGTAACATTATCTGGCGGCGAATGAGTAGGACCATATAGAAGCTTTTGCTTGTAAACGGTCCTAAGTAAGCGGTGGGTCTCCCCTCATAGTCCAGGTTAGTGGTAATTGTTATTACTGTATTGTCATATTATCAATAGAAAGTTCGGGGACAAAAAAAGCCTTCGAAAGAATTTACTAGAACACTATGTTTAATTTAATATACCTATACATTTTATATGTGTACGTTTCTATATTATTCATGTAATTTGTTTAAATTTATTATTATGTTACAATAGAATTAATATTTTATCAAAATAATGTATTATTGGTAAATGGCGACGCCGGGATTGAAGGTATTGACGCGATACAGGGGTGAGCCCAAAAAATAATACTCATGTCTCTCCAGTAAGCTTTTTCATTGTCATTTATTACCATTAGGATCCCGTCTATTCGTATGGAAACATTTTTTCTGGGACTGGATGAGTCACGACTCTCGTCTCAGGGTTTATCTTTTTGTAACGCGGCTTCATTTGTTTTGTCTGTCTTTATTCATTTATCTAATCCATTAACTTTGAAATAATCTAGAGATGGATGACATTTAATGAAAAAAATATAGGCTTTTCCATTAAGTGATCATATTCGTTCTAAAATGTTTACAAAAAAACTATATCATTAATTTTTACATTATGGTGTAACGTGATAATTTTAATTTTAACAACTAAACTTTGTACTACACACACGTTGGGTTATAGTCAATACTATAGTTTCGAGAGGTGTAATCCCTTTCATTATCAAATGATCGTCAGGTCACCAGTTATCACCTCATATAAACTCAACGTGTGTATAGTACACACGTTGGGTTATTTTCATTTGGTTTAATAAATGCTTAAATTATATTTAAAATCACAGGTATGGCTAAATAACTCTTCGCGTTTTCTCATATCGTATTTTTAATTTCGCCTTACTACTATTTTCATTTTCGATTTCTATTGAATTTTGTTTATGGAATTATATTTTTATTACGTTATTCTTATACAGTGCGACTAATTCAATGAATGAAAATAACAAAGTCAAATTTTTCAAAATTGTTTGTTATAATTTAAAATACATAACTATTCGCAGATATGATGATGCGTGACGAGCTTCAGTCACTGAAGGTTACACTGGTACATGAACGGAAGTAGATTTTTTTTTCATGTAACGATACAGTAGATATTAGATTTTTTTTTTTTAATGAATCGTCAAATTCTTTCAATGCTCAATTTTAAATTACCAAAAACTTTATTATTACTTTTTAAACATATATTCTTATTTTTAAGAACACATTTTTGTTGTTATTTTGGTATTTTATTAGGAGTTAAATGAACCAACTAGAAAGATATATAGAATTAATCTATTTTTCAAAAAAACATTTAGTAGCTAACGAGATTCGAACCTGGACCCCGGATATGAAAAAGTCCATGATCGAATCTCAGTAGCAACCAAATATTTTTCTAGTTGATTCATTTAACTTGTATTGATATCTGAATTGTATAAAGTTTAATTTTAATTTCAACATAGTATACCATATTGTATTATAATATACTTATATATATATTTATGATTTCTGATGAACCCTGCAATGAAATTTAAAACGTCAGCTAAAAAAATCAGATATATATGGCATATTAGCTCAGAAATTTGTGATAAGGAGGGGTGTTCAAAATTCTGGGAAATTAAGAAAGACAATTAAGAAATTTTAATAAATTGTTGTATTTCTTAAACAGTTTTATTTCTGAATTTTATTTGTATTTACTATCTCTTGCGATACTGTGTAGAGGTACGATATCAGATGTCACTTTCATAGTAAGATTTTTTTTCATTTATCGGTTTTCGATCGTTTACTCCACTATAGAATACGGAACTACATAAATAAATTATTATTAAGGAGAACACATTATTATTGTGTAGTTGTAATTATTCAAAACATAGTCTGTGATGTTTTTAATACAAATTAAATATTTTAATTAAAAAGATATACATATAAAATCAATTTTATCGAAAAATATTGTTGTTGCTACCGGGATTCAAACCTGGATCTCTTCCAATCCGGTTAATGCACGTTCGCCAATAATATTTACTAAATATTATTATAATAATTATACATAATACTTTGTTTGAATCACTTTTATTATTATTCTACTCGTTTCGCGATACCTATGATATCTTCTTCAGGAAACAATGTATACCTAAATTAAAAAAATACAAGCATAGATAAAAACGAAACTATAAAATATTTTGTATAATTATTATTATTAAATGAGGTCACAAAGTACTTTTGCAAATATTGAAGAAATTAATATGATTCGTTTGAAACTTTCTTTATATTATTTAATTATAAACCCAGCTTATAACGATATTTTTTAACTTTCATAGAGAGTGCTTTCATTCATTCATTGATAATGTTCCATCGGCCGAACATTAGTGAGGAATTTTGCCAACTTCTCAGATATTGGCAAAAACTTTAATTTCATCTAATTTTTCTCATAAATACAGTGCCAACAATCTTGGCACAAGATATAAACGGTTTTATTTGGAGAATTTAATATCAAAATTCATTTATTAAAAATTCTTTGACTTTCATATTGTAACCTCTTGAGACCAGCACTGAAGTAATCTTTGCGAGTAGATAAGCGTCCGGTACATTCATGTATTTAAGAAAATCTAACATTTTTTTATATATTAGATGATTAACCCATGCATGGTTTTAGCATATAAACATTTTTACACTAATTTTCTAATAAAAAACCTCCTAATACATAACGATCCTTCCCCAACTGCAGAATATCAAACTCAATATCACTCAAAAATGTAATTTATTTCAACACATCGGGATGCAGATAGGTAAAAATTTTGCAGTGCATGTCTCATTTTACGTACAAAAGTGAAAATAGTATTTTAGTATCGAATTACACAAATGCTGTATTATAAATACAATTCAAAAAATCAATACCCGTTAGCAATGAAAATTTTTATTTATTCTTTCTAAATAAAAATTTAATAAATTTAACATTAATATTTTTGAATTAATGTCAAATGATTTTATTTGCATCACTTTATTAGATAGAAAATCTAAAAAAACATTTTTATATCTAAAAAAGTAGTTTAAACAAAGTTATTTGATATTAATTCATTAATTATGTCATCACAAAATAAAAACCTACTTTCAGAAAAACTATTCATTGAAAAATGAATATTCTTACTAATCAAGCTAAAACAAGCTCTCATTCAATAAAATATACAATAGAAATAACTTGATCGTCTCCCGTAATAAGGCACGACTATCCAACCAATTGGTTAGTAGACGAGCGCTTAATCGCTAGATTTAAAAAAAAACACGTTAATTAGTTCAAAACTGTAACCTACATAATTTATTTTCAATAGTATGTTATGTATTTAAGTCTGTAGGGAATAAAAATAATTTTTTTTAAAGTAATAACCGTTTTTCGTAGTCTTTAATTTTTCTACCAACAAAAAATCATTTTTAAATGAGTGTAAAATAAATTTCATCAGTGCCACGGGGCAACTAACTTCGGAGACTGTTCCTCCGTGATAACATCTTAAATAGACCAGCGTAATTTAACTGATTTCCCCCCCTGATTTTGTGTAAACTGGAGCCTTAAAAGATTCCGAAAATTTCATTTCGGAAAATCGTCATAAACAAATATTGAATATTTCCGCTGTTCCCGATGTGAGCCTCGTTCGGAGCTTCTCTTAAATTATTTCTCGGGCACCTCCTTTCAGGGCGTCGCGACGCGCGTCGTTAAGATTGTTTTCCTTGGAGCTTTGGGAATTTTTTTATTTGAGCTTTCACAAAAATGAAAAAACAGAGTTAATTATTTAAAGTATAGCATTATTTCACGTTTAAATTCACGCACAGAACGCTCCAAGTAATTGTTAATTTTTTTTTTTGGAAAAATTTTTGGAGAAAAGGATGAATAATGATATTAAACGAGTAAAGAATGGATAATGATTTTATTTTAATCTTTCTATACTTCACTGAGAACAGATGAGATGAGTTAATCTTCAAGAGTACTTTCAGAAATATCATGTTGGTAACTTTATTGTTATTTCTTTTTAAATGTATGTAAATTTGATATTTAACCGTCTTTTATGTTTGTATTTTATTGTATTTTTTATGGATGAAGACTGTTTAACTATATATTTAAATATAACTAAATGTATGTTTGTGTATTATCTATACAATTATACACCTTTTAATCGATCTAAACTAAATTTTGCATAGTTATTCTTTAGAAATCTGCACAAAATGTTTATCTTGTTCTGTTCCTCTTTCATCTAACCATCCCAACCCCTCCTGACGATAAACATATATTTTCAAGACCATTCAATAGAATGATATCCACTTCAAATTTTGCATAGTAATTCTTTACTACAGGTAGCGTTTTCCCACCCAGTAACCGACTCTTCCCGATGATAAAATATATGTTTTAAATATAATGATATTCACTTCAAATGTTGCATAGTTACTATATAAAATTCAGTGCAAAACATTAGTACCCACGTTTCTCATACTTAACATCCCACCCCTTCCTCCCAATATAAAAGTGTATCATTTAATATCCAATCCAAATTTCGCAGTTACTAATTGCAAGACTTGGTAGTAGTCACAAGACTTGCGCGAGCATTGGTACCCCATCCCTGGCTACTTCTGTCCCATCTTCATACATAAATCTGTGTTATGTTGCATGCCATCCAAAAATAACAAAATATATATTAAAAATATTTGAATATGTCCGAGAACACAAAGTAACTGGATTTTCACCAAGAAAGGCACTGTTATTAAACAAATAATAGATGATTATTAAGGAAAACACATTCTTATTGTGAAGTTGTAATTATTCAGAACAGACGGTCTGTGATATTTTAAATACTAAATTAATGTATTAATTATAAATATATACATATAAAATCAATTTTGTCGAAAAATATTGTTTTAGCGTCACCGGGATTCGAACCTGGATCTTCATTTCTAATCCGGGGAAGTGCACTACCTTTGTGCTATAACGCCAGTATTTTTCTTGACAAATTTTCGAACCTATATGTTACATTTTTTCAAATTAATACATCTGTCGTTCCATTATTTGAAAGCCATCTACATTATTTTTACAGAATCTCAAATACCTTTGAGTAAACCGACTTGCAGACGCCAGAATTATCAATTCATTTTTATTAAATTTTATTAAATTTCAAATTTAGGAATAGATGAGGATAGATTGTAGTCATTGATGGACCTGTAGCACTAATTGATGATGACAATATTTTTGTTAATCACTATCATCATCGTCTGCTACTGGATGAAGGACTTCACGTGACTGCCTCTATCTTTATCAATCTTGGTCACGTGTCCGATAATTTCGTCTTCGAACTTATCAAGTTTTTGTATCGTCTATTTAATAATATTGTTTGTCAAACGATTATCAATATGCCTCAAAAATAGCTTATTAATAATTAATTAATTATACGCTATTTAGCAACCTCAATGATATTTATGCCAGTATTTATTTTTTTGTCTCTTCTAGTGATTCTCAGCATCTGCGGTATTTCATTTTAAGATTCTGAGTTGCTTCAGTTTAATGGTTTTACTACCATGTATTAATGTATTGCCATGTATTTTTCACAATACAATGAAGGTTTCCCTGCAAAACCATTTTTCAAGAATTGTTTTTTTTTTTTGTATTCGTTTTTAAATTTAACTGCTTGCTTACACCAACCAATTCATTTTAATAAATAAAATCTTTCCATTAGATTTTTATGTAAAGCTTTATAATAACTTAGCGAACATTCGTTATATGATCATACAAGGAGTTGTCTATACAAGATCAATAATCTACATACTGGCCTAGACAGTTGTTTAAGGTTTAAATAAATGTTGGTCCGTGGTAGTTATCCTTCATGAACGACTGTTGCTGCTGATGGTGGCGTGCCCACGGTTGGTACGTAACGTACCACTCGTGCGCAATATTGCATATTCAGTGTCCAACTACCATGTCTGTCAAAAGTATTGAATGAGCCGGCAGAGTTTGGTATGTTAACAGTTCTAAAGGTACGTGTTTTTTTGTAATATTATTCATTTATTCGTGTTATATTTAGGCTCTTATACGTGTTATACATACGCTTTGTATAAAATTATTTATAAAAATATGTGCAGCTCGTACAAAATAATACACCGTACAATACAGTAGTAGTACATAAGTAATATCGGAATATATATAGTATATTTAAAAAAAAAATTAAAATTCACACAAAAGAAAAAAAACTGTAGAAGTATGTACGTAATATTATCATAGATACTAAATAATATACTCAATTAAAGTTGTAATGATGTTGTACAATTACTATTTTTTTCATAGCTTTATTTCAATCAAAAAAGGTTCGTAAGAGTTCTTCTGAAATTGATGCCCTTCTCGCGATAACTAGATTCTCCGAGCTTCTCGCTCACATTCTGTATTTCCCGCGCACGTCTCCACCAGGTGGGTATAAAAGACTCCTTCTATTATAACTTCCTCCGTCTCTCAGCACTACTTCTCGATTACCTCAATTCCTAAAGGTCACATAACTTTCTGGCCCGCATATTTCACGGAAAACGCATTTCGCCTCGATTTATTGAAAAACCTCGACGGGGAGTATTATTTTCAATTTCCCATATATGTATGAGAGCTGGAAAAAATGGCGTTTCTACATTTTTCTCCATTATGAGAATAAATGTTGATTTCAGACATTTCCACGCGATATATGAAAATTTATTGGGGCACGATGTTAAAACTCCCCGAGAGCTTCTTGATCTACGTACGATTTTAAATTTCACGTACGTTATGTATAATATGAAAGAGCAAAAATTATTATTAACGATGTATCATACAGAGCGCGGTTTCTTTAAAAAAATATTTTTGGGCTTTACTGTAGTGTTCGGAAAGTTGATTCCCGTGAGACTTAAAATATTTCACGATGGTCTTTTCAAAAAAATTCGCCCCATTCGACGAGAAAATATGTTTTATATTGTATTATTCAAATAAGTATGAAATTCAGAGATAAGTATGTTATGAATTTGTAGGTATGTTGCGTGCCTTTGATAAATTTACACAATAGAATTAAAAATGTCTGAATAAAAATTTAAGGCATAGCTACGATTTACATTCAGATTTTTATTTAGTCTCGTGTTCTTCTTATTTGATCGCTCCACGTATTTCATTTGTGTTCTTGATGTTTTACAGTGTTTCTTCTGATTTTTTCTACAGTTACAATTACGCAAAATCAATAATAGCCTATTAGTTATGTAGTAATTTGTAATATTTATAGGGACTCTATTTTCTCAGTTAGGTCGCATCTATATAGATCAGTAGCGAGCGAGGGAGAGCGAACATCCAGCATTGGGTAATGCAATGGAATCAAAAATTTTTACAAATAAATTGTATAACTTCTAGAGCATCTACAAATTTTCGCTTACACCAGCAACTCGCAAGTTAAACTCGATTACAATTATACCTTCCTGCCATAAAACTGTATATCGTTTTTACAAATATCACCCAACCGGTGATGGGTCAGATTTGACCGGGTGTTTGTAAAAATATTAATTATCCTACAAATATTCGTATAATGCTGTTTTCTTTCTAACTAATCTTTTATTAAATATTTTCAAATAATTTTAGATACAAATAAATGTTATCGGAGAAATTCAAATGTGTTATTGATAAAAATGTGAAAAACGCTCAAAAACTGACCTAAGACAGTCGGATTGAATCTCAGCACTTACGCCAAAACATATATTGTCAACATTTTGAGCGATTAGACAAAGGATACCTGGTATACGTGCATATATTTGTTTTGACAATTTCGTCTGGCGGCCCCTAGACAATACCAGTAATATAACTATTTAAGGGGCGTTGCGCCTACCTGTAAATTTTATGACACTACCTACTCGGGTTCCGACGAGAAGATTACATTCTCATTAGATGTTTGTATTTTGACTGCATACGACGTCTGTGTGAGAATATTTACATTATTCGCAATATTTTTTAATTTTTAACTTTTTTTTAGCAGAAATATTACGGCACATCATTCCATTTCATTAAATCACATTTAAAATAAAATATCTATAAAAAATCTTCCACAAAACGGTTGAAAAACAAAAAACTTGAGGTGTTCTGTTTTGACCCATCAGGCTGTAAGTGTTAAAGACAAATAACATTGTTTGCACGACATTATTTGTTATAAAATATGGCAAAAATTATGACTAAAAATATTCCCGACATAATTCAACCGGCTTTTTATATAATACTAACAACAAACTGAAAAAATACATTCCTAATAACAAAGACATTCCTAACAACACCCTGATAATATTCCTAATAACACCCTGAGGAAGAAAACATTGTTCTTGATACATATAGAATTTATATTTAATACAGTGGTGTAAACAAAGTTAATTCGTTAATAAATAGGCGCGAAGATATACAAGTATAATGAAATATGTGCTAAGTTGTAGTGATTTTCCAATTTGAATGTACTAGTGTGGTGCCTTTGAAAATACTATCATATTCCCTCGGGTTATTTCCTCTTACTATAAACTCAAGTTGATTGTAGTGAAACTCGGTATAAGACTTGTAACATTACTTGTTTATTTCAATAATATATTTCCAATAATGCACAATAATACACTCAAATATTGGTTATTGCTAGTGCGGAGGAATGATGGGATAAGAGCCCCGTTCCCCAGTGACGGCCTCTTATATCCCATGACCCCCACCATTCATCTCACATACACATACACAACACACATATAAAAGGGACAGTTCTCACAATAGTATTATTATTTCATGGTTGTTTAATATACAATTCGATGCCCAAAAACGATATACAGTGTTGTTGCTGGGATGGTCTCAATTATTATTTCTTGAATGCAGCCTTACGTTGTCTGTGCAAAATAAACATCTCAATATTGTATATAAGCATATTTTTGATTAATTTTTTTATCTGGATTTCATATATCTCGTATTGAATCAACAGCGCTGACAGTAAAATTCGTCCTTCCTGGGAAATGGTTTTGGGAGCTAGTGCTCCCATGTCGTATCCACACCAAAAAGGAATCCGATTTTTTTAAAGCATTTTCTTTTCTTTATTTTTTAAATAGAGTACACGAAATACATGTCACATCCTTACTATTTTTAAACTAAGCTAAACCCTTGTGCTATGAAAATAGGACTAACTTACTGGAGTCCTGGAACGAGGCGCGAACCACCGACCACTAGATCACTAGGCCAGCGTCTTAACCACCACACCAACAAGCTACCCTTCGCTGACCCCGAACGCAAAATATATACAAGTTTAACTAGTAATTAAATTAAAGTAGAATACGCTTAATTACTGCAATTATAATGAAATATAGAAATAATCACATATTGAAAATATTGTCAATAAATTGAAAAGATTACTACGTTTCATAACTAGGGCCATAAAAACGTTTTAAGTTATTAAGTTAAAAAATTTGCTGTTTTTGTCGTTAGTTCACAGCACACTAGAGTGAGGCTCTTATCTGATGCTCTCATTATGTAATATTCAGTAATCTTTCGAAATCTGTACAAAAAGTTAAATACAAATATTATCATTCAGGGCAACTCTAAGCAGTCAACATACAGTGAATCGTAGAAAAACAACAAGTTAAAAAGTCTCAATACGATACGAATTATTGCTAATCTTTTGATTCTGTACAAAATTGTTAATAATAAAGTCGACAGCATACTGATCTCTAAAGTAAAGCTTCACGTAAGTACCAAATTATTAAAGAAGCATGAAATATTTAGACTCGATGTCACCACAGCAATATGGCGTATTTTAATCCAATTTAACGAATGCGTATATTGTAAAATAATGTCATTATGTAATGTAAAACACAATAAAAATGAGTCGGACATATTTTCTAATTAATTACAGATAATAATTACATAAAAAAAAATACATTATACTTTTTTTTTAAACTATGGGTTTTCTTGAAACTGGTGGTGCTAAATATTTGATTATAATTATACGTTTCTCTCTATTACTATGTTCATAAGTAATAGTTTTTTTTTAAGTTTTGTTTTCGAATTGACAACACTTTTTCCAGCGACAGCCAATTTGACAGCGTTCGGTTTGCCATTTCACCATGAATAGACTTACGCCAGAACAGTTAAATTCGCGAAATTTACCGTACGCTACGTCCATTTTACGGTCGATATAATCGCCCATTCGAGTAAGTAATTCGAATAACCATGTATCGTTTTCGCACCACGCATACTCTAACTGATAATACGCATTCGCAGAGACATCGTACAGTGCGCACCGAAAAAGCTGTTGCTGCAGTGGAGCGTCCCAATTGAATGGCATTAATGTGGAAGAGCTGTAGTTTCAAGAAGACGGCACAGCATGCTACACAATCACACATTGAATGATACGAATTTTGCATAATAGACCTGTGAATTGGCCTCCAAGATCGTGTGATTTTAACACCTTTGGATTATTTTCTGTAGGGATATATGAAATTGCTAGTCTACGCCGATAAACCAGAGACGATAGATGACTTAAAGACAACATTCGTCGCATTATTACCGATATGTAGCTGCTCCAAAAAGTGGTCGAATTATTGGACATTCTGATTGCGCTTTATTCGACCCAGCTGCGACGCCCATATGCGTGAAATCATAATTAATCACTAATGGCGTAACATTATCTTTCTAATAAAGCTAATTCTATGCCTATTACCACGATTTGTGTTTTATTTCTTTTTAAAGTTCTATACCTCTTAAGAAAACACCCTTTATCATGCTTTTATTGTTCATTTAATTTTGCATTGTAACATCGACCCTTTATAATAACAGGGTTCCAACTAACATTTTTAGCTAATTTGAGTTATTGCATGAAAAGTTCTAATGTATTATTCTTTATTTCTTCTATATACACCAACTCTATTTAATGGCTATTAAAGGAATTAGCGAAAGCTGAATGTTTCAACTGATTTAGTCATTTATTTTAATTTATTATTGTTGATTTACAATGTTTTCTTTTATTTCTTTTACAATATTAAAAACCGTTTTTGTTTGCATTATTATTATCATTAAGGATTATTTTGTTTTTTTTTGTAGTTATCAATGATTCTACAAGATTCTCAGAATATACAATTATTGTCCAATTTTTTTATTTTTTTATTTTATTCGTTTAGCGTAATATTATTAACATTGTTTCATTGAATAAAATTAGATCAAATTTATGAATATTATTAACAATAAATATTTCTATCTCACAGTGGTCATTGATAATATTAAAAATAAGTACACACTCAAAACAAAATATACATAAATATTTGTTGAAATAAAATCATCTAAAACTTTGGAGCTTATTATCTCAAAACTGTATCAGTATTAGATGGAACCTTGTTATTTTGAGGGGTCGATATGTTGAGATATTTACTGTAACATCAAATTTTTACGTTAATATTTTTATTTTTTTATTATCATAACACAATTCATATCCACTGTAGTATCTGTAAACATATTGTACTAAACACAAGTAATCAGCATTAGATAACAATATTTTTATAGTAAATTATTTGTTCTGTACCTATGTTCTATCATTAATGGTCTATATAATATAATATACGCTGTGTAATCTAAAATATTCAGTATAAAATAATATTAATATACGTAGATTTACAAAAGGAAACATAATATGATACATGTTTATACACAATTGAAAGTCTGTGGTCTGTGGCTAACACCCATACAATAAAATTAATAATAAATAAACAAGGGCCGCGCAATATTCTAAATATAATAGTACGGTTAAAAAAGATATGATTTCAGATTTGATGATATTTTTTAACATAACCTGTATTAAACATCGAGCCCATTAAATATTGTCAGATTAGGTTATTTTATTTTCTTCAACATCTTTCATGACATGATTTCCTAAATATATATAAAATTCGTGCATTAATTTTTAGTACTAAACAATATAATTTACCTCTGATTTGACAACATTAATTCTCAGTTCACAAACTTGTAGATATATTTTGATTACACAAGCCGACCGTAGATCTCCCTGTACATAATATTATACACGGGGTATTCATTAAATAATGCTGAGGTTACAAACTTGACGAAGTTCACAATTCAAAACACACGCACAGTTCGTAGTTCACATCAACACAATCGTCACAACTGTGGGATACAGGGATGGAAAATGTTCCACCAAATACACAAAGTTTCACCAAAATACACAAGTTCCACTGAAAGCAAACGTCTGGTGTGGTTTAATGTTGTAATCACTTCGTTGGACTGCGATTAGGAAACAAAATCAAAAAGTGTTGAAACAATACTTTTTTCTAGAGATATAAAATAAGTAATTAATATAAATATTGTAAATACAAATAAAAATCGAAATTACAAAATTATTTTCAAATTTCAGTAATCAAAATTTATTATCTAAGATAATATTTAATATTTTTATCGACAAATATGTCCTGTTTTGTCCCAATTCGGGCCCAAGTAAATTCCATATTTTCTTTTATCTGAAACGGTTCGTTGGTAGCAAACGTTTTGATGACGATAATGAACTCAAAGATGGAGTACATGCATGGTTTTCATTTCAGGCGGCGAGGTTCTATGACGAAGGTATACACAAATTGGTGCCCCGGTATGAAAAATGCCTTAATAATGGTGGCGACTATGTTGAGAAGTAGTTTAAGGTGTGTAGCGTCCGAAGTGTTGTAAAATGATGTTTTGTTTATTTAAAAAAAAAAATTAGTACTTACTTAAAAAACACGCCTCGTACTTTTGGGGTGTGAAAGATATATACAACGATGTTATCGGTTATGGTGATTAAATATATCGACATGTTGTATGAGCATGTGTAATATTTGGTTACCACTATAGAGTATGATTGGATCGCCGGCATTAGAATGGTGTTGGCGATATTGAATGAATGACGCAGAAGTGTGCGTGTGTAAAGCGGTGGAAGCCCCAATTTTGATCCATCACTCCCGTGTCCGTTTGATAATTGCGGGATGTTTTATGTATGTGTTATCAGAACAGCAATTATTTACGGTTTTTTCTTGGTTTATTGTTTAGCACAATTTACAATAATGGATAATAAATATTACTACACGCAAATAGTTTACAGGGGCGTTTCTTGTAGCTGTTGTTTGGAAGAAGGCGGTCAGAAGTTCAAAAAACGTTCTTCCAAAAGGTTGCTGGCCGCATTAGTATTGCTATCTGGCATCGATGTTGGGTGCGTTCACCGCTACCAAGAGTTTTATTTCATGCACCGATATCTGAAGAGTGCGTTCAATATCGCCGGATGGTGATGATAAGAATGTAGGCGATAAACCTCCACACACTGAATTCAAGAATGAGAATACTTTAAGCGAACTGTTTTCGTCAATTGTATCCATATTTGCTGTATGACAGTTTTATACACAATGAAATAGTTTTATTTTTTATTTTTAAGGAGAACACATTCTTATTTTAAAGTTGCAAATCGTAAATTGGAAAAATATACATAATAATTTGTATTAAAAATATCACAGACCATGTTCTAAAAAAATAAATTTTCACAATAATAATGTGTTTTAAAAATATATCAGTTGAATTAATGTTTCCAAAATTTAATGAAATGAATTTTTAATTAATTCTAGCGTCTCGTATTGGATTTTATCCAAAAGTATTTAATATTCCGTAAATATAAAGAAGATGGGTTTAAATAATGGAACGACAGATGTATCAATTTGAAAGTGTAACATATAAGTTTGAAAATTTGTCGTCAATTTAGTATATTGCTGTAGCATAATCGGTCAATTTATTTCCCTGGATATTAAACGATCTAGAATCGAACCACAGTAGTAACATAAATATTTTTTTGATAAATTTAATTTATATGTATATCTTTCTAATTTATACATCGAATTTGTATTTGAAATCATTATTTTCTTCCTTCTTTTTCGTAATTTATTAACATTATGAAGATTTAAAATAAATTATAGCCAAGTGCTTTGAGGAAAACTCGCGAGTTTTGCACAAGTGAATTCCGCTCGAGAAAATGTCGTAAATTTTAAAACACATTAGTCAAAATAGATTGTTAATTTACGGAGTCTTGTTCACTTAAACGGAATAATTTGAAATGTGTAATTCTCAGACAATATCTCGTCATTTAATTCCGTGAGGAATCTATTCCGTCTCATCATTCCACCCGGCGCGGGAGCGGAAAGGGAATTCAGGTTTACCCCGTTTCATCCAAACAACCCCTAGGAGAAGGGTGAGTCAAATAAAATTGTACACATTCAGGCATATTTATAAGAAATATAATTTTTTGCGTACTGGAAATATACCGTGAATTTGTCTGAAGAAATTTGCGAGGCATTTTATTTCGTGTATTATTATATATTTATACACGTCGTAGTACACAATATTTTCGAAATTGTTCAACGTTTCATCATTTAGAGCTGTTCTTGTTTAGAATATTTTCTGCACTGGCTTTCGCGGTGATGATACGTTTTATATTTATTTCGGAATAGATTTTAGTTCTTTGTCAACAATTTATTATTAAATATTTACATATTCCAATATGAGTAGTATTTTTAATATGTTTTGTTAGCTTAATATCCAGAAGAAGGTCCAAAAAATGTGTCCTCTTTCCGGCCGAAGGACCAGAAATGTGCGCGCAACCCCCGGCTGACCCAAGATAATTTTTTTTTAAATAGAGAAGCGTACACAGAATACATGTCACATCAATATTACTATTTTCAAACTAAGCTGTACGCTTGTACTACGAAAGTAGGACTAATTTGATGGTTTCCTGGAACGAGGCGTGAACCCCCGACCAATAGGCCAGCGTTTTAACCACTAGACTAACAAGCTAATCATTGTGCACGGGAATAGATAACGAGATGGATAGAAAAAATTAAGGACAGGAACAGAAAAATAATAGGGAGGCTCAAGAACCAACCAGACACCAGGAAAAATACGGCCTGCTGGAGGTGTTCCTTTATCTGGATTTTACTTTACTCTTGTAACAAGTCTTCTGGCTTCAGGAACACACTTCGTTGATAGCGTGAAGCAAGAACCGCACGCACCATACACAATAACAAGACATACTTAAATGTCGATTCTTTATCAATTTGACTATCAACCCCACATAGCAGGATGATAACTTAACAACTTAACAGTACGCACTCCAATAGCAAACGTTAACTGAAAAAAATAAAATTATATATAATATTAAGGAAAACACATTCTTATTGTGAAGTTGTAATTATTCAGAACAGACGGTCTGTGATATTTTAAATACTAAATTAATGTATTAATTATAAATATATACATATAAAATTAATTTTCTCGAAAAATATTGTTTTAGCGTCACCGGGATTCGAACCTGGATCTTCATTTTCAATCCGGGGAAGTGCACTACCTTTGTGCTATAACGCCAGTATTTTTCTTGACAAATTTTCGAAACTATATGTTACATTTTTCAAATTAATACATGTGTCGCTCCATTATTTGAAAGCCATCTACATTATTCTACATTATTTATTTATGTGTTTTCCTTAATAATATATGTTGTATCAACGTGTCCAAAATTTAATAAAAATGAATTGATAATTCTGGCGTCTGCAAATCGGTTTACTCAAAGGTATTTGAGATTCTGTAAAAATAATGTAGATGGCTTTCAAATAATGGAACGACAGGTGTATTAATTTGAAAAATGTAACATATAGTTTCGAAAATTTGTCAAGAAAAATACTGGCGTTATAGCACAAAGGTAGTGCACTTCCCCGGATTGGAAATGAAGATCCAGGTTCGAATCCCGGTGACGCTAAAACAATATTTTTCGACAAAATTAATTTTATATGTATATATTTATAATTAATACATTAATTTAGTATTTATATATAATAAATAAATAACGTTAAAAGCAACAAATAAAATCCAATATCTTGGAGTAATCATCGATAAAAATATTAAAATTTGTACTTAGTATACTGTGTATTTATTCAATCCATATTACGATGTGCCATCATTAGTTGGGGATCAACTTATAATACTAGCCTGATTCCAGTAATAAATGTACAAAAACTTATCATACAAGTAATATTAAAAAACCAAAATATTATCCGACAAAGGAAAGAAAATAAGGGTACCTGGAATATATGGGTCGACAATGGGTAGGGATTTCAGTCGAAGGACCAGTGGCTCTCGGAGAACCGGGAATGGAAGGACTACTCGCCTTACCTTGTATGACGTCTTCGTCTACCCCTGCAGTCGCCCCCGGCACGCGGATGGGCTGATCTCCACTTCCTATTGTTCACGACTTCCCCGCGGCATACAAATCAAACTCTACTTGATCACCAAAACACAAGATCACATATACACAGTAATATAGTGCTGGTGCACCGGAGCTGAATAAATCCACACCGCTAATGCTCTCGGGCTGTCGCGAACAAACCAATTTTGGTCTAGTTAAAGTTTGCTGACGTCAAGGTCACTATTCACACTGACAAGACAAGCAAGAAGAAAAGTGTATTTGGACGGGAAAAAGGTGTCAATATATGGATCACGGCCGTGATTTACGTGGTTTACGAATCCGGAACATATGGTATATAGTACCGTTAGTAACTGACAAATAAAACGATAGTATATTTAGAGGAAAATATTAAAAATATTTAAAAAACAAACAGTGTAACTAAAACATGATACAATATTTTAAAGACCAAAAAATTATACGTGTTATAAATAAAATATATAATATAATTTTGTGCTTTTTTAATATAATTGTATACTATAGGTACATAAATAGTGAAAAGAAAAACTTTTTACTTTGAAAAGTAATTAACATCTCAAAACTGACTTATTTGTGAAAGAAGTTCGCCAAGCGCTTCTCGAAATCTAGTGTTGAATGTGTCTATTACGTCATTCGTGTTGAATATGTCTATTACGAAAGCAAAATTAAGTGTTAATCAACGCATTTGTGGAATGTGTATGATAGTTTGTGGTTAATAGATGCATCCGTGAAATATGCTTGATAGTTTGTGGCCGAATGGCAACAATCAAATAGTGAATAATGCTGCACTACTAAGAACTCTCAGATTGATTTAAGTTTTACCTCGTTACGATAAGGATATTTGATTAGGAAGATACTTTTTATTTTGCGCAGGCCCTCAATAGTACAATTTTATCTAGACAAGGAAAGGGTAAGATATCCGGTGTGATTATGTAAAATGCAATTTTTTGAAAAAGATGTAAATTTTTATATAAATTCCTTGTAACCTATTCCAGCCACAGGCTCGGTTACCTACTACTTTCGCCATCTAGCGCAGCTCTTCAGTGTTAATTTGATCGCCTTATTGAAAACAACTAAAACCGTATTTCTTTTCGATTACACGCCGGTTCACCTACCTACCTCGAGAAATCTATGCAAAGTGGCCGACTGTACTTTTCGATTGTCTTAAAAGTGATCATCTTCCAGCATCGTCGAGATATTACATAACCGACTGGAGAAAGAGGCGGGGCTTCAAATTATGAGTGGTTTCTTAGTAGTGTCATCTTGCTTCTTCCTCCAATATTCTGTCATATAGTCCACTATGACTATCCTTAACATCAATATAATATTACATATATTTTTATCGGGGAGTGAGGGTGGGGTAGCCAGAGGTCAATGCCTATGTTTTTCGCAGGGTTCTAAAGAGTAACTGTGTAAAATTTATTTCAGATAAGTCAAAAGGTTAAGGATTGTATAGCGTACAGACTTTCAGTTTTATATATTAAATATATTGGTTTATAACTTTTTAACGTATGTATGAACTAATATATTTTAATGAAAAAAAAATTATACAATCTTCTGAATCCTTTATATTTATTCTCTGTTCAGATTTCTCGTTTGGTACATCCCGTTATATGATACTAAATGAACGCCTCCCAAAATTCAACTTACCGAAACTAATTATGTGCCAGCGGCAATATAACGATTAGGAGAAAGATTTCCAGAATCCTCGAGGTTACCAGCGACTTCCGTTTTCAGGATTAAATGCTCTCATGGTTGAGGCCCTTCGCAACAAGGGACAATTTAAAATGATTGTCAGTAATGGAGTCGTAATTTTATTTTTAACAATAAATTTTATATTGTCTTAAATTTAAATTATTTTTTACGACCGTAATACTTTAAATATTATCTGTTTCTGTCTCCAAAAAGAGTGAGATTACCGCCTCAAATAATGTAAATAATTTTTTTAGTTTTATAATATTAATTTTAAATCATTATTGATGGATTTAGTCCATAAATCTTGAAACAATTAAAAAATATTTTAAAACTATGTTACTAAATTATCAAGTTTTCTAGTCAATATCAACAAAACAAAATTATATTTTAGTATTACTTTTAATGTTTTTTAGAATAACAAAACTATTGATTTTAATATAAATAAAATATATTATTTATATTATATAACGTGGCTGAACTCAAGAATTACTTTATTTTATTACTACAGATTACATACTGACATTTTCGTTAAAATTTCACCTTGCAAGCGATGAACCAAACTCCCTCAAAGATAGCGAAAAATTTATATTCAAAATTTTATATAAATTTCAGATGATACCTTGTACTAAGAGCATGATGTAGTTATGGTAAACCATTATATTATTATGATTAGTAATAACTGAGATTTTACTAATATTTAACTATTGGAGGCTTTCTTTCTATTCTAAATACGAATATTTAAGATGTAGATGTTTCACAGAGACGAAACTATTATTTTTTTATAAGAAATATGAAAGTCTTGGGAATTGCAGGGCTTACAACCTGTCATGCCCAAGACTTCCATACTTCCCATTTAAAAGTAATAGCTTCGTCTCTGTGAGACATCTATAGCTTGATGACAATCCCTCAGGGGATAAATCCCAGTGATTGGTTCCTACAACGATTTGGATATGCTCAAAAATTTTACGAATGTTTAGTTGCAAATTATCGTTACAATTGGACACAATCACTGTCATAATAATAGTTGAAATGTTGATTAAAATAATGGTTTAAACAACATAATAAATAACGATTTAACCCTTCTACCTGAATTATTAAATTAAAGTACCTAGTAACAGCATATTTTTTTTAGTATTCTTCAAATATAAAATATTCAAATACAGGTATATAAATACTATTACTTCTAAATATAATCAG
Organism: Eubasilissa regina; assembly: GCA_022840565.1. Taxonomy (NCBI): domain Eukaryota; kingdom Metazoa; phylum Arthropoda; class Insecta; order Trichoptera; family Phryganeidae; genus Eubasilissa; species Eubasilissa regina. Next base: position 3,915,834 of record JAINEB010000019.1, read on the forward strand.
ACCTTATATGATGTACACAAAAAATATAGCACAATACAAAATGCAGGAAAAATATTATAAAACATTAAAAGAATATAAAGAACACATTCTTATTGTCAAGTTGTAATTATTCAGAATAATGTAGATGGCTTTCAAATAATGGAACGACAGATGTATTAATTTGAAAAAGGGTAACATATAGGTTCGAAAATTTGTCATGAAAAATACTGGCGCTATAACACAATTGGTAGTGTACTTCCCCGGATTAGAAATAGAGATCTAGGTTCGAATCTCGGTAGCGCAAAACAATATTTTTCGACAAAATTGATTTTGTATGTGTATATTTATAATTAATACATTGAATAAGTATTAAAAGAATAGTTGAAAATTTAAGAGAAAAAAAATTTGGTCAAAATAACTAAAAATACATGCTCATCAAACCTAACCTTGTTACAATGTGCAACTGACATTTCACCTGCTTCAGTGTTGACATAACAAAAAAATATCTAATGTCAGTTGTCTAAATTTGTCTCCATTTATCGAGTAGACTATTATTTACGTAGATTTAGTAGTATCATCAGAGAATTGACACAACAGTAAGACTAAATAAATATAATGGTAATTTTAAGTTCCGTCAGGGTAGAAATGATGGTAGGTCATGATTTAACCATCACTAACATGATATATATATCCCTATTTTTTTTTTTGGATCCTGAATCAGAGACACAGACCTCAGCTTGTTGGATCAATGATCGCAGAATGCAGCTAGACACGGAGAACAGAGGATAAAGAAGAGTGACAGTTAGTTAGAGAGACCCTTATCCAAAATGGTTGGGCATAGAAGAAAGAAACTCTTCACCGAACTGCAAAGGATAACAGAGATAAAAAAAGGGCAAAATACTACATATTTTTCTTATTTTCATTACTTGGAATTAATTAAGCTTTGCAGTACAGTCTATTAGGCATTTATCCGTCTTGATATTGTCGATCCATCATGGCCTCAGTCTAAATCCTCTAATTTAAGACGTGGCTTGATGAAAATTTACTACGGCACACCGATAAATTCAAAAAAAAGTTTGAAGATAATCGAAGATTTGGAACTGTAATCGTTAATTTTAAATGAAAAATTATCAGCATGGAGTAACAGCATTCCAGATGGGTACAATTGTATAGAATTTATAACATTTTTTTGTATTAGTCATTCGCAAATGTTTTATATGTATATATATAAATTTGGCGGTTATCTCTGTAAGATTTGTCAGGAAAACTGAATTAGGAATAGCACATTAAAATATTTAGTAATATTTTATATGCTCTTAACATTTAGTGTTTAATTTCACATTTACCGATAGTAGAATCAATAACAGGCTCTATTTGATTTAAAAACTTTTTTTTTTAAGGTACTAAGAGTGTCTGCAAAGCGAGCACTCTATCATATTTCTATTCTCTCATTGAACTGTGGCATCGGAATTACACACACACAATAACACATTTTTGTTGCGAAGTTGTATTTTCAGAACATAGTATTTTAATACAAATTAAATTAATCAACTAGAAAGACAAAGAATAATATATTTATCGAAAAAATATTAAGTTGCTACCGGGATACGAACCTGGACCTCTGTAGATAGATTTTTTTCAGGATATCTTTCTGAATGATTAATTTAATTTGTATCCGATTTATTTTAGATATTTACATTTTGTTATACTTTCATAATCAGATATTTACGACAAATTGGTAAATCAATCACACATCAAATTGAAATACAAATAGTAAATATTATTTGAAAAACAGTTGCACCCAGTGAAAATTGTTAAAGAGCTACAGATATTCATAAACATATATTTTTCATCACCCATCACGACTTATTCAGAAATAGTCTGCATTACAGTGGTTAGTTTTCCCCACCAATCACGCGGTAGATCAAGGTTCGTTTCTCCGCCGGACAATTTTATTTATTAAACTGAAATAATTAATACATTTTTCGAACCAGGAACACATTATATGCAGAGGTTCTAGTGTATGGTGGATAATTTGGGAAGATATCTACCACACAACTATACCTTTTTGGTCAGAATTTCATAATTCCAGGAAATTTTTGTTTATGGGACTACTCCAGAAACGTTAACTGGGTTTGAAGCTCAAATATGTAATTTTAAGAACATGTGACGAGGCGTAACTTCTGGTTAAACAAACAACGACTTGTTCGATCCTGTCCTACTACCTTACTGTTTCCCCCTCCTATACCTGATAGCACGACCTCATTCTGTGTGTTGCGTTATTAGTGACTCTATGACATACCTCTATTGCGTGGTGCATACTGAATTGTTCATGGTACTTGCACGGTGCGTGTTATTGACTTCGTGCATATCAGAGAAGTATATGTTCCAGAGATTTCGTACGTGACAGCGATATCAAAAGACTTGTAGTCACTGTGAGATAAGAAATTCAGACAAGGAGTATCAACACTGGCAGGTAGGTTATGTTTTTCTTTAAGCCCTTCTTATTCTGTCCCTGTACTAAATTCCTTTCATTCATTTTACATCGCAATTCTCAATCCCCTTCACTAAGAATTGTATTACAACAAGTTATATTCTGGAGGACGGCCACCATGCGCTGTCAAATGAAGTGCCATTGGCTATGACGCGGAGAAAAAATTTTACTCGAGATCTTTACTTCCAACCACCTCCGATCGCAGTTTACATTCGCGACTGATTTGCCACATTACTCAATTATCTTCAGTATTTCAAACTTAGTCATTCTTAATTTTGTACATTTTTAAATAAAAAATAACTAAATACTAATGTAAGTATCAATATTATTCGAAGAAGAAAAATAACGGCGTTTATTTCTAAAGAATTCTCATCACTTCAAGATTATTCTGGGCATGACCCAATATACTCACATACTGTTCTAAGCCTTTCACAGAACTCCAGGTAGATTAAACAATAGATTTCGTAACCCAAAAACGTCGAATTTGTTAATTGGAACATCATTGTTTCGGTCTATTTACAGCCCTACTGAATTTTACACGGAACACATCGACAAAGCTTATTAAAGGTTGGATTTTCTACATGTATTGGAACTAATCATCGCTCTGATGTATTATCGAGTCAAGTATCGCATTAAAACCCGGAAACCATTTTGAATTTTAATTATATGACGTAATTAAAATATAATTAACCCACTCTTTTCAGATTTACACTCCGGAAAATGTAAAACCTACCTTCTTCCGTGAGAGGTTATTTCTTGAAAAATGTAAAAATATTCAACATTACGTGTATTTTCTCTAAAAATTTATTCTCAATATTGTTTTATTTTGCGGAAAAAAATAATAAAATAAAATTGTTTATTAATTAAGACCATTCCTGCAAAAACACAGTATATTGGTTTTTAGTAGATCTAAGTTTTGTCACAATTCCACAATGTTGTGAATTGTCTTGGGCATCGAATGGTATATTAAACAACCGCATAAAATAAATAAAAATACTATTAAACACAATTTCTATATATATCATCCAAGATGGTCGATGTTCCGTCTATTTATGCATATCTGTAAAAACTAATATACAGTATTGTTGAAGGGGTTTTTTTTAATTCACATTCTTAAAACACAACATTAAGGTAATGTTAAGTTTAGCATTTTTTAAGTTAACCGTAAATTAATGTGATTTTTTAGATTGTTTTTTATATTATATGGTCATCGCCACGTCATATTTTTGCTTAGAATTGAACATATTACATATATACAACTTTTCAAGAACTACTTCCTAAAATTGGATTCATGTTTACACATTAATCATATGGAAGCCAGAGTAAAGATTTTTATAATTTCAGACCATTCATTTTTATACCTTTTTTTATTAAAATCTAGTGAATATTTTTGCAATTTATATTTAAATGTAAAATTTTCTGTCACGCCTGCTTTTTATCCTTTTTTCTATAAGATTAATGCTTATTAAAATGCTGAAAAAATTCTATGTTCCCTTTTTTTATTCTTCTTCTTGATCTCAAATTCTTTGTCTCATCAAACTCTATACTCTTCTACTGCCCATTTCCAACTATTCTTATTCAACATTATTTAATAATTAATCATTATTATTTGCAGTACACGTTACCTAATATTCGTCATATTTTAAAGTATATCAATGCAGACAACATTTTCAATTAATAGTTACCAAACAGCTCGTTCCTCACCAGGATACATTTTCTAACATGGGAAGCATTGTACTGGCAGGCTAGTATTATAAATAAATTTTTATTTCATAATTTTTAAGCAGTATCTTGATTGAAACGGGTCGTTTCACATTTTAAAATGCCTATTTTCTTTTTTTAAATATTTTAAATGATTAAATCCGGTTGTTGTGACACATTTTTTTAATCTCAAGACAGGGGTACTTACACAGCCGTGGAATTATTTATTTAAATGAACAGCATCGTAAGCAAGTGCCAGCTCCAGAATAATATTCCAACAACTCTTCCCTCACTTTATGGTTGTGGCGAAAATTTGCATTTTTTTCGTAGATCACCCTTCTGACAATGCCTTTTTATTTTTCCTTGTTAAATTTCCTCTCCGCTTATTTTCCTTTGCTTGTTAAAATTTCTCAGCTGCTCACGAAGCGTAAATACCTTTATATCCACACAAAATATTACTGCGCAGAAGTGGGATATTAGACTCCTCCCGAGATATAGATGGCAGACGCTCCGAACTTTAGTTCTGCAAACATTTATTCAATTTGGGAATGTTTATTCCAATCAATATCCCCCCATAATTTTCTCATGTGATTTTAAAGCGTAGTGTACTACAAAGTAATTTCGTGGGTCTGAATGCAAATATTGTTAAAATATCAGACACACAACCGGGTTAAGGAAATTAATAACTTATGTATACACAATAACATTATTATTTTTACTTTTACATTAACAAGTATTTTATTTTGTCTTTACGTAATCATCTAATGTAGTCTGGTAGTCTACATTACATTAATTGTGTGGTGTGCGAGAAAATCTTCTAACGTCTGTTTTTTTTAAATAAACATATATTGGGTCACCTGATAAGTGTTTTTTGAACTATCTACAGCACTATTTATGTAAGCCTCAAGCAAAACAAATATTTTCAGGAGTCAGGAATCAAACATGTAACTCTGTGATCATATAATGAGCGCTTTACTACTATATATACATTTAATACAGGTTTTTATGATTTGTCAAAATCAAATATATAATAAAATAATTCATACAAACGGAGTATAAATGAAAGAATTAAGCAATAACTTAGGTCAGTTGAACGATATACGAAAGCTTTCACCGTTCCATGGATAGCATATAATATGTCAGAGCTGCAGGAATTCATTGAAATGAATAATATTATTTATTATCACAATCTCGAGCTGATACCTCGAATGATATTGGTACGGTGTTATATTTTCTCAATCTTGATGCATTTTTTATCGTTGAAGAAGTTTAAAAACGTTTAATGCTATAATGAGTAGGAAACTTACGTATTTGGATATATCATGAGACGTTGCATCTTATCATAAAGACGGAAAGGAAACGGACGACGAGATCTAGCAGAAGGAGAACGCCGTGGCTTAAAAGCTATAGACAATAGTTTGACAAGACAACAGAATTTCTCTGCCAGATAGTTATAAACAACGTTTCCATCCTAATTCACATCCCAAAAGAAATAAACAATTTTTTTCGTGTTCAATTAGCACTAACTCTTATACTTTTATATTAATCAAATATAAAACAAGAAAGAAGAAGTACACACTTAGTATACTACACTTCGGAGAGTTGATTACGAAACGTTATTTTCTTTCAAAATAATTTATTTAATAAAGTGTTGTAAAATATGAAACATCTAACTGAATCCAATTAATATTTTAAGAGGTTTCGAAAAGCTGTAGATTTAACAATATTTGAAGAACAGAGCCACTCAAAACTTTTAAAAATTACTCGATTCAGTAGGAAGCTCTTCAATTAATTATCAAAATTCAGAATAAAAGTCCGACCTACATTTTGCGGCGTCTAATAAATTGTGATGTCGTGTTTAATACAACAGTTGGAAAATTAGTTTCATTAACCGGCTTAAACCTTTCATATACTTATTTCACCATTTTTTTATTTAAATTAGTTGATTTTAATTCCGAAATATTATTATTTATTCAGATTATAATATAATTTGTATTCTAAATGCAAAAAATACAATTATTTACGACAACTTCTTGGTGTAGATTATTCGTAATGTTTAACAATTTTGATGATTTTTTATTCATCACTTAAAATTTGATTTGTTATTTTTCACAATTATCAATTAGTGGACCGAAACCATTTTAAACTTTTAAATTAAACAAACAAAGCTAAAGTATGATCCGTATTAAGGCTGTTTTTATGTAGGCTGTTTTTTTTGTATAATTAAAAACGGAAACACGCAACATTATTTTGTTTTTACAATTTTCAAGCAATGCAAGTTTTGTATATTTGAGCAGGTGAAAAGAAAAATTTAGTGTAATGATATCGGAATAAATTTTCCAATTATGTCAAACAGCTTGCTCTCCTTCCACTCGTGTCCATCTACTGTTGAATAAAGGTCCTTATTAATAAGCAACTGATCTCAATCGTGTGTCCGTATGAAACTACTTCCAGAAATCCTTTTTTATGTCGACAGTCTAGTGAGCTGGGGCATGATTCATGCCTCCAGTACCCTCCATTCCAGGACATTTTTACAGAATCCGTTATCTCTCTTTCGGTTAAGGTTTCCAGCTCATTGCTATTTAAACATGGCTTTTGGGTGGACTGTGTTATTTACTTTGAACCTTCTTCGAAATTCTCTTATTAAATTGCTGATGCAAAAACACTTGGCTAGAAACGCAAAGCAATGAACTTAAAAATTACTTTTTAGGTGATAGAAAAGGGGGTCAATTTATAGTAAATATATATAATGCGCATATTCGAGATTATCCTACTTTACATATCTGCTACGTTGATAAAGCAACTGATGAGGAATTCCATTCGGCAAAAATGGTTAATTTCGTAAAATATTAAAGATGTTGCATGTCACAGACTCCAAGTCCTGCATATATCATTTTTACTTATATTGTATTATTATTATTTATGCCTCTGGATAATTAATTATATTTCTGTAATGACAATGCGTTTAAAAATAAATCATAAATGCTTCGTAAATAGAGATATTTTTTTTGAATAACATATCTTTGATCGTAACAATTTAAGATATTGTCTTGTTATACAAGTCATTTGAAAATTGAATTGACATAAACGTCTAAAAGGCTTTGAATTATTGTCCGAAATAGATCTCAATCAGAAAGGCCCACGAGTCCGGATTGGGCAAACATCGAACGCTCCTGTTTTCAAGCTGTATCTGTCGTTACAGTGGCAACACCGTTCTAGCAACGCCGTGATTATAGAGTTTAATGGGGGAACCATAACGACGTTTTTATTGCCTTAGTGAGGAAAATAAAAAAATCCCGGCTCCCGTCGCGTCCCGGTAGTGGCCGGGCAAAACAAGATCATTCACGGAGATTGCCGGGATAACGCCCTGGGAGTCTGTTTATTCGAGATGTTATGCCACTGTCTGCCCCGTAAATTGAGGGCTATTTTATTTATTTATTTAGGGGCAACGGAACACACGAAAAGTTCATTTTTAGAATTTCAATTAACAGGATATCGAAAATCGTTTACGTATTTCGTTTACTGAAATCGTGTCAATAATAAATTTGTTATTTTGCAAACGTCACTACCTCATCTTTTCGAAATTACAATTCGAAAATGATGATCAAACTCGTATTTCAACACCGCCGGGTATTTATTTTGAGCATATCTTTCCAATTGATTCATCTATTTTTTTTTAAATATAATAGCACGTTCTAAAATTGCAACTTAACAATATAATCAAATAAACATAAATATTTTTTAAATTGTTACAGAATTATAAGATATAAATATTTTTTCAAACGACTGATTCAAAGAAAAAAATCTGTCTTTTTTTATTATGATCTAATATTAGAACGTTGATAAAGGAATATAAACTAACAATTACATTTTCTATCAATAAAAAATAACGATTAGAAAAGCACGATGGTAAGATGTTCACGATTTGGATAAAATAATGCAATTTTGTTTATTTTTAAACATTATTTCAGATAAGTTACATAACCAAATTATTTTATTTTTCTTGCAGTACAAATAATATGAAACATTAAGTCAATTATAATAATATTTATACACCACTGGTGATACGATTAAACTTATAAAATAAAATAAAATAACGATATACATAAAAATAGATAAGTAGACCGGATTAGTATATGACAAGTATGCAAACTTATAAAGAATTTCATTTATTATATTGATACTTTTGACTTTGTGCTATATATTTATCATCTATATTTAATATTTTTAAATGTTTTTACTTTTCTAGTTTTTACCCCACTAAATAAAATGTCAAATTCCTAAACAATACAATTCGATACAATGATCGATGCTTCGTCCCAAAATAATATTTGAACCTAGTGACGGATAACAGAATGTGTGCGTATCATATTTATTCATTTCTGTTGAGTAATTTTTACAAAAAACTTGCATTTTTATTCCATTTTAAACAAACGAGTGATGCCACATTGCAAGATGCTTTATAATACAAGAGAAAACGAAAGGATTCGTAAATGTGTGAACATTACTATCCAAGTGTAGTCGGGTCATTTTCAAATATAACTGAATGTAGGTCATTTAATCATGTTGTGTAGAGCTATCGCCTCCACTCTCATCTCACTCAGTAAAGGCGGTACTTGCAACGCAACTCCCACCAGCCATAAAGACGTAGGTTACTGTCGGCTCGTAACGAACGCGGCCAGCGTAGTTATATAAATTATTTTCGACTCAGATACATACTTACCTCAATAAATACGTTGGCCAGAGAAAAAAGAATGCCACACACACACACGCACATGTCTTAGTGCTGTACTACTCTTCTTTTTTTTAGATCGCCACGTTTCTTAATCAATTCTTACATAAGTTCATCAGGCAATAATAATAGAAGTAATAATTATAACAGTTAATCATTGTAAAAATCAATAATAAAAGGTATATAATAAAAAATATATATCTTAAATTGCCGACGCTTCAACAGGGCCGTTCTCTAATATCTGATTTACCCAATAATATTGAACGCCGGACTTCCAGTGTATCTATTATTCAAACATTTACTTTGTGCGGAGTGATTAATAAACACAGCGGACCATCATTATAATTAGTGATTAATAAACATACGTGACCATCTTTATAATTAGTGATTAATAAACATACGTGACCATCTTTATAATTAGTGATTAATAAACATACGTGACCATCTTTATAATTAGTGATTAATAAACATACGTGACCATCTTTACAAATACCCGATACGCTTAACTCAAAATATTGTTATTTAAATTACATAGATGGTGTAATAGCATTATACCTGCTTTTATAAACGCCATCTCATGTTATCGCAAGGGCTCTCCGTTCCAGAGAAAAAGATCAGAGGAATATATATATATATATTATTAACCTTCGTTCAACGACCGATCTAATTTATTATTTCGAAATTCTTGAACAGTTAACCTAAAAGCAAAAAATTGGGTCCGAAAATAAAATTAGCCTGTAAAATTTCAGGCTTACATAAGGGTGGGTACTAATATTATATTATTATGTCAAATGTCAGACCTTTTCAGTACTTTAACAAAAACGGGAGTTTATTACACATTAAATGTTATCTTTGTTTTAATATAACACCATTAGGGGATAATGTTTTTTGTTCTAATACAAAATGAAAAGAGATTTTTTACACTCACATGAAAATTAATGTTACAGCTATTTCCTTTAGACACTATTAACGGGATCTCTTTTGACACGGTTTCAATGCTTTTATCTAAAGCGTTCATATTATAACAGAAGGTATATATATTGTTAATGTTTGTAGCGTTGACTTTAATTTGACATAATTTAAAATTGTATTTATATTTAACTTTGTTAAACCACTGCGCTTAATATATTTCAATACCCCATTGTCAATCACCTCCCTACTCTTACAAAGATTTCGCCTACATTTCGTAATAGATGTTATATAAATTTTATGGAATAGTTAATTTGTACGCCAGTCTTGACGAAGATACGTTTTTTTTAACGAAATTTGTTTTAACGGTTGACGTAAAAACAACACAGTATTTTAAACGAAGTTAAATATAAATACAATATTGAAGAAGGTACCTGTTGTTTTAATTTTAAATAAGAATTTTGTGATTAAATGACTTGATTAACAACAGCATGTCAAGGAAATTCAGCTTGAACAAATCTATAATTATGTTTATCTACGACAACAAGCTTCCATATCCCGAAGCAAATCTAATGAAATGAAAAAGAGACGGGAAATGAAACATGCAGATTAGAAAACAGACAAGAGTAGTCGATATGATGATATAATATTTAAAGAGAATAAAATGGCAATGGGCAGGTCACATCACTGAATAAACGCAGTCATCCAGTGGTACCCGAAGGGAAACAAGAAACTGATAGGCCGCCTTAAAACTCGCTGGACTGATGAAATTATCAAACTCGACGAAAATAGGTGGCAGCGAATAACAATGGACAGAAAAAAATGGGAGACCTTTGGGGAGGCTTTATATTATTTTATTTATTTATTTAAAAATATACACCTATAGGGTATTTTTACAAATATTTACTTCACCTAAAATAAATTATTTTGCATATTTTTAACGATTATTACATTATTTTAATTTACATGGTTTGATATTAGCAAATAATTTATAAAAGCATTTTCTATATAATCAAATATGCTAAATTTATTTAATATACATTATCCAATGAACAATAAATAATTATAAAGAAGAAAGGTATTTTGATTTTTGTACGAACCCCCCCAATAGCCCACTCTTTTGATACACGCATACTTGAAATAAATATATCTATTTGATTATGTAAAAGCAGTATTTCCATGTTTGTAAAATAACTTATGTTGAAGATATCTATTTCGGAAGTGGAATTATTTGCCAATCAATGCAACCGTGGAATAGTGGAATATGTGTGATTGTTTGTACCTGAATTGCAACAATAAAATAGTATAAATATGCTAGACACCACGCATTTAGATGCGTACACGGAATACACATCACATTAATATTTTCATACTAGGCTGTACTGGATGACGATTAATGCCGACCGCTTTTACTATGCGACTGTCTTAACTAGATCAAAAAATGACATTGTGGATGTGTATCGCCTACACAACCAACAACATCGCCTACAGGTTCTTGAACGCACCCGGTAAATACCCGGGTGCAAACCATAAACTCTCACCAGCCATGTAATCTCGCCGATACCGCCCAGATATTGACGACAATAATATGCGCACGGAGCCGACCAGAAAACCGGTATTTTAGCTTCACTCCTATCTCACCCGGCTTCCGATTAGTTCTCCGGTAGGCGCTTTATATTTTTACTGCACATATGAAATCTGTATTTGTGCATCAATCATTATCAACTGTAAATAGTCTTTATTGTCCAACCTGCTTTAGTGACACTCACGCACACATCTACACACACTGAATCCGCGATATTATTATAGTGGAGCCCTGGGAATAATAGGTCCCCAACTTCCATACATACAACCTTCTGATTAACACTCTCTCACAAATATCAGTCACACATCGTTACTATATAACGTCATAAAAAATATTATATATTGATTATTCATCCTAACGAGGTAATTTTTTACTATTGCCGATAAAAATTATTTTGTCTGAATTTTGCCAATTCTAAAAATTTCGATTAAAAGATTTAAATTCAGAAAGTACAATCACATTTTTTACAAAGACATGTTCATTTACATTTTTATTTCAACCTTTTTACAACTACAAATTAGACTTGTCTGAATAAAACGATTTGATCTACATGCACGATGGAAGAAATTCTAAAAAGTATTATAAATTATGGTATTTAACAAATTTTATACGATTTTATTAAATTGCAAATAATCAAAATTTGACTTTTTATAAAAAAATGTTATAAAATTCCACAGTTCTTGTGCTGATTGAAATTACATAGTAGCTAATACCATATACGAAACATTTTTTTCTTAATTTTCTACCTAACCGTACTACGGTAAATAGGTATGTTATCATTAATGATCTTTCAAATATTGTATTTGCCTTATAAAGAACACCAATTTTACTTTTGCCGTTCAATGAGTACAACCTGTGTATAGTGCGGGACATCACGGACATCATCATCACACTCTAATTATTATGACAGAGTAAAAAATGAAGACATAAAAAAAGAGTGTTAGTACAATGAGTAAGATTAAGAAAGGATGATGCACGTGTTGATGGCACCAGACATAGAGAAATAAACATTCGCGGAACGTTCGTTGGCACAACCTGGTAAACCAGATATTGGAGGATGGTCCTGTTAGAAGCACCAATAATCGTCGAGCTTGTATGAGAAGATGTATGAATATAGATGAGGCGAGAATTACGTGTCAAGACAGAAGAGTTTGGCGCTCTATCCTATCCTTCTACCCCCGCGGGGAAACGGTGTTATAAATTATTAGTCGGTAATTATATTATTATCAATATTACTGTTTAGTCGCAGAACCCAGCTAAGACCTGAAAAATTCTAAGAATAACGTTTAAATAAGTGTATATACGTATGCAATGAAGGTACAAAGTTTATTCATCAATACACAAGATGATAAAAGATAAACTCTAATAAATGTGTATAAGGCAAATCAGGCGAGGCAGTTTACATAATAGGTTCAAATAAGCTGTTTTTCTCTTCTAGTGCTTGTCGGATTGCTCATCTTCCAGGTCCTCTTATACGAGCAATTTTGACTTGAATGTTGGGATACGAGATCTTTTTAAATAACGATATTTTTCTGGATGTTTCATGGCGTGGCCAAAATATTGCATTTTTATGGTTTTATTGATTTAAAGATTTATTTTTTCTTTTGCATCCGGATTATCACACATTCATTGGTGAAAGTCTATCAACATAGCATATTTAGAAGTCGTCTATAAATCCACTTTTCAAAAGCTGTAGAAAACTATTATTTCTAAGATATAAGTAGATCAAAAGTATATGGTATTCTATATTATATTCGTAGCGTGTTAGTAATTAAAGGTTTTTTATGAAAACATAATTTTTGTCACGAATTTGAAATATCAAAGTATGAGTTCAATACAAGTTTAACACAAATAAAATAAATATCAATTAAAGGTATTAGTTAGAAAGATATACATATAAAATCAATTTTATTGAAAAACATTGTCATTGCGCTACCGGGATTCGAACCTGGATCTCTTTTCAAACCGGGGAAGGTGCATTATCTAACTATACTACAGCGACATTACGCGAATAGATGTATTAATTTGAAAAAGTGTAACATATGAGTTCAAAAGTATGTCGTCAAAAGTACTGTCTCTGTAGCATAGTTGGATAATACACCTTCCCCGGTTGCGAAAGAGATCCAGGTTCGAATTTCGGTAGCGCAACGATAATATTTATCCATAAAATTGATTTTATATGTAAATCTTTCTATTAATTTGTATTTAAAATATTGTTACCATTGTTAGTTGAATCTAAGTGTTTGATATTATTTTCTCGGGATGATGCCCGAACCCCCATAGTTTCGGATACCATGGATCAAACAGGTATGACAGAACTTTATTTTAACCTCTTACGACATAAAAATTTATCACAAACCAATGTTCAATTAGTGATTCAATTATATCAGGTATCTACACAATTACTTAATTAACCCCCTCCACCAGGCAAAACATCACACACCTATGTTCTGAAAAATTACAACTTCGCAATAAGAATGTGTTCTCCTTAATAACAAATTAAATAAATCAATTATAAAGAAGTATAGTAAAATGTCTCAATTGAAAAAATATTGTGTTATTACCAGTATATAGATGATCTATTTTATCCGGTTGATTTTTTTAAAAGATTAATTTTATTTGTGTAAATCAATGTTTGGGAATGAATACATCCGAAATAAATGATACTTGGAACTCACCGAGAGGATAAAGAGTGGAAACGCTGCCAATTTCACGCTATTTCAGGTCCAAACATATCCAGACAAACTGAATTCCGAGACTATAACGTGACCGCAAAGCTGATAGGGCAATATATGCGAAACCTGGAGCCTCACAGAAAATAAGAAAGCCCCTCCAAGTATTCGAAAACAAAAAAATCTCTAGCTACTAGGACCTGCTATAGTCAATAACCGATGGCCTTCTCGTAAAAAATCATAGCTTTAAAAGATCTTCAAATATTTCAGAAAAGAGACAGTTATGTGATCTAGGATATCGAAATGGGCAGACCATGTTATGAGACGGATACAGTGGAGAAATATGCAAATGGATTTCAGGTTCCGGAATTGAGAGATCTGTCTCGAGACAGAGGTCACGCCTAAATAACGTTTTTGCAGACCCATAGTAAATAATGATGATTATTCGTAGTATTACAGAATTATATAAAATTAATACCTACTATATAAAAAAATATTCAATCAAATAAATATATATCTTTCATTAATTTCCCAAAAATTATAGTACTTACTTAACATCACGCAGTTTCCCTGCGGGGGTAGGCAAAGAGGATAGAGCGCCACATTATTCTGTTCTGACACACAATCCTCGCCTCATCCACATTTATACATCTTCTCATACAAGCTCGACGATTATTAAGGCTTCTTTTTTTTTTTTACCTGGTCGTGACAAGTCTTTCACGGACGTCCTCTATTTCTCGTGCCATCGACACTTGCGTCATATATCTTTTTACCGTTCCATATGACAGAACCACCTAAATGATCCTTTCTTAATCTTACTCACTATACTAAGATCGGCTTTACATTCTTTCCTTATTTCTTCATTCTTTACTGCGTTATAAATGAATCTGTCACATATACGCCTAAGTGATCTCATTTCCACTGCATTCAGTCTACTTTCGTTCCTCTTCTGCTAGCTCCAGGTCTCACTTCCATACATTAGTGTCGGTACCAGAACTCAATTGACAAGTTTCCATTAGCTCTAATTCCATTCGAAACGCCGTTATAGCATATAATAGTTAATTAACGTAAACCACTTTTTGTAATGTATTCACTGTAGGTCGTTGTTAAATATTAAATAATTAATATAATTGTTCAATGTTTCTTAAATCAGTATTAAATAAATCTACTGTAATTTATTTTTATAACCGATAAACATGTTAAACATATTTTTCATCAAATACCTAGGTGTCTCCTGTATAAGAAATTCAAAATTATGCGGTCTTACTAGGTTCGATGTCTAGTAGTTAACAGGTTAATAAAAAAAAATCACTACCTACATTACTCGTATGTACGATTAGATCACTCGTTCGTATGTCTGAAATCGTGAAATTTGTTATCGCCTAAAAGGTACATTACTTATCTTTCTTTTAAATAGGTAAATTACCATTCATTTCAAAGTATTAAATTTTGAAAATAGCATTGGTCTTAATATAATAAGTCGTACTCTGGTAGATCACTTCCCTTTATTTGATAATCAATTATGATTTCTACAATAAAAAATAGGTTTCATTCGTTATTATTATACATATCTAGTATAAAATGTTAAATTGTCATCTAATCGATTCTAAGATTTCTGTGAAAAGAAAAAAGGTCGTTATTAAAAAATATTTATTATTGTTTTTTATTTATTAATTTTGTTTTTAAAACCACTATGAGTTATTTATATTCACAACCCGGTTTGGAAAAATGTATTTTTCTGCATTAGAATAACAAAAAACCAATTAAAACCATATTTAAAAACAAAGTAAATAAATAAATAACCATCGCACTTCCCCTGATAAAAAGAAATCCTGGTTCATATCCCGGTGGCAGCAAATTTTTTTTTCGATAAATTGAATTTATCTGTATATATATCTTTGTAATTTATGCATTTAATTTATATTTAAATAAATAACTATTCAAAATAAAGAACCACGACGTGTTAGTGTTAGTTATTTAAAAAAAATTATATCAAGATCTTTGTACTTTTTCCCCTTGGAGAATATATGTTACATATATTTATGTCCACACCCTTAAATATCATTTAATAAATGTATATTTCATTAATAAACATGATTTCACAAGTGTATCGCATTGTTTAATATTACTTGTTATTCGAATTACAAGGAATCACTTATCTGTTTTTATCGAATAACCGCATATTGAATTACTCCACGCTTTTTCCTAATTTCATCCATCGTGTGACGCCTATCTGTGTTGAAACGAAACAGAGCGAGTTAATGGAAATACCCTGTTTTGATTTGGACGTGAAAAAGTCTCATTTTATTTTAATATCTCCGGGACACGTCCAAAAACTTAATTGAAATGTCCACAATTGTTCAGAAATACATGTTTAACGAATTGCTTTTAAATTTTAAGTTTTAATTTGAAACTGACGAATGGCATTTGCTGCGATACGTTCAACAAAATTACAATTTTTATCTTGAATTTTAATAATGTAACAATTACTATAGATTTGTTGCATTTTGATTAATATATTGTAGGAATTGTAAAAAATATATAATCTTCATTACGAAATCTTATTTTTATTTCTCTATATAGTCGATAATTATACATATTTAAAAGAGTTACCTTTACGCAGTTAACAAAATTTATTTTTATCTATCAAAATTCATTTTAATAATAAGAAAACACTTTGTTTTAAACTTTTTACTGATACCTTACCATGTTTCGATAACTATAGTATCTTCTTCAAGAAATAATTCATATACTATATACTAAAATTAAAAATGCAAGCATAGATAAAAATATAACTACAACAGTATAAATGGTGGGTAACAAATTCGAAACTGATGTAAAAAAAAATTTAAAAGGTGACTATTTGCAATAAGATTTGGCTATTTATAATATTTAATTTCTTATTAAGATTTTTTCTTATTTTTAAAATTTTTAATTTATCTGACTGTAATTATATGTAAAATGTCTTAACCCTTGTTAATGTCAAAATAATGGTTTGTTTTGTCGTCTTTTGGAAACAAACCATTCTTTTGAATATATCTATCCAAGAACAATAGTTACCATCAGGGATCGAACCCAGAATTTTCTGCAACCGGTAGACTGCATTAAAGGCCAATTGCCAACATCGTCCAGTGGCGGACATAGACAATTACAATCCTAAAATTTTGATATTCAGTTTTGATGATTAAAAATGTTCATTATTTTACTAACTACTTTAATAAAAAATCTAGAAAGAAAATACAAGATTTTTAAAATATTTTAGTAAGTAAAGAAGGGTTCCTGGTTCGAATCCCGGTAGCAACAAAATATTTTTTCGATTAATTGATTTAATGTATATATTTTTCAAATTGATACATTTAATTTGTATTAAAAAATATTTGATAAATAATAATAACAATATTTTATTATTATTATTACGAGTAATACTTCCTAAGCAATAGCAAAGTATCGTGTGTTTCATCGTGCAGTCTTAATCTAATTTTGTTACCCGGAATTAATCAAAAATTAGTATTCAGAAATATACTAACCCAGAATTTATAAATTCTATAAGCTAGGTCGGTATCTTGGAATTCCTGTTTGGATTACCTAGTTGTGCGTATGAAATTTGAAAAATATTATTTAAGTGATAATAACTGTATATTTGTTTAATTTCTTGTTTTAACAACAGCTAATACTTCAGTCTCTAGAATTATTTGTTAAATAAATACATAAAAATGCATGAAGCGTATCGAATATATTTGTTTTTCTCGGAGAATACGCGCATTGATTGAACTGAACACAATGAATAGTCTCGTTAGCAAAGATTTGCAGAATACGCGCTCACCAGAGCCAATAAATCGCTGCTAACCGAATTAGAAATAATCCAAGCGGCTAACTCCTAACAAATGTGCTGCTACGAGCTGCGGCCTTGTACTCGTACAACTACCCATGTGAAGGATTTCAGAGCTGGCCTCTTAAGTTCGGATTTTTTCATTGATTTTTAAAGAATTGAGAAGTTTAAATATTATATTTATTAAACAATAGTTAAAATAACATTTTAATTTGAATTTAGCCATTAAAGCTTTTGTGTTCTCGTCTAACGGTGATAGGTAATAATTATCACGCGGTCATATTTCTGTAAAGCCTGATTTTCAATAACAAATATTTTTATTTCCGTAGAAAGTAATCACTTTGTGGTTTTACATATTAGATTAAATAAAACACAACCACTTTGTATTACCACTAATTTTATTAAACACCAACCGATTTTAACCGTCAACTCTCTTTATGTATGTATAAGTGCACTATTTTTGTATTTATTGTTAGTTTTAAATACGCTCTGACGAAGCTTGAGCTAAGCGAAACCGGTTGGTGTTTAATAAAAAATTTAGTTTTATACAAAGTGATCATGTTTTATTTAATTTAAAATGATTTGATTACAAAATATATTATGACACAATAAAATAGTTTGCGTCAGAGATACGTTGTTTTTTTTTTTTAATCTAGTCTACCAGAGATTTGAAACCGCACTCCCAGATTTCTTTGCGTGCCATAACTGGTTCTCGAAGATATATCGATATTTATTTATTGGAAATAACACAGATATAAGTATAAGAGCATAGGACATAGAGAAAAAAATGTGGCTTATTCACTTATGTCCGAACATATTTCACATGTACAAGAAAACGACACAAAAAGCAAAGTGTAAAAAATATGTTATGAATGCAAAATTAAAACAAGGAAAAATCATTTACATATTGCATCGAAGAATATTATAGAATTAAAACAAAAATTAAATTTTTAATGAAACATAAAATAAATCAACGTCAGTGAATGAATCATTATAAGCTCGGCATATTCTCACTATAGGAGAGCGTAATCCAAAATAGGTACGGCTACCGTAGTATATAAATGTTCAACATCATACCCGTCGTATGCTGACACGTTACTATCGTTTTCTGTGGCAAAATTATTAACCTTTTAACTTTTAACTGTTTGAAATAAATGACACCACATAGGGTAAGTAAAGGTAGGCTCGTGCTCGTTTAAGGGTCGTGACTTACAGTACCAACCAAAAGCAGGGAACCGTTGTCCACAGATGGGAAACTATTTTTTTTTAAATATGACTTTAATCTCTGCAAGGTCAAAAAGTGCGTGTTATCACGCTTATAGTTTGGCGTGTTAACGCGCTCATGGCATTTAAAAGGTTAAGAAAAGAAGCTTAATAAATTGATTTATTTCTTCAATAAAATTATTTTTTAATAAAATAACATTTTGTTTATAAAGTATGCTATTTTTTAGAATATATACATTATTCTATTTTAATTAAAACCAATTAAATAAATCAATTATGAATACACAAAAAACACACAATTATAAAAATCGCCCCTTGCAACGAGAAAAATAGACGTTTTATTAATAAAGTAACATACATAGATGAAGCCTGGAAATAATCTACATGAGATCACCGCTGTTATTGGTAAAGTAATACAATTATTCGATGAGACGAGTCCCGGTGATAACTATAATATTTTGATATCTTTTTATGTGTGTATTTCTATCTAATTTGATTGAATAAAAATATTTTTATATCAGGATCCATATAATATTTTTCATGAGTGATGTAAATAAAAAAGAATTTGAAAACATTTGAAAAGCTTAACTATCGCTCTCTTGGGAGCCGGTGGCATTATTCGCACCTCAGGCTGCCGAGACTTAATAATCATAATAAATGAATAAATAAAATCATTATTGATCTGTACCAATCTACTTAATACAATAAATATGTACGTATACAATTTTGTCTTCTTAAATTAATCATAGCTAAATTCTATGGGAATTTTGAGAAGCAAGAATTGGCTCGCTCTAATTGGCAAGAAAAATAATAATAATTATAATGATAATTAATTAGTCCGACATCCATACTCTTGAAATACCAAGACATAAATTTTCATTAAGGATTATTAATTACTTATTAAAAACATTATTCATCCAACATTTCTACGTTCATAAAGCGTTTAGAGGAGCTGTGTCTGTGCGACAATTAGCACGGAAAAATAAAGATTTAATATCATAATCTGAGATTCACGATGATAAATAATATTATAAGAGTGATATAGCTTTAATCTGGAATCTTCTTCTTTACTTTCTTATGTCAGTGACATATAGTGGCCTCAATCAGATTTGATTGCGCTTGTAATGCATCTCTACATGTCCCGGTCCTGGGTTGCTCTCACGGCTGTCTCAGTTGTGGCACTCTTCCAGGTCTTCAACGGCCCAACGTTGTACTCGAGATAATCTTATTTTCTAGACTGTCACATTGACATAAAATGTGATCGAATAATTAAGTTCGATCTTTATATTCATGGATCGCCGGTAGCTGTGCGCGCGCATGTGAACATAACATATTTATATCGGTGGTTTTTTTCTATTCCCTCGCCCTATAACCAGAATACGATATTTTCTGTGGTGTGTTTGTTCTGTATGGTTTTGCCAGTTGAAGTTGTATCTTTTAAATATTAGGTTAGCGTTTACCAGTGGTACAATAGGTTTTGGAATTGTTAATTATCATCCTGCTTGTTTGTGTAATCGGTTTCTCGCTACCGTGCGAACCGACTAGTGCTGTACGTCGTGCTATTTGTGCACGGTGTCGTTTGATACTTCTGCGCTATCTCCGAAAGTGTATTTCTAAGTGTACTTCGTGCGAACCAGCATTGTACATGTCCTGAAGCCAGAAGATCTGTGAATCCAGAGGAAGATGGAGCGTTTGACAGGTGGGTCGTGTTTTCTGGTTCTGGATGGTCCTTTAACCAGTCCCTTTTCCTTATTTCTGTCCATTTCTTGAATTCCTTCCACCCTTCCTGCATCCTTTATTTTTCCATCCCCTTGAGTAAATAAATTGGAATAATATTTTATTTATTACTAGTTGAATTTGTTGCAGGATTGATATGTTCGTGCATTGTTCTACTTACGGAATAAGTAACATCCTTCTCCAGAAATACATTTCGAAAGCATCAATTTTATACTTGTAGCTATTGCTGACTGTTCAAGTCTCCTCTGCAAACATGAAGATTGGAAAGTTTAGATTTGGTTGCCTATTTTATGTCATTGTCTTTCCACGTTCTTGTGAGTTGATTCATAGCTAATTTCTAAAGTTGTATACATCTTTAAATTTCCTTCGCACTGTCACCATTATTCGTGATCAGCGCATTCAAATAAATTGCCTCTTGAACCCCCTCACATCCAACTTCTACCCTGTTAAACGATGTTAATTTATTTCCCCAAAGTTTTTGAATGTTCAAGGACCAAGATCTCAAGTTGAATTATTATACGGTTTTAAAATATTTGAATAAGATAAGATAAGTGACATTTGTCCCGAGCTGTGGGGTAAGCGAGCACACGGCCGCGTCACAGAGCTCAACATTTATTTTAATTATTTTGGTTTATGATAAACTGTAGATGGAAGGTCTACTATTATTATTTTTTTTTATATATAACTAGCTAATTTATTACCACACAGTCCCTGTGAAGGAAAACAAAGAGGATAGAGCGTCGCACTCTTTAATCCTGCCTCAAATCCTTACAATTGAGTCTTCCTACTCGATTCCCCGGACATCTCACTTTCCTACTATCGGGATCAAATTTAGTATGCATCAATAACGACATTTTATATTGAAGACCTACGCAAGAGAAGGGCATCCCCCTCCGTTAAACCCTTATTTTAAATAATCGCCAAATCTGATTCCCAGATTAGTATAATAACAGTTTAATATAATTTTTCTGAAATATTTGTGAATTTTTCGATGGAAATACAAAAAAAGGAGACTATTTTTTTTAACCTCTTTGACTCTTTAACTTCACAATAGACCTTGTGCACGATAATACGTCATTATATCTTTCTTTCTTATCCTACAATGAGCGGTGTACTAGAAAAACATTTACACGAACCTTGTGTTGATGTTTACATTGTAGTTTAATGCCATTTAATGTGTTATTAGAAGGTTTTAACGTTCACAATAATTATTTCTGAAACCGAGAAACATTTTTGACTAGAATCAATATTTCAATTAATCATTTTATTTTAGAAAAAATAAACAAATGAAATAAATAAATTAAATAAGGATAGAATAATAATAATAATGCATTTAATCCAGCGTGATCGGGGTTTTTTTTTTTTGAAGACCCGATTTGCCATAAAGATATTACATTTGAGTTACGAAATATTTTTTATGTTATAAAAAGAAAAGCAAAAAATTATAAATAAATAAAAAGTTCACACATATATATATAAATAAAAACAAAATATAGATATTACATTTCAGTCACGGTTATTATTGTATTTGTAGTCGTTACCATTCTTTAGTCAGGGAACCTGCTTTCCGTGCACTTGCAATAGAGAGTTGGTGCTGAACTTCATCCGCAGCTTCACGCCTGTAACTCGATGTCCCAGAAGCGGAACGAATCCATGTATTCGACCTTCGGTAAACATTGTAGATGCGCTACAATAACGCGCCAATCCGAACAGTATTCTGTATGAATTGCTATACTGAATTCGGAGATGGTTGTACGTCACTTGCTTGTATTTCGACCAGAGTTCGCAGGTATACATACTGTTGAAGAACGATTTAAACAGGATCCTCTTTACCTCCTTACTGCGTCGTTAGAATCGCCGTTACACCATATTTGCACGAACTGTCTTCTCTGTCGTTCTATGTCATCATCATCTTGTCCATCTTCATTGAATATATGGTCAAGGTATTTGACCTTATTTTTAACGTTCAATTTCATCCCGTCCACCCACACAAGAAGGATATTATCTGGCCTTTTTCGGCTGGATTTGCTGGCATTGTATAAAATATTATGTTCACTGACATATGTTCTACATATCTGTAAAAGCTTTTAAAATTATGATTGTTTTTTTAAATATCATTTTATATTCTTAATATGATAAAAATATTTTTTAAATTGTGATGGACAATAAAAAAATATATATTTACAAAATAAAGATTTGTTTTAGAGTTGTCATTTATTTATTATTAAGTTATCTTTTTTATCTTCATCGTAAAAGGGAATATGGACATATTTTTTTTTTTTATTTCAAACATATTAATCACAACAATGCTTTATAACCGATATGATTGATTAATGATCTCACATTACGATGATATGAATGTACTTCGCACTGTGGTAATTGGATATAGAAATATAGGTTATCGCTACCTAACTATCTAAATGTTTCCCTTTATATAATACATGTAAAAAAATATTATTATCGCTCGTATGTAGAATTTTTTCCGGTACGAGGATTAAATTTTTGATACAATATTAGACTTAATAATAACAGACCTAGTCCTCAATATTTTACGGGTGGATACCTGACTAAATTACTAATCGAAAATATTCAAGGAATATGTCTAAATTTTGCACGGTTACAGAAAATATTATTATTTGAAATTTTTCCATAATCATGTTAAGCTTAAAGTCTATGTACGAAACTAATGTTTGCGAAATTTAACAATCATATTTTTGCTTCAGGCCCCAAACTGTGTAACAAAAAATAGTCCAGCTGCTCAAAATTTGATGATTTTAAACTTTTTGTACTATAAATATAATTTGGAATCAAAAAAAAAATTAATTAGTCAAAAAATTGCATAATTATTATTCTTTTGAAATGCTTATATATCTAGCACGTGTTCCTTATTTTCTACTCGTAATTTAATCAATAATCCACATATAACATACTGTAGACTAGGTTTGTGATACCCTGTATATTAAGATTATCTTGCCACTAGTTTGGTTACATCATATACGCAAATGTATGATTTTTAAAAACTGTTACATGATGAGTTGCACGAAAATATAAAAACTGTAGAAATAATCAATAATATTAATTTATAAAAAAAAAACAAATGAAATAAATTGATATACTATATCACGCTAGAAACATAAATAACCACCACCACGTGTCGTTGTACGTTGTTTGTTTTTTAACTGTAGCCATGAGACGGCTTTTCTGTATTACATGTACCTGTCATCAGGCTTGCTCGGCACTCGGCACTTCTCGCGGCAAGGGCAGTCAGGCGATTGCTTTCTACTAGTAAATAAAATATTACCATAAAATTTCAATGGCAGGCCATATGTTGTGTAGTGGTTAAGAATTGGCTTGCTGAACTAAACGTCACGTGTTCGATTCTACACGAGTGAAAATTAAAATATCTAATGCAAAACTGTATACAGCCCAGTTATTTCGAATCTCTTAACTAAGTTGAAATAAACTCTCATAAACCACCTCAAAACGTGTAGATTTTTTTTATAAAATATATATTTATTTGAAACTATATAATATAATGTAAAAAATATGTTTGGACTGTGCCTGTCTCACTAGAGAAATTACTTACCGAAAATACTTACCGTAACGATATTTGTCCACTAGTCGTAAGAAGAAAGAATAACTTGCACTATCATCTAGTTAAAATTCGTGTAACCTTTCATAAACACTCAAGAATTATTAAGATTTGCAACAGAAAATTTTTTTAATATCTGATGTACCTACCCTTGTT
Organism: Eubasilissa regina; assembly: GCA_022840565.1. Taxonomy (NCBI): domain Eukaryota; kingdom Metazoa; phylum Arthropoda; class Insecta; order Trichoptera; family Phryganeidae; genus Eubasilissa; species Eubasilissa regina. The sequence goes on from JAINEB010000019.1 coordinate 3,940,444, forward strand.
CTTCTTCTTCTTCTTTTAAACAGGCAATCCACCCTTCAAGAGTGATTTGTGCCATTAAACAAGTTAAAACATTATTTCATAGAAAGCAGTACGACAATATTATAGAATAGGGAATAACGCTACAAGTTAATATCATTGTCGTTCAAGAAATTTGCTATCATATAGCTCAAATGTGGCGAGTTGAGGGAGAGAAGATGACACAAGTTAACCGGGAGTTGAAAATTACCATTGACAAGATTATTGTAAAAAAAACCTGTGATCCGCAATGGACAGGCAAAAAAGACATGGTCAAGGGTCTCCTCCTCGGCACCACACTTACACATTGGGGAGTCTATTATGTTCAATCTAAACAAATGTGAGGCTACCCGGCAATGCCCAATTCTCATTCTAGAGATATTTGATATTGTTCTTTTAGATACCTTCCTGTTGGAGAACCAAGGGGTGCGGGGAATAGACCCTTGGATTATTTTAAGCCGATTACCCTTGTGATTGTTTGGATCCATCCATTGTGCAGACCAGATAGAACTCGTACGTTTTTTTACCATATTAAGTCTGTCATACATCGGGATATGGAATTGATAGGGAGCAACTCCGGAAAGAGTAGCCTTCTTGGCCAGTTTATCGGCACATTCATTTCCCTGAATTCCTTTATGTGCAGGAATCCAAACGAACGACACCTGTTTATTGTTGCTGTACAAATTAAATATGCATCTTCTGATGGAACAGATTATCTCATTGTCTAGCCAAACTTTCATATTAGCAGAGAGGGATTCAAGAGCTGCTTGCGAGTCCGAGAATATAACAGCCTTATCGACGTTTCGTAGAACGTAGATGTCCATGACCTCTTTAATACCTACCCTTATTAATAAACTGATATTTGTTTATACTAAACGGTTCATAATAAACTATAAATAAATCGTTCATACTAAGGTCTTCGCGTACTTTTTCTAATTCTGGAACCATTGCATTCGACTTTTCTACTTTTCGTATCATCCTCTCATTATTGATTCGTTTTTCTGGCTACTCAAACACTGTTTACGCGCCTTGTTACTTCTATTGCCACCAATGGGTTTCTTGGTTTATAATAATGTACATGTGTATGTGTGAATATTGCCGCCCTTTTTTCGGAATGCTAAGAAGACGGTACCCAACATACGTCATTTATATTACATCCCGTGTTTCGACCAGTCCAGCGGTCCAAATAAACTACCAGTGCACGCTCCGGTCGGTTGATATCTAAAGAAGATAACCAAGCTAAAAGAACAACAACATCGAGCCAGAAAAACAGCAAAATTAAAGAGGTTAGTGCAGTTCATATATCATATGTGTGCTTATTGTTAATCGGAATCCTGGGAACCAGCTATCGAAGGCGTTTACATAAATAAACACTTCCTGTTTATAGTGCTGCAATAATTTTTCTTTTTTTTCTGCATATGTACGAATGTGAATAAAAAAATATATATTTATGGTAAACCAATTTCTGATATTTTTTTAAATTCTTAAATCAACAAAACTTCTTTAAAGATGGTCATTTTCCATATCATAAAGTTTTTAAACACCCTTTAATTTCTTGTTAATAAGAAATTACATTTTTATTAAAACTTATCTACTGAGTATATACTTAAACATATAATACATTCATTTTAAATTCTACAAATTTTCAATTTTCAGCAAACCATTTTTGTATGTTTTTTTTCTAAATTTGGAATTAACTTGATAATAGGTACATTATATATAGGATTAAGGTAATTTAATAATGAATAGTAATAATATTATATATAAATATCCAAGATTATATAATAATATATTCCTGAGTCCTAGATCCATCAAAAGTTATGTTTAAGTATCCTAGATCTATTTTTATAGGTAAATTCATAAATTAAGCATTGGCTGCAGAAATCATGAAGTATGTAATGTTTGTGTGTAAAAGAAAGAGATATTTTCCGTCTTTTTTCTATAATCCTAATGAATACTTATAAAAATGAAATATTGTTTTGATCAAGCTGAATAACGAAATAGCCGAATATTTAAGAGGCCAATTTACTTTCTGAAAATCCATCAAGAATTACAAAATTTCAGGGTCACGTCCATAATATGCGTAATTTACCATTTATACGCAAATTAACAAACTTTTTAACGGGGAGTAGTTTTGAGGTCTCTTGGTCATGATCAAAAAAATAAAATTGAAATATTCCATTGAAAAAGTTGTGTCATAAGACCTTATGTTGTCTGTTGTATTTCTACTTTTATTTATGAATGTTAATATTTTAATTTATAAGGTTATTCCTTAAATAAAATACCCACATCCACTTTAAGCCAGCCAGTTTTAAATTTGCTACCTGAAAGCTTTGTTTCTGTTTATATTGCAAATACAAAACACATAAAATTGTATTGAGTTTTTACTAATTAAGTTTACAGATAGTACACATACAAAACTGGCTTATACAGAGAAATATCGTATCTCGTTCTGTGGATCTATGCATTTTGTGCAAGTGCACTCATATTTCACTATTTATTACACGAGCCCACGCCTTCTGCGAACTCCTCCAGCAGTAATAGAGCTCCTGGACACTTGCCAGGAACTTATGCACCACCATTCACGTCAAATAGACTTCATGCATGCACAGCCACGACCATTCGCCCACCCCAGTCCCCGAGCTAGATACACTCGTAATTTTGTTTCAACATTATTTTACTCCATGTATCATCGCATCTCGCAATCTAAACCGAAAAATGTATTAAAAAAAAAATATTATATCATTATTAACCTTGCCCTTACGGTGCTAAACTAGAAACGCGCAAAGCCTTTAGCGATAGGATAAACATGAATATTTTACATTTATTACTTATAAACACGTTTAACTCGTCCAGCGCACGCTCTGCCACTTAAGTGACGATCGGCACCCGGTACCCCGAATCCTGCACACTACGCCTTCGCCACATAGACATTCACGTATTGATAAATTCACGTCAGGTTCTTCGAGAATACATTTTTTATTGTTCCGTATGGTAAATACTTATATATCGTAATTATTAAACTATAGTATTTAGTATATTTACAGAGATATTCACATAATTAGAGGCAATGTCAGATCTGTTTACATCATCGGAAAGGAAAGGTTTATTTTCATTTTTCATTTACTCCAATAATTATAGATATTCTTATGACAATTAGTTTAATAATAATAATAATAATGTGTTTATTCCAGCGTGATCGTGTTTTTTTTAACCTGATTCGCCATAAAGATAATACATATTATATTATACATTAAAATTACGAAATTAATATAATGCTATGAAAAAGAAAAAGAAAACCAAGTAAAATATGAATAAATAATAGATAAAAACTTCACACATATATACAAACAAAATATAAATATAACATATATAACTACTTCAGTCACGGCCATTGATGTATATGTAGCTATTTTGTAGGCGTTACAATTCTCTGGTCAGGGAACCAGCTTTCCATGAGAATGCCACTTGCAGCAGAGAGTTAGTCGGTGCTGAGCTCCAGCCGCAGCTTTACGCCCGCAACTCGATGTCTCAGAAGCGGAACGAATCCATGTATACGGCCTTTGGTAAACATCTTAGATGCGCTGCAATAACGCGCCAATCCGAACGGTATTCTGTATGAGTTGTTGTACTGAATTCAGAGAGGGTTATACATCACTTGCTTGTATTTCGACCAGAGCTCGCAGGTATACTTCATTTTGTTGTAAATGATAGCTGATTAATGATGGATTTATGATGAATTTTAATGTATTCTGGTTTATTATTTTATCCGAAATTTCTTCGGCCAAATACTTGATGATAACTTAGCTGGAGAATGGAGAAGGTTAAATAACTTGAAACTCCGGAAACAGTTTACCGCTTTAGACATCCTGAAGTAGGTGGAAGTCAGGAAGCTGTAGTGAGCATGAAAAGATTAGGCTGTCAAGCGTAAATTCCTCACACACAAGTTACCAGGATCAAAAGAGGATCTATGAAAAAATCAAGATGTAGGTGGGCAGACTGTATCAATATCGACTTGTAGAAGGTTAGCAAGTACCAAGCAGATTTCACTACAACATCGATGTTCATGTATGTACGGTGCTTTATAGTGATTGCAGTGATGGAGTCTAATGAGCCCGCTAAAGAAGAAAAAAGAATGATGAAAAGAAATACGCAAGAAAACCAAAGTATCTACTTCGTAAATTTGTAATGTCAATGGATTTGATACTTCAACCGCATTACTAATGCTAAATGTTAGCTATAAAATATAATGTAGGATCCGAACTAAAATAACCAATCAAAGCGTAGATCATCCCTAGCTTCTAGCTCGTTGGCCGATAATATAAGAAATATTGCAAGAGGCAGCTGGATGCAGAGGACAGAAGATATAAAGAAATTAGTAGCCTTTATTCAACAGGGGATATACGTAGACTGTAAAAGAAATAAAACTTGTCGATTACAAAATTATACGTATTTTTATCCACACTCACTATTTAAATACTATAAATAAATAATTATGTTTAAATATATCTTTACAAAATATTTGTGTAACAACTTACATGAAGCAGAGATGTGTTAACGGTACTAAATTACATAAAATATAAATAAAAATGTTTACTGTTCGAATAATTTATGAATAAGCTTTGGGTGACTATTGTGAATTCTCTAATTATGTAGTGATATCCCAGAAAACTATTAAAGTAATACTTTTTTTTGGATCAGAAACTAATACAGATAACTCAAAAACTACCTTTAGTTGTGTACGGATCTTAATGATCAAACGAACGTAAAACCAAAAGCATTTATCGTTGTGAATATAAGATACCATACGACATTAAATCTTAATTTCGTAATCACGAATCATTTCTCTGAAAAGTCTAGGCCAGTAATCGCACAGATTAATAAAAAAAATGTGCAATCTGATCGTACAATTACTCCTTTCTCATTAATAAATCCTCCTTTACCACATATATCATGAACACTACCGTAAACTCGCGATGAACTTCCTGATCCATATTACCTACCAACTAAACACGATGAGATCTGCTTTTTATTTTGAGATTAAATTTAACTAATTTTCATTAGAAGAAGTCTTGGTCACATACATCATTTATGGGCCATCATGACTGCCTTGAAAGGATGCGATGATGGAATTGGAAGCCTGTTTTACCAGCCCCTTGCATGTTTGCGCCCTTCCATCTCGTATAACCTATATAAATACACTAATTCAGCTTTCTTCAACCACATATTGTTAGTGCTCGCATACGATTCTGTCACATTATTTACATAAACTTTTAAAGCCCTACTTTTAAACGACTATTAAATTAGACTACATTTATTCTTTGGTTTCACTTTTTAATATCAGTATTTTATGTTTTTAAAATACCCCAAACCAGTTCAAACAAACTTGTCTATTTAAAACATGATTTATATTTAAAATTTTAATATACGTCACTTTTACCACTGATATGATACCCACTTATTAGTATAGAACGCATTAAAATAAAATGAATTGGTCAAAATAATGCCAAAATATTTATCTAAAAAAATTATTTATGATGCAAAATTATTGTTTTATGTTAAAACATTAATGTAAGTAAAATTTTAATAAAACACTTTTCAATATATGTGGGGTACCTTAAATTATTTAGATAATTAGTATAAACATCTGTCATTCCTTTTCAATCCATTCGCTTATCATACTATTGTTAAAATTTTACACAAATACAAGTTCTGAATAATTTACAAAATGAAGGGTACAAAAAAAAGAAATAATTCCATTTTTTATTTAATAAATTAATTATTAAGGAAAACACATTCTTATTGTGAAGTTGTAATTATTCAGAACATAGGTCTGTGATATTTTAAATACTAAATTAATGTATTAATTATATGTATATATTTATAATTAATACATTAATTTAGTATTTTAATAAATTAATTATTTATGATTTTGCTTATTACTTATTACTAACTGTGCGGAACATTTAGAGTTGTACATTTATCTATAAAATGAATATATTTCACATTTGTTTGCAATACAGTTGATAAAATTAAGAAATAAAGTAATAAGTCGTACAGATTTTTTGAGTATATGAATGAGAAGGAAATATATAATGCGAGTATTAAGACAACAGAATTAGAGAACGTTCGCAAAAATCTTGGTGATCAGGTAAACCACTTACATCTTAATATCTTCAAGTGCCAATCTATTAGTTTTACAAAAAAAAAATCAACGATCTGGATGTAATATTTGACAGTAAACTATCATTTCTATCCTTTAGTAAACTATCCCCATATTGATTCGATAACTATTAAAGGTCTCAAAATATTAGGATTTGTCTTGAGAATTGCAAAAACTTTTCAGACCTGCACGCTTAAAAAGTCCTCTACTATTGTCTAGTCAGGTGTCAGGTAGAATATAATTCGGTCATATGGTTGCCTTACGACATTTGTACTATAATGTTTCTAAGATTCATTAATTATAAATTAAATATACGCTCTGAGGACATCAATTAAGATTATCCTTGTATTTCTATATAGAAACATCAATGGTACGATAGACTGCCCTCAGATTGTTGATCTGCTTGACTTTCACGCACCATTGAGGTCATCGTGACACAATTCATTGTTTTTTTACAGAAGTAATGTTAGAACAAATGCATTAGCTATCTCTAACTCCGCAGTCCACAGATTGCATTCTTTGGGGAAAAAATATGCGGAGGTAGTCGACATCTTTGCTGTTAGTTTAAATGTTAATAGTACTAAATTGTTACATTTTTTTTCGAATAAAGCAATCACTTTGTGGTTTGACATATTATATTAAATTAAATAATAATCATTTTGTATGAAACCACGAAATTGATTATACATCAAACAGTTTCGCTTATCTCAAGCTTCATCACCCCCCATAATTCAAGATTTTTCTTTTTTGGGGAGTGCATAACTCTATTATTGTATTATGTTGTCGAGTCTATAAAAATAAATAAAAAGATAAAAAATATATATAAATAAACACCTAACCTACCTTCATAGGAAAAACAACTGACAATAGTAATAAGTAATCTATTTTATTCATTTAAATTGATTTATATTATATTACGTACATTTTTAATTAGCTCCAGAAAACAACAGACAATTATATGTAAAACAAATGTTTTATATTATACGTGTATGTACTGTAAATATGACCACGTATTTTAAAATACAAAATTAAACATACTTTATTCACAATTCTCATACTAAGAGAGGAAATATTCTAGCGAGAATAAAATTGTGTACGATCAGTTGTCAGACATAAATAAAAAATAAAATAAAAATCGCATGGATTTCCGGCAGTAATCTTATCTTCCTCTTCTTCTATCTTTATTCTTTCACAGCGTACTCCGAAATAATCTCGTCGACCTTTTTGCTATCGGAATATATACCAGTTATCTTTACATTCCTTTTCAATACCTCCATTCTTCTCAAATAATGTATTTTCTCTCGTAAATTTTGGAGGATTGAGATCGGTAGCACTAGCTTTTACTCTATCCATGGAAACTCTTAAATTTGATATTCCACGAAACCGTTTAATTAAACGTTAATGCCTCAATTTGAATATATAAAAATCAGTTAACAAAACCTTTTATGGATATTCATTAAGCTATTATTGGAGAATTAATAAAAAATTACATTTGATCTAAAAGAAAATTTAGTTAAATAAATAATAACCATAATTTAAAAAATATGTATATTTACCTGACAAAAGCGTGTACCCATATTCAAGAAATGCTCACTTAAATCACTTAATATATTCATAAAACATTCACTGATAAAACTTAAACATTTCGTAAACTCAAAAATATTATAGTTACAATGTATTTCAATGTCTTAAGTAAGTTTACGAACACAGTTTTAATTGAAATTTATTTTTTATTTTTTATTGCTCCTATATCGAAAAACATAAAACTTATCACTGACTCAAATATCCTAATGATACTATTAATTTAAGTTGTTTCAGATCACATTATAAAACTTCTTAATTTCAAAGTTAATTCTGATCGTTTACATCACTCTTCACATGCTTTATGTATATATTAAAATATTTTACATAGTCGTAAGATTTTACTGTAAAAAGGTTTAATTAACTTTTTTGGTATCTCAAAACAGTATCCGATCAATCAACAAGTTTCATATAACTGTATTTTTTTTATAGTAATCACTCAGAGCTTGTAGATGATCACTCTTTTTTAACGTCGAAAAGTCCGACCTTTCACAACATCGGTATCGATAAAACAATCAATCGAACTATGCGACAGTACGAGATTGTGGCATTCCGTAATACGGGTATTGTGGCGTCGGCGTAGGCGGGCGTCGCGGTGCTGCCGTAAAGGCGTCGCGGCGACTACTGACTGAATGGTGATGGAGGAGGGTGGGCGGGAGGCTTCTGCGCAGGCGTGAAACCCGGGCCGACCGGACCTAAATCAGATGCGAACCTGGCACCGGTGAGTTCGTCGTGTGATTTTCGCCACATAGGCCCCTTACACCTCAAAAATGATGCCACCGTCAGATTATTACACAAACCATCAATAATATTATATTTAAAAACGTACCCCATTTTATGTGCTATTTTGTGATGTCGTTAAAAAATTTATTACCAAGTTTAAATTTCTCATCATTTTATTTTGAACAGCATTTGAACATTGGGGTGAAATAGAAACTGATCAGGATTATCCAATATACAAAGATTTTACGATTTACCGAGAATGAAAAATATCCATTAGGGTCAGATTTGGGAACTGAATGACTATTTTATGCCTGTATTTTGTGTTTTGTTAGTTTTGCTTTGAGTTATTAATTGAAATCAATAATGTTTTCAAGGAATGAAATTGGTATGAATGCTTATAAAATTAAATGATTACCGCAATATTTATCTATCTCTATATTTATACATATTTAAAGCGATATTACCTATCGATTATTAAATAATAATTAAGTTATATTTATAAACTTGGATTTAATTATTTTACTGTAATTGATTTCAGGGTACCTATTTCATGTATTGTAACAGTAATATTCAAAATAAATACTTCACCTTGGATCATTTTTAATTTTGATCCCAGACCTGCTTCGTATAAACATGAAAAAACTTAATTTTTGTTAAACATATAATAGGAACTCGGTTTAATATAGAACACTTTATGTGTGAATCTCAAGGCAGTTGTATAATGGAGATTATATATTGAGATTAACATAGTTATTCTCTCCCGTTATTATTTAGGAATATTATGCCATGAATTTAATATTGCATAGATTGTATATGATTCTTACATAACAATTGTTACATTTTAATCTTAAACGCATTATTATATCAGGATCTAATGACCCATTGACTTTCTAAGATATCTCCAAATGTCCCCGTTGCTTCGATCCTGCAACCTTATTATAGGGCAAGCCTCTTCACAGTGGTTTTTCATCTATTTTCCTTACGTTTGCCTTCAATGACATGTATGCTGGATGCATTCCTTTTAGGATCACCGAGGCATTATCGTTCCTTGATAATTTAATAAAATATGTACTATAGCATAATCGTATTATAAATGGTTTATACGTTATTCTGGTTTATTTTATACATACAATCTTCAAGTTAAACGGTCTAAAAATTCTGGTGATAAAATTAAATTATTAAATCAAAAAATATTGCAACAATTAAGTTGATAGTTATTATATTCAAACATTTACAAAATCTAAACTATATATATTCATTTACATGTACATTTATAAAATTTAACGAAATCCACATCTTCATTTACGAGTTATATGATGATCCAACAAGATTTTTGATAATAATTTGTATATAATTTGCATTGATTAATTATTAAGCCATAAATATTTTATATAATATATATATGTAGACAGATATGCACACGGATACACGCAAGTGACGTCTGGCGGACTTGCTAGTTATATCTTTTTTGGCGGATTATATAGGCTTATCAGGGGTGGATAGCGGGTGATGCTGAGGGAAAGGGAATTAATTTTTACATGGTTCTCAAAACGAAGTTAAAATTTGTCAATCTACAGAAAATATTGACCAATCCGCCAATGATTGTTTTTCTCTTATAATTAAAATACCAAAATATCTTAAGGATAACTATTTTCACACTTTCATACATGCATTTACTTTTTCGTTTAAGTGTGCATTACATTTTAAGTGCTTTCTGTATGCTGGTCAGGTAGGCACAGCCACTAAAACGCCCATGGGTTGTGTTGTAGACTTATTTGAGGAACTTCGCAGTATGCGGGTTTAACATCTTTAAGTTCCATTAGACGAAATCCGCTATGCGGTTAACATTTATAAGATGTTCATTCGATCATTGTGTCAATCAATACGATCATCGTGAATAGGTACGATTGGTGCCAATAAAAATATGTTTTTTTTAAAACATTCAACAAGGGTTTAAAAAATGAACCCCTATTTTCTTCGAATCGTAAGAAGCACGTCCATAAAAAATTAAAAATATATGTGATATATTTCAGTTATACTGTGATGAGTTGCGAAGTCTCCGGAGACCTATGCCAAATGTTTCAGGACATGTTCCTACCCAGAAATTGACAACAGGGGCATCATCAAAGGACTATTGGGTACTGTGTTTAAATTATCGTTCACCTTACAAGAACCTCCCTTGGTGAAAGAAGCGTATATTGTACACTATGTTTGCATTCGTGATTTAATTTTACATAATATTTAATTAAATGAATGAATTCGTTTATAAATTAATATTTGAAGACATTATATTTGAATACAAGATATCATGTTACAATTTCAAAGTTTGTAGTGAATTGAATTTAATGAATTTTTCCAAACTTTTTCGTAAGACACTTTCTATATCTGTCATGTATACTCATATCTATCATGTATACTCTTCATTCGTTTTATATTGACTTATTCTGAAGAACATCGAAGATCTTTTGAATATATTACGTGTTTATAAAACCTTCGTGCACCATAGCCTTAATTTATATCTGCATTTTTCTAATTTATTTATCATTGTAGTCGTCGTTAGCAAATTATTTAATTTATTTTTAAATACTAATTTAATGTATTAATTATAAAAATTGCAACTTCACAATAATAATGTGTTCTCATTAATAATTTATTTTTTTGTTAAAATAACTATAAAATATACAAAAATTTTGATTTGCGATCAATGTAGGTACCGTTGAATTAGAATTTATAAATAATATATATATATATATATATATATATATATATATATATCTTAATCGTGCAGGATTATGCTACGATTATTTATAAATTCTAATTCAACGGTACCTACATTGATCGCAAATCAAAATTTTTGTATATTTTATAGTTATTTTATTATTATATATAACATTATGTTATAGTACCTACCCGCCACTAGATTTGTTTTGTGTTAATGTTTCGAACAATTTCACTTTCCGGTAACGGACGAGAGCGAACGCAGCGAACAGCTCGTGCAATTAAATATTACAAAACGTGACTTCAACTTAGAAAGGAAGGGTGAGAATAATTTGATATATTAGGCATCTATGTTACGCTGTATCATGTTTTTTAAGAGTTTATGTTATTGTATTTGTGTGTTTACAGCATGTAAAAATCCCTTCCTACTCCGACCTCCGTGATACGGAGGTGACAATAAAATTTTTCGTGAAGGATTACTTATGAGCCAGAGCACAATGAGAATATGATTAGGTTCTAGTTTGCTTAATCTGATTTTTACAACATGAGGACATAAAAATTTCTACGCTTCATCGGGAACTACGCTAATAAGCAAGTAACCAAACTTTTGTGACGTTTGCGGTGGAAGGAGTCATCAAGTGAATTCGAAATGGTGACCCAAACCATTAAAAACTAAATTTTAACTATGAATTGCTCCTGTAGAGCAAAGTTTATTTGTATTTTACTGTTGTGAAGTTAATTCCCAGTTATGTAACTTTGAAGAGGTCGAAATTTATAATTTTTATTCACACATCTGACCTACTTTTAATGCCTTGTTGCTATTTTCATATAGATTGATTAAAGCTTTTGTTGAAGTAACGCTGTTGTAATATTATTTTATGCTATGATACTTTGTCGATGTTAACATTTTTTTCTTCTATTCATGATCAATCTTTATATGATATAAACTTAATTAATTATAATGTTGTAAATCTCTGACTCATTTTATTATGTTTCCTTGAGAATGATTACTGAAGTGGATGGAAGACCGTATGACGAATTTTGTGCATCGAATATACGTATCTATTGGTTTACCTTGAGCAAACCGGTGAACGTCAGATCGTTGCACGTCACATTATAGCTTCCAATGCACGTTGCACGTCACAGTATATTATGTGGTAACATATGACAAATCTTCCTTATAGTAAATATTCAATATTTATGAAAGATCTGGATACTCTATAATATTTCATGACTCTGTAAACTCTATGACGTTATTATGTGTGATCAGTTTCTCGCTATCGTGCGTACCAAAATTAGTGTTTTTTTCTAACTGGTCTACATAATGCATGTCAATACATTTCGCACTATCACCGAAGTGTGATTTCCTGAAGCTAAAAAACCAGTGGTCACAGTGAACAAAAACAGATAAAGAGCACCTCAGTTAGGTTGTGTTTTCCTAGAATCTGGTTGGTCCCTGACCCCTTACTGTTCTGTCTATCCTTCCACCTTTCGTATATCCCGTTCCACGACCCCTTGTTCAAACAGTAAAATTTAATAATGTAACGGAAATAGAAAAATCGAAGAGATTATTGTGTCAATATGGTTTATTTTTTATATTATATATTATTTTATTTAATGTTTCAATTAGAAAGATGTACAGGAAAATTCAATTCATCAAAAAAATATTTTTGTTACCGAAATAAATACTTAAATAGGTATGGAACAAAAACATTTTATATAAAAATATAACACATTCACATTTTATTTGTATTAAAATGTTCACAAATAAATACTTCGCAACAATAATGTGTTATTTTTAACACTTTATTTATTTTTAGTGTAAAAAGATTTAACAAAAGCACACAATATAATTGTATTGCTTTATTTGAATACTTGAACTATTAATTTCATGTACTTACAATGTAATAAATATTATTAATGTATCTGAACTTCTAGAATATTCTTGAAATACATTTTGTATAGTTGTGCAAGGAATGTTTGGAAAGTAAGCCACATTATTCGATACGGCAAACTTAGCTCTGCAATCATCTACGCTGAAAACTATGGTCGATTGTTGAACCGTTTACCTTTCCGTAGCACTACAGTCTGGGGGAGGGGGTTAATTATGTAATTATGTAGATTCCTAATATAATAGAGTTACTGATTGATCATTGATTTGTGATAAATTTTGATGTCGTTAGAGATTGAAATAAAGTTCTAGTATACCTGTTTGGTCCATTGTATGCGAACCATTACCATTGAGGGTTCGGGCATCATCCCGAGAAACTACCAAGAAAATAATATCAAACACTTAGCTTCAATTAACAATGATAACAATATTTTAAATACAAATTAAATGTATTAAATAGTAAAGATATACACATAAAATAATTTTTTTCGAAAAATATTGTTTTTGCTACCTGGATCGCTCCTGGATCTCTTCCAATCCGGGGAACGTGCATTATCCGATTATGCTATATAAACGCAGTGGATTGACGACAAATTTTCGAACCTATATATTAAACTTTTCAAATTAATACATTATTTGAATGCCATCTTCTTTGTTTTTACGGAATCCGTAATACCTTTGAGTAAACCGATAGGAGATGCCAGAATTAACAATTCATTGTTATTCAATTTTTGATACATTGATACAACTTATGTATTATTAATTTATAACTTTGATATATTACAACAATCATCTTAATTAATTAATAATTCCGCGAACCTTGAATTGACAGTCTGAAAAAAATATTTTTAAATTTTTATCCTTCAAGCGATAATTGTGTGAAATCATACAATTATCGCGTATATCTTAAAAGTTCATATCATTATTATATAATAGTTTATATTTCATACAAATTTTATAGTACCGATCATTCTAAAAGGTCGGCACGAAATACTTATACCTCAAAGCCAAGGATTTGAGATTAATTATTGAGAATATTTTAATGATTGAGCGAGTACGTGTTACCATTCTGGTGTGGGTTAGCTTTGAAATCCGCTCAGCCACTACTTTTTCTCTCAGTAGAACACACAATCTCATATTCTACGAACTTTTTAAATAATATTAGCGGCCAGAAATAGCTCGAATTATTCAAATGTAGAGGTACGTTATTAAATTAAAATAACTTTTATTTATTATAATATGATATTTCTGGGCACATTGTCAAGTACCTATTACATATAATGATATAATAGGTACTTTGTAAGGAATAGAGCCTAATTAAGGATGATTAAAAGTTTTCCCATAAAATGGTAAAGACATTAATTTTATGAAATTTAACCAATATTATACAGTATTAAAATGTCCACTTCTATATATAGGGTGTCCAGCGGAAAAAATTAATATTAAATTATAATTGCTCGTAAACCATCAGGGTGAGGTAAGTGGGAGGGGTATTGTTCGACGTGCGTGATTTACTGATTTACCAGCCGCAATGAGTCACTGGTCGGGAGCGCACCGCGCGTTCGCAATTGAGCAATATTTAAAGTGCGGTGATTCATTGGTTGGTGTGCGTCGCGCTTTTTGTACTCACTTTAATATTCAACGAGTAAGTGATGGGCCGAACTCGCAACTTATCTGGTGTTGTATTCAAAAGTTCAGATAAAAAGGGAAAATGGTTAACCAAACTCCTCCGAGACCATCAACGTCAGCAGCGACACCAGAACATGTGACTCAAGTTCAATGTAAAATTATGCGCAATCACGATAAATCGATAAGGAAGATTGCAGTCTTTACTGGAATAAAAAAATTAACAGTGCACGTAATTTTGAAAAAGAAACTACAGTTTCACCAATACAAACTGCAATTCGTGCAGTTTCTCAAAGAAAATGACTATTCTTTACGTGAAACCTTAGCGAGAACGATGCTAGAACGTTTTGGAATAGCACGAACGCTTGTAAACATATTGTTTATTGACGAAGCACATTTTCATATCGATAGCTATGTTAATAAATAGAACATGAGATACTGATGCCCCGACAATCCAAGAGAACTCCATCAAAAATATTTGCATTATTCAAAAATGACAGTGTAGTGTGTAATTTCTGCCAGAAGAATAATTGGGCCTATTTTTTAACCTGCGAGAAATGTCATTGCTCACGGGTCCACTCCACATATAGCTAGAGTTTCAATGGAGAAGCTGAGGGGAATTTTTCCCAATAAATTAATCAGCAAATACGGAGATATACCCTGGGCACCTCGATTACCCGACCTTACACCGTGAGCAAACAAACCTCGAACAATTCAGGCCCTACAAGAAAATATCCGCCGTAAAGTTGCTGCCATCGAACCAACGCTTTGCTTTCGCGTATTCGCAAATTTAAGTCCGGTTTCAAAAGTGTCTTGGGAGAAATGGTTGACATTTAGACGATATTGTTTATAAAACGTAAAATCCACATCGTTAAACTCCATTTTGCATAAATAAAATTTGAGAATAACATTGTAGTTTTTTAAAAATTTATTATTAAACTTGAAAATTTTCCGCTGGACACCTTCATTTGTATTTTTTTTTAATATTTACGGCCTCATAAGACTCAAAAATCTATCACCGAAGTCATTATAGAGCGCCATCCATTCCTTGATATCGGTATCGCGGTACAGTCTAATGGGCACTCGCCATCTTGTAGGTCCATTTTCACATCATCTACTCTAATCTCTGAAATCTAAAAACCCTTAAGAAGATGTGTGACAGAGTGAAGCAAAAATGTCTTCATTTTACAGGAACTAAATATCAAAAATACATTCTCAATCATTTGCCTAAAACAAATCCTTACATTTTTTGATAAACTGGCGAGAAGAGAAGATAACTTGGAGAAACTGTTGTGGTGGACCACATAGAAGGACGGAGAGGAAAAGGAAGATCCCTCAATCGTTGGACCGACAAGTAGAAAAAACCTCAAGTACTTCCAAGAAATGTGGCTGCCAAGAAAAGTGGAAGAGTCATGAGGAATGATGATCTTTCGATCAGTTCTGATTCTGTTGGTAAGAAGGCTTATGAATATGATGGGATTCATGTACTCTATACTATATGCACCGCCCATTGCAGCCTTTTTGCTATACTTCTCCTCAGAATATTTGGGGTGTTATACCACTCCTTCAGTTCTGTGATTTTAACCACCTTTATTTTTGGTTTGGCCATAGACGATTTAAGTCACCTTAACTCTTGCGCAAAACTTTGTTTTCGAAGAATTACAATGTACAAGTTTAATAATTAAATTATATGACAACAATCTTGATGACAAATACATCCGTATAAAAAAATGTAATTAATACAAATAGTTTACACAAGGGCTGAGGAAACAGGATGTAGGAAGGGAGATAATAATTTTGTATAGGGACAGAACAATAAAAACTCGAGGACTAACCCAGGAAGAACACGACTTACCTGGATTTTCTCTCCAATAGTCACAGCTTCTGAACTTCAGGAAACTTCTTCGATGATCATCACGAAGCACTGTGAGACACAATAGCGGTTTCGGCACGCACACGCGAGGAACCGAATACACACTAGCAACAAGTAACTCACACGGGAGACTATACGGGGGGGAGATCAGATAAGTACAGTAAATATAATGGAGCATCCACACGTGTACAGTCTTCGGCGATCTGTGAATCTGTCATAAATACCGAAAAACTGAATAGTTGCTGCCAGAATTCTAACCTGCACTCCTTCCTATCCGGGGTAACGCGTTCACCATTTTCGCTATAGCAATCGAATACATTTTCGACAAATTTTGAAATTATATTCAGTAATCTTTACAATTGAAACATATTTTATTTCATTTTTAAAATCAATTAACGTTATATTTCAAATTGAGAAGAAGAGGTCCAGGTTCGAATCGCGGTCGCAACTAAATAATTTTTCGATCAGTAGATTTTTACTGTATATCTTTCTAGTTGAATTTAATTGAATTTTTCTTCAAAAATACTGCAGTATTTTCTTTAAAAACAAAATGTACTCGTAATTGAAATATTAATTTTTCAACAATTTTTGCAAAATTGCTAATTGAAATATTATTTTTTTAACAATTTTTCAAACATCATCTTCCAAATTCTTATAGGCAGTATTAAAAAAAAATGTCACATCCCTTTTTCTTTCAGCTTACAGAAATGCTATTAAATTAACGTAATAAATAATGCCAGAAATATAGATAATTATACAAGATGTGCTACCCTTTCATCTCTCATCAGATTGACTTTACTGCGTTCGAACTTCAAACCACCCTTTTTCAATTTTTTAGGTTTGTTTAGCTGGTAACATATCGCATGACCGTATCTTTCCAAAATACACACGGACAGTAGAATCCAAATCAGCAAAATCATTGATCTTTTAAACATGTTTGTGTGTTAACGCACATTCAAATAAACAACATCGATATTCAAATACTGTTTACTCTTCAAAACATAATTGCGATCGGTTGTTGAATTTAGTATTTGTGAGGTACCGAATAAATATTTACATCCCCAGAACAAACAAAAACCATTTAAATTATAAGGGTGAAATAATGAAGATCGTACATATGATGTTGTATTCTCCAAATGTTTTTACTCAAATAAAAGTATTATTTTTAATTATTATTTTTGTTTTATTAATTAAACATTTTTTTATAAATGACGTATACTAAATTTTAATGTTTCCTATAGTAAATAGATACATACAATATTCTACTTATTGATAGTATTTAAATGTAAGTATTCGTAAAAGACATTCTTCCGCATGAAGAAAGTATTATGTAACCGTGGCTTTGATTTAAATTCACGAATGAGAATGATACAATGCTACGTATTTCCTGTACTTGTATATGTAATGGAAGCATAGATTCTCACTGATACAATTCTTAAGTGACTTGAAGCATTTGAGACGTGAATCTACAACAACTTTTAAAAATATGCCTCGAAATGGTCACTAATGACAATATAACGGTTCGGATGCGAAAGGAAAATAATATGTAAAATAGTATAAATCAATTAAGACAATATCAGATACTAGATCTCGTCACTCATGTCAAAATCACTAGCCAAAGAGAACTTGGAAGGCGGGAACATCCTGGCTGAAGAATGTTAGGCAATTTCCAAGTCCAACTAGTTTGGGCTGCTGCAAATAAGATAATACCAACATAATCGTTAACGTCCGATAATTGAACAAGATCTTGATTAATTTCATTACTGGTATCGGCTAGTCTCTCCACACTGACGCAATGACAGTTGGATACACCGGTATACTGTAGAAACTGTTCCTTTAATGATAACCGATTTTATGACCAACATATTGCGAGATGAGAATATGCGTGTAAGACTCTATTGTATCAAATATATATATATTTAGATAAAATAATGTATGGATAACGTACGATGCAAATTAATCTTTGTTTATTAGATGTAAAGCGAAATAAATTATAAGGGTGTCCCAAAATTAACGCAAGATTTGAATTTGCCGCCATTTCTGCAGTAAATTGTTGGCAACCCTGAAAAAAAAATTGACAGCTGAGAGTTTAGGGTTAGTAAAAATGGGACGTTACACGATACAACAACGTGTTTTCATCATTGAACAATATCTCAAAAATAATGAAAGTTTGGCGGCCATAATTCTAAAATTTAATACAAAATATAGTTGGAATAGTGTTTTAAGTTCATCAACTGCGAAGAGATTATTTAAAAATTTAAAGAGACTGGATCAGTTGGAGACGCTAAACACACTGTCGTCCAAAAACAAGCCAGTCAGCAATTATGCAAAACGGTTTTGGAAAATTTCGACAAAAGAGTGCGTATGTGCCAGCAAAGCCATGGAGACCATTTGTCCGATGTGTTATTCTATAAATAATTCTATCCGTACTTTATAATTCAATAAAAAAAATAAAAATCTGAAGACTAAAAACTGTGTTTTCTATTTAATTCAAATCTTGCGTTAATTTTGGGACACTCTATATAATAATTGTAGCGGAAAAAAAAAAAATATTTACCCGTACAATACATCGCTAAATCGCGAGTCCATTGGCTGTATCCAGAGGGACCTGCATTTTCTCGAGGTCGACGATTGTCACAATTGAGACAATAGGGGTCTCCATGAGGACGAGTAAAGTTTTTCTAAAAACACAATCGTTAAAACATCACCTAATATCGTTATATTACCCGTAGAGAAATTTACCGATTAACCTACAAACAGTAGTCGGTAAATTTCACTTATATACATTCATATTATAATCGAGATATCTATTTATCAACGACCATGATATAATTTAAATTGTTTCTCAAAAGATTTTGCATTGAATTTTTAGTCTATTTTATTAAATTGTGATCTTAATTAAATAGTTTTAAAAAATATAAACTGTTAGTATTACCTACAATAAAAATGAATCATTTTAATTTTATTTATTTTGTCTTCTACGCAGCGTAAAATTTAATCGTTAATACTAAAGACATAAATAAAATTCTGTTTAAATTTATAAGTCTTAATGAAAGCACTGTATCGTTAGTATATTGCTAATTTAGATAAAACATGTAATTAGTTGAATTAATTGTTATACTTTTATTAACTATTTGTTTTACAAATGTTTTTTTTTTAACTTCCTGTGATTTCTTATTAAAACAAATATTTGATTTCTAATATTAGTATACTGCTCTACAAACGGAGATATACCAATGTATTTTTGCCTAAGAGAAATTTACAATTTTACACACAAAACCTGCTAAGTTAGATGTCAGTCCATTTTTTAACAGGAATATTTTAATACAACTACTTATTGATATTATTTGACTAATTGTATATAAAAAAGGGAAAATCCTTTGTATTTTTCAGTAGGTAGTATATTTACTTTTGATAATAAAAAATATCATTTTATTTTTTTACACAGTGCCTAACGCATATACATTTTTGAAACGTGAATATAATTTTAAATTGTAATGAATAAATGTGCAAACCAATATAATAACACATGGTCGCACATGATTTTAAATGCTCAAAGGAGATAGGTGATGACCAAAAAGTCGGCAAACCTCATTAATTTTATAATTTAAAATAAAATATGTGAAAATATTTGTTTAATGCACATGAATAAACATTGCTAAAATGAATATATAATTTACAAAATATCAGTGAGATTTCAAATATGCAGGATGGGCCAAAAATTACTTTAACATTTAAAAATAAATAACTTTTTTAATTTTTATGATTTTTCATATTATATTAAACATAGGGTTAAATAATTATTTTTACTAACACTTAAAAATATTTTTTTGAAAATGACCCTAAAAGACCCTTTTTTGAAAAACACAAAATAATATATTTTTTAGCACAAGCGCATATATTTACAAGTATGCGCTTGTGCTAAACATTGTGTAATATATTCTAGTGTATAAAATCACAATATTACACGAAGGAAAATTTATGTATTTCATTTAATTGATTTGAAGTGTCAATTTCGTTTCAAGTGTGGATATGTAATATTTTTAATAAACGTTTTTCAAAATAGTACACAATCATGACTTTTGACAGAAAATTATAATTGGGACACTGTTATGCTGTTGTACTGCGGAGAAGTCATTATTTAAATTAACAGTAATATTATATACAAATGTAATTATTAATAATTAAAATGTTAAACTATTTTTCTTATTGTTTCAAGACATTGGTAATTAAAAAGAATCTTTAGTGCTGTGGTATCTTATTAATGTGGAAGAAGATCCCGTTCAGAAAAAGTGATGCTTAAAAGACATTCTAAAACGAGCCTTAAACAATACTACAATATATTAATAATGTTACTTTTAAAATTAGCAATATTAACTTGGTGGTTAAGATTCATATTTTTTATTTATTATCTTAGTTTAATAACCACAATTGAGTTTAAAAAACATCTACCGATAATAGATTAAATAGATTCTGGATAAATAGAAAAACAATGCTATATTTTTAGTTGGTTTTGACATATCCTGAAGAAGGAAAAGGTGTTTTCCGAAACCGGTAGATGTTTTTTAAACTCAATTGTGGTTATTAAACTAAGATAATAAATAAAAAATATTAATAATGTGTCTAAATTATATTGTACGTAATAAAAAAACAAGTTATTCAATTTTAATGTATTGAAATAAGACAGAAATATTTTCAACACATCGATACCGCGTCACCCTGATAAATGCGTACCGACAATAACGCGCAGAACAAAACTACAAAATTAAAAATTTGGTGAGCGGGTTTTAAACCATAGAATTAATACAAATGAGGACATTTATTCCTACGTATTGCATTTTATATCCAATAAAAATTAAAACATACTTATAATATCCTTTCTCTGTCCTTCAAATGAACTCTTCAAAAAATTTCACGTCCTAGACATCCGTCAAATGTATATTCTTGGTATACTAAAACACTTTTAATGGCATAAGCAATATTACCAGCAAATTACGCACCCTCATTCAACAAGGACACAGGCTAACTGTCACTATATTGTGCCAAAACTAAACAAAACTTTTTCACAAAGACTGCATTTATTTCTAGCACCAAAAATATACAACGGTCTAAATGCAAAAGTGAAAGATTGCAACCATTGTCTTGCATATTTTTCACAAAAAGTACAGTTCGGGCTCCACGAAATGGGGAGAAATTACGGGAGAACTTTTAAAGGTCTAAACCTGAGAATAAAACAGCTACAACAGTATATTGAAATACCTAATTGCATCTCTTGATTAACTGTTTATATATATATATATATATATATATATATATATATATATATATATATATATATATATATATATATATTTGTGTACATTGAAAAATGCACTTTGCTTACTTTTGTACCGGAGGAACACTGTCTGCTATAATACAGTAAAGTAGTAATGTAGCAGGCAGAGTACTCAAACATATGTCTTACTTTCTTACTGATATGTTGTATTTAATTTGCCAAATTTTATATGCATACCCTCGATACATTTGTCCGATATTAGAAATATTAACCAACACTCGTAGTAAATAACTAGGTGAAAATGTATTATTAATGAATATTAATTTGGAAGAGTAATAAGTCAGACCACTAGAAATTATTTATTAATGTAAGTACAAAATACATGTAAAAAAGTGAACCTAATAAATGTATTATTATTATTTTAAAAAATATGTAAAGATCGTGAATTATGTAAACCAAAAATATATTCGAAAAAAATAAAACAAACTCAATAAACAGTTTAAATTTCACCCTAATCTAACCTAACAAAAATAACTTTTTTTTTTCATTTCTTTATAATTTTTAGTTTGATTAAAAAAAACCTTCGAAACATCTTTCTTTTCTTATTATTTTCGTGCAATGAGTATGTTTATCATTTAAAATGAAATGCGTGGGAATAGATGTCCTTTGTATTGCGCGCTATTGTCGGCGCGCAGTTGCCTTGCTCGTTATTATCAGGACATCGGATACCACTTATACGTTTGTCCCCCTCTTGCGCTAAATAATCTTGAAGGCAAAAGCCTTTGGATACTTAGGTAAAAAAAATGATTATTCTTCTGGTAATAATAGTTTATTTTGGTTTCACGATTTTAGGATTAATGAAATGGATTTGAAATATTTCACAACGTTACAACGAATTCTTCCATACTTTGGTCATGTTGCCAGATGAAACGAAGCTTGTGATCACAGAGATAGTTGAGAGAAAGCGACCAAGAGGATGATCTCCTGTATGACTGATAGAACAAATAAAGCGCGTTTCGCCTTGTAAGGACATTACCAATCTAACAATTTAACTCAACAACTTATATTTATAAATATAATGGAGGACGGCTGTACAATTTTATTAGTATGAGATGAAAAGGGACAACATTATTCATTAGAATTCTGTGGATTTCGATACATTCTGAATACTTCAAATTATTCTACGTAACCATTGTCTCAACACTAATAATGCTTGGCTAATTTGTAGAAAAGAACAGCTATACAATTTTACAATCTAGAAGGCAATACGGCAAGAGAGGACACTTTTGGTATTCTGGAAATAATATAATGTTTGCATGATTCTAGGAAATACACGAATGATATTTTTATATCTTGATTCACATCCTTGGTAGATCCATAAACACGTCTTAAGTAAATTAACTGAGTAGAATAAAAAAACAAGAGTTTTATTTTCACATATATGAAAGGAGTTTTCCTTAAGCGTTGCTATCAACATAGCTCAAGACCGTGAGGAATAGAGATGTATTTTGCACCAAGTATCAGATATCCTGGGAACTACGATGCTCAGCAGTGAGCATACAATGAGGAAGAATAACGGAATAAGCGACGTGATTTTTTTAAACAATTGCAAACTTTCTATAAAACAATATATTTTTCGTATCGAATCTGTGTGACGGTGACCTTGACAACCATTTAAAATACTAACTACACTGTAGCAAAATAAGTTTTATTTAAAAAAAAATTGTCTTCTTTTAGATAGGTAGGTTCGTAAATATTAATTAAAATTCACAATTAGACAGTGGCCGTTAGTCTGTAATCAGAATACCATTACTTGTCGCTGGCTACGTTCGCTTTCACTAGTTTAATTACTGACACGAACGCCAACACCCATCGCTCAGAAGTTGAATAAACTTTATTGTGAGACGGATAATAATGCACCCCTATTAATACACATTCTAGAGTTAACAACTTTATATCCCACCAGAAATATTTCATTTGAAGTCGTTTACTTAACCTAAATCGCTCTCATATTCTGTCAGATTGCAACGCTATTTTTACACACAATGAGTAATCTTCTTAAGATGAGGAAATTTATATAATGATTGTAAATAACACATATCGAAGATTTTGTATTAAGGCGCGCCATTTAAACACGCGTCGATAACTGCAATGAAAGTTGTCATTATTACTCTCAGCCAATAACTAAAAAATTAAGAAATGTGATGTGGTGAGTATTTTCTTTATTTATATTATATTAAGATAAATATAATATATTTTATGATTACTAATGTGAATCAATGAGTTATAAAGGACGTCAAAATGTCAAGATTAAATTTTAATTGTTCGTAAACCATCAAGGTGAGGTAAGTGGGAGGGGTATTGTTCGATGCACGTGATTTTCGAATTTGACAGTCACAATGAGCCACTGGTCAGGAGCGTACCGCGCGTTCGCTTCGTGTCGCGCTTTTTGTACTCGTTTTTATATTCGATGAGTTAGTGATGGGCCGAGCACGCAAATTATCTGGTGTTGGGTTCAAAAATTCAGACAAGGGACAGTGGTTAACCAAACTTCTCCGGGACCATCAACGTCAGAAGCGACCCCAGAATATGTGGCTCAAGTTCGACATGAAATTAAATCGATAAGGAAGATTGCAGCCTGTAATGGATTAAAAAAATTAACAATGCACATTATTTTGGAAAATAATCTACAGTTTCACCCATACAAACTGCAAATTGTGCAGATTCTCAAAGAAAATGACTATTCTTTACGTGAAACCTTAGCGAGAACGATGGTGGAACGTTTTGGAACAGCACGAACGCTTGTAAATATATTGTTTACTGACAAAGCATGTTTTCATACCCATGGCAATGTTAATAAATAGAACATGAAATACTGGTGCCCTGACAATTCAAGGGAACGCCATCAAAAACGTTTGAATTGGCCAAAAATGACAATGCGGTGTGCAATTTCTGACCGAGGGCTGCTGACATGTATTGACGAATGATCGACGAGTTTTGGATACAGCATGCATCTGTTTCCCGATTTCATATCTGTTTTGATACAGCATGCATAAATGCATCTGTTTCCCGATTTCAACGACAGAGCACAATTTTAGCAAGACGGGACTACTCTACACACAGCTAGAGATTCAAGGGAGAAGCTGAGGGAATTTTTCCCAATAAATTAATCAAAACGTACGAAGACATACTCTGAGCACTTCGGTAACCAGACCTTACACCGTACGACTTTTTTTATGGGGATACCTTAAGTCGAGAGTTCACACCAATAATCCTCGAACAATTCAGGTTAAACCTATAAGAAAATATCCGCCGTGAGGTTGCTGCCATTTAACCATCGCTTTGCTCTCGCGTGTTCGCAAATTTAAGAGTGTGTGTCTCCAGAGAAATGGACGGTATTTATAAAACGTAAAATCCGCATCGTTAAATTACATTTCATATAAATAAAATATGAAAATAACATTATAGTTTTTATTTTATTTAATATTAAACTTGTAAATTTTCCTCTGGACACCCTTTTATGTAATTATAATTTTATGTAATTTAAAATAGATGTAGATATATCAGATTGAACTTTCGAACAGTGAAAATAATAATATTAAAGAGGAGAAAGTGAGGTTAATTCAATGACAGTTTAACTCAACTTCATATCAAATAAAGTGAGCATAATCTAATATCATGGTTCATTATATGGCATGCTATACATACACCGCTCAACAGTAATAACTTTTTAGTTTATTATAATTTTTACGGAATTTTGTACAAGGGTTATATTCGCTGCGGCCACAACACAGCCTCCCTTAAAGCTTAATAACATTACGGTACCTAATATAATATATCCCCAGTATTTTCAATAATCCTTGTAAAGTCATCTCCCACCCCTTCACGACCACGACCCGTAATCCATAGACTAGATTACTTTCCTGTTAATTAAACAGTTTTTTGAAACACATGATAGATTTTTGTCTTCTATACAATATTATTTTTTACTGTTGTATTCCATTATAACTTTGTGGTATATGTAATTGATTATAAATATAATTAAAAATAATTCACTCAATTTAATTATAACTTTATTCCTTCTTCAGGGTGTACAAGATAATAACAAGGCCCTAGAATCAAGTACTCCATAAATAATAATGAATGCATAATTAACCATCAAAAAAATGTAACTTACAATCCTATTTTAAATATGGTCCCTTTCACCATATCATCTATCCCTTTTCCTCCCCATACTAATCAGCCACCCCCACTATAATACCTGAAACTAATGTATTATTTTACATACTCTATAAGGCTAAGATAGTATTTTGTACACCCTGAAGAAGGAACGGTGTTTCCGAAACCGGTTGGTGTTAGCAAAAATAAAGTGGTATTTAAAGAAAGTGAATTGTTTTTAATATTATTTTTCTCAACCTTACGTTTAATTACTATTCACACTATATAAAAAATACTATTGTGCCAAAAAACTAGTAACAATCACCCATCATACGATGGTATACATTTGTGCACCGTCACCTTTACTGCATTGCCATTGTACTACTGTAAAATATATGATATGTATGTGCGTTAGTTTTAAATAAATTTTATGTATTTATTACCTAACTTTTATTTTATTAAGGAGAACAATTCTTATTGTGAAGTATTCAGAACATAGGTTTGTGATGATTTTAAACACCAATTTAATGTAATAATTATAAATACCTATAAAATCAATTTCGTCGAAAAATATTGTTTTTGCGCTACCGGGATTTTATTTTATTTTAATTTATTGCTGTATTTTTAAATATATTAACCATACAAAAATGTATTTTGTAACATGTTATATCCCCAATTATCTTAAATGCTTCTACATTGTAACTTAATGTTATACATAGGATTATCTATCAGCGTGCTTGATGAACTGTTGATACGTCTCTGTACATGAAAAATTAAACAATATATTACATAAATTTTGTTTACGTTCATTTTTTATGTTAGGTTGTTCTATGGTAGATCATTTTTGATAATAAATTATGATTTCAACATTTATAATTAATAAAAAAATATTTACATGACAGCTCGCTTTATACTGGTAAAAATGATTTAATATTTAGTTTTACAATTACATACACTTATAACATGCACGTTCACCTCCCTAAAAGAATACCTTCGTGCGTTATTTTATGAAATATTTCAATATATGAGCCTGTTTGAAGTTGAAATCGCGCGGGGTAGGCTGTAGATAGCGTGCAGGGTAGGTGGCTAAGGGTCGTGTTCTCCGCGAAATTTTCACGGTCTGCTGAAAGGGACTTGAGCGCAAATGACCCAAGCACCTGCCGATGCCTCGCGGAAATTACCGAAGCAAATTTACCGACTTATTACTTTATGGTTGATTTGCCAATTTAGATGACACGCTTGAATTCTGCTTGCACACCGCGCCGCCCACGTTTCGTTTGCATAAAACAAAACTAGTTAAATAAAATTATCATAGACGTATGGTTCTACTGAGTATAATTAGAGCACTAATCGCAATGTCGGCAACCTCTGTATATATTTATTTGGAGAAAAATGTGAGAAACTTGAAGAATAAAGCATTTCTTATTATGGATAAAAATCCCTATAATTTGAAATATGAATTAAATATATTAATTATAAAGATATACATATAAAATCAATTTTATCGAAAAATATTGTTATTGCGCCATCGGCATTCGAACCTGGATATTTTTCCAAACCGGGGAAGGTGCATTATTCAACTATGCTACAGCGAAGATATTTTTAGCGACAAATTTTCGAACCTACCTTTTTTGATATTAATACATTTAATTGTTCCATTATTTGAAAAAACCATCTACCTTATTTTTACGGAATCTCAAATATCTTTGAGTAATCTGATAGTAGACGCCAGAATTATCAAATAATTTTTATTAAATTTTGGATACGTTGATACAACTTTATTATTAGAACACATTCTTACTGTGAAGTTGTAATTATTCACAGACCAATGTTCTGAATAATTACAACTTCACAATACGAATGTGTTCTCCTAACCCTATAATTTGGTTTTAAATACAACACTGTTTTCTTCCTTAATCTTTAATACTTGCTCCTTCATTCCTAAACTTTTTGAACTAACGCTGCTCGTTCAGAAGTGGTTCCTTTATTCCATTATCATTAAAAGTACGCGCTGTTTGAGTATGTTTGTTTATTATACATGCAGCATAAAGAACTCCCTCATTTTGAAGAGGCAGTAGAGTACTCGGAGTGATGACATTAAACAGATGTATACGTTCTGTTCTTGGTGTCAGTTACGGCTTATTCTGGTGAGCATCGCGCTTTTGTTATCGAAGAGTTTATTAGAAATAGCACGCATTTTGCGTCCACTTTGCGCACCCATTTTCAATGAATATGACGTGGAAAATGTTTAGTTTTAACAATATGATGTAACGGCCCACACATCTCGTCGCTCTTTTGTATACATCAAATAAATGTTTCCTGGACACACTGTCTTCTTGCACGCCAGCCTCCTCGCTTGCCAGATTTAACATTCTGTGATTTTTTTCTATGGGACTACGTCAAATTGAGCTCTCAAAGGGGCGGTCTCCTGAAAGTTGCTGCTATTCCACTCTAAATGACTGAGTTATGGAAAACTTCCGAGAATCCAGCGAATACATTAGTAATGGTAGCCGTACTTAAATAACGTGTTGTGTAAAAAACATTAATACAATCTGCATTATGTGAATTTAACATAAATTGAAGATTTTTTGTTGTATCTATTTTTTTTCATTTTAAAATAGGGGAATTTTTTATGACGCATTCTGTACATTGAGTATAAATTAATGTTTATTGCATAATACCTAGTATAGTCAAAATTATTACAATAAATTACAGGTATTTTTATTGTTCAATCCCGTTTCTGTAGAATTTAAATAATGCTTACACTGACTAAATAAATAAATATAACTGATCCCTAACAGTCGAATAAAAACAAATTAATAAATACCCCAGTAAAAAAGATAATAATAAAAGGTAGATGATACGCGAAAATAGGTCCCAGAAGAAAAGTATTGAAACTACCAAAGTAAATAAATATAATATTTTGCACGCATTTCTTTTTACACCGAAGAATGTTTTTAATTTAAATACTTACGTATACAATTAATTCACTCATTTATGTAATTTGCTTTATTTCTTCTTTTTTCTCCATATTATTTTAATAATTTATATAACAACCCATTAAACGAATATAGACGTTCACACCACCAGCGTAAGGTAGTATTCGTTGGGTCACTCGTGAATGAAAATGATTTTTTCTGTTGTTTTTATACTTTTTTTCTACTTAATATTGCCTCATAATGAATTGTCGAGGGTTTTACAATCCAATAGGCTTAATCATCTAAAAAATACGATAATTCAAAATTATCATTTTAGAAGCTTTAACGATTTTCGCTCTAGATAAATTGTAGGGGGTGGTTAAGGCGAATGTTGTGTCAGAACAGACGAGTGTGGCGTTCTATTATCTATGTCTACTACCATGGAGGAATGCTGTGATAATATTAATTGCAAATTTTAATTTGATTATAAAAATAATTCCGTATGGATAGTGAATGGGAGAATGCAAATGTATATGAAATGTTACAAGATTCATTGAAATGTATTTTATGGCATCAGAAAACAGTAATGGATTTTTTTACTTATTTTTGTAGATAAATAGACTTCATTCTGTACTAAAGTTAAAATTGCTCGATTTTGGTAAATATCTTTAGTACCACGCAATCTAAATCTGAATATTTAAATATTCATAAAACTATTTCAAAACATATATTTAGAATTTTTCTGTAGATATTTTTAATTGACATTTTTTTAGATGCTTACACTATAATTACCGTATTTGGGAGTTTAAGCTGTGTTTAAAATATTCATTAATATCCGTCTTCTTCTTTTTTGGTTATCAAATTTGTGAAATCATGTTGGCGAGCATTATTTTATTTGTAGCAGCTCGACAATTTAATTTAATCTGCATCCCAGGTGAACTATTTTCTCTACTGTTTATAATATGCACCGGATTTATATCCGCGTACTTGTGGTCTAGTGGTTACGATACTGGCCTTGTAATTTAATGATCGAGGATTCTAGCCTTGTTCCATGAGGGCATCAAGTTAGTTCTATTTTCATAGCACAATCATTTAGCATTGCTTTAAAATAGTAATAATATTGATTTGATAAGTATTCCGTGTACGCATCTCTATTATTTAAAAAATGCAAAAACCTTGAATATGCCGTATTTTTTCGTAGTAAAAATCATAATTGTTTCTCAGATTCAAGTACCTTTCTCAGTTTTACTAATATTCTCTAGATGGCGCCAGATTACCTAATTTATTTTTAAAAATTGAATATTAAGCTAATTTTTGTTGATGGGTAGGTATTGATTTTGTGCTGGAAATAAACATTTTCTTTTAACTAGCATAAAAAGTAGGTATTTAATAAACCAACATAAAATATCCTTTAAAAAAAACAAAAAAAAATATATATATATATATATATGTGTGTGAGTATGTAAATGCCTTCATTAGCTGGTTCCCAGGTTTCCAATTAACAATAAGCACACATATGATGTATGAACTGCACTAACCTTTTATTTCTCCTGTCATTCTGGTCCGATGTTGTTGTTCTTTTAGCTGGGTGGTCTTTTTAGATTTAAACCGACCGAATCACGCACTGGTGGTTTATTTAGACCGCTGGACTGGTCTTATCACGTGATGTAAAAAGAAAGACGCCTGTCGGTTACCGTCTTCATAGCTTTCCAAAAAAAAGGCGGCAATACTCACTCACACATGTACATTATTATTAACCAAGAAACCTAGTGGTACCAATAAAAGTAACATGGCGCGTAAATATAAGTATTAATAAATGAATATCTCAAAAAATACGTAATAAATACACACACAAAATAAAATAAAACTTAATTGCCTAAATAATTTACGTATAAAGTACTACTTAATGTTTTCAAGTATTAAAATGCAGTTAAAAACGTCAACCAATGATGATTATAGGTATAATAATATAATTTAAAAATTTATCAAATTGAATTGTGAAGTCAATTATTTTACGTAACCTGTATAAGATCAGATCAATACAAACTGTGTAGAAAAATATTTAAAAAATCTTAAATGGATAAAACAAGATTAGATGTATGCATAAGGCGTAGAAAATTGTTTAATTATTGTAATAATGTATGTATAAGTTGGAAACATTGCAGAATATAAATTCAAAATTTCTCGAAAATGTATTAGATTTCTATAGCGAAAGTGAACGCGCTTTCTAAGATAGGAAGAGGTCCAGGTTCAAATCCCGGTAGCAACAAAATATTTTAGATTATTTCTGTATATATTTTTCGTATATATTTGATTAATTTAATTCGTTTTAAAAAACCACAGAACTATGTTCTGAAAATGTAACTTCACAACAAAAATGTATTCTTATAAAAAAAAGTTATTTTTCAAAACCTACACACACAGATTTATAACATATGAGTATATTGTTTACGAACAGTTTAATCGAGTACATTTCAAAAATGAAATTTAAACGTGATTTTTTAAAGAAAAAATTACGTAATACAAAATAATATATTTTTTATTTATTATCTTTGTTTTATTAACCACTGAATTGAGTTTAAATACATCTACCGGTTTCGAAAAATACCATTTTCTTCTTCAGGATGTCATAACTAACTAAAAACATATATTATTGTTTTTTCACCAGAATCTATTTTTAAAAAAAACACACTAAATTTTTTTCCTAAAAATTATTCGACTAAATTTGTATTAAGCAACAATTTGAGTTAGGTACTAAATTTATTTTTTACTTTATTGTTGTTTTTTTTTAAAATAGATTCTGGTGAAGAAACAATAATACATGTTTTTAGTTAGTTATGACATCCCGAAGAAATTTTTCGAAACAAAGTATTTTTCGAAACCGGTAGATGTATTTAAACTCAATTCAGTGGTTAATAAAACAAAGGTAATAAATAAAAAATGTGAATTTTAACCACATAGTTAATATTGCTAATTTTAAAAGTACAAAATAATATGTTAGATTGCAGTTCCAAATCTACCTGAATGTCATACAAATATTTCATTTAAAGCACGGTGTTATTTTCAAATGTGTCTCAAATGGATCGTTCCATTTTAGCCAATCGGATCTGACTTTCTCGATTACGTTTGTAATGGTGTCAGGCGTATTTAATTCGAGAGTTACTTGCATAAATGGACTAATTCAAAGGAATTATTTGCAAAAGTGGCTTATTCCACCTGTAAATTTCAAACTTCAAAAATAAATATATTATTATGTAAAATAAAACAAGCTTTAACAGCTATCGATTAATTATGATACAAAATATATAACTATTTTTGATAAAGGGTGTTTTTTTTAGAGGTATAAGAACTTTAAAATGAAATAAAACTCATAAAAATCGTGGTAATGGCTTTATTGGAAAAATAATTTTATTCCATTAGTTTTTAAATATGATTTCGCGCTTATGAGCGCGGCTGGCTCGAATAAATACAATTCTCGACTACTTTTTGGAGCGTTGCCGATATACGGGCCCACCCGTATATCGGCAATGACACGACGAATGGAAGTCGACCGTAAAATAGACGTAGCCCACGGTAAGTTTTGTGAACTTTTTGCACAATTTGCAAGCGTTGTTCTGGCTTGAGTCTATTCATGGTGAAATGGTAATCCAAACTGAGCACAAATCAGCTGTCTGCTGTCAAATTGGCTATCACTGTAAAAGTGTTGCCAATTCAAAAAACAAACCTGTAAAAAATATCCCTTATTTGCAGTAACTTTTAGGTTAATGTTTATTTTTTAGTTTTAAATTTGTTTTTTCAACCCTTAAATATTAATTAATTCACCAACAGTTTTCAGAAACAACCATCGGGATGTCAAATTAACTAACCACAAATATAATTACCACATTCTAATGTTTTTAAACCAAATCAATTTAAAAAATAATAATTAAATTAAAATATTTTAAATAAATCTAGTACCTAACATAAACTGTGGAAATTGACTTTGATACGAAAGTATTAGAAAAAATATTTAGGAAATTTTTAGTTGGTTATTTATAATATTTTGGTTAATTTTATACGCTTTTTTATTTCTAATGATTCTAAATTTTTCAATTTAAAATCAACATTGTTTATATGTAAAATAGACAATCATAAATATTTATCAAATGTATGATCATTTTCTAATAAATGATTGGAAAATTTCGAAGATGAAAATAGTTGGAAAAATTCGAAACCGGTTGGTGTAGTAATTAATATTTAAGTTTATATTTAAAAAAACAAATTAAAAACTGAAAAATATATATGCATATATAAATCTTTTATTAATCCAATACACCAAGTAGTATTTTTCATTTTATTATATGAGTATGCAGATCATACAGGGATAAATTAGAAAATTCTAAATATTTGGAACCCATTTAATTGAATGGTACTAAATTAGATTGTATTATACAATGCTGCTATCAAAAATATCGTACATGACGTAATATCTATTTGTGTGGTACGAATCTTACGCTTCGAAAATAGAAAATAAACAGAAAAGAGAATAATTTAATTAGAATTTTGTTGAACCATAACTGGCTGAATATTCCACTTCCTTTGTTGTCAGCATCATTTGTCATTGGAAATTATGTTTGAGTCCTGAGTCGCCCCATTTTCCTTGATCTCAGGACATTTCTAAATCAATTAAGGCTTCTGATACGGCCGAGGATATGATGAGAAAGGATTGAATAGTACCATTCTATTCAACACAAGTCTGGCATATTCAATTCAGGACACTTCAAACGTGGAGTGATATTTCGTATTCATGAAAACTGAATACTTAATACATATCCATCGAAGAGTGACGTCTTTGTCAGATGAGGTTACAAATATCATACATCAATTTATTATTTTTGTGTTATTAAATGTATTAAACTTTGTTTACAGGGGCACATTAGGGGGCGGGGGGGTTGAACAGATTTGGGGGTAAAACACCTCTGGATTCGTTAATACACATTATTTAAAATAAAACAATTTTCGAATTGGGTTATGTGTTTTATTGTATTTAATATAGGGGAGTATAGCGGGGTATCTAAGTCCTACCTACGATGCAAAATTTTACAAAATATTACTATTTTTGGTTCAAATTGGTCACCAAATATATTACATATTTGATATAATAATTATTACTGTCCCACTAATAGATTCGATAAAGAATATAATATTGTTGTGATGATGTTTAATGAGAAAGTATTATTTAATTTTAGTATACAGATTATTAATAGCCTGATAGTTAATGCTAGTAAATAGACTAAATACGAATTTTCATAAAGTAAATAAGAAAACAATGATTTTGACGCCATGAGACGCAGCAAATGATGTGTCAGTCTGGAGACATGTAATTTAAATCCAATTGCAATGCCTCGTATGTTTGCTTTGTCACCATTGTTTTATAGTAAACATGTACAGGCCTGCTATGCCTTGCTACCCCACACTACCCTTATTTCCCCTACGTAGGTAGGTACCAATTAAAAATTAGAAATAATGCATACAATTACATTCAGTGTTGTATTTTATGTACACATTTAAGTCTGCTTTTTCTACTGTAAAAAAAATTAACTTATTGTTTTCAAAATATTTAATTTAAATTATATATTGCCCTTAAAACATTACAATTTACAATTTTTTTTTTTTTTAAATTTCCCTCATCTCACAGTGGTCATTAATAATACTGAAAATAAGTTAAGACCTTAACACTGATCGTATTTGCATAATCAAAACAAAATATATATGAATATACATATGTTGAAATTTAATCGACACTTTTGAGTTCATTATCTCAAAACTGTGTCAGTGTCAGATAGAACCTTGTTATTCTGAGGGTTTGACATGATAATAATTAAAAATGAAATAGTTATTTATATTATAGTTAATTATTATTATACGCTATGTATTGAGAAATAATATAATACTTGAGTATTCAGAACTGGTTCCTAAATATAGTAACGTCATTATGAAGCAACGTTTGTATAGATTATGGCGGTCGCCCACCGGGGTGATACAAATTATCTTCCACTCAGAGATATCAGATTCCGGACACAATGATTATCTTCCTGGACTAGTATTCCAGTGGAGCAAAGAATTTTATATTCCAGTGATTATCGATTTCTACTATATTTATATGAAGGTGGGGCAGACAAAATATTCTTTCCCAATCATCCCCAGCGCTTTTATTTCCCCGAGGTGCCATTTCCTCCCCCGCCGACCACCCCGCCTCACGGCAGAAGTCCCCCACCCGATGCTAATATATAGAGAAATAATAGAGGGAAAAAAGGACGAGACAATATTACAGAATCGTTTCCACTGGATTATTAAAGCCGAAAAAATTTCGGGGTTTGTTTTAGACAGGGTTGTCAAATTAAATTAATATATTTAATGACGCTAACAAAATGTCTGATATTCTCCGTAGCATTATAAGGAATAGAAACATGTAAAGGATATGTTGGATGCCTTCGAGATGCTGGGCGTGCATGTTGCATATTTGTGGACCGCAAAACGCACAGAAAGATTTTCGATAATGTGCGGAAGAATAATTCTTACATTCTCTAAACATGTTGCCGAAAGAAACGATGGAATTCTTAAAAAGCCTGTGATCACAATGACGGTTGAGGGAAAGTAATATCGTTCCTTATTTGATCTTTTGGATGATATCGTTCTTGATTTGAGCTCTTAACGTCACTTCTGCTATTCGTGTTAGGTATCTCATCTCTGCAGCTTGGATTCTTGATTGATTCCTCATATCAGAATCCAAAGAAGGCCATAGATCAGGGTGGGGGCGTACTTAAAAATCTCCAGTTTTAACTGATCGTTGAGCTCTGATTTCCTTATTATTAAGCTATACAGTAAAATGTAATACATATTTATTATATTTTCTTGATCCCAGCAGCATGTTTGTTATTCTGGAAGTCTTATTAAGACAGCAATATCATAGGGAAGGTTAAAATCGTTATTTAAAATGGCAAAGATGAAATGTTTTTAAGGAGTATCGGGAGATATATATATATACAAGTACATATGTCCGTAATAGAATTTTGCAATTAGAGAGTATTTGAGAATTTGAAATTAACCCGTTTCTGTTCTTTGACATGTATTGAGGGTGCCTTAAAAATATTTTCTAGACGTTTTTAATGAAACACCTCTTGAAAACAGAGACCATTTGGACACCCATGCCATACTTGGATCTGGCACAAATACATTTTTACATAAGTTTACTCCTTAAATTTTGATTCTATATTACATATTTTTTTAATGTTGGATGACGCCACTCAACTAGCATCTAGGCACGTTTTTGAGTGTCTATATTATCATTTAGGTGATATATTTAATTACAAGAAAAGTCGAATTACAAACATTAATAAATATCCACCCTGACAGATATTCTTTATATAGCAATCCATTATACAAAATTTGCTTGAAAATAGCAAGAGCACTCTACAGGGGCGGAATACCAACAAAGAAGATTTGAAAAAGTTAATCGCTATAAAAAATTAAGAATACTAAACATTTTCTAACATAGTCCATTATTCAAATGCACTTAACAATGAAATAAAGAAGAATTTGAACTTCAGTCATGTCTGTACGATAATATATAAAATGACATTAATATTCTGTTTGAATAAATTAAGGAGCATTCTAACATCCAAACGAATAATATTTGATTTTATTTCTTTACTAATTCGCCTAATCCGAATAACAAGGCTATTCCTGGGTAATTTTTTTAAATACAAGTTTATCAATTTATTTTAATATCTATACTCGCTCCAAAGTGCACGGCGTGTGACGTGTGTAATACTGCAATATATTATCATTTAATATACGTCATCATAGTACACCTGCATATGCTGCAGTGCGACTTATATATAATTTGTCTACAGTTATCTATGAATAATAATACTCTTCGATCTTTATCCAACGATCAGCGGTCACCGTGCGGAACATTCCATACCTTGATCGGTGATTCCCATCCAATACTTCAAAGAGTTGAAGTTGTACTTTTGAACTGTCAAGTAAGCGTTTACCATTGGGTACGTTGAGTGCTGTGAATTATCGTCCTGCTGTGTGAGGCTAATAGTTTATTTGATTTATTTTGGTTCCTCGCTAACGTGCATGTCAAAACCTGTACATTGTTTGATTCAAACTTTGTTCTGAATAGCTTTGTGCATATCCTAGAGTCAGAAGATCTGTGAATCCAGTGAAAGAAGATGCCGAAAGGATCATTTCACAGGTGGGTCGTATTTTCTGGTTCTGGTGGTCCTTTAGCCAGCTCCTGTTCTCTATTCCTAGCTATCTCCCAAATTTCTTCAACCTGCATCCCTATTTTCTCCACCCCCTCTTGTAAACAAGTGCTATACGCGATTTGCTTCAGAGGTACGTTTGCTATATCTCCTGGCTAAAATATTAGCACAGATGTATAGAGCTAAATGTGATGGAGCAACAATGCGAGAAGAGATCTAAAGACGTTACTTGTTGCTGTCTCCGAGAGGAATGGGATGTTCAAGTACAGAGAATCTATTGATGCCTATTCAATTTTTAATTAACAGTTAAAACAAACATACAATCGGATATAAGAAAACAATAATAAAAGTAAAACAATAAATTCAACTAATTACATTTTTTCACTGGATAAACAATAGACTGGGAATGCAGTGTAAGACAGTACTCTGATTAAAGTTAACTAATTTGGTGCAAAATAGTTTATAAAAACTTTAGTAATAAATAATAAATTTTACGCTGCATAAAAAATAATAAAAAGACTTAGAAATTTCTCTATTATTAAAAAAGTTGGAAAAATCAGTAAAATTATGAGAAAGAGAGAAAATTTATAAAAAAAGAGGAATAAAAAATAAAAAAATCCAGGGAGAACGGGAGGGATAAAAAGAATGAAGATAGAATAGCGAATAAAATCTGTGTAATATAAATAAATAAAGGTTCTTATATATTGTATTTTCATTTAATTGTGGTAACTTAGGTATTAAAAAAATCTTATTCATTGAAGTATGAGTTGATATACTCGTAAAGGGAGATAAAAAAATGAGTTCTGTTTGGCATTAGTGTTGAAATCTGGAAGACTAAACGTGAGACAAATTCTAGTTGACCAATATTAATACATATTCTCGATAAAATTTATTCATTCATTACTTTATTCATATATGATATTATTAAGGATATTCCTTAATAATATATGTTGTATCAACGTGTCCAAAATTTAATAAAAATGAATTGATAATTCTGGCGTCTGCAAGTCGGTTTACTCAAAGGTATTTGAGATTCTGTAAAAATAATGTAGATGGCTTTCAAATAATGGAACGACAGGTGTATTAATTTGAAAAAATGTAACATATAGGTTCGAAAATTTGTCAAGAAAAATACTGGCGTTATAGCACAAAGGTAGTGCACTTCCCCGGATTGGAAATGAAGATCCAGGTTCGAATCCCGGTGACGCTAAAACAATATTTTTCGACAAAATTGATTTTATATGTATATATTTATAATTAATACATTAATTTAGTATTTTATATATGATAGTTTACTATATAATGTTATTTTAATAAAATTTCGGCAACCCTAAAAAATATCAAACTATTATGAGGCCTTACTTTCGGTAAGGTTTCGGTGACTCAAAAAATGTGTATACTGCCGTCTTTATGTGACTTTTCGGTTTATGTACGAACATTCCGTATCGGGAGTGCCTACGTAATCGAGGTGTTGTTTATTCTGGAAAGATTTTCATACCAAATTCCTTTTTTTTTTGTTGACAATCATTTTTGCAAAAGAGAGAGAATTCTTAAATATGTTGTCGTAATCAAAAATATGTTTCATCTTAAATCATTTATAGTATATTTTTGATATCCTCGCATTGTCGACTTCACTCTCGATTAGAATGGATCCCTATAATTCAAGATATTGATTTTGTGTGAAAGAGTGCCTATATACCGTATATTAAGAATGATAAAACACAAATGTCTATTAATAGTTCTATCGTGATTTATGGTACAAATCACTATTAAATGGCGGATTGTCTATTTAAAAGAAAAAAAAGATTTATGGTACCTACATATCTATATATTGACACTATTTGGAAACAATAAAAGATCTAAGATGGAAAAACTGATGCTGACTACTAGTAGAAAGGTGAAAAACCAAAGATCAACAAAATCAATGACTCAACTTGCTAACCTGTAGGGATGAGAATTCAAATTCACCGCAATCGTCACCATCCCCAGCTAATCAAAGATGCGAGTGACATCTGTATTCAGGGTCTGGGTTTCAGCAGATGGAAGGTTTATCTAGTCTGACCCGATCGCTTGCAGATAACACTCTATAAGATAGCGCATTTTATTCCAGCATCACTAAAAACCTCCATAAACCTATCTCAACGGCCCTTTGATCAGTGGGCTGCAGAAGAAAGTATAAAAAAATCATAAATGTCATCAAAATATACAACCTTAAGGTCAGTATTCTCAGTAATGAGGAACCGACTGAAGTAAAAGCTTATTACTGACAGTTTAATTTTCGAAATCACCATATCGCCCGTAACAAAAATGTTTCAATATTTGCAATTGAATATGTTTGAACAAATATGCGGGTAAATGTCAAGCTTCCAGTTGTTAGTCATCTATAAGGAATGTATCAAATATCGTCGTGTACACTTTGGCGTAAAAATAGGTGATTGATATTTAAAGCAGTCACAGCACAGTGTGGTCACTGTGAGAAACTTTCTGAGAAGCCCTCTATGATACTATGTTATATTTTTGTGTTTATGTTATCTTTATATGTATGTTCTATGTACTTTATGCGTTGATATCGAATAAATACAGCACTCAAGGAACGCCCGAAGATCTAAATTTAAATTCAGCGATAATTGCTAATAATTACATAAAATGTTCGTTTTCTATTCTTTAAGAAATTATGTGCACATTTTAAAAATTTAAAGTGGGGTTTATATTAGCTTTGATTAGTAGGACAGACAAGGGAGCCGCAGCTTCTAAACGGGTCTCGGGTAAGGGTGGGTCCCCTCGCTTCCAGCTGTCCGTCGTGTATATTCAAAATTTAAAGCTTACTAAAAGGATGAAGATTTTTTTAAGATAACTAATATCCGACGGAATTTCAGACAGGTATTCAATAGTATTCCAGAAATTGAGTTCCAAGCCTACTTCTAGATGACGGATACATTACTTTATTTACTGATCAGGTCTTAATATATGAAATAGGTCAAGTCTGGACATTCTGCATGACGTAATTGCGTATTATCACGTACAGCTCCGGCTAACCAGGCATCCTTTCCGAGACATAGATAGAACGCCACGTCCACGTCACTAGCTTCAAACGGCACTTACAAATTTTTGTATTCTTACCGGGTGACGTCCATGCGACGCTTCAAGAGAGTAACTTTTATCCTCAGGGAAGGGTGAATGCACAATAATACAAATTTGTTCGGTATTTAAAATTATTATTTACAATAAACTTTTACAAACTACCCACGCTTCTCGCACTTGACACACACAGTTTTTCCTAGTTCTCATGTTCATTATTTCACATCATCATCTATTTTTATAAGCACTGTTTCTTTTCGATGACTTCTTGCACACCAGATGCCCTAGAGATCCAAGCTGATGGTAGCCAGTGCGAGTCAGCCCCCGAAGCAGTCACATAATTATTTTCTACAAAGGACGCCGTCATCACCGAATTTTTCAAAGATCTAAGGGAAAAACACACCGCCAATCTCCACAAAAATAGAACCAAAGTCGCCCATCATTTCGTTATGGCCCTTTCGAGTCTCATCTTCCTTTTTTTTATTTTTCTTCTCATCTTGGCTAGCACTCTTTTCCCAGACTCAGAGTCTCGACCCACTCCAAAACAGAACTGACAATTCTCAATTTTGCATAGGTCATCTGGCATTTTATTGGCTAATTACTGGCTAATTTTATGGCTGGTACTCACTCGTGGACGCATGTTTCCTTACGTCACAATATATAATATATTATACGTAATGGCGTTACTTTCGCAGACGTTTCTGGAAGCGTCTTTTTATTTCAGGGTTGATACCGAAA
The DNA here is from genome assembly GCA_022840565.1 of Eubasilissa regina. Taxonomy (NCBI): domain Eukaryota; kingdom Metazoa; phylum Arthropoda; class Insecta; order Trichoptera; family Phryganeidae; genus Eubasilissa; species Eubasilissa regina. The sequence goes on from JAINEB010000019.1 coordinate 3,981,456, forward strand.
TGAAATGGTAAAATAGCGAAGTAATGGGAATATTTATATCTTTTTTTTGTGTAATGATTTAAGTTATTAAAACATCACTTAAGAAGTCGAAACGAGATGAGGTTAAATCAAAAAGTTATAATTAAACCACGTCTTTATTTTTTATTAAATGAGAAAATCTGATAAGTCGACGACCAACAGAATTTTTCAAGACAACTCAAATGAATCATAAAAAAGTTCAATTGCAAAAGTTTGGTTGTGTTTAATGTTACGTATAGCTTCACGATCTGCGGAAGATCTTTTAAAGATGCCTAGTGTACAAAATCTAGTTTTTCAAATTCAGTTTCATTTATAAATCCTTTAATAAAATTAATTTTATCTATTTACATATTTGTAGTTGACTAGGCGCAGACCGACATCTGACGGCAGTACGGTGAACATCCAAATATTTATCATTACGATATGGCGGTTACTTTGGAGTATAACATAATTGTTTTAGTTTTCAAAACAAAACTTTATACTACACACGTTGGGTTATTTTCACTACTTGTATCTAGAGGTGCAGTCCCTTTCATCATCAGGTGATAATTCAACTAAATACAGCGTTTGATCTATTCAGCCGTTAACGTGAATATACACAGTAAAAGTGGTGTTACGGAATGTGATGTTGTTAATTAGTATTATCTCCGAATTTTTTTAAATATTTGAACTCAACGACAATAACCCAATGTCTCTGCAGTACAAAGTTTAGTTATGAAAATAAAAATAATCATGTTAACCACCATGTGAATTAATGATTTTCAAATATGTTATTATCGCAAACGTGTTTAGAAACCACTAATGAGGTATTCGTATAGCTCACTGATAGAATAGCCTACCGGCAATAGGGTGGTCTTAATTTCAAGTTCATGTGGCAGGTGTAATTTTTCCGGATTAAATATTTTCTTTTGATACATTTTTTCAGTAATACATTTACGTTAGCTTATTTAAGTTTTTCTTTACATTTTTTTTCTAATATCACAATTTTACTTTAAGTTGATTTGTAATCTGATAATTTATAATACTATATGCTAAACTATTCAGCTCTCAGGAAAATTAACTTATATATAGAATTTCATCAATTTATTCTTCATTCTCTATTCTGAGCATCGCGGTTCCCTAAAATATTTGGAACTTGGTGCACTTATAAAATTTATCATGATTTTTTTTAAGATTAGATTATTACGATTTTATATTATTTGTTTGATCAAATAAGCAGTAAAATACTAATTCATTTGTAATAGTATTGATACACTTAATTTTATTTATAAGTGTCTTATGGCTGTGTACTATGACTATCAAATTAAACTTTTCGATAAAAATTTAAAAAATAAAAACAATTCAACATTGTGTTATTGTTTTATTCAAAATCTTTTCGTTTGGGACATATATTTATTCTTGAACGACAATAATGTTGTATGACTTCCCCTTCCCCTCCTTCTCCTCGCCCGGCACGCCGCTGCCAGTCAAACGGCGACCTTGAAGCAGTGTAGTTACTAGTGAATAGAAGAATAGTATTAAATTGAGACGTCGCGTCTAATAGAGTGCAATCTAAAGGACTAGGACCTCTGAACGAAGATAGTGATAAACATAAATTTACAGTCCACCTTGGAGGTGTCAGAAGAACTGGATTATGGTGAGTGCAAACCTCCTTCCGAATATCCTGTTTCTTCCGGCATCTATACTTTTACGCAACATTTTTTATAATTTCAAATTTACAAACGAAACCGAACATGAACATATCGGTTTAGTATAAGAAATAAAATTAAAAATGTATAAAAATACACTAATTGCGAGTGAATAAACAACGAATGAATCACGAACGTCAACATATACCGCCAATTTGAAGAATAACGGCCGGTTATGTGATCAGTAGTAACTTTTTACTATAGTAAAAAAATACGTAGTAAGCTCATTTCACTCTGTGATATCCGATAGTAGAAACGATAATCGATAATTAAATATGGCGGACTCTTCACAGCTGTTCCAAAAGACAACTGACACATTGATACTTTGAAAGTTGCAGTATTCGACAATTAATCATTCAATATTCCCCTATTTTAGTGACGAGAGTTCGTTCACTGATGATTTCGTTGTTTAAGATACATTATTACATATAATCCGAAAAAATTTCACCACCAAAGTGACAGATATCGAACGCCTAGGCGAAAAAATCCAAAGATAATGCATAAAATAAACCTTGTTTTATGATTACTTGTCTCCATCTATAATAATATTTATTTCCTAATATTTTTGGTTCAGATAAAAAAATAAGAATAACATTAATAATGGTTTTCATATCTGTACGATGGATAACGGATGAACCTGTCTCCTATAGTAGACTTCGGTCTAGTTAAGGAGACAGTGAACACCTCTTATATTATGAAGCTTGTTCGTCTTTTTTGTATATTTAAAAGAATGTTTATAATGTATAATATGTACGTATATTAAGAACATGAAATGCTTTAACAGTAGTAAATTTGACATTCGAACAACCCGCAAAAGATTTTAATTACGGGCATTAGTAAAAACTTACTAAAGAAAAAAGTTACTAATTATCCGGTCCTAAGATAGGGATAATAATAAATAATAAGAAATTATTTTTTTATATATATATTGTAAACATGGTATATTAATATCTTATTTATATTATAACATTATAACATACATTTAATTTATTCATCAAGTATGATTTGTGATGAGAGACAAAGTTCCCAAACATTTATTATAATTAGGTAATTTGTGTTTATTACAATGTATTTGTAAGTTCGTGATTAAGTATGAATAAAACATATAATATAACATGACAGTCTTGAACTGTTATTATTTTTAGTATAAGGAAACATGTTAAAAATAGGAAAACAACGAAAAAATATTATTTAGAAATCATGTATGAGAAATAACTAATTATTGAAGACTAATTTCCAAAGTTTATTAAAATATATATTTTTTTAATATATCCAACAGTACAACTATGACAAATAGTAATGATAAAGCGTTTTTTGACTGTGATCGTGAGAATGATTGGTAACTCAGATTTAAGAGATTTAAGAAAAAAGTAACATATAATATAATTTTAGAAGAGAAGATAAACGATGTAAATATGATTCGGAGAACACATTCCTATTGTGAAGTTGAAATTATTCAGTACATAGGTCTGTGATATTTTAAATAGTAATTAAATGTATTAATTATAAAGATACACATATAAAATCAATTATATCAAAAATATTTCCAATAATGGATGGAGATGAACCATAAGAGTACCGATCGCGTACAATGTGTACGATGAGAGAACTATGGAATATGTTGTGCCACGAATATTTAATAAAATCAGTAAAGAATTATTAAAATATATATATATATATATAAATATTTATAAATATTTATAAATTTTTCTACATTGCATTTACTAACATTAAGTTGTACAATGTAATTATATGCTATCTAATCGCATCTTGATTTACTCATTATACATATTTATTTGTACATTGAACACTACACTTTGTTTATTACTATACCGGATAGGCACTGTCTGTTATAATACAGTAAAATACTAGTGTAGCAGATAGGGTACCGAAATATATGCCTTACTTTGCTGCAATGTTTTCTGATTATACACACTGCACTGTATTATGAATCAAAAAATAAAAATTGTTATGTAATATGTATGAAATAAGGTTGCAAGAAAAAAAAATAACTGTTGAAGGTTTAGTTTCTTATATAAATCAGTTTCTAATCACAGATTAAAATATAATATTGTGTGCCTCACTTTATTTTAGAAGGTGAAAACAATGCTTTATATAAAATATGATCGTCGGTAACATGCTATTGGACCAATTTCTTATTTGATATATGTTTTAGTTTGGTCAAAGTATAGAGTATCTGAAACAAATCTGGGTTATTTTAACAATATAAATAAAAATGGAATTATAATTTTATAAAGATTCAAAAAATAATAAATTTAATTCGATAGAACCAGTTATTAAAATGCATTCGAAAAACTGAACATCTGAATTAAGCTTGTCGGGGAAATAAAATAAATAATACTGATGTTTGACATTGGAATAACTTACAATACTTGAGTTGTAACAAATAGTTGTCACTTCTTTCTGGTTGGTTGATGCCTTTCTAAAGTACAAGAGATCTGGGGGTGTTTTTAGATTAGATTTTTTTTATGACGTTTTTCTAAACTTCTTAAGGTTACCTTTCAACACTCTCTTAAAGAAATAAAATGTGACTCGACAATAAATTCCCAGTACTTTGGCATTGGGCTGTGGTGTAAACAATTCTTTACCAAGATGAAAAATTACTTTATTTAAATACATTTTACGACATCTGTGTCATTCGTTGATACACTTTCCACCAGTTATTTTATTTATTTATTTTTATTATTTTTACAGATTTTATTTATTCCTAATCGACCAATTGAGGTTAATAATTTTAAAAGCAATTTCCTTCACTCCTGTTTATTAATAATGTTAAAAAAACATGTGTCTATGTGAGATTTTCACCCCTGCAGCGACACTGTATATCGCTTTTTATGTACTATTATGTTATTACTTTATGTTTTATTTTATTTTATGTTGATAGATGGACAGAGTGTCGGTCATCTTAGATGATTTACAGTATTGTTGTTACTTAGAAATAATATTTTTATTTATTTTATATGGTTTAAGATCACTTACAAATTGTGTGAAATAGTATTTTTTTACGATTGTTTTATATATCTTTTTTTTTATTTTTATTTTATATATATCATTTGATATCCAATATATATATTTTTGGAATCAATACTCAGATCTACCCAAAAAGGATACTCAGTGTTGTTGCAGAGGTGGTCTCATATATGTGCTTATATATCGAGCGCAGGCATTCTGTGTGAAATTCAACTGTATTTTTTATTTTGATATTCATCACAAATTAAATTTTTATGGAATAATGGGATTTTAAAGGATGTTTCTGGAAAAATTTTCTTTTACGTTATTTCTTATATGTTAAAAAATAGATAAATGTATTTAATCATATTATATTAAAATTATTATAAAACTATGGGGATTAATGAATCGATACTATGAAAAGAAATGTTGGTTGAGCAGTTATGTTTTAAATGATTTGACGAGATTAATGTGAGAGTAGTGCATGCTCAAATATTTTATCCACCACTCACGTGCTCTTTTTAAAGTCGCGGAATGTTTTATGTATTCATGAGGGTCGCAGACTGCATGTTATGAAAAAGAAATTACTTGCTGTTTTCATTGAGTTTATTGTAATAAAACTTTACAAAAGCAGAAGTTAATGTGTACAATGCAGTTATTGCGTGAATTGTTATCGGAGACAGATTATGTGTTGTTGACTGGAAGGTGGCGGTAGAAAGTGATATTCGTGATTCCATATCTCTGCTGGCTGCGTTTATATTGTTAAACGCCGTCGGTACTAAACATATTTAAAGCTGATAGGAACTTCGTTTCGCGCACCGGTATCTGCTGAGTGTGTTAAACTTTACTGGGAGGTAATTATGACAGTGAAGGCGATAGACCTCCGCAAAACTCTAAATGCAGCATTCTTATAGATGATAACACGTTACGCACTCCAGTCACTACCACCGGGATAAGCAAAATAAATACCGGCATATATGTATGTAATATATCAAATACAACACATTATATGTGGCAGTATTTTTTTCATATATTTTATGTTCAACAAGACATCGTACGTAATAGAAAACAATTTATAAAAATAGAATAGATACTGTCCCATAAAATATGTATCAAATACTATAACTAAAAGTTACCTATTTGTTAGTAACGATATTAAATGTAGGAGTGATAAAAATTTAGATTATTAGTCGTTGAGTGTGGTCACCTTCCACTATTTAAGATCTGTCAAATATTACACATGTAATTATACTATAAGAAAAAAGATATTCTAAATCTATTAGATTTTATCTAACTATCGATACAGGACACAAAAATCTACATGATATTAAGCAGGTAACTCTATCCGAACCGGGGCTTTTCTTAAAAACACATAGCACAAAGAAACAAAGTTTATTCAGTATTAATAAATCTCTTGACATGACCTTACACCGACTATGACCTAACTAAAAAGGTGTGGGAAGAAGTACGATTACTAAGAGACAAGACGAATGGATAGATAAATGCTTTCCTCAAGAAGGAAGATCTGCTTATGAGTATCAATTATTTCCTGTTAGGGTTCTTATATTATTAATGACTCTTCCTAGGGTGCCAGAAAATACGATGTCATGAAATATTATATATAGAAAAATTGTATGACTCACAGAGAGACAGATACAATTTACAATACTTCACGACATTTTTAGTAAGTGTAATGGCTACCTAAGTCCTCTGCAATTAACGACAATACAATACAAATAAATTACAGTAACGACAGGATCAGAACAAGGTTTCATTTTTGGAAATTTAGTAATTGATTTTGATGGATGGTCATCATATAATACTGTACCATTCTTCCTATTAAAATTAGTACCCTGGAAATGATAGTACGTAGTCTGTAACTGTACAAATTTTGCGTGACAAAGAAAAGAATCTACCAATTTAATGCAAATTAAGAGTGCTAGTCAAAATAGCTGGCTAAACAGAATCGCTACACCCGAAATTCCAACAGCTATCAATAATAAAATATTATGTTAGCCTAGGGTAATGTTAACTCTTAATTAATTTTCTTAGTACCGTTCTATCCAATCAACAATGAATTAATTATTAATCTGTGTACTGAGAAAATTGTGTATTTTCGCGATGTTGGTCTATCATAAATCCTAAATCCATATACGTAAATAAATATATTTTAAATAAATTAAACAATTGAATTAAACTTACTTACCATCACACCGTAGGCAGAGAAGATAGAGTACCACACTTTTCTGTCCTTACACACAGTTCTCGCCTCATTCAAATTCATACAGCTTCGCATGCAAGCTTGCCGATTATTGAGGCTTCTAACAGGACCATCTTACCATGGTTTTTTTACTTGGTAGTGCAAGTCTTCCGCGGACTTATACTTTTGGTGCCATCAACATTTTCGTCATATACCTTTCTTATTTTTCTCTCCTTTTTCATCCGTTCCATTAATTAAACATTTAAATTTAATATATTTGTAATTAATAGCCCAATCGCTTAATATAATAAGTAAAGGGGATAACAATGTATTGCTAGCTATAAGGAATGCCTTAACATAGATTATATCCAGAGACATTCCAAACCGAATATGATTCGCAAAGTAATATATGAGTTAGCCCTGCTGTTTCATTTCTATTTGAAATTGTTCTCCTGGTGAAATTCTTAGTTGAATTTTTCTCGGATAAACTTTGTTCGAGGGCAGAAAACAATTTTCACTGCATTAAAATACTATTATTCCAGAGGGTGTTTTTTTTCTTCAAGGTATTAAAATACAATTACTTTGAGGGTTGGTGCGAAGCACCCCTCCCTGGAGAGAGAAATGGATGCTGTTTCGATTCCAGGCTTGCGGTACGATGCTTTTACGATACATTTTTGAAGATTTGTGGTGACTATGCATTTGTTTCAGAATAATAGTGTTTTAAAACTAATTTAAATTCTTTTTGTTTTTTAGAATACCGTATATTAATTTTTAAACACAATTTCTATAACATAAGTCATGTTTAGAAATCTATTCAAAGTCTTCAAGGAAATTTAAAAATGTATAATTTTAATGATAATTTTATTCTACATGTATTAAACATAAAAAGTTGGATTGCCTGTTTAAAATAAGAAGAAGAAGAAACATAAATAGTTCATGAAATTAGTAAAAAAATGAAAGTAGTAATAAAAATATCGGTGTCAGTTTTAGAATCGTTATATGAAATGTTTGAAAACCAAAAGTTTTTTTTATTGTCTCCATTTATTATGTGCTGGAGATATGAGGCCACTCTTGCAATAACACTGTATATCGGTTCTAGTTATAAATATCACAATGTTGTATATCTTTTTCGGCAACGAATGGTTTATTAAACAATCATATCAAATAAATTATAATACTATTACACACGATTTCTAACTGTATATCATCCGAGATGACCGACGCTTCATATATCTATCAACATTTGTAATGTAATAACCAACATGCAGTTTTGTTGCATGGAGAGTCTTATATACTGAAGTTGCGGGAAATAAATTTGTTAAAGGCTAAGTTTATTTTAATTTTAAATATGATAATTATATTATTTCTTGTTTTATTGAGACGTGCGTGTTCAAGGTTGAAACTTGTTTCTTGAAACCCGCGCAAAGAACAGTATAAAATTGAACGCACTTTTGATTGTATTCTGTACGCAGAGCAGATTAATTTATTGATGCATAACCGTCGACCATGCACACGACAAATCTCCGAGACGCAAGAGCAAAGTTTCAATATATTTAAAAAGGTGACGGTTAATCAAGGAAATCGCTAATTAACTATTGCTTCTTCCCACTCCATTGCGATCTATATTTGTATCCACATCTACATATCTTAATCTATCTAGTCGTTAAGCATGTGCTTAACCATTGCGGTTCACTGGAAGGAGTACGCCTTAGTTCTTTTAAGAACTACAACCTACTAAAGCAAACTAGAAACTTGAATCTATTCCGGGCCTTCATTAGGATGTGAGTGTTCAGATGGGAAACCCTGAGTAGACCAGCTGATTGGTTTTTCAGTCAGAATCCCCGGTGTATTGCTACCGGATGATGTCTGCCGGCAATGGTGTTCGAGTTCTGCGAGTCGCCCGTTATTAATTTGTATTATTATTTATTTATTTATAAATCTTCATAAGTACAATGATACAATAAAATAATTTATTTTTTCATGCTACACTTCTTTATGCTTGTGCAGAGAAGTGGAGTGTATATTATTCAAATTATTGTTTACAATAACTAGCATATAATAAAATAATAGCAATAGCGGTATAAAAATAGCTCACATTTTTATTTTTAAAGTGATTTTTAATAGTATTTATTAGTTTTATATAAGTTGTTTTTGGATAAGCTGTTAAATATTTTTTTCCCTAGGTGCGTATAGTGCTGTACAAATGATGTGTTGATTTTCGAGTATGAAAATACAAATAAAAGTAGACTGAATGCAGTGGAAATGAGATCACTTAGACGTATTTGTGGCAAATCTATTTATGACAGAGTAAAGAATGACGAAATAAGGAAAGAATGTAAAGCTGATGTTAGTACAGTGAGTAAGATTAAATAAGGACCACTTAGGTGGTTCGGTCATATGGAACAGATTAATGAGGAAAGAATGGTAAGAAAGATATATGATGCAAGTGTTGATGGTACCAGAAATAGAGGACGTCCGCGGAAGACTTGGCACGACCAGGTAAACCAGATAATGGAGGATGGTTCTGTTAGAAGCCTCGACAATCGGCGATCTTGTACGAGAAGATGTATGAATGTGGATGAGGCGAGAATTGTGTGTCAGGACATAATAGTGTGGCGCTCTATCCTCTCTGCTTACCCCCACGGGGAAACGGCGTGATGGTAAGTAAGTAAGTAAAATACAAATTTAAACGTAGTACGATTTTCAGCAATAAAATGATATTTTTCTTTTTCTTTTAATATTTGAAGAATAAAATTTAATTTAAGTAGATCCCAAAATCTTGGTATATTGAATTCTTCAAAAATTAACTTTGTCGTATAATCTTTTGGTTTTTTAATATTACTTTTATGATGAGTTTTTGTACATTTTTACTAAAATCAGGCTAGTATTATAAGCTGATCCCCAACTAATGATGGCATATCGTGACATGGATTGAATAAATGCATAGTACACTTAGTATATATTTTTTTTCGATAAAAATGTTGTGATTCTTAAAAATATGTATATTAATTTTCTAATATTTTTAACAACTTGACAAATTTGATTTTCCATTAACAATTTTTTTTTGTCGACGATTACTCCAAGATATTTGATTTTTTTATTTTTTATTGAGCAGTTAGAAAGATAATAATGTTGATTGCGAGTTGTATAAATTGAGTATTGAGTGTGAGAGATTTTTTTTGAGTGTAAGTGTGAGGATTGGGTATAAAAATAAGAAGATATATTTTATTATTTTCTTAGACTACATGTTTCAGAAGTACGAAAAATTTAATGAAATTCACTAATATGTCTAACGAGAAAATTTTTCTCCAAAATTTTAATAAATTTAGTCGTATGTAATGATTAAAAATATAATGCAATGCACGTTCATGCAGACTATATATTTTATATATAAATATTTTGTAAAATTAAAACAAAATCGGAATTTTGTGTCAAATTCATCAGTTTCTATTTTATTTATTTCCCACGTATTTTTATTGACATTGAAAAGAATTTCTGGCTGATTAAAGTAATTATTAAAATAAACATTTCAAGTAGTATTGGGCATAAAAAGTTCAACCGTATCCGAATGGCCCTGGTCATTCGAGCATGTTTGGGCAGGTAGTGTTGCGTACAAGCATAGATGTCGGAAAAATTCAGTACAATAATAATGGATAATTTGTATAGCGCTATTTTTGTAAAAACTTTCACCTCAAGGCCACTTTACACATAAACTGCTTATAATACTACAATTATCTCGATTTTTTTAAATTAATAATTGTTATTTTCACTTATGGGAATGACCGTTTGAAAAGGTGCGTTTTTAGTTTCTTCTTAAATAACGTCTCTGATGCACTTTTTCTTATGTTCCACACTTTTGGGCCTGCCACCGCAAATGCCAGTTCACTAAATTAATATTTCTGATAACGGTTGGTCGGTTCTACAACCCTTCCTGCAGCTGTAGTGGAGGCTGACCTGAGAGTTTGACGTCTACCATTCAAGTTGTCTGGGATACGAAATTCTTGAAGATACAGAGGCCTTGTACATCAATCGGCACAATTTAAATTGAACTGTTTCAGGAAATCGGAGCCAATGTAGAGATACGGAAGGAATAGGCACTCACCATAATCTATATTCTGCAGATCTCCAAAATGTGGACTGTATTTTTATTCACTAAAGGTTCCTGTGACGATAACGAATTCCAACATTGTATAGACGCAGTCTCAAATATATAATGTAGTAATTCTTTCAATTCACGTACAACTGCACTAGTTCAAGGTCGCCAATCTACTGATCGACGGTGTGCCAGAAGGGAAATAGGGGGAAGAGACAGTGCATTATTTTCGTTCAAAAATAAATATATTAATACGCAAATAAATACATGTCCTAAGCAAGTAGGTATATAAAAAAAGTATTAATTGAATGATTCTTAATAATTGTTGATATTTTTGATTTGATAAACTATGATTCTATATAAATAAAAAATTTCGTGAACTCACTCCCCGAAATATTAATATATTGATGTGTCTAATTTCTTAAGCGACATCGCAACAACACCGTTTTGTCGCTGCGACGATGTATCTGAAAGAGGTACACAATCTATTTTTATAAAATGATATACAACCAATTTCGATATTTCTACAAGAAATCAGGTTTATATTCGAGCATAAATTTATTTTTCTTCATTTGGTCATAAAAAAAGTTCTCAGCTAGAATATATATTTTTTTATATCTCGATAGAAGAGTGTGCACATCGTGAAAGTATTTATTCGCAAGGCAGCGCAAAATCAATTCCCTTCTGAACTTTCTAAAACAACCCCATTTGCCTAGGGGCGGCGCAAACAAACATTAGATGGGGGTGAGTGGAATGATAAGGGGGCTGTATGGTGGATCGCTAGCAAATTGAATGATATGAAAAGTTAGTGGACCAATAACAAAAGAGGGGCTTTGAACTTTTAGATGGATGCGTTCAGGTAAATGAATTTATCTGCACCTTTTGAAAGATCACCCGACCCTAGTGAATCTAACCCGACTAATTTCAAAAAAATATTTAAATGACCACTTTAAAAACCTCGCATATCAAACAAATAGCCAAGTCAACACCACACAAAATCTTAATTTATTTACAAAAAAATTATTTTGTAAATCTCTTCTTCAATATTAGCTGAATTACTTTATGGCCACATATTTATTACATAAATCAACATGTTTCGATAATTATAATCAGTAGCGTGCAGTAGGTATAGATTTAGGTTTTGCTGTTACCAATAATATTGTACAATCATATATAATATATCTACTTTCGTTTAACCAACGTCTTTGGACAAAATAAATCCATCATTTATACGACCCTATCATGTATTTATTTATAATTTTAGAGTACTTTTAATAGTATTTTTAAAGTTTTAACGTAAAATAATACTTTCTTACCCATATAAAAAATGTATGGACATTTTTAAAAACACTTTATAAAGAAATATAAATAAAAAAGAATAACTAAAGGAAATAGTTATTTTTATTAAAGGTTAACTTAGAAAATAGTTAAGTCAGTTGCTTTTTGTTTTTCTCAAATCAAAAACCACTGCATGCCAATTTAAAGAACAATCATGAAATCAACAGGTTAAAACAGTAAAATTTTCGAATTAGTAAAAGATGAAGTGGACACTTCAATGATTTGCACGTACTTGTAACCCTTTCTAATGTAATTCTGTTAATAAACAGCATATGTAACGACTCCATACAAAACGGATGAACCGAAAGGAATTTTAAATTCAGTAAATAGCCATTTATATGACTTGGGTAATTCACAAGCTTAAAGACAACTGAGTAATATAAATGGCGCGATGCGGCGAATAAAAAAAGAGCGCCATGAGTACAGCGGTGAGTTATTAGAACTAAGCACTTAAAGTTTCTACTGGTACACGGATGACACTAATTGCAAAATAATGTTTTCGTTAATGTTAATCCAATTTTTTAATTTATATTTGTTTCTCAGAATTTTCAGTGATTTTCAGTGAGTGCAGGCACTGCACGCCCTTGCCTATAGTATCTTATTTAAGAAACAATGTATATTAAAATTAAAAATGCAATTACAGATAAAAAAAAACTATATAAGTATAAGAGATGGGTAACTAATTATGAACTACTGTGAAAAACAATTTTTAAATATATCTATTTGGAAAAGTGATTTAGTTATTTATAATTTTAATAATGTAAATGTAATGCAATAATTAGTTGTATTTATTTAAAGCTATTATGTCAACGATATCATTGACAGAAGATCTTCTTTGTTTATTGCTATGTATATATATATATATATATATATATATATATATATATATATATATATATATATATATATTTACATTGCATACGTCCACAAGGAAATAATGCCTTCATATTTTATGAAATTAGAATAAGAAAAAATAAAACAAATTATTTATATGTAATTTTTTTCCCTTCTTTTTACTCTATCTGAATGATTTATAAAGTTCACAAGTTCCTTTTTACTGATACAGCGGTATTCAATATATCTAAATTATGAAAGATAATATAAAGATATTAATATTGAATGATCAATCATTACGATCAAACTCTACTCCCCGAAGTTACCCACTAAATTAGTTAACTACAATTTATAGTTCAATTAATATTCCGTATTGTAACTTCGAAAAGGTACAAAGATTCACAAGTACATTAGATGCTTAATAATAAAAAAAACAATGTTATTACAGAAGATATTTTAAAACGCATAGCAAACGATCTATTGCCGGTAGAAATGAACGTGTCATCGTCTGTTTCGTTGAATGTCTTGAGCAAATTGTTAAACTCGTAAAGTAAGCGCGCATCTAAAAAGGGTCACGCACATCATACTACGAAATTGGAAGGTCTGGTGTTATAGATAAACCATTTATATTTCGTTCGGATTACCTAACTACGCCAGAATAACAAAAATATATTTCATTGTGTTAAAATTCAGCAATAATTGAAGATGATGGCTCCGTATTTTAATCTTATTTTAGCGGACGGTGGACGGACTACGTATACTTTGATGTGTTTTATATGATCTTAATAGTGCTTAAAATATTCGTCTGAGACATGGGTATTGATTAGAAAGAATGAGAATACTTTTGAAAAGGGCGTATCTTTAGGTCGGTTTTAGAAAATGAATTTTAGCATATACCCTGCAACAACGAGCTTTATAATGAGATAAGCGTCTTAAAGTTTATTGAAATATGAAGACTTTGGTGGCTGAACCACGTGCAGAGAATAATCGACTAGCAATCATCAAAGTCATTGCTGTACACAAAACTGTAGTGTGCAGGGGTTTGAAAATTAAAGACATCGGTCTTAGAAATCTATGACTTTAAAGAATGGCTTGTTATAGTGATTTATGGAAGAATTCTTAAAGAGGCCATCGAGGATTATAGAGCCACTACTGATGATGATGATATTTCAATAAGAAATTTTTATTATGCAGGCATTTCCGAAAAGTATGTCGAAAATATTCTATTATTAGTTATGTCATCACAGTCTACAAAGTCAGTAGCATGACAGATTGCATCGCTTCGTTTGACACCAACGTAAGTTAGAAGAATAATGTTTAGGAAGGTTCTGAAAGAAAAGGGAGGAAAACAAAACTCATCGAAATACAAGAGATTAGTTCAGATATTTCTGAGCCTTCCTCTGAGTGCAAACCAAGTTACAAATAACTTATTATTTTTTTACTGAAAATTGTAATCATCACGGGCAGTTACACAAAATGTTAGCTACCCACATAAGTATCAAGCAAAACCTTGCTTTGTGCCCTCCATTTTACATCGGGGACCTTTTTTCAAATCACGCCGCTGGCTCTCTGTCTATAATAAAAATATGAAATATCAGAATAACTAGTTAGGTTATAACGGGGTCACTTGAGAATTTTTCAGCATGGACGTTAATTCACGTTTCATTGATTTCATAATTAATTCATCAAAAGTCCTTATCACGTAACAAAAGGCTTTTGTATTAGAAAAGATTATCCCATCAGCATGGATAAAATTTGTCACTTACATAATTTCACAAAGAAAACAATCGAATTAAACGTGATGAACTGATTAGCGAAAGCCTTTTCGAGCTAATTCCAGCCCCGTTCTCCAAGCTAATTGGCTTAAATACTCCTTCCATTTTTCACCATTAGCACTGTTTTGGCCTTTGCAGTAGGATTTCAAAGGTTCTATCATATTTCGGTTGTAAAATACGAGGATTACCGTTTTAAGCTTTCAGCAAAAAATTTAAGAGCCGTGATTAATTTACTAGTTGAACTGATGTATGACATTTTTAGAAAAAAAAATATTTTAAAAATAACCAGCCAAGAAAATCAAATTGTCACCATGCTCAATACAAAAACTTTACAATTCATTTTTAAACCCGTATACCCATTTTTAAAAAGAACACATTTTTGTTGTGATGTTAAATTTTCAGAACATAGTTCAGTGGTATTTTTAATACAATTTAAATAAATCAACTAAAAAGATAAAAAGATAATATTATAGGTATTAATAACAGCTGTGGAGCAATTTAATTGATTTTATTCACATGATGAGACTGAATTTACTATATATGGTGGAAACTAATACGTAGTATTTAAAACGGTGCTGTCGGGAAGGGTGTGAACGCTGCAATCGGTAGCTGCATTTAGCCAGTGCGTTGCTGACGTCTAACACTGGTGGTTAGATATTTCTCTCACAGGTGAGTTCAGGACCGTTTTCCGATCACCGCAGGTCCGAGACATGGATACTAAGACAACAAGAATACAGGAATGTCAAGGCATTAAAAATATGGTGCTGAATTACTGGATATGATGTAAGACTCGGAATTGGAAATACTTTGAACTTTTAGAACTTGACACGAACATATTGGAACTTCGGTATGGTATTCCGCCTCAGATGTCTTGAAGAAGATGACAGTAGTAGATGGGACATGTGACGAGAACAGATGAATCATAACGGCGATATTAAAGGTACTCTGGCAGTCATAAACTTCCGAGTCCCATAAGACCGACTATTGATAATTGAATATGGTGAAGTATGCAATCACTCCAAAAAGCCACCAAAGCTATATAGAGACCAAAATAAAAAACGCCGGATAGTTTTAGCCGTGGTATCATTGTCGTAGCGTTAAATTCATGTTAACGTGGATTTTTTTATATCTAAATAAGTGTGCTTTTGAGTACATCGCACGTTAATCATTAACAATATAAACCTATGACAAGCTGTAAATATATTTTCTTGAATACTACTATCACTCAACGATTCTTAATTGTCATTTTATAATTTAAGATAAGAAATTTCTTATACTATTTTCCATATTTTGCCAAAAAAACCGAGTAAAAAATTTAAATGTTTCCCATTTGAGCGCTATTAAAAACTGACTCAAAAAATATTTTTCTATGACTAAAATTTTTTAGTGATATAAATGTATTAGCATTTTTTATAGTTTACGAAAATAGTGCAGTTTTAGGTCAATTTACCTTATCTAAATAAAATACTTTGTAAAAGATGTATTGATGGAACGATCCAGGAACACATGAAAAGAGAATACATGATGAATTTTTTATTTAAATTTAATGTGATAATAATACTGAAATGAAGCGAGATGATTAGATGCAAATCTACTGTACAGGTGTTTTCATTATTATAAATTATGTAATGCTTTACACTGTCGCAATAAAAATTGGTAGGAAATGAGGCAGGCAGTTATTAGCAACTCACTTTATTATTAAAATAATAAAAATATATCAATTCTAATGATATAAGAAATGAATTGTTACGATGTTCTGTTATTGCTCTCCAGAGATGAATTATTACATTTCTTATTTCTCTGGAGAAGCAAAGGTGTTCTGTCAACATTCTCTACGTTTCCGGACCGATGCTAGAAAATGCACAAATTGGTGCAGAAAAGCTCGAAGACGCGACGAGATGTAACAAATGGGAGGCACGATCGTTAGATCCCGTACCTTAATCATAATATTAATTTTTACATCTAAATGTGTATTGCTCTCTTAAAACATGTCACAGAGGCTAGGTTTTATATATATATATATATATATATATATATTTTATTTTCATACATATATATATATATATATATGTATGAAAATAAAACACTTGTTTTATAATTCTACTCGCTTAATTTACTTGAGACACGTTTCGCCTTGTAAGGGCATTGTTCCGAATTCGTAGACATGCTTTTACAGACAGCCGCGACCAATATTATTAACTATTATTATTAATTTCACGTTCAAATTTTTCTAATTTGCTTGACTCAGTGTGAAATATGACCTTAAAGCCAACAGATGTCAACTTGAGCTACATTGTGTTCGAGCTCGACATTCCTTTCAACTCCAATGCACCAGCACTGTGTTTAGTTTGATCTTTGTGTGTAATCATAACGTTAATTGTTAGTGTGTGCCGTGGATGCACATTGACATCGCTGTCTTCAGTCGGGAGCGGAGATCATCACCATCCTTGAACAAACATCCGTAAACATTATACGATTTCGCGGCGATTATAGGGATTTGCAGAGGCTTCATACTCAATGTAAGGTGAGCAGTCCTTCCGAATTCCGGTTTCCGAGATCACTGGTCTTTTGACTAGAATTCCTTCCTGTACCATGTTTCCTTACTTCCCCCTCATCTTGCGGTGATTCCGATTTAAGACCGGAATTGTTGCAATCCATTACGCGGGACGTGCGACCTGGAGATTGTGCAATCGGGCATTATCAATCTAACAATTGAACTCAACAACGTATATATTTACATTAATGTTAATCCGTAGTGAAGTAAATTGTATGGATATCATATTTATTATATTGTTTTATTTTCATACCATATTATAAATATGATAATAACAGATTGTTTTATGATTAATAGCTTAGCATTCGTTCAATATTTCACATCAAAAATATTGCAAAATGATTCATTTTTGTGGCATTTTAAATAAAACATGTACATAAGTATGTAATTTAAAATAAATGAACATAGCTTATGAAATAATTATATGATTAATCATACATTTATTTAAAACAAAATTTAATTTCAGTAATATATATATATATATATATATATAGTTATGAATGTTCTCATTATAGTTTGTTTGACAGTCTGTCGTGGTAGAGAATATCAGAATTAATTTAAAACATTTGTCATAAAACAGTGAACGAGACAGCACTTGTTTAAATAATCTTGACGCTGAAATTGTGATCAAGAAGATAAGAGTCTAGAGTAACTGGAAAGTTAACTTTACATTGGACATTTGTAGGACACCTTGGATATTGGCCAAGAATATCTTTTACATTTATTACGTATTGGATATTTCGCGAAGCATTCATTTAATTCGTGTGTTTCGAGCAAATAATAAAAATAATTATTATATTATACAATAATATATGCCAAATTTCGGGAATCTTCATACTCTTCTTAGAGACAACAAAATAATTGCTAAATAAAAATTGATTTTGACTTGCATTATGCGAACGTTGACGATGCAATGAAATCTGAATTTTCGACCAAGTAAAATGAAAGGCAAAACTATTCGCTGAATAATGTATGTCTTATAACGCTATGTTATGGTACCTACCGGCTACGAGGTATTATTTTGAGTTGACATTTCGCAAATGGCAACATTGCACCGCCGGAAGGAATTTCTCTATGGCACTTTTTCCGTTGACTACTCGAGAGCATGTGCAATAAGTTAGTCGTGAAATTATTGGCAAATAAATTTTATTTTATGTTTAAAAAAGGAAGAGTAAGAATAATATAAAATATTAGGCATCTATGTTACCCTGTACCATATTAGTCTAAAAAATTTATTATTGCGTTTTGTGTATTTGCAAGATGTAAAAATCCCTTGCTATCACAACGTCTGTGAGGCGTAATTTGGTTGACAATACTAATTTATTTGTGTAGAATTACTTACGAGCTAAGCATGGTGGGCATACGATTGGATTCCATCTGCTCAATATATTTTACAACATGAAGACGCAAGGTTTTCTACGCTCAGGAACCACGCCAAGAAGCATCCAACATGAGACAAGATCACGTCACAATCTATACAATCCTCTACCCTTATCTAACCCAATTTTTGTACTGTTATTTTTTAAGACCCTGCTCAAAACATAGTCTTCTTCACTCTCCATGGCAATCGCACCTACGTAAATATCTAAACTAAGTATATTATAATAGAAGCCATCAGTTTTCAATTTCGCTGAGATGCGCTTTAGAATCTAACCCCATCCTCCCAGCTATCTTACCTTCTCACCTCGCCTAGGCCAAATTGTACATACTTCGTTACTCTTTGACAGTGTGGAGAACTTAAATGCGCCTCACAGTTACCTGGGTATTAAACCAAGCTTTCAATAGCCATAAACACTCCTAGTACAGACATCAAGCAACATGCCGCAGTAATATAACAACAACTATCAGGAAGACCGACGCATGAGTATGACTCGCCTACCGGCAGTCTTTTTTTAGGATATACTATATAGCTTTAGATCATCCTTCAGTAGCTACTTGCGCGCAACTCTAGTCTGCCATTATACATATTTATCATACTCCGCGATTACTCTAACATAGTGGAGAACTGGGAGATATAGTCCCCCATTTCCGTTTACAACTTTCTGATCAATACACAATCACCGCGATATTATATATCTCTTTTCCACCACAACGCAATTAAAACACCTAAATCTGATAACCCCGTATCTAGCCACACACATAATACTTATTTGATCGCGGTTAAACATGCAAAAAACTAACCCTCTATAACACAAAAATCCATCACACTTCGCCACCCCTATTTCATCCTTGAATCCCGAGTCAATGAATCAATGTCATTTTAAAATTGTTCTTCATATACACCTTTTATATAGTAATAAATGTAATTCTATCTACTTGTAATTCTAATTAATTGAACAATTGCTTGCAAACTATGCCTGTCTCGACACAGAATTTCTCTAGTGAGACGGGCACAGTCCAAAGAGATTATTACGTAGTATTATATAGTTACTAATAAAATAAATAAATAAATGCCGAGCGTGGACTACTAGTAAACTATAAAGCTAGAAATTTAATGTGAAACTAAGACTAAATGATTTTTCAAATGGTGTCGACTGTAGACCGAATTATTTCCATCGGGTCGCGTACTTTACGTGAACCTTAACATTATTCTAAAAATTCTAGTATCTAAGAATTATGTAAGATCAGTTAAAAATACAATAGTAATATTCTGTCTTAGGTGTTTATCACGATCGTGTTCATGATTAGCATTGCAAATCTTCAGAGTTCTTTTAAGAAAGTGGCAAAAAAATTATAAAGTTTCTCGGTACTCTCTTCTAAAATAAATGGAATACACAAAGATATACTCACATAATCTTGCACACATTTATATTAATTTATTTTTGGGTGAAGAAATGCAGGGTGAATATAATGTTCAAGATCGTTTTTGTTTGGTCAAAATTTTGGCTTGACAAACATTTGTCAGTTCGCATTTGGTAGTCGTAGATAGAAGATGATTATAGTTTTTTTTTAATGGAGCCTTTAATGCCTCAACAACGTGTTGAAGTCATTAAAACATTTTACTAAATAATAATGGCAATTCTGTAACCATTGATGGTGATCGCTATCGTCACATGTTGGAAAACTTTTTGTTGGTCGAATTGGATCGGTGGCCTGCAACATATGTGGTTGTAACAGGGAAGTGTCACCTCACACATAGCCAGAGCTACGTTTGTAGTTTTGCGAGAATTTTTTTCCCGGCTGCATATTACTGGCCTCCTCGATCACCTGAATTAACGGCTACTGGATATTTGATATACTGGAAGTCTACGTCAATAAGTTTCCCTAAAATCTATCCCACGGGTTTTTTGGCGCCACACCGATGATTACACCTTTGAATTATTAACACATGTCTTATCGTATCAATTAAATGGCGCCTCCTCGGCGAGTAATTACTCGAGACTACTGTTTGGATTTATATAATTTATTTTTAAATGTTTTATTTTTCATATAACGATTAGGTTAGCCCCTCAACAACATGTTTATTTCATGAATTATTTTCGTATAAACTCTATTTATCAGTATTTATATTGCTACTCGTTCAAATGTCATATTTTTAGATATACACTCATAGTTCATTATTTAAATTAGAGTAATTATTTTAATTAAATACGCTTACAATAAAACTCCCCCTATTTCTGAGGTACTTCTCGATTGTGTAGGACCAATAATATTTCTTTATAATGCCGCATTCATAAAACTTTTAAGGGGTTGGATCACAGCAGTGGCGTGCACCAGGCATGGAATTGGGGTAAGCTTTTACCGATTATGGCATACCTTAAGCCCTTGGGATGTGTTTGATGAAAACTAAGGGTGTTTCATTTGGCAAAATTTTGTATGAAAATAAGTTAATTCAAGAACGAATGAATTCTTACTGTATTCAATATGACAGTAATAAATAAGTTAACACAATAATCGTAATGCTCGAAGAATTACAAATGATTGGTAACTAATTATTTGTAATTCTTCTAGCAATCATTATAATACTAGAAAGTAAACCTTCACCATTTAAAAACCTTAGTTAACAATCATCATTAAATCTTAGTTACCAATCATCATCACAATCAACCATGTAACGGTTTATCAGCACTAATATACAAACAAAGAGGGAAAATCATTCCTTACACGCATACGTTTGAGGATATTTGACCATCAGATAAGATATATGACAACAATATTGTGCAACCGTTAGTCTCACTTTTTAGAACATATTTTAGTAGAATGGTTCCGCAGGTCCCATTGACGTTTTGGTAGTGAGATAAGACGCGGGTGAGAAGATTATGGTTAGGTATGCAGAAGAGTATCGTATCCTACCGGCTGCGCCACTGTACACTGTAGGTTCACAAGATTTTTATTGTTGATGTTACTTCTGCCACCCCTAACTATCGTATACTTTGGACGCCGATCTACTTCGTTCTGCCGCTTAATTCTCAAAGCCCCGCTGCAGCAGGCGGCGCTGTGCGCGCACAACACCGGCGCGCGTACCTGACACGAGTGTATCAGCCTCACAGTTATTGAAGATATATAATCTTAGATAGTTTTCTTATTAAAGCATGAGCCTAAATACATCATGATTTATAGCATGTGCAATGTTTTTAAGCTTGGGCATAATTCATTATTTCAGTACGTACGTGATGTTGAGCGTCACATAAAAGACGAAATTCAATTCAAAATCAATGAGAATAATACTCAGATATATATATACTCGGATCAGTGTAATGCCGAAAGAACCGAATATGATGACCTTTAAGCAGAAAATACATTTCAATATTATTTTGAATGAACTGCCAAAAGATATAAGAAAGGAGAAGAAACTATATTTAAAAAATAAATTAAACTAAGCAAATCTGTGCAAGATAAGATATAGTAAAAAGGAGCATTTTGATCTTGTTTATATTTTAAATATACTATATTAAGAATAAATATATAAATAAAGACACAGGAAAAAAACGTGTGAATAAGAGAATAGACAAAAGTAGTTGATATTGATGAATAGGTCAAGAAAATAAAATGACAATGAGCAGGCTGTATCGCTCGGAGGATGGATAATTGTTATAAGAACTCTTATATTCCTGTAGTTCCCGACAAGCCGCCCTAAAACCCACTGGACTATTTAAGTTATCAATTTCTGCGGAAATACGTGGCAACGGATTACAATGAATAAAGTAAATTGGAAAATAAATGGAGAGGTCTTCATCCAACAGTGGATAAAAAATTTCTCAAAACGATGGTGATTTTGTCTTTATAAGAACATCCTTTTTACATTTTGTGTTAGATTTTTAGAAATACAAAGCATATTTTAACAAACCTTTGAACAACCTTTAAACAATAGGCTAATCTTAAACAATAGGATCACCTAGTGAAGGGGGCATTATTATTATTATATATATTTTTTTTACGACTTTATATATACCTATGTATTTTTATAACTTATAATAAACCAAGTCTGTGGTCTATTCATGCCTGTCTTCCAACGTTTATATTCTCGCAAAATTTACTCTTCAGTAAAAAAAATGTAACGTTAAATATCAATACATTATTATCTGCGGATACTGCTACTGTTTTGGATATAGACCGATATAAAATTCTGTTATAATACTTCATATTCATTCAATTTTATAAATGCCTTTGATTGCCCCTTGGGAAATTCGTTGTTCAAAGGTCTTCCAGAAAATGAAAAATAAACATGAAAAATTAATGACATTTAAATGTTCATGCAGATAGTATTTTTGATTATATTAGTAGACAAAAATTCTCAGAACGAGATGTTTGTCCAACAGAGATTAATTTTTCTCAGGAAACGTTGTCTAAGGCTAAAAGTATACAATGCAAAGCTTTGCTTTTGACTTTTAGCAAAAGTTTCAGTCTTTTATACAAAGCGTGCATTGGATTTTGCTTTGTGAAGTAAATTGGAAACTTAATTCACATAAAATCTCGTTTAAATCACACAGAATTTTTAATGAATTACACCTTTAATTAAAGATGAAGAAAATTAGTTTTGAATAATTAAATACAAGTGTTAAATTATGTATTTATTTACTTATCTGTATGATATATATATATATATATATATATATATATATATATATATATTTCCTTATATCTATATATATATTTTGGTTGGACTATGCCCTTCTTGCTAGAAAAATTTGTACGGGCAGATTATAATTATAACATATTATATATTATAATTCAAAATACTCTCCTTTTCTGCAATAAAGTTTATATTATCAATTGTGCACATTTAATGTACGTACATCAAAAAAAGGTATACGATCTTACATATTAAATAGTTTCCTTATATCTATCAATGTCGCACAACAACATAAAACAAATACCGTATTAGCCTGACTGTAAGGCCAGATTTTTATTTTAAAAAAGGAGACTAGTAAATAGGGGGGTCGTCTTATATTCGAGTCACAAACATAGTGGGTAACAATAAATTCACTACTCGCGATTAGCGATATTGTTAATAGTGTTTATAAGACGGCATTATTTACACACAGCCAACATTCAAAATGTTGCATATCCAATAAAATGGACAGTAGATACTGAAGATAATATTTTGTGGAAAAATATTATTGAGGATTCCGAAAACGATAATATCACTGAAGATGAGACTGATGCTGCGGGTGCTATAGCCATATGTGAATCTGACTGATCTAATTAGGTTTACATGCACTTTATTATTTGTTATCTGGGTACTTTGTTTTTAGAAATATTTAGAAACATTTGATTTTTCATAATATTATAATGGTGAGGAAAATGTTTTTTTTCTCCAAAAAGCAGATTAATAAATAAGGGTCGCCTTGTAGATGGGCCAATACAGTATTGTCTAATGTAAGAAATTAACAAACTTTATACATAAGTGATTAACTTAACATTGACCGGTTTCGACAGTTAGTATTTTTATTATACAGTAATACCTCGTTTAACGCGGGGGAGACGTTCTAGCGAAGTAGACCGTTATAGGAAACAGCGTTAAACGAGGTTTTGTCACCATTTAAATATTGGGGTTAGGGGAAAATTTTTAATGAATATGTATTTTGTCAATTAAGTTTATTAAATTGGTTTTTTTTGTAACAATACAACAAAAATTTATTTCTTACAAATATAGAAACATAAATAAACATACACCCGGTATTATTAATTTTAAACCAACCTTTAAAAGCGCGTCAAGTAACAGACGCTCGATGCGAAAAATAGAAAAAATCTAAGAGATTCCAAGTCATCATTTACGTTTGTGATCATTCAGATTCTTCTGCATTTCCAATTTTCTGTCTTTTTATCAAAAATATGTCTAATGACATTTGCGTTTTTCGTTTGCGCTGTGTAAAAAGTTGTCGATAAGTGGATAAGGCATCCATGACGCCCCGTCTTGCCTTTGAGCTCCTATCAAAATCTGTGTCATTTTCAATAAGTTGGTCCATAACTGTATTTCATCTATTTATACTTACAATAACGGCAACAAATTAATTTAAATTAAATAAATAAATAAAAAATAAAAATAAATAAAAAAAACAAATTAAGTTAAATAATTAATAGATAATGGGTTATATGTAAATGTACGATGCACTCTTATCAGAGGCGATCGGCATACTACTCTTCCACGTTACGCTTTGGATATCGGGGAATCCCACGCGGTGTGCGATTTTCGAAGAATACCCTATTCAAATAAAACAGCGTTAAACCGAAACAGCGCTAAGCGCGGTCTTACTGTATTGTCAAACGGGAGTGTCCGTAGTCGTAGTGAGAGGAGAAAGTAATGTCATTGAAATGTGAAATATATTAAATAATGGGTTATATGTTAATATAATAATTCATTATTTTAGTTCATTATTGTTTGTTTGATGATTTCGATACAATATTTTTATTTCTTGAACCATTTAATATTCATTACAAAATTAATTGAATCTATTTTTTAGGTATTTAGGAGGGGTTTTGTTAGAATGCAAAATTACCCAAAACAATATTTTGTTTTTCAAGGATACAAAAACACTTACTCGAACTAAGGGACGGAGGGCAATAAACATCTGTATTGTTAGATTCACGATGCGGCGTGGGAACGGCAATAAAAAACTGGCTTATGTGACTAAAAAGTCACGTCGGCAAATGCACCATAAGGGATGCATCACCCTCATGCGTCAGTCTTTCTCCAAGTCCCAGCCGGGAGAGATCGCTCCATAAACACGATCTAGTTTTCAATTAGAAAACAAAATCAATATCGTCTCTGATATAACAAGCAAGCGTTTGTAATTTGTGATTCCGGGGGAAATGTAAACTGTGCGCCTCGAGTTTAAACTTAAACTGTGATGTTCTCTGTGTTTAATCATTGATGTAGTGAGAATAACTTGTCGCTATCAAAAGAGACGAGATCATATACGGCACGCACAAATTGCATAAGCACATCGCGTCCAGAGTCCTGGTTTGCCTGGATAATTGGACATCGTCTGGTGACAATCCTGAACTCCGTCAACTTACCCTACCACCAAAACTATTGGTTCCAGGACCATCATCTACACGTAGAAGGCGTCTCCTAAAAGGTAATCTCTTACGTGAGGGACCTGAATAATCAACATCAGATAAGCATCAACACACCAAATTTGGTAGTTAACTTTATGCTGTACGAATTGTCTTAATAAGTAATTAGGTGAAATGCTTTTGTTCAACTTTTAATACATGCAAGTCACAA
This sequence comes from Eubasilissa regina, assembly GCA_022840565.1. Classification (NCBI taxonomy): domain Eukaryota; kingdom Metazoa; phylum Arthropoda; class Insecta; order Trichoptera; family Phryganeidae; genus Eubasilissa; species Eubasilissa regina. The sequence goes on from JAINEB010000019.1 coordinate 4,007,597, forward strand.
AATAGATAATAAACTTAATTGTAAACAATGGCATTTTATAATTTCATTTTATAACCCTTTGACTTGATAATATTTAAAAAAAGAACCAGTTAGGCTGTATGCCTCCCCCCTGAACATAAAGCCGAGATAGAAAGAAGAAATAACGTAACAGTTTGTAAAGAAAATATATAAGGTGGGTGTTGGAGGCAACAAGATTCAAGTATGTCGCCGAAAGATATAGAACGACCGGATAAACCAAATATTAAATTATGGACCTGTTAGAAGTTTCAATATTTAATATATAAAAGTTTTCTAGACTATTGGAGCCTGAAGAACTAAACTTGGAATAAATGTCACTATTCTATTAAGGTAAGCGTTATTGAAACTGATCTTACGGCCAGAATGATAATTTTGAAATTGATATACTTTTAATAAAATATTTCTAAAACATAAATACATGTTATCAAGAGCAGTTATCAATTATTAAATTGCCACTATTGACATATATTTTGTTAAATATATAACACCCCTACTTTCTTCATTTAGTTAATATTGACGAAGTATGACTTGTCTGGAGACAATCTTTTTTATTGTTTCTAGGTATGATATTTCTCCATTTATTTTTATCTTAAATATTATTTTTATCAAAAAATAAAAATACTAAATCTAATAAAGAATGATAACATTCTAGAATGTTTTCAAAATGCTACATCATTAACAGATACCCATTTTCCATAAGCTTAAATTATAATTATAAAATTTTTAGTTGTATTATTGTTACGAATAAATTTATATTCTTCAGAGTATTGAAACCATTCCGAAAATGATGATGACATTATAATTTATAAAATAAACAGAAAAAAACTTATATACACTTACTGACTTTTCTAAATAATAGATGAACGTGTATTTCTATAGTAAACATTTGCTTATTAAGCTTCTTGTCTACGACTTTCATTTTATTTCAATATTTGATTGAAGCATTTAAATATCTTAATTGTATATTTTTTTATTGGTTTATTGGTATTTATATTAATTACCAGAGACGTATAGTCAATAATATTATATTCATGTAAGCTGTACTGTTTAAAAAAAACTAAATTATTATATTTTGAAAATATTAATCAACAATAATTATCTTCAGATAAATATACTAATTCAGCTTATATCTTTTACTTCTTCTTCATCATCCTCTTTATCTAATGCTTAGACATCACTTTTTCACCACTCTCTGTCCTGCACTGTGTCGATTACTTGGGGTCACTGATAGTTCTATCTTCGTCGCAAGTTGAGAAAATTTGTTGAGACAGTCTTTCGTTTCTCATGGGGAGGATGTGTCCAATCCAACTTGGAGCTGCAGCAGGTTTATCCCGAGATCCTCTCGGATGATTCATTCCTGATTTGATATCTTAATGTCACTCCCGCTACTCCTCTTAGATATCTCTGCAGTCCGAATTCCGACCATTCCTCTCCATCAGTATCCAAAGTTAATGGCCATATGTCAGGGTGGGAGTGTAAACTAACTTGAAAACTGCCAGTTTAGTCTTAATGTTATCTCCGCTTTTCTTATGACAAAGCTATATAGTGACCATAGAACGCTGCTTGCCGAGCCTATCGTTCTAACGTATGAATTCTATCTGGACTGCACAATTAATGGATCTAAATAGTCATAAGGGTAATCGTCTTAAAGTAATTCAAGAATCTATTTCCGGCACCCCCTGGTTCTCAAAAAGGAAAGTTTCCAAAAGAACAGTATCAAATATCTGTAGAGTGAGAATTGTTTATTGCCAGGTAGCCTCTCATTTGTTCAGATTGAACTGAATAGATGCCCAAATATGTGAATGTGGTCCCGAGGAGGAAAACCCTTGACCATGTCTTTTTTGCCTGTCCTTGCGGATCACAGGTTTTTTTTATAGTGGTCTCGTCAATGGTAATTTTCGGTTCCCGGTTAACTTGTGTCATCTTCTTTCCCTTAACTTGCCCTTTTTAATCTATATAACAGCAAGTATTTTGAATGACAATTGTATGGACTTGTAATGTAGTTTTTCCTATTTTATAATATTACTGTACTTGTTTCTATAAAATAAAGTTTTTATCTTGATTATGGCACAAATCACTCTTAAAGGGTGGATTTCGTATTTAAAAGAAGAAGAGTCTAATATTTTATCAATTACTATTTCCCTATCATGCGTAATTTCAAGACAGTACTCTTAGATACTTAAAGACGTCAACATGTTACAGCTTATTTCTATTTTATTTATTTATTTATAGCTTGTTCGAATGTCCTGATTTTATATAACAGGCTAATACTTAATGATGATCATTTCGAGTGCCATTATTTATCTTAAATTTAACTAAAATTCAATTACAAAAGTTGTGCACTTTTAAGGTACCAAATTATATTTTGGAAAACGATCCAGTCAAAAGCTCCAACAACCAAAAAGCGAGTATATGATGGTAGACGAGGCAATAGTCGTGTGGCTTACTTACTCTTTGCCTACCCCTGCGGGGAGACAATGTGACGATAATTATATATGTAAGATACCAAATCGGTACAAAATAAATTATCATAAATTTAAAAAAACATAAATTTTAGTGAATTCAGGCGGGAAAATATACAAACATAATTTTTTTTTTTAAAATCAACAAAATTTTAATTTCAAAAGTTAAAAAACCGTCTCTCTAATGGAGACAATTTCAATATGTATTTTTTTCGAGAAATTTAACACCGACACCCCTCATCCATTATTCATGAACACACAGTGCACATTTACAAACCTCAACATCATTAGAGCCATTGCAAGACCCTAAATCTTTTAAGGAGGGAACTTTTTATTTAATACGGAGCAAATTCGCCCCTCGTTAGCTATCTGAATTTAGATGTAATCAAAATATTTATCCCAACAGTAACAATAAACAATCTTGCAAAACATTGAGGCAATACATTTTTATTTTATAAACAACCAAAAGTAATTTTTTCTATATATATTATAGAATTTTTTTTGTATCACTTTCTCGTTGATTAATTTAATTTACATTAAACATTTTTATACATTTATCTCAATAGCAATAATTAATAAACATTTTTCCACACATCGAGGCAATATTTTTATTTATAATATTTTCAAAGGGGCGTATCTCGAATTTGTTGATTTTACGATGCAGACGATATATTAAGAAATTAAGTAGAAGTTTTCACTGTTTAATTTCTACGGATATTTTTTTTTATTTAAATACAGTCTGACGTATATTTATTTTATAAATATTACTTAACCCTGTCATTTGTAAGAATAACACATCGAAATAAAGAGTGGTTAAGTCAATTGTTTTTTGCAATATTACTTCATCGGGATAAAATTGAAATATGCCTGCTGTCTTAATTATGGGCATGTGTTGGAAATGTAACCCCAGTCGTAACTTGGCATTAATAAAACACTAGATACGTCTTTTTGAAAAATGGACGACGAATTATGTAATAATATGTATCATATGTTCATTAACATCACAGGTGCATTACAATTGTTCCATGCTAACAACAACTCACTCCAAGCAATAAATTATGGACACAACACAAGACAGACAACGAACATCTACAAGCCAATTCTGAAAGTAACAACGACATTTTATCAAAGATTCTACATGTTCTTAGCTCCGAAACTGTACAACACACTCAATACCAACTAAAAATCGTTCAACTCCAATAAGATTACACAAATATGAACCCAACATATGATTCAATCGGGTAGAGATCAATCAGAAGCATGGTTATCCAACATTCTAATATAATCATAATACAGTGCCTACACTAATAATACACTAATTTTACAACACTCTCACTTCATTTTCTTTTATTCTATATATATATTTTTTTTTTATTTATCTCTATTTTTATTCCTGTCGAATCTTAAATTGCACGAACATTCTGGCTACTTTAACACAGACTTCAGTCTAGCAAAGTAGCTAGGACAACGCTGTATATATTAGAGGTGGAGTCTACTCTATCCCGCACAATAAACATATTACAATGTTATATTATAATATATTCACCTCTGTTATAACAAAAATATGTATGTCAATAAATAAATAAATTAGGAATGTAAGTACGTGTGTTTGACACTCCTGCTATAAAAATGAATAATTATTATTTAACATTTAACAAAATTATATACTAATATACTTTATTTAATCTTATTTTGTATGTTTATATACGTACACAAAACTATTTTCTTTGTTATGATTTTTGTATATTTCTAAATAGGGAAAAATACGTAGAAAAGGAATTGGGCCGGTCTCGGACTTGGACCCGACGAGTCCGAATATTTTGGAACCGGGCCCGTCGGGTCTTAAAAATTCGAGTTTTCCCAAAATCAAATCATAACGATCATAAAGTTACTGCAATATAAAATAACAGTTCTTACCTACGCGTCAAAAATTTTAAACGGACAAAGAAAAAAGTATGATAAATATAATAAAATTAATTATTTATGTATCTAACGCTTCTGAGTCCACACTATTTTCTAATGTCAATGTTTCATTTTACAACCACAAGCATTAGTTATAACTCATATTAAATATTTTAATTTAAACATTTTTATGCTATTGTGTATCCATATTGTTAAAAAAAATATACAATTTTAGAAATCACAAAAAATTAATATTCAATCGAAAGTCACTGGAAGTCAGGAGATAAAAACCGTAATTTAATATCCCAGATCAACGACCCGTAACGCGAGAATTATTCATTGAAAAAAATATGAAACTCGATACAAAATTGGCTGAAGTAATGCACGATTAATGTAAGCAAATACTTTTAAAAGCGAATGTCTTAATCAAAATATGATAATAATATTGTACTAGAATTTTGTTTTTATCTTCTTTCATTACAAATTAATATTTTCTTTCTTTCCATTGTATCTACAGGATGTTACAGACTTAGTTCACTATATTATAATTGTCGATACCTACTTGCTTATGTTTTGAATCAAAAATGTTGATGTTACGTGTGAAAATTCTTTAGCGTTATACAAAAAATTATGAAAAGGATAGTTCATTATAGGATATGTATATTTTAAAAATTTATGACAAGAAGAAAGAATACCTAGCCTGAATTAAATTTAAAACGTTTGATAGTGAATGTATTTGAATTATCCCTTTCTCCGCTAAGAACATTACTTTAAATATTTAATGAATCCATTAAAATATCAATCAAAACTCACGAATTAATTTTAATCTATCATTTCACTTTAGAAATGTTGAGATTTTCACATCTAACACAATTTTAAAAATAAATATTTTTACCCTAAAAATATTTTGATCTAAATCGGTTACACCCTCTATTGTAAACAATGTTTTTTTTTTTATTTCATTACACATATTTCATTTCTTATTTTATGTTAAAATTTATATTTTTTAAGAAGAATTAAGAACCTACCATATAGCCTTAAAAAGAAAAGATGTTAAATATTTTAATGTTGGAAATCACTAGACGAGACAAAAGGACAAACACGTGAGTTAAACAGCAAATCAAGTTGTAGAATGTCTTTGTCACTGCTGAAAATTTTAAATGGAAATAGGTGGATCAGATTTTAAGAACGAGGCCCGAACTTCCGACTATTTGATCACTAGGCTTTTGTCAACCACTAGACCAACAAGCACGTTAATTAAAAAGTAGGCTAAAATATATACGCACTATTAAACCTTTGTAAAAAACCACATAAACCTCTCTATTGATCTGCAGTGGAACCTTCTTTGGAAGGGGTTTGCAAAGAGATAAATATTTATAAACGAAATCTTATGTAATGATAGCCGTTATGGCTGAAGCACCGCGCCGCCAGCACCGAAGATCCCAGGAATGCACAGCGAATATTCTCTGCCCATGACATTAAGGACACATTCATCTAAGGAACCCATTTGTGCTGTTTTGCGGCCGCCACATGAATTTCATAAAGGGAAGAGATGGTAAATGCACCATGTTTGAGCGCCACCATCCCTGCTTTATATACTTATACGGTTAAATATAATACAAATTAAATGTACCTATCAATTAGAAAGTTATATAAAAAAAAAAACAATTTATTGAAAAAATATTTCAGTCGCTACCGGGATAATTTCTACAAATTAAACGTATCAATTTATCTAAAATATATTTTTATGCGTTATCGAGTTACATCACGCCAATATAGTAAGTTGACAATAAAAAGGTATAACAGATGCATCAATTTGAAAGAGTTGCAGCATATAAGTTCGAAAATTTGTCGTTAACTCACTCTGTTGGCGTGGTGTAACTGGATAACGCATTTCGAAACCCGATAGCAACAAAAATATTTTTTCGATAAATTGATTTCTTCTGTATATCTTTCTAATAGATACATTTATTTTGTATTAAAATACCACAGAACTATTTTCTGAAAAAACTGTAACTTCACAATAATAACGTGTTCTCCGTAATAATTAAATATTCAATCAAAATATCGTTACTACATCGATTAACAATATAAATAAATAAGCTGTTTTTTTTTTCAGATATTCGGACCAACGAAAATTCCCTTCGATGTTATTTTAACATCGTTAACACTTCTCATTTTTTGTTCACAGCCTTCACAAATTTTTCGATGTGAAGAGGAAGTAAAAACATTTCGCTTTGTCGATCAAAGCCAAAGTGCGGTATTTTTTACCTAATTTGCTGTATCTGGTGACAGCTTTCAGGTCAGTACCTTACACTTATGCTCGTTGTATCTTAATTTATATAGCATTAGTATTTCTTACATTAAGACTGCATGGGAAACCAACTAAACTGCGACGATACAATAGTCTCTACTGTGCTAAATCTTGCAGAAGCTTAAACTTGAAATAAATGCCGTACTATAATACGAGTACTATGCATGATCTCTCTTTTTGTAAAGGTTTCTTGGATGATGTCACTCAATTTTTTTTTTTGGGTGATTCAACATTCAATCTAGACTGATTTATCCGGTGGGACTCAACATGAATTCGCCAGGCGCACTGGTGGCTACGTGGGAGCAATTATATAGACTTATAGCTCCTTAATTTTATGAAATTAAAATTAAAAATTCTAGGGTTAGTATCTCGATATTAAAATTACAGAAATGAAGTTCTATTTTTAAATATCTGATTTTTACCAAACCTCGTCATTTGTTCCCTAAATAGGCGGTTTTAAAAAACTATGAACACTGAAAGATTTTGGACCCTTGATTTGAATTCGATACCCTAAAATACATAAAGCAAAAATTATTTTTGTACGTGAGGATTTTGGTATTGATTAGTTATGTTTATAACGTAAACTTTGTGATTAGACATAATTATTATATATATGATACCTATTATTTTTTTTGCATAAACTGGTTTGATTATTTCAACGTCAATACCATTGAACTTTCAATTGGATGGACTTGCAATCGACCATTACCTATACGTATATTCAGACGTTTATTTAGTCTTGTCGCATTATTGCTGTTTTAAGTTTTTCTTATTTTTAAAATATAATTAAGGGATTTTAATAGTGTAAATATAATAGAACTAACTTAATAAATATTTAACATGCGGTTTAAAATCCACAGAGATGTTTAGGTGCTTAAGTATACGAGTATTTAGGTGCAGAAGATAAATAAAATGAAAAAAGCTGGGAGAAATGGTTGAGAAGTTGCAACTATTGTTGTGGTAAAGGGAGAGCAAGATTTGTTTGTAGGTAGAATGATTGATCAAAATTGAAATTGTGATCGTAAAAAGAACTCTTTAAGCGTAGTGAGGCTAATGTTTCGCATTATGATATTTGCTTGAACTGTGACTGAATGAATTTTGAATGTAAGATGTTCTACTTCTAGGAATGTGGAAGAGTGTGGATTGTCGGGTCGATCTAGATGGTATGTGTAGAGATATTAATTCTAATTAGTTGGGATAGTCAATATACCCTTGCAGTAGTTTAAAGAGAACTATTTAGTCAGCACGTATTCTTCGATATATTGTGGAAGTTTGCTGCATCTATATAGGTGTTGAATGATATATTAGATCTAACATTAAGATGTCGAAGAAACCTATTTTGTATTCGTTCTAATCTTGCAATATATGTAATCTGCCATGGGTTACAGATTTGAGATGCATACTCTAACTGACTACGGATGAATGCGAAATACAACATTTTGAAGCAATATGGATTTTGGAAGTGTTTGTAGGTTCGAAGTATGAATCCTAACATTCTATAGGTCTTAGAGGTAGTTTTCTGTGAAATTAATGATAAAATATGAAGGAAAATAATGTGTTTGATTAGGTCATACGCCATTTTTATTTAAATTACTGGATGCGAAAAATAATATTTGTGTTGCTATTGGATTCATTGTATCACTACGGTACAGTATCTTTTTCTTTTCCTTTTTTTTCGTTTTAATAGAAAAGTTAATTTAAAATATTTTCATTCTCTTCAGATTCCATGCATGGTTCTCTCACCCTTGTGCTATTTTAAATAAGCGTTACTCCACCTTTGAATAATTTGCACGCCACTGCATATTTTTCTGGATATGTACATATCTTTGGTTCATTACTTGTCATAAAGTTTTGACAAAACCTCTCGTTCGTGTTTTATTCCAACTGGCTTTGTGCAGTTTTTCACATAATTATCACGGAAATGTGTCTTTGTACAATACATATTTTTGATGAAAAGAACTAACGAGTATTCTTTTATGACTATTTTAATGAATATTTTCTTTCTGAAATATATATTATTAACGCGTCTTTTGTTATTTATTCTAAATAAATTCAGTGTTGATATGAATATGGTAGAATATGGAGGATAGTTATATAGAGAGAGGTGTCATATAGAAGGATAGCTAGCTGCAATGACGATCTACTTCTACAATTTGAGCTATCATTGTATACAGATTATTAGGTATTTAGCTTGACTTTATAGTAAGGAATAAAGGGATCAGTGTTGCGTTACAAAAAATTACTTACATGAAAACACTTGACTTATTCAGTAAAGATCATAAAAAATACGCGATTTTAAGTATAAGCGAAGTTACATAGTGGAGTCCTGCAAAAGACACTGCTATCTGAATGAGATAGAGAGGTATGATGAAGTAGAACGCCCGTTCCATGGGGTTAGCAGCGCATCGATGAGTAACGCTCTGACGAGAGCGATGAACGTCACAGTTATATTTCGTAGATGTCGCCCTAAGTCCAAGTCACCATAAAAATAACCGTTATTCTTTAATTAACTATATATATTCAACTAATGCTAATGTGAATTTGTTAACTGAGGCAAGACTAGCGGTTCACAATAAAGTCTTGGAACCGACACTGATGTACGGAAGTAAAGCCTGGAGCTGACAGAAGAAGAACCAAAGTAGACTGAATGTAGTGAAAACGAGATCACTTAGGCGTATATGTAGCAGATCCATTTATAACAGAGTAAAAAATGAAGAAATAAAAAAAGAATGTAATGCTGATCTTAGTATAGTGAGTAAGATTAAGATAGGATCACTTACGTGGTTTGATCATATGGAACAGATAAATGAGGAGAGAATGGTAATAAAGATGACGTAAGTGTTGATGGCACCAGAAGTAGAAAACGTCCGCGGAAGACTTGACACGACTAGGTAAACCAGATACTGGAAAGTGGATAGAAAAGTGTGGCGCTCTATTTTCTCTGCTTACCCTTGCGGAGAAACGGGATGATAGTAAGTAAGTAAGTATTCAACTAACTATTAAGTTGATTATTTATGATGTTTTTATTGAGAATTGTGTTTATTTCTAAGGTTTCATCTAAAATAACATTCAGGGTCGCTGATAGACTGTAGACGTAAGAAATACAATGCAAAATTTTAAAAAATCTGATCATGATATTATTTAATAAAATATCGACATTTTATTTAGGACCCGCCCCGCACACTACAACACAACTGTCCAGCACTTTATGTAATTAAAGTATAATTTAACGATGAATTGCCAGAGTGAAAGAACACTACGTAGGTCGCTGGAATATAACTTTAAAATCGAAAATCCCTTGCCCTTAAATATTATATTGTAATAAAAATTCAGTACCTCTCCATCACGCAAATTCACGAGTGTATAAATGCGAGTGACATTTTCGAAGCTCCGTTAAATATAATAAAAATGAAATGCGAGCGAGGCGTCGAACGGGTGACGCGACATCTGCTCGAATAAAAATATCCTCATTTTTATTAGATGGTCAGGGGTGATCTTGACCACATTTATTCAATGTTTACTTTTCAGCCAAAGCGGTCAGAAGCATCACACTAAATTGTATTTTTAAGATTTTTTTGTCCGAGATTATTCGAGAATTTTTTATCGGGTCATTTTTTAGACCACCCTGGACAGTCGAAAAGCTACTGTGTATATGATATTATATGTTTATATTTTTTTAATTATATTATTTATTGAATAAATTATTGGTAAATTTTCGTAACCTGAGAAAAGAGTCCTATAATGATTAATTATAGTACAATAATAATAATAATGCGATTATTCCAGCGTGATCGGTTTTTTTTTATGAAGACCCGATTCACCATAAATATAATACTTATTTTTATTTTTTTATTATTATTATTTAATATTATACATTTAAGTAACAAAATATTATTCATGTTATAAAAAGAAAAGAAAAAAACTATAAAAACGTTCACACATATATGTATAAATATAAACAAAATAAAAATATTTCATTACATTACAGTCAATGCTAATATAGACAATACAAAGAAATTAAAATACGCAAAAAAGACACCAAGTTTATTATATTATATAAATAGTATCCCAAAAAGTTATAAACATACTTTGAATCGCTATAAATGAAATATTAATTAAGCAAAATTTATGTTTTTTATATCAAATATAAGAAGAAATATGTAGATTTATTAACACTTTCTTCCCGGTGGGTCAAAATATAATACGTACGGAGTTGGTGGGTTATTTTAGACCCATCTCAAGTTTTCGGTTTTTGAACCGTTTTGTGGAAGATTTTTTTTATAGATATTTCATTTTAAATATGATTTAATGAAATGGCATAATATGTTGTAATGTTTCTGCTAAAAAATTAAAGTTAAAAATTAAAAAATATTACGAATAAAGTACATATTCTCACGTATCAACAGACGTCCTACACAGCCAAAATACAAACATCCGCTGAGCAAGTGATCTTCTCGTCGGAACCCGAGCAGGTAGTGTCATAAAACTTACAGCTAGGCGCAACGCCCCTTACTAGTTACTTAATAGTTATATTACTGGTATTATCTAGGGGCCACTACATACATGGACGCATACCTGGTATCCTTTGTCTACCAGCTCAAAATGTTGACAATATATGTTTCGACGTAAGCGCGAGTTTCGATCCCGCAAATGCGACTGTCAGTTTTAGAATATTTTTTCACATTTTTATCAATAACTCATTTGAATCTCGTTAGATAACATTTATCCTATCCTCGCCGCAATTTTGATTTGTTCAATTTGAAAATGTTATAATTTTGCATTAAATAATTATTATATTAATAATTTAGTTTTTAATTAAAATATTAATAATTTATTATATGAATAATTGAATTTTTAATTATTATACGAATAATTTAATTTTACGTAACAACCCTGTATATATTTATTTAACCTTTTAACAATGGTATATGTGACGATGTATTGTATTCAGTGTACGTATTTTTATTTTTTTTAAATTAAATAATTATTATATTAATAATTTAGTTTTTAATTAAAATATTAATAATTTATTATATGAATAATTGAATTTTTAATTATTATAAGAATAATTTAATTTTACGTAACAACCCTGTATATATTTATTTAACCTTTTAACAATGGTATATGTGACGATGTATTGTATTCAGTGTACGTATTTTTATTTTTTTTAAATATAGAAGTCACAAAAATAACCAATCAAATGGTCATATTTAGAAAATAACTGGAAAGTTTTACAGCGCGACTATTTTGACTGTGTCAAGGCTCAGCTCCGATGTATAATTTATTCCCGAGCTGGATTAAGAAATATTTTAGACTGAAACAGTTTTTTCTACAAAAAAATGCAAACTATGGTAAATAAATCATGGATAATAATCCCCAGTTTTTACATCACAACTTAAATCACTAAATATAAATAAATTTAAACCAAAAGAAAATTAAAAGAATATTATTAAATCAATTTTGTACGAAAATTAAAAAGAAAAACTTCTAATCATTTTATATTCGGAAAATATCATTATTTTACTGTATTTATTTGTTATTATTCGGGGGTGGTGTTTTCTTTTGTATTAATTACCACAAATTAATTACAATTTTTCAATACAAAATACATCCAAACATATAAGATACATTGAACTACAATACAAATTATTGTAAATAGTGAAAAAAGTATTATAAATAGATAAATAATAATTATACTCTTTAGGTCACAAACTTTCAAATTGACTTCACAATATTTAAATTATAATTAAATAAATGAAAATGAATTTATCATGAAATCACCCCGTGATGGATATCATTAAAATGTTAAAGAATAGTTTAGTTGAAGAAGGTACATTAGTATCGAAACCAGTTGATATATAAATAATTAACAGTGGTCTAAATATAGATAAAATTTTTAATTATGTCAACCATAAAGTTAACGCTACAAATATCAACAATATATTATTTACAATTCTTTGTCCAAGTATATTTAAAAACAAATTAAATGAATCAACTAAAAAAATGTACAGAAAAAATCTATATACCGTAAAAATATTTTAGTAGCTACCGGGATTCAAACCTGGACCTTTTCCTTTCCAGGAAAATGCGTTATCAATTCCGCTGTATCAACAACGTACATATAAGAAAAAAATTTGAACTTGTACTGTGTAGTTCTTTAAAACTGATATATCTGTAATTCCATTTTCAAGAGAAATCAACTTTATATTTATGACAAATCTCAAATACTCTTGAGTAATAAACGGTAGGAGACGCGAGAATTAAATCAATCCGTATTATTAAATCGGGATAAACTTTCATACAACCTATGTATAAATAATAAGAAAAACATATAAAATCACTATTTTTTAATACATCAACATGTTTCGATGCTTTAGAAAATAATGTATACTAAAATTAAAAATGCAAGCATAGATAAAACCACTTTTTATTTATTTATGTATCAATAAATAGTGATTTTAATTAAACAAAGTGTTATTCTTATTACTTTTATACGTTGCCATAGAGTAATTTTTCACATATCGAAGAAGCAACTTATATATTTTTAAAAAGAACACATTATTATTGTGAAGTTACAGTTTTTCAAAAAAGGTCGAAGTTCGAATCCCGGAGCAACTAAAATATTTTTTTGATAAAAAGATATTTCTGTTTAAATTACCACAGAACTATGTTCTGAAAAACTCCAACTTTGTTCGTATTCTTAAAAATATTTCGTTTAGTAAGGCAACTGCGGGTAATAAGGCGGTAAATAATAGAGGTTTGAAATAAAATGAAAAATACTGCAGATAATCAATAGTTTTTTATTGTTAACTAGTCTTACAGTATGAGAGGAACAAATTATAAACAAAAATGTCAATTTCTAACATATGCAAGAATAATTTTAAACCTTTTTATAAACAATGCACATTGGCCTTATTATACTTTGGTAAGGTAATAAGACCTATGGCTGTAAAGTATATAAACATTCAAATTACAAACTATATTTTGTACTTAAGATCAAAAGTATGAAGCAATAAAATCTTTCAAAAATACGATAATTTATCTAGCTCCACAACCATCAGGGCACTTAAAGGTATCAAGATCTTCTGCTGATAAACCAACGCACTCCTCGTGATACCGCTTGCCGCATCTGGTGTATTTGTCTCATATCGGCAACCTTATCCTCATAACCATGACGATACCATCTCGTTTTCATCTGTGAAGAATCAGCATCCTTTCTAGTATCAGATGTTGCACATTTTTCTTTTTTTATCATGCATAGGCACGAAAATTAAAAATATCTTAAAAGATAAGAAATTTGACTCCAATGTCTAAGTAATTCAACTAGAATCATTAAATGCATGAATTATATAAGACACGAAGTAAAAATGTATATAGTTTACTTTAATATTATCAAAATTACTTTCATTATTAAGGAGAATACATTCTTATTGTGAAGTTGTAATTATTCAGAACAGACGCTCTGTGATATTTTAAATACTAATTAAATTAGAAAGATATACACATAAAATCAATTTTATCGAAAAATATTGTTGTTGCGCTACCGGGATTCAAACCTGGAACTCTTCCAATCCGGGGAAATTACATTATCCGATTATGTTACGGTAACACAGTGCATTGACAACAAATAAAGAAGATGGCATTCAAATAATGGAACGATATATGTATCAATTTGAAAAGTGAAACATATCGGTTCGAAAATTTGTAGCGAATGCACTGTGTTGCCGTGGCATAATCGGATTATACAATTTTCTCGGATTGGAAGAGATCCAGGTTCAAATCCCGGTAGCAACAATAATATTCTTCGATATATGTATATCTTTCAAATGAATACATTTAATTTGTATTTAAAATTACTTTTGATTGTTTCTGATATATTTTTATTATTTAACTGGCGCGCGCTCTTCTCATACAAACTGACACCATACTGGCGACGGGCAGTGGAATACTAGGAGGCCGCGATCAGAAATTAATTTTTTTTCACCTAATGTATGATTATAAGTAGTGTTTTAGTGTTTGAGTGTATTTTAAATATGATTTTTGCTTCTTAGGCTATACTATCCGATAGGCCTTATTACCCGCATGTACTTTATTTACAAGCCAGCCAGGGCCTGATAGTCTTGTTACATTACACCGTGAACTGCGGTTAACATGCGGGTTCGAAATCCTTATGGTAAATAAATATTTATTTTCTGTACATCTTTCTAAGTGATTCATCTAACCTGTTTTATACTAAGTATTCAATTAACAATAAATAATACGATACGGTGTCAAATATAATATTATTTCTAGTATTTGCCTCTAGAAAGCTGTGTTGCATAATTTACTTCATATTTGCTTCAACTTATCTGTTATTAGATTAAAATTCATTAAGTTAAGCTGTTGAACATTTCCCTGATTCTATACGTTTCATCTTACTATCCCTAGGGTTGTCAATATTTTTTACATAGATAATAAGTTTGTATATTCTTTATTATATCAGGAATAAATTATTGTTTTACGTAAGTACCCCGTTTATATTTAAGCAATGTTTGATCATCTTCATATACAGATTTACATTTTACAATAAATATTGCATATCCGATATAATAAAAATATTCCTGTCACATACGCGAAATTGTAAGCTTAATATATAACGACGGTATGGTCAATGATATAGCATACTAATAAATGATTAAATGGTTTTCGTAGATAATATATAGTACCATTATAAAGGGTGTAACAGACCTACTCCACAATATTTTATGGGTGGATACCTGACTAAATTACGAGTCAAAAATGTTCATTGTGCTTATTATTGTTTGAAATTTTATTAAGTCTACGTATATCAAAATAAACATTCGCGAAATTGTTCCATTATAAATCTATATATTTGCTTTAGACCCTAAATTATGTAACAATAAATAGTCCAACCGCTCGAAATTCGACGACCTTTAATTTTTTTTGTATTCAATCGTTAATCTGGAATCATTAAAATATTTCAATTAATCGAAATAATCGCATAATTACATTTTGTGTAATGCTTTATATCAATGACATTATTGAGATTAGATACATATCTCTTGAACATTTTCAACTAGTAATTTAGTCAGGTATCTACCAATAAAGTATTGTAGATTAGGTCTACTACATATATATAATGTGTATGTCTATTATATATACATTATGTTCCGGATTCGTAAAGCACATTTTTAACGCGTCTTGCGAATCGGCCACGACCCGTTATTGTTGTTATTGACCTCGTCGAAATTCCCCGACTTTTCCTCATGCTCGTCTCCCCAGTGTGAATAGTGACCTTAACGTCAGTAGACGTCAACTAGAACGAAATTTGGTCGATCTAGACATCGCAAGAGCATTAGTGGTGTGGATTTGTTCATCTCCGATGCACCAGCACTGTATTGT
This sequence comes from Eubasilissa regina, assembly GCA_022840565.1. NCBI lineage: Eukaryota > Metazoa > Arthropoda > Insecta > Trichoptera > Phryganeidae > Eubasilissa > Eubasilissa regina. The sequence continues at coordinate 4,023,695 of JAINEB010000019.1, forward strand.
TTTTGGATATCCTGAGAATTGTGTGCACAGTGATATGAATTATTGTTTTGTGTGCTGCGGGTGAAGTCTGTGATATCACCGTCTTCGATTGAAAGCGTAGATGTGCCCGCGTACTGTTTGTGTGATCTCGGCCGCAACTGCGGGATGAGAAGGCGTCATACGAGGTAAAGCGAGCAGTCCTTCAGATTCCCTTTCCTTCCTTCCTTCGGCGATTCCGTTTTACGACCAGAATCGTCGTAATCCAATCCGCGGGACGCACGACCCGAATATCGCGCAATTTATGTCTTCTTTACACATTATATACCTTATTCTGGACTCACATTACAACGACAAACAGTTTTTCTGGTGCATATTTATGTGTGTGGCACATTTTTTCAAATTAAATTTATTCCGATGGTGTAAAATTGCGAAGTTCTGGAGTTGATATGTTCTCATAACGCATAATAAATACTTTCGCCAACAGCTTGGTTTTCCGAAGTCCTTATAACGGAAAAAATAACGCCCACATCCTTCTTCATGTTCAAGGCTCTCACCCCCAGCACGAAATTTTTGAAACAAACGATGTACCACACGTTCCTTAATAGTACCTATATATTTTTATCCTCATAGAGACCGAACAATGCACTCTAAAATGATATTAACATGAGCACGATGAAATGATTCTTATAGAATGAATTCAAAATACAAAAACAGCAAATATTTTACTACTGGTCTAATAATTCAAACTTACATTATTTTATTTCACACTAAATATAAACCTCGTTTCTCACTGCACCATTAGTTATATTTATCAAATATTAACTGTATTCAGTCTTTAATGTATTCAAATTTATTTATAATCACCAACATTGTTCATTTTTATTATTTTTTCGTATATAATATTTTTTTGCTGTTCAATATGCTTTATAATACATCTATCATTATTTGAAATAATATTTTATACTCTTATTAAATTATAATATACTATGCACAATATTGATTAAAAATACACCTACAAAAAATATACGATATAACATAATATGTAGCGCCTAATTTCAAAACCCCCTATAACGATTTTCGGATAATTTGAGTCAAATTTGAAGTTTGGTAGATTTTTTGTCAGCTACATGGAGAATATTTTATACTTCGCAAAGCCACTTAAATCCATTGATATTGCATATTCGAAATTAGGGTTAGTTCCAAAATATCCCGAAGCAGACAGAGTATAAGTTGCTATTCCCTCTAAAACAAAATCAGTCAATCACAAGGCGTATTGATGTTAAAATTCAATATTTTAATTCAGAACGATATATACAGAAGAAATCAATTACAATACAAAATTGTCTCTTTAAAAAATCGTGATGTAAAAACAATCATTTTGTACATTTGCTTTCAAAATATATTTTACATATATAAGTATATTGTCAATATGTGAATAAATTCATCATTTAAATTATTTCATATCTCTTATCTATATATGAAAGCAGTAGGTTAACTTATTCGTGTGTAAAAAAATTATATGAATAAACTACTCAAGTATACGTAAAATTACGTGCGTAATTTTGCTTCAAATAGTTATTTACCATATAAGGGCTGGATGATCAACCCTTGACTCTTAACAAACATTCCGTTGAAACCACTCGTTGAAATGAAGGGATCTTCGTGATGCCAAGTTTATATTACGTCATAATGCAGAATTTCATGTGCTAAGTACTAAGTTGTACTATACACATAACGTTAACACGTGTGATACTACGCATAAGTACTAAGAGAATATTTATTTATTTAAAATATTTATCAATTTTATTATTATTATTGTCAACAAATTGGAACAAAGCATTTAAAAATAGTGTGGAGTGTATAATGCGTATAATAAATGCTTGAAATGAATACTCATGAATGTTTTTCAGAGTTAGTTAAGTACATATTACAATAATGCACTATTATAGGCCTATATATATACAACATATGTGGTTAATTCAGAAAGTTAAGACTGTTTTTAGCTTTAAACAATTAAGAAAATATATTTTATTATACAATTTATTTTATACACGGTATAGTACCTTTATTTGTTTACATAATCATTTATGTAAACAAGTCATGTCTGTTCATGATTCAAAGTCCTCTTGTTGGTGTTGTCCACTGCCAGTCCATTTTTTGCTGCAGTCGAGGGTATACGGTGATATACGCTAAATACCCTCTGCTGTATTCGCAGAAAGAGCATATATCCTCTGGTTAAATCCAAATACTCTACCATCAGACCAAAATTAAAATAATTTTAAACATCATATTTCATTTTTATTTTATTTAATTTTCTCATTTTAAATCAAAGGTACGGTAAAGTACAATGCGGGAATAATATGTTATAGGATTAAATTTGTACCGTATAAATATGGGTGTAAATATAAGGTATACGATATCATACAAAGAGTGTGTAAACGTGTACCCTCTGTAAAGTTTACGACTACAACACTGACTATTGAGCGCTATTGCGTTATTAATACCTACTTATATAAAAATAATCATTGCATTTCTAATTCACACCTGTCATATCTTATTTTCCATGTATATCTTAGATTCAGGAACCATTTTTTGTAGAACTGCATGGGAATCTGATCTTGTGAGGCATGTTACTCGGATTGTAGTTGTCGATTTTTAAACATTACTCCTCCAAAACCTTATATAACCTGAGCCGTCCAGGCGTATTCTCTGTAAATGCTCTGCTTAGAAAAAGTAACACCGCATTTTTATCATTTTCCCGTTATAACGAATTACTCGACCGTTATCAACGCCGTTAATCATAATTACGGACGTGACTCGGAAGAGGGGGTAATCACCTGAAGAAAACCACCCTCCGTATCAATAGGGGCTGCGCTATGGGTGGACAACATACCCTCGTTGTATTATGTCGTCATAGGAATATGTTTATATTACGGGCGAATGAAAACGGATCCCCTGCGTAATTTTTCCATTTAATTATCGAGTCAACACGTTAACACTGAATTTATTAAAAAATGCATTACTCTGCCCCAACATAGAATATGATATCTCATTTCAAAACACAGTATTTTTTTATCATATCTATATTATAATGATATATAAGTGAATTAAATTAAATGTAATTCAGAAATACAATGAAGATAAGGCAGCAAGGAACATATCGTCAACTTCGATAAAATATTCTTCTTCTCAACTAGAGTGAAAATTTGTATTATACTTACGTAACTTAACATACCAAAAACCTGTTGATCAATGATTTTTGTTCAATTATTCAATAAATACCTTTCGTCAAGATGTAACTGATGTTATTGCTTGGTAGAAAAAAGATAAAAGTGATTAAATCTAATTGACCAAATTGAATACTCATCGGTAAAATCTTCTCCATAATAAAATGCCGTGGACAATTTTTTAAGTAAATGTCAATTTTTGAATCAGCGCCTATTATATACTGGTGTATAACACCACTTTCAGTTACCGCAGTCAGTGCTACCTACACCTCCTAATGGCCCGTATTCCCAGATGAGATTTTCGACTAGAGACAATCTCTGAGACAGGGATTATGCTCTCACGAGATTCTTTGGAGACAACCCTCGGTTTTCATAGTCCACTCTAAACCTCAGAGATTCGCCGTCTTAAACGTTAATTATTGTCAGTTAGGTTAATTTGATTCTTCATATTAGGAGTTAAAACAGAATAAGTGATGGTAATTTAATCACTTTAATTTGGTCCAAGTTCTTTATAATAATTAATTGTAGGTTTTTAAAATAATTAATCAAGGAAAAGAAGACAGATTTATGCCTTTAAGATGTAGTGCTGGAGTTGCGCATATCACAGCGAGACTTGTGAATGTTTCTGTTCTCCAGGAACTGAACATCAAGGACAAACTCTCAACCATTTGTTCGAGATGAATCCTTCAATTTTTTGGGAATATTGCGAAAAGGGAAGACAGCTTGGAGAAGTTTGTTGTGGTAGGCTACCTATTGGATCAACCGATATTTACTACTCTGATGACAGCCCTAAGATCTGCAGGATGCCGAGAAAAGTAGAAGAGCATAGTGAAGAGGGCGGGGGTTCATGTAGATTGCGATCCTCAGTCATGAGGAACAGATGTGAATGATAAATTGTAGGTTCAAAGAGCGTTCGTGCGCCCGCGTTGTTAACAAATTGAACGTGGTATTCACGAATTTGAGTTATTATCTTTTTCTAATCTCAATCTCATTTCCAAAACAAAATCTCAAATAAATCTTTGAAATATGCATGGTACTGAAATTTATCTCAACTACATCTTCGAGTTACCAGTTGATAAAAAACTAACATATAATTTAGTTTTAGAAGAGATGATAAACAATGTAAATATGAATACTGACCCTCACCATAGCTATTCTACCAAATTCTCGGGACGAACCATGACAGTACCGATCGTGTACGGTCAGAGAACGAAAGAATGTGTTGAGCCAAGAATTTATAATAAAATCAGTAAATAATTATTTAACATTAAGGAAAATACAGACACATCAGTGAACACACCCAAATTTAATTATTTGATTTCTTTATTACACTTAAAAAAAAATTTGCTGATAAAATTTTAGTTTACTTTTACTATGTTACTAACTTAATTATTTAAAGTTGTATATTTTTTGTACTTACTTTAACTTAAATTTTCTATATTAATTACTTTAATTGAAGGGCAATCCTTTTTGTAAAACTGCTATACAGTTTGCAAAAAATATAAATTATTATGTAATATGTTTGAAATAAAGTTGTATTAAAAAAAAGTATTAGATTAAATAAAACACAATCAATTTGTGTAAAACCACGAATTATTATTACATGCCAACAGGTTTCGCTTAGCTCAAACGAAGCCGGTTGGCGTGTATTAAAATTCGTGGTTTCATGATTGTGTTTTATTTAACCTAATATATTAAACTACAAAGTGATTGATTTTTACAAAAATATAAACAAAGTATTATCTCGTTCTATCTCATTTTGTGAACATTATGGTCATTGGTCAACAGATCGGTTCATGTATTGACCCCTGAGGCATTCACTGAAAGCTTTTTGTAACTGCATCAACAACAGCTGTGAAAATGCTAAAATGATGTATGCATGTGTTAGAAATGAGCGATATTCTGTTACTACCCCTTTGAAAATATAGCGTGTTAACATGTTTGAAGGCTTTTTCTGCCAACACCGGTTCGCTAGATTGGGCAAACGTGACGTATTATTATTGTAATCCTCGTATCTCTCGCAGTACAGCCATTGTCCTCAGTGGATTTGAATTTAGCGAATTGTATTTTTCTGTACCCGAATCCGACAATACACGCGAAAATACTATATTTTTTCATTCCTTAATGCACAATTTCTCTTCCCTTTATTAATGTATACTATTTCTCTCTCCCTATATGGACTATAATTGTGGTCTACAGGGTAATTCAAATTTATTAAAAATATCGCTCGGTGTCCTGTAATGTTCCGGGTTGCAGTATCAAAATGGATTTTTTTTAGTTCTATCTTCTTGCCAGTCTCGCTCTGTAACTTGTTGGTCACTTTACTTATTTTATTGACATAAATATCCTGAAACATAATATTTGTTAAAAAAATATAACAAAAATATTTATTTATTCATTTTCGAAATCTACAGTTGTGAGATCAACGAGATAGAGAACTTTTGTTTACGTGATTATAAAAGAGATCTAGATTCTCTAAAAAGTATACTTAAAAGCTTCGGTTGGAACTGGACTACTAGACCCCCTAAGCATAAGAATTTAATTAAAAATGGTTAAAATCCTAATAGTAATTAATACAAAAATAAATAAATAAAATTAAAATATATAACAATATTTTGAGTATGTCCAAATCTTTGTAGGAACTAATTAGATTAAGATGTCTCACAGAGACGAAGCTATTATTTTTATATGAGAGATGAAAAAAAAAAGTCAATATATGGCGACGGCATAATTGGTAATAAATAATTGAAATGATGAAATAATCTTGATTTAATATAAACAAAATTCCAAAAAATTTGATACATGTGGTAGCGTGGGTAAATAGGTGAACGTTACATTGTGTAAAGTGATCACTTAAGCCAGCTGATGACAGATCGTAAGCCCTGTAATGCCCAAGACTTCCATACTTCTCATATAAAAATAATAGCTTTGTCTCTGTGAGACATCTTAATCTTAAAATATTTAATTTTTATTAATAATCGTTTTATTATTTGATATGATATATTGGGTTAATTCTATAAGTCTGGAACGGATTAATTCAATATACATTATTTCTTACGGGTAAATTTACCTCAAATGTCCAACAGCTTGAACCATTTCCTGGAATAGATTATATTTGAAGTTCGAGGTTCCACCATAAAATTTAAGAAATCGATAACGTGTTGTTTTTTCGTGACTAAATAAGAAACCTGTTAAAAAGTATGGAACAATATTTGCGACAATTAGATAGTGAAATTTTCAACAAAATTTATAAATAATTTTGGTTGTAAAGTTTGCGTTTTCTTTTTTCTCGCAATTTGAAAAATTTCAGGATTATCCGACAGTATTTCAACTTGTATTAGGATTAACGAGTCCATGAAAGTAGGAAGTAATCAGTTAATTATAAACTTTTTGTTGCTATTGATGTTTCGTCTTCGACATAATGAATCACTGAAAAGTTTTCCAGTCAAAGTATTATTTGTGTTCTGTAGAATTGAAGATAAATAAGAGCTTTTTTTGTATCTCGGATCTTAAACATTTTGAGAATTTTTATACTACACGTATTTTATTAAGAAAAAATATTTTCCGTTTATCTATTTGTATCATTTTTATCATTCAAATAAAAAAAAGCAATATTTGTGTTTGAAATAAAAATATTATATATTTTTAAAGAGAAAACATTATTATTGCGAATAAAATTTTTTTTCAGAAAACAGTATTTTAATTCAAATCAAATGTATTAATTAGAAAGATATATAAAAAAAAATCAATTTATCGAAAAACAATTTTTGTTGTTACCGGATATTATCCGGTAGAAAAATATCCCGGTAGCAACCAAAATATTTTTTTGATTAATAGATTTTTTCTGTATATTTTTCTATTTAATACGTTTAATTTGTATTTTTGTATTATATTGTTAAATTGTAAGTTCTCGAATGTTCAGCAGTATGTGAGAATTTTTATTAATTTTACATACATAGATATAGACATTATAATTATTTTAGTTATAATAAATACTTTATTTCTGGTTTAGTTTCTTACTTTAGTAAGAAAATAAATTACCTAACCTAACGTAACCGAACAATGGAGGGGATTAAGGAACCAGAATTTCGGGAAGGTATAATTACCTCCACACAGCCCTCATACAAGCTAACAGGATCAAGACCAAATGGCAGACCATGACGTGGATGGGTGGATAAGGATGGATAAGGTCTCACGAGATCGTTAAGTTAATAATACTTTATTTCATTCAGAATTCTGGCGCCATTTAACGATTTTAGTTATTTGTAACATTTCAGTCAACAAAATTTAGTAGCTTTCGACAGTTTTAACAAATTTAACTTGATTTCTCAATGTATTAAATTTTGCCCCTGAGCGGGGCGAGAGGTACCAACAGCAAAGTAATTATTATCCACTGAAACATCACTCGCAAGAAGTCTCAGTGATGGCGTTGTATAACTCACTCGGCACATTCATATGAGATGTGAGGGCTATCTCACGAGAAACTTTTCACTTAGAAACTATGTTTGAAAGTACCCGGCGAATAACTACAGTTGGTACTAGTTCTCCTTATAAAAACTAAGGGGTTTTTAAGTTGGCTCGATATTTTTAATACTTATGTAGTCTAACTTTTACGTAATTAAAAGAAGTTCGAAGCTCATGCCGAGTGACTACCAAGTTAATACTATTTTTTATTTACATACCAGAAACACATCAGTTTTACTTGAAAATATTAAAAATATTGATATTCCGCGTACTCATTTCTAAATGTCTCAGGTACATGTATCATATCACCCCTGCATATAGTAATTTTTTCTAGTTCGTAATAATATTTATGAAGTAACATTAATAAATAAAATAAAAATATGAATCTTCCAGGTGGGGGAACACTTACCATTACACTGCCGAGGAATCAAGAAAGATATACTGTTTATAAATATTTTAAGCTCTCTGTTTAAGCTGGCTTGTTGCAAAGTTCAGCAGGGATAACAATTTTTTTTAAACAAAATTATAATATAGTACAATATTTTAATATTAAGCATGTATTATTTACATAATAAAATAGTTAGGTATATAAGAATTATATATATATATTTTAATTAATTGCTTGTGCTATGAAAATACACATATGACATTTATACATAACTCTGAACTGACAATAATATTATTATAACTTTTTTTCAATATCTTTTTATAACTTTTTTTCACATAACTTTTTATAACTCACTTAATATTATACTTACTTACCTCTTGACATTAACAACTTTCAAAAACTGTACAGGTAATTGCTTTAGAACAGACTACGTCTAGTAAAGCAATTATCTTTATTTTTCATATGTACTATTTTTGCTACAACAAAAAAAAAGATAACCTTCTGGAACGAGGATTAAACCCCCAACCGCTCGATCATTAAACGAATATTGTTACCTCTAGACCACAAGCACGCAATACAAATTAATGCATTAAATACTACAAAAAAATAAGATAGATAGCTTAGATGTATATACGTATATAGATAACATAATATAAGGCGTGTGAGAGGTTACGGAATCGATCTCTCGGCACCTTCAAATTCTTGTTGATTTCAACATGGTTTTGGAGACGCCTAGTATTGATCCTGGAATGTGAAATAAAAATAAGAAATAATAGTATGAGTAGATTGAAATGTTACGTAATTTTTTAATGCGCTATATCTAATGCATTTTACTAGGAGACCTAATGTATAATATACCCTATGGTAAAATATAAAGTTATATACTGAATCACATAAAGAATAGAACTTATGAACATTTAATTACAAAAACAAATGTATGTATGTATATTTTTATTTAGTTGTAAAAATTATAATATTCTTACATCTAGGTTGCTTAGGCTCTTACATAGGTTGCAACACTAACATAAAAATTTAATTAATTAAATACACAGACTAACTGAAACATAAATTAACTCGAATATACTCCTTCTCTATACACGAGTCTTACTCTCATAAAGAAGAAACAAATGTTAAAATATATATATATATATATATATATATAAATATATTTTAACATTTGTTTCTTCTTTATTACTGATTATTGAAATTGTATTATATTTTTAATATTAATAAAAAAAGAAAAAAAATTACATTAAATTATGTCGTATATCGTATACCAATGCTAATCATTAGGTAAAGAAATTATAAATACATATATATGTATTGATTTTATAGTTATTAAACTTAGATTCTATAAGTTATTAAACTTGGATACTATAAGTTATTAAACTTAGATACTAAATATTCTACACTTAACCTACGAAAAGTAGCAAGATCTCCCGCTTCCTTCACATTTGCTGGCAGTTCGTTGAACAATTTGAAACCTTTATAGTATAAACTATTTTGCGTTCCTGCCAGATGTGGTTGTGGAAGTCTAAAATCTCACCAACTTCTCGTAGGATACGTGTGAACCTCATAATTATATTTTATATTTGTATTCATGTATGATGGTAATAATCGATTTTTAATTTTGTGTACGTAGGTATGAGTAGAAAACCTGCTCACGCCTCACAGTAGCTGGCCGTTTATCCAAGCGCTTTACAGTCATTCCATTCCAGCCTAGTACGGAGCAAAATTTAATAACAAAACATCGCAAGGTAACAAATCCAAGAAGCTCGTCTCAAGCAATCACTTATATCTTAGTTGCCTTATCTGATGCATCTCCAGTGAACATCTCTAGTCACTAACTTTATTCTGTAAATTAACATCAACCTGAATACTTTTATTTGTGCCGCAAGCTACCATAAACGCCACCAATTGTAAGTCAATATTTTATTTAATATAATGACTCTAGCCACAGCTCAGTCACACGCACATACACTGCGACATTAAATACACACAATACAATAAATGAGATCTGGGGAGATTTGGGGCCCTTAAAGCAAATCCTTCTGATATCGCTATATACCTCATTAGTCAGTATGACAGATGACACATAACCTACAAACACATTCATTCCTCACGGGCTACAGTTAATAAACTATGTATACCTACTCATCTCCCCTACTGGTGACCTGTAACATAAATTAAAACAATTCCCCAAATACGCATAATATTATATATAAGTAACTAACTTTATATACTGCCTTAAATATTATATATAACTTGTACATAATCACTTGAATTGTATTTTTTAAAACCAGCTGTTTTCGGGTTTTAACAATAACTTAGGATGGTTTTAAATAATCAAAGCACATAAAAATAACCAAAATATTCTTAGATAATTTCTAGCGCCTAATTCCAAAACCCCCTAAAACGACTTTATGTATTTGAGTTATGTATGAAAACGTATATTTAGAAAGCAAATGAAATCTACGAAAAATTTTTACATCGACTTTTTTTAAAGAGACAATTCTGTTTTGTAATTTTTTTCCTGTATATATCGTTCTGGCAGCCATACTGGATTTTAGATCACTTTATCATCAACAAGCGTTGTGATTAATTAATATCATTTTAGGGGGAATAGCAGCTTTTATAATAATAATAATAAACTAACCCTAATTTTATATAATAATAAACTAATCCTAATTTTGAACATGCAATATCAATGTTTTTAAGTGACTTTTGCAAGAAACGATGTATTTTGCATGTAGTTGATAAAAAAATATACAAAACTGCATATTTAACTTTAATTATCCGAAGTCCATTTTCGGGGGTTTTGGAATCAGGCGCTACATTTGATGAAGAATAATAGAAATTATAAGTTTGATCGAGAGAATTAAAAATGAAGATGTGCTGAGAAGAGAAATAAAATAAATTAAATATAAACACCTTTCGATAGCTAGTTATTTGGTCCTGGGTATTCTATTGGTAATTATGTTTGTGGATTGATTATAGAGTGACAGGCATTAGCTCGTTTGTGTTAAACATGCGTATGTGTAGTGAGCATGAAGACACCTGTGAGGAGAGCCTGTATAAGAAGGACCGACAGCCGAGCATGACCTCTTTTACTCCGGGTCACTTTCTAAATAGAGATTTAAGATAATTTGTGATATTATCAGTCGGAAATAAAAAATGTTTCCAATAAACATGATACTTTAATCTCGTTTGAACTATTACAGTTCACTTCCTACAATCCTGATTACACCAATGTTTTTTTTTTACCAAAGTGTACCAGGAATTCAGACGTAGTGATGTGAATCTCGAGATAATCAACGAAACCAAAGACCAAATTGAATGTTTAGATTTAATTTGCTACTACCGCAATGAAGACGTTGTTCCTAAATATTGGATTAGTTGGCGTTAAATAATAATATTTGAGTAGTTATATCACAACATTATTTAATATTAATACATATTTTTGACATAGCTTCTGGTGCGCGTACATGAAAACGTCGAGCGTTATCTTTTATGATAACGTTAAATAGAACCATTTTAATAATTTCTTGTATTATGTGTGTATTATTAAGTGGAGAATACATTCTATAGATCTAGAAAACCGACAAAGATCCTACGATGAGGTTTCAATCCCATGGGAATAATGTAAAGTTAGTAAGTGAAAGTTTAATTAACTAGGTTAATAACGCCAAGCAAGGAGGCCAATTAACCCTGAAATTTAGATAATCTTGCGAAAATTTCAAGGTTTTAAAATATGTAAACAAGAGCTTCCGTATTGTAGAAATTATTATTCAACAAATACAAATAATTTAATAAATTAAAAGTGTCACATATTGTTCTAGGGTTGGGTTGAACAATGATGGTAGGAGATAGACAGAAGTTATGAGGGAATGGATAAAAAATAAATACATGAAAAAGATTTAAAAGAAGATGGTACATGTCACCAGTAAGTAACTTCTGGAGAAAATGATAAATCAGTCAGGCGGAGAGGGATACAAAACCAGACTCGCCAAAGAAAACTTGCAACTTGGAAAGCCTCACCACATTGCTGGCTATTTCAAACCAAGATCTCCTTAACTCACAACAATCCTCGAAACATTAAGCTATTTGAATGGCAGAACTCCCATGCACCATATATATTGTTTAAACTAAACTGGTGGGCTTATATGAAAAATACACCAATCAATTAAATGAAACTGACAATAGAACTGCTTGACTTAGCTGATGTGCACAACCCAACAATACAATTACTGACGTAGCAGGCAAGTTAGGTATGTAAGATAACAGGAAACACTACTATATAAACAATTATAGCTGATGAAGGGCTTAAAATCTTCATCGACCTATTTATCAATATTGAACAGTAATATTTGTTCTATAATAAAACACTTTATTTTTTCATTTATTCAATTGATTGGTTCTCCGTACGGGTAGAAATAAGATCACTGTCGTCGTTAATCACGCCCGCTGAGCCAGCCTCAGCTACGTTCCAAAATTCGTTCAGCTTCTGACTACAAGTTTATTGAATCTGCCCCATCTAGCTTTTTCTTAGTCGTTTAAAAGATTTTCTCTAAACTGGACATGCTTGAAAGCTCTCTTAGGAAGGCGTTCTCAAGACATATCCTGACCACAGAAATTAAGATGATTTTAAGGACTGGATTATGACATTATTCTTACTTACAGTGACCCTTTGACTCGAAACTGGTGGTAAAGCAGTAATTGTCACATTTTGCATTAATCCTAAACTGGAAAAAATTTATAGTAACCCGGAAGTTTATAAATAAAAGACGTTATTCATTAGAAAAAGAAGGACATCTAATCGGAAAAAAGACACAAGAATAAAATAAATATAATAAAATACAATCCACTTGACAAATCCACATCTCGTAGGGTTGGGCGCGAGTTCGACGTCCTTCATTCATGTGACTACCAGATGTTAAAATTTGATGGATCCCATCTTCTTGGCTCCACATCATGATTGACCCTCAACATCCAGGCCAACGCGATCGGATTCGTAAGCGGAATTTGTTGAAGATGGTTTCATAATAAAAATATTGCCTACAGTGAGGCGACTAACTCCAAGGTAACATCCAAAGGCATGTACCAGAGGCAAATCCAGAGGGAAACATCTAGTTTCCTGTAAAGATTATTTACCATGCGATTATATTAACAAATCAATAGTAAATTATGCACTAGTGATTGAATAATATGAAATATTTACTCTATAGTTATAGTGGATTTAAGTAACGCTGTCACGGTTTGTTCAACCGCCCAAATCTGACAGCTTCCTCGATGGTTTTGAAAATGAACCATAGATGCAACCATTTTTATAACCTCAGAAACCAAATGTGATACCTACTTAAGGGTAAATTTGTAAATTTCAAGGTGCTTGACCAAGAAAATAAGTAACGGGGCAATTACGCACGTGACCCCAATTTATAACGTAACAATGTATATCTTTCTAATTAATACATATAGTTTAAATTTTAAAACATATCACATACCTATGTTTTGAATAATTACAACTTCACAATAAGAATGTGTTCTCCTTAATAATTTATGATATTACATATTTTTTTGTGTATTTTTATTGAAGTGGTTTATCTAATTTGTCTTTATTGTTTATTGTCTTAAATCAATAACGGAAGAAGCCAAACTTGTTTGGTAAGAGGAATGTTAATGAATGGTAAAAAATGAAAAATCTGAAATTCTGTACAATATATTCTGGCTCAATAGAATTTTTCGTATATGTAACACTAAATTTAATTTCCTTAATTAGCTTTATGAGCTCATGGCAGACCTCAGGTAAAATACCTCAACCACTTCACGCCAGTACTTGGCATCCACTTGGCTCCTTGTATATGATAAATCTCAGTCATACAGTATTAATGCCGTCTGAACTCCAAGTACTGGAATCATGTGCCAAGAAATAAACTGTACACTATGGAAGAATAGGCAAAACATTATAAGCAATACCATTATTTTATATTACTCACTTTCTTTGTGTCACTAATTATATACAGTGAAATCTCGATCAATCGTTTTCCCGCAAGTATCGTTTATTTCCTTCAGCCCTGAATTAATTTCATACAAAACACCCAAAAATAGATTGCGTGGATCGTTCCTCTGTGTATCATTTTATCGCATTAACCGTTAAAATTACGCGTTTCGATTAACAGCACTCGTAAACAATGAGCGAAACATTCGAGAGAGAGAGAGAGAGAGAGGGAGAGAGAATACTGTTACTGTCTGCCGCTTATCATTGTTCTATACAAAGTAATTTTTTTTTTGTTTCTGTGCTGCTTTCGAATTTTATTTTTATTTAAACTCGTTTATCTTTCTAGAATATATCTTAAATCTTTTTTTGAATTGTATTAAACATTTAAATATGCAAAATGTAATTTCTTAGTATATTCCCGCATTCATAGTTTCCTTCAAAATAGGTCCTTTCAAAAACGATAGATAGAGATTTCACTGTATAACATTACAATGGAATGGGCACCGAAGCAATGACATCTATTTGAATAAAATAATACTAGATGGAGGGCCTGTACTGGGCTGATAACATATGATATAAAAATTGCAAGAAGCAGCTGGATGCGTGGGGTAGAGAATAATAACGGTCAATAAAAATAATAAGCCTCGTTTGTGGATACGAAAACGCATTCAGGACGTCATCAAGTCATTCGCATCCGAATAAGTTTAATAATTGATCATTTTTCATGTTTGTATTATTATTATAATTATTATTTATTTTTAATATGGTATATATAAAAGTATTTATATATTCTCTAATATAAACAAAATCAAAATCATTTATTTTTACTACAACTTATCTTTCACACATCTGTTTAGTTTCGCTTGGAATCCATGCAGTTTCTCCCCTTACGTCTTTTGACATTTCATTAAAAGTCTTCATGGCACTGTACACCATCGATTTCTAAGATTTAGCCTTCTTCCTGGATGGCAGTCTATCGCTATAATAAAAATATAATCTCTTTATCACTTAATGCTATTTGATATACAAAGTAATTAAATTTTTTATGTTTTATAAAGTGTTGTATACTATTTAGATGTATGTACAATTAAATTTAAAAAATACATAGATACATACATACATACATCCGCCGCTAGTTCTGTTCCCATCTAAGTAACAACTTATGTCGGGAGCTTGTCTCAAGCTGTACCAATTGAACAGTGTAATGCGTTATCATATTCAGTACTGTATCTCAGGTTCCAATAATAATAATACTGCGTTTATTCCAGCGTGATCGAGTTTTTTTATGAAGATCCGATTCGCCATAAAGATAATACATTTAAGTTACAAAATAATGTTTATGTTATAAAAATAAAATCAAAAAAATATAAATAAATAAAATTTTCACATATATATATTAATACAAACAAAATATATACACTACGTTTATATTTGGCACTATTTCCACTGCCATTATTGTATCTGTAGCTATTCTGTAGTCGTTGCAATTGTCTGGTCAGGAAGCCAGCTTTCCATGAGAACGCCGCTTAAACCAGAAATTTGGTGCTGAGCTCCAGTCGCAGCTTTACGCCCGCAACTCGATATTTCGAAAGCGGAACGAATCCATGTATACAGCCTTCGGCAGACATTGTAGATGCGCTGCAATATCGTTCCGATTCGAACAATACTCTGTATGAATTGTTGTACTGAATTCGGAGACGGTTATAGGTCACTTGCTTGTATTTCGACCAGAGCTCGCAGGTATGCACGCTGGTGATGAACGATTTAAACAGAATCCTCTTCACATTCTTACTGCATCGATATTGCCAATAACTTATTTCTTTATATTTTAACCTCCATGTATCTCTCATACAGCATGTACGATAAAATTGAGTCTTCTGGAACTAACTGATTTATCGCTGGGAAAGGGAGATAGGGCCATTGCAACCCTCGCCCGTGCCGACATGCTCTCTTGCTTTATATACTGTAAAAGCTTCAAAACAGTTACATATTTAAGTATCTGGTTTACCTGATCATATCGGGTCTATCACTGAAGTTTTTTTTTCTGAGCTTTGCTCACTATATTAAGATTAGATTTACATTCATACCTTATTTGTTTACTTTTCAGTCTTTCAAACAAAAATAATTACCACATATACGCGACTTCGTTTCCACTAGAGTAGATCCAGCGTAAGAATGCGACTGAAATTATTTGTACAAAAAATCATTTGAAAAAGGGGTCAATATAACGCCAATTAGCATTCATTTAAATTATTTACCGCTTGACTTGCAAGCGAGTCTGACTGTTTTATTGTATCTGATCGCTTTTTAATATATTTGTTAATGTTTGTAGCGTTAACTCTGTGGTTAGACAAAATTTAAAATTGTACTAATATTTAACTTTATTTAAACCACTATGTTGTTTTTACGTCAACTAGATTCGATACTGACGTATCTTCTTTAGGACTGACGTACAACTGAACTATTCCATAAAATTTAAACAACATCCATTACGGGGTGGGGTGTAGGCGGAGTCTTAGTGAGAGGGGAGAAGTGATGGATAGGGTGGCATTGAAATAGGGAATTTAATAAATAGCTATAAATCACCTCTTCAATCTTATCAAGACTCCGCTTACACTCCTTAATGGATGTCGTTTAAATTTTATGGACTAGTTCAGTTGTACGTCAGTCCTGAAGAAGATACGTCAGTATCAAAACCAGTTGACGTAAAAACAACACGGTGGTTTAAACAAAGATTTTTATATACATTTAACCAAATAAGTCAGATGTGAGTCGAAGTAGAAATTTTAACCGCATTCTTAAAATACCCATATTTTGACAGCTAATTTTTAAATAAGAAGTAAGATTAAAATAATTACGTCTAGCAGAAAGCTTGACCATCGCTTGTTACTAAAAATGGCACCGGGTTGTGAGTTCGTAAAACATGTTTTTCAATGTTGAAAACATAATTTATTATCTTAAAGGAAGGGTTCTACTACTGTATAACCTAACTTAATAAGATATATTCCTAAAATGATTAAAATGTATAATATAGCATTTCAGCCGTGACACACAGCTGTCATTTTTCATACCTGTGCGATGCCGTCTAGCGACAGATCTTCCTGGTAAAACAGAGTACATATCACTAGTACTACTTGCGTTTCTAGCGTAATATATTATAATGTACCCTCCTCACGCGCTCGACATGACGGTATTATATAGCTATTTCCGATATTCTTTGAAACGCCAACTTCAACCAGGCAGTTTTTCAGAAACTAATAACACCTTTACCATCTATTAAAAATTTATGAAACTATTTTATCCTAAAGAAGAAAGTTTAGAAAAGTTTAATACAAAATTTAAGCTTTTTTCGATGACGAGCAAAAAATGCTCGGCAGTATTTTTTGAGTCAGCGTAGTTGAACAATTTATTAAACGTTTTATATAAGTACCCAGGTAGGAATTTGAAAGTGTTTTATAAATATTAGACTAACTATTATATAATTCAAGGCTAATAGCTTAAAAATATTCGGTTTTCAAGAAAATAATGTGAAATATAATATATTTTAAAGAGAACATATTATTATTTGTGAAGTTGTAATTTTTTCAGAACATAGTGCTGTGATATTTAATACAAATTAAACGCATTGATTAGAATGATATATATACAGACAAACTCAAATTATCTAAAAAAAAAAAATTTCTGCTTTCGGTATATGAACTAGGATATCAGTTTGAAATAGCTGCAACACATAAGTTCAAAAATTTCTCGTCTAGTTACGAATTGGTTTATCGCACTTCCCCGGATAGAAAGACACTCTGGTTCAAATCCCAGTGGCAGCTAAATTTTTTTTATTGAGTTTATCTATATGTATATTTTTCTAATTGATACATTTAATTTGTATTAAATATAATATGTACATTTATTCATGTTTTCTAGCATATAAATATTTTTAAGAAAATGGCAAATTTTATTTTGAACTTGTGGTCCGAATCCAGCATTGTCCAGGTTTCAGATTTAGCACTTACTTACCATGCCCTCCATAGGGGTAGGCAGAGAAGATAGAACGTCACACTCTTCTGTCATGGCACATCTCCTTGCCTCGTCTTCTTTTAACATCTTCTAACAGAGCCGTCCTCCAGTACTCGGTTTATCTGGTCATGCCAACTCTTCCCTGTATTCCTGATGCCTTCAACGAGCGCTTCATATTATCGTCTTCACTATATTTTCCTTGTTCATACATTCTGCGCAACCAAACCGTATCAGCGACCCTTTTTTTATTGTATTGACTTTATATTTTTTTCAAATTTAGATCAATTTAAAACAGGGTTTAATGGGGAGAAGGGTAACATTGTTTTACGCAGGCCCTTAATAATAAGTTATGCAAAATTTGGTCTAGGGAAGTAAGGGTGCGGTGACAATATTTTACTCAAGATTCTAGAGTACAAGGGAATAAAATCTGGATTGCATTGAATATAATATACATCTATATTGTTGGTGGAAGAAGTGAAGAATCCAAGAAGAAGAAAAGTATCTATGTTTTGTGAAGAGTCCTAAAGAGTAACTTCGCAAAATTTGATATGGATGGCATTCAATATAATACTCATTTATTTAGGAATGGTGAGAATGACGTAACCTGGGGGGGGGGTGAAAGTGCCTATTTTTTACAGAGTACTAAAAAGTAACTTTGCAAAATTTGGTATGGATGGCATTCAATGACGAGTTTGTTCATCTAGTCTCTAGTGGTTTGGTGGTCGGGAGTTCGAGCCTTGTTTCAAGAGACCAGCATTATATAAACAGCCCTTATTTTCATAGCACAAGCATTTAGCTTAGTTTGAAAAAAAGTAAGAATATAATACACGCTTATATCGTAGAGAGGAAGTGAGTGGCCAGAAGGAGGGAGGGGATGCTTATGTTTCATGCAAAAGCCTATAGAGCAACTAATCAAAATTTTGATTGTACGGCATTTACAATATGATATGCATTTATATCATTGTAAGAGGGTGTGGTGATTAGGGGATGGAGATGGGAATGTATACATATTTAGCAATAATTCAATAGTGAACAATGTCTGACAATGTCCACCACGTGCTTAATAATAATCATATAGGGTTACTTCTATATGGTGTAGCCTACCGATATACTGTTATATTGAATATAAATCACACATTGAATATAAGCATGTAATATAATTTGTGTTCCAGTAAATTTCTATATATATATATAAATCAATATCACGAATGAAGGGGTTGATAATATTATTAATGTATAGAAATGAAACAAATACACCCGGTCACAGTTAACTCAAAGATTTATACCCAGTAAGTGGCTAAGCCTCAACAATCGGCGAGCTTGTATGAGAAGATGTATGAATGTGGATGAGGTGAGAATTGTGTGTTAGAAAAGAGGAGTGTGGCGCTCTATTTTATCTGCCTACCTCCGCGGTGAAACGGCGTGATGATAAGTTAGTTAGTTAATTTTTTGTAGATTTAGATAATCAACAGTTATATGAGTGCGTGAATAACTTTCATTAAAATATATTATCTACATGTCTTTTGTTTCAGGTATTTGAAACCTGTGCAGTCTACGTTGTAGGATAGACTTCCTATTTGTCTTCATTACTTTGTTAGAGAAATTGTATTCTTAATACCTACAGATACCTTCCAACCTTCCGACACATACATCTACCTGTCTATCAATGCGTGTTAATTTGGTCGCCGTACAGTAACCATTACATTCTGTACATTTTTTGAATACGCGCCGGCCATCTACCTACAGCGCGAGATACTTTACAAAGTGACCGACGATACCTTCTACAACACCTACGAGCATCTTAAAAGTGACTCCCAGCATCCGACGAGGGATCCTTCAATTACTGAGCACGGAGAGAGAGGCGGGAACACAAAAGTTCGGTGGTAGTTTTCATGTATTGTATTATCCTGTTTCTTCCTCCATATTTTCTTTCATACAGTCCACTGTGATAATCCCTAATATAATGATCTTATAGAACTCAGAGGTCTATAAATGGAGTCACAATGGAGCGCCATATATTCCTTCATGGTTTAGTCCGCCTGGCATCTGTCCACCTTTTACAGGACTGTCTTGACATCATCCGCCCATCTATGCTTTGATCTTCCCTTCTGTATCTATTCTGGTAGCTTGTATACGAGGGCTTTATGCAAGTTATGGGACTCATCTACATGTCCTTTCCATTGCAGCATTCTCCGCAGATATGTGGTACGGTATATTATTCGAGGTTCGTTAATCTCATTCATTTTCCGGTTAAGTTATCACGTATTAGGTAATAAATCTTTTCAAAGACCTGATTTCGAAAATTAACCATCGATTGAATCAGTGCTGTGTACAGTTCAATCTTTAAATTTTGTAGAATGGACAATAAGCAAATTATATAGAATTTCAAAATAAAAATTATTGTTAATAACATTATTTTATTTTTAACACTTTCTTGAAAGAGAAGCGGTTGCGAAATCTAGGGTACGTGTCTCGCATGGAAGATGGTCGTATTTCCAAAAACATTCTAGGAGAGCTTTGCTATGCCAAGAGGTCTTATAGCGGTCGGCGTCTACGCTATAAGGATGTCTGTAAAAAAGACATGAAGACTTTCAACGTAGACTAGTAGGAAGATCTTGCCGACAGATCTGATAGTACTGTGGAATGTGCGGTTATACTGTGCTCGTATTGGACTTCACTGACTCAAGTGCATACATAAACCTAGATGCTGAATCTTCATCTTCTTCTCACGTAGATGGAGGATCAACTACTTATTCGAATAAGGAATTGAATACTTATTCGTAGCTGGATTTAAGATAAAAAATATAAATTTGTGTATTTTTAAATTAACGACTTCAATTAAACCTTTTACAGTAGTCATAATATTACACATTACAGTAATACATAAAGTGTATAAATTCTATCAAACTCCATATTTAAAAATCTATTTTTTATTTACAAATATAATAATTAAATATACATTTAAAAAATTAAACAAAATTTTTATTAATTAACATTTTTTGTAGTTTGTGTTGATCTCAAATTATCCCGTCTGATCTATTAGTCAAAAACAAACATGTTAGAATTCCTCTGTATTTCGATAGTGCTACGATCCATATACAGGCAATATCCGCATATTCGTTGATTAAACTGAGCAACCGTCCCAATATTGTTACAGTAATAATGTATAATGATTCTAATATTTCTGCAGGCACATACAAGTTAATAACAGCAATAAATCAGGGCTATCAATTTTATGATACAAAATATTAAATAGACTTACTCAATAGATCAATATTAAAGGTTATTTTAATTTATATTTTGTCTTAATTACATACCTGTAACAATAATAATATAAGCGTTTTACCGCATATTTATCTTATAAAAGCTAAAAAAATATTTATATCTATCTATTTCGATAGCAACTACAAACATATCTGAAATAAATTAATAAATGAAATTATTTGTGCGAAGAAGTATTTTAAAAAGCCTCATCTCAAATCTAAACTTAATCGATTATATATTACCATCTCGACTCAGCTAACAGATTATGTCGTTAAATATTAGTGAAACCTTCCGTAAGTCGTTAAGTATTAGTGACGTCTTTCAAAGACAGTTAAAGTATCTAATAACCTTTCAGCAACTTCTGCTAAACTCACGAACGAGGTGCAAATAAAATCGGCTCGTTTATTAACAATCGATTTCTTACAGAGATTTTCAATCCGTATATTTCTGTGAAAAGTGCTGTAAAGAACAACATGCTCCACTGGTTTTTACTATGAAATAACCAGCATCCGTTCATAAATAAGATTGAATCGTATCTATCAGAGAAAAATGTGTTTCCTCCCATTTAAATCAATTTCATTTTATGATCCTGATTCACCACTCTTTTCAAACAGGCCACCTCACCTCGCATTCCCTCACACAAAATACATTCCACGCGCTACAGCCCTACTACAGGCTTGATCTCTTGAATGGGTAAACATTTAAAAAAAAAATTAGAATGTTCTGCCATTTCGAATATAGATCAGGCACAAAACGTTTAAAATTTATCGCATCGTATACATATACTTAAAAGCATCTATACTATAATGTCTTCACGAAAACTACCCTTAAACTCTAATGTTTTTTTCTAATTCTCCGTACGTAATAAAAAAACACTTAAAAATTCAAATGCACCCGATCCCGTATTCTGCTTCGCAGCAAGTACTCGAGTGTACGTGACGTGCTGTGGTAATTAAAATAAAAAGATTACCGTTGGAACCAGATAATTAATAATGTAAATAATATAATACAACTTTGTATACCTATAACCATATGACTTTTAATTATTTAAATTTAACCTATTTCGGTATTGGGAAATTTAATAATTTAAAAAATCTTGATATTTGTTTTTTTTTCCCTGATTATAAGTGATTTTTATATAGTTATTATATAATAATTATTAAAAAATCTAGCCACACAAATATTGCTTGAAATATTTTTTAAAACAATGGCCACTGCTTTGTTGCTTTGGTGGTGGATAAAAATAAAATTTGTGTTTTATTTTCACAACAAAATATTGACTGGGCTGTGGAATTTCACCGTGTTTCAAGTCCCACCCTGCCAACTCGTGGTTCCGAAATAATTTGATGGTGCATTTATGGTAATAAGGGTTTGTATCTTGTGTGAGCAATAACGGGGAAGATTGCTATTATATGGGCTGTGCTTGGGAATATCCTGGAATTGTGGAATTGCAGACAGGCACACACAGGCACAGACACGCAGACAGACACGCAGACAGACAACCGACAGGAGTGCAATCGAGCATTCAATAGGCATTCGTATGCATAAACATATTGATAGAAACTTTATGAACTACTTTTAAAACAATGTCAATTGAATACTATAATCTCATTTCACGTATATTTATAGGATACCTCATACGTGAAATGAGATTATAGTATATATATATATATATATATAGGATTCCTGATATTATATATATATATAATAGCCTCACGTTCCTCCTCGTCCGTGATTCTGTGCGTCCGCATTCACACGTGTTAAATAACCAATATTTATGATTAAAAACAATTTACTTTGTTTAAACACCACTTTATTTTTTTTAACACTAACCGGTTTCGGAACCACCGTTACATCTTCAAGGTGCATTGGATGCTAACTTAGTGTTACAGAATATGGACAAATATATATTAGTTTCAGGTGTAGCACTAAGTTAGTATATTCCCTTTCACAATATTAACTCCCAGGAAAAAAGACAGTAAATATGGTGAAAGGGAACATGTTTAAAATAGGACTAGGTTAGATTTTTTGGTTGTTTATTATGCATTCATTATTATTTATGGACTTCTTGATTTCATAAATAAAATTAAAATTATTAATTGCAATATTTATATAATATTATAATATTTTACAAAAATAAATCTCCGAGTCTATTACAATTATTTTGAATGTGAAAAATCGGCTTAGATGTGACAGATCCATTTATGACAGACTAAAGAATGAAGAAATTATGGAAGATTGTAAAGCTGATAGTTAGTAAGATTAAGAAAAGATCACTTAGGTGGTTTGGTCATTTGGAACGGATGAATGAGGAGAGATTGGCAAGAAAGATATAATGACGCAAGTGTTGATGGCACCAGAAATAGAGGACGACTGCGGAAGACTGGGCACCACCAGATAAACTAGATTGTATAGGATGGACCTGTTAGAAGCCTCAATAATCGGCGAGATCGTATGAGAAGATGTATGAATTTGGATGAGGCGAGAATTGTGCATTAAGACAGAAGAGTGTGGCGCTCTATCGTCTCTGCCTAGCGCCTTGGGGAAAAGGTATGTTGGTAAGTTAGTTAATTAATCAACACAATAAATAAGTAGGTACCGATTTACTTTGAAGTAACACAATTTATGAGATAGAAAGCATTTTTTTTTAAATTAACATATAAATTAATAAATAAAATATGAGAGTATCAATGTTATTTTTAAATTATTTTGATATTTTATTTTGGTAGATTTTTTCAATAAAATGAGATTATGCGTTGCTTTCAATGTTAATTACTTGAAAAATAAAATATACATATTTTGGTGGCTATTTATAAATTTTACAAACATAAATTAATGTGACGTGACAATCGTTTAATTCGTTAAATACGCTTTATTTTTAAGTGCTTAATTAACTAAGGGACTGTGTTGCTAAACAATAATGGATATGTCTGTATATTTAAATCTCTGGTAATTTTGCTCAGTTGCATTCTAGAATCCTGAGAAAAATATACTCACCCCATCGTCCGGATATCTATTTTCTCCCTCTCTTGACCAAATTTTGTATACATCATTACTCTTTAGGGCCTACGCAAAATAAATACACACCCTTATACCCCATTCCCACCCCAATATCCACATCGTTGAATTCTGGAAAATACTGAGCATTAGCTGCTAGTATACTCATAGAAGCAAAATATTATAAAATTGATCCAGCGAAAAGATTGAAGACGAATTATAATTAAATTAAATTATAAATATTAAAGGTTGAAGATGAATTATAATTAAATTAAATTATAAATATTAAAGGTTGAAGACGAATTATAATTAAATTAAATTAGCGCATGGTTGTTAAATAATTGGAATACAAAAATAAAATAGGAATAGAAGAAGAGTTGAAGGAGGGTATGAGAATGAATGGAAGAATGAGTTTGTGAGACATAGATATCTCACAGAGACGAAGCCATTATTTATTTACATGAAAAGGTAAGTATAGAAGTCTTGGGCATTACTGGTCTTACGACCTGTCATCGGCTATGATTAAGTGATCACTTTACACAATGTGACGTTCATCAATTTACCCATGCTACCACACCTATAAAATTTTTGGAACTTGTACATATATTATCGTGTAGAAACTTTGCAATTATTTATTACCAACTACACTATCACCATCTATGGTTTGAAAATTTGATATTCATTCGTATGTAATAGTATAGATGTCGCTGAAGCCGAGACTCTGTTTTGACTGAAGTATAGGCCTATATTCTTTAAGTGTGTATATGAAATTCATAGAATTTTTAATACATATACTAAAAGAACCAAAACTTTAATAGATGTGATAGCATGACTTGACGACAATCCCTCATGGGATAAATCCCAGTAATTGGTTCTTAAAAAGATTTGGACAAACTCAAAATATAATGAATTTGTGTATTGAAATACGGAACAATACAAAAACCCCGACGTAGTTTTAATAAAACAAATATTTTATCATAAAATTTGTTTACGGACATTAACTCTTTTAACTTCTGGCTATGAGTTGTGATCATCAAAGAGCTGGATGAATTTTAATAAAACACTGAATTAGTGCTTAACGTAAATTATACGAGTAAGTAATCTAAAAACATCTTGATACACATTCAAAAAGTTTCGATATAATGTCGGCTGCAGGGTACTTGAGTTTAAACAAAACAATGAACAAACAATTTTAATTGAAAGCTGATTAATCTAATAATTCGATCAACTAAAATCAAAGAGAGGGCAACTAGTCAAATAAAATAATCGAGATCTTTAAAAATATATAAATTTGACAATATTCATGATGGTTTGAAAGTATTATTAGGGACATGATACCGTGCGTGTGCAAGTGGACTGAATCAACTCCAATTTTGATTAAATTGAGTTTTCAATGTCATTATACAACTTCTCACAGATTTTAAAGTACCAAAAACAGTAGACATATACAAAAAAAAAATCAATAATTCAAATTTTCAAAATTAAAAATCAATTAAATTTTAGAAGCGAATTCTGACCTACAAGATATAGAGATCAAATTGATATCCCAAAACTAAAATCAATATCAAGGAATCAAATTTTTTAACAATCTCCCCATCACAATTAGAAATATTACGAATTATCATAAATTTGTAACCGAAGTAAAAAAAATATGTATACAGACTAACTGAAACATAAATTAACTCGTATATACTCCTTCTATATACACGAGCCTTACTCATAGAGAAGAAACAAATATATATATAAATATATATATATCCACCGATTATTCGAATTGTATTATATTTTTAATATTAATAAAGAAAACTGAAAATTATATAGAAAAAATCAAGCAGCTTGACAAATGTTACATACTCCACATATCGATGCCCTTAAGTGTAAAATTGCTAACTCCACTTTTAGTCAAACATTACTTAATAATGCAATTTTACACCCACCATTCATACAAAATCATTACATCATCCTACAAAAATTTTACATTTAAAAAATCAAGTCATTCTAAAAAGCGTCGCAAGAAAATTTGCTAACTCCAGAGTCGCTAAATGTAACACTTGAAAATTTGTAACTCCACCGTTTCATTCGCGCCCTTGTCAGAACTTGCACGTGTATCATCAGCTTCTCAAGTACTTCGTTTAAAAGTAAGCTTAATTGTTGCAAATAAATAAAAAGTGAATTTGTATATTGATACACGAAGTATATAATATATTATTTATGGAAACTTAATGTACAGTTTCTTATAAAATATTCACTTTTAATCGTGTAATAGATTTAGATTTTTCTTTCGGGTCTAATATAATATTAAACTGCTCTAAAAAACTTTTACACTATTTTTACTATTTTACAGTTTTATTCTATCATTCCCAAAAACAATACCCATTCCAGTTTAAAAAAGTATTTTTAGGTACAGATATTTGAGGTTCCGTAAAAATAAGGTAGATGGCTTTTTCAAATAACGGAACGATTAAATATATTAATATCAAAAAAGTAACATATAGGTTCGAAAACTTGTTGTGAAAATATTGTCGCTTTAGTATAGTTGGATAATGCACCTTCTCCGGTTTGGAAAGAAATCCAGGTTCGAATCCCAGTGGCGCAACGACAATATTTTTCGATAAAGTTGATTTTATATGTATATCTTTCTAATTAATATATTTAATTTATATTTAAAAAGATTTTAGAGATAATGGTAAAAAATATTTTAGAGATAAGGGTAAAAAATATTTTAGAGATAGGGGTAAAAAATATTTTAGAGATGTGGGTAAAAAAGATTTTATAAACAAGAATAAAAAAAAATTGTGGCAGGAAAAAGATGACAGTTCATGGAATATTAAAAGAATAGACAGACAAGTATAAAACGTGTCATGAAATGTCATTCATTATCTAATGAAGATAGGGAAATATTTTTAGTACTAGTAACATGAGCTGGAATAAAAAAAAATCTATGAACGGGTTGATTAAAATATTGCCTACGAAAAGAACAATATATAAAAAAGATCCAGATAAATCTAGAAGATCTCATTCTAGAGTATATTGAAGTGAGTCTAAGTAAATGCAAAACAATGTTTAAGTATATATTAGACGTATTACAGTACTAATTGGTAAAAAAAACAGATTGTTTGCAAGGAAAAAAGAATTGTAATACAGACAAGAAATTATAAGCAATGAAGTCTTTTAAAAAATACGACTCAAATTTAAAAAAAGTCCAAAACGAATCAGTCTGCTGAAGCAAATAAAAACCCTAATTGGACAAGAAAAAACAAAAATATCGAAGCTGAAGCAATCAACAATCTGGCCAATCTACATAAGACACGATTAAAAATATCTTCAATAAAATAACCATACTTACCAGAGTTCAAAATAACCACGCCTATACGCTACCATGTAGTTTATCTCAATCTTCCCCATGAATAGTAAATTTTTTATATTAATTAACTTTCAAGTGGTTTTTTTTCATAGTAATTAATTTATATATATATATATATATATATATATTTTTTTTTTTTTTTTTCGTTTAAATAGTAATTCATTTTTTAATATTTTTTTTATCAAATTAATTTTTTTCTGATTGTTTTCTTAAATTTAATTAATTTCTGTATGTTTTCTTTTCTGTGAGTATTTTTTTCTGCGAATTTTTAAGCTTTACCTTATTAATTTACTACCTTAGGTGTATATTCTTACATAAATATAAATGTATTATTATTTTATTTTTTTTAAGATGAATCAATTTTTAAAAACATTAAACAATTTGCAAACTCCTACGTAAATTACATTTCACATAAATGGAAACATGAAAACTCCCAAAAAAGCGG
Source organism: Eubasilissa regina (assembly GCA_022840565.1). Taxonomy (NCBI): domain Eukaryota; kingdom Metazoa; phylum Arthropoda; class Insecta; order Trichoptera; family Phryganeidae; genus Eubasilissa; species Eubasilissa regina. The sequence continues at coordinate 4,051,829 of JAINEB010000019.1, forward strand.
ATTAAAAGACACAAATATTAATATTTCATTATATCATTCACAATTTAATCGTTAATGTTTCATTATTCATATTTAGGGCGATCTTCTATAATATACAAATCAGTAACGAAGAAAAAAAACAATTTCAATAAATTTTTAAAAACAACTCAGTTTTTCGTTTTTCCTGTAAAATTAATAAATATGGAGAAATATACACCTTAAAACCTCGATATGTACCATTTATATGTTAACCGCGATTTTCTGTTATTATTTACTTACATCCAGACTCATCTTCGTCAGACAAGTCACTAACAGAAGTAATGATTTTTAATCGTGCAATACGATGCAGCCCACATAACTAAGTTCAGGTTAGTTTTTATATAGTTTTTAAGTATTGTAACAGAAAATTTTAATTCTATAATTTAACTCTAATTCATTGATTGATTTGGCAGTTACTTTGTGGTGTAATAATTTAATTTATTAAATACATAACTTTTATATTGACTTTTTACTACACATACACAATTTAAATGAGTGTGACTGCTCTAGCTGGTAGTGATATTAATTCAAAAATTGTGCCTGTGTATGTAAAATATAAAGTCAATATAGAAATTGTATATTTTTTTAAATTAACACACTTATTCATTTAATAATTATTAAATTTGCCGAATTCGTGAATCTCCAAACATTGGCTCAAAAACAAATTAATGAAGTATGAAAAATAAAATCATATAATTGCACATTTAATTACAATCATGGGGATGAAACCTATTTCGTTATATTTATTTATGGAAGGGAAAGACCTTAGCCATTGCCTACTCTGAGTAACGTATACAAAGGATCATTAAAATGTTCAGCTATATGCAAATATTTTTTCAAAATAAACTTTATTAATATCAAGCTAAAAGTTTAATGTATCTACATATAAAGAAATAAAATAAATAAATTATTCTTAAAATTAAAATTGACAACTATTTTAAGAACACCAATAACACAAAACATGTTTTTGAACAGTGTTTTTAGTCAAAAAATCACATCAGTCCTGATGAAACCTAACCTAACCTAACTAATCTAACTATCCATTTTGTTGCTGACCAATTTTATAATCCTGCTAACCAAATATTTACTTAGTTTTATGACTATTTATTTTGAAAACGCATAAACATTAAGCTGATTACAAATGTGTTTACTTGCTCATAAAATTTTGTTTGTTTTCTAACCACGTATGGAGCCTAATACTTTTTCACTACCGACTAAAAAATAGTATGATCTCCAAATCATTTAACAGCTGTGTTTTTTTACTAACCTAATATTTAAATGGCGAATCATTTAATAACTTATCTTTATAAATTCTAGACTTTGGCGGTCATGAACCACTAATATATCTAAAAAATAATCCTCTTGGTGGGCAAAAATCCATAACCAACATTTTATTTATAATATTGTACAAAAAAAACTCGCAAAACGGAATTAATTCGGAGCTTAATGGACTTATAGTTAATCCTGATTGTGTACAACGCTATTTTTCGAGCTTGCTATAACAGGCCCAAATATTGATCGATGTATACTAATCGGTATTAGTCCCCTTTAAAATACGGCCGTAAACGGAATTAAATTTTTATGCCCCGCCGCGAGTTCGACTTTTTATGGTTCGGAACTCTGCTGAGGAGTGGGAAGTTATTGCGGTATTAAAACTTCCCCATCTCATCCGCAGGTGATTAGAATGTTAATTCGCTAAATAATATAAGAAATATTTCATACTTAAGGAAACGAGGCATATTGCTTTCTTTAGTGAACAAATTTACCAGAAGGCGTTGTTTTCCTTCCCTATCCCGTATTACTTATTCATTATTAAGGAGAACACATTCTTATTGTGAAGTTGTAATTATTCAGAAAATAGGTCTACGATATTTTAAATAATAATAAAATGTATTAATTAGAAAGATATTCATATAAAATTAATTTTATCCAAAAGTATTGTTGTTACTACCTGTATGCATTATTATTATGTTAAATACTAATTAAATGTATTAATTAGAAAGATATATACATATAAAATCAATTACATCGATAAATATTGTTGTTGCTACCGGAATTCGAACCTCGATCTCTTTCCAATCCGGGAAAGTGCATTATCAAACAATGCTACAGCAGACAGTACTTTCGACGACAAATTTTCGAACCCATATGCTAAACTTTTCAAATTAATACATCAATCGTTCCATTATTTGAAAGCCGTCTACTTTGTTTTTACGGAATCTCAAATACTTTTGAGTGAGCCGATAGCAGACACCAGAATTAATAATCCATTTTTATTAAATTTTGGACACATTGATACAACATAAAACATCACAGACCTATATTCTGAATAATTACAACTTCTGTATTTTATTTTATTACTTATATAATATGTGACCACAAAGTAATTTTGCTAATATTGAAAAAGTGATTTTATTTATTTACTATTTAGTGTTAACAATTATTGTAATAAAAATGTTAAAAGAAAGGAGTAACATTTTAAATCTTATTGTTTCTTAATTAAGGTTGAAGAATAGGAGATTTAAAAGTATATAAATATAATATAAAATAACCAGAGGCATGATAGAGATTCTGAAATTGAAAGAGGGATCTCCTTAAGGCGGCCAAGCCCCTCCGCAGGCTATAGTACCATAATTGGACTGGGATATAAAATAAAACATATATACGTATATAATATAAAATACATACGCGTGCTGGTGTGTAATTTTTGCAAATATAGACGTGAACGATATATATCGACCGGTGAGGTACCGAGGTATTCTATCTCTCTCTTTCACATGTAATTTTATATTCTATCTCCCTCTTTATGAATATATAAGTGCACTCTTTTTGTATTTATGATTTGTTTCAAATACGTCCTGATAAAACTTGAGATAAGCGAAACCGGTTGACGTGTAATAAATTTCGTGGTTTCATACAAAGTGATTGTTATTTTATTTGATATAATATGTCGAACCACAAAGTGATTGCTTTTCATGAAAATATATAATTTAATTAATTATTTTTTAAATACAAAATATAAGTATCGATTAGAGTAGATGGAAAATTTAGATACGAAAAAATATTGCCTAATTGATTGATTGCACAACAACTACATAATATATTAAATAAAAAATAAAGTGTTACAAAGATTTATTAAATTAACATAAACATTTTCTTTGTGTATATTGACGTACGTTAATTATTTTCCTGATTAATCTCTATGTTAATGTTGAGATATTTTGGAATATAACGATACTAGGAGATTATTTTGTGTCTATACATCCTCTCAATCCTATTACACCCGTTGAGTTCCATTGTTATTGGAGATTTAGGGAAGAAGTGTTTGCGACACGTTTCTCCATACGTACACACTTAGACAAATACAACATTTCCCGCTGTACCTGAACAGGACGTGTGATCGATGCCGACAGATTGAATCCGAAGCCTTCCACGTCCAGCTTAACGTAAACGCTACGTAATGATTGTTGGCGCAACCCTTTGTTTTCTGTTAACGTAGGATCTTTGATTGTCCAAGTCACGCGCTGAAATGTGGGGCTGAGTCTTCTTTTGTGGGCTTTCTCCGCGACAGGGCTGGGCACAAATTAAATTAACAAATATGTTTTTCAATTATCAGCTACAATAACGTTGTTCCATAATACAGATTAAAGAACAATCTTAGTTACTCGTAGTATGAAACGATGTTTACTTCTTAAATGTGTATCATATAAAACAATACTTTGCAGCCTTATATACCTATATTTGTACACATAGTGTAACAGACCTAATCCAAAATATTTTATGAGTGGATACCTGACGATATTATGAGTCGAAAATATTCAAGGAATATGTGAAAATTCTGCACTGTTACGAAAAATATTATTGTTTTAAATTTTTACAAAATCGTGTTAAGCTTAAAGTCTACGTACTTATTTAATTATTAATCTTTATTTTTGCTTCAAGCTTTAAATCATCTAACAATAAATTGTCTGGTCACTCGAAATTCGATGACCCTTAATTTTTTGTATTCAATATATAATTTGGAATCAATTAAAATATTTCAATTAATAGAAATAATCGCGAAATTAGTTTTTTTTTTTAAATGCTTAAATGCTTTGACATGGTTGTGATTAAACACATATCACATGAGTCATTTTAGTCAGATATCCGCACATAAAGTTTTTTTTTTTTTGGACCCACCCTTTCCCGGGATCCGTTTAGAATCTAGGGCTTACTTGTCGGTCCCACTCATCAAAGCTAATAATACGCGTCTTTAATTCAATAACATATTAAATTTTATGCAGAACATAAAACGGTAAAGGAGAAAAAATCCAATGTAGAAAAACTCACCTAGGCTGTAATCTCAATAATAACTGGGAAATGAGCTAAGAAACGAATGAAGATTCGGAAACTGGAATATTTTGCACATGTGAAGCGAAACTTGAGAAACATGCAATACAACATTCTCAACCGTATCATTAGTGCAAGATTGATTGAACAAAAAAGAGGGTCTGGTCGTAGGAAGTCGTTGTAGCTGCAGAATCTGAGAGTCTGGGTGAATGGTTCAATAGAACCATCGTTTTTATTTAAATCAGGGATGGGGGCGTCCAGAAAAATTTCGCCCGAGGGCGCCACAGAGGCTAGGACCACCACTGAACAAGCCCGACCTCAGTTGTTTTAAATATACAACGGTCTTTCCATATTTGAACATACGAGTATATTTAAAAGTAAGTGTATGTCATTACATCTGTTTGTTTTTTATATAATCCTAAACCAAAATGAATTACTCTGACCACCTCAATCTCTTTCATTGAAATGTGTTATATTAAATATCATTCAATCCAAATTTTATTTAGTTATATTCTCGGACAGTGAGGAAAATAAAGTCACGCCACTCCACCTCTCCCCACTCTACGGATTCACTATACACTTAAATATTATAACAAGTTAATACAACTTATCAGTAAATAAATGGTCTAAAGTTTGATTAAATATTCCATCTGGAATAGAAATAATATTGATGTAACATGTATTTTATAAGAAATTCGTGTAAATGAATATTTACTACAAAAAATATCTATTGCCCAGACCGTGCATCTAATGTTAACATATTTTAAAATAATCTGTTGTTTTGAAAAATAAACAATTATAATAATTGATATCGTATGTATGTATATTTTAAAATTCATTGTATTTTCAACAAATAAAATCTGCAAATAGATTATCAAATATAAAAATAAATATCCAATGAATACGATATTATGAAGTCAGGTAACTTTTACCCTTAGAGATTACGTTGCATCACGCGCAACCCTTGCGTAACGAACTTTCTAAATAGGGGTTGTTACTGTGATCGGACACGACAGATTAAGGGCGCTGAAAGGCTGTATCGAGGGTTCTTCGATGGAACTGTCGATAAAAAACACCCCCACTTAGTGGTTAGTTGGTAGAAGCTTTTTATACAACGGTGAGGGTGTGTTATTAAGTTTTTTTTTATGATTATGGGCTCTATAGTTCTATGTTCTTAAAGTAAGCTTATAAAACTGTGAGCTATTCATGGTTATGCACGTGATATGCTCAAAAGGTTACATGTTTTTAATGTCATATATTTTAACTTTATGGACGTTAACAGATTAATTATTAATATATTAAAACTGTTAACTAATTAACGTCACGCCATTTTGTGTAGAGCTAGCCGGAATGAATAGAGCACCGCGCTCTTTTGTCCTGGAAATCCACTAAAGCCTTTTTAACATCGCTTCATACATATTTTTCTGCACGCTCGTCAACTTCTGAAGCTTTTAACTTTTTGTTTCATAAATTTTCTCTAATAACATTCTTCTCAAAATTTTACGACTTATAATATAACAAGTTTAAAAAAACTTTTTTCGAATTCTTCGTATCTAACAAGTTAATCAAATTATTATTATTCTTTAAGTTTTATTAATTCTAAAACAATTATTTAAAGTTTGCCGCAATACTAGAAATTATCTGGTGTATATTTTCAATTTCATGATTATTTTTTTAGGGTCACGGGAAATAAAAAAATAATCATTTGGAAATACATACAGAAAAAAATTTATTAGACAAAAAAATATTAGTAATTTTCCTATCCGGATAAAAAGACTACAGATTATAATTTCTAAAATTATCTGAAACAATAAATGGTTAACTTGGCACAATCGGAAATCAAATATTTTAAATTAATTTGTTTTAATATATCCCTGAACTATATAATTAAATTGCTACTTCATCAGAAAAATAAGTTTTCATTAAAAATACAACCAAAATATATTTTCTCTAAAAATCAATTAGTTTTCTTCTCTGCGTGCCATCTCCTAACGGAGACTGGCAATTGTCATAGCGATCTGCACCCGAATCAGTTAATAATTGTTAAGTCAGAACTTTATTTTGAGATCCAACTTTTTTTCCATAGATTTAAGTAAGTTTCTGTTTGTTGAATTTATTATTTTGATATGATTGCGTTAGTCTAGTTTTTTTCTCAGTATTGTGAGAATAATATCATTCATCAATATATATTAATATTTTTATTTTAATTACTCGATTATTTTGGGAAACTTTAAACACACGCTTGCACATCCACATTTCTAAGGCTACCAACATTTAGGTTTGTTTTCTATAGACATACTAATACAGAATGGCAAATAATGAACAAGAACTACAAAGTCCAGTGAGTAGAATGTACGATGTATGCAAGGAAAGCGACCTCATGATGAATGTTAACAAGTCGAAAGTGATGGTATTCGAGAAGGAGGAAAGCAAGACACCGTATTAAATACTTGTAGGTAATGAATGTTTGGAACAAGTAGATGAGTTTGTGTATTTGAGAAGTATATTTGATAGAAACGGATAGGCTGAGAATGATATCAAAGGTGGGTGACTGCAGGTAATAAAGTGAACGGCGCTTTGAATGGAATTATATCTAACGGGAATTTGTCAACCGAGGCAAGATTAGCGGTATACAATGGAGTCCCGGTACCGACACTGATGTATGGAAGTGAAGCTTGGAGCTGGCAGAAGAGAAATTAATGTAGACTGAATGCAGTGAAAATGAGATCACTTAGGCGTATATGTGGCATATCTTTTTATGACAGAGTAAAGAATGAATAAATAAAGAAATAGTGTAAATCTGATATTAGTATAGTGAGTAATATTAAGAAAGGATCACATGGATGGTTTGGTCATATGGAACAGATGAATGAGGAGAGAATGGTAAGATAAATATATGATGCAAGTATTGATAGCACCAGAAATAGAGGGCGTCCGCGGAAGACTTGGCACGACCAGATAATTCAGATAATTTAGGATGGTTCTGTTAGAAGCCTCAACAATCGGTGAACTTGTATGAGAAGATGTATGAATGTGAATGAGGCGAGAATTGTGTGTCAGAGGATTGTGGCGCTGATGGTAAGTAAGTAAGTACTATTACAGAAGACCTCGTGTTGCAATATCCGAAAAATATCAATGCTTTTATTTGCTTAGGTCGATAGTGGTAGTGAAAGTCTTAATTACCAAGTAAATTTATCCATTAGCCCTTTATTAGATATTTTATTTTTAATCAATTAAATATCCATCAACATTGTTTTTTCCCCTCCCTTGATTGTATTAGTTTGTCTCCCTCTTATCCATACATGTATACGTATTCTGTCTCTCTCTTTTGCATGTAATTTTATATTCTATCTCCCTCTTTATGTACATACACAAGTGCACTCTTTAGTATTTATTGTTAGTTTTAAATACGCCCTGACGAAATTTGAACTAAGAGAAACCGTTTGGCGTTTAATACAATTCGTGATTTTATACAAAGTGATTGTGTTTTATTTAATCTAATATGTCAAATCACAAGGTGATTATATATAACAATTATAAACCCAATCGATAAATATTTGAGATGTAACGGTTTTTGTGGACACGCATGTCTTATTTTAATCTTTTTTTTTCTGTGAAATAGACTCGTTAGACGTCTTGGCTTAGTTTGTTAATCAGCTTGATTTACCATCTTGTTTCGAATTCAAATTCGTAATTCCGTTTATAACAAAAAAACATACACTATCTAACTATTTTTTTGTAGACAGTTCTAGAAAGGATTTTTTTAATTAGCTTGGTTCAAGTATATCATCGAACGACTCTCACTCGCAGCACCAATGTTACATTGCAATCACATTTCAATTTTTTTATTTTAATGAAATGCTTCTACAGATTTCAATGCATGATCTTATTTGATTGGTTCCATTTGTTATTTGATCAAATCCCCAAATATTTGTGCGTCAGAACCCTTTTTATTGAGATCGATCTCAATGACTAGATTAGCGATAAAATTTTACTCGTGTTATATTATATCAAGAATAAAGAAACATTATTATAGAAAAATATTCCTTTACCGTACATCTGCAAATAACATACAACGCGTTGATATTATCCATGACCCACACGAAAAGAAATTTTAGCAGTTACTTACAGGTTTTCAGAAATGCTCTCTTACAATGTCAGAAAAATTATATAACTCTATTTTCTCTTCGTTAGTCTTACTAAGAAAATCTGATAATTTATTTATATCTCATGTAATCACAATAATAAAACGAGGCTTCTATAATTCATTTATAAAGAACCTTTTATTATATAAATATGTTTCGTTAGTAGGAAAACATTAACTGTCAAAATATGCGCACAGCAACACTAAAGATCAGCACTGCCAAGACACCATCACAATTATCGCAATTTATTGATCTTTTGAATTAGTTAAACTATTTAAATATCTAGAAACAAATTTGATAAAGAATAATGATCATTAATTGACATGGCGGTCACTTTGTCGTGTAAAATAGTTATTAAAATTTTCACAACAAAACTTTTCATTACACATACGGCAATTTTCACTAATAGTTTTGTGAAGTGTAGTCCCTCACATTAAGTGATAACTAAACTAAATACAGTATTGTAGTGGAGTTTTCTAATCACATCATTGAAACAAACCACTCTTTCGATAGTCGTAGACTAAAACTTCTCCATTTGAACCTTATAAAGGATTATTAGGATAGGAAACCGTTGAAATACATAATAATTTAAATTTGGAGATAATACTAATTAAAAACATAACATTCCCTAATACTTCGCATATACTGTCCATATTCCCGTTAACGAATGAAACTTCCCCCCTCTTCTCAAGCCCTCCCCATTTCCCGAATAAACTATAATACTGTATTTAGTTTGATGATGAAAAAGACTACATCTCTCTAAACTAAATGTGAAAATAACCCGTATTACACGTGTGTGTAATACAAAGTTTTGTTGTGAAAATTAAAATAAGAATAATGATATTCAACCAGAAATAAGTAAATAGTAGGATAAAATCATAAATCTTGTTATTTTACTTAAAGGAAATTGCTGTCGTCGAAGTTATCTCTGAATTTAAAGATTAAACTCCGTACAAATAATTTAGTATTTCACTTTAGCGCGAGAAAATTGTTCGCAGGCCTTTGAAAATAAGTCTTGCGCAAAATGTACGGCCCAACAGGTGATAATCTAGCCGGAAAATGGAGGAGATTAAAGAGCCTGCAACTTTGGAAACAATATAACGCCCCAGACAACATGAGGAAGGTGAGAGCAAGGAGGTTGCAGTAGGCGGGACATATACCTACGAGAGAGTAGATGAGTTTCGTAGCACTCACAAAACGCTCATGCACAAGCCAACAGAATAGAGACCGAAGGATGACCGAGACGTAGATGGGGAGATAATGTTAAGACAAACCTGCAAGAGGTACAAAGGCAATGGAAGTGGATGGATACTGCTCTATTGTTCCATGAGGTCGTTAAAAAAGAAAGAAGAAACAGAAATAACTCGTCAATATATTATCTAAAGGTTCGAAAAAAATATTCATAAATAATTCAGATTAATAAATAATATAGTTTACACAAGGGGTGGGAAAACGGGATGTAGAAAGGGTAGAAGAAATTTGGTAAAGGGACAGAAGAGTAAGGGCTCAAGTACCAACCAGGAAGCACGATTTGTCTGAATTTTCTTGCTATACACATCTCTCTTGAACTTCAGAAGACTTCTTCGATGATTAGCACGAAGCACTGTGTATCACCCAATAGTGATTGTAAATCTTCGACACGCACTGCGAGAAACCGAATACACGATAGCAACAGTAACTATAACAAAGCACACAATCAAAGTCGTGCTCTATGGTAAGGGTATAAGAAAGTGGGGGTAGGCAAACCCGGTTCTTCTGTGTGAGATTTATTTCATCTGTAACATGGGAATACGGGATTCGGTTTCTACTACACAGCCGATGAATTAAACACAATAATACAAGAAAACTCAAAAAATCAAAATTATATGACAATTTACGAACACAGTCAACAAGAGGGGAAAAGCTAATATGACAGAGTACTGACTATGCATCTGAGAGAACCGGGATTGATACTGGGCGCTCCAAAATGCTTTTGATATCAAAAATATTTATCCCAATACCGACAAAGGTGAAAACAAAATATAAAGCAAAAGTTTTGATTCATGCTATTTCTAATTCAAATATTCGGCAATAGTGTTCTCACCTTTCTACACGGGAATCGTTAAAATACCATTTAATATTCCATAATAGTTGTAATGATTAAGTCCTTAGATAGAATATCATTTGAAATGTTTCAAGTTATTTTTATAGAAAATTTAAAATCTCTATTATAGCTTTTAATTACTCAACCTATTTTTCATTTAAAGTTATCAAATGTTACTAACTTGAACAGGAGTAAGTCGATTTTCTCGCACTGAAGTATAATATTATTCTGTCAGGTTACGAACAAAATTTATATTAAAGTACGTCACGTAATTTTTTATAATATTTATTAAAATTCCATCTTATATAATAACTTAATTTTTATTTAATTAAGACGAATAAATAGAGTTTCTAAATAAAAAATTTATGTTCTTTCATTGCATAATTGTATAGAAGTAACACACTGCGCTTTTGCAGCGTGGAAGTTTTTTCATTTATTTGTGAAGAGAAATGTGAGAACGAAACAATTGTTTCTACTACGTAATATTTCATGACACTCTTTTTCACAAAAGCAGTTTTTAATATTATAAAATGCTAAATATTTATTCAGTGCAGTATTCATATTGTTTGTGAATGTAATGAAAATTGTATATTTTTAATAATATTACTAATTCAGAGGACAGAGTTCTAAGTATAATTATAGAAATAACAGTATTAACCTACATTATGCTAATGTGAGTGCTTGTGGTCTAGAGGTTACAATACTCGCTAGTGATCTAGTGGTCGAGTGTTTGAGCCTTATTAAAGAAAACCATCAAGTTAGTCCTTTATTTATAACACAAGCGTTTAGCTTAGTTTAAGAATATTTTAAAAACTCTATTTCAAAAAAAAAAACTACATTTTTATATAGTAAAATATAAACCTCAGCATGAACAAAACGCACTAAGGTTAATTTTAAAACACTACCAACCATTTATTGATATATAAAAATTAACCGCAATTTTTAAACAAGTCTTATACAGTTTGTTTACTAGTATTAAACATTACAAATATAAATTATTTGTAAAAAGACAATTTCTTTTTAAAAATGAACAAAAATAATATTATACAAATTAAATTAATCAACTAGAGAGATAACTGAAAAAATCTACTTATCGAAAAATTATTTAATTGCTACCGAAATATGAACCAGGACCTCTTGCTATCCGAAAAAAGCGCATTACTGTTTTCGCTATAGTAATCGAGTATGGATTTTACTTAAAGGTGTTTGAGATTCCGTGAATATAAAGAAGATAGCTTTCAAATGATAGCACGATAGATGTATCAATTTGAAAGAGTAATTCAGTAAATTTCAAAAATTTGCCAACTTACTATGTTAGTGTAGTGTATTCGGTTAATGTATATCCCCGCATAGGAAAAGATTCAGGTTCGAATCCCAGTGGTAACAAAAATATTTTTCGTTAATATTGATTTTATATGTATATCTTTCTAATTGATATATAATATTTAATTTGTATTAAAATTATTTATGATAAAACTGTTGATGCGAAACCGCATAGAAATGGATTATTATATACGAGAATGTAAGATTTTTTGATGCATTTCTGGCAAAATTTAGTGAGGTTGGCTTTAAACCACTACAATTTACTTACATATAAAAATATTATTAATTTGACTGCCTTGATAACGCACATAAAATTATTTTTCGTACACCCCTTTCCACCCAAAATACATTAGGGTCAAAAAGTATTTGAGATGTAAATAGAAATAGTTTTTAGAATTTTCCAATCATTGATCATACTTTTAATAAAATTTTCGATTGTGTGATTTACATATATAAACAATGTTGGTCTTAAATAAATAATTTAGAATCATTATAAATAAATAAAGCGTGTAAAATTAACTATAATAATATAAATACTAAATTAATGTATTAATTATAAATATATAAATATAATTTCAATTTTGTCGAAAAATATTGCTTTTGCGTCATCGGGTTAGATCCAGGTTCGAATCCCGGTGACGCAAAAATGTTTTCAAATTCAAATTATTATCAAGATAATTTAAGTTAGGTATTAGATTATTATTATTATTATTTTTTTTTTTTAAATACCTATAATTTTAAAAACAATTTGACATATATGATTTTAGTTAAGTTTTTTAACATCTTAATGAAGGAATGTTGGTGTAATAAATATAGCTCGAAAAGTGGTAGAAGACAAAGATTTACTTACTTACTTACCATCACGCCGTTTCCCCGTGGGGGTAGGCAGAGAGGACAGAGCGCCACACTCTTCTGTCCTGACACACAATTCTTGCCTCATCCACATTCATACATCTTGTCATACAAGCTCGCCGATTGTTGAGGCTTCTAACAGAACCATTCTCCATTATCTGGTTTATCTGGTCGTGCCAAGTCTTTCGCGGACGTCCTCTATTTCTGGTTCCATCAACGCTTGCGTCATATATCTTTCTTACCATTCTCTCCTCATCCATCCTTTCCATATGACCAAACCACCTAAGTGATCCTTTCTTAATCTTACTTACTATACTAACATCAGCTTTACATTCCTTCCTTATTTCTTCATTCTTTACTCTGTCATAAATAGATTTGCCACAAATACGTCTAAGTGATCTCATTTCCACTGCATTTAGTCTACTTTCGTTCCTTTTCTGCCCGCTCCAGGCCTCACTTCCATACATCAGTGTCGGTACCAGGATTCCATTGTGCACCGCTAGTCTTGCCTCGGTTGACAAATTCCCGTTAGATATAATTCCATTCAAAGCGCCGTTTACTTTATTTCCTGCAGTCACCCTTCTTTCGATATCATTCTCAGCCTTTCCGTTTCTATCAAACATACTTCCCAAATATACAAACTCATCTACTTGTTCCAAACATTCATTACCTACAAGTATTTTGCATGGTGTCTTGCTTTCCTCCTTCTCGAATACCATCACTTTCGACATGTTAACATTCATCATGAGGTCGGTTTCCTTGCATACATTGTACATTCTACTCACCAGATTCCGTAGTTCTTGTTCAGTATTCGCCATTAGTACTGCATCATCGGCGTACAATAAACAGCATACAATCAAATCGCCCATTTTTGCTCCTACATTCATACATTTTAGTTCTTTCACACATTTATCTATATACAAGTTGAACAGCCATGGAGACATTACACAACCCTGCTTGACACCCTTTGTAATGTCAAACCATGGTGTGAGTGCTCCATTGATTCTTACACAAGCAGAACTTCCTTTGTATAGGGATGCGATTGCGCGTATAAGTTTACTATTCACTCCGTAATCAGAGAGTACTTTCCATAACTTTTCTCTTATAACTCAATCATATGCTTTCTGTAGATCTACGAAGGCCCAAAAAGTTTTAGTTTTTAAATACTCTATATCAAAATACTTTTAATTGTGTATTGCCATGTTGAGATACGTGGTTGGATATAAATAGTTACACAGGACTTTAAGATTGATCAAATAGGCAATTGAAAATATAACATGAACAAAATTAATAGTCAACTGGCTGCTTAAATACTCACTTTTAAATCATTCACATTTTCTATTATAGTGCCTTGTACCGACAGGAAATCTACAGCACAAATAGGCAATTAAAAATTAAAAAAATTCACTCTGAACTAATGTCCGTATTTCCATTATAAAAAGCTTTTTACTATAAGTATTCTACAAGCGTGCTTTTAAATTTAAGTACCATTTTACATGAAAATCCTTTTAACTCTTTGATAGGAAGGGAATGCTTTCAATTATTCTAAATTCATTATAGAATCATGTTCAATATGCGTAATATTTTCGGTAGATATTACTATATGTTTAACGGCGTATGTAGCGTTACTGATTATGTTTCCATACCGTGTTTGCTAACGGCATCTACAATCGAGACATTATTTTTAGATTCGAAATTTTTTATAGTCGATGTATCCGATACATAGTGAATTCTATACTCTTCGCATCGCTCTGTAATTTCTTGAACAATCTCTTCGCCCCAATCCCCCAAACCCTTTGATTAAATTCTAGTACTTGTCTAGTTATCGAACGTTTGCGATGGTGTAATAATTTGAAAAATATACATATAAAATCAATTTTATCGAAAAATATTGTTGTTCTGATCTGTTCGGATCTCTTCCAATCCGAGGAACGTGCATTAACCGATTATGCTATACCTACACAGTGCATTGACGATAAATTTTTGAACTTGTATATCTATCGTTCCGTTATTTGAAAGCCATCTTCTTTATTTTACGGAATCTTAAATACCTATATTTTTCATATATCTTTCTAATTAATCATTTAATTAGTATTTAAAATATCACAGACCGTCTGTTCTGAATAATTACAACTTCACAATAAGAATGTGTTCTCTTTAATGATAATTATTTTGTTTGCAACTGCTCGAAAGAGTTGGACTGTGGACTCCTCGAAACGCGCCTCACGTAGCCAGGATGTTCTTCATCTTCAATGCACTCTTCTACGCACGATTTTACTTTAAATGAATCAGTGCTTTTCTAAATGTCTCATGATAAGACCAAAATATTGTAATTTTTATATTGTTATTATTTTCAGCGTCCGCGACCTGATCAGCAATATCATTTGTTACGCTTATTTTTAGAAACCATCTTAGATCTAAAATATTTCAAATAACTTTAAAATTGTTTTATTGCAGTCATATTAATTTTATCATATCATATAGCATCGTATCACTCTCATTTTCAAATTAAAGTTTAGGTCACGGCAGCTTAATACTTTCCTTATGCGACAGATAACCTGCGAAACTGACGAAATCATAAAATACGTGGCAACAAATAATAATAAACAGAAAATATCGGGGACACTTAGGGAGGTTTTCATCTAGCAGTGTATGGAAAACGGCAGATAATAGTGAATATTCCATGAAAGTTATATTTTAAATATTGCGTTACGTTTGAATTTGCACGCCAAGCTCTGGGTATGATGATTGGCTGATAGACAAATCAAGGACGAGAATCCAACTCTGGTGGCTAGCTGAGCAAAACGTCACTTTTGGTTGGAACACTCGAAAAATAGGCGCGTCGGTGGAGCCGCGCTCCGGAGGAATATGGCGAATATGGAATATGGGATGGCGGAGATTAAGAGTAAGATTACCGTGGTGGATCCAGAGATGAATAGTCATGGTCCACCCGCGAGTTGGGAGGAGACCCCATTGCAAAGAGCGAGGAGGCGGCATGCGAGCGATGGCCGATGGATAGGTGTTATGGACAAGGCTGAGATGAGATAGATTCATCTCCTGGAGCAAGAGATGAATCCTAGCGCGAGCATGTGGCTCAACTGCATCGGCACCCTACAGCCGCGTTGGCTGATGTTAGCAACAGATAAACTCCGTTAATAGAAGAAATAATAAAAGTGACCACCCTCAGAGGAAAGTTGACTTGAAGAAGGAAGATTTAAAGAATATTAATTGTGTTTTGTGAATAAATATGTAAAGTGAAAATCAGGATGCCTTTGAATCAATAATCATCCTAACCGAAGTAGCAGACAACACCAAAACACACACACACACACACACACTTTAGGACCCAGACTGATTTAAATCGGTGGCGGCATCTGTGGCTTCCTATCCTCTAAGGCCCAGAGGCACTGCAACAATTGTTCTCAAAATATTTGTCCTAATCACGCTCAAATTATTCAACTAGTGAGTTGCACTCGTGACGTCAAGGAAGTATTACAATGTAAACAGTTGACACAAGCACAACTAATAATTGGCTACTCTCGACTATACCTGCGGTCTTGTGCTCGTCGTGTTGACCATTGTGAACATTTTGCGACTCCACAACTCTATTTGTATTTGAACTGACTTTGTTACTGTTTGAAGTAGTTGAGAATAAACCATAAGATTTCAGCTCTTGTATATCGTCTTAGCGCAGTTGGACGGGATAGTTGGTTGGACCGGCTTACATATATCTATGACTTTAACTTAACTTTTTTTAACTTAACTTAACTTTTAACTTATAATTTTTTGTCAAATATAATTATCAAGACGATGAGATAACAATTTAGGTTGAGCACAACTAACATTCTTCTCTCGCTTAACTCTAGTGTTTTGCGAATATCAATACTTTTTCATTACCTACTTTTTAAATATTGTCCGGAATCTCTTGTCAACTGTCTTTATTTAGAATTCTTTCCAATCAATCATTATATTATTGGAATAATATGATTTTTTTCTAAAAACTCAACGTCAAATTTATGGTGTGGTTTTTGGTTATATATAAATCTCAAAGATGCTTTTTATGCACTTAAATAATGTATATTTACTTGTTAATTAAATATATGTTAGTATAAATACCTGTTGATATTTATAATCGGTAAGGGTGCGGTGCGGGCCATAGATGTCGTTGCTTATCTGCCTCATACTTGATTAGTAACTAAAAAGTTTAAATATCGTTCCGAGAGACCAACAAGTTTTTCTTTTTTTAATAGTAAAACGCTGAGCTTTGTTTAAATATAAATGAAAATATTGATGTGATGTGTATTTCGTGTACACAAAAGTATTGAACCAAGAAAGTTCAAACGCTGACATATAAGGAAGAACCTGTATTTTAATCGCAACATTAAATAGGAGACATTTGGGACTATTTATAAATTATTAAATATTATTTATGTAATTAATATGAAATGAAATATAAATCTTTTAAGATATACTATACAATAAATTAAAGTTGAAAAAAATAATTCATGACAAATAAAACAACACACAATTATCGTAAAAATTTGTCCAATCATATGGATAAATAGTTAATAATATCTATACATTTATATACCTATGCATTTAAACTTATTTACTTTTTTTATTTATCAAGGAAACACAGGTACGTGCTTAACTTAAGCCAATAAACTTGAATTTGTATCGCCAGAATATATTTAAAACTTACACCTAATATTTGTAATAATTATTTATCATCGCCTTTTACTTTTAATAATGGACTGCAAAGGTAAGCCAAATGCACGCATATATCAAAAAAAAAAATTACAATCATCTTTCACTTTGTCACGCGAGTAGATTTGAAAAAATATTGCCCGGTGGACGTTCCAGTTTTTGAAAAAAAAAAATAATTAAGCTTTGCCCATCTTACTTAGGTAGATACCTATTTTTAGGATGTCAGTAATAATTTAATTCGATAACAGAAGGTAAGTTTACTTGCCAACTATTTTACATAAATGTGAAAATTGGTATTTTCCTTTCATTATTGATGGCATTTCATCATCATAAAATACAATTAAAAAAATATTTATTAATTTTTCAATTTATAATTATCTAAATGCCTGACTTGTTTTATTCGTCCCCGGATAAAGCGATATATCTTTTTATTCTTATTTTTATGCAAATCTTACATTAATAAATGTATTTCCTGTTTTGCATTTGAATACTGACGAGAGGTTTTATGAGACAGCTAGCGAGGAGTTGCTCATGCTGGTATGTGCACATAAATCTTTGCATGTCTTTCCACTGTCTGCCCCTGTAACAAATTGGCGCAAGTGGCGTATTTATGTATTACAGGGTAATCGAAAAAACTGTTCGCTTTCAAGTGACGATAATATATTCATGAAAAAAAACGTACTAATTTATTTATTGTCGCAATGTCTTTCTTCAGTCTAAGGCCTTTATTTGATAGACATAACCCTTTAAACCAGAGCTTGAGCAGTATTTACATATATTTTCTATACATTCAAACAATTTGCTATATCTAAATATTGGTAAAATCAACACTTTTATAAAGTGCTCTAAGTTACTTACTTACTTACCATCACGCCGTTTCTACACGGGGGTAGGCAGAGAGGATAGAGCGCCGCACACATATGTCCTGACACACAATTTTCGCCTTATCCACATTCATACACCTTTTCATATAAGCTCGCCGATTGTTGAGGCTTCAACAGAACCATCCTAAATTATCTGGTTTACCTGCTTGTACTAAGTCTTCTGCGGACGTCCTCTATTTCTGATGTCATCAACACTTGCGTCATATATCTTTCTTACCATTCTTTTCTCATTCATCCTTTCCATATGACCAAACCACCGAAGTGATCTTTTCTTAATCTTACTCGTTATACTATCGATTATACTAATATCAGATTAACAATTTTTCCTTATTTCTTCATTCTTTACTCTGTCATAAATAGACTTGTCACATATACGCCTAAGTGATCTCATTTCCTTTGCATTCATTCAGTCTACTTTCGTTTCTTTTCTGCCAGCTCCAGGCCTCACTTCCGTGTTGGTACCAGGACTCCATTGTGCACCGCTAGCTTTGCCTCGGTTGACAAATTCTCGTTAGATATAATTCAATTCAAAGCGCCATTTACTTTATTCCCTGCAGTCACCCTCCTTTTGATATCATTCTCAGTCTATCCGTTTCTATCAAACATACTTCCCAAATAAACTAACTCATCTACTTGTTTGAACCATTTATCACCTGTAAGTATTTAGCACGGTGTCTTGCTTTCCTTCTTCTCGAATACCATCACTTTCGACATGTTAACATTCATCATGAGGTCGCTTTCCTTGCGTACATCGTACATTCTACTCACTAGACTCTGTAGTTCTTATTCATTATTCGCCATTGGAACTGCATCATCGTTAAATAATTCACAATACAATGCATACTTTATTAATGCATTTAAATTAGTGCGTTAAATGCATTTTACTGGATAGAAAATGTTGTAACAACTAAATATTTTTTCGATTCATAAATTATTCTATATATTTTTCTAATTTATTATTTTTATTTGTATTAAAGTTTTTGATTTACAATAAATTGTTATAAGTTTACGATAAAACTTATTATGTATTTTTGTACTGTACTTTATTTTATTTGTACCAATGTTAAATAAATAAATATTTATTATAAAAAAAATAGTGTGGCGCTGCTGATCAGTATCTGTCTAATATTAATCTATTTAAAAATAGGTAAAAATGTTTTAAATTCTTTTACTCTTTCAATTCATGTATTAAATGTTTAAGATGTCTGTATAGACATATAAATAGTACGTAGAGCATCGCTAAGAAACTAGAAAAAAAGTTGTACTGATCGTATTTGTTTTTTGTTAAACAATATTGATTTTTTTAGATTTATTAAAGAAAATTCAAACCAAGTTAAGAAAAAAAACATCAGGGGATTTCTCAAAATATTTTACGACACATAGCAGGACAAAAACTTTATGTCTGTGTGTCACTTACCCCTCCTACGAAGGACGCAATAAAATAAAGATTTTCTTTATTTGAAGGTCCATTTTTGGGCCGAAGTAATCGAATTTAGAGTGAGTTGTTACGAGTTCGTGTACAACATTATTTTAATGTAGGTATTAAAAAAAACATACATGTACAGTTGTTAGCGTGTATTTTAACAAATTCTGAAAAAATTGTGTTAAACTTTTGATTGTATTTATTTCACGTTCCTACGTTCATATGAGTATTATATTATGGTATCGTGTACTTTGCATTGTAATTTGTTCGAATTTAACTATATATTTCTCTTATATTTTTAAAAAAAAATTTTTAACAATTTTAATTAGTAATTAATTTTAAATACTAAATTAATGTATTAATTATAAATATATACATATAAAATCAATTTTGTCGAAAAATATTGTTTTTGCGTCACCGGGATAAATAATGGAACGACAGGTGTATTAATTTGAAAAATGTAACATATAGGTTCGAAAATTTGTCAAGAAAAATACTGGCGTTATAGCACAAAGGTAGTGCACTTCCCCGGATTGGAAATAGAGATCCAGGTTCGTATCCCGGTGACGCAAAAACAATATTTTTCGACAAAATTGATTTTATATGTATATATTTATAATTAATACATTAATTTAGTATTTCAAATATCACAGACCTATGATCTGAATAATTACAACTTCACAATAAGAATGTGTTTTCCTTAATAATTAATTTTAACCACAAAGTTAATATTTCTAATTTTAAATGTATATATATATATATATATATATATATATATATATATATATATATATATATATATATATATATATATATATATCTCATTTATATATATGTGCCCACTATTATGAAAATAGTCTAAATCAAGATGTTGAAAAAAATTAGGTTATCAATTATTTCGCATTACGTTCTTTTAAATGAATATAATATGATGCAAATTGCAACTATTGGGAAAATTTTGAAACGTTTTATTCAGTATATTGTCACGACGTTCAACGGTGTTCCGCTAATGTTTATTTTAATAATATAGTAAGTCATTTCATCCTTCAAATTTTTTGTTTCCTTTAAGCTACATGTAAAATGTCGAAATAAATTATAAATCTAGTAGACTAAATAAACGTTGAAACATTGTGTTGTGTAACATAAAAATATATTTTAATCAATTCAAACGCATACCTTTAAATATCTCGAAACGAAAAAAAAAACACTTGGACCACTTTTATAATAATGGGCGCATATACATATTTTATTTCATTATCAATGCGCATTTCATATATATTGTAGTATATGTTACAGAGTACCTATGGTGGATAGTCACATTATACTAAATGCACGAGTGAAGAATTTAAAAAAAATATATGACCATGTTTTGAATGTAGATTTTTTATTCTAACCTTTGCTCTATCATTAAACTGTTAATGCCCTGTAGAATATAAAATAAAGATTGAATAAAAATATGAGTCACGTTATATTTTTTACATTAATACATTTTTCTATCACACACCCATTAACGTTTCTTAATCTATTCTTTTATCAGTACATCATATTAATATTGCGTAATTTGTAGAGTGCCATTTTCGTAAAAACGTTCACCCCAAGGGCGCTTTACACATAAACTATTTATAGTTGCATTATCTTTGTTATTAAAATTAAAAACTGTTATATTCACTTATACTAATTATTTTTTGAAAATTTGCGTTTTTTTTTCTTCTTAAATAAAATCTCTGATGCACTGTTTCTCATGACGCAGTTACACGCTTTTGAGCCCGCCACCGAAAATATCTGTTCATTAAATTTAAACTTATGGCAATGGTCGATCGATTCTACAACCCTTCCTGCTACTGCAATAGAGGCTGACATGAGTGTACATCAACCAGCAAAATTTAAATTCAACTCTTTCAGGGAATCAAAGTCAATGTAGCTGATGTTAAAGAGATTTTATATGAGATAATTTGGAAACTCAATATATTATTCGTACTGCCGCATTTAGAATGGATTGTAATATATCCAACTGAAACGTTGGCAGGCCAGCATAGATGATGTTACAATAGTCTACACGTCACACCACAAATGCATTTATAAGTAGACCTACCTATAAATGCTACCTCAAGTGAAATAGGTCTCCGAATACTTTTAATCTGCCTCAATTGATGACAGCATGCACTGACAGTTTTGCATCATGACAGTAATTTAATTTGATAATTCCCGGTGTCTAAAACTTGTGACATCCATATACAGGCATAGCGAGATGTACTATTTTTATAAAGATACAATCTAATATATACATTCATATTTGTCATATTATTATCATCTTATTATTCTTTTAATCATATTTTTCATTATATTTAGGTTACTCGACCATAAGCGTACGTACAAGTCAAGGAATTGAATATGATTATTTATCGATATTGTTTATCACTAAAAAATAAATGCTAAAACTGAGCTGTTTAACTCAATATAAATTGTGTAATAATATTATAGCAACGCAGACAGGGCTCGAAGCAGAACATCTAATGTACCAGAACTGTCGATAATATCCGAAAGTGAATTTTTATTTTTAATCAAAATGTATACGTATACACTTACATTACAACACTACAATGTACTCACGCATTAGGTTGACGACTAGCGTATCCTAAAATTTTATACATTTTTAAACACAAAGTACCATAATCTATTTGTTCGCATAATTATCTCATGCATTTAAGCATTTATCTTATCTTCTGTGTATAGTTTTCTGGGCTAATCTGGCGTGTATATCTGACCTTTCTGGCCAACATTTCGGATCCCATTGCAGGGTCCATCATCAGGACCGATATGATGACTGTTAGTGTTGTGACTCTACATAACTTTCGACATAACACGATTGTTCCGAATTCGTAATGAATTAAATTAATTATCATTTTGTTGGTGAACACAAATATTTTCGTACTTATTCATTCAGTTATAATATTGTTAATTATAGTATATTATCACCAGTTTTTGGTTTATTCATACCCCCTTAACCTATTCTCCCTAGTACAAATTATTACTGGTTATCTTTTTGGAGGTCGAAAAGAGAAAGTGTATTGCATGATTATTCGTGTTGAATCACCATTTGCACACACCGCTGTGAATTTTGTTATTGTGAAGAAATCCAGGTTCGAATCTTGGTGGTGCAACAAGAATATTTTTCGATAAAGTTGATTTTATATGTATACCTTTCTATATTTAATTCATATTTAAAATACCACACACTGAATAACTACAACTACACAATAAGAATGTGTTCTAAAATTATGTAAATATTTAATTTTACCCTTATAACTGGGTAACTTTTTTTTTATACTTCCTAATATATTATTTTTATATATCTCACTCGCATCTGTATGTTTTACTACAGGATAATTCTACTCAAAAACATACTAATTATTCCAAGTATATATGTATCTCGCTTATAAAAATCGTGACATGTATCATTTTGACTAATTGTCTTCAGACAGAATATATTAGATATATAAGTCTGGCTTCTATTCATCATCCGTACACTTCATGTGCTCACTAAATCATAATATTTCATATTTCTATAATACTCATCTCGCTATTATAGTTTCCACGAAATATGATGCAGACCTATAACGGCGATTTGCTACGGAGACAGCGGTTGATTCATTTATTAAAACATAAATATCAAGCGATTACTGAATCAGTCAATGTAGATCTTTAGATATTAAAAGAATATTAATGATTTAAACTATCAAACTTTATAATATCCCCACACTATATTATACTGGATACAACATAATATCTTGTGGATGATTTTAAATATATAGATACATTTTTAAAATATGTGTCAAATACGTTGAATCGCCTAATCTCAACCGTGTCAGAGATATAAGCATTTAAAAATAGTGAAAGTTAAAAAAAGATCATTGAATTTCAAGCGACCAGACTGTTTTTTGTAAGATGGTTTAGGGCCCGAAGCAAATATGTAGAATAATAATAGGTCAAGTGCGTAGACTTAAAACTTAACACGATTTTGTAAAAATTATATACATTAATATTTTCCGTAACAGTGTAGAATTTGTACATACTGCTTAAACATTTTCAACTAATAGGCATCTTAGGTACCCACAAAATATTGTTGATTTAGTCTGTTACACGTGTATATATTTTAGAATGCGCTTTGTATGTGTGTGTGTACATATATATATATGGATTGATATATCGCATTTTTGTAGATGGTTTCTAGACCAACGTTTCAGCACGGACCACGTAACAAGTGCCATTGTCAAAACGTTGCTTTAAAAATTTTTTTTTTTAAGGTTTCCGCTAGCACAAGTGCATGGAACTGGCGCCTCTTCTAGGTTAGATCGCGTTTTTAGTTGCACCTAGTTAGACGTTTCGGCACGGTAATACGTGCTATTGTCAAGGCGTTGCCATAAAAGGTTACGGTAAAATTTTTTAAAAGAGACACCGGTTCCATATATAAATATATAATAAAGATTACGCTAAGGGTATCTTTTCAAAGCAGACAACATAGGTCGATCAGAATAGGTGGGAATATGGTGAATGTTGGAGATGTGCAATCAGGTGTCTGAGGTATGGTGGGTATGTATCTGTCTAGCGAAGGTATAGTTTAACGGGAATGGAAGGGGGGGGGGGCTGCACACAGATATTTAATTATTGCACAATAATCTGTTATTTCTCAGTTAAGTTCTGTTATTTTCCATAGAATTTTAATTGTCGCAAAATAAATAGGTTATTTTCCATAGATATTTAATTGCTGCAGTTTACAGTGCAGGCACCGCTGTCGTCTGTACCAGTGGGGTGGGCGCCGCGGAAACCCAAAACTACGACAGGATGACAAAGCGTAGCTTGATTGCTGTCACCACAAAGGGTTAGAGGTCTGCCTACGATCAAGAAGATAGCACCCATATTTTTAATAAAACCAACTTTATATTCAACGTTTCCTCTGGACTGTTACTTCTCATTACTATTATAAAATTCAGAGACAAATAAGTTTGTTAGTTTATTAATTAATAAATTATACAATTTAATTACAGGTATCTGAGGTTCTACGTCACGCTTGGGCGCTGTCAAATCGAACGTCATGTATACGAGTTTGAGATTTGTCTCGTCCTACTAATCTCAAGTGATAAAAATTATCTCAAGACAAAATTTCAACTAAAGCGGCCCATTCGCTCAACTTTTAATCACTAGTGTTGGGATATTTACATAACTACTTGCGTTGGGTTAATGTGACCCAGAAATCTATTTTATTTTATTATAGTGAATGAAAGGGAAATAAAATAATTTTGAATAATTAAATATTAATCATAAATCTTTTATTTTTTATAACGTAAAAATATAATTAAAGAGTGTTTATTAGAGAACAGATAAATACTTTTTAATTGTGTTATCTGGGAGCAGATTTTTATTCTGAGTTAAAGCAACTGAAAAATATTTGGTATAAAATATAATTAAAATTTTAATAAAAAGCTTACTATTAATCGGATTTACTTATACTCGTCTCGCGTTTTACATATATCAAAGTTATGTGAATTAAATCTCTAAACTTAAATAAATGTAAAAATAATATATATATATATATATATATATATATATATATATATATAATTATTGATTATGTTTAAAAATGTATTATGTCTCATTATACATGATATGTGACATTTCAAATGCGCGGCATAGAGGGCGCTGCTTTACCAACTGGAGCGAAGGCGGTCGAGGATAGAACTGCCGCACGGCCGTGGTATGTGGATCGAGCGCCGGACCATAAAAATGAAAAAGGATCATCGCATCAAGGTATATTTAGACGCAGTGAATTCGGGAGATATCTGGACCCCGATTCACCCGCGTCAAGGAAGGATCACCTGCTCGGACTAGTGTGGAAATTACCGGCGGGTAACCGTGTGAATGAGTCGAGGCCTTCCAACTACGCCTGATATAAGATGGCGTGCCTTTGATGTCAATCAGAGGCGAGATGAAATTTCGGCCATGAGGACGGCCGCCACCACAACCTTTAGGATGACTAAAGTATTAGTGAAATCAAAAACCCCGTGAAGTGTCTTCCCGGCACTCAGAAGTGGCGAACTTTGTTTGAAAGAACTATTAGTTATAAAAGATCTGGAACTCTCTAATGTTCTAACAATGTCGGGTGTCTCATGTTTAATGTAATTAAAATGTAAATAATGTGCTTAATCTAGTGTCGTCATTGTCTGAAACCATCCTTCCGAGGCAGACACACCGACACCACACATTACCTTACCCACAGACTGGGTCTAGCCGGTGACTGGGTCTAGCTGGTGGCGTGGTGCACTGGCGTTCGATACACCTATGCCAGCGTACTACGTAACAATATATTATTATAAATAAATAATAATTTACATCATGATTTTTAACTAAGCTAATCTAAAAACGATATAAAACTAAACATTCATTGCAGAAACTCTTCTTCAAACTTCTTATTCTTAAATGTTCTGATAGTTTTATGTTTCCCTCTGATGTATTAATACTTATCGCTATTCTCTTGTTGTTTGTTTAGAATATTGATCATTGCAGAACAAATGTTTTTCAGATTCTTCATCTTAATCCACTTTATTTCACTTTCAACTGTTCAAGTCCTTCACAAGCTTTAAAATAATATCTTCTTCTTCGGCAGTTCTTCGTTACGAAGATGACGTCTTCTATGGTATACGCAAACTATAAAGTGAACTATAAAATTATATTACAGAGAACATCCATCAAAGTAATATTTTTAAAAAAAGATCAACTTTTTCAACACAAACACTTTTTGTAAAATTTCCAGTTCCCAACATAGAAAACATTTACAAAAAAAATCTCAATTAATAAATTATTTAAAAAAAATAACACTATAAAATTTGAAACAAGCACGTCATTAAGGTTTAAAAATAACTTTAAAATCCCTAAATCTAACTCAAACAGTGTCAGCAAAATTGTATATACTTAAGAATAAAAAAACTTCAAATTACACAAATTATAGAAATAAAAGATATAAAAGATATGTTAGATATATTAGAAAGAAATTAAATTAATACTTCAGCAGCATATAATTAGGAAATAAATAATATTATGGAATACTTCAGAAGCACACAAATAGACAATAATTATAGACTACAAATATATAACTCTCTGTAAAAAATTATTACAGTGTAACTGTCTCTCCAAGCACAAGAGCTAGTCTCTCTTTTGGAGAGGTAAGCGAATAAAAATAATGTAATTTTAATAATGTACAACACTTAATTAATAACTCACATTATAAAATTTCAAATAAATAAAAAAGATAGAAATATTTATTCTTTCCTCAGTCACTTTTGTTACGTAGCTGCTCGCGTCGGGTCAGAGTTCACTACTGCATAGCTATGTCCACACACAATTTTGATTCACTTGATACAAATACATGAGCTGGACGTTAGTTGAAAAACGTGCGGACTCGACGCGAGTGATTAAAGGTTAAAGACTGCCGGCCGACCGTAGACTACCGATCGCTCATCTGCAGTCTAGTTTTCGAAATACACGCACAGTTCGATGACAGTCAATTCATAATCACCGAAAGCCATGTGTGTGTGCCGGGCGGACAGCAGATTTGATCTTGAGCTCAAATTTTTATTGAGTTGAAAATCTTTCAACTCGAATATCAGTTAGGTATAGCTAATAAAACAGCTTATTTTTTTAACGGAGTTTATATAAATGTATCGCCAATATCTGGCAGAAGATTTATTGGTACTGATTCTGGTAAAATAGTATACAACTCTGTTATTATTCCTCACATCAGCTACTGCAGCAGCATTTTGTTTTTGACTAACGAAGAAAAAATGAAGTAATTATTAGTAAAATAAAACTATGAGAATAATACTCAGAAAAAATAGATATAATCGGATCAATGCAATACTGAAAGATTTGAATATGATGAGCTTTAAACAGAAAATATATTTTAATATAATGGTATTTTATTAAGGAAAACACATTCTTATTGTGAAGTTGTAATTATTCATAACATAAGTCTGTGATATTTTAAATACTAAATTAATGTATTAATTATAAATATATACAAATAAAATCGATTTTGTCGAAAAATATTGTTTTTGCGTCACCGGGATTCGAACCTGGATCTCTATTTCCAATCCGGGGAAGTGCACTACCTTTGTGCTATAACGCCAGTATTTTTCTTGACAAATTTTCGAACTTATATGTTACATTTTTCAAATTAATACATCTGTCGTTCCATTATTTGAAAGCCATCTACATTATTTTTACAGAATCTCAAATACCTTTGAGTAAACCGACTGCAGACGCCAGAATTATCAATTCATTTTTATTAAATTTTTGGACACATTGATACAACATATATCATTAAGGAAAACACATTGGAACAAATTGAGAAGCTCCTTACACTAAGACACTAAGAACAATTTGAGAAGCTCCTTCCGAAAAAAATTTAAAAAATAATTAGGACGCCAAAAATCTAGAAAGAAAAAAGATAATATTCACGAGGCGTCATTATGGTATCATGACAGATATCCCGAAGATATACGACTGCCAGCAGCCTGTAAATACGTTTTTCTAACAAATCTGGCGAACGAGTTTACAATATGGTGAGCTAACATGAAGAATTTTTTTTAAATAATTATACTTTATTGATAAAACACATTCACTTTTTTGATCACATACATCTACTGGTTTCGAAAAATATAATTTTCTTCAGGATTTCAATAACTAATAAAAAAACATATGTTATTGTTTCTTTAACAGAATCCATTTTTAAAAAATAATTATTATTTAAAAAATAAATTTAGTGCCCATCTGACATTGTTACTTGATGACACAGAATTACTAGAATATTTTTTAGGAAAAAAATTTAGAATGGGACTTGTAGTTAAATTTAGTTGATTGTTTATAATTTTTTGATTAGTTTTACATTCCATATTATTTAATTTATGACCAACACCGTTCTAATATTCTTCTGTTTTCGCAGGCGTATAAATTTCATGTCTGTTATTTTTAAATGTTTTGTCTTGTTTTATATTTATATTGACTGGCCTAATATTTTAATTGCACCTCGAAAGCTGTACAATGTAGGTAACGTTGGTAGCGTAGTGTGTTCTGATAATCAACAGTACCGGATTTAGGAGAAGAATGTTTATAAAACAATATTACAATAAATCTATAATTGACATTATATTATTAAACAAACCCTCAATGAATAATACATATACAGTCGATTTCGCTTAACTAGGAAACATCGGAACCAGGATATTTGGCCCATTTAAGTGGCTACCCCAATTGTACAAATCGAGCGTAAAATTAAGTAATTAATAAATAAATTAAACAATTTTATTAGAAGGTATCAAATCTTTTCATGACATTTTGGAAAGGGTCACAATTTTTAAAATAGAGTTAACTAAAAGCATGTTTACACATTTGTCGCACACATAAGGAATAAAATTGTCCAAAATAGGTACGTCGTTACGTTAGGCGACCGGCGCGTATATAATACATATTGTGCTCTTAAATTTACAGTTCCAATTAAGCAATATGAATTGCTGTTAGTTCCATGGTTTGGTTTCCATTCCTTGAGATTTTGCCCAAATAAGCGGCTGCCCCGATTGTGCTGTAGGTATATCATGGACACGTATGTGTATAGGTATAATATTTAGTGAATTAATTCACTGACTTTCAATACCCGTTTTCACATTTTTGAGAAAATCAAGCAAAACTGGCACTTTCAAGACAGGTATTATTACTTTTTTATAAAGTTCATAATATTATTATACATATACTTTAATTATTGTATTAATTTGAACCCAAATATGTATTTAATTTCATTTGAAAGTCACATCACGTTATACCGGGTTTTCCTCAACCTGATATTATATATCCGTTCCATGTGACCAAACCACCTTATTGATCCTTTCTTAATCTTACTCATTATACTAAGATAAGGTTTACATTATTTTTTTATTTCTTTATTCTTTACTCTATCATAAATTGATCTGCCACACATACGCCTATCTCATTTCTACTGCATTTAATCTACTTTCGTTCCTCTTCTGCCAGCTCCTGGCCTCACTTCCATTAGTTTTGCTTCGGTTTACAAGTTCCCATTAGCTATAATTCCATTCAAAGCGCAGTTCACTTTAGTTCTTTCACCCTCCATCCTCCACCCTTCTTTCGATATCTTTCTCAACCTTTACGTTTCTATCAAACTTGACACGACCAGGTAAACCAGATAGTCCTGTTGTACCGTGTGTCAGGACAAAATAATGTGGCGTTCTATCATCCATGCCTACCCCTGCAGGAAAACGGCGCGATGATAAGTAAGTAAGTAAGTAACATTACATATTGCCTAATTAATATTGTTATCAAGATTAAGATGTCTCACAGAGACGAAGCTATATTTTTTTATATGAGGAGTATGGAACTCTTGAGCATTACAGGGCTTATGATTGAGAAATCTTGGGCATTACATTGTGTAAAGTGATCATTTAACCCAGCCGATAACAAGTCGTAAGCCCTGTAATTCCCAAGACTTCCACACTTCTCATATAAAAAATATAGCTTCTTCTCTGTGAGACATCTTATTCTTGATGACAATTCCCTAGGAGATAAAACTCAGTAATTAGTTCTTACAAAAATTTGGACATACTCAAAATATTAATATTGTTAGCTAACAAAACATATTTTTAAAATGAACATACATTTTTAAATAATAAAGTTAATTCCAAACCAAATGAGCATATATATATAGTAGATATTTAAATTCAATGACACAATTGATAATCGTGGCTGGATCAAATTCTGGGATCCACAAAACGTATTTACCATTCAAATTTCTCAAATTGATTCGAAATGGAGCTGAATGGTCGAACTCGATAAGCACTATTCAGAATCTCCAAATTAAAAGTCAAAGTACTAAGGCAAGCCCAGTGAATACAAAATAAACAATTATCAAGTGAAAACTTAACAATTAAATCTATATAGCGAAACCGATCAACAATATTCGAACATAGTCCAAAATGTGAAAATAAAAATATTTCAGAAATATCTAGGTCTATTTGTAACGATAAAAAAGAACTTAAAATATGTCATAATTAGTCGTAATAAATACAAGTCGCGGTGTAGACTAAGTTTCTAGAATGCATATGTAAAGTATTTGAAGGCTCCGGATAAACAGCCAAACCTAGTTTATGTTCTAACTTTCGAACAATTATCTAACAATGGTCCCCTCGAGTGAAGCAGTTTGTTAAAGTGAATTATGACTAAATTAATGAACGCGAATATATCCAACGATAAGTTATAGTGTGATTAACTCGTTACCTACTACAACACAGGGCGACCTAGTGTGATAGTAAAATCCCGCGCAGCTGAACTTGGCCAGCATGTTTATGAGGGTTGCGAAGTCAGCTACCTCCATTTTTTAACATTTTCTAACTTTTAAGTTAGAAACTTACAGTTTTCTTCTCATATAGCTTTTTCGCATTGTGTTAGTGATGGCAAACCTTTTGGGGTCGGGGTTTAAAAATTTCGGAAAATCTAACTCAACTCTGCTGACTTATCTAAAAGAGATTAATACATATGTAATATGTAGCGATAAATTTAAAGTTATCGGGTAGACATCTGGTGGCGGGATACGTGTTCTAATGTTAGTAAACACTGGCGTGTCGCCTGAAACATTTAGGCGTGTCACCTTTGACACGCGTTTCATAGCTTTATCATCATTGCATTATGTAATTTATTTACAATCAAACTTAGTTCTTTTTTATATAAATTGGTCATTCAAAATCTATGTTAATTACAAAGTTTGTTACTTTTGTCCGCCACTCTTGCATTAGAATTCGACAAGTAAGTTCTTCGACACTCTGATATTTAAATGAATCAGCTTGTTTTCAAAGGTGTTGCAATTATGTCGTGTTTTAAATCAGATTATACTGACTATTATTTATAATAATAAGTATATATTGTTCTTCAAACATCTATCAATTTTTCATGTTTTTCTTCAAATAAAAATATATGAAGGTTGCTGAGATTGGAACCAGTTCTTTTAAAATAAGGTAAGTATTATTTTTTTATAAATGAAATACTCCTTGAATTAATATGTTTATTAATTATTTATGAAAACAAAAAAAAAACTCAGGTACTTTTAAGGATATACATAAACTTCATCTTATTTTATATCAATATTTTTATCGCAGTAGATAATAGATAGAATACAAGTCACATTTTTCTATAAGGTTACTTATACGCATGACAAATGTATACCTCAGTATTACGATAATTTACTTCAATCATCTCACAAAGCACAAAGATGCAATAGAGAAATTAAAGATGGCAGGATTGAGGTATCACACTCTCATGAAGATTGCTGACACAAATACGAAAAATTTAAGCAGTATTTTGGTTACCAGATTACCACAAACTCTCTGGCAATAGTAATGGGTGCGGTAGAACCGATTTCGCAGTTTTGAGGAATTATAGAAAAGTAATGGGGGTATACAGATAAAAAATGTTTTTATTTTCAAAGCTAGCAATACATATTATTTATAAACATTAAGTTTTAAAAAAGTATCCTCAATATGGCAGCTGTTAGCAGTAACACACTGTTGAAGACGATCTTTGAAGTATTGTACAGGTTGTTCAAATATAACATAACTTCTTCAATAATCCACTCCCTTAGCTATGCTAGGGTGTGAAGGCGACGTTCCTTCACATTTTCCTTCAGATATTTCCAAAGAAAGGACCGAATTGTGTTCGTATTAGAAACGGCATTGTTGCGCGGAATGTTGAACCGTCACCGAAAAGCTCTTTGCGTCGCGATCACAGATCGATTATTTTCAAAATACGCGCGCACGGCAACGACCCAATGTGCTCTGGTCCAAAATGGCTCCCAAATGTTGGCTCCCAAAATGAGGTCACTGATGGAATAGAGGGAGACCACGTACACCTGCCTCCCCCTACCGCCGCCCGAGCATTGACCCCTCCTAACCAACCCTTTATTCGGTTCTGCCGCACCCCGTATAATGACGAGGAAGAAAAAAAGTTATCCATAATGTGATTTTCTTTTGTCAAAAGCATATTATTTATAACAAACTATAATATAATCAAAGAATGGAAGACACCGCACAAACGTAATAACTATTTTGTATTTAATGTACATACTCGTAACTTTTTCATATCTACTGAAACATATTATTAAATCGAACAAATAGAAGATTGAATAGAGATTTAACTAATTGAAACATAACTACTGAATGATAATTAATAAGTTATTAGATAGATATTGGTTATCAGTTAGTTAAATGTTTGTGAACACGTGAGAGACAGTTCTCAGAAATGTCGCCAACTTAATTGGAAGCGAATAAGTACATAATCAGGTATTCACGGCTATATATAATCTTCAAAAATGTAATTTCTAGTAGAATATATAATATTTTAATTCGGGATTTTTTTCAGGATCGTTGTAACTTTTTTTTTATTTTCTAAATATAACTCAATACATTTTTTTTAAATATAGCGAGGTAATTTAGATAACTTTCATAAAACAGGTGGTAAATTTATTAAAATAAGGATAATGTTTATTAAAATAATAAAAAATTGACGTCAATATTATAAAGTTTCAAGAACAAACTAATTTTTATTAAGAAAATAATTTACATATACGATAGATAGTAATTTTTTCGAATTGGCAGCACTTTTTCAAGCGACAGTCAATTTGACAGCTGACAGCTGATTTGTGCTCAGTTTGGTTTGCAATTTCACAATGAATAGAATCAGTTCTAGAAACTTACCGTGCGCTACGTTCATTTTACGATCGACGTAATCAACCATTCGAGTAGGTAATGCGAATAACCGTGGATCATTTTCGCACCACGCATTCTATAATTGATAATACGCATCCGCAGAAATGTCGCACAGTGTGCACCGAAGAAGCTGTTGTTTCTTCAAAAATGATGCCGGCCAGAACGTTACAGTTAATGGAGAGCGTTATAGATCCGTGATTACTGACTTTTTCTGTCCACAATTGAATGGCATTAATGTGGAAGAGCTGTGGTTTCAACAAGACGGCACAACATGCTACACACCGCGCGCCATAATCAATTTATTGAAGGAAACATTTGACGAGCGCATAATTTCGCGTAATGGATCTGTGAATTGGCCTTCAAAATCGTGTGATTTAACGCCTTTGGATTATTTTATGTGAGGATATGTAAAGTCGCTAGTCTACGCCGATAAACTAAAGACATTCGTCGCAAAAAACTTGATCACGCTGGAATAAACACATTATTATTATTATTGCCGATATACGACCTCAGCTGCTCCAAAAAAGTGATCGAAAATTGTACTTCCAGATTGAGCTTCATTGAAGCCAGTCGCGGCGCCCATATGCGCGAAATCATATTTCAATACTAATGGCATAAAATTATTTTTTCAATAAAGCCAATACCATGGCCATTACCACGTATTTGTATGTTTTCATTTCATTTTAATATATTTATTTATTTATTTATATATATTTTGACATCCATATTTTTGTACTGACAGAGGTGGATACATAATAAACATACATAATACATAGTCTATTGTGTGGGATGGAGTAGATTTCACCTCTGATATATACAGCGTTGTCCTGGCTACTTTTCTAGACTGGTCTGTGTTAAAGTAGCCAGTTTTTTTTTCGTGCTGTTGTGATGTAATTTGGAATAAAAAGGGAAATCAAATATGAATAAAAAAGTAAAAATAAAATAAAAATATATGGAGTGGGAGTGTTGTAGGACTAGTGAGTTATTAGTAAAAGAATTGTATAAATTATATTAAGTTGTTGGATATCCATGCTTCTGATTCATCTCTACCTGATTGTATAATATTATATATTGGGTCCATATTTGTGTAATCTTATAGTAATTGTACGATTTCCAGTTGGTACTGAGTGTATTGTATAGTTTCGGAGCTAGGAACATGTAGAATCTTTGATAAAATGTCGTTGTTGCTCTCGAAACTGGTGTGCAGATGTTTGTTGTTTGTCTTGTGTTGTGTCCATGATTTATTGCTTGGGGAGAGTTGTTGTTAGTATGGAAATATTGAACGAGTCTCAACATAAAGATTTGTCTTATATGAAGGACATTGTACTCTTTAAATAAAAGATCTGATGGATATCTAAAGGGACGACCAATATTACCTTGAGAATTGTTTTTTGTGCTTTTTTAGCCGACTCCAATATTATTTTTGCTGCTCCTCCCCAAACTAAATATTAACTTACACTTAACTAATGATTGACTTACATATTTCATTATTATATTACTAAGAAATTATTTAATCCCTTGCATGAATTTAAATCCAAATCACTTGCTTAAGCACTACTTTACTAATAAATTTACTTTACTAATATATATTTTTATTTTTACTAATATACTTACTTTATATATATATATATATTTATTTTTTTTATATATATTTTTAATATATATTTTAAATATTATATATTTTATATATATATTTTTATTATTACTGATAAACTTACTATACTTATTTACATTTTAATTTTTTAAGATAAAAATAATATATTTAAAATAAAAGTAATAGCTTTACTAGACAAAGCAATTACCTGTACAGTTTTTACAAGTTGTGTATTGTTAAAGTAAAATCAAAAGTTATAAGAAAGATGTGTATGACATATAACAAATTGCTTTAATTTTATTTGCTACCCACATCAAGAAACCACATATTTTTATCATTATTATTATCATCAACAATCAACACCCTGTTTTGAAACTTGTGTATACAATTAATCAAAGAGGGCTGATATTATAAGCATTGATTTAACATGTAGGGTTAGTGGCAAGAAGATAAGTACGTTTCAGATTACCGCGTGCAATGTTCACGGTACAGTCAAAATCAAGCTTTATCAAAATATTGACATTAATATTTACATTTTATTTTTTAAATATGCGGAGCGGGACTTAGTGCATTGCTAACCCAAAATATGATTATTTATTTTACTCATTTTTACCATTTCAAAATAAATATCTGAAATTATTTTTATTAAGTTAACTAATGATGTATATGTACCTACTAACATTTTTTAAAATTTAAAATATGTTTTATATTTATGTAAAACCATAATTTTTCGCAAAAGATATAAATCTCTCAGTCAGTAGAGGTTTCCTTTAGGAAACCATATACAAAGAACGCGATTTAACACCAGTTGCATATATATATGTATTGTGAGCTATTGAGCCGACAGTTTCACACCTCCACCGCCTAGTTCGGTGGCAAGCATGAGATGTGAAGCCCACTGAGTCGAACCTATCAGAACTCCTTACCTTACCGACGATTTTCCAAATCTGCACCCGTCTCTCGAGGCAAAAGGAGAATAATTTTAAATTTAATAACACAAACATAATAGAACAAAATTTAATAGCAATATTTGAATATGTCCAAGAATACGCAATTACTATTATCATCAATTATCAAAAAAATCAGATTTTAACGGTGATGACATATATGCTGTTTAAAAAAAGGAAAAATGAATTATCAAATTTGGTCCATAGATGGCGATGGTATAGTGGTACTCGAAGAGTTACTAATATATATAACTTTGATAAATATGGAGATTGAGGGGTGAGAATTTGTGAACATTATATATGTATATATATACAAAGTGATCACTTAAGCCAGCCGAGGACAGGTCGTAAGCCCTGTAATTACCACATACTTCCATATATTTTCCATTAAATTTAATGAAAAATAGCTTTGTCTCTATGAGATATCTGATATTTGTTTAAAATTTAATACATTGAACATCAACTTAGCGACAACTAATTGTCACCAATTTCATATCATAATTTACATTTACAGTAGGTTAAACAAAGAAAATGTGAACAACAATATTTACAGACCAAATACTCTTCCATTTACTATTGCATGATTGAAGATACAATATCTTTGGAGGCCGCACCAAGATACAAAATTCAGTGCACCAGACTCCGATCACAGCAGTAACATCAGGGTACGGCATCCATAGTATGCCTCCGCCTCAAATAGAGCTTGACAGAGCCACATCCTCCCCCATCCAGAAACATCTTACCGGGCAGGACCAAAACCCTCTGCCCAGCCAGACAATAGTTCAATTTATGGGTCACGTGCCCATCCCAAGGTGAAGAAGACCCCAGCAGGAATTAATTTTCTGCCAGGATCAATGGTAGGTAACCCATGGTGTCGCCATATAGTATTGGCTCCGCTTACAGGGTTGGAAACAATGCATCTCCGTGTAACGAACTCTTTCTACAGATTAAAAATATTCTCGCCGCAATCATAAATAGCAGTCATAAATTGTTTACTTCTATACCGGTAGAACACTGTCTATATACAGTAAAATACTAGTGTGGCAAGCACTGTCTATATACAGTAAAATACTAGTGTAGCAAGCAGGGTACCCAAATATATGTCCTACTTTGCTGAAATGTTTATTTGAATATAATATAACACACTGTACTAAGAATCAAATAAATAAATTATTATTATATTGCGAATTTAATATAAAAATGATGTAATACTGTCAGCTCTGACTGTACGTACACATACGGATATGGATTTGGGATGAGAGAGCAATTTGTCACGCAGACCACCCCGCTTGATGGCGACACACTGTTTGGGGTTTCCTGCATTTCCGGATGTAGCCATAATATGTAAATAGTTTTGAGATGGCTAGGAATACAAACTATACATATACAATTTTATTTTAACATAGGTATATATATACATTGATATAGAATAGTAACAATTTTTGTATTTATTAAAAAATGTTATTTGTAAATACTAAATTAATGTATTAATTGTAAATATATACATATAAAACCAATTTTGTCGAAAAATATTGTTTTTGCGTCACCGGGATCCCGGGATTTTATATGTATATATTTATAATTAATACATTAATTTAGTATTTAAAATATCACAGACCTACGTTCTGAATAATTAATTACAACTTCACAATAAGAATGTGTTTTCCTTAATGTTATTTGTATTTTAGGATTCGATTTTTTGAAAAGGTTCATTTTTATTATATTTTAATAAATGAGGGTATAAAGTTACATGCTTTTGGGCCTGCCACTATAAATTATCGTTTACTAAACTTAGATTTCTGGCAATGGCTGGTCGATTCTATAACCCTTTCTGCGGCTGAAATAGAGGCTGACCTAAGAGTTTGATGTCTACCATTCAAGTTGGCTGGGATATAGAACTCTTAAAGGTACTGAAGCCTCATACTATGTGTCGCGTTATACATCAACCAGCACAATTTAATTTCAACTGTTTTAGGGAAACTGAGTCAATGTAGTACCAACGCAAAATTAATGTATTGTGAGAGAATTTGGAAACACCGTATATTATCCATGCGGCCGCATTCAGAATAGATTGTAATCAATCCTATCGAAATTTTGACTGGCCAGTATAAATGCTATTACAGTAGCCTACATGTGGTACCACAAATATATTTATGATTAGACGAGCTGCTTCTGGGAGAAGATATCTCTGAATATTTTTAATATGTCTCAGTCGATAAAAGCATGTACTAACAATTTTTTTGATTTGCGTATTCATGTGAAGATCTGAATGAATTTGCATGTCCAATACTTTGCTGCAAAATAAACATTAAAAAAGTAAAATCATCTTAGCGAAACACCATAATAATGCAAAATTTAATAGGGAATTTGAACATTATTTTATATAATTGTAATACAATATATTTTTATTTAGTAATTTTACAATAATAAAATATACAAATATCTTCTACAGCATGTGAATGAAAAAAAGCAATTCTAATAAATTAATTTCTCTATATTTAACATTTTATTTGTGTACTAGCAAAAATCAGTTAGCTAGCAACAATTATTTATTGCTAGGCCTTGTGGTCAATTTTAATGGCATCGCCTGAAGACTGGCAACGTCGAGTAACTCCAATACATTGGTCGAGTGTAAATTTACCAGCGATATTTAAATATGTCAAAGAACACATAATTACTAGATTTTCACCTACAAAGCCACTGTTATTAAACAAATAAAAAATATCTCATATAGACGAAGCTGTTTATTATTGGAAATATTTGAAGTATGGGTAATTACAGTTTATTAGAGATAGTGCAGTGGTATTCGAAATGCTCCCACAAATTAACATTTATACAACTTTCAAAAAATTGATAGATATGGGGGATTGATGGGTGAGAATGGTGAACATTATATTTGTATAAAGTGATCAACTAAGTCAGCCGAAGACAGGTCGTAAGTCCTGTAATTACCCATACTTTCATATATTTCCATTAAATATAATAAAAATTAGCTTTGTCTTTATGGGATATCTATTATTTGTTTACATATATATTTATTTAGTTTCATTTGCCGAGATTTATTTATTTATATATATTTTGACATCCATATTTTTGTAGTTACAGAGGTGGATACATAATGAATACATAGTTTAATGTGTGGGATGGAGTAGACTTCACCTCTGATATATACAGCGTTGTCCTGGCTACTTTGCTAGACTAAAGTCTGTGTTAAAGTAGCCAGTTTTTTTTTTCGTGCTGTTGTGGTGTTATTTTGAATAAAAAAATAAATTAAATATGAATAAAAAAGTAAGAATAAAATAAAAATATAATAAAAATATGTGGAGTGGGAGTGTTGTAGGACTAGTGAGTTATTAGTAAAAGAATTGTATACATTATAGTAAATTGTTGGATATCCATGCTTCTGATTCATCTCTACCTGATTGAATCATATATTGGGTCCATATTTGTGTAATCTTATAGTAATTGTACGATTTCCAGTTGGTACAGAGTGTATTGTATAGTTTTGTATTGATTACAACATGACTATGAAGCTGATAGTGTTACATGGTTGCAAAACCTGTGAAATTTAACATACAATGGTATTAATAACAATATAATATTTGCGCCATCTCTGGAATTTATGAGATCTTCAAACATTTTTTAACATTTATGAAATCGAAGAGAGTAAAATGTGCTGGTCACATTGGAGAAAATGATAACTCTTTGACCTCCAAAAGGTCTTCAAAAGTCCTGTAATTATCCATACTTCCATATATTTCCATTAAATATAATAAAAATAGCTTCATCTTTATAAGATATCTATTAATTGTTTAAATTTATCAAACTATGTGAGAGGACTGCCATTTGTTATGTGAATGTGTGTGTGTATAGTCTCCAATTCTTCCAATTATAATTACTATTTCTGAAATGTACAACGTGTTTAACCTCAGTACTTATGTGTCATAATAAATTGATTATTTTTATGAGTAAGACCGAGTTTTTCTTTTAATAATTCATACTTGAGATAACCAGATCTGCAGCAGAGGATAGAACACCAAGAAAACTGGTGGTACACCGAAATTTAAAAAATTATTTTAGCTTCTCGGTACAGATATCAAGAAGCAAGGAAAAAAATAATTTTAAAAGACCAGGAAAGAAGCGGAGTAGAACAGGGATCGCAGGCTTCAAGGAGAAGTACTGATCGTCAAGACAAAGGACGAGAAGACCAAGGCTGAGCAGTCGGACTCGGGAGCAAGGACTGTTACTGTATATCGCTGTCGGATAAATGAGCAAATCAAAATCTCAAGGGAGTAACGAAAGTTTTAATTGTTTTATAAATATATTAATTAACTATATATTCTTGTTTAACCTACATATTACATTATTTTATAATTCAAAGTGTTTATATAATTAAATATACGATTCAAGGCTTAGCTTTACTTTTATTTGTTATATTTAATTACCTGTATTTTTAACACGTAACTAATGAACGTAACTAATGAATAACAAATGTTTACGTTCAGTTACATGAACAGACTAAATAACGAATTAAATTTCAGTGAATGAACTAAAAATTTATCAGGTCAAATATCTGACATTTCTGTTTGAGCATCATATATCGGTATTATATTTACTTACTTACTTACCATCACGCCGTTTCCTCGCACGGACGTCCTCTATTTCTGGTGCCATCAAC
Source organism: Eubasilissa regina (assembly GCA_022840565.1). Taxonomy (NCBI): domain Eukaryota; kingdom Metazoa; phylum Arthropoda; class Insecta; order Trichoptera; family Phryganeidae; genus Eubasilissa; species Eubasilissa regina. Next base: position 4,092,629 of record JAINEB010000019.1, read on the forward strand.
ACTTGCGTCATATATATTTCTTATCATTTTCTCCTCATTCATTCGTTCCATATGACCAAACCACCTAAATGATCCTTTTTTAATCTTACTCACTATACTAACATCAGCTTTACATTCTTTCCTTATTTATTCATTCTTTACTCTGGCATAAATAGATTTTCCACATATATGCCTAAGTGATCTCATTTCCACTGCATTCAGTCTACTTTAGTTCCTCTGCTGCCAGCTCCAGGCCTCACTTCCATACGTGTCGGTACCAGGACTTCATTGTGCATCGCTGGTCTTGCCTTGGTTGACAAATTTCTGTTAGATATAATTCCATTTAATGCGCCATTCATTTTATTTCCTGCAGTCACCCTCTTTTCGATATCATTCTCAGCCTCTTCGTTTCTATCGAACATACTTCCTAAATACACTAACTCATCTACTTGTTCCAAACATTCATTATCTCCAAGTATTTAGCGGTGTCTTGCTTTCCTCTCAAATACCATAACTTTTCTAGAATATTATCACTTTGAACTTGTTAACATTCATCATGAGATCGCTTTCCTTGCATACATCGTACATTCTACTCGCTAGACTCTGTAGTTCTTGTTCATTATTCGCCATTAGTACTGCATCATCGGCATACGTTATAGACATACAAATAAACGTTTTTATTAATATAATCTGTATTAATTATTATATTTTGTATTCTATCATTACAGATAATGGATTCTAACAGGTATAGATAACGCAAGAAACTGGTCTAGGGTAATATTACGTATGTATTATATTTGATGTACATTACAAGATATTGCAAGAACATTGTTTTTTTAAAAATCATTTCGACTGTTCAATTGTTGACTGTTCGCCTCACAGGAAGGTGTTCAATCAAATATTATAAATACAAATATTTCAATACCTTTTATACCGGCATTGTTTTATTTTTACCATCCCTGTTGAAATGTCAAACGTTTTCTGTATAAAAGGAACGGAATTTTGTGAACATGCATTTAGCATACATTTTGTGATACACGAGTATATCGAGGTAGTTTATTATAATAAATATTTAGGTATGTCTCACACAGCCGATGTTTCCCAAATAAATTTTGTATTTGTAAATAATAAATAAGCATACGTGTTGGTTGAATTGGAATATCTTTTGATTTTTTTTTCTTGAAGATGCCAACTTAAATACGTATTTGAAATTAACCTTTTGTAATATAATGGGAATCATATGTTTTTCTTCTTCTTGAATGGTTTAAGAGACATGTAAGTCCATATTTACAGTCACAACATACGTATCTAAAATGGAAATATATGCGTATATATATATATATATATTATAACGCCGTGACCTTCATCCGCCGATGGAATCCGGTGCACAACGCCACCAGCTAAGCTCAGCCTGTGGGTACCTTAAGGTTGGTGTCAGAATGCCTACGTCAGATGTGTGGGGGAGGTCTTAGACAATAATAACACTATAGTCACATTAATTGCACTTTATTTACACAACAGGGTAGAATTGTCTTTCATTACACGCAGAGGGATTCCTAAAATTCCTTGGCAGGGCCACTGCATCGTCTCGTCGTCGGGAGGTTTCCTGGGGACCAATCCCGTCGTCATAGCGCGGACGATGCTCGTTCCGCTTCCGCATTTGCTCGCAGCCTCTTGAGAGTCCTTTTATTTACATTTACCGGCAAAACAAGGCCCAAATACCTCTTGTTCTTCCGTGTTTAAAATTCAGTCTTCATTCTCGCCATTGCTCGATCCTTACAACAATCCCCCGAGCTCGGCAGAGCGCCGCAGGGCGTCCGCCACCGACACGAGCTCTCTCTCTCGGCGCTCGTAACGAAGTCCCGACTCCTTCCTGCGACCTCTCTCTACCGGCCGCATCTGCTCGCATATGTTCGATTACGTTATGATGCGAGATGATACGTTCTAAGGGTACATTAATGGCTTCACTACAGGTATTATATTTTGCAATGCGGTGCAGAAAATTTGTATTAATTTGAAAATCAGCTAATTATTAATTAACACATATTTAAAAAACATATATTTTATAATTCAGTCGAGTTAAAAGTTTTTTGATTGAGTTGTTGTTTGAGTTTTATTAGTAAAAATCCTTCAGAATATTTTTTGTTTTAACCATTCCATCATTAAATTCACTTTATGCAGGACCGAGACTTTATTGTATATCCTTCGAGCTGTGAGGCGACCTCGCTCGTAGGATTGACCATAATAAGCGCATTTTACAAAAGCACCTTAACCATAGCAAGGCTACATTGCAGAAAACGGACGAAAGCTTTTCCCTGTTGATATCGCCTTAAGCTCTCAAACAGACTTCTGGTTCACAAAGCTTCACTATTGTAGATGTATCGTATAATATATTTAAATATTCACTCGGTGTATGGACGTGAGATTTATTAATATATATTTTAATGTTAATTGGGCTAGTATTCATATATACTTCGTATTTTAAATACCATTATTACTTTCCTACTGCGTTTATTAAGAATAGTATTAAAATATTAGAGAAAAATAATATTCATATTTCTTTCATAAAATCAAGTTTATTGAAAAATTATAAAATTTTAAAATATATGTACATTTTTTAAGAACACATTTCCTTTCCTTGTCTCAACGTTCTTTCCTGTTTCTTCGTATGATACTCAATATAAGTATTTTTCTTTACGTTATATTAAGTTTTTTGAACCAATATTTTGTTGAAAATTCATGTTCTTTAACCATTTGTGAGCACTAGAAATACGCACTGGTTGAAAATATTTCAATTTAAATACTTTAAGGTCAGTACGGTACAGTTAGTACTGTCACTGTTGACCTTTAACTATGTTTGGAATTTTTACTTATATATGTATTCCTTAAACGAACTAATGTTTAATATCTCCTATCTTCCTCCCTCACCGATAGCGAGGGGTCAGTCGATCGGCAACCTTGAAACGGAACGGTCAAATGCTGTTATCAATCTCGAAGGCTCCGTGAGTCTATGTATCGATCTTTGGCGAAATAGTGATATAATTCCATACAGTCCACTGCATCCGGAGGTGATTGAGAGACCCAGGTGAAGTGGAATTTATAAGTCTCATTATCCTATTGCTGTGTTTCTAACACCTAGGATGCAATTTCACTAGACTACCTCTTCTGAGAAATCTCTCAACTTCCGAAAGCAACATTCTTTCAATTTTTTTTTTCGAAGTATACATAAACCTTAGACATTATCTGAAAGCCATCGTCAGTCCGTACTCTGCACTCTTCCGCACCCGGCAGTCCACATTCTTCCACATTCCTAAAAGTAGAACATCTTTCATATAAAATTCATTCATTCACCGTTCATGCAAATGTGAAATGCATAATGAGAAATAAACAGAAATTAACTTTTTCAACATTAGCCTTTCTACGCTTAAAGAGATCTTTTTATGAACCACCACAATCTTAATTTTGACCAATCATTCTACTTACAAACACATCTTGCTCTCTCTTTACCGCAACAATAGTTTTGCAACCTCCCCACCTTTTCTCGCTCTTGTTTTCTTTTTATTTATCTTCTGCTATGTAATGTACCTAAACATTTATGTGGATTTTGATAATTAATATCATATGTTAAGTATTTATTACGTTAGTTCTACTATGTTTACACTGTCAAAATCCCTTAATAAAATTCAAATTAAAGTCCTTTTCCATATCCTCGATTTGATATTAATAAACCATTTATAACAATCCCCATTGGATATGTCTGATAGAAAGTTTTCTAATAATACAACTGTCATATGGGAAACTAATCCCCATCCCCTAATCCCTTGAAATAATCGCCCAACTAACTTTATCTAACTGCGTCTACAACTAATTAATTCAAAAACAGAACTTTGCTCCCTTCGGAAGCAAGTGCACATTTTCAATTCATCGTGTAGGTGGATTACTTCCGATATTTTAATTTAAATAAATATTATTGTTTTGTGACTTTGTGGTTTATTGACTGTTTATGTTAATTATTCCAAGCATCGTGATTATGTTACGTTAACAATGATCGATGTAACAATGTAAGAGAAGATAAGTTCCAATAGATAAAAACAGAACTGTAAAATGGTGAATAAGTAAGAAGTAATATGAAAACAAATTTAAAGGGTGATTATTTGCTAAGAGGATTTGGTTATTTATAATATTAAGTTTGTTATTAACACTTCTTCAAATAACAAGTTTAACCTTTCACCTTTTAAAATTGTGTAAATTATGCTTGTATTTTTAATTTCAATATATATTGTTTCCTGAAGATGATACTATAGGTATCGAAACATGTAGAATAATTAATAAATAGTGGTTTAAACAAAGTGTCAGGTACATATTATTTCCCAGAAATACCCCGGTGAGTGATAGGAAAATTTGAAAAGAATTTGGTAAATTTCATTGAATCGAAGTATCAATTTTCCATGAATTACGAATTAAGTAGATTGTTTGTGAATGATTATTTTTTGAACAGAAAACAAACAAAATAAACAAATAAAGATATTTATGAACAATATATTTGTAACATCCTTGTTTAAAGAAATATTAAACTCTAGTCATTTATTAAGGAGAACACATTCGTATTGTGAAGTTGTAATTATGCAGAACATAGGTCTGTGATGTTTTTAATACTAATTAAATGTATTCATTAGAAAGATATACATATAAAATCAATTTTATCAAAAAATATTGTTTTTGCTACGGGGATTCGAACCTGGATCTCTTCTAATCCAAGGAACGTGCATTAACTGATTATGCTATAGCACCTCAGTGCATTAAAAACAAATTTTCGAACCTATATATTACATTTTTCAAATTAATACATCTATCGTTCTTTATTTTTTGTTATATTTTATTTTTATACCCGGATTCAAAGATTCTGTTTGAATTTGCACAGATCAAACGTGATACATACAGCATTTGTGCAAATAGTTTTAACCTTTTCCGTACCGTGATATAAAATACCCATATTCAGCCATGCTGTCAACTTGTGTTACCGTAAGAAATTTTTAATATTTTAAATGTGAAGAAACCTTTTATTATATCATACATTCGTCTTTTTGTTATTATTTTTATTGTAAAATTTATGTACCATCTCTATTTGTCTTACCACAAATGGTATTTTTTTCAGCATATTAATTTTACAACTGACTGAATTGAAAAATAATTCGCTTTACACAACTGGTTTTTCACTAGTCAATTCCAAGCATAAACATTTTTATTAGAATTAACTAAAATATGAATATTATGTTACGTATATTAACTGAAATATTATAGTTTTAATTGGGGCGGTAGACTTATGTTACTATATGGCTTTGGAAGGGTTAACACCATTTATTTTATTAAAATTTTTTGTATTTCTCTGTATACTCTCCTAATACACTTTGAAATATAATAATAATAATCTAATGAAAAAATACCTCGTTCAATTATGTTGGTTTTAAATATTTTTATAATAATGACTTAATTATAATTTTTTTTTTAATTTCCTTCGTGTAGAATTGGACTGAAAGTTAAAAGATTAAACAGTTTTAACAAACCTTATCATGCGATACTATATCTATATATTATGTTATGATATAATATTTTATATTTTTATGATTATGGTGGACTTTGGAATCATTTTTATTATAAATGTTATATGTATGTAAAATTTTGATAAATAAAATTGCAATAAATGTTTTAAATATATACATATAAAATCAATTTTATCGAAAAATATTGTTTTTGCGCTACCGGGATTCGAACCTTGATCTCTATTTCCAATCCGGGGAAGTACACTACCAATTGAGTTATAGCGCCAGTATTTTTCATGACAAATTTTCGAACCTATATGTTACAATTTTTCAAATTAATACATCTGTCGTTCCATTATTTTAAAGCCATCTACATTGTTTTTACGGAATCTCAAATACCTTTGAGTAAACCGACTGCAGACGCTAGAATTATAAATTCATTTTTATTAAATTTTGGACACATTGATACAACTTATATTATTAAGGAGAACACATTCTTATTGTTAAGTTATAATTATTCAGAACATAGGTCTGTGATGTTTCAATTAGTGTTTAAAATATTTAATTTGTTTAATAATTATTTTAAACAAGCAATAAATGTTAATTAACTATGACTAACGATTAGATTAAATAATAATATTAGTATTAATAATATAAAATTAACACTTTGTGAATGGTTCCAAAAAGGAGGATTTCCATGTTAAGTTACCCTCTTGTGGCTATTTTAGGTTTTCAGTGAGTTTGCTTAGTGTGGAGAATGTGATGAAATGTATTGTGTTTTTGGACCACATGGAGAATATTTTAATTTATAAATATTAATATAACGAGCGGTTTTGGTATAATGTAATGCTTAGTCCCATTAAACATTAGTTTTTGTAGCTCATGCTATTTTAAAGAGCAAAAGAATAATCATTTGTGATAAGTGTAATATCTGTTACGGAATTAATTAAGTCCAGGGATAAGTATTTTAATATTAAGGAATAATAAATTAATTATTTTAAATTATTAACTTTGTTTTATCAACCACTTAATGAATTAAATACATCTACCGGTTTCGAAAAATATTTTATTTATTTTAATATTAGAAAATATAAAACATTTTAGAATTATCAGTAAGATATATTATATATTTCATTTAACATTTATTTCTTCTCTATGAGATTAGGACTCATGTATGGAGAAGGAGTATGTACGAGATAATTTATTTTTCAATTAGTCTGTGTATGTATATATTTATTTTTTTTACTTCAGATACAAATTGATAGTAGTCTGTATTTGTTCTAATTGTGATGGGAAGGTTGTTAAAAAATTTGATGCCTTGATATATATTGTGATTTTGGGTCGCGATATATTATAGTTTCGGAATATCAATTTGGTCTCTAAATCTTAAGGATCGAAATTCGCTTCAAAAGTTTAATTGATTTTTTATTTTAAAAATTTGTCTTATTGAATTTTTTGTATATGTCTATTATTGTTGTTACTTTAAAATTTGTGAAAAATTATATTTGGATAGTCTTTTTTTTAGAATAATTTTTAATATAATATTTTTTGAGTTATTTCTAATTGTGACATTGAAGTTTTATATGCTTCTCCCCATCCAATAATACCGTATTGCAAATATGATTGTTCAAACGCGTAATATATTATTTTAAGATTGGTATGTGATAAGATGTTTCCGAGTCTTAAAATACAAATTAAGGTGGTCTTCCTTATTTTATTTGTAAGATTAGTTTTTTCCTTTTGAGTTTATTATCTTTTGTAATTCCTAGGTACTTGATACAATCTTTTTTTTCAATTGATGAACATCGGTCACAAAAGTTTTCTTGAGTACAGGCTTTGGTGTGAATTTTAATATTAATATGAGTGTTATCTTTCTGTTGAATAGCAAATCGTAGAAAGTATGTTTTATCGCTATTAATTGATAGTAGGTTATCATCCGTTTACTTTTTTTTATCGTATTAACATCCTCATTTTCAGATATATTAGCGTCTGTCCAAGTTTTTTCATTAATTATTAGTACTGTATCGTCTGCATAAAATATTATTTTACCATGTAATTTGAGTTTAAATATATCTTTAGAGTATAAAATAAATAACAGTACCGTACCTTGTGGCATGCCAAAGTTAGTTTCAGGTGTGCTATTGTGTCCGTTTATTTTTATATTTTGTTTTCGGTGTTTTAAATAACTTATAAGCCATGCATTTGTCACTGTCATCTATGTTTTTTTATTATTGAGATTATTTTTGCAATAGCATCTTGTGTGCTAATTTTTTCTATAAATTCAAATTGGTTCTTATTTATGATGTTATTACTACGGATATATTTATATAATTAACATGAGCTGTTTTTTAAAAAAATTTCGTAGATTTTGGCTATGTTGGCTACGTTAGATTATTGATATGGGGGGGGGGGGTAATTTATAATGTCTTTTTTATTTCCAGTTTTAAATATTGGTGTGATAAAACTTTGTTTTTAATTAGATGGGAATACTTTATTTTGAAGGCTAATATTTATAATATGCGTTATAGGTTTGATAAGAGTTAATATATTTTCTTTAAGTATTTATATTGTGATTTTGTCGTAGTCAGGAGTTGTATCATTTTTTAAGTTATTTATCATTTTTTGCAGTTTGGTGGTGGGGTTAGTGTTGCGGCATCATAATTTGGTGATATGTTTTTGGCTAGATTTTTTTCTACATTTGAAAAGTAATTATTAAAGATATTACATTTAGTGGCTTCTAAATTATTTTCATAATTAATTTTCTTTACATTTATTTTCTGTTTTTCTTTTTCATATCATTTTCTTCTTCAGGATGTCTTTAAATAATCAAAAATATATGTTATAATTAATACTTTAATAATATGTTATATTGTTTCTTTAACGGGATCTATTTTTAAAAAACAATAATTTATAAAAAATAAATTTAGTACGTAACTTATATTGTTACTTGATGATACAAAATCATTAGAATAAAATTTTAAGATGGGACTTGTGGTTAAATTAAGTTGGTTGTTTATAATATTTTGGTTAGTTTTCACAATGATCCAAATTATTTAATTTAAGACCAACACCGCTTACACGTAAAATGCACAATCCCAATTTTTTATCAAATGATTAGAAAATTCTAAAAACCCACTATTATTGAAACGTCTCAAATGCTCTTTACTCTTATATTAAAATTTCGACCTGTTTTATCAAAAAAAAAAAAAAAAATAAACCGATATGTTTTAATGGTAGACGTTAAAAACGTTAAACTAGTGATGATATAAACTGTTGTTACTATGATCGATTAGTGTAAATATTTGTTATTTTGCAAGTATACTGTAAACTATACATTTAGCCTTTAAATAAGAATTACCAATTGTTTTTCTAATAGAACATTAATCACACAATCACAGTTTATCCATATTTTGTTGTTATCGTCAAATTTATTACAGTTTTATGAATCGTATCATTTTGATTTTTGGTAGCTTATCAAAAATCGACGGTTAAATGGCATGACGGTTAAGGAGACTATATTCATACCGTTGCAGTAACGCATTCACAACTTCACGAGTTGATGCGCGGTAATGGCATATTTTCAACTTTAAAAATATATATTACTCGTATCAAAAATTTTCTTCACAACAATGATTTATTTTCATATATATAAAATATATTATATAATATTAAATATCTTTAGTTAACTAAAAATATCGAAATAAAATCTTCAAATTTTACTATCAGAAAATACTTTATTTCTTTTCTCAATAAATTTCTAATATTTAATATTATTTTTTATAAAATATTAAAAAAAAATATATATATATATATTGTTTATTTATTTCTTTGTTGCTTACAGTTCAGTGCATTAAAATGCATAATTGACTAGATCTGGATAAGCCGTGTCTATCTTTTTATTTTTCTTTTTTTTTTCTTCATCTTTAATGACCCTGTAGTCCGTATGGAGCCTTGGCTTCCAGAATTTGTACCAGCTTTACTGCGTTCTTATTTAAGCCATCCTCCCAGCGGAGTTAGTCTTCTCACTCTTCTCCTACCATCTATGTAGTTTTCCATTAAGGATTCTTTTTGGGATCTGCATTTCCTGCATCCTCTGAACATAGCCTGTCTAGCTAAGTTTGCTATAGTTTTATTTGACGAGAGTTTGAGATATCTCTTTTTAATAATGTGTTTATATCCTGGAGATTTAAAAATCTATCCTAAAAATTCTAATAAAAATAATCAATGTATTTATATTATTAATAACATAAGTAAATCAGTTATTAAACATTATTTCAACATATAACGTAGCAAAAAAAAAAATCATACTTATTTTTCAAAGTAAGGCTTAAAGACATCACACTCCTCCATTTGCTCACTTATTTCTACGTGTCAGAGATAATTAAACACAATCAGAGTTACGAAAATATAAAGAATTATAACAATATGAACTATTTCTCAGATAATAAGAAAATAGCTGGTCGACAGGTTCTGAGATTGATGCAAGACGCCACTACCGGCAACACAATACAACACTAGTACTAAATATTATACAACTCGTCATTGTGCTGATCCCCAAACTGCTCCATTCTGCACGGGTTCATAAATTCTCCAAAGTACGGATTACTCAAAGGTATTAGAGAATTTTAGATTCCGTAAAAATAAAAAAAGATGGCTTTCAAATAATAAAACGATAGATATATCATTTTGAAAAGTGTAACATTAAGTTCGAAAATTTGTCGTCAATTACTTACCATCACGCTGTTTCTCCGCGGGGGTAGACAGAGAGGATAGAGCGCCACACTCTTCTGTTTTGACACACAATTCTTGCCTCATCCACATTCATACACCTTCTCATACAATCTCGCCGATTTTTGAGGCTTCTAACAGAACCATCCTCCATTATCTGGTTTACCTGGTCATGCCAAGTCTTCCGCGGACGTCCTCTATTTCTGGTTCCATCAACACTTGCGTCATATATCTTTCTTACCATTCTCTCCTCATTCATCAGTTCCATATAACCAAATCACCTAAGTAATCCTTTATAAATCTTACTCACTATACTAACATCAGCTTTACATTCTTTCCTTATTTTTTCATTATTTACTCTGTCATAAATAGATTTCACTTTGTTGGTGTAGAATAATCGGTTAATGCATGCTACTCGGATATAAAGAGATCCAGATTCGAATCTATTCGATCAATTAGATTTTTTATGTAGATCTTTCTGTGTATATCATTTAATTTTTATTTAAAATATCACAGACCTGTGATTATAAATATTACAGTAAACTATATAGATTTGTACTCCGTGTATTATATAATTCATGCATTTAATGATTCTAGTTAAATTACTTAGATATTAGTGACACTGTTTCTTATGCATTCCGTGATTTCAGTATTCATGGTAATGCAAAGTAGATAGAAACAGTGTCTATCGGTGTAGTGAATCCAATAAACCTTAATTTTAACTACATTAAATATGCAATATAAAATGAATATAAAAACACACGACTTCACTTTCGAAAGCGTTAATATTCGCTGTGTGCATTTTTTAGGCAGCGTCGGGATGGCAACACTCGACCAATTTTGGCAGCTGGCTATCTTGGAAACGTCCGTGTAATGTTGGAAAATTTTCCATGCATTTTTCTAGTATCAGCTAAACGCCGCATGACACATTTGGAAGGGTACCAAAATATTATCAAGGCTCTCGCGCCCGCCGCGGGGCGCGGAAGGCGGGAAGCGGGAAGCGGGAAACGCGGTCGGCGCAGTTCAAATGGAAACTGTTTCAGTGTTTACTGCTAAAATGCACATTACCTCCCGAAATCTCGGGAGTAGAGTTGGAACGTGAAAATGAAAATGGTAAGAATTTATATGGAAATATTTTCACCAATGAGCTTCGCAACTCCGCTGGGTAGTGGGTGTCGGTGCTTAGTGCATATGAAATTAAATATAATGCATGATATTTGACACTTTTATTGAACTGTTGCAAAAATACTTGATTCATACTAATAACTAGAAAAATTTTAGCAATATTCTAATATGTCCAAGAACACAATTACTGGATTTTTATCTACGAAGGCACTGTTATTAAACAAATATCAGATATCTCATAGCCATTTTTTATTATATTGTATGGGAAATATAGGAAAGTATGGGGTAATTACAGGGATTACGACCTGTTTTTGGCTGGCTTAAATGATCACTTTATATATACATACTAACAAATATAAAAGTTTTAAAAAAAATTAATAAATGTGGAGATTGAGGGGCGAGAATTGGTGAAAATTATAAACTTGTATATATGTTAGTATCTAGACTCGTTTTGAGTATCACTACACCATCGTCATCTAAAATAAGATAAAAAATATTGCTTTAAAATAATTTTAAAAAAACATTAAAAATAATGGTAAAATGAATTAGCAAATTAGGTCCATAGTCCATTGTTCACACGTATAAAAGTCTTCTACACTTCTCCAAACAGTCCTCAGGTAGAATATAATTCAGTCATATGGTCGCCACATTTCATTATTCACTCGACGGTGGTTGAAAAAATCCAGAGAAAGTTTCTAAGATTCATTAATTTTAAATTAAATATACACTCCGCGGATATCAATTATGATAATCTTCTTAGTCGTCTAAAATTGTTAAAATTATCAGTGAGACGTACGATGACCGACCTTATATTTCTATACAGGATCATCAATGGTATGATTGACTGCCCCCAGATTGTTGGTTTGCTTGACTTTCACGCACCATTGAGGTTATCGCGACATAATGCATTGTTCTATTACAGAGGTAATGTCAGAACTCACGCATAAACTATATTATTATTACAATTATTTTTAATTTTGATTATGAAAAAACACGCTGACACTATGTCATTTTTTTCTTTCTATATTGCACTTTTAATGAAATTTCTGTTATTTTACAAATTATCTAAAACGAAGTGATATTTATTATCAGTTTGTTTTATAAATTAACATAACATTATTTAAATTGAATGTAATAAAATGTGCATACGCTAGATGCTTGTATTTTACTATAAGCAACAATATTTTTTGGCACACATTCCAATCTTTCGCGATACTAGTATATCCTGATTGGGGAACAAATGATGAATTATATAACTGATCAAAAATTTATCCTTTAAATATTTAATTGTATTTTATTATATTTAGATGGCGATGATGTAGTGGTACATACATACATATATACAACATATAACATATATACAACATCCAAAAGTTTGATAGATATGAAGATTGATTAATGGGTAGGAATGGTGAACGTTATATTTGTATAAAGCGATCACTTAAGCCAGCCGAAGACAGGTCGCAAGCAATACTTCCATATTTTTCCCTTATATATAATAAAATATAGCTTCATCTCTATGAGATATCTATTATTTGTTTATTAATTCTCCTCTTGGTATACATTATATTTTTTTTTAAATGTAAAGAACTCGCTCTTGGTGAATAATTGAAAATGTGTCTAAGATATGGGGATGGAGAATTAGGAAGGTCAAAAATTGGTTTGAGCTATAGTACAGTTGAAAAAAAAAGCGTATCATTAAATATTAAATAATAATAGAACATGGTAGAACAACAATTACCTTATAAGAAAATCGTACATCCCAAAACATCTGCAAAGCTCCCGCAATTGCTTCAATATTCGACAATTTCTCTTGTCATGGCTGCTTCATCCCTTGTATTGAGACAACTTGAAAACGTATTAGGGTAGAAAGGTACTTGAGCTGCCAGAATCCGACTTAATCCCTTAATGGAATAGGACTCGGGTTCATAAATATTCATGTCAGCTCTGTGCTATTGGTCAATTTTTATGACCTCCGTCGTTATGTATAGATATATGGCTACTTGTCGATTCCGGTGCGTAAATAAGGGTTATTTGAAGGGTTTTTTACAAATAAATTACAAACGCGTATTATTGAAAATTCTATGCATATTTTATTCAAAAAACGTGATATTCGCCATAATTGAATTTCTTTGAGCGTTAACCATCATGTTTTTACACATTTTCAGTTCACATATTTCAAAGAAAACCATTATCAAAAACACCGAAGGATTAAAGAGGCATTGGACATCTGCGTACTCTGGAACGTCAATAAGGCTGTTATATTTTCCGACTCGCAAGCAGCTCTTGAATCCCTCTCCGCTAATATGAAAGTTTGGCTAGACAATGAGATAATCTGTTCCATCAGAAGATGTCTATTTAATTTGTACCGCAACAATAAATAGGTGTCATTCGTTTAGATTCCTGCACATAAGGGAATTCATAGATATTAATGTGCTGATAAACTGGCAAATGAGGCCACTCTTTCCGGAATTTTCCCTCATCAATTGTATATCCCGATGGATGACAGACTCAATATGGTAATAAAACGTATGCATTCTATCTGAACTGCACAATGAGTGAATCCAAATAATCATAAGGGTAATTGGCTAAAAATAATTCAAAGATCTATTCCCGCACCCCCTAGTTCTCCAAAAGGAAAGTCTCCAAACGAACAATATCAAATATCTCTAGCATGAGAATTGGACATTGCCAGGTAGTCTCACATTTATTCAGATTGAACTTATTAGATTCCCTAATATGTGAGTGCGATGCCGAGGAGGAAACCCTTGACCATATATTTTTGCCTGTCCATTGCGGATCACAGGTTTTTATACAGTAATCTCGTCAATGGCAATTTTCAACTCCCGATTAACTCGTGTCATCTTCTATCCCTTAACTCGCCATATATAAATCAATTTTTTTGAATAACAATAGTATTAACTTGTAATGTGATATTTCCTATTATATAATATTATTGTACTTTTTTCTATAAAATAAAGTTTTAACTTGATTAATAGCACAAATCGCTATTGAAGGGTGGGTACTTAAAAGAGGAAGAAGAAGAAAACACCAAAGACATTTGGCTATTTTGAAAACGTTTGCACAATATTAAATTACCAGGGTCTCATAAATTAAAATTACCCCCGAGTTGAAGACTAACCAAGAGAATGAGAACGTTACATGTTGTAAATTTCACATATATTGGATTTTTGTGTGTAAGACGGTTCGCAAGGTGGTTGATTTTTAGTATTTACGGTTAAAATAACAATTTTTTTCATCAGAATAATTATATTCCATCTATCACAGAAATTATGCGTACTACGCGAGGTAGGTAACCAGCGAAATGACATTGTATTGAAAAACAATTTTCAAAGTACACCATAATAAAAAAAATATTATTTCTCTTAAAGTTATCTAACATCAAAACAAAACTTGTTGTTTTGTTTCACTGTGTTTTTGCAATTTTGTAATTAATTTTATGAACCACATTTACATCTGTCGGTACCCCAAAAATCATGAATAAGGTGACAGTGAGAGGTTTGTCACACGCAAGCTCTCTTTAGACGTAGATGGGCGGATAATGTCGAGATAAACTTGCAGAAGTAGGCGAAACCTAGTAGACCGAAGTATAATGATGAGGTCAAGGGAAATATTACACTATCAGAACTGCAATCATATACTTCCAAGTAGATTGACGAAGAAAATCCCTTCCCTGAATTATTTAACCCCTTTCAACTACGTATAAAAAGTATCTTTGGTATATTATTCATACTCACACAATTTATAAATATACGTAGTACTATTCTACACACATGATCTACTTCAGAGAAAAACAAATATTCATATAATAACAAGATTTCTGAACTCTTATAAAATTGATAACAAAAATATAATGCAAGAGTAGTCTCTAGTCAATCTTAACTTCTTCCACATGTTCTAAAAAAATATGCTAGAAACAGATCGGACATAAAAATTGAATTTATGTTGAAGTTGCCTCAGAAAATCGGAAAGTGAAAACAAAATAGGCCAAGAAAATGAAGACAGGAACTAGCCGATCATGTGCATCTACCAATAATCGATTGCAGCGATAAATCTGCACTGCACTATTTACTGGATGTATCGCTCGAATAGATTTTGCTCTCGCTATACTACTAACTTTAGGAAATTCTCAAAAATTTCCCATGGGAATGGATTCAAGCCGTTCGTTCGTGCCTGAATTTATACTCAATTGAATTTTAGAATTATCCTCTCTATTCGTGCATTTTAGAACATGTATTAAACAATTGGTTAACGTAGAGTAATTTTCTATGGTCAGTTTTTCAAACTGATTTTTTAAGTTACACGGGGGATATTATCATATATCCAGCAATAGTTTTTTACTGCGTGGGAGAGAAGGAAGAATGCAGGAGCACAAATAATATATTGACAATTTATATTTTCCTGTTTCCGAGGTAAGTTTGTTGAACTCCATAATCACAGATGTGAAAATAAAACACTTGCTAATACATTAAATCAGTATTTAACAAAACACTTGTGTTTTGATTAACAAAAAACACCTGTTTAATTTACTTGAGACGCGTTCCGCCTTGTAAGAGCATTATCAATCTAACAATTCGTATTTATATTTGAGGACAGCTATATAATTTTATTTGCATGAGGTGAATGGGGACAACATTATTTATTGTAATTCTGAAAATTTCCATAAATTTTTGAATGCTTCTAATTATTCTAGGTAACCATTATGTTTCAATACTAATGATATTAAATTGTAGTGTCAGGTAATATGTAGAAAAAAAATCTATATAATTTTACAATGTTTTATATATATATATATATATATATATATATATAAGTGTTTGGAAATTTTATAAACAAAAAAAATGTTAATGACAAATTAAACATTATAATTAAGTTACTAAATTCTTTTTATAAATAGTTATCTTTTAAATTTATTTTCAAATTAATTTCTAATTAGTTACCCACCACTTATATGTGTATTATTAAGGAGAACATATTCTAATTGTGAAATTATAATTTTTCAGAACATAGGTCTGTGAACAAGCGTAACATATGGGTTCGAAAATTCTTCGTAAAAACTGGACTACTGTCGCTGTAGCATAGTTGGATATGCACATCCCTGGTTTAGAAAGAGATCTAGGTTTGAATCCTGGTAGCGCAACAACAATTTTTTTCGATAAAATTGATTTTATATGTATTATATATCCATCTAATTAATATATTTAATTAATATTTAACTTAATTTATAGTTTTATTTTTTGTCACCGACTACATTTTTAATTTTAGTATACATTGTATCCTGAAGTGGGGACCAAAGATAATAAATAAAAAGAATATGAATTTTAACCACAAAGTTAATATTGTTAATTTTAAAAGTAATAGTATTACTATTTTCAAACTAAACCAAACGCTTGTGCTATGAAAGTAGAACTAACTTGATGGTCTCCTCGAACGAAGGTCAAACCTCCGATCACTAGTGTATTAATAAAGTGTTTTATTATTATTATTATTAGTTACATATAATTGTTTGTCAGTTGTGTGATTTTGAATCCTTCCAGCAGCAGTTAAAAGGTAATTGTTGATCATAATTGAATGCCCTGTATTAAATGCCTTAATCTCGGAATAGATAATTACAGAGAATTTTATTTAAACGTTTCGACTCTCGGTGTCGGATTGAACATCATGTATACTAGTTTAATATTTGTATTTTTATATGCAGCTTTATTGCATGAGAACTGAATTATTTTCGCTTGGATTTACATGCTAAGTACATACATCAAATAAATATTTAAGTTATAATATTTATTTTGCAGAAATTATAGTCATGTCCGAATTTTTTGATTGTATAGAGTGCACGCCCCTGCTTATATGTGCATGTATTAATTTATTTAAATAGAATAATTATTCTTGTTTAAATAAAACACGATGAAACATTAACACCCTAGAAAATATTAGATCATTACGTCTGGATAAGAAAGATTAATTGTAGTGGGTTTTAGGATAAAAAATGTCAAGGCTCAATAATACTAATAATACCATCATCATAATCAGTTACAGCTAGATGAAGGCCTTTCTATGAATCTTTGGTCGACACGAATCGACACGAAGATCGCGCAACTCGTTAGGTAGATCCTGTCGGCGCAGGATTTACGATTTCTTTGCAGAATATAATAATCAGTTATTATAATCAACAATTATTCGAGTAAATTTTCATTAAGTAACAATTTGAGTTAAATACTAAATTTATTTTTTAAATATTTATTGTTTTTTTTTTAAATAAATTCTGGTAAAGAAACAATAACATAAGTTTTTGATTAGTATTGACATCCTGAAGAAGAAAATGGTATTTTTCGAAACCAGTAGATGTATTTAAACTCAATAAGTAGTTAATAAAACAAAGTTAACAAATAATAATAATGAATTCTAAGCACAAAGTTAATTTTGCTGATTTTAGAAGTATAAATTTAAATATATATTTTTCTCCATAATTTTTCGTTGTTTACACACGATTTTCCTATCTCTCGTAATTTTTTCCATTTACTAAGATCTATTTTTTATTCTTTCGCTGTAGGTAATAAATGCACTAATTGTATATAAGTCCTTATTTAAATCAATTACTTTGTGTAAATATACTGGAGGTTGCATTTCTGAAAATTCTTAGGACGTGACAAACATAATAGAATTATCATTTTAAATATTAATGGTCACATTGGCTACATTTATAATTTTGATAATAATATTATTTGAAAGATTTGTAATCCTGAAATAATAAAATTATGATTAAAACTATCTAATGGCATAATAATAAATATGTTTTGCATATATTTTGATTTTTGTATATTTGTAAATATTTGTAATACTTACAATACACTATTTCTTCCGTTTTTTGTAATACCACTTCACAAAAAGTAAAAAATAAACCAAACATAACCGACCGTGTTTTCATAAATGAGTACTCTGAATATTGAACGTGCAAAAACCGATTTGTGATTGGACAATTCTGATAGAATAACTAAGCACGAATTATTTAAATAAATTAACTTATAATACAGCAAAACGTTTTCGATCATCGCGAGTTTATTTATTATTGTATAATATTTTTTAAATTATGCTCTCGATAGAATAAAATAACGTCAATCAATCAATCAAATCAATCAAAATGTTGATTTGGTAAAAAAGTGCTGTTAGAACAACTAAGTATTGACAATTTTCCCCACAAATAATCAATTTGCACTACATATTTTTTTTTCCATGTTTCTAATTTCTTAACCATAAAAAAGTATATTTTGTAATATATTATTCCTCTAATTGTTTTAAATTATTTTTACGATGTACCTTAATTTTACACTTGGACTACCCATCAGCATTATTAATGACCTATTGTTAATATGTGCATTTAAAATGACATAAAATATAATACAATACTACTACGATTGATCTATATGATTCTGTAATAATCAAATTTAATAAATAAATTTAAAAATCTAGTTTTCATTCGAAGATGTGCAGAATCATCCGCATAAAAAAAAAGTTTAATTGCGAATAAAACTTATTTGCTTGTTATTTTCACATTAATTTTATTATATAACATTATAAAGTATCCCTCTTTTCCTTCCAACAAGTTTTTAATGTCATAGATAAACACGGGACCATTCCTGAAGACGAGAGTATTCAATGTGATTTGCTGAGGGAAGCTGGAACTCCAGCACTTAGATCATTGCCGTAAAGCGGCATTTGTATTCTATGATCGTATTAATGCCCGACATTAACATGAAATGGCGGGCAGAAGAAAGTCACTTTTACGCGCCTAGAGATTAGGTATTTCATAAATAAAAAGAAAAAATACTCTGTACACACTTTAAACCATTGATTTATCAACATATTTCAAGAGCAATGGTTTCTTCATCAGGATAAAAATTGCATACTAAAATTAAAAATACAAGCATAGATAAAAAACAAATCAATAAATATAAGTAATGAGTAAATTAGGAACTACTATGAATACAAATTTAAAATGTAACTAACTATTTTCAAAAACAATTTGGTTATTTATGATGTTTAATTCACTATTAATACTTTTTCTTATTTCTAAAATTTCTAATTTATCTAACTGTATACTTATTGACGAAAGTCAAGTACCCATTCCCTGTTTATTTTGTTCATCCAATATCAAAAACTTAATCTGTACCTGTTTCGCTCCAGTCAACTACTCCAAAACCAAAAACCAAAAAGCGATCTTCTGAATTTAATTGACTTACGATTGAGATTTTTTTAAATAAAAGAGGTGTAAGTTTCAGGGTTTAAATTTAGTGTATGAACACAACTAGTTTACACCTCTCTGTAAAAAAACTTTTAACGTGTAGACACTAACCCTTCCTGCAAAAACATCCTCGTGAAGATGGGATTTTTTTTAAATGAAAGCTTAGAATTCGGGCTGAAATTTCACACTGTGGAAATGCATGTAGGTGAAAATGTAAAAAAGCAATCTTGTAGCATATTTTTTTTTGATCAAATTGTTTTTAACCCTGTGTTGGTAGGACAAACAAAAGCTGAGATATTTCAGTTTTTGCAAACCCTTCAAATTGCAAAACATGATTTATGCTGTAAAACAAATATAGCCGCCACGCATAAACTCAAAACGATAATAATAAAATAATAATCATTTGAACTATGTACCAATAAGTTAGGATGATAGCATAAAAAATAATAGAATATTTAAAAATGGTCAAGCAACTATTTATTTAATTTCTGGACCATTTCATATGGAATAACCCAATCACAATAATGATTTAGCCACCACTGGGTAACAGCAATGTATTGACTGGCCGCCGTGGGTTCCGCGCACCACGTTTCACTCACTTTCTTGACCCGGATGCAGTGTTCGCTACCAACTCCCATATATTTTACCACGCATTATAACAAAGATCATAGTATGTAACAATAAGTTTCACTTTAATAGTCTGTAAGTGTTACAAAGTCAGATTTGTTATTATTACGCTTTAAAAGTAGTTTAATCTATTTTAAATGCATGCGAAAGTGATGGTAATCAAAAAGGAAGAAAGTAAGACAACATGCAAAATATTTGTAGGTAGAACTGTGTGTCAGGACAGAAGAGTGTGGTGCTCTATTCTCTCTTACTACCCCCTCGCGGACACGGCATGATGATTAGTTAGTTAGCATTGTAATGAGGGATCCAAATAGTTATTTGTATTTATTGTATTATTATTAAAGAGAACACATTCTTATTGTGAAGTTGTAATTACTCAGAACATAGATCTGCGATGTTTTAAATACTAATTTAATGTATTAATTATAAATATACATATATATAATGAATTTTGTCGAAAAATATTGTTTTTGCGCTACCGGGATTCGTATTTGGATCTCAATTTCCAATCCAGGGAAGTACACCACCAATTGTGTTATAGCACCAGTATTTTTTATGACATATTTTCGAACCTATATGTTACATTTTTTCAAATTAATACATCTGTCATGAAAATTACTGGCGCTATAACACAATTGGTAGTGCACTTCCCCGGATTGAAAATAGAGATCTAGGTTTGAATCCCGGTAGCTCAATAATAATATTTTTCGACAAAATTATTTTTATACACACACATATATATATATATATATATATATAAAATTAATAATTTATACATTAAATTGGTATTTTATTATTGTTTGCATAATTGAGATCATATTTTTCCATTAGTACCGCGGATATTAACCTTAAATACTTGGATGTTTCTGAACATAGACCATATATTTTACATAACCTTAAAGATAACGTCCAGAGGCGTCAAATCCCATATATTGATATGTTCGAAAAAAAAAATTACGCATCCAGGAAATTTCTGAATTATAAAATTTAACATTCTCATCGCCCACTAACATTCCTGCGTGGCGTTTAAACAGAGAAACCATATAAAAAAAAACTAATGATTAGAAAATATAAGTATAAGTAATATAATAATAATAATAATGTGTTTATTCCAGTGTGATCAGGTTTTTTTTTTAACCTGATTCGCCATAAAGATAATACATATTATGTTATACATTAACGGTTATGAAATAAATATGCCATGAAAAAGAAAACCAAGGAAAATATTAATAAATACAAAAAAAATTAAAAACTTTAAAAAGTTAATAAAAAGTAAAAAAATTCACACATATATATACATAAAATATAATTATTACATATATAACTACTTCGGTCACAGCCATTGATGTATATGTAGCTATTTTGTAACCACTGCTATTCTCTGGTCAGGGAACCAGCTTTCCATGAGAGCGCCGCTTGCAGCAGAGTTTGTGCTGAGCTCTAGTCGCAGCTTTACGCCAGCAACTTGATGTCTTAGAAGCGGAACGAATCCATGTATACGGCCTTCGGTAAACATTGTAGATGCGCTACAATAACGCGCCAATCCGAACGGTATTCTGTATGAGTTGTTGTACTATATATATATATATATATAATCGTTAGGTAAATTAATAAAACACGGCAATATATTTACATCTGCGGTAAATGTGTCAACCCGTACCGCAATATAAAAGTTAATATAATTTTGAACCAGTGCAAAGAGTGTATTTTTAGGTTTTTTCTAAAATACTTAGCTGAAAAGAAAGAATTCTCCAGCAATTCACGATTTGTGTGAAGAAAGCAAGGCTACCTTTTTCTTGTCACAGCGTTTGAATGAAAATAAGTAACCGCAGGTGTATAGGCAGTGGCATGTAGCTTTAGATATTCCACCCCTATGCTCAACCCCTCGAGGGACGGTAGATTATTTATTGCCGATGAATGTTTTTTTTTCCTTAGTAGAAGCATTCAACATCAGGAAAACTGATCAACTAACTGAGCATATTATTAGATCATCTGTTTAACAAATAAAATTTCTTGGAATAACATCGCCATAATCATATTAATACACCATATAGCACATTTGATTATTTATGTGTTGGAACTACTTAATATTATCTTACGTATTTAATTAACTTTATAATTATTGTGTGTTGTTTCAGTTTTTAGTAGATGTATGAAAAACAATGTATGAGATACATTCACTGAATTTTAAAAAGGAAGTTCTAAACGTTTTTAACATTACTTATTTATAATAATAATATAATACAATTTATAAACTAAAAAATATTATTTTTGTTTACTCAAAAAAAAATCTGCAATGCAAAATGACGAAATCAAAACAAAAACAAATTATTAAATTTATACTTTTACTTACTTACTTATTATCACGCCGTTTCCCCGCGAGGGTAGGCAGAGAGGATAGAGCGCCACACTCTTTTATCCTTACACACAATTCTTGCCTAATTCACATTCATACATCTTCTCATACATGCTCGACGATCATTGAGGCTACTAACAAGACCATCCTCTAGTATCTGGTTTACCTAGACGTGCCAAGTCTTCCGCAGACGTTCTCTACTTCTGGTGTCATCAACACTTGCGTTATATATCTTTTTTACCATTCTCTCCTCATTCGTCTGTTTCATATGACCAAACCACCTGAATGATCTCTTCTTAATATTATTCACTATTCTAAGATTATACATTCCTTCCTTATTTCTTCATTCTTTACTCTGTCATAAATGGATCTGCCACATATACGCCTAACTGATCTCATTTCCACAACATTCAGTCTACTTTCATTCCTCTTTAACCACCTCCAGGCCTTACTTACAAACATCAGTATCAGTATCAGGACTCCATTGTGAACCGCTAGTCTTGTCTCAGTTGACATGTTCCCATTAGCCATAATTCCATTCAAAGCGCCGTTCAATTTATTCCCTGAAGTCACCCTCCTTTCGATGTCTTTCTTTGTCTTTCCGTTTCTATCGAAAATACTTCCAAATACACAAACTCATCTACTTCTTCCAAATATTCACTACTTACAAGTATTTTGCACGTTATCTTGCTTTCTTCTTTCTCGAATACCACCACTTTCGACTTATTGACATTCATAATAAGGTCGCTTTCCTTGCATACATCGTACATTCTACTCACTATCCTCTGTTATTCTTGTTCATTTTTCGTCATTCATACTGCATCATCGGCGTACAATAAACAGCATACAATAAAATCGCCTCGATGCTATGCTCCACTGCAGCAACAATTTCTTCGATACGCTATATAGGACGTCTGCGGATGCGTATTACAAATTAGAGTATCCATTGTTATTCAAAATACTTGCTCGGATGGACGATTACGTCGACCGTTAAATAGACGGTAAGTTTCGCGAACTGAACCACGATTTTCGAAATAAATTTGTACAATTTGCAAGCGTTGGAAAAAGTCTTGCCAATTCGAAAAACAAATCTTAAAAAATACATCCTTTGTACCATACATAATTATTAATACAGTGTTTATGATTATGCAATAAATACTAGATACTATAATTATTATCATTTTAGAATTGTCGATCAATATCCTCCATCTCCTGATGGAAACTATATTTTAAACGTATTTAAGTTCTTACAGAAAAGTAGTTTGTTCCATTGTTTACAAGCCCAACGATCTGTGATCAGTTCACTCCAAAGCAAATAGGGGTGACTTTCTATTATATACCAACATACGAAGACATATCTACAAGTCATTTAAAATGAGCACAACAGACATACGATAAGATAAAAGTACTAACAATAAATATATGTATTTGATTTGATAATCGTGGAAACATAGAAATTAAGAAAGAAGGAAAGGAATTTATATACTTCAGAAGATTTCGCGATGTGTGTGGTGTTCTACCATCCGCATTACGCAGCTTTACTTAATCTCAATCGTCCAGAGTTGCAGAAAGACTATTAACATCATGCAGGAGATGAATTCTTACATACTAAGGATATGTTATCAGAAGAAACGATGAGCAGAGGCAGTTGAGGAAAAGCAACCAAGAGAACGATCTTCTACATGATGAATGGACCAAATAAAATAAATAACAGGGTCTTCTTTAAACGCTGCGATTAATTCCGAGTCATAATATCGAGAATATGGTCCGTTTTGTAAATTTAGTGATAAATATATTTTCTTGTATAATTGAGTGCTCTAATATCATAAATAAAAAATTATTCGGTGGCAAGTATTTAAAAAGTTATGTAAAGTTTCGAATTTTCACTATACATTTTGACATATGAAACACTATCTGTGGATACAATGAATTCACTCAAATCATATATCAGTAAATAAATCAGAAACAGATGAACTCATAGAACTGATAGAATTTAACTTTTATGCTGTTCGTATTATATTGGATAGTTCGGTTTCATTAAGGTTAATTAATTTAACTTAAACTCAATTAAGTGTTTAATAAAACAAAGATAATAAATAAAAAATATGAATTTTAACCACAAAGTTAATATTGCTAATTTTAAAAGTATTAATTCATTTAATTTTACAATCTAAAATTATGTGTGTTTTTGGATATTTTTTTTTTTATTGTAGTATGATATTATTATTAAATTAAGGTTTTTCACGAAACAAAATGGGAAATATTGTTTAATATTTTCGACTTGCTTATATTTCATGAGGATACAATAGCTTATTGGAAATCCACAGCATTTTCAGAAAATGATTGATAAAGCATTTCAAGAGTCATAAATTATTATAGTGAAATTTCGCTTTCTAACTACTTGCTACCGGATATTTGTTTTTTCATTTTTAAAATAGAAGCACTCAATTTTATAAATATATATTTTCTAAATATCTGAGAAAGGACCATATTCTTGATATATGCTATCATGGAAACATATATTGTGCACCAAGTTCCAAATACTTCAGGGAACCACGACTCTAATCATTTAGCATACGATGATGAAGAAAAAGAAGATTTAACAAAATATTCATAATATTTATTATTTATTAGCGTTACCGTTTGTTTACGCATTTTTATACGTTGATAGGTAGGCCTGATATTTTTTTGAATATGTGCATTATATTTGTATAAATTTAAAACAGAAAACAAAAGCGAAACTGCTACTGGTGAGAGACAGTTTCGGAATCGGACGATTATATTTTACGGCAGTGATATAAAAACATTTTGTCAATTATTTTTCGGTTTTTGGTTGTAATAAAGTTTTGGAGGCTAGCCAGCAGAGTTTAGAAGTCACAAGACTGCAAGAAGAGCGACTACCAGCGACATCGGCGTCTACCAGCCCAGTTTCACAAAGGTTGGTGTATATTTTCATGTCAACATTACCAATAGAAATCTCAGGACTAGCTATTGTAGGATAATTACGGCAATATCGTCAATTATATTATAAATGATTCTTAATTTGCCCCACAAGCAGTGTTTGTTTTAGAAAAATTGACTCCCAATTAATTCTCAATTTTAGACGGCTCCATCAAAGGTTAATAAAATGTAATAGCGATCTCCACGTCAGATGCTATCTTGTGAAATAGGTCAATTGAAATACATCCTTTCTAATATCACATTCACTTTGTATTTTTTATGTGTCCAGTTTTTTATCCATATTTACTTGTAGTTTGGAATATTTATTTTCCCTCATTACTTATCAGAGATATTTCAATAATATTTGCTTTATTGTAAAGATGTTAAAGTTTCCGACGTTTAATCATTTATCGTAGACTTTCATAAGTTGTTTCATTTTCTATCTAGGAAACTTTCATCACACGCCTGAATATCGACGTTTCTATGGCAACAATATTTTTCTTCAGTGCTTGATTCAGAATACTAGCTTCCAATACTATACAAAAAAATAGAAAATAACTTGTAGCTCCAAAGTTATGTGTTATGATCACATTAAATATAATTCAAATGTAGATCAACTTATCCATTAACGTAATAAGCTATTAATTACTTTTATTTTATTAGGCAAGTAATATTTTTATTAAATCGGTAAATATATTGAATTTTTTAATTTACGTTTTTTGTGTCTGTTCGATCTTTATGACTATCTAACGATCGCCGGTCACCGTGTGTGCGCAGCATGAACGTGACATAGAATGGTTACTGTCTATTAACTATCCACTATCCCTCCCCCTATAACCATAAAACGATATCTACTGTGGTATATTCTCTATGGTTTAAGAGTTGATGTTGTATCTTTGAACTAAAAGTAGCGTTTAAAATTTTGGATACATTGGCTGCAGCCAAATTTTTCCTGCCGTGTGGGAACGAATTGTTGACTTTAAGTATCATCCTGCTACCCTGGATTATACTTAAAGATATTGTTTGTGTGTAATCGGTTTCTCGCTACCGTGCGAACCGATTAATGCTGTGCATTGTACTATTGTGCTTATTTGACACTATGTCTAGGTGTACTTCGTGCTGAACATCGTTGTACGTAACTTGGGGCCAGAAGACCTGTGGATCCAGTGGAATAAGATCCAGTTACCGAAAGGAGTATTTCATAAGTGGGTTGTATTTTCTGGTTCTGGGTGATCCTTCAGCCGCCCTTTGTCCCCTTTTCCAACCCCTCTCCCGAATTCCTTCTACCCTTTCTGCATCTCAATATTTCCTCACCCCTCGTTCAGACAGTATCAATATAATAACTCCATGAAATATTAAACGAGATGTAAACCTTAATATTACTCAGCTAAGCCAAAAACGTAATCAAATAAAAATACACTAAAATATGGAACAAAGGAAAAACCATTAAAATATTATTTGAAAGGGTACACGATGCGACAAAAAATTTGAACAGACATGGAAGAAGTTTTGAACTGACTCAAATGCTATCGGAACATGGCTTTTTTAAAAGCTACCTATTTAAATTTAAGAGAAGCATTGATAATACATGCCCATGCGATACCGAAAAGGAGCAAACCCCTGAATATGTATTATTTGAGTGCAATATCCATTCGCATGACAGGCGGAAGATTAAAAAAACTCTGCAACCAACACAGCGTTGACCCCTCTGTACCTAAGAATGGGTTTAAATGTGAAAGAACTGCGGATAACTGTATTGAAATTTGAAAGAACTGCGGATGGCTATGTTGAAATGTAAAAAAACTGCGGATGACTGTGTTGAAATGTGAAAGAACTGCGGATGACTGTGTTGAAATGCGAAAGAACTGCGGATGACTGTATTGAAATGTGGAAGAACTGCGGATGACTATGTTAAATATATAAAAGCAATTGTAATTAAAGCGAAAAATATGAACAACGTCAATAACCCAGTAATATTATAGCGATATATTTGATTATGTTTACTTCGATTGTTTTTATGATAACGACGGAAAGACGCAAAGGATAATTCTTTACGAAATATTTAAAAGTAAACGCAATAAGGTCAGGTATGGGAAATTTCAATATAAGCGACTCAACTCAATTAATATTCCACAATACTTTAAAACCAAAATTTTGTAATGTATACGAGTATATCCTTCAACTCTAGCGAAGTATCAAATTTAACTAACAGTACACATATATCATATACATGTTTATGGTATTCCAACGAGTCATGAAAAGAAGGACTTATACTTAAGAATTTGCAAGGGCTATGGTTAAAGACTAGGATTGACTCGTGAGGATCTTAATTATCTGATCGATATGTACAGGGTGGCTCAAAAAAAGAACATTTCATAAAATGTGATATAATTACATCAAAATTAAATATGAATTAATTGTATTAATTAGAAAGATTTACATATAAAATCAATTTCATCGAAAAATACTGCGCCACCGGAATTCGAACATGCATCTCTTTCCAAATCGGAGAAGGTGCATTATCCAACTATGCTACAGCGACAATATTTTTAGCGACAAATTTTCGGACTAATATGTTACCTTTTTTTATATTAATACATTTAATCGTTCCACTATTTGAAATAACCATCCACCTTATTTTTATGGAATCTCAAATACCTTTGAGTAATCTGATAGCAGACGTCAGAATTATAAATTCATTTTTATTAAATTTTGGACACATTGATACAACATTATTATTAAGAAAATACATTCTTATTGTGAAGTTGTAATTATTCAGAATATAAGTCTGTAATATATATTTAATTCATATTTAAAATATCACAGACCTTATGTTCTAAATAATAACAACTTCACAATAAGAATGTGTTCTCTTAACATCGAATTTAGCTTAACTATATCAATAATAGCTTAAATAGTTTATTAATTTACTTACTAATCTATTTACCTATATTACGTTTTCTTTTGACAATTTCCGGTGTTAATAATCTTTGATTATTAATTTTCCCATTGTTTATATTTGGATTTTTTAAATTATTGCCTAGAATGACAAAAATCACTCCCAAATTCTGATAAATAATTTGTGAGTGCTATAAAAATGCTCAAAGAGTTTCAGAACCAAGCCTGGAGTATAGCTAGACATTACAGCATAACTGGAAATTATAGCAGGACGGAACTCCATCTCACACAACCAGAAATACAACCAACTTTCTTCGTCGTGAGAATAGTAATTTCATCGAGCCAGGCATGTAGTCACCGAACAGCCTAGATTTAAACCCAGTAGATAACGCAATATGGGGTGTTTTAATGATTTATGATTAGCTAAGTATTGTGCAAAAAAAATTACATTAAGAAATATAATTAAATATATTACGTTTTGAAATGACTCATGTGTTACGAGATGTTTTCACTTTTTTGAGCCACCTGTATAATCGTATCAGAAGGTTTTATTCATCGTGAGACTGATACACTAATACTACACAACCTTACACATTTTGAGTTAGTTAGTACGTGTATCAATTTTATTTATTGATTATTTCATTAAATAAATTTTTATAACGATAATTTTAAAATCTGAAATATAAAGTAGTGATTGATTCAAAATACCTTATTTTTATTTTTGTTACATAGATTTGAAATCCATCAATTTAAAATATCAAGAGATTAATTTATCCCGTATTACTTAAGTAAGTGAACCGAATATTATACGGATTTTAATATTCAAACATCTTACTGGGGATTATAAAGGTATTGTGTGTTTTACATCGGAAAGGACAAATTGCTAAACTTCTGGTTAAAATTACAGCTGGGATTACAATGTTTTACATGCAGAAATAGATTAATAATTTGTAGTTGGTGTATTCATATTTACATTATATTTCTTATTGATAAAAATGATTTTTTTTATTAGTTATTATTTATTAATAAAATACTTAAATCTGATTTATATATAGTTAGATATTAACAATCATTATTTCATATATTTTCAAGCCTAATTTATAAAAAAACTATTCAGATCTTCCAAAAATTATTGGAAATCACTAAACATAGATGGTTAATGATCAAAATATTGTTATTAAAAAAAAAACAAAAACCTTAACGCACAATATTTTGTGAATTCGAACAGTAAATCCAGATCGATAGGATCAAAATGAATTGCGCAAACTCCGGGTCGCACGTCCCGCGGAATGGAATACGACAAATCGGAATCACCGCAAGGTATTGGAGGGAAGTAGAGAAACGTACTACAGGATGAGGTCGGTGAAGGGATAAAGATTCTAGTCGAAGGACCGGTGATCTTGAATACTGGGATTCGCCTTACCTTGTATATGACGCCTTCGTTATCCCTTCGCCGCCGAGATCATACAAACGGCACACTAATGAGCCGATCTTCGATTATAATTGAATACGGCGAGGTTACAAGTTCACCCGCGGTACACAAACAACAAACAATACGTGATCAAAACACACTATCACAAAATACAGTGCTGGTACACTGGAGCGAATGCTGTCGTGATGTCAAGATCGAACAAATATCGGTCCAGTTGAGGTATGTTGGCATCAAGGTAACAATTCACACTGAAAAGACGAGGAAACGTATGAGAGAAAATGCGGATTGTGTCAATAACAGTGGTCGCGGCTGAATCGAAAAACTTGCCAAAAAAATGCTTACGAATTCGGAACATTTTGAATTAACAAAAAAGCATATACTTGATTTTTCTTAAATTTATCGTGATCTTAAATAAACAAGGCATTATCTGACCTTTACATCAAACTGAGATATTGAGTTTCAAAGTTTTGAATATTAATTTTTGATTTATTTGGTAGAGTTTAATCGCCTACAAAGTTTTTTTGTTTACAAAAATGGTGGTAGACTATTTTAGAACATTAACATATGCTCATTTTAGAAGCGTTATATATTATAATGTAACTCATACATTTTATTTGCATTCACGTGAACAGATTTTGTTCTAAATATATTACAAATGTTACTTAAATATAATTCTGTTTTCTTGTAGTATCCTTAAAAATACCTAAAAATTTGCCTTGTTTATAACACAATTTTAAAGAAAAAATTGTTATAAAGATTTTAATACAAAAAAATTTTCAATTTGGTCCAAAATATGAGATGATACCTTGTTGTTTTATTATCTTCACTTATTTTCAAGTCCATAAATATATTATATAATAACGAATTTTTCAAATACTATTTTAAATTTCACAAAAGGTTTTCCTTTATAAGAATGTAGTAGGTACGTAAGTAGTAATATATTAGTACTTGCATTGGAACAAAGGATGTAAAAATAAAAATAAAACTTATGAAATATAGAATAGGTAAGTAAAAGAGGAAAAAATGGAAGAAAAATTAAATTAAAACACAATATTATTAAGGAGAACACATTATTATTGTGAAGTTGCTTTTTTCAAAACGTGGTATTTTAATACAAATTAAATGTATCAATTCGAAGGAAAAAACAGAAAAAAAAATTATAAAAAAATACTTTTGTTGCTATTACTCCTGAATATTACTCGAAAATCTCGAATACAAGCTATTTGAGATTTTCGCAATAAAGGGTGATTGCTTTTGAATTTGGAATAAAAGATGTATCAATTTGAAAGAACTACAGCAACTTACTATGTTGGTGTAGTGTAATCGTTTAACGCATTTTCTTGAATAGGAAAGGATCCAGGTTAGAATCCCGGTAGCAACAAAAATATTTTTTCGATAAATTTAATTTCGCTGTGTATTTTTATACTTAATGCGTTTAATTTTAACAAAAATATTATTAAATACAAATTAAATGTATTAATTAGAAATATATACATATAAAATCAATTTTATCAAAAAATATTATTGTCACGCTACCAGGATTCGAAGCTGGATCTCTTTCCAATCTGGTAAAGGTGCATTATCCAACTATGCTACAGCGACATTATTTTTGACGACAACTTTTCGAACCTATATGTTACACTTTTTCAAATTAATAAATTTTTCGTTCCATTATTTGAAAGCCATCTACAACTTCACAATAAGAATGTGTTCTCTTAATAACAAAATATTATTATTAGTATTTATTATTTAAATTTATTTTATATAATATAATGGTTAATTTAAATAAATATTTCTTAAATAATATTCAGTATGTGGTGTTGAAGAAAGATATTGAGAATGCCATAGACAGACAGCTAGACGCACCAATGTATCGATCGCAAGGAACTCGGTGTACGTGAACGACAATCATAATAAAATACCCCAGCAATGTATCTTACAAATCTTTGGACATTTCACTAGAAGAAAGAGCAACAATATATAGTGGCTTATAGTGACTGCTGTGGTTGAGCATTGCAGATAAAGAAGACGACCTTCTCGAATGGTCCTGTCCTTAACAGATGTGTCTTGCTCTGCAGAGTTACGAGTGGGATGGAAGAAAATGGAAGGACATCTTGCACGAGTCGCTATCCTCAGCAGTGAAAA
This sequence comes from Eubasilissa regina, assembly GCA_022840565.1. Taxonomy (NCBI): domain Eukaryota; kingdom Metazoa; phylum Arthropoda; class Insecta; order Trichoptera; family Phryganeidae; genus Eubasilissa; species Eubasilissa regina. The sequence continues at coordinate 4,124,659 of JAINEB010000019.1, forward strand.
AACGATGAAGAAGTAAGGTATAATTTCATAATAGAGAATATTAGTTAAAACGAAATCGACATAATTTAATGTAACCTTTATTCGTCTTTGTACATGTTTCCTTTTTTTGTATTCTCATAACAAAGTATAATTTTCCAGTATACTTATAACTCGTATATCAATACATACATATATATACATAATCAGTAGCGTGCGATAGGTATAGAGTTAGGTTGTGCTGTTACCAATAATATTATATAATTATATATAATATATGTACTACAATCTATGTACTTTTGTTCAACCAACGTCATTGGATAAAATAAATCCGTCGTTTAAACGATCCTATCATGTACTTATTTATAATTTTAGAGTACTATTAATAAATAAATACAGATATGCATTTCAGTTTCAAATCTAATACATAACTGTGACATCATTGAAAAAACGAGTGAGATAATTGATCTCGGATTAACAATTGATGAAAATTTACGATGGGCTCCTCATATCGATCGAGTAAGCTCCAAACTGAAAAAATTAATTTGTATTTTCAAAATTTTACGCATATCCATGAATATTATTTTATTATTTATTTAATGGTATACTATTCACTTTGTCAGTCTCATCGGTAACGCAATATGTGCATGGGGCGGTGCAGCTCTTATTTCAATGGATTCTCTAATTAAGGCCCAGAAATGGGTCATCGGAGTGGGTAGAAAATAAAACTAAACTAATTTGTTATTTGTGCTAACATTACACATTTTGTCTCCAACTATTTTATAGACTAATTGTACTTTTTTACATAACATTTTATAACTTCTGATTGTACCTTAACAATTGCAACTTTTAAAAACTGTACGGGTAATTAATTGCTATAGAACAGACCACGTCCAGTAAAATAAATACTTTTATTTTCACATGTATAATGTTATGCTACAAAAATAAATAAACAGAAAATATATTACATTTTTGTTGATCACTTGGGTAATTTAAAACGATTTATCTTTAGTAATATACTTTAGATTGATTGGTGGATTAATCGGTAATGTAAGTACCTACTGCAATATTATTTTTTTAAATATATGTTTAATACATATAACATCAATATTCTTACTATTATTATACTTATAGGACTACCTTGCTAACTTTCTGGTATTCTGGAATCAGGCTCAAACTTCGAACCACTGGATCACTAGGCAAGTGTCTTGTCAATTTATTTATAATGAATGAAAATGTATAACAATGTGTTGTCCCCATTATAGACTATAGACTTCCTCTGCATGCACCCTGCACATACCTGGGTGAAAAACAGGGTTCCCATCAACTTCAAAAACATCGACTTTAAATATATAACAACATTTATTATATATATATTTCAATACAACGTGCCGCAGCCGCCTAGGGAGCCAGCCTTAGTGCGCGTCACTTCTCTCATAGACGCTTTCCCGACAAGTTCATTAGCAACGCTTCTTTGCTCTAGACAGTACAGCTGTACAGTACAGCACACACTTGCACACGCACACTCTTTTTTATAATTCAAAGAAACATGCGAGTGTATGGATAAAATATAATGGGGCATTCATCTACTCACACTAATGCACATCCTTCCTGTTCATCAATGTTTTAACAATACACAAATAAATAAACATTAAGCACTATATATTCTTCTCCAAATATTCATTTATATTATATATCAAATTTGGAAAAATTCCAAATTGATGTTCTTTACCAAAACAAAAAAATTAAGTTGAACCAATCTAATATCATATATTTACCTGTAGTTATTTTCTCTACTTTTTGGATTTAGTTTTATTTTTCTGAATATGCCGTGAATATTGTATATTACGTGTTACATTGTTAATCTAATCATTCTGGAATCAAGGTTTTTCCGCTATTTTTATAATTTTAGCGTACATACCCAGAGTCTAAATACGAGTTTGGTCGCCAAATTATGTTTGTTCTGTATTCATAAGCAAGAAGCGGCAATGTTGTGAATAGGTGTATTTTTTAGTGGAGAAATATGATAAACTAATACCTGTCCCGGTTCTTCCGTGGAACCTTTTTATAAGAGAGAATAACCCTTAATCCATAATGGAAGGGTCCCGTTATTACCGTATTGTGTTACAAGGGCGAAGGAGGGATGAAATCTCTAGATTTAAAAAAATATATAATGTTTATCAATTTACCCTTCCCATCCCCAAGATTCACATTATATAAATATTTGCATGATCTTTCGATGTATTTATTTAATTAATTATTTTTTTTAAACATTTTTGATTTTTGGTTGAAGTGATATTTTTAAAAATAGAAATGTATTTACGGAATGTGTCACATTAATATTCTTCCTATTTTTAAACTAAATGTTATTAAATATAAAAATTTTAAGATAATCGTTTTGCTATGAAAATGTACCAACTAGCCTGTCCCCTGAGAGAATATTACGCATTATTGTGTGCGAAGCAATTATTTTATTTCTTCAATATTTGCAAAATTACTTCGTGGTCTCATTTTATATTAATAATTATACAAAATACTTTCTTTAAACCACTATTTATTCATTATTCTACATGTTTAGATACAAATGGTATAATATATATGAAAACAATGTATAATGAAATTAAAAAATACAAACATACATCAAAATAAAAATATAAAATGGTGAGTAAGTAAGAACTAATATGAAAACAAATTTAAAAGGTGACTATTTGCAAAGAAGATTTGGTTCTTATTTATTCACCATTTTATATTTTTGTTTTTATCTATGCCTGTATTTTTTAATTTCAATGAACATTGTTTCCTGAAAATGATATCATAGCTATCGAAACATGTAGAATAATTAATAAATATTGCTTTAAACAAAGTATTTTGTATAATTGTTAATTATTTCATTATCTGAAAAAAAATTATCGCTGTTTCTTTATAATACAAGAAGTTTATTTAGAATTCTATCAATTAATAATTTATCTTTCTTCATAAAACATGCAATATAATATACCCAATAATTTTCAGGAAATATAACCAACCACGTATTTCAAATAGATCCCTGTCTCCTTCTGACTGGAACCGGAGCAGTTGTATTATTTCGCTTTTTTAAAAAAATTTACAGCTTCTCCATAATAAATATTAGAAGTGTAATTTTATCGGTATTTTTATAATAGTTAATGAAATATCTATCCGTCTGTCTATTTGTATAATATATAAAACCCTCTCCCCTCGCCTGGTCACTCCATCACCTTCCCCGATTCAATTTCGCATGGTTACTCTTTAGGACCCTGCATAAAACATAGGTACCTATTCATCCTTTAGCCATCGCATCCATTTCACCATATAATGAACACCATTTAAATTTTGTTAATTTGCACTTTAAGATCCTAGACTTTAAGGCATATCATCTTTTCCCTTCCTAGACCAAATTTTGCGTTCATTATTATTAGATATTTATTACTATCAGTCAGTGATTTTTAATCTAAAATCTCTTTAATATTTCCATCTGTAACGAGTGTTTAAAACATTTTAAAAAATATTATTTTGAAGCTCTCCTGAATTATAATATGTGAATATTATTACAAACATCAATTGAATTTGATTGTTAAATATTTCAACCACGTAAATAATATTGGATTCAGAGAAAGCCACAGAGCTCAAATATAAAAATAAATATGAAACGAGTAAAACTTGCGTAATTTTAGTGCTGAAATTTATTTTCTGAAATATCACATTCAAAACACTTTTAACACTGTATTTCCTTTTCCAAATTTAAAATATTCGACTGTTTCAAAATAACTTGACTTGACACTCATTCAAATATATGTATCAAAATATTGTTTATAGTCTTACATTAAATAATGAAGAAATCCGGGTGGGAACTAAATATTATTTTGATACATTGATTCTTTTTCTATACATTTGATTGATTTAATTTGTGTTAAATATCACAGAACTACTACTTCATTACAAAAATGTGTTTTCTGTAAAACATTATTGAAAATTAATAATAAACTTTAAAAAAAAAACCAAAATTTATCGACGTGTATTTGTGATTAAGAACGAGATATTATTATATAGGGTATTCAGCGGAAAAATTTCAAAATTAAATTGTAATTGCTTGATTTGCGGATTTGCCAGTCGCAATGAGTCACTGGTCGGGAGCATATCGCGCGTTCGCGGTTGAGCAATATTTAAAGTGCGGTGATTCATTTGTACGTGCGCGTCGCACTTTTTGTACTCACTTTAACATTCGACAAGTAAATGATGGGTCGAGTACACAACTTATCTGGTACTATGTTCAAAAGCTCAGACAAGAAGGGAGAATAATTAACCAAACTTCTTGGGGACCATCAACGTCAGCAGCGACCCCAAAACATGTGGCTCAAGTTTGACGTGAACTTATGCGCAATCCGCGTAAATTGATAAGAAAGATTGCAGGCTTTACTAGAATAAAATATCAACAGTGCACGTTATTTTGAAAAAAAAACTACAGTTTCACCTGTACAAACGTTTCTCAATAAAAATGACTATTCTTTACGTGAAACTTTAAGGAGAACGATGCAGGAACGTTTTGAAATAGCACGAACGCTTGAAAACATATTTTTTACTGACAAAGCATATTTTCATATCGATATCTAAGTTAATAAACAGAATATGAAACACTGGTACATGGGGTGCAATTGGCCCTTATTTTTTTAACCAGCGAAACACTGTCACTGCTAACGTGTATTGCCGAATGATCGATATGTTTTTGGTACCGCAACTGCAGCTGTTTTCTGGGTTCAACAACAAAACACCATTTCAGTAAGACGCGACCACTTCACACATAGCTAGAGTTTTAATGAAGAAACTGAGCGGAAATTTTCCCAATAAATTAATCGGCAAGTACGGTCACCGGATCTTACACCGTGCAACTTTTTTTTGTAAGGATACCTTAAGTCGAGAGTTTACAGTAACAATTTTTGAATAATTCAGGCCTTACAAGAAAATACCCGCCGTGAAGTTGCTGCCACTGAACCAACGCTTTTTTCTCGCGTGTTCACAAATTTAAGAGTCCGTTTGCAAGAGCGTCTTGAGACAAACGGATGGCATTTAGACGATATTGTTTATAAAACGTAAAATACGCAGCGTTAAACTCCATTTTATATAAATAAAATATGAGAATAACATTGTAGTTTTTTTTTTTTAATATTAAACTTGAAAATTTTCCGCTGGACCCTCTTTACCATCTATAAAATACCACTAGTATTAAAATATTAAAGCAATGTATTTTCTGTTTCATAAATTGACAGTGCGCCAGTTTCTGAAAAAAATCATTATTTTATTTTTATTATGTCATTTTACGAAATAGCTGTAATAACACGAGATAGTTTTTATGGAAGCAGATATTATAAATATTACACACTTTTAATGAAATACGATTATTGAAATATAAAGTTTGGAGTTGAAATATAATTATCACACAATACGTAACGTTTCACCGACACCCATATAAGATAAGTACTCCAACATTTTTCACCGACACCCATGTAAGATAAGTACTCCAACATTTTTCAACCCAGGCGTTTCGTTATTAATAATTATAATACTTACATAATTACTAAAACTTTTCTAAACCCAATTTTTTTATGTCGTTTACATATAATTCTGCACAGCGAAAATTGTTCACATGGATGAGAAAATGTTTTTTTTTCATGAAAAAAATATATACATGCGCAGATGGAATACATGTCACTCTATTTTCGAACTAAGCTAAACACTTGTGAAAACAAAACTAACTTGGTGGCCTCCTGGAACGAGGCTCAAACCCCCAACCACCCAATTACTAGTTACGTGTCTTAATCACAAGCTAAGCTAAGCTAACCATTTGTATTACTAATCCACATCTACCGTTGATTCTTTTCCACTGTTGTGTCCGTCACTTATTCTGGGTGGTAGCAACTGAAGCGTGTGACGTATTATCATCTCCAGTATTGTATCGTGATATCTATAGAACCTACAAAAATTAATTACCTTTTTTCCATTAAAATAAACAACATCACATATATTTAAATGAAATACTCTATTTTTCAATCAAAATCATAAAAATTCTAATACATTTTGAGATTTAAATTTAATTAAAAAATGAGAAAACATTCAAAATACGCGTGTTCGTAAATACGATCAATTTCAACGTATGCATGCCACATTAAAATATTGGTTAGGATGTTTGATAATTCTACCGAAATTTATCTAGCAGTTTGTTTTGTGGATCAACTCTTTAACCTTTACCATAACATGATATAAAATACCCGAACGCAGCCATGCTATCAACTCGTAAATAAACAGTTAATAAAAATGTTTTAATTAGCTTAAATGGGTTTAATGGTACGAATTTACTCTAAATATCGAGCATTCAATTTTGAAAAAAAATATTAATAACATAATTTAGAGCATTCTTTAAGTCCTATACAATGTGTCCTTCTTTCTTATCTCTCTTCGTTTAATTAGTGAGAAAGAGACAATTATATTTATACGTTTGTTGTTCTTTATACTGTGAAAATAGTGTGTGATTTCTGTCTTTCATATCACAAATGGTATTTTTATCAACGTATTAATTTGACAACGGATTTAATGGAAAAAATAATTATTTTTGTACGATTCCCTTTTTATAATTGGATTTTACTAATGATTCCTAAGCTTATTAATGATTTACTAATGAGATTTACTAATGATTACTAATGATATTTTCTTTAGGATTATCTAAAATATGAATTTTATCTTGCGCGTATTTATCGAAATATTACAGGTTTAATTATAATGGTAGACCTGTGTTACTGCATGGTTTGGGAAGGGTTAACTCAAGTATTCATATTAAGTTCTATGGTGTGACGGGAATTCTCGTAAAAATATTACGATATTATTTGCATGAAAAAAGATTAAAAAATGAACATTAATTGAATATTAGATGTATTGTACTTTGGTAAAAAATCTATTTACCAAAAATCTTATTTACTTTTAATTTGTAGACTAATATCATTTCCCTCACTTATTTTAATATGTTTCTTAATAAAGCCACTCTTCTAGAACAACCCGCCACCCTAAAAAATGGAGGTTTAAAGTGAGCACAATATTTTCGTAAAACCTCTACGGAAAAAATATCCAAAGTTTACCCTCCAACAGCGCCATTTACGAAACAAATTTAGAACGGAAAGGCTTTACGATTGAACGTAGGGCCTTTATTATAATACTAAATAGTTATGAACTCCAAGAATGACCGGTGTTCATATACCAAAGTACCTTAAGGTCGTGGGGAATATTATGTCAACGCACAACACATTTTTGGTGACCATCTCTCTCTTTGATACCCTTAACCTATAAACTCCTTCAGTTCCTTAGATACCTATTAAATTTTTACACAAAAACTTAATCAACCAGATACAACTATTTTGTGGTTACAATCCCAAAAAAAACTTTGTATGAAAAATTGAATTTGAGTTATTATGTATTTGATGGTTAATTGATAGAAATGCTTATACAGGTTATACAATAAGCGTGATAGAATTTCAAATAAGAATAGTACTTATTCACTTACTATTATGCCGTTTTTCCGCGGGGATAGGCAGAGAGGATAGAGCGCCATACTCTTCTGACACAATTCCAGCCTCATCCACAATCATACATCTTCTCACGATTATTGAGGCTTCTAACAGCATTTGGTTTACCTGGTCGTGTCAAGTCTTCTGTGAACTTCTTCTGGTGCCATCAACACTTGCGTCATATATCTTTCTTACCATTCTCTCCTCATTCATCCATTCCATATGACCAAACCACCTAATTGATCATTTCTTAATCTTACTCAATATATTAAGATCAGTTTTACTATCTTTACGTATTTATTCATTTTTTAGCCAGCCATAAATCGATCTGCCCCATATACGCTTAAGTGCTCTCATTTCGACTGCATTCAGTCTACTTTCGTTCCTCTTCTGCCAGCTCCAGGCCTCATTTCCATACATTAGTGTCGGTACCAGGAATCCGTTATGAATAAGAACAGTAACCATGTTTAATAATATTTTGACCGCTGTCATTGTTATTTTTATTCAATATAGTCTGCTATTTTACCATGGAGCGTTTCATATTGGAACAACATTTAGAAGTTATTAAAGCTTATAATCAAAATCATTTTTTGACACGGCAAACCTAACGTGCAGTTCGTGAATTTTATGGTCGTCATAATCATCAATCTGAGCAAGCTATTGTGAGGTGCTATGGTGTGGAGATATCGGTAAGACAAAGAAGTTCTCGGGGTGAAGGTAATATTGCCGCTGTAAATTAAAGTGTAAGGGATGATCCAAAGTTATCGATTCCTCGTTGTTCAAAACATTTAGACTTATCATAAAGCATAACATGGCATATTTAGCATAAATATGTAAGCTTATACCCATATAGAGTCCAACTAATGCAAGACCAACAATAATTAAATAAATACTAAATTAATGTATTAATTATAAATATATACATATAAAAACAATATTTTTCGACAAAATTGATTTTATATGTATATATTTATAATTAATATATTCATTTAGTATTTAAAATATCACAGACCTATGGTCTGAATAATTACAACTTCACAATAAGAATGTGTTTTCCTTAATAATAATTAAATAATTAAAAAACAACGTAATTCGTGTTACAGATTTATGTGAAAAAGTGACTGAAAATTGGATCCGAAGAATGCATTGCGGTGCACTTTTGAATGATATTCCATGATGCATCGAATGATCTTCCAAATAAATAAAAATTATGAATATCGTACTTGGTTTTTTAAATTTAATTCAATTTTAAAGTTCTATCACACTCGTTAGATAACCCTGTATAATGAATGGGTGCTAATAATTGGTTCTAGGACACTAATCCCCCGGGCAATAACCCCCCCGTCAAAACCCCCCTGGATATTAACCCCTCGTACAAATAACCCCCATGTAAATAACCACCCAACAATTAACCCCCCGTGCAAATAGCCCCCTGTCAATTAATCCCCCGTGAAAATAACCTCCCTAACAATTAACCCATTCATCCGCTGGAATAGTTACATATAGTTGTTCTCACAAAAATAATTTGTTATGGACGGTAAACTGTCAATAAATTGTAGTTCAGAATTGAATGTTAACTTCTTTGTCTCCTGAGAGTACTTATTAGCTATTATATATTTGATTTATTTTTCTTTTTTAACGAAGGATGTGATTTATCTATTGCCATTTAAAAAAAGAATAGTAAATATTATTTAAACAATGGACACTTCATGTTGTTTTAGTTTTTAAAATTTGGAGAAAAGATACGTATTGTGTATTTTGTACCAGTGACCGGCGCGAGTAAAATTGTTAAAATTTCAAGAAAAATAAAGAGTTTAAAAAAATAGATTATTTTCATCTCTTTAGGTTAGATACATATATGTGTATAATACAGTTAAACTTCAGAAATGGCGTTAGTGTATGTTTTATTAAATATAATAGAACGTCACGAAACGTGATAAATAATATCTGTATTAACTTTATACGTGGCGGGGGTTAATTGTCAGGGGGCTATTTGCACGGGGGGGTTAATTGCCGGGAGTTTATTTACACGGGGGGGTTATTTGTAGGGGAGTTAATGTCCAGGGGGGTTTTGAGGGGTGTTATTGTCCGGGGGGTATATGTCCAGGGGGTTAGTGTCCTAGAACCAATTATTATCACCCATTATACAAGGTTATCTAACGAGTGTGATAGAACTTCAAAATTGAATTAAATTTAAAAAACCAAGTACGATATATTACGGAGGGTATATGTCCAGGGGGTTAGTGTCCTGTTACCCTAATAATTTAATGGTTAATTCGGCTTACACATTTATTCATTTAAACTTAAATATCATCATCATTTTCATCCCCTTATTCTAGGGTTAGTGGCTCAAAGTCTCAACAAGGTGCTTCCATCCTGCCCTGTCTTGCGCGGCTTCAGAACTCGTTGACCAATTAACACCCATACTGTCTTCATACTCGTACATTTTAATAATAACAATATAAAATGACGTACTGAAATTGATCAATACCCAAAGTAATTCATTTTAATTCCATGAGTTATACATGATGTGACATTTAAAAATTGCGCAGCAGACCGAACGTTACATTACCGATCCGAGTGGCGGTGGGCGAATAGAGTGAGAAGGTGGAAAAAGAAGGGGGGGCTTGGACTCTAGCCGGCGAGGCTGGCGAAGTTCGATCGGCGCTCCGCCGACAACATGGAGAGATTTGGATGAAGGAATTTTGAGACACAGAGGTTTGAAATCCTCGGTCCATTCGCATCATGGACCCATCCCCTGGTTGGAGGAAGGATGAGAATCTCAGATGGTAGCTGTGCGGACTGGCACGGGAGAAATGGATCATGTAACAATCTGAAAGTATCTTCGATCACGAGAGATAATTTTGGTACGGCTGCCACATCATTTCTTCAACATTCAAGTAACCTCTTAATCCTGCAATAACCATAAGGTTAGTGTTAAGTTGATAATAAACCAGTGTCATCGCCTGTAGGAAAGAACGACGATAAGTGAAGAATATGAAATGACTCAAATCATGCAAATGTGTTGTTGGGTATCTGTTGTGATCGTGAATACATTTTATTATGTGCTTCATCTGTAAACTAAGTGTTTCATTTGTTTAAGACCATTCCCATTCATCCGAGACAGCCACTCTGATACACTACACTAGAGATACCCACAGACTGAGCCAAGTCAGTGGCGTAATGCGCTGGCGTTCGATCCACCGGGGCCAGCGCATTACGTAACAATGTATACACGTGTCATTCTAAAAATATTTCGGTATTTTTTAAAATATTTTTGAGTATGTCTGACATGTCAAGTAAGGTAAAACATATTAATGAGCGAACGCATTAACGAATAGCGTGGCATTTCCAATTCTTGAGATTTCATCTAAATTTTTAAACCAAATCATAAATGCAAACAAATTTATAAAATCTTTTTGGTATGATTTTGTGAATCGGCAATGTGGACTGTACAAAATGTGTAAGTTTTAAATAATATATATCGTATATACAATTATATAACATCATAAGTTATAATTTTCTGTTTGTTTTACGGATGTTTTAAATGATATTCTCACAAATACTACCATCCTATTGTGGGTTGATACATTATTACAGAACATCGTCTATTCTCGGCAACAAAATAATGGAGAGCAAAACTGAACATGCAGATTCCCATCTTTTAAAAGCGCTTTAAAAGTGAATCCCTTGAAACTCACCTTCATCCAACGGAAACTTGAAGCAAAGGGTTTCGAGGGTAGGAAATGTTATCTCTCGCTAAAAAACTTTTCCAGGAAGGTTGAGACGCTCCGTTGCTAACCATAACAAAGTGTCTCCCGTTTAGCCTTACGCCGTGAAAAAGCTTCGCTTAAAGTTTTCGGTAAACGGCAGTTTAACGAGAACAGAGCCTTTAACTGGTGACGCTTGCTGGAGACGTCGGCGTCAGGGCCAAACTGACTTTACTCATTGTCGGCGGTCTAAGGATTGCGAGGTACAAAACTTTAATAATACATTTTTTCGACCTCTGTCGATATTTTTTAATATTTTATATCCAGTCTACTATATTTTTAAAGTATTTAATAAAAGTAATAATAATAATATTGTGTTTATTCTAGCGTGATCAGGTTTTTTTTTAAATCTGATTCTCCATAAAGATAATTCATATTATATTATACATTAAAGTTATAAAATAAATATAATGTTATGAAAAAGAAAACCAAGGAAAATGTTAATAAATAAAAAGTTCACATGTACTACATATATAAATTCTTCAGTCACGGCCATTGTTGTATATGTAGCATTCTGTAGGCGTTTCCATTCTCTGATCAGGGAACCAGCTTTCCCTGAGAGCGCTGCTTGCACCAGAGAGTTGGTGCTGAGCTCCAGCCGCAACTTTACGCCTGCAACTCGATGTCTCAGAAGCGGAACGAATCCATGTATACGGCCTTCAGTAAACAATATAGATGCACTGCAATAACGCGCTAACTCAAACAGTATTCTGTATGAATTGTTGTATTGAATTCGGAGACAGTTATATGTCACTTTCTTGTATTTCGACCAGAACTCGCAGGTATACATGCTGGTGAAGAACGATTTAAACAGGATGCTCTTTACCTCTTTACTGCATCGGTAGAAACACCGCGACAGCATATTTGCACGAACGCTCAACTGTCTCCTCTGTCATTCTATGTCATCATCATTTTGTCCATCTTCATTGAATACATGCCCAAGGTATTTGATCTTATTTTGAACGGTCAATTTCATCCCGTCCAGCCACACGGGAGGGATGTTATCTGGTCCTTGTCCATATTTGAACGCCATTATGACCGATTTGCTGGCATTACGTGAAATATAATATTATGTTCACTGGCATATGTTTCATATATCCGTAAAAGCTTTCTCATTCCTTTAATGGATGGCGCTAGTATAACCACATCATTACCTATCATCGCATAGTTACTATTCTACAAAGTTTTAAATTATTGGAACTAATTCTTGTAAATGTTTCAAAAATAAATTATTATGTTAATTCACCAATAGGTGGTACATAGGTTTGGGAACAAATGCAAATTTTTTTAGCTTCATATTTAAATAGTTACAATTACTTTTATGTTTCAATTTTTCTTTAAATAACATACATTGTATTTATAAACAACATTGATAAATTTAACGTAAATCGGTTGTACATGCCATTGTATCTTCATTCACGGACGTACACTAATTGATCCATAAAATAAAATATGTAAAGAAATAAAGCAGAGACTAAATTTACTTTCTACAAGAATATTTCCATTTTAAAATATTGTATTGATGCCTATCTTTATAGGTAAAGCATTATTTAACACAAATAAAATTAATCAATTATGGCGAAAACAATCTATCTAAAAAATATTTGATTGCTTCATCTAATTTGTATTAAAAATACCACCAAACTCTCTGATTCGATTGTTAAAGGGGGGAGGGTTAGAAGTTGAGCCCTCTTGTCTCCGACATATGAGGATTATGGCGTAAAAATTTTTGGGGGACCTTATTCGCGGAACATGGTGAAATTGTTTTTTTTTTAGATTAATTAAGTAGTAGAAAAAATACACAAAGTTTTTTAAAGTAAAACTTTTATTTAATTTTATATTTTGTTAATTCAATTTTTCTTTGATTTTGTTGAATTTTTTACAAATTTTTATAATTTAGTGAAAGTTTTTATAGAATCTTTTTATACATTTTATTAAATATAGGGTGAAGAGCAAGGTAAAGAAGTAAAATGAGACAAAGATGATGGAGATCGGATGAGGGATCATACAGGCCGAGGGAGTTTATGGAAGGGTTTGGGATAGAAATTAATTCGACGATAAATCGTGTATGTGTCGTTTGAGTGATGGTATGTTTGAGTCTCTATGAATGATTGTATTTCTGACAAACCAGGGTGACTTTGTGATTCTTCTAAGGATGTAGTTTTATTTGGATTCTAAAAATTTTGTGTTACTTGAACCTTGGATGGGGCTCGCGTATGTGAGTATAGGACGGATGATTGCTTTGTACAAGAGTAATTTGTTTTGTAGGGATAGTGAACGGTAGAAATTTAAAAGGGGGTATAGTCGGCTGTAACTATCGAACTATATTCTGAAATTGCAACTCATAACAAAAATTCATTTTCATTTTTAAAAAAAAGAAGTATTATTATTATTAAGAAGAATACATTCTTACTGTGAAGTTTTAATTATTTAGAACATAGGTCTGTAATATTTGAAATACAAATTAAATATATTAATTAGAAAGATATACATTGTAGGAGTAAATACCAGCGTTCTACCCTCTCATTGGCTAGTCACTGACGAACACAAAATCTTCGGGTTCTTCTGCCTTCATTCTAAACTGGGAAAATTTATAAGTAATACCTGGATATGATAAATAAAAAGATGTTATTTGTTATGAAAATAAACATAAACAAAGAAAATAAAATAAAGATACAATCCACATTAACAAATCCTAACTTCGTCAGGTTGGGTGCGAGTTCGACATTTTACCATGCAGGCAGGTAACAAGATGTTCCACTAGATGGCATCACTCCGGTCCATGCCCGTTCGAGTAACCCATCTCCTCGGTTTATTATCGTAGATGATCCTCAGCATTCAGGCCAATGCAATTGGATTCGTATGCGGAGTTGTAGAAAATCGCATAGCCCGAGGTTGCGATGTGAACCAAAGGAGTGAAAAATGTAGCCTACGGTAAGAATAATGAAGGCAAAGAAACCAAAGAGAAACGTCTCGTTTCCTGTAAAGGTTATTTACCATGCGATTAGAGCAACAAATTATAGTAAATTATGCACTAGTGATTGAATAACATAAAAATATTTACCTTTTGGTTACGCTGGATCGCTCACAGTTACATATTGGAAACACTGGTCGCAGCCATTGAACCGCGCGCGCAAGTTTGATAGCTCTGCTCGAAGATTTAAAAAGAACCATAGATGGTGACCGTTTTTATAACCTTGAAAATGGATTGCGATACCAACGTAAGGCCAATTATTTGTGATTCGAAGATGGCTTTTAAATAATGAAACGATAGATGTATTAATTTGAAAAATATAACATACAGTTGGTATTGCATTATCGGTTTTCCGGATTGGAAGAGATCCAAGTTCGAATCCCGGTAGTAACAACAATAGTTTACGATAAAATTGATTTCTTTCTAAGAATACATTTAATTATTATTATTATTGTCATTATTCCCATAAATTACCGAAAACACTTCTCTTCCATCTCACTCTTCTATCCGAATAGATCGGCACCGAACTGAATTTAGATTAGTTATTACCAGACGATGTGAAGGACCGCACCTCTCGAAACTATAACTCAACGGGTGTGTAGTACATGTAGTACAAGAAGTGCTCGTAATTGCAATATCCATTAATAACACGTCAGTCCAATACTAAATAGTTGATGAAAAAAATTATGTTTTCGCGCAATAAGCGAGGAGAAGTGAGAACAATCATTAGAGGAATCAGTGGTAGGTAAGAGATAAAATTAGTGAACAAATAATTTCTCCGGGAGCGCGGGATATTCTCTTTTTGGTTTTAATGATGGTGAAAAGAAGAATTATCAGCGGAGATATTTTTCTCCGCCGGCGGAAAAATTTTCTTTCCTTTGAAGTCCAGTTTTCGTAATTGATAACAATTAAGGGAGAAACGCGTCAAATGAAATTTATCACAAATTGTGAATTTCTGCGGAATCTTAATCATCCACAATTAATTATTTTTCTTCGGTTCATAATGAAAAGAATTCCAGAAAATTTATTTAATTTTAATGTTACTCCGATGAGTAACTACATAATATAAAAGGAAACTAATATA
Organism: Eubasilissa regina; assembly: GCA_022840565.1. NCBI lineage: Eukaryota > Metazoa > Arthropoda > Insecta > Trichoptera > Phryganeidae > Eubasilissa > Eubasilissa regina. The sequence goes on from JAINEB010000019.1 coordinate 4,140,031, forward strand.
TTACTTTTTAGATTTCAATAAAAATACCACTAATTTACAAAATAATTTAATGCAACTTCTGTGTATAGTTTTCTGGGCTTATCTGCCGAGTATATCTGACATTTCGGGTCCCATTGTAGGGTCCATCATCAGGATTGATGTGACGTAGTACTGTTTGCAGTACCATATCGAAAGCAGAGTCCATCGTTTATTAAATAGTGGCTTGCACTACCATGTCGCAGATTATCGAGGCAAACACCGAAGTGAAAGACGGTTTTCAGTATAATAACACCGAATTGAAAGACCTGTTAAGATCAACAAAGGATCAAGATCCCTTGGAAACGGACAGTGTGTATAGACTCGGCAGTCAAGGCTGCGAGAAAGTATACGTGGGACAAACAGCGGGCACAATTTCCAAAAGGGTTGCCAAACATGCATTGGTGTGCAACCTCAGCCATCCAGGAAAATCGGCATTGGCTGAACACTGCACGGATATGGGCAACCATTTTGCATTTGAGCTGAAAATCCTAGAAAAGCCCAAGAGTCATCACACACGTCTGGACAAAAAAGCAATTAAAATATACAAACACCCAGTGAACATTAATAGAGATGACAGACAAAATTAAAAACCTCGTGGTATCCGGCGCTTCAAAAGCATATGAGTCGAAGAGCCCTTACAGTGCATGGAACTCAACACTACTCATTTAATACAACACCGTATATCGACACGGTAGTGCAAGCCGGTACCTAATAAACGGCAGACCCTGCATTCGACACGGTACTGCAAACCAGTACTTAACCAAACACTTAGAGTCATACCCGAGATCCTAGCAGTTTATTTGACCCCGTATTGTTGAAACTGCTTTCCGTTGTACCCGAGAAACATTTGCAATTACGATAATTATATTATAATTCTAATATATTTTCTTATATCGTGATTCGTGATATATTTTTAAATACTATTTTTTGGTGTATAATTTATCATTTAACTATTAATAAAAAATAATGAAGTTTAGTCTCTTAAAATAAATTTTGAAAATTCTTAATTTTCTCGAGAATATTAAATAAAAATCTCAATATTCACAAAACTGTTAAAAAAATTTCTCATTTTCGAAAATCTGAAAAAGTCGAGAATTCGAGAAGTGCATGTTATGAGATTCACCTGTTTTCTCTAGATGCCCCGCTCATTGCGGCCTCCTTGGTTTCACATTCATCACGATATTTTTGGTGGTATACCATTTCCGAAGTTCCAGCTTCTTTAGTCTTCTGCATTCTCCGCTTATACTATCACGTAATAGGCTATAAATCTTGCACAAGACTTTATTTTTGATGGCTTGCACTTATTTTTTGTACTAAAGCGCTAGACCAAATTTCACACCTGTATAGAATTATCTGTTATATTGGTGTTCTAAAAAAGTTAATTAATAATATATAACACATGTTTAATAACTCGCAAATAAAATATTTTGCATCAGAAATGATTTTTCAGAATTAATTTATTCATTAAAGCAATTGTTCCGAATTAGTAAAACCCTCTTTTGGAGCGTTTTTCGAATCAGTCGCAACCGTTGTTATTGACACAATTCCGCATCCAAATTTCCATTCATACCTTTCCTTGTGCTCGTCTTATCGGTGTAAATTGGGATCTTGACGTCAGCAGACGTCAATTTGACCGATATTAGTTCAATCTCGACATCGAAATGGCATTCACGGTGTGGACTTCTAACTCTAGTGCACCAGCAGTATATTTTGTGATATTATGTTTTGATCACGTATTGTTTGTTGTTTGTGTGCCGTAGGTGAACTTGTGACCTCGCTGTATTCAATTGAAATCGAAGATCACCTCATCCGCGTGCCGTTTGTGTGATCTCGGCGGTGACTGGAGGTATAACGGAGGCGTCATATATAAAGTACGGCGAGCAGACCTTCCGAATCCCAGTTTCCGAGACCTCTGGTCTTTCGACTGGAACCCTTATCCCCTCATCGACCTCATTCTGTACCAAGGTTTCCCTACTTTCCTTCCATACTTTGCGGTGATTCCGATTTACGACCGAAATTATCGTATTCCATTCCGCGGGACGCCACTTGGAGATTAGCGCAATTCGTTTATTTAGGTCCTGTCGATCCGGATTTACGTTTCGAATTCAGAAATAAATCATTTACTTTAATATTACGTAAAGAAAAATGCAAAAATAAGAATCATTATATAATAATACATAAATCAAGCTTAGTTTAGTTTTTCACACACTTTTTTTTGTTACGTTACATTTTATGTCTTTTAAGTAAATGTTGCGGTAAAGACATAAAAAATACCCATAAAATATATAAGGATCTCGCAAAATGTTAAAAATTAAACAAACTTATTCTCAAGTTGCTGTAAATTTTGCTCTCACTATTGAATTTGGCGAAAAGTTTTTTTTTTAAATATTTCCATAAATGCTTTACAACCCAAATGAGTTTCTAAATCACATCATTACAGAAAACAAGTTTTCAAAACGTCTCAAAAGATCCCAACTTTTTTCATTTTTAGAACTCATTCAATTTTAGTGTCTTCATGACTACAGAGGCGGCATCTTAACCCTGGAGGTGTAGGTCCCCGACTTTAATAGCCAACCATTCAATTTATTTTGTAATATTCTTAGTCCGCTTTATACTAAATGATCAAATTTATATTTCAATTGAATGTAAAGGAGGCATTATCTTACTGTAGTGTATTACTTCACACAATTTGGTTTTGTGACCATTATACACGCGTATTTAAATAATGTATCTATCCGTTTACCATAATATTACTTTTGATAAACAAAGCTCTTTTCATCCACATTCGTACACTTATTATGCATGTCTAACGACTGATGAAACTTTTAAAAGGTTTTTCTATAATAAATAATGATAATAATTAATGATTTGTATAGCGCCATTTTCGTAGAAAATTTCACCTCAAAGGCGCTTTACACATAAACTGTTTATAGTTTTACAATTATCTTTGTTTTTTTAAATTAAAATTCGTTATTTTCACTTATGGAAATGATTTTTTGAAAAGGTGCGTTTTTAGTTTCTTCTTAAATAAAGTCTCCGATGCACTGTTTCTTATAACGGAGTGCTAAGAGTTCCACGCTTTCGGGCCTGCCACTGCAGATGCCCGTTCACTAAATTTAGACTTCTGGCAACGGTTGGTCGGTTCTACAATCCTTCCTGCAGCTGAAGTAGAGGTTGACCTGAGAGTTTGACGTCTACCATTCAAATTGTTTGGGATACAATGGGATACAAAGAGGCGCCATGTTATGTGTCGCCTTGTACATCAACCAGTATAATTTAAATTCAACTATTTCAGAGAATCGGAGCCGATGTAGCTAATGTAAAGGGGATGTTATATGAGAGAATATGGAAACTCTATATATTATTCTATATCTACTTTATCTGATAAATATACGAGTCAAATATTATTTTTATCATTTTGTTGTCATTCATTGCACATGAACAAAGTATATCATAGATCTTTTCTTAATCTCTCTGAGTATACTATCTTCAACATTGCATTTATTATTTAAATGTATTTTCTTCTCTCGATCACCGAATGATCTCAACACATTCTTATTGTGAAGATGTAATTATTCAGAACATATATCTGTGATATTTTAAATATTAATTAAATGTATTAATTATAAATTTCAACTGCATTACTACACAGTCTAGTTTAATTAATATATTTCTTTCTAATTAAGCAAACGTTTTATCGGAGGCTCCTATGTAAAATGTGTGACAAAACTGTGTTAAAATAGAACACTAGAAAGAACGTCAGAAAATTTTGAAACATTTTATAGAAGATTTTTTAATGAACTGTAATACACAATAAACTTATTACTGGCACCTAGTATCTTTGTAGGTACCAATGAGGAAAAAATATATAAGAAAATAAATATATGCATGGGTGGTATGATACATGTTTCTGAAACGTGTAATTACAGACATGTAAACTGGGAAGATTACAAGCACGACATCTTCGAGAATTCTTCTTCTTCTATATGCTTTCTCACGAACCAAAATATTATATTATATTTTTTCATTTTCAAATATATTTTATTAAAAATTATTTATTTCGTAAAATTATTGTTTTTTTCATTAGTCCAGTGACAAAAACTATAAGTATTTAATATTAATAAAATTTAAAAAATTGTTTTCATTTTGCCTCCTGTGAGGATTGAACTCACGACCCCTGGTTTACGAGACCAGTGCTCTACCACTGAGCTAAAGAGGCCATGGCGCCCACCGCCAACATATCACAATAAGATAACACAGCTCGATCACGCGAGTATCATTTACGGTTGTCGGATCACTTTACACTTTATGACGTGCACAATTGTATGCAGTTTTAATAAAACAACTTGTTCCATTTAATTATTTTTACTACCGGGTATTACTAAGTGACAATAAAAACTGTTTCAAGTACAATTCTGGTGTTAATATTGACTCGTAATACAAACCATATAAAATATTTAAAATCGGAAAACATGATTATTAATTAATCAACAATAAATTATATAATTAAGTATTTTTAAATAATTTTAAAACGCATGTTTATTGTTAATAAACAAATGAAACTTGTACGTCACTCCTAGGTGTATTTATAAGTTTTAAAAAAAGATTTATTAAATCGCTCGCCTTCTAATATTAGTATGTAATCTCCTACGTATATCGTGTAAAAATGTGAAAATTAGTCATTTATTTACATTATTTCTTAAGCTTAATATTTAAATAGTTTATAACATTATTTTGTCAAATATAAAAAATTCTGAATATTTAAAAAAAAACTGAAATTTTCAATCACAATGCAGCTATCTGCATATACATATTTATTATTTTCATATTCTTAATATATGTACATGTTATGCATTATACACATTCGTATATATATATATATATACAAAAAAGGCGAACAAGCTTCATAATGTAAGAGATGTTCACTGTCTCTACTAAAGGAGACAGGTTCATCAGTTGTCTATCATACAAATATGAAAACCATTATTATTATTATATTTTATTTTTTATCTAAACCAAAAGTATTAGGAATGAATAAAACAGGATAAAGAATTCTAATAACAAAATAAATAAGTAAAGTCTCTCGCTATCCTATGATTGAAACTATGCAAAACAGAAAATGAATATAAAAAAATATATGATGATGATTTATATTAATAATGTTAAAAACTCTACATTAATATTGAAATTGTTTAAAACAATACATGCTAGAGTGAATATAGCAAATATTGTGTGAATATAACATATATTATATTGAGTTGTCTAAGTCTTTGCGGTTTTGTTCAAATATTTATTATAAAATCAAATTTTTAAACAAAAATTACAATATTTCAATCGAAGATATATTCTTCAATGTTGTCTAGGACTTCCATCCCACCTTCAATTAATTTTTCGATGCTTTTCTATAAAAATCGGTTGGTTTGATATCTAAATAATTTATTAAGACATTGTCGTTGTTGAACGTTACGCTACGCACTTAATTGGAGAGCGATCAAAAAGGTGATAATCTGACGGAGCGAGGTCGGGACTGAAAAATTTCCCAGATAAGCTCCTGGTTGACTATTTTAACCTTGATTAAAGGAGAAAAGGACGTGTATCGAAAATGTTCATTTTTCTCAAATTCTCAACACTCCATTATTTTAGCAAAAATTAAGGAAAACTAATATATATAACAGCATAAAAACGACTATGCTGACCATTGAGACCATAAAAATGCTATCGAATAATCATTTTTTGTCATAAAAAACAATATAGCGGGCATTTCAAAAAAAACTCCATAACTTTTCAGATGACCCAATACGTGTGTATATATGAGAATAATATTTATTTGAAAATAAGTAAAATATCTATCTCAATATATCGGAACTAATATTTAGAACCCATCCTAGGATAGGCGTAAAAGATGCAAATATTGCATTATTTAAATAATTAGCTGTGTACATACAATACAGCAACATTACAGTGTTCCAATTATCAAATTCTGATAATAAAAATTGTCTTATTTTTGGAATTTTTTCTCTTAAAAAAATTTACCATCATAAAAAAGGTACATATCTAATTCGTATATTTCAAGGAAAATTGATACTGTATCAATTTTCTTTTAAATTTACATAAATGTGACATGCAAAATGACATTTGACTATTATATTATTTTATATGTAAGATATTAATTTAGTTGAGCGATAAAGATGAGATAGGCAGAATTAGAGAAATAGCAAACGATACTTGTAAAAACAGAGATATGTATTACAATAGTTAAATTTAAAATGGAGAAGTAAAAAGAATATATTGTGGCAAATAACAATACAAGTATATTTGGTTAGTGTGTAACCCAATGTGTCAATATTACATCAATGAGACAATGTGTATACGTATCTTATATTTATATTAACAATATATTGTGATGTTTGGATTTGCGCGCCGAGTTCTGGGTAGCCTACTTTGCCGAATTATGATGATTATCTGTCTAAATGGATGAATCAGAGACGAGAATCCGACTCTGGTGGGCAGCGGAGCGTGACGTCACTTTTTGTGGCAGAACGCTTGAAAAGAGGGTAGCGGGTCGATGAAGACGCACTCCTGAAGAATATGGCATAGATTAAGAGTGGGATCACCGCGGTGGACCTAGAGTATTATGGTCATGGTCCACCCGCGAGTTGAGGAAATACCCCGCTGCAACGAACAAGAAGGCGGCATGCGAGCGATGGCCGATGGATGAACGGTTATGGACAAGGCAGGAGCAAGAGATGAATGCTGGCGCGGGTGTGTGGCGACCCGGGTCTTAGGCTGCATCGGTACCCCATGGCCGCGTTGGCTAATGTTGGCGAATAGATAAACTCCGTAACTAGATAAATTAAATAAAAGTGACCTCCCTCAGAGGAAAGTTGACTTAAGAAAATCTAAAGAACATTTAACGTGCGTAATGCGAAAAGCAGAGTTGCTTTTGAATCAATTATCATCTCATCCGAGGTAACAGGCGACACCAGAGCACACACATTCACACTTGAGACTGAGACTCAGACTAACCTAGATCGGTGGCGGCTCCTATGGCTTCCTATCCTCGAGGGTCCAAAGACACCGTATAAATGAATAAGGTTTATTATATACTCGTATATATATATATATATATCAGTAAATATTTTTTTATTATTTCAACCTCGGAATTATTTTAAGAATTTACATATTATTAATTTTTTTTAGATAAAAGTACGTATGGTATACGTCTTGAAGAATCTGGTAGTGTGAAATTCACAGAAGAACAACTTCGGTATTTACTTGAAAAAATTCTCAAAATTCTTTTGGTATCATATTCCACATAATACGATAGTAAAAAACATTTTTTGCGGATGAAAACGTGTAGAGTAGTGTAGACGTTCTGCCATAAGTGTTTGGGAGGAAGCACAGAATGATCAGGTTTCGCGTTTCCGCACCCAAATCCTCACAGGGGAGGAAAATAATACAGCCTTAAAGCACAATGTTTTCCTTTCTCTCGTAGGAAAGTTTAGCAGAAAGCTTTTAAAGCGCTTCGCACTTTTTGTCCATACAGAAGCGAGTGCTACGGCAGAATTTAACGAGTGCGTGTTTGGCTTTGTTAAGCTTGCAACTTGAGACTTTTGTTCAAATTCTGTGCTGTATTCTTTATTGTTTATTTATTTGGTAGCTTACAGGTATAAATGTGCAGAGTTTTGAGTACGTCCTATAGGGTTCATTCCAATTTGGAATGAAATTTATTACCACAACTAAAATAAATCAATTCTTATTAAGGAGAACACATTCTTATTGTGTAGTTGTAATTATTCAGAACAAAGGTCTACGATATTTGAAAATTTGTCTTCAAAAAAACTGTCTGCTGTAGCATAGTTGGTTAATACACCTTCCTCGGATTGGAAAGATATCATGGAAAGGTAGTAACAACAATATATACAACTTCCAAAATTTTGATAGACGTGGTAGCGTGGGTAAATAAGTGAACGTTACATTGTGTAAAGTGATCACTTAAGCCAGCCGATGACAGGTCATAAGCCCTGTAATACCCAAGACTTCCATACTTCTCATACAAAAAAAATAGTAGCTTCGTCTCTGTGAGACATCTTAATCTTAACAACTTTATTTTTTGATAAAATTGATTTTATATGTATATATTTCTATTTAACTAGTATTTAAATCAATTATATTTTTCAAACTGATTTAAGTACGAATCATGATCGTTCCGGTAATAATTAATGATACGCCATCAGGCGGCGATTATTTAAAAGCGTACTTTCAAATAATCACATAGAGTGGTTAGTGTCTCCGCTAACAACTCTATACTGAGTACACGCATTTTTGAGAGAATCACGAATATGAATGTCGCGTTGCGTACATTTAATGTTGCATAGAATAATTGAACTGTATAAATTTACCAAATTATAGAGATTATAATTCTACTAACATATTTAAAAATACGTCTTAGAGTCTCATAAAATCCCACCGTCCATTTTCAGAAACGCTGTATTTCATCGTATTAAGTGTAACTATGCCCAGGCGCAAATGCACATTTGAGATTAGTCACGAAACTAGTCTCGGGACTCACGTAATAGACAGTACAGTACTGAGCATGGGAAAATTTTTCGTTACCTACATGTTGTAATTTGTACACATAGTATAACACAACTGATACATAGCGGTCTTCATCATCAAGTCTCATCCGTTACGCACACCATACACAGAGTGGCCCAAAAAAGTGAGAACATCTCGTAACACACGAGTTATTTCAAAACATTATATAATAATTATAATTCTTAATGTAATTTTTTTTGCACAATACTTAGCTAATCATAAATCATTAAAACACCCCATATTGCATAATCTACTGGGTATAAATCTGGGCTGTTCGATAACCACATGCCTGGCTCGATGAAAATAACATTCTCACGACGAAGAAAGTTGATAGTATTTCTGGCTGTGTGAGATAGAGCTCTGTTCTACTGTAATGCCCAGTTATGCTGTAATGTCTACCTATACTCCTGGCTTTGTTTTGAAACTCGTTGATCACTTTCCTGGCACCCCAACATTTTTCAATTCGCAAACTTTTGATAAGAATACGGTCTTCTGCAGTAATTTTTGTCAAAAAAAATATATATAAACAATGGGGAAATTAATAATCAAAAATGGCGACCGGAAATTGTCGAAATGTAACGTAATTTAGGTAAATAGGTAAGTAAATTAGTAAACTATTTAAGCTATTATTGATATAGTTAAACTAATTTTGACGTAATTATATCACATTTTACGGATATTTTCACTTTTTTTGAGCCACTCTATATAAGTTGAACAATAAAAACTTACTGCTTACAAAACAAATCTAATATTTAATGATAAAATAAAGTATGTAGTGCCGATTTTAATACATGTATATAAGCGCTCGGATATTACTACCTATCGAGTTGAAAATTCGACACGCGAATTTATTAAATTTATTAACGTTAATTTTTCTTAGTAGATACGGAATATATAAGTGCGTAGTCTAGTGTCCAAACCATAAAGACATCTCTTTGCGAAAATCACTGACTCACGCGATTGTTGACTCCACCACATACGTAGGGACATTTTACGCGTAGTGCGGTACACACCGTATAATTACATATCTTGTCCATTTTACAACCATACGTAATAAGCATAACAGTCTTGCTGCTTCAACAATCCCCGAGAGTATTGTATAGAAGGTAAATATATTAGGATGGCTGAAGATTGCAAAATACGTTTTTATCTTGTTCGAGGCTTTTCATTTATTTTTTGGATCTTACGAAAAATTAGGGTCCCAACCTTTCTTAATACCGAGAGATTAGTATACTCAATAAGTATATCTAGGTCGAGTGAGGTTACGGACTTGCTTATTCAGCAAATATTTGATGAAGGCAAAAGGGTTATTCATATAAATTTCAATACTCAACCGTTCAGCTTTTCAAACGTTTAAAATACAATATTTGTAATTCAACAATGATTAATAAGAAAAATAAATCAATAAAACTATTTAATATAATTTTTGTAAGACGTTTACTTAATGTTCAAGAGGTCACGTGTTCGAATTTATATATTTATTTATCTATATAATTTAGGTTGTAACTATATACAGGGTGTAATATACATAGTCCACAATATTTTTTGGGTGGATACCTGAATAAATTACGATTCGAAAATGTTAAAATTTTGTTGTGCCTAATTTCAACCATTTTAGAGATATAAGCATTAAAAAAAACGTAATTATGCGATTATTACGATTAATTGAATTATTTTATTGATTCCAAATTATATTTTGAATACAAAAAATTAAAGGTCATTGAATTTCAAGCGTCCGGACTATTTTTTGTCAGATGATTTGGGACCTGAAGCAATAATATGGATTAAGATGGAATAAATTTAGTAAATATTTATTTCGATGTACGTAGTCTTAAGCTCAACACCATATTGTAAAAATTTAAAACAATAACATTTTCTGTAACGGTGCAGAATTTTCACATATTCCTTGAACATTTTCGACGTAATTTATTCAGGTATCCACCCATAAAATATTGTGGACTAGGTCTGTTACACCCTGTATATACTTTTATTTTTCACAGCGTAGACATACTATTTAGACCAGCGGTTGCTTAGCGATTTAGTGATCAAGGGTTCGAGTCTTACCCCGTGAGACTTATTTACATCCCAGTAACGCTTAGCACAGTTTAAAAATTATAGGGGAATTGGATAATTTTTTTCGATATTGAAACGTTAACACGTATTTTGTTTTTTGTACATCTGTAGAACACCTTTCAATTTTTTTGTTTTTGAGACCAGAAGGATTAAATATGCCAGATAAAGAATTTTAGCGAATTTGCGTATTGTATACGAATATCATAAAAAATTTAATTAATATTAATACTAACTATAACAATATAACTTTTACGTATCAAAACTTATTCAATATATTGCAAATGCTTTTGAAGGACACTCATGATCAAACCGTGCAAGAACATTAAAAGAAAATGCAATATTTATTTGAGTTTAATAAACGACATTTTTTTTTGTTTGTAAGAATATTGATTTTGTCGTGAATGGGTCTTAAAATTAATGAAAAATATTTATCTTTATGTGTAAAGTTGAAGAATAACTGAAAAAATCTTTTTTTTTTAATAAAAAATAAATTTTCGCCGGGTTATGTAGAGCGTATGAAACGAGACAATCCCAAAAATGACTTTTCAATAATAAACCTGAAAGGAAACCAAGGATAAATACACCAAAAATGAAGTGGCAGGACAATGTAATAAATAAATATCTATTTAATCTTGGTGTCAGAAATTGGCAGAAAAGTAACACAATACAGAGAGTGGTGGAAGTGTATTTTTGAAGAGGTCAAAATCCGAATTGGTTGAAGATTAAAGCTAAAAAATATTGAGCATGATATAAAGTTCAAAGGCGCAATAAAATCCTGATTAAACAAAACACAGATCGAGCGTATGTTCCTAGCATGGTCACCCTTTCAATATGAATACACGCAGAGTTAATGTGTGTTCTGCAAGAAAGGTATGTGTGAGAGTGAGCACGGCAAGACCTCAGCCCTAACACTAGTGAGTCAGCAGTCTGTGCGTGTATTTTTTTCATCAACCTTGAACATCTGGCATTAACTGATAACTCTAACATATGAACTTGTATTATTTAAACTCGATGAAAATGAACGTGTATTATTAATTTTACAAATTTTGGGTGTTGTCTTATACATTTTTCGTGTTCAAATATTGCATCATTTCCTTGTTTCTTTTGATATTTATAATTTTGATTTCCCTTATTTTTTAAAATTATTTTTAATTTATATTTGCTGAACCAACCGCGTAAAATGTGAATATTGATTAACAATACGAAATGTTTGCCTCAGCACGGGCGAAGCCCGATGAAGCAGATATTGAAATATCAAATGTACACACAACATATGATAGAAAAAAATTAATAAATAATGATGATAATGATATAGAGATGAAAATATAATTTCATCTACGATTCAAAAATACATTGCTTTATTAAAAGATTATTATTACGTAGAAAATAATAGATTATATTATACGAATGCTTTAGCATTTATTAAACTTCGTGTACTTATTATGTATTCTAACCTGGGATCAAGTTGAATGAGTGAAACTACTTACTAAGCACTGGAGGAAGTTCATAAATCATTGGGGTGAGTTTCTCAACTGCTTAGAGCGAATACACCTTCATATGGGTCATATTTCTAACCCAGGCTTAATATATTTTAACGTCAGACTAAAATAAACCACTTACAGCGAGATACGAACACAAAGTTACGTAACTGCATGCGCTGATTACGGTGAGCACAGCGCCATTTCTGTTCTGCCCGTGAGGTAAATATCTTATAAAGCATGGTTGGTATCTAATATATTTTTTCCTTAATATAGTTTATCCTAATCGGGTTGGATACCTAGCGCTTGGACAGTACTCTTCCACCGCTCTCTGTCCTGCGCTGTGTCGATTACTTGGGGCCACTAGTAGTTCTATCCTTATTCGTGCTGCGGTAACCACCGCTAGAGGTAGTATGCGTCGGGTCGCCTCTCGCCCGTACAATTGAGAAAACAATTTTCTTCTCGCAAATTTTAGTACCCTGGAGGAATTACGGCACGTAGAATGTAACCAGCTTTTTCCTTATTATTATTTATAGAAATATTATTGTTGAATTTGAACTGTGAATCCGGATCGATAGGATCTAAATTAATAAATTGCGCGATCTCCGGGTTTTAGTCGAAAGACCGGTGATCCGGATAACCGGAATTCGGAAGCACTGCTCGCCTTTCCATCTATATGACTCCTCCGTTACCCCTACAGTTGCCTCCTCCGTTACCCCTACAGTTGCCTCCTCCGTTACCCCTACAGTTGCCTCCTCCGTTACCCCTACAGTTACCGCCGAAATCACACAAATGTCACGCGATGAGCAGATCTCCACTTTTTTTTGAAGACGGTGATACCACAATTTCATCTACGGCACAAACAAACAACAAATAATACGCTATCAAAACACAATATCCCAAAATACAATGCTGGTGCACTAGAGCTGATAAGTCCACACCGCGAATGCTATCGCGATATCGAGATCGAACAAATATCGGTCGAGTTGACGTCTGCCGACGTCAAGGTCACAATTCACACTGACAAGACGAGCATGAGAAAATGTATGAATGGGAATTTGGAAGCGGAAATGTGTCAATAACTTGGGTCGCAGCCGATTCGAAGAGACGCGCCAAAAGCGTGTTCACAAATTTGGAACAATTATTATTGTTTATAAATACATTAAAGTGCAATTTTTAAGTATAAATATTATATTACCACGCATTAAATATCAAGCCATCACTATCTAAACATGAAATCTTTTTTTTTAAACTGCAAAACAATGAAAAAATGAAAATGCTATATATAAGTTTGCTAATAGTGACCGCTAGATGACCACAGCCATTGTTACTGTAAAGCTAATTTTTTAATGTTAAAATTATAATTTATCAAAAGAAAAAGACGTGTATAACTAACGAAAACAAATACCCAATTAGACTAATGCCGGTGTACGCGACACAGAACTACGACGCCGTCTAGCAACATATTATATACTGATTAATGCAGTCTGCGTCTTTACTAAATAAAAAGCTGGCCAGCAAGGGTTAAAAGCATGCGATACCATCATCTGATTTCGATTTAAACGTTTTAGCTCATTTTAATCGCGGCCGATTATGCGATACGTGTCGATATTACCGTACTTAAGAAAGTGTACTCATTGGACGGATCATGTGTTTACCCACCAATAATTGACAGTAAGTAGTAGAGAAAAATCACGTTTACAAATTCTTGTAAGTAAGCAGTAGAGAAAAATCATGTTTACAAATTCTTGTAAGTAAGCAGTAGAGAAAAATCATGTTTACAAATTCTTGTAAGTAAGCAGTAGAGAAAAATCATGTTTACAAATTCTTTACAACCATTCTACACTAATAACAAATTAAATAATTATATATTAAAAAATATCAAAGATAAAGATGATATTTAAAAAAAATCGGAAGTTTACAAATTAATTTGCGATGATTGCAATCATTTTTATATAGGTAAACCTTGCAGAAATTTTGATATTAGAATAAAGGGATGAGATGTTTAAAAAACAACAATTATTCAATATTCGACAATCATTTTTTGGAAACAAACCATTTTTTTAACATCAACAAGGGGTTATAAATTATACTTACATGTACCGGGGGTTTACAGTTAGATAAATTAGAAGGAAAGAAAAAGTGTTAATAGCAAATTTAACATTATAAATAACCAAATCCTTTTTGTAAATAGCCACCTTTTAATTTTGCTCTAACAGTAGTTCCTAATTTGTTACCAACACTGCCCCCCACCCCCCGCCCCATCACCCGCCAAACAACACCAGGACCATTCTTTCTTACCCACGCATACCACTTATATTAACAGTTTTAAGTCTATACTTTCAATTTTAATTTTAGAATACATTGTGTCCTGAAGAAGAAACCATTGGCCTCAAAACATATTGAATTATTAACATACAGTAGTATAATCAAAGTGTTTTCTAGTTATTAATATAATAATGTCGACGTCTAAGAAATATCACGACATAATATATTTTTGATAACTTTTCAGCAGATAGAAAAAACGATTTTATTTCAACTTCGTCATCTTTGTCACTTAGATTTCAGAACTTCAACATTATTTTACAGATTGTTAACAATGTATTTTAAGTTATAGGCAATTATTTTAAAAAATCAATAAGTTATGCTATCTTGCTATAATTTTTTGTGAAGTTATTTTATGTTATATTTTTAATAAAAGAAAAATTATCTTCGCATGGGCGAGACAAATGTGAACCACATTAGTTATGCGGATGATATGGTTATACTAGCGCCATCTATAAATGGGATAAGAAAGCTTTTACAGATGTGCGAAACATATGCCAGTGAACACAATATTTCATACAATACCAGCAAATCAGTCATGGTGTCGTTCAAATATGGAAAAGGGCCAAATAATATCCCTCCCGTGTGGCTAGACGGGGTGAAATTGAGCGTTCAAAATAAGGTCAAATACCTTGGTCATATATTCAATGAAGATGGACAAGACGATGATGATATAGAACGGCGTAGGAGACAGTTGAGTGTTCGTGCAAATATTCTGTCACGGTTTTTCTACCGATGCAGTAAGGAGGTGAAGAGCATCCTGTTTAAATCGTTATTCACCAGCATGTGTACCTGCGAGCTCTAGTCAAAATACAAGCAAGTGACGTATAACCGTCTCCGAATTCAGCACAACAGAATACTTTTCGGATTGGCGCGTTATTGTAGCTCATCTACAATGCTTACCGAAGGCCGTATACATGGATTCGTTCCGCTTCTAAGACATCGAGTTGCTGGCATAAAACGGCGGCTGGAGCTCAGCACCAACTCTCTGGTGCAAGCGGCGCTCTCATGGAAAGCTGGTTCCCTGACTAGTGAATGGCAGCGCCTACAAATTAGCTACATATACAACAAGGGTCTTGACTGAAGTAGTTATTTACGTAAAATTTATATTTTGTGTGAACTTTTTACTTTTTATTAACTTTTTAAAATTTTTTTTTTTGTATTTATTAATATTTTCCTTGGTTTCCTTTGTCATAGCATATTTATTTTATAATCTTTAATGTATAACATAATATGTATTATCTTTATGGCGAATCAGGTTAAAAAAAAAACTGATCACGCTGGAATAAAGACATTATTATTATTATTATTATTATTATTATTATTATTATTATTATTATTATTATTATTATTATTATTATTATTATTATTATTATTATTATTATTATTATTATTATTATTATTATTATTATTATTATTATTAATATTATATATAGTCATTCTAATTATAGTCTTATGGCCTAATTATAGATTTATTTCAGGCATGTATTCAGAAATCTTCTTTCTCATCTTGTAATAGCTTTTTGCGAATGCGGTGAGCCTCATATACTTTACTTGTTACGTTCTTCAATTTGTACTTATAACACAAGTCACACTGATCTTTGAGAGAGGTGTAAATACTGAATCTTTCTGATTTACACATTCTATCAAACACGAATCTGCTTAAAGGGGTAAGCTTTTCTTCTTTGCATTTGTTTGTTATATCAGTTTAAAGGTACCATCTCCTTGTTGATTGGCAACAATAATTTGATGTAAATTTGAGAATATCTTTTATAAACCTGTCCAAGTGCTCGTGACATATGGAAATAGAATGAAGTATCCGAAGATTATCGTGATTTTTATTTAAATACTCATAAAATAATTAAAACAGTGCAATATTCATCTCAACATCATCCTCCAATACATCGTCCGTAGTGTCTGTGTGAGTTGTGTCATGATGCCATACGATTTTAGTTGTACAGTGATGACAAAAGTGGCTACAGTGGCTCTGTGGTCGACTGAATCGTGGAACTAGCTTGACAGATCTAACCGGAGCAAAAATCTATGTCATGCTGCTTCTCAGACGTCGATATTGTTTAACAGAGGCTATAATATGTTTTAAATATTAGACAAAATCACGGCTGTACCGTATCAATTAAGCATATGTTCATTAAAATAGAAAGATTATAATATAATTTACAGCAGTTTATCAGTAGACTACTTGACTAGAAATTGTCTACTAGAAAAAAATTTATTCAAGAATCAATTATTTGATTAACATTTAAAATTTATATTCAACAGAGTTAATCGAATATACTCATTTGTACATGTATTTCGTGGTATATTATACAAATAAACAAAATACATAGTTCTACAAGTTTTCTTTAAAAACATTTCTTTGGTAAGTTTCAATGAAACGTATTATTAACATTTCAAAAAGATTTTTAGAAATTATTTCTTAGATTTTATTTCATCCATTTTTTGTTAGTTACTTACTTTGAACTTTTAAAATTAAATAAATATTCTGCGTATCACAATAATGTAATTATATTTTATACAAATAAATATTTGTGTTCGAAATTCTTTAGATAATAATAAAAAAAAAATTCAATTTTTCTGAGAATAAATTATGTTACATCTGTCTGGTTTATTGGAAAAAAATGTATACTTATTTTTAAGCGTATTTTTAAATAGTTTAATTTTAGTGTACAATAATCAATTCACACATGTCGACATCGACGGTAAAGGCGTGACAAACAATTCTTGGCTCATCCAAATTCTTATCTTCTCATACAGACCCCTTAGAATAACAAGGTTCCAAGTAACATTTTGGGCTAATTTAAGTTATTGCTTGAAAAGGATTCCAAATGCATTTTTCTTTATTTCTTCCATACACACCAACTCTATTTAACGGATATTAAAGGAAATAGCTAGAGTTGAAAGTTCCAACTGCATCAGTTATTTATTTCAATTTTTGGATCATTTTTGTTAATTTACATTTTTTTATATATTTTTTTAATTTCCCTCATCTCACAGTGATCATTGATAATACTGGAAATAAGTTAAGACCTTAAAACTGATCATATTTGCATACTCAAAACAAAATATATGTTAAAATTCAATCAACACTGAGTTCATTATCTCAAAACAGTGTCAGTTTCAGATGGAACCCTGTTATTCTGAGGGTTGATATTATGACTATTTGCATTCGTTATCTCATGTTTTAACACGAAAAAATTATGTTATTCAAATGATTATTTATATTTCGTAATAATTAGATACAAATTACAAATATTATTAAATTACCGAAATGTAATTTATGCGGAATTTGCACAGTAAAGTAAACTGGAACGGTTAGCTAATAGCCAGTTGATATTAAACCCAATCTCTCACATATCAAAGAGCGAAGAAATTTTCATACATTTTTTGAGTGGCAAATGTTTTCACATACAGCGGTCATAGAAGCAGTGGCGCCTTTAAAAGGACGACAATGCAGTGCAGGACAATTCACACGATTCTTTTTAATGCTGAATGTTGCCACTCGTTTAGCCTTGGGGTACTTTCTGATTGGTAATACGAGTATTTAGGATTTTATATATAAAACTAAAGGAGCCTAGGACATAAATCTTAATAAAGTGCTTTATTCACAATTTTTTGTCTTATCTTTTATCTTTATCTTATCATATTTTTTATCTTATTTTTATCTTATATTTTATTTACTGAATATATAACACGTGAATATTTTCATTCAAATTAAGTTAACACAAATGATAAAAATTGACGGTGAACGATATATTTTTTAACAAATTATAGATATCTTATAGAGACAAAGCTATTTTTATCATATTTTAAGAGAAAATATGGGTAATTATTCCCTTAAAATATAATAAAAAAAACTTCGTCTCTATGAGATATATATTTTTTGTTTTAGGTGAAAATTCAGTAATTGTATGTTCTTGGACATATTCAAATATTGCTAATATATTTTTAAACTATTCATGTTACATGTTTTTTTATAATATTCTGTATTATGTTTTACTTTGTTAAATTTTGTTTATTTGTATTTTTTAGGCTTTTACTGTAACATTCTCTTTTTTTACAAGTTTTTTTCTTAATTATTTGTAAACACTCATTGTATTTAGTTAGTAAACTAAACATTGTGCTGAGAATTTGTAATCTATTTCTACACTTTCATGTAGCGTGTAATTCATTTTTTAAATTCTTTCATAAAAATATTATTATTTTGAATAATTAACAAATATAAATATATAATATATTTTCGTAAAAGCCATGTTATCGACATGCACATCTGATATATTTATTTTTTGCGCTATGTGCGCTTATAAATATTTGAACAGAACAGAAAGAGTACTAGGGATACGGGAGCATGCGCGCGACTATTAATTGAATTATTTAAAAAATTGTTTATAAAGTCAACCCCTTGAAATAACAAGGTTTTCTAACATTCTAAGCTTCAATAACATTTAGCTCTTGCCATTTCCCTTATTATACGTTAATTAGGGGTGGTGTGTATGAAAGAAATAACGAATAATGTATTTGGAACCCATTTCATACAATAACTCAAATTAGCCCATAATATTAGTTGGAATTTTATTCTAAGGGGTCGAAGTGTGATAACAGATAGTACTGACGCACTGTAGAAGTAGATTAGGTTGTAATGTGGCACGTAAAGAAATTGAAAATAATAATGATACACGTTTTAAAACAGAAGTAATGGTTCGCAGCAAGAGCGCACAGTGAGATGCGCCACTGCTTCAAGTACACACTCATCCAATATGTGCAAATATAGCACAGGTTACACCCAGCAGTTGACTCGGAAGCGCTTCCTCTTTGATCCAAATGTCACACATCCCTGGCATACGAATCGTACGAAAGTCGTAGAGAATTTTCATGCAAGAATAAACGCGAAAGTTACACTTTGATGTCGGGGATCTGTGCGTGAGGTGAAGGTTCCGGTTTAGGAATTATTACTGCGGGAGAAATGAAGAGACGTGCCCCCGTCAGGGGTGAAAACGTTCTGTTTTATGTCTCACTCTGTATTCAAAAGGGAGACTTTGCGGCAGCAAATGGTATTGTTTTATGGAGTGTAGGTATTTTATTTGAATATTTCGAATTTGAATAAGTTAATATCGAAACGGTCCAAGAAACAAAAATAACTAAATGAGATAGGTACATATTTTTATATTATACTGCATTCAATTTGAATATAATAATAATAATATGAATTAAATATATTAATTAGAAAGATATACATATAAAATCAATTTCATCGAAAAATATTATAGTTGCGCCACCGGGATTCGAACCTGAACCTCTTTCCAAACCGGGGAAGGTGCATTATCCAACTATGCTACAGCGACAATATTTTTAGTGACAAATTTTTGAACCTATATGAAAATCGTACTAGGTTTAAAGTTGTATTTTCATACTCAAAAATCAACACCTCATTTGCCCAACACCACTATACGCACATAGGAAAAATAAAATAAAGAAACTAGTAATACTTTGAAAATTAGCAATATTAACTTGGTGGTTAAAATTGTATTGAGCAGCAATTTGAGTTAGGTACTAAATTTATTTTTTAAATAATTGTTGTTTTTTTTTTTTAAATTTAAAAATAGATTCTGGTGAAGAAACAATGCTATATTTTTAGTTAGTTATGACATTCTGAAGAAGGAAAAGGTGTTTTCCGAAACCGGTAGATGTTTTTTAAACTCAATTGTGGTTAATAAAACTAAGATAATAAATAAAAAAAAATAAAATAAATAAAAATGAAGATAAACTAGTACCCCAAAAATTATAATATTTTTATATCGTCTTTATTTATAACTTATTATATTTTATTATAAGCTTACTAACTGACTTACTTACCATCACGCCGTTTCTTCGGGGGGGGGGTAGGCAGAGAGGATAGAGCGCCACACTCCTCTGTCCCGACACAATTCTCATCTCATCCACATTCATACATATTCTCACACTAGCTCGCCGATTGTTGAAGCTTCTAACAGAACCATCCTCCATTATCTGGTTTACCTGGTCATGCCAAGTCTTCTGCGGATGTCCACTATTTCTGGTGCCATCTACACTTACGTCATATATCTTTCTTACCATTCTCTCATCATTCCATATGAACAAACTACCTAAGTGATCCTTTCCTAATAATACTCACTATACTAGCATCAGCTTTACACTATTGCCTTAATTCTTCATTCTTTACTCTGTCATAAATAGATTTGTCACACATACGCCTGAGTGATCTCATCTCTGCACAAGTATATGCTTTTTAGAGATGTGTAGAATAAAAAATATATATTATTGTATTGTATCATTGTACTTATAACAAATTAATAAATAAAAAATAAACTAAAAAAATTAATATGTTGCTTTAGATGAAATATAGATCCCACGGCCCTGGCCGCGCAGCGGTTACTATGGGCCGTGTAGCAAACAGCTACTATTAGCCGCCTGCAGGTTTTAGCAGCACATTTGACAGCGACATAGATAAGGAAAAAAAACACAGAGAGCGACGCGATATGACCATGAGACACAGATAAGATGACAGAAGTCTGAGAGATCTGGCCGTTTAAACAAGTAATTTACAGCCTACCGAATCAAATGACACAACGAAGTCGCCACTGTCTGAAGTGTAATATTATTATGAATTATTTTTTTATTTATTTACATACTATTTATTTTTATGTATATACTTGAAGTGCTTGTGGTCTAGTGGTTACGGTACTCGCCTAGTAATATACTGGTCGGGAGTTTGAGCCTCGTTCCAATATGCTATCAAGCTAGTCCTATTTTTTGCTTGGAAATGTATTAGGAAGAATATCGATGTGATACGTATCACATGTACATCCTTATGGGCCTTTACATCTCAAATATCTACGTACTCAGCATGTATTCAATAACAGATTGTTAATATTATATAATGCACTATAAACTAGTGATGAGCTCAAAATCACGAACTGTAATCGAATATCTGGGAATATTGTGATTAAAATTCTGTAAAATTAAATGACGCCGCCATTTAAATCGATTATCACTTTAATCAGCGCCATCTACAGGATTTTCCATAATTACATTAGAGGCATCTGTCGTAATCTGTTGGTAATGTTTATGCTATTTTATTCGTATTTTATTTTTATTTTTTAGGTATGTACAATAATTTTCTACTAACTATTCTAATTAATAATGGTAGAATATTTTTTTTTGCGCAAATAAAGTTTTAATAATATAAAGAGGTACGCTCAAAATTGTGTTTTTTTTTTAATTGTTTCGTGTACTGTGATATCAGAAACTGTGATCACTGTCACAGTTTTCAATCACTGATATTATCGAATACCAATCACAATCACACCAGTGAGCCAAGAGTAACATTTTTTCTCATGACCACTGTAAGCATCTAGAAAATAATAATTAAAATTGCAATAAAATTTTTAAAAAATCTTTTTGTTTGTTATACACATTTTATCCGATACATATAAAATAAATTTTCTTCACGAGGCGCTCCGGTTCACAACCACCCTATGATTTTATAAATTAAGCGGCAGACAACGTTTCACGTGCGTCGTGATGAGACGCGTCCGCAGACGCACGTGTTATTTTGATGTTAGTACAAGGAAACCTCAGCGAGACTCGTTGTGCAGACACACCGCTGAGTGTACCGAATATTAAAATAAATAAATAAGTTTATTTCCTTCTATTGTTCGTCGCTCTCACTTATTCGCCAATTACTAATTCAACTGTATAAACCTGACTTTGCCAATTGTCAATCCTTCCATATGTTTCTGGACCCATTTTGCCAAGCAGTATGAAACAATTCTCGATGGACAATCTCAAACACCATCTTAGGAGCTGGTTATTGGGTGTTGGCAAAAAGGAAACTCAGCAAATATTCATGGAAATGATCACATGAACATAACTTAATTTTTTTATATTCATTTTTCTTTTTACACAGTGTTTCAATCATGGGTATTTTTGATTTAGATAAAAATAAAATAAAAAAATAATTTCATATTTGTATGACAGACAACGGGTGAACCTGTCTCCTTCAGTACAGACTTCGGTCTAGTTAAGGAGACAGTGAACATCACTTACATTATGAAGATTATTCACCTTTTTCATATACTTTAAAAATTGTTTATAATGTATAATATGTAAGATTGTAAATTAAATTTTGAAAATTCGTTGAGTTTCTGTACACGATTAAATACGGTAATTGTCTTTATAAAATTTGATGAGGACTCACAAAATCAAATAAATATGACTAAATCTACTCAGTGTCGCTCTTATTATTATTAAAAATGTGATATCTATCCTCTTTAATTTGTTTATGATATAAAATCAGTACAAAACATAAGTAAAAATGTAGTTAAATTATAAAAAAGAATAAACTCGTCCACAATCATCGGGTTATGGCATTTTTGGTAGATAATTTATCTCATTATCTACTTATATATTATATGTTATCCAACAATCTATGTAAAACCTTTATAGCATGTATTATTTAACACCATCAGTTTTCATAAATATATGTATTATATGTATTATACATACATTTAAAGATTCTTAGATGCCGGAAGAATCTCAGGATAGGAAAGAAATTGGCACTCATCACAATCCGGATTCTGCTAACATATCCATAGATGTGGACTGTATACTATTTAACTGACTATTTCGTCAAGGCTCCGACACAAACTATAGACGCGAAGTTTCGAAATTAGTATAACATTGTAAACTGTAGCATATACGTATAACCGCATTGGTTCAAGATCGCCAATCGACTAGTCGGCGGGTGACCGGGAGGAAAAGGAAGGGGGGGAAGACGCAGTGCATTATTTTTGTTCAATAACAAATAAGAATTTAAACTCTAATAATTACATTACTAATTTTCACTAATTTTACACTACACTACTAATTTTGGGAAAGTACACTACTATTTTTTCTTAATAATATAAGTTGTATCAATGTGTCCAAAATTTAATAAAAATGGCGTACTCAAAGGTATTTGAGATTCCGTAAAAACAATGTAGATGGCTTTCAAATAATGGAACGACAGATGTATTAATTTGAAAAAGTGTAACATATAGATTCGAAAATTTGTCATGAAAAATACTGGCGCTATAACACAATTGGTAGTGTACTTACCTGGATTGGAAATAGAGATTCAGGTTCGAATCCCGGTAGCGCAAAAACAATATTTTTCGACAAAATTGATTTTATATGTATATTTTTATAATTAATACATTAAATTAGTATTTAAAACATCACAGACCTATGTTCTGAATAATTATATCTTCACAAAAAGAATGTGTTCTCCTTAATAAAATAAGTATTTATACAAAAAATATATGTCCCAAACAGCTTAATGATGCACACGAAACACCACTGTAAAAAATTATATATTTATTGCTTTTTTGCCGCAAAATCGTTAACGATTTCTTCCAAATCGAGATAATACGCCTTTAAGCTTCAAAAATAGATATTGAAAGCACATTTAACCTTTCTTCGGTCACCCATGTTTTTTTAAATGTATGTTTTCATTTGAAATTGTATTGTTTTATGACCCGGCCAATTTCTTTTCGGGGTAAAATGAGAACAATGCTGCCGCAATTTGTCGATTTTTTACAGCACAGTTTTATGGTCCTTGGCCCATTGATATTTTCTAAACATATGTAACTTATGTTGTATACACACATTGGATTGTTTTTGCACAATTTTAATAAATGGACTTTCAAAGTGTTCTTTAAAATAGTTTTCGAGTTCTTTTTTTTGTAGGAGACATTAATTTTAATATTTATATTCCGCCGCCAAATTGACGCATCTTAAAATTTTCCGCCCTTAGGCACCGCCTTACCTTAGAGACGTCCATGAATCTAATAGATACTATTATGTTTCTAAGGTAGTCAATAGTACTTTCTTCCACAATTATGGTATACCAAAGAGATTATAAATACTAATTCAATGTATTAAATAGAAAGATATACACATAAAATCAATTTTATCGAAAAATATTATTGTTGCTAACGGAATTCAAACCTGGATCTCTTTTCAATCCGGTAAAGGTGAATTAACTAATAACAATGTGTTTTCCTCAATAACAAAGAGATTATATTCACTAGAGATGAACTATGCTTTTGTACATAGTAAAATGTCACAGTCTTGGAGTATGCGAGAAACAGCATTTGGGTTATATCGGCAATGATCGCCAGTTCTTGAAAATACCCGAACGTAAAGGGCGTTACTAATAATAACGCCAATTTTAGGTCAATTTTCACAAAACAACCAATTACTTAAATTTATTTTATTTTCACACTAATTTTATTTATTTTTTAAGGTCGATATTTATATCGTTTTTTGTTTATTTCAAAATGTTGCATTGTTATTCTTTCAGATGTTTTTAATCGTTTTAAAAACGTCTAATAATAATTTAATGTTAACGTTAACGTTTTTATTTACTGAATTTATGGTTTAATGAATGCAACCAAGTTTGCAGAGATTCATCGCTAAATTAAATTAGATTTACTGGGTAGTGGGTAGTTACGGAAAAAAAGTATGGCTAATGTTTCCATAAAACCAATTTTCAATGTTGATATTATAAGTATATTATTACCGCAGAACAACTTAACGCAACACACACAAATTTTAAGAAAACAGACAACTCTTCCATCGTATACTAATAGTTATAACATTTTATAGTTCTATCAAATGAGCCAACAAAAAAAAACAGGCTGTACGGAAAAAGTCTAAGCTAGTTGATTTTTTGTATATTTTGTTATTTTGTCATTTATACTGAAAGATTCTGTCGATATATGTCGACGCTTCAAAGGTTACACCCTGTCAAAGGCCACAATTTTTTTTTGTAAATATCTCGCTTTCTATTGATCGACCGACAAAAATAGTCTTTATAAAATTTGTACATTATAATATTTTGTAAAAAATAAGTATCTTACATTTTTTTCGTACGAGCAACTGTTCTTACATTATACGACTTATAAAGTTTAAATTGGGTAAACTTGTACGAAGTATCAATAATGCACTCATTTTCACGCAACTTTCAAGGTAAAAAGGATTGTAAAAAAGGTGTAGAAAAACTGAAAATTCATATTATAAAACAAACTGTTTTTAATAAGTAAGTAATTAATTTTAAAAATTCGAATTAACTCGTTTCTGTGATAGGTGCCGATGCTAATGTAAAAACAAAATAGTCACCGCCCAAGCTTCGAATCACCGCTCTGTCTTCGACTCTCTGAATATAATTTCTTTGCGGTATACATATTTCGAGTACGTTATGAATTTGTAATGAAGATTTATATGATACCCGATAGCACTTCGTAATAATTAACTTATACATGTCACTTTCACAGTTCAAAGATCTCATTTATACAAGAGTTTGCTAAGGGTCTGTCTTTATGTCAAACGATTGTTGCCTGACCTCATATTCTGTCTTACAGTGATACATAGTTTGTCATACAAGGATACGTATTACGCTTCCTCTAGATAAAACTAATTTGCTTAATCATGGCATAAATAATATTTTAATAATAAATTATTAATACTATTTAAATTAATCAAATAGAAAGAAACATAGATGCATTATAAACTAAATAGGTTTTCGAGAAATATTTGAACTTATATTATGTAACTCTTTAAAATTGATACATTTGTTATTTCATTATTTATTATAAATTATAAAACTATAGACAATATTTACAAACTACAAAGACACAAATGATGTGTCTAAATTGCAATATTCACAAAATGTGAAATTATTTTAACTTTTCTTTGTATTAAAAAACATTATTAACCAATGTAGCAATTTCAAAATTTTATTGTTTTTCTTGGTAGTAGGCCACATGTGACTTGCTAATTATTAAAGCCTTAATTTTTATCGTCTTCATCTCCAATTGTGACTCATTTATGTTGTGTGCTTATGTAAAATTATACATACCATAAGTGTTAATCAGTCCCTAATACACCTAAATCACGTCAAACGTATTATACAAATAACCCGCTTAGAGCCGGTTATGTGATCAGTAGTAACTTTTTACTATTCTATAATCTCGTTGTTTAATATACATTAGAGCATCATTCAAAAAAAACTTACCACCGTATAAGCAAATAAGTCACAGATAAAACAGAAAATAGAGCGTATAGAGCGTAGAGCTAATAGAGCACAAAAGACAATTCTTAGGGTAATAAATGGTTGTCCCTTTAGATGTCCATCAGACATTATATTTAAAGAGTATAATGTCCTAGACGTAAGACAAATTTATGTGTTGACACTCATCCAATATTTCCGTACTAAGAATAACTTACCTTTAGCAATAAATCATGGTTACAACACAAGACAACGGAAAAAAAAACATCTAAACACTAGTTCCGAGAGCAACAACGACATTCTATAAACGTTTTTTAGCTCCGAAACTGTGCAACACACTTAACACTAATTGGAATTCATTCACTTTCAATAAGATTACACAAACATGGACTCAATATATGATTCAATTGGGTAGAGATCAATCAGAAACATCGTTGTCCAAAATTCCAACTTATCATAATACAATTCCTACATTAATAATTCACTTTAGTTTTACAACACACTCACTAGATTTTTTTTCTCTATTTTTTTTTTAATATTTCTGTCTAATCTATTTTTTCTGATTTTAATTAAATTACACCACAACAGCACGAAAAAAACTGCCTATTTTAACACAGACGACAGTCTAGCAAAGTAGTAAGGACAATGCTGTATATATCAAAGGTAGTGATGGAAAAATCGTTATTTAAACTGTTATTTTGACTGTTATTGTGACTGTGATTGTGTTCGATTATAACGATGATTGATAACTGATTAATCCAATTCTTCGAGCAATTACCGGTACACGAGAAAGTAAGACATCGACAGTTAAATCTTAGTTACCAATCATCGTTAATCTCAGTTACCAATCATCGACACGAACACAGTCCCATAACGGTTTAACATCACTAATCAAAGGTGGAGTCTACTCCATCCCACACGATAAACTACAAGTATTATACTAAATAGCAATACAATTGTGTCTTATGTTTATCATGTTATATTATTATATTTTATATTCACCTCTGTTATAACAAAAACATGTATGTTAATAAAGTTTAATAAATAAATAAAAATCTTTGACAATTGTAAATTTAATCTACCAATAACCTGCAAAAATTTTTACTACAGGCATTAGTAAAATTTTACCTTAATAAAAATGTACTACTGATCACATAACCGACCCCTTAGGCTACCCACAAGATTGATTTCTTTTACAAAAATATATTAAAGTTTTTTATTTCGTTTATCAATTCTATTATTTTCTCACCTATTATTTAACTATTAAATGCCTAAATTTTATTACCAATCTTAATATTAATTATTCTTTTAGCCACGATAATTTCTCACTTAGAAAAAAAAACAAGAAAAGCCACTGAGAGGTCGGTCTACTCTGCCTCACTTCTTTCTCAGCCGGCTTCCCAAATATACCTTCAGTGGATGCTTCTCATCTTATACTTTATACAATATTTACGTTTACCTGTGTTCTGTAAATTATACTGCCAACTTTAATAAACGCCTGTCAATTATAAGCAACTCTTATTTCTCTACCTATTTCAGCTATGCACACAAGCACACATTCACACACATACTCCGCGATATGTGAACAAAAGAACAGGCGAGAGCGAGTATAACATATAATGGGTGTACTGCGCGCTCGCCCCATAAAACCTTCTTCTGATACTTAACTTCTTACAAATACATTTAATTGCAATATATATTCCAAGTACTTAATCACATGGGCAAACACATCATTGTTACAAAAATCATTTCAATCCATAACACCTCATAAATATTTCTCCTCAGGGTCCTAGAATGCAACTGAAGTTCTTTTGGAACGAATAGCATTCAATGTAATACACAGCTCTTCCCTAGTCATCTCGCCTAGATATTTGAACCAAATTTTGCATTCATCGTTATCATTAAGGGTCTGAGCGAAACAAAAGGAATCCCACTCCCAAGATCAACAAATTAAAATTATAATTACATCTGAATCCTGGCCAACGCTGAGTAAAGATGGTTAGTATTTCAAATAACTCAATTAGATACGTCTAGAGATTAGATATGATGTTGGATTACTGTAAATATGCTATTACGAATACGATAACTAAATAAAAATATTTTTTAAATATTTGCAAAATGAAGTTTATGCTTTATTATGTTAATTTTTTTATAGATTATTCAACTTTGTTTATAATTTTTTACCATATATATATATGTCAATTTCCACAACTTTTATTATCGTAAAAATTTATGATAAGTACTAGATATGTTTTTAAAATAATTATTATTTCAAACATTAGAAATGGTGACATGTTTTTGATTAGTTAATTTGACATCGGTATTTTCCGTAACCAGTTAATGTTTTAAAATTACTCATTAAATAGTTCTTATAAAGAAAGTTAAGTAATCTATAATAAAAAAATAGAAATACAATAAATAATACAAAAGCAAATCTAAGAACTCGTATTGTTTCGTCACGCGTCATTCGTCTTGTGTACTTGCCACCAAACTACCCCTAACATGGCTCTAGACTCGCCGACAAATTATTGTCTAACAACATGTGTTCTTAACGAGGCGTCACTGCCCAAACGAAGACAAATCGTCTCCGTGTTATAAATCAGACGAAGCAAGTATCGACTCCTTCAACCACTTCTGAGAACTTTGACGGGGTCACTCAGCCCACAACAAAGCAAATGTATTAAGAATATATCAATACGTATTATTGCGGACGGTTTGCGCAACATAGAGTTGGTATTTAACCTTTAGGTCACTAAGCGGGGTATAGAAATACACCAGATCATACGCATAATAAAAATAACATGACTGGCGACGTAATCCCAACCGCCTCGCCGGACGTTTCTTGACAAATGCCGCGAGTCGCGATAAGCGATATAGCTGTCTCCCTCGTTCGCATCTGTGGTATGGGGCTACCCAGTGTATTAGTAAAGTGAAAACAAATAATAAGCACGATAACTTAAAGGTAAGACACAGGGGTATGGTATCGACATGCGCAGGTGTATGTACCGCGCAAAGATCACTGGACCGAAAATAAATTTTAAATATTATACGCTTAGAAATTTGAAAAACAAAAAATGACTAATATTCGTCACCATTTCCGTGAAGATTATAAAAAATAAAAATGAAATCTTTTTCATAATTATTGAGTTATCGAGCTTAAATTGAACCATGGGGAATGTGAATACCCCGCTTCTGGAAGGCAAGGATAAAATAATATAATAAAATGTTTAATACTTTTGATAAAAACAATTTTATTTTATAAATAATAATTTATGCGTCAAATATGACTCCCTACGAAGAGGCCTGTATCATCTCAAGTTATAACAATTATATTTTACTTATATAACTTACGTTATATCTGCATAAATATTGCATACATATTTATAGGTATATAAATATTTTTTAAATTACTATTTTTTTGTGCATATAGTACAATTTGTGGTCATATAAAATGTAAAAATGTTCTTAGGTTTTCACGGCCGAGGTTAATCTGCCATATATATCTGACCTTTTTAGTTAACGTTTTTGATTTCATTTCAGGGTTCATCACTAGCCCTGATGATGGAACCTGCAATGAGATCCGAATCGTCGGCGAGAAAAGTCAGATATAAATGGAAAATTAACATAGAAAACTGTACACAGAAGGTATAAAATGTGAAATAAAATATATGTGAAAGAATATGTATCAGTTTACTATATAATTCTACACGCTTTAACTAATATAAATTAGATAATGTATCGTTAAAACCCCGCGTAAATAATCCCCACCTCCTGATATAAATGTGAATTATATTAAATTTTGCATAGTTATTCTTTAGGACCCTTATTTATTTTTTAGTAAGACAGCCTTAGGAGGGGAGGGACCGGTTTAGAAGGACTTATTTGCCTTGTCGGTCCCGCTCATCAAAGATCAATAAAAATACGCGACTAATTCAATACAAAATAAAATAAAAACAAATAATTCAAAAATGGCACCCTCCTTCTCCTAAGCACCGATCTTAAATTATTATCAAATCTAAATCCCGAACAACGCCGGGTGCACACCTCTAGTATACGATAAGGAAAGATTACAATAGAATTACGAAATGGACGCAAAAAATGAATGAATAATCTGAGAACAAGAAATTTGTGATAGTTAAGGATCATTAATTAATGAATCATGCAATTCAGAGACAGAATCAAGTTCCTTCTGGACAATAGTTCAATAATCCACGTGGTTGTCTATTGACCTATTAGCCTGAACTTTTCTAATTCTATTCATTGTTTTCCGAAATCCACGCTTTTCCGATAGAGTCAGAGTCCATTCCACAGCTGCTAGGATTACTCCTCGTGAATATTAATTTCGTTCTTTTGTGTACTTACAAAACAACTGTGCCTATTTCGTATTACTCTTGAACTTCAGCCGTCCGTATCACGTGACCTTTCTATATCTTCACATTTCATGTCTTTTCTACACTACTCTTAACGGGTGGTTATTCTGCAAACTTCCGCAATAAATCATATTTAAATACTTCGATTGTAATTCTCGTTACATCTACAGCAGAAATCTTGTTCACTTTCCTATTTAAATAAGCGTATTTTCTTTTGAAAAATCATTTACTTCACATATCGGTATCATTAGTTAATGCTTTTTTAAATGTATTTATATACCTAATCCTAATTATTATAATAATGTATGTACGTAAATAAATTAAGTTTGTTTAAATAATTAATACAAAATATAGTTTTCAACCAAATATAATAACGGTCGCAAATGATCGGAAATAATATTATTTATTAATTTATTTTAAATATTAACGTCAACCCAATTGCAAAAAATTTAATTATTTGTATGTCATACTTATATTATAATACTATCTTTAATTTATTTATAAATAACAGATTCTTATTGTGAGTTATAATTATTCAGAATATATATATGTGATGTTTTAAATACTAAATAAATGTATTCAAAAGAAAGATATGCCAGAATTACCAATTCATTTTTTTTTTATTTTACATCCAGACTTATATTCTGAATAATTATAACTTCACAATAAGAATATGTTATCTTTAATAATATATATAAAAGTTGTATCAATGTGTCCAAAATTTAATAAAAATGAATTGTTAATTCTGGCGGCTGCTATCGGTTTACTCAAAGGTATTAAAGATTCCGTAAAAATAATGTAGATGGCTTTCAAATAATGGAACGATAGATGTATTAATTTTAAAATTAAACCTTTAAAATTACGATTTTCTAACCTATAGGTTAGAAAATTTGTCGTCAAAAATACTGGCGCTGTAGCATAGTTGGTAATTCATCTTCCCCGGATTGGAAAAAGAAATCCAGGTTCGAATCCCGGTAGTGCAACAACAATATTTTTCCATAAAATAGATTTTATATCTTTCTAATTAATTCATTCAATTAGTATTTAAAATATATGCCTATTTACTTATTAATTCTTTCTTTCTTTTTAATTAATACATTCAATTAGTATTTAAAATATATGCCTATTTACTTATTAATTCCTTGTTTCTATCAACGTTCGATCAGACTTGGTACAATCGGGAAAACCATATACTAGAAGATGGTTCTGTTAGAAGCCACAATAACTGGTGAGCTTGTATGATAAGATGTATGAATGTGAATAAGGCGAGAATTGTGTCAGGATAGAAGAGTATGGAGCTCTATTCTCTCTGCCTACCCTCCTACAGTCGAAACGGCGTGATGGTAAGTAAGTCGATCAATGAATTTAAAATTTTCATGACAGGTTTTAACTTTTCTTTTGTTTAAAATAATTATTAAATTAATCAAAAAGAAATTTACACAAAAAAAAATCTATCTATAAAAAAATATTTTCATTTAATTTGTATTAAAATAACGCAGAACTGGTCTGAAAATGCAACTTTACAACAAATATTATTGTTGTATAACTTAGTTGCGACGCGAAACGCGCGGAAGCGAAGGCGCGGTATCGCGGAGGGTAATGCTTTTATACGTAGGATAATAAAACGGTAAATCGTGACACTGGAGTAACAAGGTAACATCTAGCATTTTGTTCAAAATTGATTTTTTGTATCAGATTATAACAATAATATTTTGTGTTGCAAACATATTAAATATTTTAGTAGTTTAGGAGATAACAAGATAACAAAGTTGTATTTTGTAACAACTTGATGGATTAATAGCACAATTTATAAAAAATGCGTTTTTGAGATAAATAAGCAAATTTATTCACGACAAACGGTTCCGTAACACAAATAAATGTTTTTTAAGGAGAGCAGCACATTATTATTATTGTGAAGTTGCAGTTTTTCAGAACATAGTTTTGTGACATTTTTAATACGAAACATATACAGATAAAATTAATTTATCGATCAAATGTTTTGTTGCCACCCGGACTCGAACCAGGAACCCTTCCTATCCGGGGAAGTGCGCTAACGTATTACACCACGCCAACATATTAAGTAAACGACAAATTTTCGAATTTATATGTTGCACTTTAAAAAATATTTTTTTCGATAAATTGATTTAACCTGTATATCTTTCTAATTAGTGTATTTAATTTGTATTAAAAATAAATGTTTCCCTAAGAACTATAGGAATTTAAATAATCTAAAACATTTCTCATAGTCTCGTTGTTACAAAATTAAAATGACGTATCACCTCAAAAGTCATTGTGTTTAACTTTTCAGTTTATTTAAAAGAGAAAACGCCATTTATATAAATATTAAAATTTTGTCTGCTAAATTAAAAAAAAAAAAAAATTTTCTTTGTCCAAAAAACTGGACAATATGTAGATATTTTTTAATGAAATTAAGCCATTCAACTATTGATTTAAATACGAATGAAATTTTATATACCATATGTATACAAAATCAGTATACTTTATTACTCTGAATTACATAGAACATTTAATTACAAATTAATCATTTTTGTAAAAATTTCACCTTAAAAAAATAATGAAATTCAATATATCAAATTGATATACCTAAATGCCAGAAGATAATTTGGTATTCTATATGCACGATTTATTGATAAAGGCGATTCTCAATATATTTAAGATTACAGTTAATAATATTTTTAAGGAGAACACGTTTTTATGTAGTACATAGTTCTTTGGTATTTTTAATATAAATTAAATTAATCAACTAGAAAGATATCAAGACAAAAACGCTAAAATATTTCATTGTTACCGGGATTCGAACCTGGACAACTTTCTATCTGGGGAAAGCGCATTACTATTTTCGCTATGAAAATCGAAAATACATTTTCGAGAAATTTTGAACTGATATTCTGTAATTTTTCCAATTGTTTCTATTTCTATAGCATTCCTCGGATAAAAAGAGGTCCAGGATTTTTTTGATAAATAGATTCTTTTTGTATATCTTTCTAATTGATTGCAATAATTTGTATTATTTACATTTAATATTAAATAAGAAATAAATAAATAATAGCGGCAGACCAATTAGGTTGTTTTTTAACCCGGTCGGTTTGCGTGCAGAGCCAGAATAGCCACTTCCACATCTTTCTCTGCCGCCGTACAGTCCATTGTTTGCCAAGAACAAATGCCTAAAGACTGCCCCTTATTAATTCACAACTCCGTCGAGGGGCGGGGGATGTTTTGTGCTCTTCCCTGTGAATGGCTCGCTTAATGTTCGTGAAATGTTTCCAACGTCACGCCATATCCACCGAGTGATTAGAAGAAATAATGAAATCACAACAGACTGTAATACATAATAAAACTGCCCGGGGATTCTTCATAAAAATATACTCGCATATTTGCGGTAAGGGATTATTACTTTTTGTACAAATAAAATAGTGTATTTTATTTTGTATATAAAATATATGGTACGCGGTACCATTAGCAATTAATAAAAAATAATACTAACCTTACGGACAAGTATTAATAAATAATAGAGCATATATAAATATTAAAAAATATATATACTTTTAAAATTAGCAATATTAACTTGGTGGTTAAGATTCATATTTTTTATTTATTTTCTTAGTTTTATTAACCACAATTGAATTTAAAAAACATCTACCGGTTTCGGAAAACACTTTTCCTTCTTCAGGATGTCATAACTAACTAAAAATATAGTATTGTTTCTTCACCAGAATCTATTTTTAAATTTTTTAAAAACAACAATTATTTAAAAAAATAAATTTAGTACCTAACTCAAATTACTGCTCAATACAAATTTAGTCGAATAATTTTTAGGAAAAAATTTTAGAATAGGACTTGTAGTTAAATTTAGTTGGCTGTTTAAAATTTAAAAATAGATTCTGGTGAAGAAACAATACTATATTTTTAGTTAGTTATGACATCCTGAAGAAGGATAAGTGTTTTCCGAAACCGGTAGATGTTTTTTAAACTCAATTGTGGTTAATAAAACTAAGAAAATAAATAAAAAATAAAAATATATATATTTAAAATACGTACACGGTTTAACATGAATGGAGTTATGAATTTGTATTTTTTTTTTAATCGGCATTTAAAATACGAAAAGAAAGATGATAATTTTTTTATTTTGTGTTTTTAGTATGACTTAGGACCAATATTAACGACGTTATAAAGTTATTAAATAGCATTGGCATTCAGGCCAATAAACTTAGCAGAGATATTTAATAGATATTTAAAGCTTTATTGAAATTAGGTAAGAAGTACGAGAGTTATCATGTATACAAAATATACAATATTTTAGAACGGAGGTTTCAAGATCTCCTACTCATAACCGAACTAAGTGCATTAATCTATCCGGAAGTTATAAAAAATATAGTATTTATATCTAAATCTATGTAAAATATTATAAACATAACAAAAAAATATTTTAAAAAACGTCTGTGATATATACAATTGATTTTATATGTATATCTTTATAATTAATACATTTAATTTGTATTAAAAAAATAATATAGTATTTTAAAAACTAAAGTACATCATGAGTTATAAATAAAACATAGAATGTGAATAAATTAAAATATTTAATATATTCACTGATACTATTAGACCTCTTTATTATTTTGTGAGTGGTCAGTGACAATAAAAAAAGACGGATTATATTATATAAGTCAATAAATCGATGTAACAAAAAGTTAAGGTTGATCTGGACTGAAGAAGTGAACAATCCATACTACAGAATGCGCACGATCTGTAACCAGCATATGATTATCTGCTACCGATTCCGAATTGGACAACACCGTCTCACTCCAAACTTTGTATTAGCATTCCACCATGTAGTATTCTTAATCATTGTAAAATTTTGTTAAATAACTTCAGTATCTCTAGCATATTAATGATTATTTTATTTGCTCCGACACTGTCTGAACATTTCATTCCTCTTACAAAATTAACCAATATAAATTCTGAAATTTAAAAACACGAATAGTAAACCGACTTAGTAGCGGATTTTCATACAACTAATTAACTTACCATCGCCTTGTTTCCCCACTGGAATAAGCAGAGAGGATAGAGCGCCACATTTTTCTATCCTGACACACAATTCTCGCCTTATCCACATTTATACATATTGTCATACAAGCTCGCCGATTATTGAGGCCTCTAACAGAACCATCCTCCAGTATCTATCAGTAGCCTTTCACGGATGTTCTCTACTTCTGGTGTCATCGACACTTGCGTCATATATTTTTCTTATCATTTTCTCCTCATTCATCCGTTCCATATGATCGAACCACCTAAGTGATCTTTCTCACTATAATAAGATCAGCTTTACATTCTTTCCTAATTTCTTAATTCTTTACTCTGTCATAAATAGATCTACCACATATACCCCTAAGTAATCTCATTTTCACTACACTCAGTCTACTTGAATACCTCTTCTGCCAGCTCCAGGCCTCACTTGCATACATCAGTGTCGTCCGATCTTATTTATTCAATTTATAACATTCATTATCTAATTCAATTTTACACGCTCTAATTCAATTTTTATTAAACATTCACGATAGTTAATTTTGGTGAAATTTAAACAATAATAGTAATTTCAATTTTAGTTTAAAGCAACAAGATATCTTTATACCTAATAATGAAATGACAAAGTTCAGGGGAGAATACGAAGGTTACAATACTCAAAATAGCAATGGAGCCTACCTCAAACAAAGTCAAAATAGAATGCTTTGATCTAATTTTCAGTTCCTTAAAATACTTGACCTGTGAGTTCTGACGTTCTCGCTACAACTAACGATACTAGTTAGTAACAGAACATAACCTTATCTTGGTGATTTATACCATTCACGTTCATTTTAGTGCAAATACTGAAAATCGTAGCAGCTAACTGTGTGATATTTATTCTGTAATTTTTTCGTGTGCCTTATCACACCATATTACAATAAAATAAATAATCGCATTAGATACATAATGATTACGTTTTACATAAGTCATTAATTATATAAAACAACTTGTTATTTTATTTATGTTAACTGCGATAACTTTGTAGTTAAACATATTTGTTAGTATGAACAAGTAACTTTGTGTTAACCACGTTGATTATTTAAACCAGTAGTTCTCAATCTATGTGCTGCGAGCGATTACGTTGCGCTCAATAAAATTAAACTTATTATACTAACTACATGTAAGTAATGTTTTGTATGCTTCTAAACTAAATGATAATAAGCAGTGTTACCATAATACTATCAAATATTATCGAACATGTCTGTCTAGATAGGGTGTAATATACATAGTGCACAATATTTTATGAATAGATCGATACCTGACTAAATTACGAGTCGAAAATATTCAAGAGATATGTGCCATATCTCAACCATGTCATAATAATGCAAATACTTCGATTATTTAAATATTTCATTGATTCCAAATTATATATTGAGTACAAAAAAATTTTAGTTCATCGATTTTCGAATTATTTTTTATTAGATGCTTTAGAATCGAAATATTCGTGCATCTCGCCGTCCATGGTATGCGTTTCCCGAATAGGAAGAGATCCAGGTTCGAATCCCGGTAGCAACAACAATATTTTTCGATAAAATTGATTTTATATGTATATTTTTATAATTAATACATTTAATTAGTATTTAAAATATCACAGACTTATATTCTGAATAATTACAACTTCATAATAAGAATGTGGTCTCCTTAATAAATGTTCATACTTCGGACACATTAGCCTTAGAAAGCCTTAGAAAGTAGTTTATTGTCGAAAATGATAATGATTCTTTATATTTTATGTGGGATAAACACTGCAACTTAGTTAAGAAGAAATCTCTTCTTAAAAGTATTATCGTTTGAATTTGCCAAGAGATCTTCGCCCATTTGAAATCCCTCACGTTCCTTATCTTTAACGATTTTCACCAATTAAATCAGGATTTCAATACTTTTAATTAAGTTTATTAAAATAAAATAACAAATTTACCACTGTCATTGACGGATTATTTTTAGTTAAAATATTAATAATATTAATATAATATTAAAAACACTGTTGAGACATCGCTGAACGCGCCAAGCGAGTGCTGAGAAATGTCGCACACCGGCGACACACGAATGCACGGCGAGCCGAAGTGACCACTTCCTCACCGGTATCTGCCTCGCTGGCAATATTAATTACGAAATCCGATAACACCACGTGTATTAATTTAATAAATAGATTAGACATTTGTAATTTAAAATTTAAAGTAGTGAGTATTTCGTTTCAATTCTCTTATATTACATTTTCTTCCATTACCTTCTGCAGTCATTTTACTCTCATTTCAGTGGCATACCACAATCATCGAGTGAAAATATGACATTGGAAATGGGTTACCATTTACATACCTTCTAATTAGAGGCATGCAATAGGTATAGATTTAGGTTATGATGTTACCAATGAATGATATTATACAATCATATATAATATATGTTATACAATATATGTACTTTCGTATAACCAACGTCTTTAGACTAAATAAATCAATCCGTCGTTTATACGACCCTACCATGTATATTTATTTATTATTTTAGAGTACAATTAACACTGTTTTTAAAGTTTTTGTTTTAACGTAAAATAATACCTTCTTACCCATATAAAGAATGTATGGACGTTTTTAAGAACACTTTCTATGATTGAACATGATTAATTTATTGTTTGAAAATCATTCACGTAATAATTAAAGAAAATTATTATGTTTATTAATGGTTAACGTAGAAAATAGTTCTACAAATTGCTTTTTGTTTTTCCCAAATCAAAAATCAATCGATGCACCAAATTTAAAGAACAATCATGAAATCAACACGTTAAAAACAGTAAGATAGTAAAATTCGCGAATTATTAAAAGAGAAAGTAGACACTTCAATGATTTATACACAGTTGTAAGCCTTTCTAATTTTATTCTGTTAAAAACAGCATAGGTAACGACTCCATACAAAACGGATCAACCCAAAGGAACTTTCAATTCAGTAAACAGCCATTTATATGACTTGAGTAATTCACTAGCTTAAAGATAGAATAGAGAAAGCTCGATGCGGTGAATACCAAAGAGCGCCATGGATACAACGGTTAGTTGTCATGGTAGTATTTAGAACTAAGCAATTAAAGTTTCTACTGGTACACAGATGGCGCTAATTGTAAAATAATGTTTTCGTTTATGTTTATCCAATTATTTAATTTATATTTATTTCCCAGAATTTTTAGTAATGCACAGCTTTTTTTCTTATATGCACTACACTCCCCTGTTTATAATTATTTCTTTGTCTCAATACAGAATCAAAAACATAATTCTTATATTTAAGCATTGAGCAACGGAATACATCCACAAAATCGTTCCCAAGCCTGTGAAGTCTTTGTGTGGGCACGTTACTATAATACGCATTTATGCGAAACAGGGCCAGCGACCTGGTACTTTGTGTAGAAACATAGTACAAAATCAATTCAGTCATATTAAAGACGTTCAGCTTGCAACGAACTATTTTGAAATTATTAATAGCATGTAAGCTAAAAATCATCTTGATACTGGCCGCAACAATCAGATATATCTCATACATGTGTGTAAGTGTAATTTTATTTTTTTCCAGATAAAATATTAATAAATAAATAATAGACATCTCATAGAGACGAAGCTATTTTAAATTATATTTTAAAGGTAAGATATGGGAGTATGAGATGAGATGGGATGGGAGACAGGGCTTACCACCTATCTTCAGCTGGCTTAAATGATCATTTTGCATAAATATAACGTTCACCATTCTCACCCTTTAATCAATCTACATATCTATGAAATTTTTGGAAGTTGTATATATGTTACTATATAGAAACACTTCGTAGTGACGCCGGGTCTCCTTTCTATAACATTAACAAGGAATTTTAGTGATAATTAACAAAAATTAAATTTAAATAATTTCAAGAACCTACGCCGGACCACGAGGTCTTGAGAGACTCAAATTTGTTATGTCGTTATCTAGGTTAAGTTAAAATATGTATGAAGTTTATGAAGGCGATTTAGTAAAATATAATTTGTGTTACAGATCTTGCTTAAAAATTACACACAATAAAATATCCGGAGCCGCATCAAAACTAAAATGGTCGGTGGCAATACGTTCCGGCGTTCGATCTGCCAGAATAAACACGCATTGGAACAATATACTAATACTAAATCTACTACACGAAGCCTACCTAATAATCTTAAATAAATATTTCAACATGGTTTTTCTTTGAAACAACCTGTCAGTAAAATGTGCAACAATTTCTAATTCTAGGAAACAGCTTAATGAATCCAGCAATAACCAGTTCCGGTGCACGCAAAGTTACGGACATGCTAAGTTTCACGTGCATCGTCCACTCCTCCCCGGGGCAAGAAACTTTAGCCTGCACCACTCCCACACCAGACGTTGATATTTTATACTCTCTGTACATTTATATGTACCGCATACCCAAATTTGTGGTATTAATGTTAGCGGCATCGTGCTCATGTCACTCTAGACACGTTTGGATTTATGTGCAATAATTAAAAATTTTGTCGAGTTTTATTTAAATAGCCCTGCAGTGTTTTGGCATAATAATAACTAAGATAAAATACTAAAAGATACTAAGAAGTTATTTAATGCCAAACATGAAAATTAAATGTAGCGTTGCGACTACATCTGGCCTTTACACCATTGATGATGATGACGGGTTTCAAATGGTCGAATTTAATATGGGATATTTAAATATTTTCATGTATTGACGATTTACATTATTGATATCTGTGAGATATTTGACATCTGTCGCCGTTTGGTGACAGATGAGAGAGTATCTGAAAAGGCTAACCGGTGCTAAATGTGCGCGCGGAGTGGGGAGCTGAGAGACGTTAAAAGACGCTGGAAACGCAGTTGCGTTCTCTTTCAATACTCTTCGGTTCTCAAAATAACATATCTTATTGTGTAAATACTGTTGTACGGTGTACCGTAGTATTAAATTGTTAACTATCACGACGTTAGACTTTTATTTCTACTATCGACATCTCACCAAACCTTCAGGGAATCTGTAAGATAATTACCGTGGTACAGACGTTATAAAAGACAATACAGTGTCGCGACTAAATACGTTACAATATCACAAATTAATTTTGCATTTGTGCGTTCTTAACACCATCGTTTAAATTCAGTTGTACCAAAAATTGTAATAATACGTTTTCAAATTATGGGAATTATTATCTTCATTGTGAGAACATGGTTAAAATTTGAAACGAGTCTTCTGTTAGAATCAAAATGGATATAAATATATCAAAACTGAATTATTAGTTACAAGTATAGGCTTTTAATACGTTAACTTTATATTACTTTCATTGGAAAAGAATATTGTACTTAATCACTTTAAAAATATTAATATTTCTTTCATGGTGACCGTATTTAAATTTTTTTAATGTTCACTGGTGAGATAAAGATATATGCAGAGCTAGCAATGGGTTGTTAGTGGCGTCCTCTAACCGTAGCCACGATTTTAACTACTGCATATTGGATACACTGTATCATTAATCACTCTTTACTGCTGTGCGCAATTACCCAAGATCTAGAAATTTGTTTAAATTTAGATTACGTTGTGATTTTGTTAAGTACATTAAAAATAACAAAACCAAGCTAATATGGCTTATATAAGAATACTGAAAGTTGTACTATAATGTTAAAGCAAGCGAAAAACTCTCAGCTGATGAGTGTGGATACCACAAAAATTAAGTTATGACATTAACACAAAAACTTTTAAATATTACAATTTATGTTACAGCTTTCTGCTGAGTTAGCGAGTTCTATTCTTACGGCCATTTATAGACATACGAAGCTCTCTTTTATAATATCACTAAGTTCTTTATTGAATTTCAATAAGAAGATTAATCAGTGATATCTGGAACCGAAAACTGGATTGAATGTTGTGAAAATGTGATGTGTGGAAAATCTATAAACGATTAACTATGTGATTAAAAATGACTGATATTAATATTGATTGTTACGTAGAGAACAATACTCAAATCGCTAAGATTATTCGAGCTTTCGGAACGGATATGCAAATTTATTTGATATTTTGAGAACAACGGATCCTTGAAAGACTGTGAATTTTGTTCTATTTTTTTATTAAAGAACTGTGTTTATATCAGCGCGATATTTGCCACATATATTAATCCTAGACACCACTCAGGTGTTGCCTGAGGGTATCTGCATTAAGCTCGCTCATTTTTTGGCGAATTTATTTTTATCTAGGCTCTCCTTCTAGTTTTCTTATTTTAATTAATTTTTTGAGTTATGATGCTTGATATGTAAAAAAGTTATATTCATTAGTCCCTTCGATTTTTTACCACGATTAATAGAAACAAGTTTAGAACAGTCGACGTATATATGTAAGAAGATCCATAATGAAACATTTATTTATAGATATAGCACTATTTTTTGTAAAACAATTACCCCAACGGTGCATCGCACGTAAATTTTGTTGTATCTTTTTAACTTATTCGCGAATCGTCAGTCGCAATGTGCGCGCATATGAACGTGAAAAACATAGATATAATGGTTCATTTCTCCCATTCTCTATACCAGAGTTATAACCTTTCCAATAGTTTTGAATCAGTTTAAAGAATATATTTGGAGTTAGAGTTGTAAAGTAAGCGTATCCATGGTATACGTTAGACTGTGAAAACTGTATGATCTTCCTGCCGTGTGGGAATGATAAATTGACTGAGTATTAACGTTCGACTTTTGGAGTTAGTCGAAGTGCTTTGAATGCCACCAAGTTTTTGTTGCTATATGGGAACGAATTGTTGGCTTGTGAATTATCATCGTGATGAGTAGGACTGATACTGCACTGTGTGTGTGTTCGGTTTCTTGCTGTGCTTGCCGAAACCTGCACATCTTGGTGCTTGTTGTGTCACATTTTGCGCCATCATCAAAGTGTGTGTTCAAAAACTTGAGCTTTGTGCGGAACAACATGGTACGTATTTTGAAGCCAGAAGAAAAAATCAATATACCTAATGAAGCAACTCTGGGTGGGTCACGTTTCTTCCTGGTGTCTGGTTGGTCCTTTGAGTTCCCTCTATTTCCTATTCCTGTTCCTCTCTCTACTTCCTTCCACCCTTTCTACATCCTGTTTTCCCCATCCACTTGTTTAGACAAACTGTTAAGTCCTACACTAATATTTAATAAAAAATTTAATTATAATGGAGATAAATAAAGCGTGTAAAACTAATCAAAAAATTATAAACAACCAACTAAATTTTACTACGAGCGCCCTTGAGATGAAAGTTTTTACGAAAATGGCGCTAAAGAAATTATCCATTATTATTATTACGAGTTCTATTCTAAAAATTTTTCCTAAAAATTATTCGAGTATATTTGTATTAAGTAACAATTTGAGTTAGGTACTAAATTTATTTTTTAAATAATTATTCTAATAAAGATTCTAATAAAGAAACAATTACATATGTTTTTAATTAGTATTGATTGACATCCTGAAGAATAAATAGTATTTTTCGAAACCAGTAGATGTATTTAAACTCAATAAGTGGTTAATAAAATAAAGTTAATAAATAAAAATAATTAATTTTAACCATAAAGTTAATTTTGTAATTTTAAAAGTACTTTAAAATATTTGTTTCAATGTAAAAATATTTATAATTAAAATAAAGCAATTGTGTTGAAATAAGCTAAAAAATACTAATTTATTAACCGTTTTGTAGTATTTAATCTTAGAAATATGCACATTTTTTGTGAATCACTTAAATGTATCATTATTATAGCATTCAATATATTATTGACTTTTGCCTGTCTATTCATGTCGTATAGTAATATAAAACAGATATTAGCTTTCAGTATCGCATATTAACGTGAATCACGTATTGAGTTGCTATAAAACAAAACAATTTGCATGTTTTGCCTATAAGTGTGTGGTTATCGCGTCGAACAAAATAAATTTGTTTCGATTTCACAAAAGAAAACAAGGTTATTGAAATATGTAGTTAATTCCTCGTCATTATTAATGGGTTATATTTATATATTTTTTTTAAATATAACTTATTAGCCAAAATAACAACAAATTCATTTCATAGATATATTTTAGCGGAAACTAAGCTCTTAATACTATGAAAAAATCCAATATCATTTGAACCGTGGGACCCTGGACTGAATCTTAATTAGTGTTGCTAATTTTTCAACCCTTATTAGAATGATACCCAATAACGACGACACCAGAACGATCCTTCGGCTCGATGACTCGCCTAAAAGCCTACGACGTACCCCAGCCCTTAGCACTGGTAATAAAACCTCCACAGCGCCACCTGCAACTTGTAATCATGTTGATCAGATGTTCTCAAACTGAGGGTTGTGAACAATTAAACAAGAGTACCTCTTAAATGGTTTTTTAAAAAGTTTATTAGAAATTGTAATCTTTCAAACTGTTTACTATCAATAATAATTCTTATTACTTCGATGGGTTAATAACACAAAAACCTATCTACTTATTCATCTTTTCAGGAAAGGAAAACAAGTTTTTGTTTTAAATTCAGGGTTGATTTTTAACCAATTAAATGTAACAAGCAAATAAAATTTTAACAGATATGTAATTAGTATTTTCTCTTTTAAATAGACTGAGAATAAATAATTCAAATATTCTTGTGATACATAGTTCTTTTTTTTTTAACTTCGAACTCGTGAGATACTTTTATAACTATTTAATTACCCTTTAGAAAAATAATTCATTACGGATGGAACCTTAGCAAATCTAATTAACTCAAACAATTTGCAGATGGGTTTTTGTAATATTGAATTTTCTTATCTATCGAGTAAGTTAGCGGTATCAAAGTAAGAAAAAAGTTTTGTGTTTGTTTGTTTGACAGCTCACCTGACAAAATAAACACTCAGTCGTTTGACCCG
This sequence comes from Eubasilissa regina, assembly GCA_022840565.1. Lineage (NCBI taxonomy): Eukaryota > Metazoa > Arthropoda > Insecta > Trichoptera > Phryganeidae > Eubasilissa > Eubasilissa regina. Next base: position 4,184,952 of record JAINEB010000019.1, read on the forward strand.
AGAAATGATTATCATGTAACTAAATGACATTCTTGAGCCCTCACATGTTTCTTTGTAAATATAATAAATAAATGTTCACTTTTTATATTAAGTGGTGTCATGTTACCTCTCAGGAAATATTTTATGTACATTAGTACAACATTTAAATTCAAATTAAAAATTAGGAGAATACATTCTTATTGTGAAGTTGTAATTATTTAGAACATAGGTTTATGATATTTTAAATATTAATTAAATATATTAATTAGAAAGATATACATATAAAATCTAACCTGATTCTAACCTGCATTATAAATAATGGAATGATTAAATGAATTAATATCGAAAATTTGTCGCTAAAAATATTGTCGCTATAGCATAGTTGGATAATGCACCTTCCCAGGTTTAGAAAGAGATCCAGGTTCGAATCCCGGTGGCGCAACAACAATTATTTTTCAATATAATTGATTTTATATATTTTTTTTTCTAATTAATATATTTAATTCATATTTCAAATTAAAAATATAACACATTACAATATTTTATTCTAGAAGGAATTGTACATATAACGAAGACTATAATATATCACAATAAACGCAATAAATATATATATATATATCTGTTGCATGTACAGAAAAAAATTAGGCAGAACAATTATATCTTGAATATAAGAAGAATAGAAAGTGGAAAAGCAACTTAGGCAAAAACAAGAAGTAAAATAAACTTAAAATAAAATGAGTCCTGGGAATGAGAAAGCATCAAAAGAACAGCACCATCAGGAAACAGAAGTACTTCAATGAACTTAAATAATAATAATGAATGTTTATGAACTTTACAAATTTCAAAAATTGATACATAGTAATTGTAAGAATTTATAAAGAAATCAGTGATCAGAAGAGCGAGAGGTAGATTTCCAACAATATGGATCGACTGAGTCCGAAGAAATGATCGCAGCTTCGCCTCATATATGCCCAGGATCGCGAGAAGTGGAGACAAGCAGTTTGATCTATAGAAGCTGGCCAAGGAACGATGACACTTAGATACGAACGCATCAGCTAAAAGAAGACTAGGAGCTATTTCTTATTTAATATTTCTATATATTTAAACCTTTGTAATGTAGCTTATGGTGGAATCGCACCTTAGGTACCAGAAATACAGAAACAAGAAAAAGGGACTCATCAAATTTTGCCTCTCCTAGGTATTTCGATCACCTGCGGATGCAGTATACTATATGGAATTATATCACTACCTTGCCAAAGGTCAACAGCTTTCAAAACAACGTTAAAACGTTCCGATTCAAGGTCGCCGATCGACTGACCACTTGCTAACAAGAAGTGGGGGAGGCAAATGAAGATAGGAGTCACTGATCATTAGTTCGTTCAATTTATATCATATATAAGTGAATCTTCCAAACATCTTATATTATCAATAAACATAAAAAAATTAAGTATTTTTGTATATAGGTATGGGCAGTCCATTTTTTGTCATGTAATGCAGTGGAACGGCATTCCGGCACCTTTTTTCGGTATTTCTAATGTTTCAAAAACAATTAAATGATAAAATATGGATTCGAAATTGACGCTCTCGTGAGTTCTCTTTGAGTTCCGGCACCTTTTTTTAAAAAATAAACCCAGGTATGTTGAATACGAATATAAATTTTAAATATTAGGTTAAGAACGAATTTAAATCAGGTTAGGCTAAGTTGAATCTTAGTGCTAAGTCTAATTTCAGCGCTAACTTAGCACGGTCAAAAAGGATGCGTCTCACTATCATTTTAAAGCGAAACTTCACCCCCTGAAGATGGGTAATAAGATTTACCTAAAACGATGGGACAACAGTGGTTCTTCTCAAGACCAACATATGCGAGATAACAAAGAAAATTTATCTCTAAACTATATAATGCCTATATATAAAATCATACATGATATTTATAATATTAAAACTAAATTAATTGGGTGTATGTGAAGTTTACAATTTTTTTTACTAAACTATCACTAAAGACAAAACTCTCACTGATGATACCAAATTGATTTTTACATCTGAATGTTTCCAAAATATTTGGAAATGTTCCGTCCAAATATTTCGCGGCGGTACATTTATTTAAATTCATTCATAATTTTGAGTACCACTGGCGAGGCCTAAAGTCCTAGAACTTCCTCCATATAAATTTAACTGCCTGAAACTAAAGTAAATCTTCAATGTGTACGTATACCTACGTATGTACGTACATGTTCGCTGAATACTAAAATGTAACTCCTGAAATGTCTAATGATTCTCATTTCACGGGGCAATATTGGATATGCAGGACTTATGATCTTTGCGCACAAACTTGGTAACAACCCGGTACTCGTTAAGACTTTAATACCTTGCCTACCTAACTGGCAACTGTTAGCATCCGACTCTTCATATTTATACATCTCCGCGACCTGACGCGCACTTCGATAATCTATATTCATAATCGAAAACCAATTCACCAAGCAGAAGTCACTGTAAACAAACATACGAAAATATAAACAGAAATATTAAACATATAACCAAAATATTTTTTTTATTAAATAATTTAATGTTTCAGTTTTAAACCACTATGTTTTGCATATATCCTGAAGTCAACTAATTTCAGATGGACCCAACCTTCTTCAATATATTAAGGACAATATATTAAGGAGAACGCATTCTTATTGTGAAGTTGTAAATATTCAATAATAATAATAATAATTGATTTTATATGTATTATATCTTTCTAATTAATACATTTAATTTGTATTTAAAACATAGAATATAGACTAACCTATGTGCAGATATTTTAATATGAGGTACAGAAGAGAGAGCAACAGATAGAGAGAGATAGTGGGTGGGAGAGAAGGGTGGGTATTACATGGGAACAACTTTAATATTGGACTACTGGATAGATTTACTTGATTAATTGATTGACTTTAAGTATATATGCATAATAAAATGGTTTAAAACTATAACATTATTTTTATTTTTTTTTTTTTTTTAAAAGTACTATAACATTATTTTATTTTTATGTCAACGTGCTTACTTTCTTCCAAACAATAAAATTTATTCAAACTTTTGTCTTAACATCTGCATGTATCTATACAGAAAAGATTTGGACAATCTACAATCGTGATAAGCAGAAAATATATGCCTTCGTAGTGTATTATTAGATAGGGATGATGTATACATTACAAGGGCAAGTCAAAAATTATCTGTACTTTCGTCATAACACACCTTCAAGATTGTCATACTGCCTTCTATGTATGCGTGTTTAGAGTTGGTACGACTGCGGTCTCGTGTATAAAATTTGAGCCAATCGGGTCATTTACCTTTCGTATATTACAGTGTAAATATGTCCGCTCCGCTAGCAGTTTACACTAAGGAGTAACAACGATCAGTGATCCGATTTCTCTGATCGGAGGGTGTAAAAGGGGCTGAAATTCATCGTAGATCTATATCACAGTACGGAGACAGTGTTTTATTATGTAAAAGTATTTTTTTGTCGATCGAAAAGTTTAGAAGTGGACGAACGAGTGTAATACACGAAAAAAGGAGTAGTATGCCCATCAACCTCCACCACGGACGACAATACTCACCAAGCTTGAGAGATGGTTCTAGCAAATAGGCGAATTACCATCAGAGGTAGCGTCTTCTTTGAACATCAGTCATGGTTCTGCTCATCAAATCATCCACGACGAGTTTTGTGTAAATAAATTGTAGAACGAAAAATGTTGATAACTTTTGACTTACCCTCGTATATACGATGTATAATGCAAACATACTAAGTGTATTTGTACTGAAATGCAATTACATTAGTATTATGTTAATCACGTTTTTTTAATTATTCTCCCAACTTAAGTTTTATTTCGCTATTTTAAATTTAGGTTTTAATTTTTTCTTTTATTAAAATATTATTTTGTGTGTATGTATTTATTATATGATTATTTCAACTGTACCACTATCTGAAATAATGTTGACACATAATTTAAAAGATCTCCATCCCGTGAGATATTTTCTTATATTTCTACGAACACGTCATGTAATTAAAGTAAATTTAACTTACAATAATCAGTTCAGATATTATTTTTTAATTTTATTTTCTTAAAGGATTTTAACAGTGTTAACATAATAGAACTAACATATTAAATATTTAATGTGATACTTTTTATGAAAATCCACAGAAATGTTTAGGTGCAGAAGATAAATAAAAAGAAAAAAGGTGGGAGAAAGGGTGAGGAGGTTGCAACTATTGTCGCGGTAAAAGGAGAGCAAGATGTGTTTATAGGTTATATGATTGGCCAAAGTTGAGAGTGTGGTGGTTCATAAAAATAACACTTAAGCGTAGTAAGGCTAATGTTGAAAAAGTCAATTTTTGTTAATTTCTCATCATGGTATTTGCATGAACGGTGAATGAATGAATTTAGTATGTAAGATGTTCTACTTCTAGAAATGTATGTGTTATATTTTAATAAACTTGATTGATTTCAATAAATATACTTCTCAAAAAAAAATTCAATAGATAGCACGACGTAAGATGCATTAATCTACGAGTAATATAATATGTAACTATATTAGTAGACACAATATTATTTCAATTTTTCGGCCACATTATGTGTCAATATAATTATTAATAATTATCCTGGATACAACTTTAGGCTGAAAGGGCGTAGAAGAGATCTAACTGAAGCTACCTTGGATTTAGTCATGTGGTTGATCAGCCGACTCAGGATCTTAACATATGGATATATATATATGTTACGAAATGCTAGCGTCACGCCAACGGATAGGCTCAGATTGTGGGTAATATGTGTGTGTGGTGTCGGTATGCCTGACTCGGATGGATGGGAATGGTCTCAAACAATGACAACCTTGATTTGCACAATAATTACACTTTAATCACATTGAATGTGACGAACCCAACATTTTAAGCATGATAAATGTATTTGACATCTTCCTTCTTCATGTTAAACTCTCCTCCTAGTGAGAACACACCATTTTTACCGATTTAGCATACATCGATTTATACCCAGCTTGCCACGGAGTGAAGTCGCAATAAATGCCAGGCTGCCATGGGGTGTTGTCGCACTTTGATCCAGGAGCCATGCCCCCGTACCAGATATGATATCTTCCTCCAGAAGGTTACCCCGATGCGATCTCGTCACTGTGGAATTCGTCGAGTCCATCTGCCATCGCTCGCATGCAGTCTCTCCGCTGGCTGCACCGGAGTCTCCTCAAATCCCGCACGGACGGATCAGTCCCATTTTAAATCTCTGAATCCACCGCGGGAGAAAATCGTCGTCTCTTTTTTTATCTAGGCCGTTGCCATTGCGCACCTTGCATCTTCACCGCTCGCGCGCGAGTCCTCACTTATCTCTCAGCCTTCTCTCTCTTCCTACCCGCCTCTATTCAGATCAGTAATACAGCGCTCGGACTGCCGCACCATTTTTAAATGTCACAATATATTATGAGCCTTGTTTCTTCTGTATGTCCGTATATATGTATGTGCAAAGCACACTGAATTTGTTATTAAATTTATTATTTTATTTCATCTCTGAAAGATGACTTAGTAACGTGGCAGAGAGTGTAAGCTGGCGTGACACTACAAGTCATGTACTCTCCCTTTCTAAACATTGCATATACACGTGTATCTATGTTTATCATAATAATTTACTTCTACTGCGGATAATTGTAGCTGCTTTGAATTTCTTGCAAAATACTTATTAGCGCGGATTAATACAGAAATTCCAGTACTCGAATGAATGCTACGAAGGTAGAGCTACAAGTTATCTCTTTGATCCATTAATTTACACATCGTACATCTCGCTGAGAGGGTTTTCATACAATATTTCTACGTTCCGCGAAGCACATTCCACCTTTTAGTATGTAATTTGTAGTAAAACAAAGCTTTATTGCCGTAGGTAATGGGGATTTCTGGAATCTAGGGTGTAAATCCATGTTTGGGTTATGCATTTTAGTAAACGTAATGACTCTAGGAGTGAAAGAAGTTCATAAAATGTAATTCATCATGATTACGTACCGATCGTATATCTCCCAGTCCTGCGCGCTGCGTCTTGAAGAAAAGTAATATTATTTAATATTATTAGAACACATTTTTATTGTGAAGTTGTAATTATTCAGAACAGACGGTCTGTGGCATTTAAAATACTAATTATATGTTAATTATAAATATATACACATAAAAAATATTATTTTTGCGCCACCGGGATTCGAACCTGGATCTCTTTCCAAACCGGGGAAGGTGCATTATCCAACATCTATCTTTCCATTATTTGACATGTCTACAGGGACATTATTTTTGACGACAAATTTTTATGTTACACTTTTTCAAATTAATACATCTATCGTTCCATTATTTGAAAGCCATCTACTTTATTTTTACAGAATCTCAAATACCTTTGAGTAAACCGATAGCAGACGCCAGAGTTAACAATTAATTTTTATGTATAATAATCTTTCATCAAAGATAATGTCTCTGTAGCATAGTTGAATAATGCACCTTCCCCAGTTTGGAAAGAGATCCAGGTTTGAATCCCAGTGGCGCAACAACAATATTTTTCGATTTAATTGATTTTATATGTATATCTTTATAATTTCATATTCTTTAAGTTTTGCATTTTAGCGGACGCAACTCAACTCGACTGTAATATAAAATTATCATATTATATACACAAACTTTAATAATTGTTAATTTATCATTTTAATCTGGCATATATTCAATGGATTTTTTCCTATTAACTAGGAGTGCAAATAAATGTATTTTTAATCCGTTTCACCTGGTTATTTAAATTTGGCTACTTTATAAAAATGCTATTAATTAAGATTTTATTGACATGTATGTTTTTGTTGTGACAGAGATGAATATATTATAATATAACATGATACATATAAAATACAATTATATTGCAATTAAGTATAATACTCGTAGATTATTATATGAGATGGAGTAGATTCCGCCTCTGATATATATAGCACTGTCATGGCTACTTTGCTAGACTGTCGTATGTGTTAACGTGGCTAGTTTTTTTCGTGCTGTTATTTATTTGAAGAAAGATAAAGATTCGATAGGAATAAAAATAGAAAAAAAAATGTATATATATATATATATATATTAAGTGAGAGTATTGTAAAACAAATGAATTATTAAAGTAGGCACTGTATTATGATTGTTAGAATATTGGATAGCGATGTTTCTGATTGATCTTTACCCAATTGGACCATATATTGGGTCCATATTTGTGTTATCTTATTGGAAGTGAACGATTTCCAGTTGGTGTTGAGTGTGTACAACACAATCGGTGTGTAGATGTTTGTTGTTTGTATTATGTCGTGTCCATGATTGTGCGTTGGGGTGGGTTATTGTCAGCATGGAAATATTGGACGAGTCTCAACATATAGATTTGTCTTATGTCTAGAGCATTGTACTCTTTAAATATAAGATCTGATGGATATCTATAGAGACGACAATTTATTACCCTAAGAATTATCTTTTGTGCTCTTTTAGCCGACCCTAATATTGTTTTTGGTGCTCCTCCCCGAACTAAAATAGCATAATTAATTAGGGAGTAGCAGAGTGCAAAGTACACCGATCTTAATATCTAATCTAATAATAACAATAGATTAGAAACGGTAGATAAAATAATTTTGTCGACATAAATACCAAACCCATTCAAACTACTTTCTAGCTAAAAATATTTTATAATAAATTTGAATACTCCAAAGGTAAAAAAAAAAAAATTATTGCTACTTTAAAGAAAAAAATAATAATTATAAAAATATATGTTTACAATTTTCTACTAGACTTATATTATTATATTATATTCTACAATACTGTCTTATTCTAGTCTAATTTCATAAGTTCCTAAAATAAATATATTTAATTATTTATGATTAATTTATTTATTTATTTGTTTACATATCAGGTACACCTTACTCTGCAATCTCAGTCCAGATGAAAATCGTACGACTAATATAATGTTTGTATGCCCACAAATTTTGATGACGCGGTTATCTTAGTACAAAAGAGTACATACTTTGTGAAAGTTTGCTTTTTATTTATATAGGCTTTGTGTGATGGTGTCCACTTACTGGTGCTCTATTGTTAATATATTTATTTTATTATGTTAATAACACAAAAGATTTCAATTTTTTATTTCAAAAAATTAGAAATTTCTGCAATTTTAATTATTTGCAACCCTGTTTCAACTAAAATATCGTTCAAATTTGTCGTGGGAAATTTTGATGAATTTTATTAATTTGAATAATTTCCCGCCATTTCTGACGGCCAGCGTTTTCGCAAATTGTGGAATTTTAATCATTTCTTATTATCATTGATACTTAGAAGTTAATTTATTCCAAGAAACCTGAATAAATTACTCCCGGCAATGAATATAACAAAAGAAATAAACGTTGAATTCGAAATGGTTTTATAATTGTAAGGATCGGTCTTTGCTTTCAATTTGTGTTTGTTCAAAATTTCCTACAATAATTCACCCTTTGAGCAAAATTATTACTTTCATACATTTCAGTAAATTAAAGCAATATTTTTTCAGCCACAACACAAAATTTTCAAAGAAAATGTAATAGAAGATACAAAAATATATTGTTTACACGTTTCATGAATTTTTCATAGCATTTTTATGTAAAATAGTATTTTGAGCACCATCCTATTTATCATAGATGTATCCATCCTATAGCGTGCATGGTACATTTCTCCGCCTGGTACAACTAGAATACGGAGTGACTAACCGACATCACCTCGTTATGTGTTCAACGCGAATTCTGCTAGACCAAATTTAAAAATTTGTTTTGTGTTGCCAAAAATCAATAAAATAAAATGAGAAAGTACTCAATTGCGTTTCCTAGAATATATTGTGACTGTCGCGCAACCATGGGAGTTTTTCCGTAAAACTTGTTTACTCAATGACATTACACCTATTCTCAATTACAGAACTTTTTCACAATACACGTGCCACCTGGTGACAAATTATAAATCCGGAAGATCTCGCTACCCTAGCAGCCAAAATTATTATTATCAATATGTCTGAAACGATTGTACCTTATATATGTAGCTTATTTAAATATATATATTGTATCTGAAAATGAAGATTTATGTTATCTTTACTATTTTTTACAATTGCATAATGTGCAGAAAAAAACAAATTCCAGTCCCAAATATAACAATGTTGTTATCACCGAGGTAATACGTACGTACCTACCACTATATACATAATGTAACAGAGCTAGTATATAATATTTTATGGGTGGATATCTGATTAAAAAACGAGTCGAAAATGTTTAAGAAATATGTGCAAATTCTCCACAGTTAGGAAAAATATTATTATTTGAAATTTTTATAAAATCATGTTTGTCTACATACTTCTAAATAAATATTTGCGAAATTTATCCATTATTATCTATACCTTTGCTTCAAACCTTAATTCAAATCATCTGACAAAAAAAAATGGCCGCTCGATATTTGATGACTTTTAATTTTTTGCATTTAGTATATAATTTGGAATCATTCAAAAGTTTTAATCTGATCAATTTCCTAACATTTATACAAATACTTATTATTTCACATTGTATTATTATAGATTTTGATCTTGTTGATGTAGTGGCTAAGATGCTGGCCTAGTGATCTAGTGGTCGGGGGTTCGCGCCTCGTTTCAAGACACCAGCAAGTTAGTCCTATTTTCATAGTACAGGCGTTTAGCTTAGTTTTAAAATAGTAAGAATATTGATGTGACATGTATTTCCGGTACGCATCTTTATTATATTTTTTTTAAATTAAAAAATTTTGTATAACAATTTTTATTTTTTAAATATAAATATCGATAGCCACCCCTATAATTCAAAATCTTTCTTATATGGAAGTGCACATCTCTATTGTTGTTATTATAATGTTGAATGTATATTTATATATATATTAACTAATACATTATATTTGTATTGACATCAACAGTAGTTTTATAAATAAATTTCAATTAATCGAAACTACCGCATGATTACAACTTTTCAAATACTTATATCTCTGCAATGGTTGAGATTAGGCACGTATTCCTTGTACATTTTCGACTCTTAATTTAGTCAGGTATCCACCGACAAAATATTGTGGACTTGGTCTATTACACCCTGTATCATGTATGTATACAATATATAGACGATCGCACTGTATCCGAAACGTTGACTGCATTTGATGAATTGAATCAATACGTTATGTAATATTACAGTAAATTTTCAATGTTTGAATCGTTTAAACACGCAGTGGGAGATCGTAAAGATTTCGGAGATCGAATAGAATGCAAGAGACACGGCAAGACTTCCATCTACCAGTGGATTAACAATGGCTAACGGCAATGATAAAATGTAATTATTTTATCGTGATCTGAACACAGAGTGGCATCTGTCAACTCAACTCCAAACTAACACCGCGTCTGTTGCGGACGATAGTGTGATGACACAGCAGCATGAATAGACGGAATAGCGACATGAACTAACGCAAATTTTAGTGTCACCTACATAATCACATTGGTACCACATACCCAAACAAATAGCTACGCGACTTTTTTTAAATATATGACTTGATTGGAACAACAATTTAATATGCATTAATGTATAAAATACAACTTATTTACACAAAGATTTAATTTTCGAAGAGCATTTACTTTTACTATTGCATAGATGTGTTATAAACTATTGGATGTATGTTTCCACAAAGAATGTGTGAACAATGTCCCTCGTTTCGCAACGAATGTTCCAAACCTCTCTCGTGCATGTACATTTTAACATTTTATTTCATATCTATTCATTTACCGATCTGTGGATTTAGCAGATTTATAGTCACGTAATACTGAAATCTTTTATTGAATAATTGAAGTTTTTGAATGTTAGCAGTCACGCGGTTAGTTGGCGCAACTTTCTTTACTCACAATTCGGAAATAATTAAACATGAATGATTGTCCAAATTATGAGGACCATCAAAGCATCTTTTATCATTAGCCACTTTTAATAATATTAAATACAATTTTCGGCAGCATTCACATCGTTGATCAAACATTTATCGCGTTTATCGGATGTTCTTTGAAATATAAAATATCCGATAAACAAAGTTGATTTCATTTTGCCAGCGGACGTGTCGCGGTGATATTACGGAACGTATCGCCTATCTACCAGCAGATGTGTAAAAGAAATTTCTTTGAAAGCGATTATTCTTTATTCCCTGCCAGCGAAATTCTGCACCGGATATTAACGTTCGCACAAACAGCCTTCATCGTAACAAAATATTTTTTTTAAATTACGTACTCGTATAAATACACAGAATTTCAAAAAATTAAAGCATATTTATTTTCAAAACATATATTTATTAACATACTAACGAAAAATATTGCTTTTTGTTCGTTTTTCATAAGGTTTTTTTAAATATATTTCTCGTTCATGTGTCTATTATATTGATATAGCCTTCATTTTAAGCCAGATTGTAATATGTTAAGAATACACTACCGCTATCTGAGAGCGTGCGAGGGTTTTATTATTTTGATGATAAATTATGATGTATTTGATAAATACATAGAAAAAATGTTAACAAACTTTTATATTATCTCCCTTACATACGCGCAATGTAAAGCATATCGACGTCTTAGAAGCAGCATGACAAAACTAATTTTTCAGTTATGGTATGGTTGGTTTCAAATTTTCGCGCCGGTTCGATTTGTCAAACTAGTTTCTCGATTCAGTCGACTGTAGAGCCACGGTAGCCACTTTTGTCATTACTGCACAACTAAAATAGTATATCATCATGACACAACTCACACAGTTACTATGGACGACGTATGGTAGGATGATGTCGAGATGATTGTTGCACTGTTTTAGTTATTTTTTGTATGATGTTAAAATGCAAAATCACCCAAAGCAATATTTTATTGTTCAAGGTTGCAAAAGCACTTAGTCGGAGTAAGGGACAACCTAGCAATAAAACGTCGGTATTGTTAGACCCCCAAGGCGGCGTGGGAACGTCAATAAAATCCGGCGTACACGATTTTAGTCACGTAGGGGAAATGCACCATAAGGGATGCATCACCCTTTTACGTTAGTCTTTCTACCAATCTCAACCGGGAGAGATCGCTCCGTAAATACGATCTAGTTTTCAGTTAGAAAATAAAGTTAGGATCGTCTCTTTAATCTGTAATTCCGGGGTAAATTTAAATTGTGCACCTTGAGTATAAAGCTTAGACTGTGATGTTCTCTGTATTTAATCGTTGATATTGAAGTACAAAAAGGGTCCCGGTGGATCTATATCAAAAGAGACAAATCATATACGGTACGCGCAAATTGTAATTAAGAACATCGCGTCCAGAGTCCCGGTTTGCCTGGATAATTGGACATCGTCTGGTAGTCAATCCTGAACTCCGTCACTCTACCCTGGCATCACAACTATTGGCGACATTTCACTTCAAGGACTATCATCGGCACGTGAAAGGCATCTCCGGAAAGGTAATCCTTTACGTGAGGGACCTGCACAGTCAATATTAGACAAGAATCATACAGAAAATTTGGTAATTAACTTCATGTTGGCATGATGGATACAGAAATAATGTTAAATGAATTGTTATCATTTTTGAATTGTATTATATTATATTATGGTATATTAATAAGAATTAAGTAAACTGCTTTTTTTGCTCAACTTTCAATACATACAATAAACTTTATTATAAACTATGGCTTTTTGTGATTTCATTTAATAACCTATGTAAAGATGATCATTTAATAACCTAGGTAAAGATGACTTGAGGATAATTTCAAAAAGAACCAGTTAGGCTATATGCCTCCTCCCTGACCATGAAGCCGAGGCAGAAGGAAGAAATAACGTAACAATATTTAAATCAAAATTATGATAATTCTCTGACACTCCATTCCCTTTCCGTACGTCACAATCACTTGGATAAGTTTATAAAGGATATTTCCAAATTGCCATCATACTATTGTCGCCAATCAACAAGGAGATAAGTAAAGGGTGGGCCAACTTGGGCTGACTGTTTTTAAAAATGTATAACTTTGGTGGGGTTTATTTTTAATTATATATATATTTTTGAAGATAATAAAGAATTTATGAAAGTTTATAATGGCTACATACCCAGTACAAGAGCGCGTTAAAATCATTGAATTTTATTATGTATTACGACGATCTATTTTCGGTGACCAGCTAATTTAAAAAAATGCAGAATTTGCTTGGCCTTCCCGTTCCCCAGATTTGACGGTGCTGATTTATTTTTGTGGGACTACTTAAATCGTCAAGTTTACATGAACAAACCAGCAACAATTCATGAGCTTAAATAAAATATTCGTGCAGAAATAACTAATTTGGAGACAGAAACGTTGCGTAATGTAATGCAAAATACTTTAGAAAGAGCATTTTTTTGTCAACAAGAAAATTGAGGTTATTTAAATGATGTAATTTTCCACACACTGGGGCTATGTGTGTGGCCAGAACAGGATCAACAAAAAATACTACTGACAGTAGAACAATGTATAAAGCTGCTTGAAACAAAGTTACGGATACACGTATAAGCAGTAAAAGGTCTACAACAAGAAACATTGGCTAATGAACTCGTCTGGAAAGCTTCTGTGAGAGAAGTGACGGAGAGCCGGCATAGCGCGTTAAATTACTGGCGTGACTTTAAAATTGATGCGAGCTCCGTTTTGCACCCAGGTATATGCAGATTATGGAGGTGATGGACCTCAACAATATGCTTATAAACTCATTGTGTATATTACGGAATGCATCTATTCTTACTACACATCACTTCCATTGTAGCCTTCTTGGCGTATCGTTTCTAAATTATTGAATTAATTAGCTATTTTTTTGATGGAAGGCATTGACATTAAAACTGTCAACTAGCATAATTGTCGACTTTGCAATTTTACAAAGAAAAATATCGATGTTCGTTCTTTTGTACAAGTAGACGATAATTACAAAGTATTATCTTTATGTTGAGACTCGTTCAATATTTCCATACTAACTACAACTCTCCTCAAGCAATAAATCATGGACACAACACAAGACAAACAACAAACATCTACACACCAGTTCCGAGAGCAACAACGACATTTTATCAAAGATTCTACATGTTCCTAGCTCCGAAACTACACAATACACTCAGTACCAACAGGAAATCGTATAATTCCAATAAGATTACACAAATATGGACCCAAAGTATGATTCAATCAGGTAAAGATGAATCAGACGCATGGATATCCAACATTCTAATATAATTTATACAATACCTTCTCTAATAATTAGTAATAATAGTCCTACAACACTCCCACTACATATATTTTTATTACATTTTTTATTTTATTTTTACTTTTTTATAGATATTTATAATTCTCATTTTATTCCTGTCGATAAATAACACCACAACAGCACGAAAAAAAAACTGGCTACTTTAACACAGACTTCAGTCTAGCAAAGTAGCCAAGACAACGCTGTATATATTAGAGGTGAAGTCTACTCCATCCCACACGATAAACTATGAGAATGTCTTATGTTTATTATGTATGTTTAGTATGTATCCATCTCTGTTAAAACAAAAATATGTATGTCAATATATATATTAATAAATCAATTATATTTTATTAAATAAACTGTAGACGCTTTAATAGGCAGCTTATTTGGTCCAAACAGAAACTAGTCTAAGAACTAGAAACATTAATTTAATGGCACAAAACTGTGTAACTATGTAATAGTACAACGAAATGTAATGAAATATGGTTGCATGAAAGATCCACTACATTTTACAGAATGCCTACGATTAACAATTTTAACTCCAAGAAACATGGTAGAAATTTGTGAAAATGATTACAATACGTTACAGACTAAACTAGGGCAGAGCCAGAATTATTGTTGCAAAAGAGAAACTTTATATTTGCAAGAAAATATATTTAATATAATTACATCACAGACATACGAAGTGCGAGAGTTGTTCCCGGAGTAGCTGCGTAGTCGCTCGTGTCAACCGTAACGTTATTGTATCGAAATCACTCGAGCATTAATTTACGTGCGTAAATTTTAAGCTGATTGAGGCAGTTATAATTAGTAAAATTCCCTAAGTGATTTCATTTCCACTGCATTCAGTCTACTTTCGTTCCTCTTCTGCCAGCTTCAGGCCTCACTTCCATACATCAGTGTCGGTACCAGGACTCCACAGTGCACCGCTAGTCTTGCCTCGGTTGACAAACTCCCGTTATATATAATTCATATTCAAAGCTCCGTTCACTTTATTCACTGCAGTCACCCTCCTTTCGATATTATTCTCAGCCTTTCACATTATAATTTTATTCCAATCAATGAAAAGATATTTCTTCTTGTTACGCAAAAATAACGAAGCTTCAAACCAAATGAAATAAAAATGAATGCCCAAATTGTAAGTTTTATTAGAATTTCTACATGATAGATAATTTATAAATATTACACATAAAATGTGTCCATCAGTAACTCATTGCAACTGGCAAATTCACAAATCACGCGCGTCGAACAATACCCCTCACACTTACCTCACCCTGATGGTTTATGAGCAATTACAGTTTAATTTAATACTTACCTAATATTTATTTATTTTTTATTTATAAAAATCTCGATACTCAAAAATTTTTTGAACACATTCTAATTACACTCATATCTTCTAAAAATCTGTTTATTTCTAAAATTTGCGTAAATAATAGCGACACACGATTTCTGGCAACCCTAACACAATTTGGATATGTCACCGGTATGAAGGCATTCGTAATGGTACATATAATTACAGCTTTCTTGTTCCAGCAGGACTGTACCGCTCAGCAGATGTTCCCGAGTTTATGGTCTCCATCATCATCACTTGCATCCCCCAAGATATAATTTCAAGCATCAGAACTAAAGTCTGGATATTGTCGCGAGTAAAGAGGGTTCGTCGACCGTTTGTCGAAAACTGTTTCTTTAACAAATTCCCCAGTTGATTTGATTATAATTTATGGTGGCTAATCAAGTCATTATTAAAGTCCAGGTTTTTAAAACAATAATACTACAACTATGCATGCACTTTTACTATTATTTATATTTAATATATTTTTTTATCTTAAAAATTAAATTAATCAATTAAAAAGATTTACTAAAAAATCTATCTGTTTATGTAAATGCCTTCGATAGCTGGTTCCCATGTTTCCGATTATAAGCACACACATGATACATGAACTGCACTAACCCCTTTAATTTTGCTATCTTTCTGGTCCAATTTTGTTCTTTAATTGGGTTGTCTTCTTTAAATTTCGACCAACCGAAGCACGCGCTGGTGATTTATTAGGACCGCTGGACTAGTCGAAGCACGGGATATAATAAGAATGACGCCTCGGTTACTGTCTTCTTAGCTACCGAAAAAAGGCGGCAATACTCACACACACACATCCATTATTATAATCCAGGAAACCTAGTGGTGTCGAAAAGATTACATAGTATAACTGCAAAATTTGTCGAAAATATATTTGATTGGCTTAGCAAAAATGGTGAACGCGCTTCCTCGGACAGGTAGAGGTCCATGTTCGAATTCTGGTAGCAACTAAATATTTTTTCGATAAATAATTTTTTTTCCGTGTATCTTTGTAGTTGATTCATTTAATTTGTATTGAAGTAATAATATGAAATAGATTATATAAAAAATTTTAACAACATAAAAAGAAAAATATAAATCAATTTGTTTGAGTGACTACACCAATATTGCGAATTTATGGTCTACCCACACGAATTTTTATATTAATTGTAAATTTTGTCATTAAGATATTTTTTGAATAACAAAGTAAAAGGTAATAAAGTATGGCAATATTAGTTTAATCTTAAACTATAATCAATAACAGGAATATTCAGGGTTGTATATCAATAATTAGAATCTTAGAGTATGGAATTTTTAGCTGTGGCATTCGAAAAACTGATCTAAGGTGATTTTCACGAAATTCATAAAAGTGACGATATCTAGAAAACTAACGATTTTTACAAATGTCATATTTTGATATTCTGGTGAGTCATGAGTTGGTCTATCAGCCCTCCAAGGGAAGACGTTGACTTTTGGAACACCTTAAATCTAATAATTATAATATATAAAAGTTGACTTAAATTTCTATGAACTGTTCCATCTCATGAAACGTAGAAGTACGATTGATAAAAGCCATAGTATTTTCCATAGCTCCGAATGGATTCAAAACAAAGACCCTGCGAATGAAAGAAGGAACACGATCGACTCATTCGAGATGTGGTATTAGCGTCGCATGTTGCTCATACCATGTATTACTAAAAAACGAATGTCTCCATTCTTCAGGAACTCCACACTAAAGAAAGGCTCTCTATAATATGCACAAAATGAATTCTTTCATACTTCGAAATGGAGATATCCTGGAGAAATTGATGATCACGGGAAACATTAAAAGAGAAGGGCGAAAGAACGATTTTTGAGAAAAAAATTATGTTGTAGTAAAATATAGAGTGTGTCAAAATGTGGTCACTACTATGGAGATAATAATGATGATAGATGATATGGGTATGGCGTCCAGGGATCGAACGTTAGTTTGAGACGGTTGTGCCTCAAGAAAGAGTGAACATGTATAGTAGATGAATCAGAAGGATCGGTTTAAGTATGAGGCTGGGGCCTAGTTCCCCAGTGCTCACTGTGTTCAAATGATCTTTAAGTGTGAGGAATAAATAGTGCAAGTAATGAAAATAGAAACTATTTACGATTGACACTATTTTTTTTCAGAGTTTTATAGTTATTTTTATATTATGCACACGTTGGGTTATTTTCACTACTAGTTTTGAGAGGTCCAGTCACTCTCATCTTCAGGTGATAACTAAACTAAACAGTATTGTAGTCTGTTCGGGTAATGAGGCAGAGCTTGAAAAGAATTTAGAAATGTTATGTTGTTCATTAGTGTTTTCTCCGAATTCTAATTCTTTTGTATTTTAACGATTTCTAAATTGTTCATTATTAACCGAGTGGAGAAATGTTAGTCTATGACTACCTAAAGAATGGTTTGTTTCAATTTGTGCTTTGAAAATTCCGAGAAATTATTATTTTTAGGCAGCGGTGATGTTCCTTTATTCTCATATTTATTGTAGATTTCTCGCGGTTTGACTTATATATATTTTTATCGCAATCTCTACAAGAATAGATTGTTGGTTTAGTGGTTAAAACTCTGGCATAGTGATATAATGGTCGGCGGTTCCCGCCTCGTTTCAGGAGACCAATTTGTCCTATTTTCATAGCACAAACATTTATTTTAGTGTGAAAATAGTAAGAATATTGATGTTTCATGCATTCCGTGTACGCATCTTTATTTAAAAAAATATATATATTCAACACTGATATACAAAGTTACGTGCAAGTAGCTACTGAAGACTGATTTAGAGCTTGCGGTCGGGAAAACGGCAGATAGGCGAGTGACTTTTTGTCTTGTAATTCTTTGAGTGAGTTTTTGCGACGGTTGCCACTTGATGTTATTGTTGCATGTCGCCTGACGTCGGTTCCAGGAGTGTTTATGGTTATTGAGCGCCTGTTTTAACAATTAGGCAACTACGAGGCGTATTTAGGGCCTCCACAATCTTCAATAAATGGGACACACCAAGTCTGAGATATAACCGGAGCCTCGCTATACATCGCACTAAACAATGCCCAAAATTATGAAAGGTGAAGACAAGCAGTTTGCGGAAGCAGAATAGAGAATCACAGTTCTTAGTCATAAGATACATCATAATTATATTATAATATAAGTGGTTACTCTATAAATAAAGTTTCTTCTAATTACTATAGTCGAATATCTGTAGGATAGTCTGACATCATCCATTTATCATTTTCGCAAAGGCGGGAAAATAAGTAATTCCTCTCCTCCCGCCCTGCTCGGCTTTACAAAACAAACGTTCTTTATGTCGGCAATTTTTCACATCATGAACTTAATTAAAATTAAATTATACTAGAACAAAATCTGTTAAAACGCGCCGCGTAATATATTTCGCGAAGAGCGGGACAAAGGGACAAATTTATCGTTACAAAGGGCCGATGGCAAGATAGCGAAAGGGAGTCATATTTTATCGGGCCAATCTATTTTTCAACCCTTTACCTTTCGCCTGATAAAATGTTGTTAAATCGTTATCGAAATGCGGTTTTTTTTCTTTAGATAACACCCTTGTGTTGTATTCTCATCCCTGTTAGATTATGTTCGGAGAATCCCTAGCTACCCTTTCTACCGTGAAAATTCGGATAATACTTTAGGGCTCGGTGTTAAAGAAAACCCTTCTCATATTTTTGATGTTTATAGCGTTAACATTATTTTATATAATATACTTTGTATTAACTACTTTGATTAATTTAATATTGACAGATTTCGAAAACAATATATTATCCTCTAAGGACGGATATATACTGCTTAGGAACGTTTGTCCTGATATTATAAAAATAATAAATACTATCTTGTTGAGGAAAGAGATAGATACTTTATGTTCTCTCAGTTATTATTTATAAAAGAGATGTGATAGAATTGTGTTAAATACGTATTATTATTTTCACTTAGATTTAGGGCTAGATAGAGAGGATACAGCGCCACACTCTTCTATCCTGACACAATTCTTGCCTCATCCACATTCATACATCTTCTCATACAAGATCGCCGATTGCTGAGGCTTCTAACAGGACCGTCCTCTAGTATCTGGTTTACCTGGTCATGCCAAGTCTTCCGCGAATAAGTTCAAAGATTTGTCGTAAAACTACTTAGTTAATTTGGCGTACTGGATAACGTATTTTCCCGAATAGGAAAATGTATAGGTTCGAATCCTGGTAGCAACTAAAATATTTTTTCACGTATATCTTTCAAGTTGATTTATTTAATGTGTGTTAAAAAATGATAACTATATATATAAAAAGGCCATCATCTAAGAGGTGTAGCTAATTTGAATTTAACAATTCCCAAAATTACCAATGAGTATGACCATTAGAATTGGTTATTCCTACACTGAAAAATAAACTACGTGGGTCTTAACAAAATAGTACGCTTTCTTCTATAAAAAAAATAAAAGTACGCATTCTTCTGCGATATAAAATTGGCTTATCAATAACGATTTGTTCTACTTGTAAGCATGAAATGAATTGTTGAACTGTGACACAGATTAGTTTTTATGTTTGATTATATTAAATGTAATAATTAATATGAATATACCTGCATACAAACGTCTAGCAAGTTGTTTTGCGGGCCTAGTCTAATTACAAAAATAAAAATTATTAATTATACATGTTGAGCACACCAAACTAAATCACTTTAACAACTTTTTATTGTTTATGTATCAATCACTTCCTTCTTTATCTTTATTATAATTAAATAATTAATAATATTATTAAATAATTATACCTCTGTAGATAACTAGCTGATGAACCAGACATTGTACGAAATTTGTAGGTTATTATTTATATTCATGCTTTTTACTTCAGTAAAATAGATACACGAACGTCCTAAAAAAATATATATGATATCTGCAGGCGCGATCTCTTCACACGTACTTTGGATGCCCCGCATCCCTTGTGTCAAAAACCTTTGGACTTTTTGTTTCTTGCCGAAAACAGCACTGCTGTAAATAAATTCATCCTGTCCTTTAAAGACTTATAATGTCATTTATAACACTCATTACGACATGGCGCGCGTACGGATACATATACATACCAGCAACAGTGGATTCTATCATTCATTCCGTATGCACAAAGTTTGAAAGTGACTTTTGCGCGTGCATATTCAGTTCCGCCTGACAACGTCTTCGAATACTGAGTACGTATTCGTTACCAGTATCGAACGTACAAAAAACGACTTTAATGCTTTCGTGTATAATGCACAAAATAGCATACATATTACGAAGCGAGCGGATTATTTTAATAACTTTGTTTGTGTAATAGTAAGTAATAATTACTTGTTTTCCAGTTTTTCTACAAAAATTCACCGACCACCACTTGATATCCGCACAGTTGAGAGATTCTATATATCTATATATATATCTCTCATACACTCATACATACTACATGTCCAATTTCTATTGCAATCTTTTCAATATCAATACTAAAATTAACTTTTACATTTTTTTTCATTCCTCATCTGACTCGACGTATTTTCTTTCGTATTTTTCCAGTTTCAAACCTCACTGTATATATATACTTAAGGTTGGTATTATAACTCTATTGACCTCCACACAATCTTGAGAATATTCAAAGATGTGAACTTTTATTATTTTAAGTATTTCGATTTAATAACGAAGTTTCAGGTTTACATCTACAATTGTAGAACCATATGCTAGATAAAACGCCCGTCTTATTAAGATGAATAATTTTTTTTTTTTTTAATTAAAAATTCATTATAAATTATTTTCTCTGGTACGTGAACGCATATTATTTTATATTTTATAATAAATACTCTCAACTAATAATTTAACATAAATATGCTGAAAATGTTTAATTATATTACATAATTAATATATATTACACCTTGATCAAGTGTTAACAATAATAACATTAAAATATCTGGTAATTAATAAAGGCTTGACTTATTTACTTACCAGTAATTTTCAAGCTCCAACGCGTCATCTTGCTATCTTGAAGAGACGTCTCACTCATCATAACTGTACCACAAACACTAATACAAGAACAAAAACCACTGATCATCTTTTTATCGATTGAAGGGTCAATTGTGTAATACTGGTATCAAAACATTTATAATATAACCTATTCAAACAACGCGCAACCCACCCGCGCATCGCGAAAAAATTGACTGACTGCAGGTAAAGTGTCTTGACAACAATAAATATTATAAAATGAAATAAGGTAGATATAAGTTTAAGTGTTATACTATTAATACGAACAATATATTTATCTTCGTCGCTCTCTTGCCGAAAAATAAACTTTCATCACCAATACGAGATTCTCCATCTCTCTCGGTGTTCTGATGTAGGTTGCTAATAATATATAATTAAATCTTTATACAGATTATTCTCAGTAATGTTTAATATATATGTATTTTTTTATTTTATTTCAACACCAAACAACACTTAAAATAAAAATTAAAGAAAAAACTGGTAAAATATTAATAACGCGTTTTGAAAATTTATGAATTCTATGGACACTTGCGTGTTAAAAAGCTATCGTGTTTAATTTTCAGTGAGAATTTTTTTGATTTTTATTGAGAATTTATCTTAATTCTTAGAAAAATATTTTTTTTATTTTAAAGATTCATAATAAAAAATAATAAAAATATTTTTTAATGTCCAGTAGAAAAGAATAACAAAATAGTATTTTAAACTGCCGTATATTTATCATAATATATTCATTCGGTTTATTTTATTGTTATTTTATATAACACGTCGCTCGCTTAACATGTTTTTTTTTTAATTTATACATAATTTTATTTTTAAAAAATACTACGATACGATTCCGTGATATTTAACAAATACTGATATCTTATACATAGCTGTAAGGTAACAAAATAAAATTATTGGAGAGAACAATGTTATAAATATATTAATAAAGAATAGCACTTCATCGATAAGAAAGCTAGACGAAAAGATTTAAAGAGAGACTGGAAGCCATCGAAACGTGGTCCCAGAAATGAATAATGAAAATAAATTGAATCGAAATGACGACATTTTGGAAAAAATAAATGAAAATAGAATTATCTTGAAAAAATTATTACGATTGCAAACAGACGCGAAAAATATGTTGGTTATATTCTCCGGCGCAGCACATTCGTATCCAGTGACAGAAAGAAGATGAAGAAGATAGCCAAGGAAAACCTTCGTGAGCCAGTTGCTGAAGTGAAGAATATGCAGAAGCTTCAAAAAACCAAAAAATAAAATCCCTAACGCAGTGAGGATCAAGAGAGAGAGTGCTACAGCGACAAGGGAATGTCCCTTAAGAAGAAAATATTTCATATTCTTATTTCTTACGCTTATTTTCTTTTAATAGAATGATGTGAAATTTATTTTTTAAATATATTTTCTGGAACAAATAAATTGAAGCCTATAAGTTTTTCGTTGTTTTATTTTCGTCGAAAACGTCTATTTCATACAATCTTCGATCTGTTTGATTTTTCTCTGACATTTAGTAAAAACTCTTTAGAAAAATGTTGATTTAATCATTTTATCGTATAGTTAAATTGTATGTAAATGATTGGAATGTATTCTTATAAATAAAACAGTAATTTCCCTAGCGAACATTAGTATTCACTCGTGTGACACGCTAACGTTAGTAATTATTTTGACTGTGAGATTGTTAACTATTTCATAAAATGGCCAAGCAATTTTCTATTCGTGAATTTTTAATAGTTAAATGGATGAAAAAATGTGTTCTGATTCACAAATATTCCATTAATTTATTTCTGAATTTTTTTTGACATAATGGTTATATCCCAGCACAGTATAACTGTGACATATTAAATCTAAAACGTATTAAAACAACGTAAAATTATTACATAACAAAAACTAAACTCGGTTTATGTTATTTGGATAATGTTACGTGATACTAAAAAATCATGATAATTTCAAATGATTTTAATTAACATATTATAAATAAAAACCTTGAAATTTTACAATTTCGGAACAGAAATACTTAAAGTAATAATAAGTACAGACACTCATGTACATCGTCAAATATTTTATGGAATATGTGGAGGCCAATGAGAATTCAAATTAAACTCAATACGCTAATATAAATATCCAGATAGCCAATCAGTCATCCAATACCAATGAAACATTTATCAAGATAAATATAAATTCTCTAATCCTCTACATCTCAAAGTCAAAATTAAGATAGCTTGAAGTACTAAGATTACTGTGTGATGATTCAATAATTAATATTTGCATGTTTATATATACTCCAATAAGATTATTTAATTTTTTGCGAGCGAAATTAATTATTGATGAATTAATTTCGCTCGCTATTTTATACTCTAGATCTTCATAGATTTGACGGACAATCTGATTGCTCCTGTCGGGAAATATCGTCAGACCCACGCTCCATATTGGTATACGCATACTCGTGTACCGGAAATGAATAGAGCACTGATCAATTCAAGTATCTGAATGCAAATTTTATTGTAGAATAAATATATTGAGTTTCAATTTATTTTCGTGTTAAACGTAAATTTATAAATATTATATATGACGTAATAGATTGAATCCGTAATAATTCACAATACTTTTATACAATTTCTTCTTTCAATTTCAATTAATATTTCAGAGATATCATTTATAACATATTAGAAGCAGGGACAGGATCTTCAAAGATCTTCAAGTACAGATTGGTATAATAATAATAATAATGTGTTTATTCCAGCGTGATTAGGTTTTTTTTTTTTAAACCTGATTCGCCATGAAGATAATACATATTAAGTTATACATTAAAACTTATGAAATAAATATATAATGCTGTGAAAAAGAAAACCAAGTAAAATATTAAAAAATACAAAAAAAAATAAAAAAATTTAAAAGTTAATAAAAAGTTCACACATATATACACACAAAATATAATTATTACATATATAACTACTTCAGTCACGGCCATTGTATATGCAGCTATTTTGTAAGCGCTGCCATTCTCTGGTCAGGGAACCAGCTTTCCATGAGAGCGCCAGAGTTGGTTCTGAGCTCCAGCCGCCGCTTTATGCCAGCTACTCGATGTCTTAGAAGCGGAACAAATCCATGTATACGGCCTTCAGTAAACATTGTAGATGCGCTACAATAACGCGCCAATCCGATCAGTGGATTGGCGCGTTACAGTATACAGCGTTGGCCGTATTCAGTACAATAACTCATACAGAATACTGTATGAGTTGTTGTACTGAATTCGGAGACGGTTATACGTCACTTGCTTGTATTTTGACCAGAGCTCGCAGGTATACATGCTGGTGAAGAACGATTTAAACAGGATGCTCTTCACCTCCTTACTGCATCAGTAGAAACGCCGTGACAGCATATTTTCATGAACGCTTGACTGTCTCTTCTGCCGTTCTATATCATCATCGTCTTGTCCATCTTCATTAAATATATGCCCAATGTATTTGACCTTATTTTGAACGCTTAATTTCATCCCTTTGTTTTTTCTGGCATTGTATGGAATATTGTGTTCACTGGCGTATATTTCACACATCTGTAAAAGTTTTCTTATCCCTTTCTTATCCCATAATGTGTTATAAATTCAATTTAATAATGTTTTGGCGAAATTGTATCACATCATGTAGAAACTTCTTAATGTTCTTAAGGTATAGAGGTCTATCGTGTCCACTGTCATCAACGCCGATGACCTTGAAGGTACCTTGCTTAGTCGTAAATACCCACCCAGTACCGACGTCGGGTGCTAATAACATGCGCCCGCAACCATGTAGAAGGCCGACCCTCCATATCTTCACAAAACGCCTCTGTGTAGCATGGCTTAATCATTTCTTTCATCTGTAAAATGTCATCAACAATAAATCAAGTGACAAACGTAAGTAGTTTTGTTCTTCAACCTGTTCCACACACTTCGCTTCCATGTTCATCAACTACGAAAATGTGAGTAATGGATGTTTATCGGGGCAACTACCACTCATACATTAGCAAATCCTTCTAGTTGACACACAACATACCTACACAATTATAATAACCTCTTCTTAATCTTTAAACCTCATACAAATTACATGACGAGACTAATTATGAGGTAAACAGATGATCATATTATCGAAACTGCGTTAAAATTCCACGTCCACGGATGACAATTCTCTTAGATATTAAACACGAGTGTGCATAAAAAACGATGTAGTGGTTCTGCATGCACCCCACAGACATGGCCGTGTAAGGAATCACCTGTCAGCCAAATAGTGCCGAAATGCACCGGCCAATAGCGGATATACAATAGTAACGGACGAGTCCTAGGAACTAGTCGGCTACTTTTCCGCAGACCGTTCTTTCGTTAATCCTTCAAGCAAGCCATTTTAGTATTTATTCGCGTAATTAGCTTAATACTCGCAGTGCCTGCAATTATAAATCATCTCGCAATAAATGTAAACTTTTGTAAGTTCTGATTTATTTAAATACCTTACTCTAGATAAATTATCATGCACATTCATAGACAGTGAAAAATGCACCAACACGCGTGAGAATAGAAGAGAGTTAATTCCTTCAATCTCACCATGTGATCCGAATTGCATAACATACAAACGTCGGTTGCTTCATCTGAATGACTCGACAACTCAAATCACATAATTAAAGTTCTCAAAGGTCAATAATAGTCTACAACCACAGCCCCTATCGATCGATATATGCGAAGCGATCTATGAATCGTCTTCGCATATATTTTGCTCCCGAATTAGAATAAAGCATCCAATACATAGTGTATTTTCTGAGCTTCAGAGATCAAAGGTTTAATAAAATATTATTGTGGATAAGGGCCACAAGAGTAAATACTGGCACGACCTGGTGGTCAAACATTGAGAAGGAGCTGAAGGATGCATAAGCTCTAAGACAGTCTTGGACAGTGTCCTGGCCCCAGACTACATATAGACACAAACTAACGTAAAATAATTGTTTCAATATTTTCGTTTTGATGTCTCTTTGGTAGGTGGAAATCAAATAGCTCTGTAACTTTTTTTAAATATGTGACTTGATTGGAATAAAAATTTTAACACAGACAGTATTATATGCATTAATGTAAAAAATGTGTCTTGTTTACACAAAGATTTAATTTTCGAAAAGTAAATACTTTTACTGTTTGCACAGTTGTGTCATAAACTATCGGATATATGTTTTCACAAATAATGTATGTACAATGTCTCTCATCCCGCAACTAATGATCCTGACCCTTCTCCAATGTGCACACATTATTTCGTCTCTATTAATTTACTGGTCTATGGTTCTTGCTCTTTTGTATAAAGAGAGCCGACCTCAAATGAGAAAAATAATATATATAGGAGAACTAGAGTTTAAACCCTGACATTGGATAGGCGTGGAAGATACACGTAAGACATTATTTAAATAGTAACGACACACTACATTTTTCTTATTTTAAATTAATTTAAACAGTAAAATAAACATTTAAATATGTAAGTAGCTACGGGCTGCAAAACCACCCACAACCTGAACAACCCACGAGTGCATTTATCGCTGAGTGTGCCTGTCGATAGAAAATAATATTGAATGCCGGTTCTGCATTCGGCTTCGCCAATATCCGGAACTGTGCGTTCGATACCGGAATAATTCCGGATATCCACTCGCGTACGGCTGCCCGTGTGGACAGGATTAATTTGCAGAAGAGTATTGTCCTCTGCTGTAGGGAAATTTAAGCAGGTTTATCTGTGTCCGAAAGTGCACTAATTCGAACATATGTACTGCAACGTTACTCTAAATCTGGCCTGATTGATCGGTCATGCAATTTGCGGCATTATTTACTAGTGGGTATAAGTCTTTATGTGGTAATAAATCGTATTGATATTTATAAAAAACAATCTCTCCAGATATATTCCTTTACCCTGCTCGTGCATTGGAAAGAGTACAAATTTTTCTACTTAAGAATTATGGAAAAAAATTTACTCCTTTTTTTGTGCTACTTGTGTTATTATATATTATTTAAATACTAATTAAATGAATTAATTAAAAAGATATACATATAAAATCAATTTTATCAAAAATATTATTGTTGCGCTACCGCGATTCGAACCTGGATCTCTTTCCAAACCAGGGAAGGTGTATAATCCAACAATGCTATAGCGACAGAACTTTTGACGACAAATTTTCGAACCTTTATGTTACGCTTTATCAAATTAATATATCTATCGTTCCATTATTTGAAAGTCATCCCCGGTTTGGAAAGAGATCCACGTTCGAATCCCGGTAGCGCAACAACAATATATTTCGATAAAATTGATTTTATATGTATATCTTTCTAATTAATAATCTAGTATTTAAAATATCACAGACCCATGTTCTAAATAATTACAACTTCATAATGAGAATGTCTTCTCCTTAATAATATGTAAGTTGTATCCATGTGTTCAAAATTTAATAAAAATTAATTGTTAATTCTGGCATCTCAGTTTACTCAAAGGTATTTGAGATTACGAAAAACAAAGTGATAATGGAACAAAAGTAGCATTAATTAGAAAAAGTGTAATATATAGGTTTGATAATTTGTCATCAAAAGTATTGTCGCTGTACCATAATTGAATAAAACACCTTTCTCGGTTTGGAAAGAGATCCACTTTCGAATGTGCAACAACAATATTTTCGATGAAATTGATTTTATGTATATATCTTTCTAATTGATACATTTAATTAGTATTTTAAAATATCACAAAGCTATGTTCTCAATAACTAAAACTTCACAATAAAAATGTGTTCTCAGTAATTTCTTTTTTTATTGAAGATGACGATGTGTTAAAAAAAATGAAGAATGCGTTCAAACAGATTTAGGAAAATCAATTTTGATATTGTTGACGCCATTTAAATGTACTACGCACGCGAATCTTATTGGACTACTGAAATATGTCCTGTCCCTCTTTCTTTTCCTATCCTAGTCCCTAGGCACAAAGGAGAAAGAAGAAAGAAGCAATCTGCTGATACTACCGCCCGAGTCATTCCGCTTTCGAAACTGAACACGGTACGCTGCCGCCGCTGTGAATCCGCTTACAATCGCTAACATTAATTACCGCTAATATATAATATCTTACTACCGCTAACATATTTTTAAAACAATAATTTTTCTAACGCGAGTGTCATCAATTACGAGACAATTTCTGCGTCGCTTGTGAATTGGTGGACCAGGGAGAAATGAACCAGCTTCAAGAGATCGGAGACCCACAAGTAAGTGCCATCCTATCTTTTATCTCCCGATAACCCGCCAACTTTCCAGATATATTACTACTATCAGTAGATAACAACATTAATTGTATTTTAATTAATTATAAACACGTTGTTATTTTTAATTTATTTCTTACAAAATCCTTAGACTATGGAAATAAGATCACCATGAATAACCACCAGGTGAATTCGAACCCTCTGCTTTGTGGTCAAAAATTGTTTTTCTTTCCAATAAATTACACAAACCAAGCCACAAAATTTTTACTATTATCTATGTAAACTTAGATTTTTCTTCTTCTTCTTCCTCTCTTTTATTATAATCGAGTCAGGAGCCTAACGCCTGGATAGCATTCTTCCACCGCTCTCTGTTCTGCGCTGTGTCGATTACTCGAGGCCACTAATAGTTCTATCTTTCTTCGCAATTTCTCTCTTTGCCTCTTCCATGTTTTCCTGGCTCATCCTACGAGTCTTCTTCCCTCTGGCACTGAAAATAAAATCAGTTTAAGCAATATTTTGTTGAAATCATTTAAATCTGTAGATGTTTCATTATCAATATTCAAAATATTAACGTATAACTTGTGAAAATCTGCATTTGTGAAATGATTTTATAATGTGAATTTATTTTTATATAACATACTATTTTAATAGGGTTAGCGTTATATCTTTGGTACCAAAATATATATTCTTCTCTAAAACGTCCTTCTAATTTGGTCCAATGCCATTTAAAGTTGAATAGTTCAAATCACACATCCATCCCCTGTAGATCCACATACGTAGAGTAAACCACCCCTTCACGGTAAACAACCCAGTAATTAGATGGTTGTATGTACTGAATTACTTGTGCATGCATTTAGTACAGGTATTCAATGGCTAAACCACCTGTACATTTTCATGTAGTTAAAATTAAACTGAAATGTTTTTAATTATGTGGTTTGTATTTCGATGAATTGTAAAATTGTTATTGTATATTTGTAGGACTATATGAATTATATAAAATAGATACTTAGTTATATTCAAAATAGATACTTAGTTATATTATAAAATTAAATTTTAGAATAATATACCAACGATTCGTAAAGTTCGTTGAATCTAATTTTTAAATATTAAAATAAAAATCTTAAAAAATTTAATTTGTTGCGAATAGCATTGCGCCCACACTACGCCTATGTACAAGCTGTAATATGTAAATTTTATTTCCAACGTCTTTTCTCGTCATACGTACTTTTGAAATTTTATAGTATTTATTTGATAATATATCATTCATTATTAGGAGAACACATTCTTATTGTGAATTTGTAATTTTTCAGAATATAGGTATGTGATATTTTTAATATTAATTAAATGTATTGATTAAAAATATATACATATAAAATCAATTTAATCGAAAAATATTGTTGTTGCGCCACGCGGATTAGAACCTGGATCTCTTTCCAAACCGGGGAAGGTGCATTATCTAACTATATTACAGCGATATTATTTTTGATGAGAAATTTTCGAACCTGTGTGTTACTTTCTTCAAATTAATACATTTATCGTTCCATTATTTGAAAGAGCCATCCACTTTAATACATTTAATTGGTATTTAAAATATCACAGTCTTATATTCTGAATAATTACAACTTCACATTAAGAATGTTTTCTCCTAATAATATATAAGTATCAATGTGTAATATATAAGTATCAAAATGTAATTAAAGTGAATTGTTTATTCTGGCGTCTGCTATCAGATTATTCAAAGGTATTTGAGATTTCGTAAAAACAAAGTAGATGGCTCTATCAAATAATGGAAAGATAAATGTATTAATTTGAAAAAGGTAACATATAGGTTCAAAAATTTGACGTCAAAAATAATGTCGCTGTACCATAGTTGGACAATGCACCTTCTCCGGTTTGTAAAGAGATCTCGGTTCGAATCCGCGTGACGCAACAACAATATTTTTCGATAAAATTGATTTTATATGTATATCTTTCTAATTAATACACGTAATTAATATTTTAATACATCATTCAGACTAAGTATTATGTGTAATACAATATTAATTCTATCTTAAGCATATTACTTATTCTATAATTGATTCAGTATTGATTTAAGGATACATCGAATCCAAATATACCACAGTTTTAGTTAACGAAATTTGTTTGTTAGAGAATATTTTATAATTATTAATATTACGTAGAGTTTAAAATATATTTATCCAATATTCGCTTATGACTCAGATGTTATATTCTGTTTTAATAAAACACTACTTTTTGATTATGTTATATGTAAATTATTTTGCATGGTTTATAAATTCATGTTAAAATTAAATAATATTGCAATTTTTTTACGTTCAATTTAGTTCACGTTTTAAGCATACGCTTCGCATTTAATTGGTGAAATGTTTTTGTCTTCAAATTTTAGAACAGAGTTAAGATTTAATATAATAAAATTAATAGCCATTTTTTTAGATCTTTCCGATTGGAAAGTTGGCGGGTTATCGGGAGATAAAAGACAAGATGGCACTTACTTGTTGGTCTCGTATCTCTGGAAGCTGGTTCTTTTCTCCCTGGTCCACCAATTCACAAGCGACGCAGAATTATGTCACGCACTTGTTGACACTCGCGTTAAAAAAGTAATTGTTTTAAATCTATTAGCGGTAGTAAAAAATTATATATTAGCGGTAATTAAGTTTAGCGGTTGTAAGCGTATTTACAGCGACGGCAACGTACCGTGTTCGGTTTCAATAGCGGAGTAGTTCGTTCAGGCGTATCAATCAGACTGCAGGAATCTTCTTTCTCCCTCGTGCCTAGGGACTAGGATTGGACAAGAGTAAAAGGGAAAGGATTTATTTCTGTAATCCAATGAGATGTTCGCGCGTATACGTGCTTAGTACATTTAATGGCGCTAACACCGATTATTTTTTTAATAAAAATTTATTCGCAATATTTGAATATATGCAAGAACACACAATTACTGGATTTTCACCTACAAAGATACTGTTATTAAACAAATAATAGATATTTCATTGACAGGTCGCAAGGCGTGTAATTACGCATATTTACATATTTTTCCATTAATAAAAAATAGCTTCGTCTCTATGAGATATCTATTATTTGTTTAAAATTTTATTCAACTAATACATGATTCTGCCAGTATTTTATTTACCTGGTCGAACCGAGACTGTATTTTTGATGTAATCAATGTTTGCGTCACAAAGCTTACATACTATTTTTTTTCATTCGCATTTATACGAGTACACATATTTATTTTTAAAAAAAATATTTTTTTAATACAAATTAAATGTATCAATTAGAAAGATACAAATAAAATCAATGTATCGAAATAATACGAATATTTGTCGTTTATTTACTTTGTTAACCATTATTCTATGTCAACATTGTAAATAAATGATGAATTTTCAAATTGATACATCTGTTATCATTTTTTTTAAATCAATCTACTCTATATATACGAAGAATCTCAAATCAAATACCTCACTTCTCTGGATAGAAAGGGTTCCCGGTTTGGGAAATTAAAATATTTTATTCCAATGGGAATAAAATATTTTAACTATAAATTGATTTTATCTGTATATCTTTATAATTGATACATTTAATTTGTATTAAAAATATCACAGAACAATGTTCTAAAATATTGCCAATTCACAATAATAAAAAATGCCTTATAAAAAATATGTTTTGTTTATTCTTTCTGCGAAATTGTGAAATATGAGAATCTCTATTTCTTTTTATCTTGGGCTAAAACATTTTTAAAATAAAATTCTTTCAGTATTAAAAACTAGGTGTTCAGAAAATCTCTTAATTATTATGACTTCCTCCTCGCGCAGGGCTGACCGGGAAGTCCGGACCGTAAATCAAACGGCGTACTAAACGTCCAATATGCGGACATAACCAACATATTTCACGGCTCTTGGAATTCCCCCCTTATAACGACAACGCGTTGTATTGAATTCCAATTCGGCGGAGATACACTGTTTGAAAACTTTGAGAAATTTTCAAAGGCTTCAAAATCGATTTACCTTCCTACGTGGGGGACATAAGTTAAGTTGTACGGACCGGCAGGAATCGTAAGGTTGTACTGCGAGGGTTGGGAATCGTGCAAGAATTTAATGCGAATAATTTGTTTCTATATTAGAGAGTAGCAATGTGTAGGGTTCATCGCAAATATGTATTCATGTCTTGAAGATAAATATTCAACGCCGCATCCCACCTTTAATTTCATAAAAAATAAATTCACGTATTACGTAAATTTGCTCATTTTCGCGACAGAAAAATTGTATAATTATGCAATAATGGCTTGTAAGGAATACTTCAAGGACACGTGCATCAAACCACCCCTGCATCGAGTATATTTAATGGCCGGTTTCCTTGTAACTTTTTTAAATTTCGTAAACTGTTGACTGCCCTCAGATTGTTGGTCTGCTTGACTTTCATATACCATTGAGGTCATCGATTCATTCTTCTATTATAGTGGTAATGTAAAAACTAATGCTATAACTAATTCCGTAGTGCACAGAATACATTCTTTGGGAAATGAATATGCGGAAGTAGTCGACATGTTTGCTGCAAATTTAATTAAATTATTACATTTTTTTGTATCTCAACTCATTGGTGATGGATAAGTTGCTTTACTTCACATTTTATATTTATTTTTAATTTTGATTATGAAAATACATGCTGACGCTATGTAATTTTTTTCTTTGTGTATTGCGCTTCTGATAAAATTTTTTGTTACTTTACAAATTATGTTAATGCCTGAGTAGTGCGTGTATAATAAAAAAAGAAAAAAAGTATATATATATATATGTACCCATTATTATGAAAGTAGTCATGTTTCATTTGTTTCAAGATATTTAAAGGTTTGTGTTTGAATTGATTAAAATATATATATATATATATATATATTACATAACTCAATGTTTCAAAGTGTATTTAGTCTACTAGAGTAGCTTATATGAAAATAAAAAATAAAAAATTGAAATGACTTACCATATTATCAAAATAAACTCTAGCGGAATATTGTTGAACGTCGTAACAATACACTGAATATAACGCTTTAAATTATTTTTAAATGTTACAATTTGCATCATATTATAATAATTTTAAACTGTGACACCAAATAATTGATAAACTAATTTTTTTCAATTTCTTGACTTCGATCACTTTCATAATAATGGCACGTATATTTTGTAGATTTGTTATTTATTTTATATTTCATTCATTTCATTTTACCCGTTCACATAATTTTTACGATACATTTCGATGTTATTCTTCAATTCAACATATGGTATCTAATGCGGCAACTAATTTAACGACCAAATGTAACTTCAAACGTTACACTGCTAGCTATTAAACATATTATTTGTTGAAATACGTGTGACTATTTTAATTAATTTAGTAATTCCACTTCAGCTTAAATTCGTCATAAATTTTAATCCATTATGTATGTTTTAAATTATCGTACAACTTGGTAAATATTATAAAGAAGGATGAAGGGCCAGAACAGGAGGGATAGAAGCCTGCGTTTAGCAATGGACTCAAATAAGTTAGAGAAGAAAAGAAAAAGAAACGTGCCTAGCATCCATACATGTTACGAATGTTTCCTTTGCTTTTTAATCCAAATATATTTATGAATCGGAAAAATATAAAATTCCAGTTTAATGGCCTCACCTAGCCTATAACATCCGCTCTGTGGGTAAAATGATCCCCATTTACGACGGTTTATATAAATCTATTTTTAAAAGAGTTTAAAATGTGACCTTTAAAGTGTTGTTACAAAAAGCCAACTACGAGATGGAGTAGCACTCATGATATCAAAGGCCAATTCAGGTTCTTTTATTATACAAAACTTTAAATTAGTGAACTTATAAAATCTGTAAATCACTCTTTAATCGCAGTGATTAATCTTGAAATCACTTTACAATATATCACTGCCACTAACTTACTGTTAGGTGCCGTGTTCGGTTGAAAAATATCTAGAATCTTCTTTTATTAATTAAATCCAGCGTAATATACTGTACTTTCTCGGGTTTAAATGCTTCGACCGAGGTGCTGAATTGGCCAACCATTCCCTATACAAGATACTACCCTACCTATTATATCCATCCAGGGTTAAACCACGCCTTCGTGCAAAATGTCAATATCACGTATTTTACCAGCAATTAAAAATTTTATGTCAAAGTGCAAAAATAAGTCACGTAAAAAACAACTTTTAAAATATTTTTTTATTAGCTAATTACTGGGTGAAAATTATGTTCCAGGTAGGTTTTGTTTGGCCCCCGTTTTGGTTTGGCAAATATTTATCAGTTCGAATTTGATAGTTCTAAATAATTGTTGAATTTAATGTGGAGTATCTAATGCATCTAATTAATTATCATTTTAAAAAAAATCATCATGAGCGACGAAGCTCTTTCGAATTGGCAGATTTTGTTAATAAACATAACAGCCGTTATTAGAATACTGAAAATCTTCAATTGACCTCCTTGATTACCTGATTTAACTATTTTCTTTAGAAGTATTTAAAAACAAAGGTTTACGCTAATAAGCCAATAACAAATCCGATGCTGCAGGTCAATATTCGAAACAAAATTGCTGAAATAACACG
This sequence comes from Eubasilissa regina, assembly GCA_022840565.1. Classification (NCBI taxonomy): domain Eukaryota; kingdom Metazoa; phylum Arthropoda; class Insecta; order Trichoptera; family Phryganeidae; genus Eubasilissa; species Eubasilissa regina. The sequence goes on from JAINEB010000019.1 coordinate 4,220,417, forward strand.
CAAAGTGGGCGAGAATGTATTGAAAAATATAATTACAGAGCACGCATTTGCGCCGCTGGCAGAAGCGGCTACTTGCCCAATATCATATTTTATGTATAATTGTAATAAACCGAGTAATTGTTAAATATAAAATTAATTTTAAAAATATGTTACATTTCTCACTTATTTAAAAACAACATAATCCTGGAACATAATATTCATCTTATATAAGTAATCTATTTATCTATGATATCAACAATACACGGAAGATTTTAATACGACTAGTTATCGCTCCACTGTTAGTCCTATTTTAATAACACAAGCATTTAGCGTAGTTTGAAAATAGTATAATTGTGTATGAATATTGAGATGACACATATATCGATTTAATTATTCACTATTGCACAAAAAACATGCCATATTTTCACTATACTAGTTTACTAAAATACCTCAAAAATAAAAATAAGTAACAAAATAATATAATATTAATTTACTATCAAACTCTATCAAACCGAATACACATAATCTTAAAGAATTAAATTTAAATAAATACTCTAATCAATCAATACTGATTGTATTTCCTTCTTTCTTATATGTAAGAACAATCTTTGGTCGATGAGCTTCCCATCATCTGAATATATTCCTCGTCGTAAAAGAAAATATGGTTCATATATTTTTATCTTTATTGTTTTTTATTTCAATTATTCATTTTATTATATTCTTTTGGCTTATTTCATACTATTCCTCACTGTGTTTTTGTTCCATTTTTTATTCTGTTTTCAACGGTATTTATTTACTAAATCTTTTTTCATTATCCTTTTTAGCATTTAATTCAATCATTAACATTTTTCTTAGATTTTACGCTTTTTTGTATTTGGGTATAAAATAAAATCGCCACAGATTAACGTATTTGTAATTTATTTTCTAGTAAAAACGGAGATTTTTAAAATCAATCTATTGTCAGAAAATAATTTTCAAACACGTCACTTTCTTTTTTTGTCAATTCCAAAGTGATAATTGTGCTTTTTACCACTCATATCTTCAATACGTCGATCGTTCACTAAATAATCTTATTATCACGATAATGGATCTATTAAACATTAAAAAAAACATTGTATATTTTACTTTTTGTTTATATTTTATTCACGTTTCATTTAGAATGTTGTAACATTTAGTAATTAGTGTTTAGTGGATAAATCTACAAAAATTTGGAAAAATCCGCTATATTTTGGAAAAATATAATATGTACAGGAAACACACGTTATGAATATGGTGAGTGGCAACACCAGCACTCAAACTGTCTGTAGAAGAGAGGGTAACACACGAGACTACCAGACTGCTTCTCGCGCTCTGGCTGGCAGGCAACTTTTTGGCTGCGCTCTGCTCGATCCTCGACACTCGATCCATACGCGAGTGCAATACTTTCATTCTTTACATTCCTGTGATGAATTTTAATAATCATGAAAATATTAAAAAATTTATTTTGCGCCATTTTCGTTAAAAATACGCGAAAAAATTTTAGCGGTGCTTTAGAGTCCTACATCAATATTTAAAATATCTAATTATTATTCGAACTTATGGACGCAAATTTGTACTGTGAAGGGCTATCGTCTCCATAATCTGCATGTACCCTGAATATACATGGGTGCAAACGACAGCTCGCATCAACCTTAAAGATACACCTGGTACCGATCCACAAACTAACGACAATAATCGCGGCCATAATCATTCACTTCTCTCTCAACCGGCTTCCCGAACAGTCCATCAGTAGACACCTAATGTCTTTACTGCTCACATCTTACCTGTTTTTGTGCAACCACCTATCCGCATTGGAAGTCTATTAACTGTCAGTAGATTAATTTTTTCACATATTCTAGCTACATCCCCGCATTTCATGATATCTTCCTCATGCGATCATAGTAGAGAGCTAGGAGATATAGGTCCCAGTATCACGCATCGAACCTTCTGATCGACAAACATGACAACCTACACCCACTGGTGACATACAGTTTTATACTCAATTGTGTTAACCCCGTTTTTCTTGTATAATGCTGATTATATAGGGGAAGGGAATCTAATAACACTCAGCAGACAATTGTTCTCAATGCTCTCTAGCCGTAAATATGAAATAATGAAGGGTGCTGCCATCTCACAGAATATTGGTGAGTTACTTTAAAACGATAGTGCCCGCTGTCTCGTGCGTCGTATCGTAAATTTTGCATGTTTACTCTTTCAGTCAGTGTCCAAAAATATCACCGTAAGTATTATAATATATATACAGGGTGGCCTAAAAAAATTGAGAACATCTCGTAACACATGATTTGTTTCAAAACGTAATATAGTTAATAATGTTTATTTTTGCACAATATTTAGCTAACCAGGAATTATCAAAACATCCCATATCGCATAATCTACTGGCTTTAAATCTAGGCTGTACGGTGGCCACCCACATGCCTGGCTCGATAAAATTAACATTCTCACGACGAAGAAAGTTAATTATATTTCTAGCTAAGTGAGATGAAGCTCCATCTAGCTGTAATGTCTAGTTATGCCGTGATGTCTAGCTATACTCCAGGCTTTGTTTTGAAACATTTTGATCATTTTCCTAGCACCCCAACATTTTTTAATTCGCAACTTTTTGATCAGAATACGGTCTTCTGCAGTGATTTTTATCATTCTGGGCAACAATTTGAATAAACCAAATATAAACAATGAGAAAATTAATAATCAAAGATGGCGACCGGAAATTGTCGAAATAAAACGTAATATAGGTAAATAGGTAAGTAAGTAAGTTAGTAAATTATTTAAGCTATTGTTGATATAGTTAAACTAATTTTATTAAGGAAAACACATTCTTATTGTGAAGTTGTAATTATTCAGAACATAGGTCTGTAATATTTTAAATACTAAATATATGTATTAATTATAAATATATACATATAAAATCAATTTTGTCGAAAAATACTGTTTTTGCGTCACCGGGATATATCCCGGTGAAGGTGACTACGTATATATTTATAATTAATACATTAATTTAGTATTTAAACTAATTTTGATGTAATTATATCACATTTTACGAAATGTTCTCACTTTTTTGGTGCAATCCTGTGTAAAAAATATTATTAATTTTTAATGTAAAAGTTAATGTAAACATTTTTTTGTTCTGAAATATTATTTCCAAGTACTATAACGAAACACTCCGAGATTTGATAGCTCGGTTTGAGCGGTATTGCATTTTATGTAAATGTATGACAAGAGACAATTTTTAAGTACACGTATCTAAGTTTAATTAGATGTATTTTTCACCAATTTGTTCTTATAGATGCCAAGCAAACAAATAAAACAACTACTAAGGCTTCGTGGACAGCAGAAGCTGTGCAGGCAGCGATGACAGCTGTAAATAATGGCACTAAAATTCGTCAGACTTCGAAGCAATTTGATGCTGTCTTCATTTCCTTGAGAGATCGATTGAGGATAGGAATAAATTGTACTGCAACACTAGTCAAAAAATCTTTATAATAATTTCTTCGAACGTATAGGTTTGTTATCCAAAATGTTTTATGGATTAACACTACTTGAATTAGATGGAATTCCATATGGATACACGCAGACTGTTGTACTCCTGATATATTTGCGATTTTTGTAGGATGACATGAACAAATAGTTCATTTTAGAGCATTTTTCCAATTTAAAATTTTGTAATATTTTTACATTTATTTTTTGAGCGTCATTACTCCTCTATCTGCGGGCAATGGCGCCTGAGGAAACTTGTTACATTTTAGTATATAATTTCATATTTAATTTCTTTAAATATTTTTAATTGAATGCACATTGCAGGCAAGTTTAGTAGGTATAATTATAAGTAAACATTTTTATGAAAAATTTAGGGTTTTTTTGGAGTATATTTCTCTTAAGTGAGCTCCATTTGACTCCCTTCTCCTAATACTTATTTGATCGCGATTAAACACGCAAAATGCAACTCCTATAGTGTGTTTTTAATCTATTTTTAAATAGTCTCTGATCCAGTATTCCTTGTAATGGAGGGAAAAGAGTTCCACGCTTTTGGGCCAGTTCACTGAACTTCTGAAATTTTGACAATGATTGATTGGTTCTACAGCCGTTTGATCTTTGCCATTCAAGTAGTCTGGGATAGATTTACTCGTAACAATAATAATAATTTTTAAGTACTTTTATTATTTACCACCTTAACTACTCCTGAAATTCTCATTCCTAGTTAAATTATCAGGTATTTCATCTATGGCATAAGAACACAAGACCATGAAGACTTAATTTTTAAGCAATTCAGGTCCTACAAATTGCATCATAAAATGATTGTTTATAAATCATCATATTTGTTTACTTTTCATTTACATTAGAGGATTATATAAGGCGACAACTAGCGCCCAAATACCGAAGCTCAATACGGTGCGACTCCATAATACACGAGCGAGTTTCGGTGCACCGTTTATAGTGAGAAATCAAGTGTCCCTATAAATTTGATAGAGGGCGTGACGAAGTCTGAACTGACGAGGATCTTTAAATTAACTAACACTACCACAGAAATCAATTACATCCCCCTAAAGGTGATTTCACCTTTAGGGGGGATGTAATTGATTTCTGTGGTAGTGTTAGTTAGATTTGATTTCGATTTCCTCAAATTTCTTAGCCCTAAAAATTAGTAACTACTCAAATTCTCTCAACTAAACATTCAATGACATTTTGAAACAAATATCGAAATATTATTTATATTTTACGTAATTTGTTTACATCCCTGCAATTATACAGTATACGTCAATAAATACGTCGATTAACTCAGTCGAATAATTCCGATCGTCCTTCCGATTAGCAAACTTGCAACTGCACTTCCGATTAATTGTCAGCCATACCTCAAAATGCATTTTCCAGAAGTTTGTCGTAAATCTGACGCTCATCACTGCCCGCCTGTGGAGCCGTTACATTATTCAAGGTATTACACAAAATCTGTGGAAACTGTAGCGCACTGTGGAACTGAGGAAATGACTATGTAAGCGTCTGATGATAGCGTTTAACTGTATTGTTACAAAACTGCGGTGGTGACGATTTTATTCGATTTCCACAAATACTGGGGCGTAGAGTGAAAGTAGAATGAAATAATGAAATTAATTAAATAAATCATTTTAATGTATTAATTATTTTTATTATACGAGAGTTACTATAATATTTTTTTAACATAATGAAATAAAAAACAGGAAGGTATATATTAAATACAATGTGAAATTTAATTGACTACTAGTCGCATTGGACAGAATTCGATATAAAAGACTTTTTTAGTAGACATAATCCACCCTAGACTATTTTAAATTGTTAACTTTATTTTATTAACCACTTAATGAATTAAAATACATCTGCCGGTTACGTAAAATATCATTTTCTTCTTTAGGATATCAATAACTAATCAAAAACATATGTTATTGTTCCTTTAACAGAATCTATTTTTACACAGGTAAAACTAAAAATGTTGATATTAGAATTAAGGAGCATTTAAGATGTCTAAATAATAATAACTATTCAGAATTTTGGAATCGCCTTTTGGAAACTAACCATTATTTTGATATTAACAAGGGTTGAGAAATTATATATTCAAATATTAGGGGTTTACAGTTAGATAAATAAATTTTATAAATAATAAAAAGTGTTAATAGCAAGCTTAATATTATAAATAACCAAGTCTTCTTTGCAAATAGTCACCTTATAAATTTGTTTTTATATTAGTTCTTACTTACTCACCATTTTATAGTTTTGTTTTTATCTACGCTTGTATTTTTCAATTTCAATATACATTGTTTTCTGAAGAATATACTATAGGTATCGAAACATGTAGAATAATTAATGGTTAGAATAAGTAATGATTTAAACAAAGTATTGTGTCTAATTATTTCTTACATTAACTTTTGTTTTTCATATTTTTTTCTTTTGTGTTAATTGTAAATTTTTAAAGTATTTTGTCTAATTATTAATAAAATGAGGCCACAAAGTAATTTTGCCAATATTGAAGAAGTGAAGAAGTTAAATAATGGATTTTAACCACAAAATTGATTTTTCTAATCTTAAAAATACCACCCCAAATTGTCAGGCTAGTGATATTGATGATACATTGTAATAATTCATATACATCTATCTTAGTACGGGTATAAGCAAGACATTAAACACTTTAATGGTAATTGTAGGCTAACCAACAACGATATCACATGAAATATACTTTTTTTTGTCTTTTCATGTTTATCATAAATCATAAATAACTTTCGTTTTTTTTTCATAAATTTATTTTTCAACAACAAAAAAATAATAATCTAAAACGTATTCTCCATTATTTGATATGACTTGTTCCCATCTGGTTTTCAATTTATCGATTTGGTTGGTTTGGACTGGAAGAAGTCTCGGACAGCCTCGTTTACTGCCTGGTCAGAAATGAAATTTTTGCCATTTAAAAATTCTGTAAGGAGCAGAAAATGTGGAAGTCTGTTGGAGCAAGGTCTGATGAGTATGGTGAATGAGGTAAAATGGACCAACCAAGTTCGAAAAAATTTTTTTTTGAGTGACCCTTGCTGTATGCGTATGTTGTTGCATTCACTGAGATTATGAGGTTCCCATACTCCCAATTTACTGATTTTCTTCAATTTTTCAAGATGACGGCAAACAGTTTATTTTGACGTATTGAGCTTCTCTGCTAACTCTCTTGTTGTTTGACGTGGATTTTGTTCCAATATTGTCTTCAAAATGTCGTCATAAAAGTCTGGAGGTCGACCCGCATTTGATTCGTCTTTCGAGGTTACATCTCCAGAACGAAATTTGATAAACCAATTTCTAACTGTCCAATCGATTATCACTCCTTCACCGTACAAACTGCATGTTTTTTGAGCCATGACTGCAATACTATTGCCTTGTTTAAATTCCCAAAGTAATCACACGGCGAAAGTACATTTTTTGATTCCCTATTTTTAACGTTTTTTTTTTTTAAATGTAACGTGCACATCACTAGACTGCTGTTTAAAGACTAACCAAACTTTTAACTGTGTAACGAAAATAAAAATCCCTTATCTGGGTAACCCATTGTGTGCGTAAACAACAATAGTAGGTACTATCAACTTGGGCGAAAGTTATTTATGACTCAACCTAATAGAAGAGCAATAGATGAAAGATGTCAGTGATAATAGTAATAGTGATAAACAAATATTAAAAATAACATAAACTACGACATTTTTGTTAGTAGTACCTACATAAAATATTTATGAATTTGTCTTACCACGTTATCAGCAGAAGTTTACAGCTGTGGATAGGAGTAGATAAATTGAGAAGCTGTATAAAATTTCTACATATATAGTCAAATTTATTGAATGAGAATGATACGTTCAAAATAAAAGCACGAATTTCTACGGAAATGATATTTCTCGCACCAGCGTAGTGTCGAATTTAAAGGAGAAGTGCATCCTTTGTACACTTCGCAAGAGAAAAAAATGTATTTATTTAAGAAGAAATTCCCATGACCGATACTCAAAACACAGTTATCTGCTAGCTATGGCTTCGGGCCTTTTATTATCTTATTATTTATTATCCTTTGTTCTTGGTTAATATAAATATTTTTTGTTTTAAGGGAAGATTTTAGTCCCAATAGTTTTTATGGATTCATTGAACACGCTGATTAACCTACACACCAACCCTTGGAGTCTCAAGTGGGTCTGAGTTCGTTAGCCTGACATGTTACTCCAAGTAAAAACTGAAACGAATACAATAATAATGTGTAGATATGAATTTAACTTGTATAAATTGCATCTTCTTTGATAAGCCGTAAACTAAGTAGGAAGTAATAGTAATATAGAATATATAATGTAGGTAGCTGAAATATAATACGGACACATGTCATCTAGCGACCCATTCGCTAAGCAACGCTCTTTAGCCGAGGCGCGCACCCACACCATGCAGTACATACTGGAATCGTTGTTCAGTGGTGGAGAACGGCCCTGCGATCCATCTTCACTTTCTCTAAACGTACCTCCTGGGGAGGCCAGGCGTGTTTTTTAAAAATCGACCCCGTCTCTACACTCTGTAGTAAAACAAAATTTCTAAATTTAAATTATGTATGTAATAAATGTAAATTTATTACTACTTATGTCGTATCACATCCAATACTTACAATGTAACTTATATTTATTTCAAAATAGACTCAGTGCAATGAACGACCAGATTCAGTGAGTATCAATCTTTTTTTTTTTTAAAAAGAGATGCGTACACAGAATACATGTCACATCAATATTCTTACTATTTTTATATTAAGCTAAATGCATGTATTAAATAGGACTAACGAAGCTCGAACCTCGATCACCAGGCGAGTATCGTAACCACTAGACCACAAGGACATCATTCCTTTTTTCATTTAACTTCTTCATCTGACCTAAGTAATGAATATTTTAGACCCGAGTTATACAATACATATCCCCCATAAATATTAGATTATTTATGTATTTTAAGGATTCCCACGTGTAAAATAAAAATGTGAATGAATCACAGGCCATCAAATATAAAGACATGAATTAACGAAAATTCTTTGTCCTAATATTTTCACTTTGATGGTGATGATGATCATTCGCACAATTAAATAGTTCCGCGACCTTTTTTAAAAATATGACTCGATTGGAATGAAAATTTAAATGCTGACAATATAATATACATTAATGTAAAAAATACGTCTTGTTTTTCGAAGAGTAAATAATTTTACTGTCGCATAGATGTGTCATAAATTATCGAATTTATGTTTCCACTAAGAATGTATGTAGAATGCCCTTCATTCCACAACTAATATTCCAAACCCCTCCCCGATGTGTATACTTTATTTCATGTCTATTCATTTACTAGTCAGTGGAAATAATATATTTATCTAAATAAATTTCAATTATTGTACCTGAACATTGAACTAATACTTCATAAAAAGTTAGTACAGTAATACTCCGACTTACGTTACTCCGACTTACGCGGACTCAGAGTTACGCGGTTCGTTTGGCGATACTGCCGCTAGACGTTGACCGTTGACAACACCGCTGCTAGACTGCCGCCTGCTATATTCAGTGTTTCTTTTACTGTGATTGCTTTAAACTGATCTCTCATTTGGTAGAAGAAGTTGTTAATCTTCGCAGGCAATTAGATTTGAAAGTCAATGCTAACGATGTCAACGAGCTGTTGGATTCACTTAGTCAGGAGCTAACAATCGATGAGCTCATAGAGATGCGTAATCAAAACAACAATGAAGGCACTTCAGACCCAATCCCACTAGAAAAACACATGACAATTCCACGCTTGACAAAAGGTCTCAGCTCAATTGAAAGTGGCTTAAAAATTTTAGAAAACATAGACTCCAACGAAGAACGTGTTACAGCTACAAAGGAAGAAATAAAAAAATTATTAGCTTACTAAGAAGAAATTCTACGTGAATAAAAGAAGGAATTTTATCATCAGACGAATTTGTTAGATTTTATGAAGCCATCGACATCGAAATGACTTTTTTTACGTAAATCGTTTATTTTTTTTATATTTTGTATTAATATATATAAAGAACTGCAATTTAATTAAATACTTTTCTTCTAAACTAGTGTTTTTGTTAGTCCAATTAAACAAAATTGTATGTATTCATATGCAAAGTTGTACCCCGACTTACGCGAATTCGAGTTAAGCGATTTTCGTCGGTCCCACCTATCGCGTAACTCCGGGATATTTCTGTACTATTATACTTTCTTACTCCTACATGCATATCTATAGTTTTGAACAGTTTGCATGTTTAATAAAAGTAAATTCAGTCCGACCAGAATTTTTGTAGTATAAAAGTCGTTATAAATATTTTGTAAGCAGATATATCTTAACGTCTACGAGACTAAGGATTTTTAGGTATTTGACATTGATACTCAGACGGGTTGATAAATGTGGACTATAATAAATACAAATTCTATTAGTTTTTTCTCATGTATTTTCAATATAATGTCTTGATAAGAAATACTTTATTTAATAAGGTTAATATATCTAGGCACTGAGAATGCTGAACTATTACTCAATATTCAGACAATAAATTCTGACAATATTTTTTCAGCACTATTTTATACTTCACCTTTACATATATACAACATATATTGTATTCAAAATATAAAGGTTCTTTAACATATAGGTACATATATATAATATATTAATAAATATTATCTAACGGTCTACCAGGCACGTGCACGCTATACAATCTAAAAACTATTACTATCTTAGCAAAATAAATGTAAATAAAATATTTATTTGATATTTTAAATATACTGTATGCAAATCTACGCGAAAATATTTCAGTTCTCATGTTAACGTGTTTACTAAAACCATATAACTAGCGGAAGAATTTAAAGTCGACAAATAAAGCTGCGCATGTATATTTTCGCAAAATTTGTCCCAGACGTGTACGAACTAAAGGCAAGTCTTGCACCGCGCTTTGGTCTGAATACACGTCTTCGTGACAACAGACGTGTTACAAAACGCCGCAAGTGTGCCATTCGAGCAGACTTAAATGTATGCATTCCAATACATTATATTTTGTATTATAATTTATTTGAAAAACTTCCTGAGAATAATAGTAATAGTACACACTCACACAGGTATACTTATACAAAAATGATGAATACGACCTTTCTTTAATGATAATATCACTTTTACACCATCGATATTAACAGCATAACCTAAGTCCATTCCTAGTGCACGCCACTGCGGTCTGATATATTATTCCTACAAAGTTTATGTTGTTTAGCTTTTAGAGTAATTCTTACTTAGGTATTAAAAAAACTAATATTACATACGTAGAATATCATTTAATGGTTACTTAAATGACAAAAATTGTTTAATTTATTATTAAGGAGAACACATTCTTATTGTGAAGTTGTGATTATTCAGAACAGACGGTCTGTAATATTTTAAATACTAATTAAATGTATTAATTGGAAAGACATACCTATAAAATATCACTGACCTATGTTATGAATAATTACAACTTCACAATAAGTATGTGTTTTCCTTAATAATATATAAGTTGTATCAATGTGTTCTAAATTTAATGAAAATGAATTGTTAATTCTGGCGTCTGCTATCGGTTTACTCAGTGGTATTTGAGATTCCGTAAAACCAATACAGATGGCTTTCAAATATTGGAACGATAGATGTATTAATTTGAAAAGTGTAACATATAAATTTGAAAATTTGTCGTCAATGCACTACGTCGGTTAATGCACGTTTCTCGGATTGGATGGGATCCAGGTTCGAATTTCGGTAGCAACAACAATATTTTTCGATAAAATTGATTATATATGTGTATCTTTCTAATTAATACATTTAATTAGTATTTGTCTAATTTATTATTATATTTTGAAGAGTACAGACAAGCGTACTTAATATAATTGAATACACTAAAAAATGAAATGGCATTGGGCAACCACATCGCTTGAAGGACGGACTATCGTTAGATGAATGTTTTCAGTGAGAATGAACCGAGATTACCGAGAATATTTCACCCAGCACTGGATAGAACACAACTGATAAGTATGAAGATTATAAAATATTTGGACTCATTATTAAATATACTATTTAATCAATTATAAATCGAATTAAATGCCTGTATAACTTTATTTTTCAATATTGTGTTTTATTATTTTACATCTTGCTGCACCATTTTTATCTTTCATTATTTTATTATTATTTTTTCCGTAGAGAGAAAATGTTTATTTTTTCTCATCTCGGTTCAAATATTTATTTTCTAATTAAGAACGTGAGTCAATTACTATTCTATCCCACCCTCATGCAAATATTTGCTGAATTACTTTTCTAGAAAGGGATCACTAGGAATAATATCTGATTGTTTTTACTACATGCTAGCAATATCGATAGGAATAATTTATGAGTCTTATAAGCCTCCTTTAGATACGCTGTAAATTTATTTATTTGTATTTATTGAGTACCTGACTATAATTTCTTATTTTTCAGATATTAAGCATTCAGTTTTATTGTCGGACAAATGGTTAAAAGTAAATATATCTATATACAGATAATAGTATTCATTTGTATCGCGGTAGAGCGATCTCGTCTTTTTAGGTACTATTCGAACTTTATGATCTATGGATTGCCAATTACCGTTATCTTTCTGTCGTGTGGGAATGATTAGTTGAATTGTGAATCATCACCCTGTTGTGGGGGGGATGATAGTAGAACTGTTCATCTCGATATTGTGCTTCGCGCTATCAACAAAATGTGAGTTGCTGTGGCTCCAGTAGAAAAATAAATTCATTTACCTAAAGGAGTAGTTTAGGTAGGTCGTGTTTCTTTCTGGTGTCTGGCTGGGCTTTGAGCCTCCCTGTTCCTTATTGCCGTTTCTCTCACTAATCCCTTCCATCCATCCTTCCCCTGTTTCACTTGAGATTGCGCGCACAGGTACAATAGAAATACTACCAAAGTGGATCTTATGACGAAACATTAGGTAATAAAAAAACCACATTTATACGCAGATGAAGTCATTCTAATTTTTATAATCAATTATGAAAAAATAAATCTAATTATACATTATTTTCATTCTGAAAATAATCTAACCGAAAATAATATTAAAAATGTCTTCAAAATATATTAATGTACATATGTTTTAAAATATATTAATATATCTCCAGAACGAACGGAAAATAAGTGACATAACAGAAGTTTTAACTTCAATTTCACGAACTGCCGGTGTAATTAAAGTCTGCTCTGGAAAAACATCAAAGCTGTGGGAAAATGCACCCATTGATATAGTAAAATCCCTCCATCTGTGAAACAATTTCCTGCAACCATTAAAATTGTACCAAAACACCCATGAAACTAGTTTTAAATTAAACGAATATGACTAATTCGATTTTTTACAGGGGGATATTTCAATACAAATATGACGTGCATTTATAATAAACGTAGTTTTAAATCCGGAAATTTTTTTTTTTGGTTGATATTAATGAATTTTATATAAATATTTACGTCATAAAATAGTTACAATAAAGACATAGCCAGCTAGATAATAGCAAATGACTAACGATGTGATATGCACTAAATAAAATACACTACTTTCGTGGATTCTCTTCTTATTCTAATGGTTGTCCGGTTATCGAACGATAGCGATCATATTGATGATGAATTTCATCTGCAGCAGCTCAAATTAGTTGTACTTATAATATTTGTTGCTAATTTTACATTGTGGTTTTTATTAATTTTAATATAGATTTATTTAAAACTTTGTTTTTGACAACTTTATAAGTTCAATTTAATACACCAACCAGTTTAAAAAATATCGTTTTCTTCATCAGGATGTCAAATAAACTAACTAAAATCATATATGTTATAATATATTTTAACTTATATTTTTAAAAAATGTGATGTATCAAAATAAACTCATTAAGTGGTTAAAAACAAAGTTTTAAATAATCTATATTGAATTCAGTCAGGGTATCCTTCGTCTTCTAGGGCCTCTTCTACTAGCATTTTTCCTTAAACAATGAGATACAGGATCTGAAAATTTAGTTTTTTTTAATTATTTTAAGTATATTTTACCTTTTGCTTCCGAATCATCACTCTGTCATTAGTCAACCAAGCTTATTTTTATAAGATGTCAATCCATATTTCAACCATGCTTTAAGTATTTTTAATATTATTTCAGTGTGTTCATGATTACATTCCTTGCAAATTTACGGCGAATACGTAGCATCATGTAATTAATTAATTCATTAGTGGATTATCAGATGTCTATACCCATTTGCCTGGAATATTCAACTGTCTTAAAAATAGACCTGCAAGAAATAGGCTAGTGTTCAACATACTAAACTACAACGGCGATGTCAAGAGTACTGGTGTAGTATCTGCGGTCGTGAACTTCCGAGTCCCATGAGGTCTTTGTAAAAGAAAATATACTTGTTTACATATTGCTAGGGATGATTTGATTGATTGTTTAGCGATAAGACACTTCCTTCCAGACTCAGCCCAGGACACCACCAAGTTAGTTTTATTGTTATAGAACCTAGCGCTTAGTTTAGTTTTTAAATAGTAATAATAGTCCAGTACGTAAAATATTTCAATTTAAAAAAATAGATAAAATCAAATACAATTATAAAATTAACACGCTATTTCGAAGATGAATGAATCAGCCACTCTGAGATACTCCACTGCCACATATTCTAGATTAGTTTTCACTGTCTGCTTTGTATTAACGCATACAGAATACTGTTTGCGTTGACGCGTTATTGTAGCGCATCTACAACGTTTGCCAAAAGCCGCAAACATGGATTCGTTCTGCTATTTAGACATCAAGTTGCTGGCTCCCTGGCCAAAGAATGGCATCGACTGCAGAAGAGTAGCTATAGATATAATTATATATATATAAACAAAATATATATGTATATGTATATATATATACATATAAACAAAATATATATGTATATGTTTATATGTACGTATATGTATGTGTGTGTGAACCTCTTCATCTTTTTTTTCTGTTCTTTCTTAACATACCTAAATATTATTTTGTTAATTTAATGTTATATTGTATGTATCACATAACAAATCGGGTCTTTTACTAACCTGATCACGCTGGAATAAACACATTATTATTATTATTAAGCAAATTTTGTTAACATTGTATATGATATGTAAATATGATACATTTCTGTTAAAATCAAAAAAATAAAGTATTGTTACATCTGCTAACGAAATTCTTTGAAAATTCTTTGATGTAGCTAGTTCGTCACCCAAAATACCAACAGATAGGAGGACGATCAAGAAAGACATGATATGAAATAAAAAATGAAATTCGATGTCGTCCGAACAATAAAAGTCATTTAAGTTATAATAAGAGATAATAGAAGCAACTATAGCAATTTAATTATACGTACAAACTATAATGGCCCGAGTTCACGAATAAGAGATCTTCGACTAGAGACAATCCCTGAGATATGACTTTTGTTCCCATCAGATGCTTTAGAGATGACTCTCACCTTTCGTAATTTCCGACACAACATGATTCAGATACACCATGTCATTTGTTGACTCGTGCCTTACTTCACATATGCCTTAAATGCGTCAAACGTTAAGTTGGTTTGTTAGTTAAACGATTTTGAATCTCCCCAGCATTACTTAAAATTGAATAAATGTTTTTAACTTAACGCTTTATATTAATGGTATTGTTTAATGACTTATTTTTTATTTATTATATTTGTTTTATTAACCACTGAATTGAGTTTAAGTACATCTACCGGTTTCGAAAAATACAATTTTCTTCTTCAAAATGTCATAACTAACTAAAAACATATATTATTGTTTCTTCACCAGAATTTATTTAAAAAAAACAACAATTATTTCAAATATAAATTTAGTACCTAACTCAAATTATTACCTAATACAAATTTAGTCGAATAATTTTTATGAACAAATTTTAGAATGGGACTCGTAGTTAAATTTAGTTGGTTGTTTATAATTTTTTGATTAGTTTTACATGCTTTATTTATCTCCAACGATTCAAAATTATTTAATTTGTGGCCAACACCGTTTATATGTAAAATTGACCGTCCCAATTTTTTATCAAAACCATGACCATTTTCTATCAAATGATTAATATTGCTAATTTTAAAAGTATTTAATGACTTATTCTAACTTTTAGAATAGATATAATAGTTGTAATATGACGTTTATATGCACGTCTCTTTTGAATTGTTTGAATTTTTGTATCTTTCTACCAGATCAAAATTTATGATATCGAGATGCATCTCAACTAAATCTCTAAGATTATCTCATATTTTCTCCTTCCATGGACTCGGGTATTAAGAACCACCGAAATTAAACAGTGCACAGGATAATAAATCAGAAGACATTTTAAATTAAAAAAATTTTTTTTTCAGATCTTTTAAAGCCATGAGCACCATAAGACCTAACGTAACTAAACTTTTCATGGCATAACTTTTTAGAGCACATTTAAAGTCGATTAAAGCATTCAGGGTTGTAATATTTACTTATAAAATTATTTAATAGCTAAACTAAACTTACATTAATAACTTTTATTATTATAATAGTTTAATGTTTAAGTATAGAATCGTCGAATTGATACCCAATTAGAAGGATAACGTACACAAGGCACTTCGAATTACATATTGTTTTTATGCGTGGTAATATTTAATATAAAATGTAGTTTTAGGACACTTTATATATCATGTTCAATACTATACATCTACAGTCTTAATGTTCTAATTATTGTAACAGTGTTTTTTCTCTATATTTTATATATTTATTTACATGTTCAATAGTGTATATATGTCTTTTTAAATTTTAATATTAGAAAATATAATACATTTCAGAATTATCAGTTATATATTTAATTTAACATTTATATCTTCTCTATGAGAGTAGAACTCGTATGTAGAGAAGGGTTATATGCAAGATAATTTATGTTTCAGTTAGTCTGTGTGTATGTATTTGTTACTTCTGATACAAATTGATAGTAGTCTGTAATTGTTCTAATTGCGATGGGAATTTTGTTAACAAATTGGATCCCTTGATTAATATAATAATTAAGTAATTTCGGATTGCGGTATATTTTAGTTTTGGAATATCAATTTGGTTTCTAAATCTTGTATATCGGAATTCGCTTCTAAAGTTTAATTGATTTTTAATTTTTTAAATTTGTATTATTGATTTTTTTTTTGTAAATGTCTATTATTTTTGGTACTTTGAAATCTGTGAAAAGTTGTTTACTTGGATAGTCTTTTTTTTAGAAAAATTTTTATTATCTTTTTTTTAGTGATTTATAATTGTGACATTGAAGTTTTGTATGCTCCTTCCCATCTAATAATACCGTATTGCAAATGTGACTGTACAAACGCCTAATATATTACTTTCAGATTTGTAAGTGATAAGATGTTTCTGAGCCTTAAAAATGTGTAAACAGTTTTCCTTATTTTGTTTGTAAGATTAGTAATATGTTCTTTCCATTTTAGTTTGTTATTTATTATGATTCCTAGGTACTTGATACAGATTTTTTTCTTCAATTGATGAACATTGGTCACAAGAGTCTTCTTAAGTACAGGCTTTGGTGTGAATTTTAATATTAATTTCAGTGTTATCTTTCTGTTGAATAGCGAATCATAGAACGTATGTTTTATCAATATTAATTGATAGTAGGTTATCATCCATCTACTTATTTTATGGTATTTATATCCTCATTTGCAGATATATTAGCGTCAGTTCAAGTCTGCATAAGATATTATTTTATCATGTAATTTAAAATAGTTTGAAATAAATGACAATTATCTACAATATATTCACAATGCTTGAACACCAATCTATTGCAAATGATAAAAAAGACCAAAGTAAATGATATTGAGAAAACATAGTCCATCTCTATAGGGACTCTAAATCTAGTGTGGTAGGTATATTGAATGTAATGAAGTTTTAAAAAATAAATAAATTTTATAATAATAATAAATTATCATTAATTCCGCACACTGATTCGATAACTAATAAAGGTCTCAAAATGTTGGGATTTGTTTTGCGAACTGCAAAAAATTTTTCAGATCTTCACACTTATAAAGTCCTCTACACTTCTCTAGTCAGACCTCAGATAGAATACAATTCGGTCATATGGTCGCCACACTTCATTGTTCACTTGACAGTCATTGAAAGAATCCATAAAAAGTTTCCAAGATTCATTAATTTTGAATTAAATTTACACTCTGAAGATATCAATTATGACTATATAGTTAGCCTTCAGAAATTGTTAAAATTATCAGTGAGACCTACGATGGCCGACCCAATATTTATATACATGATCATCAATGATATGATAGACTGCCCCTAGACTGTTGGTCTGCTAGACTTTCTTGCAACATCATGGTCATCGAGACACAATTCATTGTTCTAGTACAGTGCTAATGTAAGAACTCACGCATTAGCTAACTCCGCAGTCCTCCAGAATGCATTCTTCGAGGAATGAATATGCGGAGGTAGTCGACATTTTTGCGGTAAATTTAACTCTTTATAGGACTACATTATTACAATTTTTTATGTCTCAACTCAATGGTGATGGATAAATTGCTTTACTTCACATTTATATTTATTTTAAATTTAAAATACGAAAAAACATGGTGACATTATGTAATTTTTTCTATGATTATTTTATGTTGTTAATTTTTTTATGTTATTTTACAAATTACGTTAATGCCTAAATAGGGAATGTATAATAATAATAAATAATAAATAAATAAATAATAAAAATATCGACTCTTTTTCCAAACATCCGTGAACAAACGACGGGCAACTACAAATAAAATAACATTAATTATTTTCATTATGAATAATGCACACTGAAAAATTCAACACAATAATTTGATTCTTACTAAACTTTAGGTGAATATGTTTGTTATTAAGAATAACACATTCTTATTGTGAAGTTGTATTTATTCAGAACACAGGTCTGCAATATTTTTTGAATACAAATCAAATGTATTAATTAGAAAAATACACATAGAAAATCAATTTTATTGAAAAATATTGTTGTTGCTACCAGGATTCGAACCTGGATCTCTTCCTATCTGGGAAATATGTCATCAATGTACCGTGTTGAAGTAGTATAATCGGTTAATGCATTTTCCCCAGATTTGAAGAGATCCAGGTTCGAATCCCGATAGCAACAACAATATTTTTTGATAAAATTGATTTTATATGGATATGGGTGATTTATTTATGCATTTAATTTGTATTTAAAGAATATTTTTTTGAAAACGCTGGAATTGTAAATAATATTGAGATGATTATATTTTTCGAACAATAAACAACATGCAAAATGATTTTTCAATCAATTTAAATGTGATTAAAGCAAGCCGTAAAATTCTAGAATTTACAACTATCGCAACTTTTAACGAACTGAACACAGCACTATTTCCTGCATGATATTACTCCCCCATCAAATCGGACAAATTTCGCTGTTCGGCGCCGCGCCACTGCGATCCGATACTTTATGCATGCGCCGCCGCTTAGAGCCGAAACTTTGTTTTAAAATTCACATTTCAATAAATTTATCAGCCACCCCTCTGAGCGCTCCATTGGAATAAACGGCAAGTTCACCGAAAATAATACATCGGAAGAAAGTTCATCGAAAAAAGCTAAAATAAATTTTGCCATAAAAAAATATTGTTTAAGATAATTAACAGTGCCATGGAAAGGCATTAATAAAATAAACTTTTCTTAATATATTTACAATATTTCCACGCGAATATGAAACGTTATTTATTAATTACTTATTAAATAGAACACATTATTATTGTGAAGTTACAGTTTTTCAGAACATAGTTCCGTGATATTTTTAATACAAATTAAATGTATCAATTAGAAAGATATACAGATAAAATAAATTTTTCAAAAAAATATTTTGTTGTCACCAGGATTCGAACCAGAAACTTTTCCTATCTAGGAAAATGCGCTGACTATTACACCATGTTAATGTAGTAAGTTGATGACAAATTTTCTAATTTATACGCTGCATTTTCTAATTGATGCATCTGTTATTCCATTTTTAAAAGCAATCCACTTCATATTACGGGGAATCTCAAATACCTTTAAATAAATCCGATAGGAGACGCCAGAGTTTAATTAATTAATGCATTATATTAAATTTGGAAACATTAATACAACTTATATATTTTTAAGGTGAATTGTAAAGTTGAAATATTTTTTCTGATGCTGTACTTTCATGCATAATGTGACCGAAGAATAGGAAAATAACGGCTCTGGATAAGGCTTGCTGTAGTTTGATTTGTTACAGTGGACTGATCTGATATCGTGCCGAGTCCTCTTTACGAAGTACTAGGCCGTTACAGATGATTCACGCGAATATTTTATAATCAAGTTATTACATTAATTCAATAATATATAGACTTGGCAGGCTTGAGAACAAATTCAATTATATGTAATTTTAAAAAAATACTAAATATACGTGTTATATTTTTGATGCTAGAAATAATATAATTACGCGGGATATTAAAGCCGTTCTGTTTTTTTATTTTATTACTATTTAGTAGTGTTAACGTATGTATGGTGTATAAATGCTGAAGTTAACTAGAAATATCAATAACTATTAAATTTAGTGAAATTAGATTAAAATCAAAAAACTTTTAACAATAATTTGTTATACAAAGGTAATTAAACTGCGTAATGGTCATGCAGGTGTTGATCTATTAATGAATGAATTAAGTTAACGTATAATATAGTTCTATAAATAATTTTTACTTCAAAAGATTTTAAAACCTTTTCATCATATGTTGTCAGTATCAAGTTCTGACGAGTGTATCTGAGTGTTCTATACATAGTAAACCTTATTGTTTTAACAGAAGACATAGAGAAGCGAATAAGAACTAAAATAGAATATTTTCCAACAATGCAATTCTATTTATCTCTTTACTACTGGCGTTGCGGTAAATAATTAGTCCTGCCTTTCGGTAAACAGTTTGATTCGGAGAACCGCGATTCGACGAAATCTTTTCGATCAGTTTTCAACAACCCTGACTCCGAAGTTTACCTTGGCAAAGAGTGATTTACATTTTGTTTTCGGAAAGGGAATTTGCCATAATGTCTGACTTTTGACTCTTGCGTCAATTCTGGTTTGATTTACGGCCATCGAGAGAAATTATTTGACTATGCGGTGGGTATAATTCCGCACAAATTTTCGATACCCTCTAAAACATGCTGAAAAAACACGCCAAATTTGGCAATAAAACATTTCATATTCATAGGTTCAAATCAATAATATTTTTCAATATAAATTTATATTTAATAAAAGAAGGCCGACTCAGTTGGTCTGGACATGTGATGCAAATGGAGAAATATCTCATGAATCACAAAACCAGATCAGTTTTTAGACTGACGGTAGAAGACTGGAAAAACGACGAACACTATTGACAAGTTTGCTTAGTCACTCATCCTAAAAAATAACAGAACAAAGTGGAGCAGAAAAATTTGAGTAGCCAATACCAGATGACAATAGAAAGTAAATTTTACAACCAAATCTTTAAATAATATATTACGCGTTTGAAGTCACATTTTCAATACGGTTATTGGATGGAAAGGAGCATACAAAACTTCAATGTCACAATTATAAATCACTCAAAAAATGATAATGAAGATTATTCTAAAAAAAAAGATTATCCAAGTATACAACTTTTCACAGATTTCAAAGTACCAAAAATAATAGACATGTACGAAAAAAATTCAATAATCCAAATTTTAAAAATTAAAAATCAATTAAATTTTAGAAGCGAATTCCGATCTACAAGATTTAGAAACTAAATTGATATTCCAAAACTAAAATATACAGCAATCTGAAATCACTATATTAATCAAGGCATCCAATTTGTTTACAAAATTCCCATCGCAATTAGAACAATTACAGACTACTATCAATTTGTACCTGAAGCAACAAATACATACACACAGACTAACTGAAACATAAATTATCTTGCACATAATCCTTCTCTACACACGAGTTCTATTCTCATAGAGAAGAAATAAATGTTAAATTAAATATATATATATATATCCTACTGATAATTCTAAAATGTATTATATTTACTAATATAAAAATTTTAAAAATGTTCCCTGTAATTCTGGATCACGGTGTGCTTATGAAAATATATTGTGCAATTTTAAAGAGCCATGCTATTATAATACAAATTAAATGTATCAATAAGAAAGATATAGGTACAGATAAAATGTGGGCAGGGCTAATACGGATAATATGGATAATAGCCCCGCCCCACTTTCACTTTTCACCAAAACCCTCCTCTCCCAACACCGCTCTCATACCCAATGCCCCTTCCTAACGCGTAGTCGATAGTCTATCTTCTAGTTTAAGTTTTAGTTTATTATTAACAAAGATACAGTGGTGGGATAAGATCCCATGGACTGTATCGATTAAATTAATGGTTAGTTGACGCAATCCGAATTGGAACAAGAGAGGAATATTGACAAATAGATCTGGCCTACCTGGATCTCGATTCTGGGTTGAACGTCAAATTTTCACCTCCAGTTGACTCGCACTTTTATAGTGAAGAACGGAGATATCACTGCACTTCCGTAGATGTTTAGAACACCGCATCTTCGTGGTCCTATCGTTACGCACGGCGCTATTCTCGAACTTTAGAAGAAACACAGATGTTGACCATTTCGTGGCAAAATGCAATCTATTCACATGTCAGCGAAATCCTTAAGTCAGAACAGGACAGGTATATTAAGGTATATTTTGGAAGGACAAAATGCCCAGGGAGTAGATACTCGACCTGCGTCAACACGCAGTGAGCATCGAAAACGTTTTAATTACTATTTAATTTTTAATTAAAATATTGTGTGAAGTAAACAACGTTGTGTTTTATTTTAATAATTAATTCATTTTTTCAAAATAATGTTAAAAATGTATTTAAAAGATTTTTATACATTACGATTTTTTTAATACATAAATATGTTTACATATTTGTAATTGTAACATTATTTTCATATAAAAGTTATTTTGCTACGGGAATATTATTGAAAACTTTCATTAGACGCAATAGGACCGTACGATAATCGATATGCTATTGAAGAGCACTCGAGTGGAAAATTCTTCAAAAGCCTTAAAATTTATGTCTTTCCCGATCATTAAGAGGCACATAGAACGGAAGTATGGTAAAAGTGAAGTAATACTCCCAAGAGAGCAATTTAACACAATGAATTGCAACCTTCCAAAACCTTATTCACTGCGTTTCCCTTAAGAAAGTTCTGTAAAACGGGGCAATGTTAATTTTATAAATTTCTGGGTAATATAAAACTGTCATTTATTAATTTATACATATGGAGAAACCAGGGGTAATCTTAAATGCTGAGCGGTATTGTTCTAGGCAGTATCCAATTCTATGGGCTATGTAGAGTACCTACCGTGCAGAGGGTCCTGGAGATTAAACCACGCCAGCGTAAAGGGCGAGCAGAGGGCGTTACTTACGACCAAAGTACATGTGCACCATGTCGACAGATAAGAGAGTCAGGCGAGCAGACCGCGGAAAAGCATTGATGTAAATTGGCTTCAGCTCTTCGCCTGGTCCTCACGTAGTTCACTACCAACCCTGTCCCCACTCATCCCACAGATCCAGGGGTCTACGTCACGTATCTAGAAATATAATTGAATTGGTACTTTAAGTATAATCAAATACCCTTTTTCACTTTTGTGATTAAATATATAACTAAGTAAATACCCACCCACTATATTAATTCTTGTCTTATCCAAACTTTTCTTTTTATTTGATCGATATTTTTTAAAGTAGAGATGATCTCTGAATGACACATCAATATTCTTACTATTTTTAAACGAAGCTAAATGCTCGAGCTAATAAAATAGAAAACTGCTAGTCTCCCGGGACAAGTATCGAACTTCCCTGATCACTGGCGAATGTCTTACTCCCGGACCATCATGTATCTATAATTGTGGCTTATATATATATATATATATATATATATATATATATATATATATATATAAGCCACAATTATAGATACATGAAGAAAAGATGAATTTATTTGATTATAATTTTTAATAATGAATGTATTTCAATTACATTATGTTTCCTAAGATGGGGCAAAAAACTTTTCTTACGGATTTATTTAGTAAATTTTGTGGTTTTGAATTGAATTGAATGCCCTTTTTCGATTCAGTCATTTAAATTCCATTCATTATATTATTTCCAGTTTTTTGTTCTGGTCTTAAATCACACGAATACTAATTGACATAAATTTGAATATTTTATTTGAATTAAGTCATTACTCTAGATACTGACACATTAACATTTTTCTCAAAAGCACCGGAAGTAGTTTATTCGTAAACCTAAGGATTTTTTACGGAAATTTTGAAAATAAGAGAACATTTTCTGTTGTTTATAAAATATTATTTTTGTTAACATGTGCCAATAATCATTTTACTAATTTTTATTATGACATACAATTTAAAGTATTATTTTTTAAATTTTCAAACAACGTGAATTTCATTACATTCAAGTAACTTATAACTGCGTTGCTTTTCTAAAATGTTAGCAAAATAGTTTTGAAAATCACATGATACCATACACCGTTGCTCTTTTTGCTCAGGCAAAAAAATTGCGACCTTAACGTACATTCACAAAGGTATCAATTCTTAAGGGTTCCCCAAGTGAGAGGTATAGTTTCAAAAGAGATATTTCTAATACTATTTTGTCCGTTCTTCAAATAATCACTGAAAATTTTATTTATAGATGTCCGTTAATTTTATACAACTCCGCGTTTCTTATTTATAAAAAATAAGTGTTAGGGAGACGTAATCCTGCACCGATTTCTGGGTCGCACATCCCGCGGATTGGATTACCACGATTCCGGTCATAAATCGGAATCGCCGTAGGGGAGGAAAAAAAGGGATCCTGGATATAATGGCTATGAGTCGGTGATGGGTTAGGTTTTCCAGTCGAAGGACCAGTGATCTCGGGGAACCGGATTTCTGAAGGACTGCTCGCCTTACCTTGTGTATGACTCCTCTGTCATCCCTGCAATCGCAGCCGAGATCACACAAACGGTACGCGGATGGGCAGATCTCCGTTTCCAATTAAAGACGGCGATATTACAACTTCACCCGTGGCACACAAAAAACAAACAATGCATGATCAAACACAATATCACAAATTACAGTGCTGGTGCACTGGAGTTGACAAATCCACACCGAGAATTCTAACGCGATGTCGCGATCGGACAAGTATCAGTCACGTTGACGTCTTCCCACGTCAAGGTCACATTTCACACTAACGAGACGAGCACTAAGAAAAGATTAGGGGTGTGAATTTGGACGTAAAAAGGTGTCAATAACATGGGTCGCGGTCGATTTGCAAGTCGCGCCAAAATATGTTTTACAAATCCGGAACTTACCACATATTCACATAAAAAATGATGACGTCTTTATTGATAGTTTTTTTCGAATAAAGGCATCATACTAACACTGAGAAATAATGGTCCACCTCCTTTATGCACTTTACGTGCAAAATATATGGCGTGATAAAACCATTTCGATGAATACTTAGATGAGACGCGTCTCCAACAATCCCCGTGCACTGGTAATGGAGGTTTAGCGGCCTTAAGGATACTATGGCTACCTGATGTACCTATAAATGCATACTAGATGGATCTAATATCCAAAACAAGCTATTCACACTGTGCTTACGATATATTCTTAATTGTATTGGTCATAATGTCTACATTAACAATACATCAATCTAGTTTCATCAGCTGACTAAATTTAATTCACACATAATATACTTTTGATTAAGTGGGCACTAAACACTGGTGGCTGGTAGCGCGGCTACAACTAGTGTTTCCGTAAAACTTATTATTCAATGTTGCAATTATAATTTTTTATGATAAAAAGCGGAGTGGTCAGCACAGTTCAACTTAAATTAACCAATAAGTGCCCAATTAGATATATTCTTTAAACGATTTAAATATACACTATATCATTCCCAATGGTTAACTGCGACGCACCTGATGACAGATTATTATATTCATGGTTTTAGCACTTGTAAATAAAGTGATTTGTGTCTTAGCTAGATATACATGCTTAAAATAGATTAAAAAAAGTTTTTAAACTTATTGATATTACAAAGATTAACAAGGGGCCACTATTTGTATATGTTGTATGTTTTGTATTATAAAAAACAAAATTAAACATTAATATTGAAATTTGATGTTATGAATGTATAAATAATAATATTCATCAAAAATACAAAACAATTAATTTGTAATTTTAAGAAATCATCGTTATATACTTATATGACAATACGGCATAGATTAGCTAAGATGTCATTAGAACGTGAGAACTCAGCGCCTTCAAATTGTCTTGATCCCAGTGCCAAATAAAACACAAATTACAATATATTGCTTTAAATTTTCTACCACACTATTTCTAACGTAATTCACGTGACAGAATTCTTCAATGTTAAAATAAAATAACGTTGCATGATAATACGTAGAATTTTCATAGATTATAGTATGACATTAGTTTTGAACTACTGTGCTCGTGGAACTCGTGCGCTAGCGTATATTTAGAAAAAATTTGGAAGATTTAAGAAATCAATTGAATTTTTATAAAAATGTGAAATATGTATAGAAAACAGCATCACGTGCCTCGGACGTGTTTGACGAGTTCGATTCGCGACGTTACCCGAAGCTAAAGTTTTGAAGAAGCGAAAAGTGTATGTATACGTATAATCTAATGACGCGTGATTTATCAGATATCAGAAATGAGAACTATACTTTTATTGACGTCGTATTATAAATGTAAAGAACGATCTCAAACTGATATTGAATATTGATATTAAAAATTTCCATTAATTTAACGTTTTTTTTCTTAAATGACACTAGCCTAACAAGTTAAAAATAATTCATTTACAAAGCTTTCTGTTTAAACCCACGATAAATTAATCAAAGTGATTTTCACAAAGTTTGTAACTGTTTTAAAATAATAACCCACATTACAATTAACAAAGTTAACTTTAAAAATAATTTTAAAAACATTTATTTTATTTTTCTCCACCATACGGTATTTTACCTTTTTTTATTTGTTACTTATTAGTTATAACTAAAAATTTGGTATTTAAATTTAAAAAAAGCAAATACTCTATAACATTAAATGTCCGACAATAGGTATTGATAGTTTTTATCGTGTTATTGTTAACTAAGTAATTGGAACAGATATTAAAATGAAATATATTTATTCTATACATAATGCAGTTTTTAAATATGCTTATATTTTTAAAATTACGTCAGACTAATCATTGTCCATCTTTCAAAAAGACATATCACGTTTTTTTGTTGGAATTGAGTTACGAATGGGGTTAGACCATGCAAACACACGGCCATTATCTATTTAAACTAGCATATCTAAATTGTATTCCAATGAAGTAATATTACATAAAAACATGTTGACGTAACCAATCTTATTTGTCATTCTTGTAAATACACAGTTTTTTAATCAAAAAATGTTCGTACAAATCAGTAAGTTTATTTTTTTAATCATTTTTCAATTGTGAGGTGATACCGTCTTACACCACATGTATTGCAGACCCAATTGACCCAATTCGATCAACTCTCTAATATGTGATGATAGCGATCATCAATGGTTACATCATTGCTATTATTATTTTGATAAAATATTTTAATAACTTTAACACATTGTTGAAACGTCAGATGCTTTATAATAAATTGTAATTAGCTATTCTCTACTATTATCAGTTGTAAATTAATAAATATTTACCAAATCAAAATGACAGCCAATAAAAATCGGCCTGGAACATAATATTCACCCTTTACTATATTTGAAATGATGTTTACTTTAGAATTGAATAGAAACGAAAGCGTACGATGCAAGTGTTGACGGCAACAGGAACCTATGACGTCCGGGAAATGCCCGGCAAGATCAGATAAACTAGATATTTGAAGACGGCCCTGTTAGAAGTTTCGATAATAGACGAGCGTGTATGAGAAAATTAACGGAAATGAACTAGACAAAAGTAGTAAGTCAGAACCGAGAAAGCGGCGCCGATACCTACAAATAAAAAATAATTTTAATTATTTTGTAGTGATATGTATAATTTTGTAGTGACGTCATAAAAATTATTTGCTCGTTAGAAAAAATTTTATATCTCAGAAAGAGATTCACATATAATTTTATATTTTAAATTATATGAATTATATAAATTAAATTATATTTAAATTTATTAAATATCAAAAACAATGTAGAAACATCCAGAAATGCAAAATAATTTTGAGGGTTGCTTCTATAATAACTCATCAGATATATTTTGTAGTAAGACGTACTCTCAATTTCCATGCGAGGACAGGAGTGGTCATAAAACATTCGATTCTTCCGTCCTGACAAACAACTCTGACCTCCTTAGATAGGCAAACGTAGTAGATATTTCCATGCTCGCTCATCGAAGTACATTGTAGAGTTCAGTGACCTGGATAAACAATATCTTAAATATCTGCATTATCAGATCATATCCCCACACTTTACCTACTATTTTAATAATAAAGAACCATTGATATATTAATAAAACTAATTATATTGTATATGCTGATTAGTAAATGATAAAGACCTAAATTGTCTTACTGTAACAATATTTGAATGTGTCCAAGAACACTGTTATAAGAACAATTACTGGATTTTTACCTACAAAGGCACTAAAGGCTTTAATTAATTTTCAAAAAATATCGGATTCTCATTGAGTTGACATATATGCTATTTCAAGAAAAAATGAATTATCAAATTTTGTCCATAAATGGTGATGGTGTAGTGGTACTCGAAGCGAGTCCATATATTAACGTATATACAATTTTCAAAAATTTGATGGATGTGGAGATTGATGGGTTGAGAATGGTGAACGTTATATTTATATAAAGTGATCACTTAAGCCAGCCGAAGACAAGTCGTAAGCTCTGTAATCACCCTATACTCCTATATATTTTTCATTAAATGTAATAAAAATACCTTCGTCTGTATGAGATATCTGATATTTATTTTGTCTTACTGTCTTCAGATAACTTTTTTAAATCTGCGATCTGTATATATATATATATATATATATATATATGTATATATATATATACATATATATATATATATATATATATATATATATATATATGTATATATATATATATATATATATATATACACATAAATATAATAAATCATATCATAACATAACAAAAATAGTACTGTGGAAGTGTCGCCTCCACAACCTGAACGCACCTTGCAAATACCTATGTAGGTACAACATGCAGCTCTCATCAACCTTAAAATCACGTTGTTACCGACCAAAAAATAAACAATAATACAACGCGCCTTCAGCTGCCAGGGGAGCCGGCCCTAGCACTTCACTTCTCTTGCGGTAGCCTTCTATACGAGTTCATTAAACCAACATTAACTTTACATACAATATTTGCTGCTTATACTTGCATTCGTTACTGTATTTCAAGCATCAATAAACATTGATCTATTGTAAGTAGTCTTTCATTGCTCGTCCTGCTCTGGTCACTCACTCGCGTTATAATTTAAACGAACAGTTAAGCGCACGGTGTAACTTTATTTGAGGGTACGCGGACACTTACATGAGTGCACTCGGACCTTTTGATATCTTATCAGCACAATTAACAGCACATTTTTTCATCCCCCCGAAGTGTTAAATATGACCGAGTATGTTATGAAACCGGTGCTAAAATAATAACACGCGCTCTGGTGCTGTAAACTCAGTGTACATGGAGACTTTTGCGATTTTTAAGTCGGATAAATATAAATATTTTATATCTATGACTTATACTAATAATTAAAATAATAGTTGATACATATATCAATTATTGTGAAAAGCACAAAGACGCATAAGACAAATCTAACTCGGCCAGCGTACACTCTCACTCTGCCACTAATGCCAGCAGTCCACTCTCCCCGAGGCTCCCTATCTAGCCACGCTCCGTTCCGATCGGCTCTTGAGGCGAGGTGCGCGAGACGAAGCGAGATGGCACGAGACGACCTGTGTCGACACGAGAATAGGCGATGCAAGCCGAAAGCTGCAGTGCATTTTCGTGCTCGACTCTTCTCGCCGTACCTCGGCGAGAGTGGACTGCTGACATAACTAAAGTGACGATCGGCATCCGGCACGCCGCGCCCCGCGCGTCACTCCACAGATACACACACAAATTACATCAGGTTCTTAGAGAAAATATTTTTTATTGTTGCGTATGGTAAATATATATATATTGAAATTATTTTATCTTATACATAAATATATTACGGAGGAATACCTAAAATATGAACTCTGTATTTAATACATTTACAGAGATATTCACATAATTAGAGACAATGTCAACTCAGTTTACAACACCGAATAGGAATGGTTAAGTGAGTTGTTGGAGTAAAAAATAACTAAATTTTCTAAATATTATTAATATTTATATAATTTTAGTATTTACATAATATACCTTCACAGAAATAAAAACATTCAAGAGTCTGTTGAGCTGTCCAAGTTTCTGTTCAGAATATTTTCGCCCACGCAAGTGCCATTCCAGACTCAGAATTTTTTGTAAAAATTTCGGGAATTTTTTAATTTCAAACCATTAGTTTATATATAGGTACCTATATTTAGGTATTTTCTCACAATCTATCTACCTCCCATTCTCTTTTTATTTCAAATTCTTTGCTGCTGTACAAATACTGAAATTAATATCTTCTTATTATTATTATTCTTAAGGGATATTCCTTTATCGCTGTAGCTCTTTCCTTCGATCCCTATTATGTGCCAGATATTTTGCTTCTCGGTAGCTTCTATAACTACTCCATTCCAGAAACTAGATATATATGCTTGATTATCCCTTTCTTCTTTCTCCTGTATTTTGTTTTGGCACTGCGGTTACAAACACGTTATAACAGAGAATAAATCGTTTTAGAATTTCTACAATAAAAAATAAAATGCCCGAGTCTTTACAAAAGAGCACGCTTTCTCCTAATTTAGAAGAAATTTTAAAAAATGGTTTATAGAAAATAATCTGTCTTAACTGTAAGAATGATATGTATTGTATAAACGGTGACTGATTAATTGTTGTTTTTGAGTTTATTAAGTGTAACAAATGGATTTAAATGTTCCTGCATACAAACGTCTATCAAAATGTTTTGTGGATTTAGTGTTAATTTAAAAAAAAAATTAATATTAAAAAAAACCTATATTTTTTCGGAAATATCTTAATTTCATTATTTTTTCCTCTAAATAACTTATATAATTCCCCTTCAGCACCACGTTCCGAATACTTCCAATCTCTCTTTATCTTATCTACGTATATCCAACATTAATACATCTAAGTTTAAAAAACACACTTGTTGATAAAAATTTCTATAGAATATGAACATTTAAAAAAATTCGCTCTACAATGACAATATCGCTCTTGAATCCTTAACATAGAGAACATCCAAAAATAAAACGCTCTCAAAATTGAAATCTCATATCGGTCCACCGCCGCTAGATTTTTTGCCGCGTCATATTGGATATTTGCCCCTGTCCAATATGACAGGTAAAGCCGAGCTTACACTGCCCCTGATATCCCGTCGACAAAGGGGCTGTCCTAGAAGTCTTCCTTTATTAGGTTTAGATATCCCCATTCAATACAGCCTTCCGTGCCGCAAAGAATTTGACGCCCTCGGCGGTTTTCAACGTAAAGTCTCGCTGCTTTGCATATCTCTTCCCACATTTACGATGTGGAACTCCGCTTTATGCCGGTATACATGTATACATATCCACGTAACTCACTATCCAAAAACTTTTATGTGAAAAATAAAATTTTACAAAACTTATTTTTTTACTTATTTATCAGTTACGAAACAATTTGACAATTTGGTTTAGTCTGGCGGCAAGATATTTATCTAGATCAAGTGGTTGAATATTTGAGTTTTCAATAAAATTTTCTTCTCCATAACAAAAGTACAAATAGAAAAAAAATATTTAAATTATGACCTTTATTTTTAAAAATATGAAATTCAAATTTAACAATGTCAATCAGGGTTGGATTAGAACACCCAGGCATCTCAAAAAATAATCATATTAGTGCGGATAGATTACATTGCGTTCACAGTTCGAACGAGTTCGAATCAGATGCTTTCCAATACAGGGTGTATTGCGTTGGTTATCGTCATTTATGAATATTGTTTTATATATGTCATTCATACGTTTATAATTGATTCATTTGATAACATAATTTCTTTTCTCCTTTTCTTCTTCTTGTGTCCTATCTGTTCAACGGATGTTAGCTGTCATCACATTGTTTACTGCGACCCGGAAAAGCTAAACTGGCCAAACGTTACATTCTTCAGCCATGATATTCTCCTTCTTCCCGACTTCCAGCATTCTTTCTCTGCATTGTGAGGTGCAAGATTTCGTACTTCTCCGGATTTCTTATCACACATCTAAGATGTTGAAGTTTTACGAATTTTATTGCTTTAATTTTTTTAAAATATTCATCCAATCAAATCATCCATTAAATCCATTCAGCTTATTTTCATTTTTTTATTTGAAATTTTTAATATTTTTTTATAATAACAGTTATTATTTAAGTATTGTACATTATTAATATTACATGGTTTTTATTTGCTTACATCTTTTGCATGGAGAAGTAGTTATACTCTAATAGTTTTATAAATAGAGTTATACATTTGTGGTCTATAATTATTTATTGTCTATTTGTGTGCTTCTGAAGTGTTCTATAATATTATTAATTTTCTAATTGTGTGCTTCTTAAGTGTTTATTTAATTTCTTTCTAAGCTTTTTTATTTATTTTATTTCTTTAATTTGTGTAGGCAGGGTATTGAAAGTTTTGAGAATTCTTCTGTAGATCTACATCTCAAATGCTTCAAATCGCTTTATCATTTTTTTTGGAAAGTGTCCATGCTTTCATTCCATAAAAACATATTGAGAACGCATAACATCTAACCAATTATATTCGTAATGTGAGATTGAGATGAATACTGCTGAAAATATATTGCATGTATGTAAAGGTTATAATAGCTTGCATAATCCGGAATTTGATTTCAACAAAAAGATTCCATAATTTATTTGAAGTATTTTAACATTGCGTTGCATTTGATAATAAATCTGAAATCGCTAATACAATATTGAATATTGTCTATTTTTCACATTTGCAATACGGTATTATTGGATGGGGAGGAGCATATAAAACTTCAATATCACAATTAGTGATCACTCAAAAAATTATGATAAAAATAATTCTTAAAAAAAGACTATCCAAGTATCCAACTCTTCACAAATTTCAATAAAAGAATTATACAAAAAAATTCAATAATACAAATTTTTCCTATTAAAAATAAATTTAATATTAGAAGCGAATTCCGATCTACAAGATCTAGAGATCAAATTTAAATTCCAAAACTAAAATATACCGCAACTATATTTATCAAGGCATCAAATTAAAAAAATTACAGACTACTAATTTGTATATGAAGTCAAAAAATATCTACACAAACTTACAGACACATAAATTATACTCTCGTATATACTCCTCCATACACGAATCTTACTCTCATACAGACGAAATAACTGTAAAAAGAAATATATATTACTGATCATTTTAAAAATGTATTATATCTCATGATATCTTCTAATATAAAAATTTAATTGATATAATAATAATAATAATAATAATAATAATAATAATAATAATAATAATAATAATAATAATAATAATAATAATAATAATAATAATAATAATAATAATAATAATAATAATAATAATAATAATAATAATAATAATAATAATAATAATAATAATAATAATAATAATAATAATAATAATAATAATAATAATAATAATAATAATAATAATAATAATAATAATAATAATAATAATAATAATAATAATAATAATAATAATAATAATAATAATAATAATAATAATAATAATAATAATAATAATAATAATAATAATAATAATAATAATAATAATAATAATAATAATAATAATAATAATGATAATTATAATAATAATGCGTTTATTCCAGCGTGATCAGTTTTTTTTTTTATAACCCGATTCGCCATAAAGATAATACATATTATGTTACACATTAAAGGTTACGAAATAAATATAATGCTATGAAAAAGAAAACCAAAGAAAATATTAATAAATAAAAATTGTAAAAAGTTAATAAAAAGTAAAAAGTTTACCCATATATACATACACACAAAATATAAATATCCCGTAAAATGAACTAAATTCTTCGCGGCTCTGTTAGATTTTCTCTACAATTATGGTAGCCCATTCTCTCTCTTCACCATCACCCAATAAACTATCTGGTTATAGAACCTCTTTAGGAGATTTCCGCACTTACGGAAGATCATACTTTATCAATATAATTTATGTGCATTATCAGCGCTAGTTGGCTGATAGAAATTTCCAAAAGGCACGAGACTGGCCATTTAATTTAAATAAATAATCAAATTTTCCGAAAACGGACTCTGTACAACTTCCCTAATTAAATGAAAGTAAATTAATATTTACTGAAACCACATTACGTCATAATATATTAAATATATTTTTTTATAAGTATACAGTGTAAGGCGTCACAGATCTTTACTGTTGATAATATGTTAATTATTAGTACAGTACATGTAAAACAAATTAATTTTATGATACATTAAAAGCGAAAAATAATGTATAAATATGAATATTTATAAATACTAAATTAATGTATTAATTATAAATATATACATATAAAATCAATTTTGTCGAAAAATATTGTTTTTGCGTCACCGGGATTCGAACCTGGATCTCTATTTCCAATCCGGAGAAGTACACTACCAATTGTGTTATAACGCCAGTATTTTTCATGACAAATTTTCAAACCTATATGTTACACTTTTTCAAATTAATACACCTGTCGTTCCATTATTTGAAAGTCATCTACATTATTTTTACAGAATCTCAAATACCTTTGAGTAAACCGACTACAGACGCTAGAATTATCAATTCTTTTTATTCCATTTTGGACACATTATTTTATATGTATATATTTATAATTAATACATTAATTTAGTATTTAAAATATCACAGACCTATGTTCTGAATAATTACAACTTCACAATAAGAATGTGTTTTCCTTAATAATGATTATTTATAACTAGTCTCCTATCAGATAATATGGCGCTAGTTATTGGATAAATTGAAAGTAAAACGGAAGAAATAGATAGTAGTAGTAGACTTAAATTCAACCTTGGGCGCAGATCAACAGAAGAAGAAGTTTTAAAAGATTTAAATCTGGAATCTGAATTAAAACAACACGTTCGTCTAAAGACGAGAAAATCGCCATAGTTGAATCTTTCTCTTTAATTTAATTTATTGTTTTATATGTATAGACTTTAACTTGGCGCACTTAAACGTAGTCGTTTATATTAAATTATTCAACAGAGTACCTTTTAAACTTTTTTTTTAAATGTACGTATCACACACCTAGATCAAAACTAAGACAACTAAAAAAAATAAGAATTTCGAGCTATTGTTGTATTCAGATACTCTGTCATATACGAAACTAACTTAGCCCTAGTTCTTGAATAGTACCATTTTAGGATACATTTATGACTTAAAATGTCATTTAGTTTCATAACTATAGTAACAAAAAATTAAGAAAAATGTTTTTATTTTTTGTCTACTGAAAAATGGCTTTTTGAGTTGTCTTAGTTTTGATCTTAGTGTGCGATATATGCAAATTTTATTTCACAGTAGGTAAAAATACGTTCTAATTTTAATGTTCATGTGTTAAACAGTTTATGTGTTAGTCATTAATTTTTTTAATATTTGAAAATATGCTTTTACAATAAAAATAATCATTATTTTCAGTAATATTTACAAATAAAATTTTCTTTCAAATTTACGAATAAAAAATGGAAGATTGTAAACACACAATGTTTATTAAAAAGCAGTAGTATCAATAAATATTTCCTGCTAAATTATTTTAATTAATTTATAAATATGAATATATGTAACAATGATTCAAATATTGAATACTTAAAATAAACTTTACATAATAATTTTTTTTTTTTACTTTAAATAAAGAATTCAACGAGTGAATAATATTATAATCATTAACGCTACACTGACTTGATGTCCGATGGCGTATCCGTGACATTCAGACGAACAAATAATCCGAATATTAATCGGGACAAAAAAGAAAAAAATTAAATTATCTATAAATAAAATCATGTATTTTTATTCAATAATGCACTTAGTAATCTCTCCTATATTACAAGATATTCTTTAGATTTTCAATTAATTGTTAAATCACATTTTTAGTATATATTGTAACGTTTTTTTAATGAAACACAGAGAAAAATAGTCGGCTATCATAGTTATTATTTTATTACATGTTTCTTGGTGTTTTTTGATTTTTCTGGTCGGATAAAAATCCACAGTAATCTTAATTAAAAAAAATATTATTTTAGGGACTAAGAATGTTTGCGGATATATTTTTACTTAAACCCTGTTTAATATTTACCTAACATTATTATTTCGTGGAACTATAGATGCCTCTTAAACTTATTTTTTGTTCGACGGATCTTGTATTTTTGTAAGAAATATCTACCATTAATTTGTAGGTAGGTTCCTAGAATTCTAAAACTAATAGTATTCTATAGTTTTTCGTAAAGTGTACGATTTCACTAGATAGATTATTATATTAGATTATATTATTATTATATTATATTATATTATATATTATTATAGAAGATATCGTTAACAAAACCCATGATATAGTATTATCAGACTGCTGGGTGAAAAACAGAGAGATTGCTGACATTATATACATCTCAATTGAATGCGTACAAAACATTCTACATAAAAAATTGGACATGAGAAAGCTATCGGCGAGATGTGTCCCGCGTTTGCTCACAATGGAACAAAAACGGAAATGCATGACAATTTCGGAGGACTGTTTGAACACATTTAAGCGAAATTCAAAGGAGTTCCTGTAGCGTTTTGTGACTGTTAACGAAACATGAATCCATCACTACACGTCAGAAATGAAAGAACAGTTAAAACAGTGGACTTCACTAGGTGAACCTACCCCAGAGAAGGTGAAAACGGTTCCATCGGGCGAAAAATCTTGGGATTCGCGAGGCATCATCTTTACCGACTGTTTGGAGAAAGGAAGGAAAATCACGGGGCAGTACCTTGCTAATTTAATGAACCGATTTGATTTGATGCTGAATTGATGACAACGCAATTTCTGCAGCTAAACAGTTCAAATTAAACTATAGTTTACTGCCTCATCCACCTTATTCTCCAGATTTGGCCCCATGCAATTCTTTTTTGTTTACAAACATGAAATAATGACTTGGAAAAAAGTGGTTCACGTCAAACGAGGAAGTCATCGACGAAACATTGGCCCATTTTGCTTAGTTCGACAAATCACATTTTTTAGATGATTTATAAAGTTGTAATATCGCTGGACTAAGTATATCGAGCTGAAAGGAGACTATGTTGAGAAATAAATTTAAAAAAATTAATGCGTTTTCTTTCCTAACTCAGGTACATATCACACAGCTCTCTACATTGATACTCATTGAAATTTACGTGTTCGAAAATTAAAGTATGTCTTTCACGTACTCGTGCATTCAGTACTTTTACTATACCTACCTAAAAATTTTAATTTAAAAAATAATACATACCTAATTACATTTTTCATTTTCAAACAAATTCAATTTTTTAAAAGTGAAAAATGTTTCTAATAAAATTTAATTAATTTTTTCGTTCTCTATTACTGATAATGTTCGTACGATATTTTTTAATACGTTATTTGGATAGCATGGAATAATTGTACACCAGCTTCGTAACCCGGAATAAATCATTATTAAATTATATTATTTCTGTAAACCATATCTAAATTGAGGGAGAATTAAATCCCACGTCATTTTTATTACCTCTACGTTATGGTAAGGAATGTAGCATCAGCTGCATATATACATCGGTGGTCGAAAACGTGCGGCTACCCTGATCAACCATCGGAACTCCAAGCATGCGGTTGGGAAGTATATCCGAGAAGATATTAGCAGCCAAATGTCCGGCTGCGGGTTAAGCCATTAGGGGTGATTATGATAGGGATGCATTTGAAGTTGGACGAAATGGGTGAAACGATAATTATTTGTAATTAATGAGTTTTGCCTTTACCAAAGTTTCTGTATCCAATATTAAAACATCCTGCTAAATTTACTATAAAATATAATTTTAATTGGTTCAACAATTATTGTTTTTCTAATTCTATAATCTCACGGTTAAAGAAGACTTCTCTTGCATTATCTGTATATGAATATCAATATCAATTTGTCACATCAATATTCTTACTACAGGGTGAGAAAAAAGTCACTTTACTCTTTCAAAATTAAAAAACTTTTATTGTATTTTATTATTTATATTTTACATGATGTATGAAGTTCGCACTTCTAAAGATAAAAATGAGAATCTTTTTTCTTTCTTTCTTATTTTAAATAGGCAATCCACCCTTCAGGAGTGATTTGTGAAAAATGAGGATCATTCATAAGATACCATTTTTTGTATGTACGTATATAAAAGCGAGGCAGAGCTAGGTTTTATGTGTATGTCATATTCGACTATCATAGACCTTGTAGGTAAATCCCTTCGATCGAACTTCAATACTCATTTTCCTGTAAAGAGATGAATTCGAGGCGGAAAAGGCGAATAGACAGATTATTTACATACGATGGTTTGGTGTTTAATACACTGAACTTAGTACACAATTAGTGTGACAATTAGTAACTTTTTACTATTGTAACTTTTTATTTTAGTAATTTTTTACTAACGCCCGTGGTTAAAATCGTTTTCTGGTTGTTCGAACATCAAATTTACTATTATAAAAGCATAGATGGAGATGTCTATAGGTGTGACAAATAATCATGAAAAATGCTTTATTTTATGCATTATCTATGAATTTTTTCGCCTATGCGTTTGATATCTGTCACTTTGACGATGAAATTTTTTTGTATTATGTGTAATAATGTATATTTAACAACGATATCATCATCGAACGAACTCACATCACTAAAATAGCGGGATTTTAAATGATTAATTGTCGAGTACTGCAACTTTCAAAGCATCAATGTGTCGGATCACTTTTGGAACAGCTGTGAAAAGTTAGTCATATTTAACAATTGTTTCTCTTTTTACTATCGGATATCGCAGAGTAAAATGAGTTTACCACGGAGTGCACTTTCAAGAAGTAAATATTTTTTACTAACGATCAAACAACCGGTTTTCGCAAAAAAATTACTTTAGTAACTTTTTTTATTGTAGTAAAACGTTATCATCACACAAACGCCCCATAGAGTTTAAGAATAATAAGAGTAAAATATTTTATTTGTGGACATGTTCTTCAATTCATTTCTAAGCAATAAAAAACATTTACATGAAACTTTTTCTTGAAATCATGTTTGCATATGTCGGTTATAAATATTTATTTATAATTATATTTAAGTTTCTGTATGAAATTATGTTTTACGTATTATTTTATGCTTATTAGTATTTTTCATTTCAATTTGTTCAAATATATGCTGTAACAATCATTTTATGTATGTACATTATATTTCATTGTCAATGCACTGTAGTACGAGTATCTACAGGCTGCGGTGGGTAGTCGCACTGCAATAAACGAATGTGATAACCTTTTATAAATGACTTAATAACTATATTTTGAATATAGTTTGAATGTCATATATACCATCGTATTATATCATTGAACTCTTCATGCTATGTAAATTATAGAATATAATAAAACAGCGCGGATCCCGTGACGTCATTCAGTTTGCGTCCGTACCCTGTCGAGTGTCGTGAGTTAGTTGCTGCCTTTATTCTCGCCCACAACCATTCGCACCTTGCCGCGCTGTTTGTAATAGTTGCGGCGCACCGCCGCCAGATATCGTACAATCATTACAAATTGATATATTTTAGAGCCTTAAAATATACATACAGTCGAACCCGAATATGAGGAACAAACGAAATTTTTTTTTCGTTGTAACCGTTACTCGCTACATACATATGATTTCATTAGTAAGACATCTTTATTCGTCCAAAATCTCGATACTTTTAAAGAGGTTAAAGAAAAAATTTTACATACTTCAAGATTGTTTACACCGCGTTCTAACTCATGAATAAAATAGACACAAAAGGTTAAACATCTTAGGTAGGTACTTGTCTATTTATAGTACATAAATCAGTATCTAAGATACCTGGATACATTATTTATTTACAGAATAGTGCTATATACTTTAAAAGTTGTGTGCTTCACACTGCACGAATTAAATTTAAGATATTTGGTCATTTCACATCAATCAATCAATCACTGATATATTTAAGTCACACTCACAATCAGCGATTGAATATCTGAGAATATCGTGATTTGTGATTCAGTTATTTTATTTATATTTGGTTGTGAACTACATAGATAATTTTTCGCGAATTTAATTGGCGAATACAAGGCTCTCAATCAAACAGCCGCTAATGCAATATTAATAGGCTCGTTGGTAAAAAAAAAATATCGGGTAAATTTCGGCCAGGTTATCGACTGGGCCGTAATCCAATGTAATCATTAATATTTAGTCGCCTTTTCATGTGTGTTATTTACAAGAATTCGGAACAACTTTAGCAATTACAAATATTTAGAGTATCACTGATTCTCAAATATTGTTTGATATATCTGTGAAGTACACCGGTTAGCGGTTCGATGGAAAAACAAGTTAATTTAAAACATTGTGACTTTTTGCTCGTTACAGTCGTGAATTCGTTATAAGCATGCTCGTCATGACGAAGTTCGACAATAGATCTGAATATGATACATTTCAATGATGCGGTATTTTTTTATTATTTTTAAAATCCTCACTAAGAAAATATCGCCAGAATTTATAAGAAAAATTGACCAAAATCAACGTGAGCACAAATATCATAAAACAGGAAAAGATAAACTAAGACTGATATTCAGAAAGATGACTGAATCTCAGAAATCGACGATGTACAGTGTGATGAAGATATTTAATGAGATGCTAGAAGATGTAAGAAATAAAGAGAAACTACGCAGATTTAAAATAAAACTCAATTCATAACTCAATAATTCATCTTACGTAATTAGGTAATTTAAGTAATTACGTAGGTAAAACATAGAAAAAAGTAATTTTTTTTTACAATCATGAATTATTTATAATTTACGTATTTAATATTTCTAATAGGTTTAGGTTCTGTGATTGTTATTTTTATTATTGTGCCCTAAATTTCTTCCTACCCGTGCACGACTAAACATTTCTAAACATTCGTCTTCGTATAGCTGCTAACTGCGGAGTGCGTATTGTTATAATTCTCAGTTAGTATTGTCGATCGAACAGCTGGGCGGAAAAATTGTATAAAATATGCAGTATATTTAAAGAATACTAGTGTTGTGTGTAATTAAACTATTTGAATGTTAGTTTTTAAAGAGTTTATTTTATGTTGTGAATTCAGTTGTGCGTAATAAAAGTGGCTTGTAGAGTATAGAGCATTCCAATGTCAAACAAGGTTAGTCAAGCCCTCTCTTTTAACTCTGATCTGTTGACTTCTCCCAAAATTTCCTCAATTCCCTCACACTCCACCCAATTCTATATAATTTTTTGTCAAATCTATCTAAAAATGTTGAATTCTTTATAGTAACATATATCATTAGTACCAGCCTTGTTATCTATGATATTACAAAATTAAATATTATATATAATAAGATCGTTTGTTTGTGTAATACCGATATCTCCCTTATTTTTAGTCAGGTTTCAATGCTATTTATATAGAAAAATTTATATTTATCTAAAGATTATTTAATGACGTATCAATATGATAAGTATAAACTAATCTAAATCTAAATATTTATTTATTTTATTCTTCTCTTATTATATTTTTTTACAGTTATTAATAATACTGCCCCCTCACTAGGATGATCCTGTATCGAGGTGGGCAATTGTGTAAAAGTTTTTCAATTGCTTATTATAATAATATGTTTAATTTAAAAAATATATATTATTAGTTAATTATTCTGATTTTTTTAATGTAGTACTCGTCGTTAGTTACATTTTTAACATATCGTTGTGTAATTTATTTATTCATTTTATAATTAGTTTATTTTATTTTTATTTATATTGTGTCTCATTTGCTTAAACTGCTGTGTGTTTGTGTAATTATCAAAATTTTTATATTGATAGGTAAGTAAACATTTTGCAAATTATACTTCAAATTTATTTTATATTTCTTTTAAGCTCATTCGAATTGGCATTTCGCGTATTACTTATAATATTTATTACTTATGTATGCTCTAAACATTTTTTTTATTATATGTATAGACTGCACCTCCTCATCGAATTATGCTATATTATATTTTTGTTTGACAAAATGCAGTGTGTACTTAGTAAGACTTTTCGACTTACTTTATCTCTAATTCGCGCTATCACATTTGCGTAACGCACAACCAATCATTAACATGTTAGAAATGTTATTTTCATTCATACACGACGTCACCCAATCATACAATTTTAGAAGTACACGTATAAGTGTTGAACAAAAATGCTTCGAATCGGTACAAGAAATAATGAACACAATATGAAATGTTGTTTTATTAATTTTGGCCCTGGTCGCGCATCTACCACTATTGGTCGCGTAGCGGCCACTATAATCGCCAACGGGGCCCGGCAACAATCAGTGACAGCTGTTTAAAATATAGGCAATATAAACTAATGTAATGAAGAAGTTTTAAAATATGTATTATAATAACTTACAAAGATATACACCAAAGTGCGAAGTATTAAAATGTATAAGTTTTGCCTAATTACAAATTACCACTCGAAAAGTTTATTAAATTTTTGAAGCGATTTAACTTGCTATTTATTGTGTATTAATAGAAAATAAGAACGGTCTAAATATCTACAATATTATTATTCATAGTTAAAACAATAATATGCATGAAAATTTAAGTCAATTTAGTAATAACAGCCTCAATTCTTTTATAATTGATTTAAAATTGCATTTTAGTTTATATGTCGTGTATTATGTAATTGTGTAACATTTTTTTTTTTATTATTTTTCTTAAAAATAATGTAAAAGATCTTACTGTAAATAATATGGTAGACAATTTATTTTTTGTTTTTATAAAAGGCGAAAATAAGGGAGAAACATTTTAAAAATATTTATTTCAATTAAAAATTTGTTTCATATCGTGTTTCCTAATGAGAATTTTTTTCATAACGTATTCGGTATCGTTAATATAGATTTTACCATTATTTTTTTGTTTTTACTATAAACCACACACAAAATATGTTCGCTAATTTTGACAAATAATATATAACTGTTAAGGAAAATATATTATTATTATGAAATTGCACTTTTTCAGAACATAGTTCTTTAACCACATTACGCGTCAAAGTATAACATATAAGTTCGAAAATGTGTCGTTAACTTACAATGTTGACGTGATATAATAGGTCAGCGCACTTCCCCGGATAGGAAGGTTCCTGGTTCGAGTTCGGATAACACCTTTATTTTTTTCGATAAATTGATTTACCTGTAATATCTTTCTAATCGATACATTTCATTTGTATTAATATATAACTTATTAAGGAAAACACATTCTTATTGTGAAGTTGTAATTATTCAGAACATAGGTCTGTGATATTTTAAATACTAAATTAATATAATACATCAATTTAGTATTTATAATATATAACTATTCATTTTCTCCATAATAAAGTCATCCTTAATTTTGTACCATCCAACCAATTAGTAATTTCAGTATCCGGTATATCTTTGCTCATTTCTGATATAATTAAAAAAATAAGAAATATATAAGAGCACGTCAAACAAATCTTGGTTCTAAGGATTCTGAAGGATTATTCAGTATATAAATGTAATAAAAAATTTATACAATATTTTTTCATTTGCAAAACAAACGTGGATAATTTTTCATATTCCTCATTCTCGTCTACCTTCAGCTACAGATGATATAGTCTAGTCACTACTTCTCTTTTATATTTAAATAAATAAAATGTATATGT
Organism: Eubasilissa regina; assembly: GCA_022840565.1. Taxonomy (NCBI): domain Eukaryota; kingdom Metazoa; phylum Arthropoda; class Insecta; order Trichoptera; family Phryganeidae; genus Eubasilissa; species Eubasilissa regina. Next base: position 4,264,139 of record JAINEB010000019.1, read on the forward strand.
GCAATAATAAATAATATCGGTCCTAAAAATAAATGTACACAAAGTCTACCCTGAGACAGGTTTTTCTAATAGGGCGGACATGGGATGTACAAAATAAAATAAAAACATTTAATAGTAATTTTAATCAATTATAAATCGTAATTATATGTGTAAAAAAAAATTAATTAAACTACTTAATTTAATATAACATTGTAGATAGGGCAACGAATACAGTGCTTACATTTCACCTAAGTCATTTAGTAACACTGCTTATATCTATTATACATAATTACACTAATTGCATATGTATGACACAGAAGCGATTATTGATGTCACCGGAAATAGAGAACGTCCACGGAGTATATAGCATTACCGGGTAAATCAGATATTGGAAGATGATTCAGCTACCTCAGCATATTCGAAACCTCAGCAATGAGATGATGTATGTGAGATCCCTCTTGCAACAACACTGTATATCGGTGTTCGCAAATATTGATGGAAATTGTGTATACCTAATAGTATTTTTATTTATTTTGTATGGTTATGTAATACACCATTCGATGCCCAAAAAGATATACAACCCATGTGCACCCATAACTCAGATATGTCCAAAAACGATTTAGGGGTGATCTCACATATATGGATAAAATTAATGTTATATTACAGGACGTGCATTTAGTATAAATAAATAAATATTTCTTACTTCTTAAAGAGTAAACTTAACTGAAACTTTTCTTACTTTGGGGATTTCATTTATGTTTATTATATATATATGAATTACTGCACTAATATCGGCGAAGGTACGTAAAATGCAGAGTAATAATTTTCACGTCATTATAATTAATATTTTATTGAATTTCGTTTGAATTTAGAACGTGCTACATCGGCCCCGTCATCTTCCGGCCGTCGGACGTACGGGCGTCGCCGCACGCCGCGGCGCCGCGGCCATTTCCGGAAACGACGTCATAGCCGGCGAATGGCTCGAATCTGAGCGGAAACCGGACGAACTGTGTTTCGCGATGCGCTGGATTTAGGGTTTGGTATTCGCTGTATCCGCGAGGACTCTTCAGCCCTGGGGGAGCCAGTTATTCGAAATGGTTTCCAGTTGTCATTCTTCTTGGTCAAGCACAGAATCTCGTACTAAAAATAAAAACACATGATTCGTTTAATATTTTTTGAAATACTAAATTAATGTATATATTTATAATTAATACATTAATTTAGTATTTAAAATATCACAGACCTATGTTCTGAATAATTACAACTTCACAATAAGAATGTGTTTTCCTTAATAATATTTTTTTAAATTAATTCTAAAAAAAGTTTTTACTGTCGCTGTAGCTTTTTACAACAATTTCTTATTTATCGATTATTATTTTTAGATAAATTAATTTTCCTCTACTTCTTTCAAAATGACCTAATGTTGTTTCCTTTCCGTCTAATTAATTCTCCCCTCCATGTTATGGTGTTTATTTTTGAAATCTTTATTAAAAAATATCAGCAGAATTTATAAGAACAATTAATACAAATCAATATGAGCACGAACATCATACAAGAGGAAGAGATAGACTGAGATTGCCATTCAGGAAAATTGCTATATTTCAGAAATCGGTGATATACAGTGCGATAAAGATTTTCAATGAAATACTAGATGATATAAGAAAGAAAGATTCAAAATTAAACTTAGCAAAATGGAAAATGTTGATATTGTTTATATTAGAGCATATATTTATGTATTAATATATTTGTGAGAGCGCTATATTAGAAATAAATAAACTCATTTATTAATTAACTACCCTCTCCATCACCACATTTCGAAAACTTCCAGTCTCATTTGGATACCAATTATCCTGATTTTACATCCGGAGAGTTCTATTTATATGCGTACAACTATTCTATCTCCTGGGTACTAACTATCTTGGGTCAAAGAAGACCTAGAAGAGTGCCACAACAGCTGATAGATAGGCCGCATCTAGCTAGAGAGACTCTTGATCGAGACATGAATCTCATCTGATTGAAATTACCGTCGCAATAATGACATGAAGGAGAAAAAATGATGATGTATGTATCTATATAAGATATTTATATATATTTATCTTATGTTTTATATTATTTTATTCTCCTACTTTACTTTTGGCTTTATATTCGTTATGGCTATAATATTCCCTATTTATTTTTTGCTTCTACCATTTAGATCTATAATCCTACTTAAGTACGGGAAGTCCTTTCCGTGCTTAAGAGTTTTGTTGAAATTGAGAAATTTCTTACGTTTCTTATTTTATATACCAACTTTGTATATTTTTAATATCATGTTAAGTCTTCAATACATCAAATATTATTTTCTTTATATTTTTTTTGTAATTTTTTTTTTTACTTATTCATTTCTCCAACATATGTTTTAGGTCAATGTATATCCACTAATACCACCGCTCTGTGCGTCAGAAAAATTATGTCCATAGATACATACCATTAGGTATTTTAAAAGTGATTCTCTTTTTTTAAAAACCTAGTGTTTCATTGCAAATTAAGTGAATTAAGTAGAAAAATATTTAGAAAAATCATTTCATCGTGAAAATATTTGCTACTGGGATTCAAACCTGGACCTTTTCTTATCCAAGGAGACCTGAACCTTTTCTTATCCAAGGAGACCTGGACCTTTTCTTATCCATTTTTGCGTTCAATATGACGATTGTAAACCTAAAACATTTTTATTATTTTGAAAATAATGGGTGAACGAACTAACGACAAAATAAACGACAAAGTAATGTTATTTCTCAATGTTTTACTTTTAGTATAAATGGTTCGCGGGCAAATATTTAATGTTAACTATTGTAGAATGCAAAACATGTTAACAGAAAATGTTCTTATTCAGCAATATATATTATAATAAAAGATACTAGTTAGATAAAATTTGGCACGAAAATTGCGTTAGAATAGCATATTTTGTAACACAGAAAACTTATGTTTTTGTTTCACTGGTACCGGAATTTTTACAATCAAAAAGAGACTTAAATTTGACGGTGCTGAATTTTGATCCTTCTGTTTCTTATAGCTCTCTACCATCTTGCTATTGCTCTATTAGACTATGGTGTCGAATTGTCATAAAAGTATTTAACGCTGCTTTATTATTTATAAATATATACGTTTGTCTGAGATGTGTTGCGCATTTTTTTGTAATAGTCCCAAACAAACACAATTTTTTTTTAACATATATTTTTTATACATTTTAATTTTAGTATCGATGTCTCCCAAGCAAAATATTTTTAAATCATTTAATTCGTATGTCAAATATGAAGAAAGTACAACATGTTGTTATATAACTAACGAAAATGTTGAAAACGAATATTATGCGGTATTTTCCGAGAATTTTTGTCCGGCTTCTGATTTTGTACAATATTTTCTTCCAAAATTTCGGTGGGATATTATCTTGATGATATTTCTTTAAGAATACTAAGAATCGGCGTGATGTTTAATCTATTTTATTTGGTGGATTATTTTGATAGTTTATCGATTTTAGTTTTTTCATTATTAGATTGATTCTCCTTCTGATGTCTGTGCTAGCCTTATTGAAGTTATAATTATTGTAGTAAGTATTATGATGATAGAGTCAGCGCAATTTTTTACTAGGTTCGAAGGACTTTTTTTTTTGCATGAATAACCTTCTTTAGTTGATATCCCTCTAGTTGATAAAAAAATCTTTCTTCACTTTTGTCAACATTGTAGATCTAAAGATGTTAGTCGACATACTTCCGAAAAATTAGAAAAAATATTATTTTCATGTACTTTTCAGACCTTATCAAAATTTTTGATAACTCAAAATATTTTGGAATCTGTGAAAAGGAGAATGAATATTTTAATATGAGACCCGTCCCAAATTTGAAATAATTCGATAATAAAATCATTAAAAAATGCATTTTTAAGTTAAGTATGCATTTTTATTTAGAATAAATGATTTCACCCATAATACAAAAAATACTTTCCCAAGTATCTAAAAAACATCGCGAAATATGCGATTAAAAAAATATCGATACAACGTAACAACTTTTCAGTCTGTTTAAAAGAATGCCTCTCACATCTATTAAAATTGTGATAAATGTAAAAAGCAATATTCAATCTTGAAATAACTTATACGTCTCTTCCTGAAAACATAACAATTTATTGATATGCTTGTGTCATTGAATTATTATTTTTTTTATTATTTGAAGTAGAATATAGGACTCAAGAGTTGTAGTGTCCTATTGATTTAATGTGTTACGTTAAAGTTTGAAAATAATATACTTTAATATATAAAATAGATACTTTTTGCCTTATGGTATGTATTGAAAATACTGTGGCGGGTAGACAACGACATCTGTTACCCGCGCGGCGATTCTGGTTTAGAGAAACAGAGCAAGAAGTAGTATGTGGCGAGCAGGTCATGGAAATCGTCCATCGTGGTGACCTCGAGCGGTCGGATGGAAAGGGAAAGAGTCGCGCTGGTGAGCGAAGCAAAATTGTAATTCTACTCTCGTGGCCTGCACAAGCTATCAGTATTACTTATATTTAAATACTATATACTTATGTTTAATAAAAAGTTCATTCTCCTTTACAGGAAAAAAATATTTAATCCGTCAAAAAATATACAACCCTTTTTTCCGTCTTTTATTTTAAAACCTTTTTTCCCATTTCATCAGTACACCGATTGAGCTGGAGCGTCGCTCACCGCTACCCGGCTTAACATTTCACGGGTCGGTGGAGTTTCAGTGTTTTACAGAGGCTTGCGGCCGCCGCGCTGTAAACACGGAACATCAAGTGTGTCAGAATGGCGTAATTACGCCAAACTTCAATTTCTGCCCTCCTCTGTGACACTTCAGCCGCTAGCCGCTCTTCACAAAGAGACTCGATGCCTTTTGCGGGCGCCATCTTTGAGCCGCGCACGACCCGATTACGTTTCAAATCAAATATTTCACTATTGGCCAGAACTTATAAAGGTCTTTTGTCAATTTATAAATGTGTAAGAAATTGTGCATGATATTAGTATTTTTCTTATAAATTTTTCATTCATTTTATAAAAATAATGTGAGATAAATAGTTTTTATAACTTTTATTTATTTTTAAAAGAGTGTGGAAATACAACAGTTTAAATTTACTCATTTTATTCTAATATTAATATTATATTTACCAATTCATTTTTCTAATTTTAAAAGTAACTTTACCGATTTCTTTATAAATTTTTCTACCGTCTATTAGTTTTGGTAGCTAAAACTGAGACCTACTTACCTTCTGCGGTATGTAAGTAGTTCCTATTGTCGATCACCGGAATATTTTACTTACTTACCATCACGCTGTTTCTTCGGAGGGATAGCGCAGAGAGAATAGAGCACCACACTACTCTACATTTTAAATTTTTGTAATTGTTTTATATATTTATTTATTTTTTACTATTTCCGAAGTGAGTTTCTAGAACTGCATAATCACATATGTAAAAATAAAACAGTTGTTTTTTTATTCTACTCGTTTAATTTAATTGAGACCCGTTTTGCGTTGTAAGGGCATTATCATCTGTAAAGGTGACTTGTAGTTCTATAATAAATCTACTACGATCATTATCATCCACGTCGGTCCCTCATGACTGGTAATCGCGATCTCCATTAATTCCCGCCTTCTTAACTACGCTTCTCCACTTTTCTTGGCACCCCGTTGTCACCATGGAAGTGCCTGTTGACTTTTTCATTTGATCGGTATTCTTCTCCAAGCTATCTTCCCTTATCGCATGATGCCCAAAATATTGAAGGATTTGTATTAAGGAAATAGTTGAGTCTATCCTTGATATTCAGTTTCAGCAGAATATAAACATTAGTGCATGTCGCTATCCATGGGATGCGCAACATATATCTCCAGCACCACATCTCAAAGGCATTAATTCGTCTTCTCTCACTTTCTTTTAGGGTCCATGATTCCACACCATATGAAAATAAAAAATGCACCAGATACAGTATAAGCTTGACCTCCATTGTCTTAGGTCTTTCTATATTTTTGTACTATCTACTAAGATAAAACTACTGAAATAAATCTCGTGGTCAAACATCACTATAATGTACTCGTATTCATAGGTATCACAGTGATGAGTAAATATTACGATTCTTGTCACGGCCTCACTATAAGGGTGACTGGTGAAGTGCGGTCTACGGTATTCAACATGAACATACCTAGAGAAAAGTATCGTCATCATCTTCAGCTTACATTGATCCACTGTTGAATGAAGGCCACTTTCTTCAATTCTCCGTCAATTACAACCTACGCTCTTACGATTTAGATTAGTATTCAGAGTTAAGTATCTCTTTTATATGAGGATACTAGTTATATAGTCAGAACCTCCATTATTTTCTAACTTTTAATGCAGAGTTTTTCTCATATAGCTTTTACGTATTGTGGTAATTTACTGGGAATTAAACTCAACTCATTTTTATGTAAATTATTCATTTAAATTCAGTATTAGTTACTAAGTCAGTTACTTGTTTTTGCCAGCCTTCATCTATTATATATTATATTAAGATTCGACCAATAGCAGTCTTTAAAATTATGAATCTTAATTGGCCTCTTTTGGAATGGTTATGAGGATATAGAAGAGCGTTCTATCCTCTTCACCAGCTAATCAGTGGAGAACACAAGAACGGCGAGTTCTTCACCTCATAAATGAATACCCATCTTGATTTGTCACATTCTGCCTTCATCCTAAACTGGGAAAATTTATTATTAATACCCAGGAGAGGTAATTGAAAATATATTCTACGTTAACTAATGGAATCTAATAAAAATAGCCGCATAGGTTGGATTAGAACAAATTACAGTAAAAATTAAATAATCCTAATTACGTCGGGTTGAGCGTGAGTCCGACGTTCTTTAGGGCAGGCTAGTGACAAGATTAAAAATGTTATAAAAGATGGCATAACCTCCAAATCCATGCTCATCAATGTACATCCCATCGTAGTAGAGCATCTCCGTGACCCATTGTCTTAGTTATCTCGGCATTCTAAGCCGACGTAATTGACAGAAAGAATTGTAGAATAATAATGTAATAAAAATGAATGTAGACCGAAGGGAAACAATCTCGTTCCCTGAAAAGATCGTTCACCATGCGATTAGGTTAAAACAAATTAAAGTAATTGTGCGCTAGTGATTGAATTATAATTAAAGTATTTACCATTCGGTTACCTGTTGGATTCTTGATAAATAGCTTCGTTGGCCGCAGCGGCGAGTCCCGTATTCTGACAGCTCCGAGCAAATTTTTTTATTAATCTCAACCATAGACTCCGGCCGTTTTTATAACCTTGAAGCCCGCTCGCATTACTAATATGAGGGCGTTATTCGTGATTACTATTGACTGGCATTAAAAATAATGTTAGGGCAATTTTGAACGTCACATTAGTTTTGTAATATCAGAAAGTGTTACATTTATTTTGCGTTTTATACCAGATTATATTGATTTTCATCAAAAATAAGTGCGTGCTGTAAATATACTGTTCTTCAAACTCCCGTCAGTATTTTCCCAAATAAAATTATAGGGAATTAAGTTGTGTGTTAGAGTTTAAATATTATAATTAGCCAACTACAAATCAACGCCAACATCCTTCTTCTTCTTATTTTACATAGGCAATCCAATCTTTAAGAGTAATTTGTGCCATTAATCAAATGAAAGCTTTATTTTATAGAAAAAAGTACAATAATATTATAGAATAAGAAATATTATATTACAAATCAATACCATTGGCATTCAAAAGATTCGCTATTATATAGATTAAATGTGGCAAGTTATAGGAAAGAAGATGACACAATTTAACCAGGAGTTGAAAATTACAATTGACGAGATTACTTTTAAAAAAACCTATAATCCGCAATGTACAAGCAAAAAGGATACGATTAACGGTTTCATCTAACATCCTTAAATAATATTAAAATATGATGATACCATTCTAATAATAAATAATTTAATTTATATATATAAACATAAAAACAATTCGATGTATGGTTTAAGTTAGTTATTTATCACCCTAATGAAATAAAATGACTGGTAAATATAATTAACTCATAGTGGTTTAAGCTAAAATAAATAAAAATAATAAAACAAACTTAATACATTATTTATTAACTACAAAATTATTAAAAATATAATTAAATACTATTTTGATTAGTCATAATAATTTTAATTCAATTCCAATATATTAAAAATCAGAAAACTCAGCCTAAAGTTAGTTTATCCAAGTGTTCTTCTAATTTACAGCTTTCCGGCTCAAGTCAAGATGCATATCATAATTTACTTTAAGAATATATCAGTTGAAATATTTAATGAGCATGGAGCCACTGAATTTATAGACTTTGTGCATGTTGTGAGATTTATCTTCCAGAACAGGAAATTAAATGCAACAAGGCTGAAATGCAGCAAAACGTCAAAAGGAAATAAATTAAACTGGAAATAATGTTCACTATTTAAATTAATTCCAGTAACAGAAGTAAGGAAGATGTTTATTTGTTTAATACTGGTATATCATTAGGTTTAGTTAGCATTGTATATTTCCGTTTCATTCATAATGTCATATTAAAGTAACATATCATAGCATAATAATAATTATTAAAATGATTCCCGTAGAATTTACATTTTAATAATAGAGCTTTTCCAAAAATAACCACAGCCCACCTTTGTTAGTGGATAGACAATAAAAACACAAAAATGTTTATTTGGGATCGGATGAAAAACATCACCAAAAATCGTTATTATGACATTTAATTCTATGGTACACCATAGATAGTATAGATAAGCAACGATGACAGATGTCGTGTATATTTTCTCTCACTCGTAATAAAAACAATGCACACTTCACTTGATGGTGATGTCAACCTAGAAATATTAAAAATACATTATTTTGTACGCGTCCCATAGACCTTACCGTTTAATCAAGCACTAAACAGCCATAATGACACTACCGAAGCCGAATCCGGCATCCGGAAAGTCACAGATGTAGACGGGGAAACGTAATACTACTCGTATTATGGATTATGTGTCACTGATCGATGATGATGATGAGTGTATGTGTAGTAGTGTGTGTATCAATATTATGACTTTTCGTGAAGGCCTCTAATTGTGTTTCCGTAAATACTTCGATAGCTAGTTCTGGGTTTTCTATTGGTAATGATGAATACAGTTATTCAATCTATGTAAATTCAAATTACACAAACCTTTGCGAACCTGTGCTGGTTGAGGCCGACGTCGCTATCCTTGCTTGATGGTCTGCAAATATGCTGGTCAGCCACGTTCACACCTTCACACAGCCGCTAATCCGAAATTATATATACTAAAAGTTTTATTATTGCCGCCGTAAAAGTCCGTCCGAATCACAATAACTCTTTTCCCAGAAACAGCATCGCTTTTTTTTTCTGTTTTTCAAATCTACACAAATAGAACACACATATTCAAAATTTTATATCAGGCCTACCTATCGAAGTATAAAGCGCGTAAACAAATTGTAACTTATTTTTTTCATTTTTGCGAGTTAACATCCATCCATATAACGGATCTAACGGACTTTGTGAACACGATAACTCGTGCAGTTCTTTCTTACAAGATATTGATAAAACTTTTCAAAAAAATGTAATCCGTAATCTTATTCAAATGTCTTAGAGATATCAATAAAAAATAGTAGAGTAAGTAGTAGATAAAACGGTAAGCGTATTTTCATTCAAACACAGACAAAATTATCTTTGTCATTTTGGAAAAATTTGATATGTACTTTCAGCGAGACTGTCTACTACCCCTGAGGGGTGACCGTGATGTAGACTTCAGTTTCCGTGAACATAGAGATAACTGAGAGACGTGAGACTATGAGGATGGTTATAAGCACATCTCCATCTTCCATGTTTTACTGTGGTCTATTCAAGAAATTCTGTTTCAGCGAATTGAGGGTGAGCGGTATACGCGGTGATAAGAATAATTTCGTGTTAGTATTCGTAATGGGGTTGAAACCTCCAGTTGGTTTTACTCGTAAAATGCCACTCCACTGGTGCGGCTTAAAACATCACTGTTATATTTTTAACATGTTCTTTTTTTTATTGCTATTGATTAGTTGTAATTTATAGTTATTATTTTTATAAAAGCGTGTAGTTATATTATTGTATTCAATAATCACTTTCATGATACGTAAATACTAATAAATATTAATTTTAAGCCTCTTTTACTAATGGTTGTTATAATTTTTTAACTATGGCAAAGCACTCTATGATAGAATTTTTTTTATATATTTATTTTTATGTTGCGTGTAATTTGATTATTTGACAAGTTGATGTAATAAGTGGTAGGCGTCAGACCATAATTGACTGAATCTACGTCACCAATGATGCGTTATGCCGCGTATGTTATCTGCAGCGGTACTGCCTTGTACCACTGTACGCATTTGGGTATCAGAAAAAGCTGCAAAATAACAGAGAGCTCCAGTCATCTCGGACCATCCTTGCCCCTGTACCAAACTCTCCATTATTCCTAGAATATGTGTTGGTGATACTCTGAAATATCACCTACACATTAAACAATTCCACACACAGGCCTCTCGCAATGCCAACCCAATAACCATGGCAGACGATATCCTCGTAATGAGGGACCACTGAAAATATTAATAATACAAAAATTCTTTTAAAATTAGCAATATTAACTTTAACTCAATTAGTGGTTAATAAAACTAAGATAATAAATAAAAAATACAAAAATTCACAAAAAGCCAGTAAACATCCTAGTTGTGTTCCCTCTTTCCTTTAAGTATTATCTGGAGCAGACCTAACCTCTGATCAGTGGTACTGCAGCCTCTTCTAAAGGTGCGTTCGTAATTCCATTGAACATTTACAGCTTACATTCACATAGTTGAATCGCTGATTTTCAATACCTATAATATCAACAATAAAAATAAAAATAATAATGCGTTTATTCCAGTGTGATCGGGTTTTTTTTATAAAGACCCGATTCGCCATTAATATAATACATTTAAGTTACAAAATATTATTTATGTTATGAAAAGAAAAACAAAAAAATATGAATAAATAAAAAGTTCACACATATATATAAATATAAATACTACATTTTAGTCAACTATTCTGTAGTCGTTTCCATTCTCTGGTCAGGGAAGCAGTTTTCCAGTTGGCGCCGAGCTTCAGCCGCAGCTTTACGACCGCAACTCGATGTCTCAGAAGCGGAACGAATCTATGTATAAAGCCTTCAGCAAGCATTATAAATGCGCTACAATAACGCGCCACTTCAATCAGTATTATGTACGAGTTGTTATTTTGTATTCTGTATGAGTCTATAACACGTTTTTACAATTCACTTTAGTGAGGCTGGGACAGACTTCTTTCAAGTAGAGATCTTGGTGTATTTTCTTCATGTTACGTTGCAGCTTCTGAAGGTCACTGTATCTTTTCCAAACAGTAACCACTGTCACGGTTTCTGGTGAGGCTAAAGGGAAAAGATAAGATGTGATTTTATAAATGGTGAAACCATTTTTATGTTTGGATGTTGCATCCGTTGTAAAACGCCGCACCGATTTGTCATTAGAATCGTGCATTTTCAGGGTGATTTAGCAAAAGGTGAGCAAAAATACGACATGGCTCGACCTGAGAGGTATCACGCGTGTAAATTTAGAACCAATCAATAAGCCGACACTCAAAATTGACCTGTTTTATCACGAAACAACAATCAACACACACCAACGTACAACTTTACTCTTCAAACTACATACATCTACTTACTTCTTCAACTGACCCTGCTTCATCTCTACCTTGGATCTTGCTGGCCTGCTTCTTATGAATTCGACACGATTATTGATCTCTTTCTGAAAATGACACCCGGCATCTACACATCATCGGAAGCAAAAATCAACAAATACAGTTCTTATTGCATGTGAACAACACAGGCAACATTATGTCTTAATTATTAACAAACATGTACTTTAGATAGAATATTAATATTCATATTTTTTATTTATTATCTTAGTTTTATTAACCACAATTGAGTTTAAAAAACATCTACCGGTTTCGGAAAACACCTTTTCCTTCTTCAGGATGTCATAACTAACAAAAATATAGCATTGTTTCTTCACCAGAATCTATTTTTAATTTTTTTAAAAAAACAACAATTATTTAAAAAATAAATTTAGTACCTAACTCAAATTGCTGCTCAATACAAATTTAGTCGAATAATTTTTAGGAAAAAATTTTAGAATAGGACTCGTAGTTAAATTTAGTTGCCTGTTTAGAATTTCCTGATTACTTTTACATGCTTTATTTATCTCCAACGATTCCAAATTAACTACGAAATTTAACTACGAGTCCTATTCTAAAAATTTTTCCTAAAAATTATTCGACTAAATTTGTATTGAGCAGCAATTTGAGTTAGGTACTAAATTTATTTTTTAAATAATTGTTGTTTTTTTTTAAAAATTAAAAATAGATTCTGGTGAAGAAACAATGCTATATTTTTAGTTAGTTATGACATCCTGAAGAAGGAAAAGGTGTTTTCCGAAACCGGTAGATGTTTTTTAAACTCAATTGTGGTTAATAAAACTAAGATAATGAATAAAAAATATGAATTTTAACCACCAAGTTAATATTGCTAATTTTAAAAGTATTAGAATATTAATAGATTTCTTACATACACACTAACACGCAACCTTGATATGTAGGGACAGGGTGAATTTTATGTTCCAGGCCAATTTTGTTTGGCTGCCATTTGTTTTACAGACATGTGTCAGTTCACATTTGGTAGTCGTAGAGAGTAGTTTATTTCATTTTTTTATGAAGCATCTATCGTTTCAGCAAAGTATTCAAGTCAATAAAACATTTTATCTAAATAATAATGCAACAATGTAACCATTAATGGTAATCGCTATCATTACATGTTGGGAAACTTCTTGGTGGCCGAATTAGTTCGATTGGATTTAAAATAGATATGGTTTCAACAAAACGGTACCACCTTACATACAGCCCAAGTTACGTTTGAAAATTTGCGAGAAATATATAAAGTGGTGATATCGACTAGCCTCCTCGATCACCTGATTTGACGGCTCCCGATTATTTTTTGAAGCAGCACTTGAAAGAAAAGGTCTTTGCCAATAAGCCTAGAATAATTTCGATGCTACGATAATATTCTAAATGAAATTACTGAAATAATAATAATAGTCGAACTGTGCGAGAATGTTATAAAAATATGATTAAAAAATCACGCATCTGTACCGCCGCTAGAGGCGGCTACTTGGCCAATGTCATATTTCATACACACGTAATAAACAACACAATCGATAAATCGAAACTAAATTTAAAAAATATTAGTTATTTAAAAACAACATAGACCTGGAATATAATATTCACCTGTATATATTTGTACAGGATAGAATGCTATCAACCATGATTCTCCCACCAAATATGTTATCTTTTGTATCCAATATTTTTTTACGTTCTAGGGAGTATAAATAAATATTAAAATCATTATGTTAAAGTTTAAAATAGCGACGAATGCGTAAGAAATACACGCTCTTGATAATATTCAACATAAGCAAGGGTGCAAATTCGCTTACGGGTTTCTTGTAACCGTTTGGTTAACACAGTCAACGATTAGTGTCCCAAATGTTGATGCTTCCAATGCCATTACGAGATTAGCAGCGAGATTAGCACCCCCGCACGTAATAATATGAATTATTATTACAGTATAAGGGTGCCTTATATTATTCAAAATTTTCTCGCTCTCCTCATTTCATTTAGGATCGTTAATGTATTTTATAATGCAAATTAAATGAATCCGCTTAAAAAAAGTATAGAAAATATCTATTTATCACGAAAATATTTTTGCTTCTACCAGAATTCGAACCTGGACCTTTACCTATCCGGAGAAATGAGTATACGATGTATTATGACAAATTTTAGAATTTATATTCTCTAGTTCTTTAAAATTGATAAATCTTAAAAACAATCAACTTTATATTGCAAGGAATCTCAAAAACTTTTGAGTAATTATACACGCTGGGAGATGCCAGAATTAAATCAATACATTTTATTTAATTTAGATAAAATTTGTTACCACTTAAATATTTGTTACTATGTTTTGAAAAACTGCAACTTGACAACTAAAATGTGTTCTTAAAAATATTGTGATGTATTTATGAATTAAATCGATTCATTCTTATTAAAATCGTATAAACTTTCATAAAACTTATATATTTTTACAGATAACACATTATTATTTTGAAGTTGTAGTTTTTCAGAAAATATTTTTGTGGTAACTTTTCATTCACGATTAAAGGTTATTCACTTTCTGACTAAGTGGGTGGTAGCTTAAACTATCGTAATTAAGGTAGTTTTCTACAAAAAATACCTTATATTTTCACTATCGCTTGTTTCAAATAATCTTTAAAAAAATTTCAGAGAACCGGAGAAGAATTTCTAGGAGAACACATTCTTATTGTAAAGTTGTAATTATTCAGAACATAGATCTGTGATTTTTTAAATACGAATTAAATATATTAATTATCTCTTTAAATATAGAAATCCAGGTTCGAATCCCGGTGGCGCAACAACAATATTTTTAGATTAAATTTATTTTATATGTATATCTTTCTAATTGTATATTTAAATCATATTTAAGAATTTCTAAGGATTGCCTCATTCCTTATTCCGATCCTTATTGTGAATCGCGTCTTTCTTCAATATTTCTCATTTCTATTCCGATAATATTTATGCCCATACAATAATAATGTTCTGCATTACATAAATACTTTTGAATTTAGTAATTGTGCTTTTCTAGTCGTTGTTTTAGAAAATGAATTCATTCATTTTCTACAACCCAGACAATGTTGATTTTTAAATATTAATAAGTATTAAACTCATTCTGAGTCAGATTTTTAAGATATTTTAATACAAATTTGTAATATTTTGAAAATGAACCATCATGTTGTTACTTATATAAAACTGAATGTAAATTATAATCCATTCATTATTTTAAATGTAATCAATTCTATTTTAAGGAGAACGCTTTTTGTGTAAAGTTGCATTTTCAAAACATAGTTCTGTGGTATTTTAATACAAATTAAATTAATCAACTTGACAGATGTATAGAAAAAATCTATCTATCGGAAAAATATTTAGTTGCAATCTGTTGGGATCGCAGCGTCTCATATAGAGTTTTACTCAAAGGTATTAGAGAATCACCGTAATATAAAGTTGATTGCTTTTAATATTGAAATAGTAGATATATTAATTGGAAATATTACAGTATATAAATTCATAAATTCGTCGCAATTCTATTTGTTTGCTACTGCAAAAGTGGAGAACGCGTTTCCCTGGATATGAAAAGGTAAAGGTTCGAATCCCGGTAGGAACTAAATATTTTTTCGATGGGTAGATTTTTTCCGTATATTTCTATTTGATGAATTTAATTTGTACAAATGTAAAGTATGACATATAGGTTCGAAAAACTTGTCGTCAACGTACTGTGTCCTGTAGTATAATCGGTTAATGCACGTTTCCTGGATTGGAAGAGATCCAGGTTCAAATCCCGGTAGCAACAACGATATTATTCGATAACATTGATTTTATATGAACATTCTTTCTAATTAATATAATAATTAAAATATTTTTTCGATAAATAAATTTTTCTGCATGTATTTCTAATTATTAATGTAATTTATTTCTCTCTAGATAAATTCTGATCATATTGAAGCCTTTTGAAATGTTTTTATTTTGTCGAACCCTTTTGAAATCTCAAAACCTGAATAACCTAGCAAAAGTATGATTGCAATAATCTACCTATTTTTTATACATTTTTACATCAGAGAACAGAGTATCTTCATATTATCATAAATTAATCTGCAGTAGTGCTCATTACGAGTATGTCCGGTGATTAGATCCTCGCGTAGTCACCACTGGTTTGCGGGCTAGACCTTCAACTAGCAAGACCACCGAGATATTCCAATTTTTCATTGCATTTACACACGGCTTAGTTTGAAAAAGAGGATACTGTAAGTATATCGCACACTCGGCTTGTGGCTTGGCTCACATAACAAGTTTAGTACAATCTTCTTTTAAAAAAAGGATAAAGTGTACCGCGCGAGTTAACTTTGTTCATATTTTATATTAGATTGTCTCATATTCTTTTTAAAAGTACACGCAAAATGCACTATTCTTTGTAAAGTATTTAACTTTTTTTGCAACGGTAGTTGGCTGTGATTTCTTTTATTTTTAATCTTAAATTGACGAAAGCGTAGAGATATAAATATAGTATTACTTCTTAAAATGGGGTTCGGTTTGCACATATACTTATGCAAAACCATAGACAACCAGATATATATTTTATTTTAAATAATAAAAAAAATTAAGGCTTTTTTATCTAGTATTACGCCTTCTATATTTAAATAACATTGTATTATGACACTTTCAAACATTTTTACAAATTTGAAAGGAAATCGATGGATTTCATTTTCATGGAATTTAAGTATCCATTTTCCTTAAACTATTATAAGATGGATGTGACCTCTTTCAAATATCAAAATAAACAACAATACTTATATTATAAAAATCATCTGTACTCAATATTTCAATAATATGAACAATATAAAAGATAAATTTAATTATGTCTGACAGTGAGTAATGCATAAGTTAATATTAAGAAAATAATAATCTTAAGGCTCCTTCCTACATCTCCGAATGTATTTAACTCTTTGATAAATATTTCATCATTTTAAGTCGTAGTCCGTTTCAAAAGATTTTTATTGTGAATTTAAAACTATTCTATTTTTAAGAAGAATATATTCTTATTACGAAGTTGCAATTTTACAGAACATAGGTCTGTGATATTTTTAATACAAATGAAGTTGTAATTATTCACAACAGGTCTGTGATATTTTTTTAGATAAAAATTATGTGTATAAATTAGCAAGATATACATATAAAATCAATTTATAGGAAAAATATTGTTGTTGGTACCGGAATTCGAACCTGGATCTCTTCTTATCCGAGGAAATGCATTAACCGATTATGCTTCACCAACACAGTTGACGACAAATTTTCGAACTTACATGTTGCACTTTCAAATTGATACATCTGTCGTTCCGTTATTTGAAAGGCATCTTCTTCATATTTTCGGAATCTCAAACACCTTTGAGTAATCCAATAGGAGATGCCAAAATTAAATGATAATTCATTTTCATTAAATTTTGGAAATATTAATACAACTAATATATACATCCACAATAAGAAAATATCGGCGGAATTTAGACAAAAAATTGATACGTAAGAGCACGAGCATCAAACAAGGAAGGGATAGACTGAGACTGCCATTCAGGAAGAGGCCAAATCTGAGAAAACGATGATGTATAGTGCGATGAAGATTTTTAATGAAATGCCAGAAAACTCAAAAAGGAGGATAAATTTAATAGATTTAAAGTGAAATTGACTAAACATTTAAAAGATAAGTTTTAATAGAAAAAAATACTTTAATTTTGTTTATATAAGAGCATACGATTTGCTATTCAACAGAAACAAAATACCCAAATTCATATTAAAATTCACACCAAGGCCTGTACTCGAGAAAACACTTGTGACCAATGTTCATCAATTGAAGAAAAAGACTGTATCAAGTACCTCGGAATCATAATAGATAACAATCTCAAATGGAAAGAACATACTACTAATCTGACAAACAAAATAAGGAAAACTTCCTACATATTTTTTAGACTCCAAAACATCTTATCACTTACTGAACATCTGAAAATACTTAAACATCTGAAAATAATATATTACGCGTTTGTACAGTCACATTTGCAATACGGTATTATTACATGAGGAGGTGCATATAAAACTTCAATGTCACAATTAGAAATCACTCAAAAAATGATAATAAAAACTATTCTAAAAAAAAAAAGACCATCCAAGTATATAACTTTTCACAGATTTTAAAGTATCAAAAATAGTAGACATACAAAAAAAATTCAATAATTCAAATTTTCAAAATTAAAAATCAATTAAATTTTAGAAGCGGATTCCGATCTACAAGATACAAAGATCAAATTGATATCCCAAAACTAAAATAAAGCGCAACTCAAAATCAATATATTTATCAAGGTATCAAATTTTTTAACAATCTCCCCATCAAAAATTACGGACTGTCATAAATTTGTAACTGAAGTAAAAAAAATGTGTACACAGACTAACTGAAACATAAATTAACTCGAATATATTCCTTCTCTATACACAAGTATTACTCTCATAGAGAAGAAACAAATATTAAAATATATATATATATATATATCCACTGATTATTGAAATTGTATTATATTTTTAATATTAATAAAAAAAGAAAAGAAAAAAAAAAAAATATATATATATATATATATATATAGGAGTGTTAATAAATAAATATATTTTAAAAGAGAAAATATTATTTTTGTGAAGTTGTAATTTTTCAGAATAGGATAGCAAGATAGCATAGGTAGCAACAACAATATTTTTTCGATAAATTAATTTTATATGTATATATTTCTAATTAATTAGAATTAAAACAATTCTAATGTATATTTCCACTTTTTTTTTCTACCTATCTGCGTCCAGTGTTGGTCTAGATAGGTCTTCCACTGCAGTGCACTATCTCTTGCAGTTTGCTCCCAATTTCGCTCAAAATTGTTTATGTTGTTGTCTGACCATCGCTTCCTCGGACGAGCAGAAGACTAGTTATACTTTTTTGTTGTATCTACCGAGGAATAAGAAAACTTAATTCCGGAAATTACCGTTGCATTCACATTGACAGTAAATAAGTGACGTCATTGTGACGGACGGGTGCTAACTAATTATAATACATTATTCTGCAATGCAAATACGCCCTTATATGTGTTAAATCAGTGCCCGTGACTTGGCCGCGCAGATAGGGCGATAAGAACCGGAAGAGCTAACACCCTTCTGCGTTCTGCCCGTCGAGGTAAGGTTAAGTCAGTCCGATAAAACAGCGGGAAGCCACGTGACCCCCGGGCAGTGCGCGGCGCCAGCGTCCAAAATGGCGGATTACGACGCTTTTGAAGTTTTATCAGTTTTCCGCCAGAATCGTAACCTATTTACGTACTGGGCGACAATAATATTTATCTACATTTTTATATAAGTATTTCGCTTAATACTTTTTTAGTTTTAATTATATTACACTATCTGCATTCTAATATTGTATTGGTACAGTGACACAGATTAAAAGTAATAAAAATAAATCTTTATATAGATATATAATTTTAATATTTTTCATTTCTATTTGATAATTATTAACATTGTAAAATATTTACCTCGTCACGGATGAAGTCCAGTGAGGCAGGCATTAAAATACTTGTACGCACGTATTTCAAATAAAATATTTACACAAATTAAATTAATCAAGTAAAAAAGTGTATATAAAAAATTTGTCTATCGATAAAATATTAGTTGCTACCGAGATTCGAACCTGGACCGCTTCATATCCAATTCCACTACAGCAACCGTTTACGATTAAGACAAATTTATAAATTATATCTGTTTATTTTTGCAATTGATACATTTATTATTTCATTTTTCAATTAAATCTCAATCTCAAATACCTTTGCATAAATCACGCTAGGAGAGGCCAAAGTTAATTAAACTTGTAATAAAATATTAATTACTATTAATTGATATTGCAGTTACTTTTTGGCGTAAAATGGTTATTTTAATTTTAAATAATCTAAACTTAGATTGGGTTATCACCCGATGATGAGAAGGACTGAACCTCTCGAAACTATAATAGCGACAATATAACCCAACGTACGCGCAGTACAAAATTTAGATTAGTGAAAATTTAATTATTTATTATTATTGAACGATAGTACAGAAATGGACCGAATACAGGAGAAATGAGGTCAGAATATAAATTAAGTTAGAAATATGTTCACCAATGCAGATAGCATGGACAAAATAAAAGATGTTAAGATCAAATTATTTTCATTTATTTAATGTAAAAAATTAGCCATGTATAACAAAAATGGGTTTGTAACTTTACAATAAGAATACAGAATATCAAATTTGGTCCAAAGATGGCGATGGTGTAGTGGTACTCGAAGCGAGTCCACGTACTAACATATATACAACTTTCAAAAATTTGATAAATGCGGAGATTGAGGGGTGAGAATTGGTTAATGTTATATATATATATAAATATAAAGTTATCATTTAAGTCAGCCCGATGACAGGTCGTAAACCCTGTAATTAGACCATGTTTCTATGTATTTTCTATTAAATATAATAAAAATAGCTTCGTCTCTATGAGATGTCTGATATGTATTTAGTAACAGTACCTTTGTAGGTTAAAACCCAGTAACTGTGTGTTCTTGGACATATTCAAATATTACTAGAATACAATATTTTATTTAAAAATATTGCTCATATAAATTCAACATTTGGCCAGAAAATAAGAACTGTATACTTAAACTGCGTTTTAGTGATAAAAGTGAAAATATTTCATTAATTGACGTGGCTGTCGTCACTCTGTAGTGCAACAGGATTATTTTAATTTTTCAAACAAATCAAACTTTAGGCTAATATCGAGAATATAGACTTTTCTCAGATTTTTGAGAAAAATATATTCTCTTGTATAATTGAGTGCCCTGATATCTAAAATTGTCCGGTCATAAGTAAGAGATATATTTTAAAGCTACGTCTTTTCACCACACATATGAAATGCTTCGTGTGTGAATATGACAAATTCACTCAAATCATAGTGGTGGGTATAGATTCCGTAGACTATATCGATACAAATTATTGTTTAGTTGGCGCAACCCGAATTAGAGTAAGAAAGAAATAAGATCTGACCTATCTCGATCTCTATCCCGGATTAGATGGCAAATTACACCTCCCGTTGACTCGCACTGTTTTGGTGGAGAAGAAAGATTTCGCTGACACTTCCGGATGCTCTCGAAAGCGGTTTTTTTTTTCGGGATCCGGATTTTACGCCCTGCGCTACTCTCGATCGACAAAAATGCATGTTGACACATTCGCGTTTGAAAAGCAACCTGTCCAACGTCGGCCGAAACGGAACAAGTATATTAAAGGTTTATTGGAACGACGGAATACACAGGGCTTACGTCAACACATAGACAAGTCAGAAACATTATGAATACATATTAAATTCTCCAATTTTTACAAAATGCACGTTTTCTGTTAGAGTTTTTTTTTATACTAGATATTTGAATTAAATTGTTTAGTTCAGTTTGGCTAGATCATGTTATTTAGTTTAATTTTACAATCCGATAATGGTGTGTATTTATTGGATTATGTATGGTATTACCATAATATAATTTTTATTTTTTTTATTTTGCTTTTAAAGTGAAATATTTTTTTTAATATTTTCGACTTAAGGATCATTTTTTCTTATTTTGAAGTAGGATACCATAGTTATTGGAAACTACACCCTTTTCAATAATCTTAAAAGTTAATCACATACAAGCGCCACTCTGCTCTTCCCGACCACAAGCTATGTCAACTAGTTGCGCGTAATTTTATTGTATGTACTGCCTTTTTCTCCACATTTCACATTATTCTATCAACTATAAGTAGTTTTTTCATCTCCAACCCGCTCTGTCTGGTCACACATACACCCACTTATTTAACACACTATGTGGTCAGAATCAAACGGGTGGTTATTAGGGCACTCATTCACTCACGCTTCAACATATCCTCTTGATTCACCTGCGCCCTCACAAACCTTAAACTTCAATCCTCAAAACAATTGTGATATTATAATTTGCACGCCGAGGTGAGGGTAGCCTACTTTGCCAACTTATAATGATTGACTGTCTAAATGGACGAATCAGAGACGAAAATCCGACTCTGGCGGGCAGCGGAGCGAGACGTCAATTTTTAGTGACAGAACGCTTGAAAAGAGGGTAGCGGGTCAGTGAAACCACACTCCGGAGGAATATGGCATAGATTAAGAGTGGACCCAGAGATGCTTGGTCCTGGTCCACCCGCGAGTTGAAGATAGACCCCGCTGGAAAAAGCAAGGAGGCGGCATGCGAGCGATGGTCGATGGATGGGCGTTATGAACAAGGCTGAGACGGGATTATGTCCGGTCTATCTCCTCAAGCAAAGATGAATCCTGGCGCGGGCGTGTGGCGGTCCGGGTCCTCCGGTCGCGTTGGCTAATAGTTAAACTCAGTAAATACATAAAATAAATAAAAGTGACTTCCCTCAGAGGAAAATTGACCTAAAGAAAGAAGATCTAAAGAATATTTGACGTGCATCCAACGTCGGAATTAATTGTGTTTTGTTAATAAATATGTAATGTAAAAAGCAGAGTTGCCTTTGAATCAATTATCATCCCATCCGAGGAAACAAGTGACACCACAGCACACACACATACATTTAAGGAACCAGACTGAGCTAGATAGGTGGCGGCCCCTATGGCTTCCTATCCTCTGGGGACCAAAGGCACCGTAATACAATCTTTCAAAACCTTAATAACTTTTATACCATAATTGGCGACCTCACCACTTCTATGTATGTAGTGGTCACTTCTGGTCTCGTCTCTGCTGACTGCAGAGTAATTACAATAATAGCAATAATAATAAAACAATATAACGTATAATATTAATAGCCATAATTTAATTTAAATTTATTTAATCTATTGATTTTAAAGAGAACACATTATTATTTGTGAAGTTGTAATTTTTTCAGAACATAGTTCTATTTTATTGTGATATTTTGTATTAAAATATCACAAAATTATGTTCTGAAAAAATTAAAACTTTACATATAATAATGTGTTCTCTTTAAAATATATCCAAAAAATTTAATAAAATGATATTGAAAAATCTTTGGTGTATCTTAGCGATTATTTCTCAAAGTAGGCATTCGCAAATAAAAAGGTAATATCTTTCAAATAATTGGATCGTAATATCAATTATATATATGATATAGCTATATATATATATATAGCTATATCAATTTGAAATAACTGCAACATATAAGTTCGAAAATTTGTCGACTATTTATGAGGCTGACGTAGTGTAATTGGATATCGCACTTTCCCGGATAGGAAGAGATCCTGGTTCAAATCCTGGAAGCAGCTAAAATATTTATTCGATAAATTGAGTTTATCTGTGTGTATTGATGAATATATTGAATGTATTTATATTCTTAATTATACCCTCATTCTCTTTTTTTATATCTCTATAAAACATATATTTTTGTGTATCTAATGTAATTTATTTGGTATATCGGGTCTTGAACACATAACTTGATTACCCTGGAGTCACCTTTTATTAGGTATTATTAAAAGTTTATTATTTTATAAAACATAGAGTTATATGATTACATAAAACAAATTAGTGTTCTATCAATTATGTCACGCAAAGTGTGCGAATTGTGTATTTGTTGATTTTTTAAATTAAATTTGTAATAAAAATTATTAATTTCGCGTCATTATTGACCGGTTTTATCTAATCCGTAATACAATAACCTAATGGGTAGCCAAAATAGTAAAAAATAGAATAAAATTATTAATAGACTAAAATTATTAATATTCTATTAATAATTTTAACAAAATACAAACAAAATTTTCGAATGTATTTTATATATCGCTGTAAAAGAGCCCATTGTATTTGTATTTTAGTGAAAATTTAATAAACGTATGTTCCATTATATTTTGGCTACCCATTATTAGGTTAGTTGTTAGGGATTAATAAATTGATTTAAGCACACTGTGGCTCTTACATATTCTCATTATCGAATAGAGGACCAACTAACATAACATATATTATATGTACAATGTATTTATTAAAAGTTGAATGCATATTTGAATAATAAAAAAGATATTTAATATATATTATTCAATTGTTAGTTAGCAATAAAGTAATACAACATAGAATCAAATATTACAGTTTAATATATTTTAACATTATTCATCACCATTATGGCCGTATCAAGAAAATCTTAGCATTTCTCTCTGAACTGCATCTTTGTTTAGCAGTTATGGTCTCTGCCTTCTGTTTTATGAATTGTCAGATGAAGACTTCTATCAAAACCAGGTGCCTAGCTTAGCAAAGTACATATTTACTTGATTTTTTATAAATTTTACGATTTATCGTCATCTTATCATATCATCATCTTTAAAGTTGTAAGGATAATGCAAAATATAATCATTATAAAGGAGAACACTTTCTTATTGTGAAATTATAATTATTCAGAACAGTTCTATGCCATTTTTAATACTAATTAAATATATTAATTAGAAATATATAAAAATAAAGAAGATGGCTTTCAAATAATGGAACGATAGATGTGTCAATTTGAAAAGTTTATCATATAAGTTCGTCAATGCACCGTGTTGGTAATAATCGATTAATGCACGTTCCCCCGATATGAAGAGATCCAGGTTCAAATCTCGATAGCAACAACAATGTTTTTCGATAAAATTGATTTTATTTATTTATTTATTTTATTAGTAACTATATAATACTATATAAAAGGTGTATATGAAGAACAATTTTAAAATGGACTTAATTTTTGGATCACTTTGTAGCAATAATTAATATAGGTATGAGTCAATATGTTTAGGTGAGTGCACCAATACTGGCTCTACCCATATTACGAGTCCAAGTTTTAATATATAGTTTCATGTTCTTGGGATGATTCAATTGATTTAAGTCTTTTAGCATTCTATTAAATAGTTTAGGTCCAAAATATTTGTAGTTCCTTTGACCAAATGTAGTATGTGCTCTCGGGATTTGTAGGTTATTTGTATTTGTCCATGTGGAAATTATGTTTTGAGTTGTTTTAAAATGTGTCTGTTTGTATTTATATATGTATTTGAGAGTAGTATTAGCGTATATTTGTCTAATATCAAAGACATCGAATTTATCAAAAAATTTGTCAGTGCTCGTTGCGATTAGAGATTTGAGGATAACTTATAATATAATTTTTTGAGCTGCTATTATTTGGATTAATTGCAGACATAATCGCTCCACCCCACGCAGTTATACTATATATTACCAATTATATGTATATCTTTCTAATTAATACATTTAAAATATTATCTTCATTACCTCATTAAACCAAAGATCTTATTCTAAATTTTTTCATTTTTTTTATTCAAGATTTTATTCTAAAATACGTCTAATTTCAGAGATAATTAGATTTCTATATACAAACCACATATAAACACTACTATAATGTAAGGTCTTAAAAATATATTTGTTATATTTAGCGCGCACACATTGTGGTTCATTTTTAATAGTTAATGGTTTATTAACTTTGTTTTATAAACTATTCTGTGTTATTTATATTTAACCAGTTTCGAAAAAGTACATTTTCATTCATCAGGATGAAAAAATAACTCTTTTTAATATGTTGAAATTGAACTTTTTGGTTTATGTTCATTTTAATATAAATTATTTAACTTTGTTTATAGCCACTTAATAAGCTATTTTATTACACCAACTGGTTTCTGAAAATTCAATTTCCTTCATCAGGATGTCAAATTATCTAATTATGTAAAAATTAATTTAACATCCTGATGAATTAACTATGTTAATTTGACGTAGAACTATAACTGATTAATAATACTATTATATGAAAATACGATACACGTAATATTTAAATCATTATACCAACAGAAAATTTTTAATTTTTACTCTTTAATCATTTAAAACTTGCGTAATTACTCACTTTTATTAAATTTTCACTACATTACTCAGTTTAACAACAGGCCATCTGTCTTACCCTCTTTAATAATATTTACACTGCATATACAAAATTAAAAGAACGAAACATTTTCCAAGTATTCACTGCAATATTTCCTTTTTCATGAAACATTTTTCAGTCAGAAAATACAGTTAAATAATGTAGAGAGAATAAAAATATTTCCGAAATCTTTTTTTCAGTCATATAATAAGTAATATAAATTCTCGTAGAATCTGAATCGCCTTTGATTTGTACTAAAAACCTCTTTGAAATGGAAATCTACAATATGAACGCCCTTTCTATCCATAAACAATAATCTATTCATAGACGTGAATCATCCTTCTTTGTACCTTACATAATAGTATTGTATAAGGCACAAAGCAAAACAAGTCATATTTTTATAAACATAGCGGAAATATTTTCGAAATAAAATCTTCAATCGTCGATGTGCAGGCGACATAACACTAATGGCACATTGCTGAAAGAATCGGTTGTACACAATCTATTTATGTGACTCATTTTTAAAAAAATTGTGAAGTCGATTTCCCACAGTCTTAGACGTGCATGAAGCCGTGCAAAAATGGCTTCGTGACCCCGAAAACCTTCTTATCGCCAGACTAAATACATTAACAAGGAAGATGACTATTTAGAAAAGGTATGTATACGTTGAACTCCCACATTTGTGTAATCAAATTGTAGAACGAAAAATATATATAATTTTTAACTTACTCTTGTATAATGCTATTATAGATTTTTTCTATATATCTTTTTAATAAGTTCATTTAGTTTGTTCTTATTTATTTTGTTCAGTTGTGTTCTGTATTTATGATTATAACACTGCCTCACGTGTACGTGAACGCGTTAATATAATTCCTACCCAGTACCTACCTAATACCCCCTCTTCCTATACCAGAACACGACCTATTTCTGTAGTGTGTTCGACAGTTGAAGTTGTACATTTGAAGTGTCAAGTAAGCGTTTACCACTCGGTGCGATTATTATCGCCAATTTCATCCTGCTGTGGAACAAATTGATAGCTTAAATTATTGTCTGCTGTGTAGGGCTGATAGTTTTGTATTTGTTTTGGTTCCTCACAACTGTGCGTACCGAAACCTATACATTGTGCGATTGTGCAAGGTATTGTTTGACACTTTCGCGCTATCACCGAAAGTGTATGTTTAAGTGTACTTCGTGCTGAACAGTATTTTACGTGTCTTGAAGCCAGAAAACCTGTGGATCCAGTAGAAGAAAATACCGAAAATAACTAGCATTTTACAGATAGGTCGTGTTTTCTGGT
Source organism: Eubasilissa regina (assembly GCA_022840565.1). Taxonomy (NCBI): domain Eukaryota; kingdom Metazoa; phylum Arthropoda; class Insecta; order Trichoptera; family Phryganeidae; genus Eubasilissa; species Eubasilissa regina. Next base: position 4,291,143 of record JAINEB010000019.1, read on the forward strand.
TTAGGTGGTCCTTCAGCCAGTCCCTATTCCGTATTCCTATCTATCTCCCGAATTCTTTTCCACCTTTCCTGCTTCCTTTATTTCCCCACCCCATCTTGTTAACATTTATTTATTATTAAAAATAAACATAATTGTTTATTTTTATATCTGTAATACGATTCTGTCAGATAAATGATTACAGAAAAATCTGTAATGAAGACGTGCATAGGTTTAATGTTCAAATAAAATTCATAATGCGTAGTCAGATGTAGAAAAATGCAAATGAAAATATTGATCTTTACACAACATTTTGATTTGCACCATCGCATAGACATATTGCACAGTTTTGAGTAGCTTGTTGGTGTAGTGGTCAAGACGTTGGCCTAGTGATCTAGTGGTCGAGGGTTCGCGCCTCGTTCCAAGACACCAGCAAGTTAGTCCTATTTTCATAGCACAAGCGTTTAGCTTAGTTTGAAAATAGTAAGAATATTGATGTGACACGTATTCCATGTACGCATCTCTATTTAAAAATAAAAATAAATCATTAATAAGTTTGAAACAATCCTACAATGAAGTTAGTATTTATTTGACTTAATATTTTATTGTAACCTTCTAGGAATAAAATTCATTGAATACAAGAAATATCAAATTATACACTTCTATATTTTAAACACGTGCCTTAATATAATAGAACGTCGCCCACATCATTGCAAAACAATACTAATATATTTATATATATATATATATATATACAGCTGCAGTTGCCATGCCTCAATTAGAAATAAATTTGAGGCTACGGCTTCTTTCAGATTCATCGGTTTTCTCAGCAGAATATTGAGCAATTAAAGACATCTTGGACATCTGTGTACTTCGGAACGTCAATAAGACTTATATGATATTTATGTTCTTATATGATATTTTCCGACTCGCAAGCAGCTCTTGAATCCCTCTCTGCTAATATGAAATTTTGGCTAGACAATTAAATAATCTGTTCTATCTCTATTAAGAAGTCTATTTGATTTGGACAGAATCAATAAACACATGTCATTTGTTTGGATTCCTGCACAAAAGGGAATTCATTGAAATGAATTTGCTGATAAACTGGCCAAGGAGGCCACTCTTTTCCTCATCAATTCTATTTAATCCTGATCTATGACAGACTTAATATGGTAAAAAAATTTATGAATTCTATTTGGACTGCACAAATGGATGGATCCAAATAATCATAATAATCAGGATAATCGGCTTAAAATAATTCATTCTATTCCCCGCACTCCCTGGTTCTCCAAAAGAACAATATCAAATATCTCTAGAATAAAAATTGGGCATTGCCAAGTAGCCTCACATTTGTTCAGATTGAACTTAATAGATTCCCTAATGTATGAGTGTGGTGCCGAGGAGGAAACCCTTGACAATACCTTTTTTGTCTGTCCATTGCGGATCACAGGTTTTTTTACAGTAATCTTGTCAATAGTAAATTTCAACTCCCGGTTAACTTGTGACATCTTTTTTCCCTTAACTAGCCACATTTAATCAATATAATAGCAATTTTTTTGAACGACAATGGTATTGACTTGTAATATAATATTTCCTATTCTATAATATTATGATACTTTTTTTCTATAAATTAAAGTTTTAACTTGATTAATGGCACAAATCACTCTTGAATGGTGAATTGCGTATTTAAAAAAAGAAGATATGCAATTTTTCCTTTCATTTTTATAACGTGTTAATTTTTATATATATATTATATATATTCTTTAAAATAAGTAACATTGGTACGAGTATAAATGCTTAGATACAGACAATATCAAATTAATATTTTTCTTTTTTTCGATTTTCTTTTCAGTATAAATAATAAACAGTGTGATTTAGTAAAATATACTCGTTTATATAATAGAATAAGGTATTGTGGAGCAAGTTTTCTTCATCGATTCTTTTGAAGATGCTAATAGGATCAACAGATTTGTTATTTAATGAATCTTTATCTTGCATTCTTACTTCTTTTAGTAATATTTGTATTATTTTATCATAATTCTACATCGGAAACCACATAATGGAAACGCGACCCAATATAAATAGTATTTTATGTTTTATTAATATCCCAAATAAATGTTGGCAACGACATAGCCGCCCGCATGGTCTAGCAACACCAATCGACAACAATCAATTGTTTGTGTTGGTATTTTAAATATAATAAATCAGTTTAAGTGCCTACCCTCTTTATCGTTAATAAATATCCATGTCTCATCGATAACGCGAGTGAGTAACACGATCGAAATCTCTCTTCAGCTTTTCTACAAGTGGAAAAAAATATGAATTAGGTTCTCTTATAGTGAGAATATGCCGAGCTTACAATGATTTGTTCACTGACAGTGACTTTCTGTTTCATAACCTATATTTAAAACTTAATTAACAATATTCTTCGATGCAATATGTAAACGATTTTCTCTTGTTTTTGTTTTTATGTTCATAAATTTTATTTTTTTAAGTCAAATAATAAAGAGCGCGCCTAGCAGGTTTCGCTTTTTATATCCCCCACCCCCTCCCGCACACACGCCCACAGATACGCAACCCGCCTCGGCGGTGCGGCGCTCACACACACACACACACATTCAAGGACATCACAAATATTATAGAATGAGTGTTGTCATTTGAATAAATCTATCGAAAATTAAACAATATTTCGAAGTACCTAATTCATATACATGAATATGTTTTGAAATCAGACAAAATATCTGCATATATTTAGATGATCGCTTAAATCAATGTTCTAAATTTAAATTTATCATGACAGCTTCAATTAATTATTTTATTTAATATTATCAATTTAAAACGCCACGTTGGCGTTTTGGTGATATATCTGTTTCATCATTTATTTGTCATTGCCAACATAATCCTTATATCTGTAATATTTATAATAATAAAAAAAGGAGTTAGCAGGATGATACTTAAACGGTGCGATCGACATAGCTCACGACCGAGAGTAATGGAGACAGGCAATAAGTTGGAATGAAAAAAAAAGGTATTTCATTGTCGGTTTTTCACTAATTACTACATACTAATTTTTCCCGTACTGAAAATTTTGCTTGACAAAATATTTTTTTTAAATATTGTTTTATAACAATATTCTTTTATGTTTGGATCTATTTTTATCTCTTTACAGAATAGCAAGGGTTTTACGACGATTGCGGAAAGTGTGGAAATCCTTCCTCTTTGTCTAACAGGACGGAGGAGGGGGTAAGCGTGATGGTTACGAGGATGTGTGCATTGAAAAAACTCCCGTACTTTTATTCTGCGGGGCTTTCGAGACGGAAAAGCCAGAGCACGTATGGGTATATGAAAATTTTCCAGCGCACAAGTCAACAAAAATATATTGAAAAAGCACAAAGCTGGATAAAGCCCGCGAGCGCAGTATGCAAGCGGCGGACTTCTTTACAGGATATTTCCGAAGCTCTAAGTTTTACTGCACTCCTTTAAACTTAAGTTATTCCAAACACAAAGCTCTGAATTCTCCTGTGAAATTACAGTAATCAAAATCAAATCTACGGCGCTATGCTAAATTGCTCAGGAACCTTAAAATAACTTTATGCTTAGTGTTTGGGACATATATTTATGTGTCTATAAATATATTAATTTTCGAACCAGAATAATGCACTGTGGATTTCTCCCCTCCACCCTTTCTCTTCTCAGCCACGCCGTCGCCCCAGTTGATCGGCGACCTTGACCCAGTGCGGTTATACATGCACGGTACAGTTTACAATATTATACTAATTAAAGACTTCACGTCTATACGGCGTCGAAATAATGAATTCACAAAGTATACAGTCCACATTTTGGAGATGCCAGCAGAATCCAGATTGGTGGTGAGTGAATATTTCTTCCTGTCCTGAGATTTTTACCACATCTATGCTTGTACGCAGCACTTAGTAAATATAATATAAATTAATACAAATTAAACGAATCAACTAAAAAGATATACAGAAAAAGCGAGTGAGTAAGATTAAGAAAGGATCACTTAAGCGTTTTGGTCACATGGAACGGATTAATGAAGATAAAATGGTAAGAAAGATATATATGTTGATGGTACCAGAAGAAGAGGACGTCCGCAGAAGACTTGGCACAACCAGGTAAACGAGATACTAGAGGATGGTCCTGTAAGGAGCTTCAATAATCGGCGAGCTTGTATGAGAAGATGTATGAATGTGGATGAGGCAAGAATTGTGTCAGAACAGAAGAGTATGGCGCTCTATCCTCTCTGCCTACCCCCCTGGGAAACAGCATGATGGTAAGTCAGTTAGTTAGAAAAAATATTAAGTTGCTACCGGGATATATACTTGTTCGATAGATAGATATTTTCGCCATATCTTTCTAGTTGATTAATTTAATTTATACCTATTAAAATACCACAGAACTATGTTTTGAATAATACAATTCAACAAAAAAAATTAGTTCTCCATAATAAATATAAATTAGTAGAAACATTTCTAAAAAATAACGACAGTACGATTGTAGAAAGCCACAAAGGATTAATCTGTCAAAATATTATTTGAAACAGTATTTCATCGTTTAGGGAAAATATCGGTTACGCCATAAATTTTACTACTACCATAAAAGCTGCGTCATATTTGCTATTAAATCAGACAGACGCAAAATAAATATACTTTATAATTTGAATAAATATAATCTTGATAATTGTTTCAACCTCGTTCCAACCAACGTTTCGAACGTGTGCGTAAGAAAACCATCCAGTTCCTTCCTTCGATTGTATTTTCATCAATGTATAAATCGTATTTTGTATTTGTATTGTGATGACCGGTGTCCCGACAATTGCGCGCACGATAGTTGCGCGCCAACAATAGCGCGCAATACAAAAGTAATATATTTATTCACATGTATTTTATTTTAAAAGTAAAATATGTTAAATTTTTAAATTTTGGTAACAATAAATTCAAACACCTTATATTACGTCCCCTCACCTGCGCTTGTTGGCCACGCTCCTACACCCACCCAACTCTAATCCTCCCCTCCCCTCCTCAACCCTAAGTAGCTCTTAGTCCTTTTGTCTAAGTTTAATATTTGTAATATTACTAAAAATGATGTGTCAGCATTGAAAAAGTTATAATAAATAACAAATTAGTTAAAGTAAACAGCGTAATTATTTTAAATAGGGTGTCCAGCGAAAAATTATCAAGTTTAATATTAAATAAAAAAAATAAACTACAATGTTATTCTCATATTTTATTTATACAAAATGAAGTTTAACGATACGGATATTACGTTTTATAAACAATAGCGTTTAAATGCCGTCCATTTCTCTCAAGACACTCTTGCAATCGGACTCTTAAATTTTCAAATACGCGAGAACAAAGCGTTGGTTTAATGGCAGCAACTTCACGGCGGATATTTTCTTGTAGGGCCTGAATTGTTCAACAATTATCACTGTAAACTCTCGACCCATCGAATATTTCCACAAAAAAAGTCACACAGTGAAGGTCCGGTGACCAAGGTGCCCAGGGTATGTCTCCGAACTTGCTGATTAATTTATTGAGAAAATTCCCCTCAGCCTCTCTATCGAAACTCTAGCTGTGTGTAGAGTGGCCCCGTCTTGCTAAAATTGTGTTCTATTGTTGAACCCGGGAAACAGCTGTAGTTGTGGTACCAAAAACTTGTCGATCATTCGGCAATACACGTCAGTAGTGAATGTCTCTCGCTGATTAAAATATAATGCCCAATTATCCCTCGGGCAGAAATTGCACACCGCACTGTCGTTTTTGGACAATGCAAACATTTTTAATGGCGTTCCCTTGGATTGTCGAGAAACCATTATCTTATGTTCTCTATATTAACATAGCCAGCCATCTATATGAAAATGTGCTTCGTCAGTAAACAATATGTTTCCAAGCGTTCGTGCTGTTCCAAAACATTCCAGCATCGTTCTTGCTAAGTTTTCACGTAAAGAATAGTCATTTTCGTTTCGCTGCTAACGTTGATGGTCCCTGACTAGCTGGTTATCCATTCTCCCTTCTTGTCTGAACTTATAAACGCAACACCAGAAAAGTTTTGTGCTCGGCCTATCACTTACTCGTCGAATATTAAAGTGAGTACAAAAAGCGCGACGCGCACGAACCAATGAATCACCGCACTTTAAATATTGCTCAACCCCGAACGCGCGGTGTGCTCCCGACCAATGACTCGTTGCGACTGGCAAATCAGAAAATTACGAGCAATTGCAATTTAACCTTGACATTTTTCCCTTGAACATCCTATATAATTAAATATTACATTTCACTAAGTTTTACAAGAAACTTAAAAAAAATCTATATTGTATTTTATTGTGATTTTTGTAGGTCTGCTACTCTATTCTCACCAAGATGAAATAAACGTAGAACTTGTTGATCATTATAGGAAGGCTTGCAACTCTGTTCTGATCAAGCAGATAGTTCAACATAATGCCTACCTGTTGATCACTACAGACAGTAGGCTTACACATTTGTTTTCACCAAACTAAAACTAATAAAGTGCCTTGGTACCTTGCAATTTCTCCATGAGTGATTCGTTAAAAGTCTGATTGAGAGATTTATGCAACGTTGCAATAAAACTACATGGTAATTCGAGCGCTCTTCACATTAGTATCATCTTTGGCACTAGTCTTTCGAAAATCCAATTACCTACAGCCTCCAAATATCTTCTTAATTCCCTCCATTTGTTACAAAACTCTAATTAGTTTTATCTCCTGGGTAATGTTCCAGTAATTATTTATAAAAATTAAAAAACGGTCATTTAACCAAAGATAAGCCATAGAATAATATGCATTTTCTGAGTAAAAACATTAAAGCTCTTTTTTTGATAGCACCATCATACGGTGGCAATTCATAATATAACTTCGCCCTCGAAAAAAATCTTGTAGGTTTTTGATATGGAACAAAAAATTAACCAAACAATCACGTCATTACCACGGTGAATAAATATATTATTCAGTACCCATAAACGTCAAACAAAAGCCAGAACACTCAAAATTTTATTATGTATTTTCATGTCCCGGTAGGTAAGTAAAGAACTTATTTGGGAATAACAAAGGTACTTCACAGAAAATTTTAAATCAATAAATAATACATACCTAGTACCTACGAAGCTGGTTTTAAACAAATAAAATTTTAAAATGTCGAAAATAAAATGCATGTAACACAAACGCGCGATGTTTACGCACAGTCATGGGAGTAACAATTGTTCTCACTCAATTTATTTTATTGCCTCGAGTGTTTACAGTATATATATTTTCAATCTCTTTGATTTCGTGCTGCTTATCAGCTTAATTTAATCGTACAGAGACATCACCTGTCATAGAAATTAGAGTGTTCATTAATTTCTCAAATAATTATTAATAGCTGGGGGAGAAAAGTCGATCGAGAAAGTTGTTTGAGATGTAAGGAATGTAAATTGGCGAACCATTAATCCCACCACTAATAAAATTGTTCGTTCATTTAAACAATATTTCCCTCATTTGTAATCAGTTTGTAATTACATTTTTACATGCAAATCTACAACTTTTAAAGACGTACACTGTAATTTTTTAATAGAAAATCTACATATAGACATTCAACAAGTTCAGGCACAAGACCTTGTGGCTGTTTATTTTTATTTTTTAACTGTGTTTTATCAACCACTTATTGAGTTTAAATACATCAACCGGTTTCAAAAATACCATTTTCTTCTTCAATATGTCAATACTAATCAAAAACATATGTTATTATTTCTTTACCAGAATCTATTTTTAAAAAACAATAATTATTCAAAAAATTAATTTAGTACCTAACTCAAATTGTTACTTAATACAAATTGACTCGAATAATTTTAGAATGGGACTCGTAGTTAAGTTGGTTGTTTATAATTTTTTGATTAGTTTTACACGCTTTATTTATCTCCAACGATTCCAAATTATTTAATTTACGACCAACACCGTTTACATGCAAAATTGACAATCCCAATTTTTTATCAAAACCATTACAATTTTCTATCAAATCATTAGCAAATTCTGAAAACCTACTATTTTTCAACATCTCAAGTGCTCCTTTACTATTATATTAAAAATTTTACCCGTTTTACCAATATAAAATGCAGCACAATCCTTGCAACTAAGTTAATTAATAGACACCAGAATTGTTAAATTTAACATCTTTATCACATATTTGTGTTAAAAGACCAAATACGATTTTTCGTTTTTAATCAATTATTCAAGTTCAGAATTTATACAAAAAAAAGAATAACAAAGTTTAACTTATAAAATAACATAATCATATTCTCGAACATATTTTCTGATTAAATTATGGAGTTTCTCTGCATGGTGCATGAAGTCATTTTGATTTATCTCTGGTGGCTTTTAAAAATATTAAAACTGTGAAGCTGGTATACGAGGCTCTCTTTGAAGCTCACTAAGGCGTCCAGAGCAATATATTATAAAGAACCTCTCTAATAATATACTGGAAACGAAATTTTGCGGAAAATTTCAAAACCTACATTTATGTTTATACATTACTTGATTTTTCTAACCGGCATTGCACTGACAAATATTATAAATAAACCATGCATATATACATATATTTTATCACAAATATGTAATTTATTATTATGTATAATCAATTAATATTTAAATATTCTAAATAACATTCAATCATCTATCAAAATTTCAATGTTTGATTTTATATTTTCAACATCTTCAACTACGTTTATATAAAACATTACAAAATTTTAATATGTTGTTGTACATAAAATAGATAACTAATTTTATATTAAATATGGTGATTAATTTGACGTCAACTGTTTTAGATACAACTTCATCTTAATCAAGACTCATATTAATATTCCCTAAAATAAATTCGAAAAAAAAAGTATTGGACAAAGGCGTGCCCGCAATCGTGGTGTGAAAGAGTCGAGGGGAAAGAGAGAAAGACATTAAAATGGGAAACATTATTAGTTCTGTGATATGGATATTATAAAAATAACGCAATCGTGGTGTGACAAAGAGTCGAGGGGAAAGAGAGAAAGACATTAAAATGGGAAACATTATTAGTTCTGTGATATGGATATTATAAAAAACGTCATTGAAATTTTACACATTAATAATAAAGGCCTAGGTAGATCTAAGTCTAGAAATCAGAAAATCACTTAACACTAAGTCCAATATAATTAACAACCAATTAAACCTTACAAACAACCCGCTATTTAATACATTATCTATTTCAATTCCCCCTGTCAATCACCTCCCCACTTTTACCAAGACTCTGTCTACACCCCGTAATTGATGTCGTTTAAATTATATGGAATAGTTCAGTTGTACGTCAGTCCTGAAGAAGATATGTCAATATCTAAACCGGTTGCGGTAAAAACAACTCATTGGTAAGTTAAATATAACTACAATTTTTGGACGTAGAGGTTTAATACGTACATTAAAGGAATTTAATTAAAACGTACATTATTCTTATTTTTCATGCGCTGTATTTTAAGGTTGGCCCCCAAGTTTCAGTATACTGATTTATCTTGTGTAAGATATATAAGATCTCCGGCATTTTGGACACTGAGCCACTTTTTGAGGTTACGCAGCCAAGACAACATATATTATTATAACGTAATAAACAATTATATCGGGAATAAAGGGCGAGGTGGCCAAGATTAAGGAAAGAGTGTCTGTGTTTTTCATTTAAACATATCCACCTTCGAAGGAAAATAAGTCATGTATAGGCAACAAAAAAAGATAATATAAGGTATCTCTATTTATTACGTCACTATAGTGTCTCATTTCTTACGAACCTCCCTTCCTTGTCACCGAGCCGATCCATGAAATTGTATTAAGAAGCCACTGTGAGTGGAAAATGACAAGTTAGATAAGACTATAAACATCACGGTGGCTCCCTTTTTCCCCTACCGTTCGACTTTGGTCTAAAGTTTACAATTTCAATTCCCCCCTTCCTCCCCATCATAATGGTTACACTTTCAATGTCATCTTTGTTAAACCTTTTATTGACTTGCACGAACAGAGAACCCATTTCAAATGATACATTATTACTCGCAATGTTAAAAGCCTTGTTCCATTATTACCCGCATGTTTGATTATTTACTTGACTAGTAGAAAGTAATCAGTGAGAGCTGATTGATGACCTAGTCGCCTCGTTACTAGATTGTGACCACTTCGAGGCCAATGGTGGGAGCTACGCGTCCACGGCAAGTATTTTCATAAAATCTATTTCTTATAATTTCGAAAGAATTATTTATTGTCAGACATATGGGATTAATCTACCACAAAACAATCTAACTTAACCAATTAACGCAAACAAATACGAAAAAGAAATATTCTTAAAATGATTAAAATACGTAATTACGTTTCATAGCCAAAAGGCAACTAATTTACTACGCCGCTTGATGACAGATCATCACAATAATGTGCCACCGATCTCGTTTGCGTTTCTAGTGTATAAAATATTAAGGATATATGAGTCGCACAGCGGCAGAGTTGCCTATCTGCAAAATGATCAAAACTTCATATTTTTATTGATTAAAAAAAGCATTAACACCATTATAATTAAGTATTGCTTCTATATATCCCTGCATATTAAAATAGGCCAATACAGAACAATTAATTTTGAGCATATTAGTTTATGAAACTAAAAATATTACATTTTTCACTTGCGCCACATTGCCGCTGTTCGACTCGTATCATGAAGGCGGACGATTAAGGAGACCAAGTCTCAAATCGAGCTGTGGCGCCTGTTCGATCTTTATAATTCATGGATCGCCGATCGCCGGTTCCTGAATATTACTTATTTACTACCCCCTCTCCTATACCCAGAAAACGACCTTTTTGTGGTTTTGTTGTCTATAGTTTTGGACCAGTTAAGCGTTGATATTTGAACTGAAAGTTATCGTTTACCAATGATATGGTAGACTGAAAATTGCGTGAATTATTTTCTTGTCAAATGGGAATGACAAGTTGAGGGAGAGTGTACTGTGTGTGTTCGGTTTCTTGCTACCGTGCGTGCCGATTAGTACATCTTGCTTGTTGTGCTTGTTGTATCACATTTCCGCATTATCACCGAAGTGTATAAAAAATAGTATTTCGTGCGAAACAATGGGGTATGTGTTCTGAAGCCAGAAGATTTGTGGCTCCAGCGAAGAAAATACAGATACCTAAAGGAGCATTTCTCAGATCCTTCAGTCCTCCTGCTCTCTATTTCTATCCTCCCTATTTTTTTCCATCCACACTTTTAATTGCTAACGTAATATGTAAATGGCAGAAAAATGACAGCAGACTTACTTAGCACAGAAAAAATACGACAATTGTTAACAGTTGTTACCGGTAACTAATTTAAAATCATTAACAATTTAATAAAACATTATATCGATATTATATATTTTTGTTGGCAAGACTTTACCGAAAGCAATTCCTAAATAAAACTAAAATTTCTAAATAGTAAAGAAGTTAAATATTTATTTATCTTCTTATCCCCTTCGTACTGTCTGCCTGTGGTAATACCGCTCGGGAACGCAAGTCGGCCACAAACTACCAGAACTTTCATAAATAATATATTTAATAGTGATGGAACGTTGTCTTTATTAGTAAAAGTACTCTCAAAGTTTAATAAAAATTAACAGACGTATTTAAAAAATATATATATTTAACGCTAATACATTGTAGTTATACATTTAAATAAATTATACATTTACTTTGAAATAAAAATAAAATGTATTACTTAGAACGATGTACATATAAAATCAATTTTCATATCTACACTCGGGTCTCTTTTTATGCGGTTTTGAAGTTATGCGGTTTATATTTCAAGAAGTATTTTTTTTTAAATAACTAATTTAGATCAATTTGACATGTTGAGAGGATCAAAAATTCGGAGAATTTTATCTATGTACGCAAACACAGTCTACGCCAGTACAATTCAGCCGAAACTGAGTGAAATTGGGCATGTCTGGATGCATTTCTCCCCTATATTGTTCTCAAAAATTAATGAGCATAATGCAGAGGGTAATGTCACGCATGACAATGATATCATTGGTATAACTCTTGATACCGTCGAAGGAAAAGAAAATTAATCGGAAGAAAATGAAACTCCAGTCACCTTCACTGCAAGTGTTTTTCGAAAAGGTCTTCAACTTTGCAGTAAATTGGCAAACCATTTCATTGAAAAAGATGATAATTCTGAACGAGCATTCTAGTTTCAACGCGAGCTTCAGAATTGTATTTTTGGATGACAGGAATTGTACAAAAATTAGCAAAGCACTGATTATATTGTCAAAGGGGAAAAATCAACATGCGAAGTTGAGGATAATTTTATTTGTGAAGAATCATTATCTTCAGGACATAGATCTGATGCGCTGACTATCTCTTTTAGTGATGAAAGTGATTTCGAACTAGTTCGCAAATTATGCCGAAAATTGTAGTACAGTGATGAATACTCTTAAGAAAAAAATATGCAAAAATGATTTAATTTTTTTTTATAAAATTTTTATACATAAATTTGGAAGGAATATGTTAAGATTATACTTTTCTGAAATTTAATAAACTTTATTATGCGTTTTTCGGTATATTTTAACTTATTGAATTAGTTTAATGCTATTTTAGAAAATTATGGAACGTATCCTTTATTATTATACGTGTCTAGTCTTTTTTATGCGTTTTCCTGTGGAACGTATCTACCGCATAAAAAGAGACCTGAGTGTATACGTATATATATATATATATATATATATATATATATATATATATATATATATATGTTTGCAACAACAATATGTTTCGATAGAATTGATTTTATATGTACATCTTTCTAATTAATACATTTAATTTGTATTAAAAATATCACAGATCTATGTTCTGAATAATTACAACTTCACAATAAGAATTTTTTCATTAATAACATTTAGTTAGTATTTACTTTCTTCTGCGAGTTTAATATAAACATATAGGAAAACTTCTAATAAATTCAAATGACAAAGATGTAAAAATTATACTACTTTCTATATTGAAAAAACATTTAAAAATGTCAACATAAGAGTCATTTAAGATGTTTCAATAATATTTTTTCATAATTTTATATTAATTATGACACTCTTGATAAAATTTTGGGATTAATCTTACATGAAAACAATTTTGGTCATAAATTGTATCTTTCATAGTCGTTAGAAATAAGTAGGGCTTGTAAATTAACCAAAATATAATAAAGAGCCAATTAAATTTCCTATCTTAAAAATTATTCCTGTAATTTCGGATCATTAGTTTTAATTATTCACATCTTTCATCACTGTGACAATTTTATTCTTTAATTTTTTTTAAATCAATTTCCTTATATTTTTAATAATTAAAATTTCGAAACATAAGAATAATATGAAAATGGTTTTATCACCTTGATGAAGAAAAATTACTTTTTTTTCGAAATCGATTTGTGTGTATGTCGAATTCATTGTGGTTAAATACAAAGTTAATGCATCTTAACTGTCAAATCGTTTTATTTATTTTATATACAAACTTCAAGTAATATTTTTCTCATGAAAGGTTAGCGTTTTCACCAACAGGTGTAGATACATAACACACACACATGAGAGCACACTCTGTGTGGGCAGTACAAAGCTTACTTTATTTTAGAAATATAAATTTTGACTTTTTTAGTTACATGTAACCAATTAATACACGAATTTGACAATACAAATGATTATTTATTTCATTCAAGTATTTATAATGGTGTGTTTACATTGAGTACTGATTGAAATTTTGCTGAATTTTAAACATTTCAACAAGTATTTCCATATATTTGCAAAAATATTGATGTATGAAAAGTCGCGTTCCTGAAAGATAACATTGCGTTCCGTCAAATTGTCTTTAATTGTTAACTAATACTGTAAAATTCTATAAGTAGGCTAAAAATACTTTATAGTAACTCAATTACCTTCGTCGGAAAAAGCGAAAAGTTTTTAAAACCGTAATAAGAATGTTCGAAAGGCTCGAATTATCAAATAAATATTTTATTGCTACCGGGATTCGACTATTTGTATCCGTTCACAAATATCTTACGTTGTTTTTTAATAATTTAATAATCCGTTATTACAAAGTCCACTAAGAGTTTCTTAAATTTTTTTTAAATAGAGATGCGTACACGGAATATTTCTCGCATCAATATTTTTACTATTTTCAAACTAAGTTGCTCGTGCTATGAAAATAGAACTAACTTGATAGCCTCCTGGAACGAGGCTCGAACCCCCAACCACTAGATCACAAGCACGTCAAGTATTTTAAGCACGTTCAATATTTTCTTAATAAAAATGAAGATTATAATTCTAATATAAATCAATCTAACACAAAAAAAAGATTATACTTATATGACAATTTAACACCACAATTAAGTGGAGATTTAGCAAGATGGTAGATACTGTGAAATGTTAATTTTTTAACGCACAATTTCTAACATAGTTTTTGTAATAAATTTGACTACTGTGATAGAATCCGTATAAAATATGAAATGAATAATGGTATTCTTAGATTGTACTTACAGCAAGCTTTACAATTATTCTTCATTTAGAGCAAAACAAAATTATTTAACATTCGTTAACTTCACTGATGGGTATTATTCAATAGCGAGTAGACTACCTGTTACTAGGTAACTAAAATATTTTAACATTAAAATATACATTTTCATTATCTTAATTAATTGTATTCCTTAATTATTTGATTTATTAATGAAACGACTTAAAAAGTATCTACAAGAATAATTATTTTTATACATTTATAATTTGTTTTATACATTTTTTGAAATCCATTAAATAGTTATATTCTGGAAACAATTTGACTTGAACCCGTATCAGAATTACACATAACATTACAATTACACTAAACAGTGCAAATTATTTATTCGAGAAGAAAGTGCTTTTGCTGAACTACGTCATGTTCTACGGTAAATAAGAATAGTGTAGTCATGGTTTGGATATTTTTTTTTTCCAGTTTACGACTCGCCTTCTTGATGTGACTTTGTACACAAAAGTAAAAACAAACGTGATTGACGTTGATATTTTAAAGCAATCGGTAATAAAAAATTCTCAACTAACATCACATACATGGTCTAATTTAAAAAGTTTCATTTTGAAACACTTTTTTTATTTCTACTTTAAGTAGGTACTAAGTATACACAGTATTGTAAAGCCATATCACATATGTAACAGTATTAAAATGCTTCCTTATAGGATAATCCCGTGCCAAGGGGGAATTATTTTTATTGTTTTTTTTTTTTGTATTTGTGGAAAAATTTACACCACATGCTTAAAAAAAAAACTAAATTACTTTCCCACTATCCTAATATAACATCTAGTTAATCCTACATGGCAATTAGGCTAATCATTCAGTTTTCAGTTGTCAAGTGTTGTTATATGTTCAGAAGACCCGAGTGAAGTGAACCACTTCAGTTTGTAGTAGTGATCATTAAAATCGCTATTTAAACCATTACCGTTATTTAAATCATTATTATAACCGTGATTGTATTCAATTTTAACTGATTTTTCGTAACCAACCAATAACTGGTACATTAGAAATCTTATTTATAAATCATCATCAAATTTTAGTTAACAATCATCATCACAACCAGTCACATAATGAATATTAAATAAATATGAGACGAAGCTATTTTATTATATTTTAAAGGAATGATATATAGAAATATGGAGAGTAATTACAGGGCTTACGACCTGTCTTTGGTTAATTTGGTGGACGTAATATATATATTATGTACCTCACCAATTCCCACCTCTCAATCTCTATATTTATCAAAATTTTTTTGAAAATTCAATACACGTTATTATATGGACCGGCTTCGAGTATCACAACATCGCCATCTATCAACCAAATTTGATAATTAATTTTTCCTTGAAACAGTATATTATGTCAACTCAATGAGAATCTGATTTTTGTTCTAAATTATTTAAAGCAATATTCTTTATCTGTAAAATGTTTTTAACAATTATACTAGAATACGCCTAAAAAATCAATATTTTTCAATTTTTTTATATATTTTTCTTATTTTGACCAATATATTATTTTAGCAATATTTGAATATGTCCAAGAACACACAATTACTGTATTTTTACCTATAAAGGCACTGTTATTACATAAATATTAGATATCTAATAGAGACAAAGCTATTTTATTATATTGTTTATTTATTATCTTAGTTTTATTAACCACAATTGTGGTTAATAAAACTAAGATAATAAATAAAAAATATGAATCTTAACCACCAAGTTAATATTGCTAATTTTAAAAGTATTTTATTATATTTTAAAGGAATGATATATAGAAATATGGGGGGTAATTATAAGGCTTACGATCTGTCTTTGGCTGACTTAAGTGATCAGTTTATATATATGGATATATTTATCAATTTTTTTTTTGAAAATTCTAAATATATTACATGGACTCGCTTCGTGTCCCACTACAACATCACATCATAATGGTTTACCGTCACTACAAGATAAGTCTAGTTCTCTTGAGTCAGTTTCACTTATGCTGTGGTGAAATAAAATGTGAATTATGTCAAAATATGTAGGTAAGATAAGATTATGAGATATCAGAATTTTATGAATAGATAAGTGTCCGACTGAACCAAAATAAATTTACACCGAGCGCTTAACGGTTCATTTGAATTATAAAGACTTGACTTTCGCGCAACATTGAGGTCATCGAGACACAATTCATTGTCCTATTACAGTGGTTATGTCAAAACACATGTATTAGCTAACTCCGCAGTACCCATATTGGATTCTTTCACAATCACAAATTTTATTTTTTTTATTTTATAATTTCGATTATGAAAAAACATACCGATGTTATACAATTATTTTTTTTGTGTGTTGCGCTTCCGGTGAGTTTTTGTCTGTTAATACCTGAAAAGGACATGCAAAATAATAATAAATAAATAATAATCAATAACACGGGTGTGCATGTGCGAGTGTGCGAGTGTGGTCAGATCAGGATGAAAAATAAAAGACTAATTACAATAGACCGATGTTTATTGATGCTCGAAACACTATTACGGATACAAGTATAGGCAGTAAATGCTCTATAACGTGAAACGTCGGTAGGAGTGAAGTGCTAGAGCCGTCTTTCTGAGCGGCTACAGGCGCGTTGTATTATTATCTGTTTTTCGATCTGCATCGGCGTACTTTTAAGGTTGATAAGAGCTCCATTTTTTACCTAGATATTTGCAAGGTGCGTTCAGATTATGGAATCGATAGACCTCCACAGAATCTTAATATTCTTCGGAAAATACATTCCACATTTTTTTAATATTTTCAGAATGTAATAATGTCACTTAATACTCTGGATAGTACATCATCAATCAATTGATGGCAGCGAGTTACCAACTAGATCATGAAGTTCATGTATTCTATCATCATCAGACAATATTGGTTGGCGTACGTTCTTCAATTTTTTATTCTAAAATTTGTTGAAATATTCATATTATGGAAGATTAACATATCCCTTGCTGAATATCAAGGTGCTAGGGAGAACAGGGTGTTACGACATACATACACGACATTCGCATACGCAAAGAGTCTGAAAAAATGCTTCGTATGACGCATGAATTATTCAGCAGACTGCAAATTCTGCAGAAAGGTGGCATTATTTCTCATCACCTGATATTTGGGTGTCATCCTTATTGCAAAATTTATTAATTAATAATTTTATAAATTTATTAAAATTCACAAAATCCCAAGTTGTCCTAAAATGTCAGCTGTTCTTTTTTTGAATCGGAGAGACATCCACCCATGTGACTATAGACAAATATCATATACCTTTCAAAAATACTAGCCTTCTAGCTGCTTCTTCACGAGAGTAAATACTGTAAAATACTATGAAGAGTTAGAACAAAAAAAATTTCAAAATAAAAATATCATACAAAACTGGTTTTCCATATAAAACAAAACGAAGATATAAAGAATAGAATATGATAAAGACAACTTATTAGACGCAGTATACTTTTGTCAATTTGCAGAAGTTTTTGAAACATTAATAGAGCCTAAACTCACAGAGAAAATCATAATGTGTCCATGGAATATCTCTTTAATTCAAATAATAAGCAATGCACCTGTGGAAGACTAATCACCGACGTTACATGGTATACAGATTGCGTGAAAAGGGCTCTAGTCATTTATATTCATAAAAAATATATTTCATTCATAAATTCTGGTTTTATATGTAAAGAAGACACGATTTACTAATTTCAAACTAAGCTAAACACTTGTACTATGAAAATAGATCTAACTTGATGGCCTCCTGGAACGTGTCTCGAACCCACAACCACTAGATCACTAAACGAGTAATGTAACCACTAAACCACAAACGCGTCTAATTTGGTTTATTACAATCATGTATGGAATGTGACACCGGTCAAGTAGTCGCCTCTAACAACGGCACAGATGCGTGCTCTTTTAACTATATTTTTCATAACATTCTCGCACACTTCGCGTGTTACTTCAGCAATTTTATTTCGAAAATTATCCTGTAGCATCGAAATTGTTGTTGGCTTACTGACATAGACTATATGTGTTGCAGGCCCAATCGTACCAAAGTAAAATACTGATACATTGTTGTCATTGTATAATCGTCTGCAATTTTATATTATTATGTTGCTTACTTTGTGTTATTTTCTCCTCTTATTCATGTTCATTTCTCAAATATTTATATACCGTGCCTTTCTATTTATTTGTTTATTTTATTTCATTAATATGATCAATTTTAATGCAACTCTGAGGGTTTTTGAGATGATATTCGGCTCCGTCTCGTCACATATGCGAGACAACGTTGCACAGATGCCTATTAGTATCAAATAATGCCAACCAGGCAGCGAATGAGTAGGATCATATAAGAGCTTTTGCTTATAAATGGTCCTGGGTAAGCGGTGGATCCACTCCATCCTCACATGCCCAATCGATCCAATTCGGGCACCAAGAAGTTTTTCAACACGTGACGATAGCGATCACCATTACTGGTTAAAGCATTGCCATTATTAGTTAGATAAAATGTTTTAATAACTTCGACACGTTGTTGAGATATTAGATACTACATAATAAATTGTAATCGATTACTCTCTACGACTACAAAATGCGAACTGACAAATGTCTGCAAAACTAAAATGGCAGCCAAACAAAATCGGCTTAGAACATAATATTCATCCTGTATCGACACTGGCGTCAAAACTCTGTATGTATGTCATTTCGAGTGTTCAGATTTTTAATTATAAAGCTTGTCAAAAGTAATTGTGCTCAACTTTTGATTTTTCATTACTATTACTCGTCCGCATTTTTATATAAAAATAATTCTTATTCCACGGATCGAGAACATAAAAAATACAAAAGATTTTTTCGTTTATTACCGAGAATTCAACAAAACCTTTCAAATAAAAATAATTAACCATAAAACTAATTTTAAAGAGTGTTTTCTTTTTTCAATTATATTTTGTTATCGAATGTACCAAAAATATTAATTATTATTATTACTGTTATGATTTAGACCCGTATTTACTTATTTATTTATTATTAGTATATAAGCTCTATTCAGGCATTATCATAATTTGTAAAATAATAGAAAATTTCATCAGAAGTGTAATACACAAAGAAAAAATTATATAATATCAGCATGTTTTTTCATTATCAAAATTTAAAATAAAATGTCAAGTAAAGAAATTTATCCATCACCATTGAGTTGAGTCAAAAAATTCTAATAGTGTAATCCTATAAAGAGTTAATTTTACCTCCGCATATTCATTCCCCAAAGAATTCAATCTGGGGACTGCGGAGTTAGCTAATGCATATGTTCTGACATTACCCCTGTAATAGAACAATAAATTGTGTCTCTATGATCTCAATGATGCATGAAAGTCAAATAGACCAACAAACTGGGGGCAGTCTATTATATCATTGATGATCCCGTATAGAAATATAAGGTCGGTCATCGAACGTCTCACTGATAATTTTAATAATTTCAGACAGTTAAGGAGATAATCATAATTGATATCCTCAGAGCGTATGGACCGGGCATTTGGATCAGATAAAAAATTCTTCCCCGACACCTTATCTACCTTATTTTTACGGAATCTCAAATACCTTTGAGTAATCTGATGGCTCTTTCAAATAATGGAACGGTTCAATGTATTAACATCAAAAAGGTAACATATAAGTTCGAAAATTAGTCGTTAAAAATATCGTCGCTGTAGCGCAGTTGGATAATGCACCTTCCCCGGTTTAGAAAGAGATCCAGGTTCAAATTCCGGTGACGCAACAACAATATTTTTCGATAAAATTGATTTTATATGTATAACTTTCTAATTAATATATTTAATTCATATTCAAAATATTTGTTTTTACACACATAAGTTAATGATTTCGATTATTTTCATAGTGATAACTTACTTACCATCACGCTGTTTCCCTGTGAGAATAAGCAGAGAGGATATAGAACCGCACTTTTCTGTTTTGACACACAATTCTAGCCTCATCCACATTCATACATCTTCTCATACAAGCTTGCCGATTATTATGGCTTCTAACAGTACCATCTTCCAGTATCTAGATTAACCTGGTCGTCCCAGTTTGCCGCGGATGTCTTTTATTTTTGGTGTCATCAACACTTACCTCATATATCTTTCTTACCATTCATCTGTTCCATATGACAAACCACCTACTTGATCCTTTCGTAATCTTACTCATTATACTAAGTTCAGCTTTATATTATTTCATTATTTACTCTGTCATTAATAGATCTGTTACATATGTATATGCCTAAGTGATCTTATTTTCACTGCATTCAGTCTAAATCCACACGGTAAGTACGGCACTATATTATAAAAATGTTTTATTCCTGTCCGATCACTGAGATCTCCAACCCTATCCAATACCAACCTTTTATAATGAATCTAAACGCTATTTTACCCTATATATAATGATTAATTACTGTAACGAGATATCGATTAAAGCATAAATATTTTTCATAACACAACCTGTTTAAAAGGGAAATTGTATTGTTCATGGTTAATGATTGTTCGAACGTGTAATACTTGCGTACCATGAACCAAATACATATTTTTTATTGTCGAAAGCCAAGAATTATCAACGCGCTTCTGTATTTGTGCGACTGTTTTAATATAATTTTCATTTTGTAATATTTTTAAACGATTTTTTTAATTTCGACAACAAAAAACCGTGTCTTATTTTTCTATTGTACTTTTTTGTCATTTTAGAACTATCTATCAGGATCGTAAACGATTAAATATTTATAATCTGTATTTAAAAAATAAAATTAAATAAATATTTTCTACGCAGTCAGCTAATACGTATGTCCTTTGATTTGTGTAACAAATTATTAAATGATTTATTATATCCTTTGGCGATACCCGCACCACCCTACAGAGAAATCTCATCTAAGCAGCTTGGAATCTCCATCCCCGCTAACCTCCAGCTCTTGTGATCGTGTAATATGGTTAGAACGCAGACAGACTTGGAAACTATCGGCTTTGTAGTTTGGCTTAATTCAGTCTTTGTGATGATGGACCTGTATAATCGGCAAACAGACCACAAACCGAAAATCAGTCATATTATATAAACTCATGACTGTGATTAACCTTCATGATGATCGATTCTGACAATAACCGTAACACGTATCATAGTAGTAATTAGTGATTTGTCTTCCACTCTAGATACCAAACAAATAACTATGTGCGACCGACGCATGTCGCCGATCACAAGTGATGAATCATGGATTCGAAAATAATGGGTAGATTGGAAATAGATTGGAATCAAAATGAAGAAATAATGATGGATGAAGGACCTCCGATAGCGGACCAGGATGTTCTCATGAAATCAAAGGACAGCTCGACTCACTTGGTTGATGACACCGTCTCAATGATCTTCCGCAAGTTCATTCAATGTATGAAACTGTCACAGCACAAAAACTCTTATGAGTTTCACGTTCACAACACAACAAAATCACAAGTAGTGATCCAACACGAATAATCACATGAGAACACTTCCTCTCCTCAAATTTAAAAACAACTAGCCGAGTTAAAGGAACAATATGTACTGATAGGAAATAGGTTAAGAAGTAGGATCAAACAAAGAACTGGTGATAATATACTACATTTAACAATAATCATTTTTCTTCAGTTATATATATGTTCAAATCATATAAAAAAAAATTAATTAATTACGAATACGGAACACTAAGTATTCTATAGATTGCAAATGTAAATATAGGTCGCTGCATATTATTTATAGATACATAAAGTAGAGTAGCGATGTATGGTACAATTTTCGTGAAAACAAAAATAAAAATGTTTAAAATTTAATTTATTTGTAATATGTTTAGAATTATAAAAAAATATATTACTTAATTATATTTAAGTAATCAAGTGTATTAATTAACTTATAAGGCATGATTTATTGACACATTTATTTTGTCCCATTCCTCCTCGTAGAAGGGCGAATCAAGACGACAGCATAGCGAGGATGGTACATACCAGTATAAAATTAAAAATGATTTAGTTTACTTCTGCTATCATAAAAAGATCCTTCTGAATTGTAAACATAATTTTTTTAATTTCAATTATGCTATCATCTTAAGAATACATTAGTTCAGTACTTGATTTAGGCAGAATAACACGTCACATCAAAATAGGACTAACTCGAACCCCTTGTCACTAGATCACAAGGTGAGTGTTTTAACCACAGTACCAACAAGTACCTCAATTGAGAGATTATTGCGCATTCAATGGAAGTGTCCACCTTCACTGGCGGCGCTACATTTCAAAAGCATCAAAGTTATTTCCCTCGCATCCTTTTAATGTCCTTACATTTTTGTAACCTAACAATATATGTATTATTTTCTTTTTGCTATGTTACTGTAAATTTTAAATACTTTATCGAAACTAAGTGTAATTTTTTATTCATTGTTTATTTATATATTTTGTTACAGTATTTTTAAATTATGTATTTTAAAATCCATTAAAAAGATAAATAATAAATTGAGAATTATTATGGTAACATGTATTATGAGTAATTTTTATTTGACTTTTTTTTTGTTTCGTATCATTTGTTCATTCTCCGAATAAAATAACTGAATAAATATACTATCAAAATAAATTAAAATGAGTCATTACATATGGTAGTTTTTTTTATGTTGTTTGTAAATTATTATTTTGTAAATACTGTTTTTGTAGTTTATTATAAATCGATTTTATCACCGTTTCATCGGTTTAATATTCTCTGTACACGAGTCCTACTATCATATATATATATATATATATAGATTATTATCCCACTGATAATTCTAAAATGTATTATATTTTCTAATATTAAAATAAAAAAAATTAAAATTAAAAGGAAGCATTTACTACTGTATTGATCTTACCCTTGTAGTATTATAATTACTAGACTCTTTTTTAGAAACGAAATAATAATTAAAACAATTATACAAATAAAATTAAATGTAAAATACACTGAAAATGTATGATGTAAGTTACCAGTTATTTTCGCTCCCGAGTTCGTTTGCTTTCATGCATTTTGCTATATTTTTTGCCATTGGAAAAAAACTATTTTGTCCGCGAAAATTTCTCGAATAAAAGCTCGGAAAATTGTTAAACACGTGACACCCGTAAGCCCGAGCAGATGGTGGTGAAGCTGTGAAGCGGTCGCGTGAAAGCTCTGGCCACAATTTATAGCCGTACATAGTTGAAAAGATTCGACCAGATAATGATCATCTTCAGTTCGTACATTTGAAAAACATTCAAATATTTGAAAGGTTAAAAAAATAATGAAAATCCCTAATGGCACATGGATTGGTTATAATGGTAGAATTTTCAATCTCCGCCAGATTTTTCATTATTTATTGTTGATAGCCGTACGTAAAATTAATCGAAGTTCTGGGTAGCGATCATGGATAGGTGCATCATTTTAGTATTTTTTCGCTTTCCAGTTACGTAAAGAAATTTTATTTTTTTATTGAAACGGATTATCAACAGTCGTTAATGTCCTTAATAGATAATACTAAAAAGTCGTGTTGAGGAAGGTTTTTATGAGAAAAATGTATCATAAGTATTTACGCGCCTTGTTACTTCGATTGGCACCACTGGGTTTCCTGATTTATAATAATGTACATATGTGTATGTAAGTATTACCGCCTTGTTTTCGGAGAGCCGAAATGACGGTAAACGATAGGTAACTTTTGTTATATTGTATCAAGCGTACACATATTTTGGAAATTTTATTATAAGGGTGCGTGTACCAAACTCGGTCGTTTCATATATGCTTTGGATGCTCCGTATCTCTTAATTTCAAGAGTCAAAAAGCTTTAAACTTTTTGTTCTAGCCAAAAACCGCACTGCGAATTGAAATACATATACATTATCAACTTTCGAACATCTATGAGTCGTGTAAACGCACAGATACCAGACGCAGAGGATTCTATCATTCGTTACGTATCCACAGAGTTTGAAAGTATTCGACTTTCGCGCAAAGGTAAAAATAAACCACCAGTGCGAGCTTCGTTCTGTCAAAATCTAAAATAACAACAACATCGAACCAGAAAGACAGTAAATACAATAAAAAGGTTAATGCAGTTCATGTATCATATGTGTGCTTATATTCAATCGGAAATCTGGGAACCAGCTATCAAAGGCATTTACATAAACAATAAGGTTGTCTAATGTGTGTGGGATGTGTTTAACTATTTAAGTATTTAACTTGGCTTACAATGACACACCCCTAATATCCAATAAACCTCACTGTAACCATCGTCCTGCGATATTTTTTAAAGTGGGATTAACATTTAGACGAAGGAATATTGTCATACATCTTGGCAAAAAGTCAGCGAAACCTGTATTCAATCCCCTATTGTATTATATTTTGACCCTGTATTTCTCAGCATTGAAAAGCTAGTAAGCCCTCACCAGGCATCGCATGCGTTTATGTATACAAGCATACACAGATATTATAAATACAATATATATTAAATTTAGAAATTTCATATGTTTTTTAATTATGTTTCATGTAACCTGAGATCCGATCCTTCTTTATTATCCTCATGATCCGCTTCTATACCTTGTTGTATTAATCAATGAATCCCGAGAACCTTTTGAGTAATAGATACACGCTAGGTGACGCCAGGATTAAACGATTCATTTTACTTGACTAATACAAATATACGTATATATTATTGTTAATAAAACCATATTGTGAAATGTAATTATAGATCGGTACAATACAAAAAAAAAGGATTAATAAATTAAACATATTATTATTATTATTGATTTATCTAATTTATTACAAATATTAAAATAAATAGTAAAATTGTTAAGTAGAACACATTTTCATTGTAAAGTTGTAATTATTCAGAACATAGGTCTGTGATATTTTTTTATTACACATTAAATGTATTAATTAGAAATACATTTAATTTGTAATAATAATTTCGATCAAATATACATATTAAATCAATTTGATCGAAAAATATTGTTGTTGCTACCGGGATTCGAACCTGGATCTCTTCCAATCCGGGGAACATGCATTAACTGGATTGGAAGAGATATTTTTCGATAAATTGATTTCATATGTATATCTTTTTAATTAATACTTTTAATTTGTAATTAATAAAACTATCTTCTGATTTTAAAAAAATATTCATTATTTATCGTCAACATTACCTGAAATTTTCTATCGGCTGCTGGTGAAGGCCTTCCAAGTGTATCCCATTTTTAGTCTTTTGTTATTTGTTACTTGTCGAACATGACGATTTTGTTTATAAAGTGGGTTTTAGGGCTGCCTCACGCCCACTTAACTCTTTTGACTGCGTCAGTTAACGTTTCTACTTACCGTTTTATTTTTATAAGGATTATATTTATTATTTATTTACTATGCGTAAATGAAATTATATATTACAAAAAATACCATGCCTTCTGACCAGACCAAATTTATTGGTACTGCATTTTATAATACTTTTGTTTTGGGGTGCAAAATATATTAAAAATGTAATAATTTGAAAATGTATATTATATACTATAATGAGATCCAGATGTTCTTCTGTGTCAAGGAAAATATGAAAGAAAACTGATATTTACAAAAAATAAAATATTATTTTCCTTCCAAATATGCGAATTAAATATATACGTATATTTTTTTTTTGTTTTGAAGTGTTCTTCAAATAAAATCAAATAATAATGAATAATAATATTCTTTTTTTTTATAAAAAAAACTTTACTACAAATAACTAATAATAAATAATAATAATAATAATAATAAATAAATAAATCAAACGAAGTTTTAAATATTTTTAAAAAATATATCAATTTCATTGGACGACGGCTATATTTTTATAATTTTATTTATTTATTAGATACATGTTTCTGTTGTAACAGAGGTGAATATATTATAATATAACTTGATAAACATAAGATACAATTATATTGCAATTAAGTATAATACTCTTAGTTTATTGTGTGGGATGGAGTGGACTCCACCTCTGATATATACAGCATTGTCCTGGCTACTTTACCAGACAGCCGTCTGTGTTAAAGTAGCCAGTTTATTCGTATTGTTGTGGCGTTATTTAATTCAAGAAATATAAATATTCGATAGGAATAAAAATAAAAATTGAGAAAAAAATATATACGTAGTGAGAGTGTTGTAGAACTGTGAGTTATTAGTCTATGTATTGTATAATTATTATGTTAGAATGTTGGATAGCGATGCTTTTGATTGATCTCTACCCAATTGGATCATATAATAGATCCATATTTATGTTATCTTATTGGAAGTGAATGATTTCCAGTTGGCGTTGAGTATGTTGTACAATTTCGGAGCTAAGAACGTGTAGAAACTTTGATAGAATGTCGTTGTTGCTCTCAGAACTGGTGCGTAGATGTTCATTCGTTGTCTTGTGTTGTGACCATGATTTATTGCTAGGGGTGAGTTATTGTAAGAATGTAAAAATTGGGCGAGTCTCAACATATAAATAAATCTTACATCTAGGATATTGTACTGATTAAATATATTATCCGATGGATATCTAAAGAGACGACCATTTATTACCCTAAGAATTGTCTTTTATGCTCTTTTAGCCGACTCTAATATTATTTTTGCTGCTCCTCCCCAAACTAAATAAACTTCCGCCTAACGATTCAATCAAGAACTGACCTTTATCAACAATTTTTTTCAATGATATTGTTAAGGAGAACACACTATTATTGTAAAATTGTAATTATTCAGAACATAGGTTCCGATAACAACAACAATATTTTTCGATAAAATTGATTTTATATGTTTACCTTTCTAATTAATACATTTAATTTGTATATAAATGATTTTCGCTAAAAGTCACTATGCCCCCAATAAAGCATTATGAAAAATAGGTTTTTTTTCATAGAAGACTTCACTATTAAGGGTTGTTTTTATTAACTCTTCGTTAACTCACTTCTACATTTTTTAAATTATCACTTTTCTACTAACGAAGAGATATATAAGAATTTAATTTTTCATTTGTTTATATATATAGTATCATTTATAATTTAGGAAAAATTACAATTGTAAGTTAACATACAAATACAGAAAATAACAGTACAATATGAACACGTAATTAACTATAATTATATAAATTAATTTTATCTCAAAACTGACTTATTTGTGAAAAAAATTCACCCAGCCGCCTCTTGAAACTTAGCAAGTTCGTATTGAGTATGTCTATTATGGAAGTAAATTCATTAGCCTGTCGAGGGATAGTGAAATGTTTGTGATTGCTCGTATCTGAATGACAACAATAAAATAGAAAATGGTGCCATGTTTGCCTACTAAGCACTCGCAAAATGATTAAATCCAGGAGTTCGAAACAGCCGAAATCAGAAGTAATCAAGTAATTTATTTTTTTTACCCGATAATATTATTATATAGAGTTTTAATTAATTTAATAAAATAAATGTAATTTACATTTTGTATTGGAAAATTATGTTTAATTTAATTTAATTTACGTTGCACTGTTACAATAGTAGCTATTTGTTTGATCTTTATAACAATTTTCATGGATGGTTGGTTTACAGTTAGCTCACTTAGTATAGTATAATATAGTATTTTTATATTGTTATTTCTCAGACCACTCGATACACAAGACGATTTACAACATTATGGCATTCATAACACAGATCTGCCCAAAACCGTATTGTTGCAGGGGTGGTCTCACCTATTGATATTGAGGTACAAGTGATTGTGTGTACACTAGATGTGTAGTTTACGAATGTTGTCTTATGATACATAATAGTCAGTAATGTTAGTAATTTTTCTAAAAAATATTACGGCGTAGAATGTCAACATCATTTAAACAAAATTTAATGTCATTATGAATAATAAAGAGATCCTAAGTGGGTGCTCTGTTATAATTCTCTGGTTACTTCTAAAGTATATACAGATTTAATTTTAGTGACTTATATGGGCGACAATTAAGTTTCAAACCACTTCACCACAGTCCCGCGTATTCACACAGATTATAGTAACACAATTTTGTTTTTTAATAATTTATGTGACACTTTGACAAAAGCCTTCTTAAATCGATATACAATATATGCTACTGTCTATCTACTTGCAGTTAAAGCTTTCGTTAAAGAATTTTGATGCAATACCAATTGTTGCACTTGACCTACCTTTGACAAATTTGATGTAAAATAAGAAATTCAAATAATTTGGGAATTTCTAACGGTAATTTTTAATAATTGACTTCCATATTTGAGGGAAATAAATCAATGATAAGGATTTATTGAAAATATTTATCAGTAATTTAGTCAATACACAGTTTTTTTTATGAAGAAGAATGTTGTCTGAGCTATCAACTTTTTTGGATTCTAACGACAATCTATTCTATATTTTAAAGAGAACACATTATTATTTGTAAAATTGTATTTTTTTCAGAAAATGGTTCTGTAATATTTTAATACAAATTAAATTAAAAGTATAACTCAATTAATAAAAAAATATTTTAGATATGTATCAATTTGAAATAGCTGCAATATATAAATTCGAAAATTTGCCGTCTATTTACGAAGCTGAAGTGGTATAACTAGTTACCGCACTTTCCCGGATAGGAAGAGATCCTGTTTATCTATATGTACATCTTTCTAATTAATGCATTTAATTTGTATTAAGATAATATTTTATATTGCATATGCAAAACTATTGAGTTATAGAATAGTTAGTTATATTATTTTAACAAAATTTTATTAAATAAATGGAAGCCACATCGAAAAGTCACTATTCAATATTCGGAATCCTACGGAGGAACTCTTCAAATCACTTGATGTGTCAAAAATTCATCAACTTTACTCTAGATCAGCAACTATAATATTTATAAAAATGACACCTCATTTCATCACATCGCACACCTAGATCAAAACGAAGACAACTCAAATAATCATTTTTAGTAGACAAAAAAATAATAACATTTTTCTCACTTTTTTTTACTAAAGTTATGAAACTAAATAACATTTTAGGTCATAAATGTATCCTAAAATGACACTATTTGAGAACTGGGGCTAAGTTAGTTGCGTATACGACAGAGTATCCGAATACAATAATAACTCAAAATTCTTATTTTTTACGAGTTGTCTTAGTTTTGATCCAGGTGTGCGATACATCAATGCACCATTAAACGACTAGAACAACAACACGAAACGTATTAAGACTACATTTAGATTTTTCAAAACTTTAAATTTTAAACTTCAACACGAAGCAAATTCTATCATCAGCGCTTTTTAGAAAGAAAGTTGTTAAATAGCTGAGAAAAAATGAGGAAGAGTTTCTCCAGTGCTTGTATACCTGAGAGATTTGAAAGGGAAGGATGATTTATTTTGTATAACTACTAATGGTGTTTTATTAGTATATTTTTTTTGCTGTTAATTCTACTATGTTTAATGATTTACATATTTAAATTACTATTTTTATAAACAGAAAATATTTTAAAATGTGAGGCGTTTTTCTTAAATCAGGCCTAGCCCAAGTGTGAAATTCCCACAATACTATTGTAAAAAAATTCTGTGAATTAAAATTGAAAATTATTATTGCTTGAAGATCCATTAGAGACACTTAAAAATACAACATACAATAAATAAAATGATTATATCAAATATTGGGTGACTTTAAATAATTCATCCCTAATTCAAATTGCTTCGCTCGCCCAGACTTCGGAGCGAGCCCTCGACCCCCAGGGGTAGCCTCGACCAAATGAAAATGTTGCGTTAGCTACCCACATGGCTCGACAGTGATAACATAAAAACCGTGAAGTATTGTCAGCGGTGCCAACACACGACTCGGGCAGCGGCAAATATTTGAACTAGGGAAGTGTTGTGACACATATCGCGGCAATGAATGCGAGGTAGCTACCCGCGGACGCGTCCGAGAATATACGTGTTAGAGAATGTCGGAAAAATTTGGGTTAAAAGCATTGTGCGAAGGCAAATATATCACTTAGCAACAAAGGACAGGAGTGTTTGGGTAACAGTTACTTGGTGACAAAATACTAAACTTTATTATTTTATTTAGATTTAGAGAGGAACAGTTTATTTTTCATACGCATAAACGCTGGTTTCACATATTTGAAAAGATTATTAGATAAATGAGATGTTATAAATTGATATACAAAGGGTTTGTCATATTTGTATTAAAGTACTGGCGACATGTGCCCGTCATTGCCCGGAATTCAGGAAGGTGATCAGGAGGTAAGAGGAGGGAGGCACTTTTACTTTCGAATAGGTTTTAACGGGTAATGTATAAGGAGACCATTTTTATTAGGCGTCTTTATTATATGTAGTAGTTTTCCTAAGTCGTTTATATCTCGGTTGGCAATTTTTTTATGATTTGGCTTTTTAGGTTAGGTTAAATCAATGGCATTTTGGCAATGAGTGAACTTGTTACCGTACACATGTACTTTCTTCAGTATCGTGACAGCAACTAAACAAACATTTTCCAACCGTATTATTGAAAAAGATCATTCTTTAAATAATATCACAGGGGTCAATATCCTAAATAAAAACGGGTTTAACCTCCGGTTAGATAATTTAGAAGCTTTTGAAATAAAAAAAGAAATAAATATTGGTACGCCAATTCTTAATAATCAAATCAATTTATCCATTAGCCCCATATTAGGTATGTTTCCTTTAAAATCAGTTTGGTATCCATCAACACGTATTTTCCCGTTTCTCAATATCCCATTTATTCGTGTATGTATTCTGTCTCTCTCTTTTGCTTGTAATTTAAATTCTGTCTTCCTTGATGTTCTATTTAACTATATACACGTATATAACTATATATATGTATTCTGTCTCTCTTTTTCGCATGTAATTTTATATTCTAACTCCTTCTTTATGTATATAGAAGTACAATCTTCTTGTAGTTATGATTAGTTTTAAATACGTCCTGATGAAGCTTGAGATAAGCGAAATCGGTCGATGTACAATAAATTTTGTGGTTTCATACAAAGTTATTGTTATTTTATTTAATATAAAAAATATGTAATCGTGACGAATCAAGACGAGAGTAAACAACTCTCAAAACGATTCGCAATATGGTGTATATAAATTAATTAAATGAGTGTATACAGAATACATTAATATATTCAATCTTTGAGAATAGATGTGTTCGAGTATTGGAGGTGAAGATACAAATTAAGAATTTAATTTATCTTTTCATTTTATTTATCTTTAATCTTTAATTAATAATATAATAAAAATTGAAGAAAATTGATAATTTATATTCACAATACAAAATATAAAAAGGTCATAATTAATATATAAATACAAAATCGTGTTAATAACGGAATTTATATATGAAATAACGTAATTATCTTTTAAACCATCACATGAACCAAATCGCACAAATGCCTAGTAAATGCGTAATATTGCTTCGAATCAACATTGCTCCGAATTAATAAACTTTAATAATTAGTAAACGAGACATTATCGAATAAAAGTAGAATATTTGAAATGCAAATAAAGCATTGAAATAATTGTTTACCTTTTTGTCGTGGTAAATATTTGTATCACCGTGGAATGCCGTGAATAATAGTGGACAACAATGGCCGTTAGTTGGGAAATAATATATTTTTAATAGTTACGAATTAATTCTCATCATTTAAAAAAATATATTTTTCACTTTTAAACTATATAATTATACGTTATTATAGTATTCTTTCTTTTACTGTATCTATATTCAGATCAAACCTTGCATTTTATTTATTTTTTTATTCGTGTTTCAAATAATCACGTGGGTGCAGACTAAGGTGAAATAAGCTTTTTCACTTATAAAAATAAAAAATAACAATCGGCAAACCGTATTAAGATGCAGAGATAACAGATGGACAAATTATATTCTTGAAATAGTACCCACAAGACGAAAAACGACTTATTAAACGAAATTGTTGGAGCAGTGGATATGACACGGCCAAGTTTGACGAAGAATCGAAGAGAGTGACGGAAGCAGATCAACGTTGGTTGGTAATGATAAGATATTGTGCAGCATTAAGAACTCCCCCATTTTAAAGACGTACAGCTACGCGTCGGGAGGGTGGAAGTGATGACCTTGAACAGAATTAAACGTGCCATTTTTAATGTCAGTTATGGCTTATTCTAGTGTTCATCTCTCTTTTCTTATCGAAGAGTTTATAATGGATCGCCGATAGTAACACAGCATACATCTCGTATTCACTTTGCGCATCCGTTTTTAAATGAACATGATGCAGAAAATGTTTGATTTCAACAAAATCGTTCTTTTGAAATCATCAAATAAATGATTCTTGGAACGATGACTCCCGATGATTCCCGGAACGATGACCTATTAAGAAATGAAAAGAATCTCGGAATTTCCGGGTATTTAGGATGTGGGTCCTCTGTTGGGGGTTCCTGGGATGGGCGATGACTGGAAGAGCAGTGGCTAGAGAGACCTAACGGAGTATTCTACTGGCTCTCCCTCGTACTCTTGCGACTTGGACAGGGTGAATTTTTGCCGGACTGTGACCGAGTTCTGCGACTGAAACACATAAATGTGACGTCCACCCTCCCCTTTTGGGGGTGTGTAATTTCTATAGCTTCTTTCTGGCTGTCTTTTGAAATTAATGTGACA
This sequence comes from Eubasilissa regina, assembly GCA_022840565.1. Lineage (NCBI taxonomy): Eukaryota > Metazoa > Arthropoda > Insecta > Trichoptera > Phryganeidae > Eubasilissa > Eubasilissa regina. Next base: position 4,324,305 of record JAINEB010000019.1, read on the forward strand.
ACAAGTCTCGCATATTGTGTATTCCAACATCGGCCCAACAATTGAAAAGTTCTCAAAGATATTATCACCCAGAAAGTTGCTATTTTGAGTTGCTAACTAGTAATGTTGCTAGTTGAAATCTTCCGAGAGAGGCTCAGCGAATGCATTAATAATGGTGGCCGTCACTTGAATAACGTGTTGTGTAAAAAACTCTAATGAAAAGTGCACTATGTGTTTTGTTGAATGTTTTTTGGTTTGGTTTTTTTTTCATTTCAAAATCGCTGAGTTCTTTATGATGCAACCTGTATTAGAGATAGTATAAAATGTTATTTTAAGATTCTGTAACCTTTGGAAGAGAGCTGCAATATGTGGGACGTGTAACGAGAGCGGATAAATGTCGTAACACGCACAAAGCTCAAAAAAGAAAACGGATTAATAATAAACAATTCAGAAACCGTTGAAATACAAAAGAATTTAAATTCGAAAGAATTTTAATAATAACGTCACATTCTCTAACACTTCATCTCTGCTGACCAAACCCTCCACCCTTTCCAAGCCCCGCCCCACTATCCGAAAAGGTTACCAAACTGTATTTAATTGAGTTATCACCTGATGATGAGAGGGACTGTACCTCTGGATACAATATTAGTGACAATACAACGCAACGTGTGTGTAGTAAAAAGTATAGTTTTGATTAAAATTAAAAGTATAAACCGTAGTGTATCGTAAGGTTAACAATTTTTATATACTTATTGGAATATATGTGTAATCTGAACCCTTCCTAAACCATGCAGTAACACAGATCTACCACCCTAATTAAACTTGTAGTATTTCTGTAAATACACGCAATTTATATTTTAGTTAATTTGAAGTAAAACATTTACGTTTAGAAATGATTAGTGAAAAATCAATTATGTAAGGCTTCCTATAAAGATAATTATTTTTCAATACAATCCATTGTAAATTAATACGTTAGCAAAAATATACTTATGGCTAGACAAAAAAAAATCACACATTAATTTCATAGTGAAAATAATAACAAACATACGAATTTAGTTATGTCTCTTTCCTACTAATTAAAATATTATACAATAAAACCTCTCCTATAGATTACTTATGAATGCTCCGAATCTTATATATATATTTTATTTTTAATGCTCAATATTTATAGTAAATTTGTGGGATTAATAGTTTTTTCAAAGACTAATAAAACTAATTTCTTAAGGTAACACGAGTTGACAGCATGGCTGCGTACGAGTATCACGATATAGTAAGGTTAACGGATCGTGTAATATATAACAAAAAATGAGGTTATATAATAACACGAAGCACGATTAGTTTAGTATAGTTTTCACGATGTTATTAGTTTAGTGAAATGCGATCAACTCGATCCAATAAATCTTACTCCCTGAATGATCAATTTTCACCTCATTCCATCAATTATGATACGCAAAGATCCCACTATCAAGATAAATACACATCACATCATGCATTCATCAGTGTTTCTGTCCGGTTGGACTTAAATAGAAACGAAATCACAGTTCTTTGAAATACATACTCGTATCTTCACTTCGGGTCCATTGCCATTCAAAAAAGTCAGTTGCACGGAAAGCTTCACGGGCGATTTGATCGTCGCTCCTGGATATTGTTGGTAATTTATGGGTAAAATTTATTTGATCTACCCCGAATGAAAAGCACTTTAAGAAACTACCAAGAAACATCTTAAGAACTACCTTCGTGTGAAAGTGTCGACATCTATTTTAAAATAAATCGAATCAAAAATATTAATGAGCTGAATTTATGATTACCATAGCAATGATAACATTTTTATTTTTGTGTATAAATGACGCCCAATATGTTATAATAATTTTTTTGAATATTTGAAAATTAACTAATAATATTTCCAATAAACAATTAATATCTTCAATAATAATGGATTAAAGTTAAATGTAACATGAATAATCTTATAAATTATTATTAACACAAAGTATAATCTATTTTATATATCTATTTATGTTATCTGTCATTCACAGGCAAAGCAGTGACCAGTATATAGGTTTTTCGTATACACACTACGCCTAAGACCAGTTGAGTAGTAAAAACTTCCATAAAAATATGTATTAGCTCAAAAAACCGGAGCATTACACGATGATGTCAAATTTAATGGTATTTTTATTCTTAAAGATATTTTTACGTTATGTTAAGGTACATATAATGTGTACTTTATAAACATAAATGAAATTGTAATTTATTTTAACTTTTTAGATATGCCTACAATAAATATAATTAACTTGATTTATTTTTATTAAACTTTAAATTATGACATACTGATAAACTACTGCATCGTCATCGTTAGTAATAAAAATTAGATGCATTTTATAATTTTGTTTAAAATTTCCGTCATTTATACCAACGTTTAAAATCAATCTAACATTAAAAAAATATCGGTCGCACACACCCATTACAACAATTGTTAATTAATAATATTTGATAATAAAAACCTTCACTTTAAGAGCGCTTTACACATAAACTATTTATAATTACATTAACTTTGTTTTTAAAATTTAAAATTGTTATTTTAACTTATGAAAATGATTTTTTTGAAAAGATGAAAAGTATATATTTTACCCAATCTACACATTTTTTAATTATGGTTACATAAAATTGATATCTGAATAATAGATATCTAAAATAATATATTTATTTTTTTTAATGAAAGGGCGATCTCGGATTCTTTTTGTATGAATAATTCAATAGCTGAACTAAAAAAATACCTTTTTGAAGGTGTATGTACATCTCGGTCGGTGAGTTCACCTTCAAATCATAATTTTCTCAGGTAATCCTCTACGACACAGACGCCATCACCAGTTTTTATAGGCAATCGTCCGTCTAGCATTATCCGTTATCTTCGGTTCTGGAAGCTGAATGTCATGTCAGTGTACCATCTACGAGCGGTACTTTACAACGTATGGCACGCAAAAAAATTATGAAAAATATGTACATATATACATCTATGTAAATGAAACTGGCGTCTCTTCTAGGTTTCCCTTGAGGAAACCTAGGCCGAAGTTTTGGCACGATAACACGTGACGTTATCAAAGCGTTGCTCAAAAAAACTGTAGAAGATATAAATATCTTACAATTGATTATGTATAAGATATAAAATTCATTAACTGTCTGTTCTCTATAAACTTCTGTCAATCACATTAAAACCTCTTCGATAATTGCAAAGTTACTTTGTGACAACATATTATATAAATAATAAAAAAAACACTATTTATTGATAAATGAACATATTTTAATACCAATGGTTCGTTCTTCAAAATGAGCGTAATACGTTTCGTATTTTCCGAATCTCTCATTCAGACAAATGAAAATTACAATATTTTCGTTAAAATCACAGGGAATCCAGAAAAATATCAGTTTTCATCGCGTCATTCAAGGCAAAATTGTTAACAGAAGAGGCTCTTAAAGACTAACGACATCCTGGTTGAAGATTCTTAGACTCGGGAAGACGAGAGTCCAACTATTTCAAAATAATGATTGCAAACACGATCGCTGACGTTTGATAAATGGACAAACGCTAGAAGAAGATGAAGAAATCAATCGAAAAAAAAAATTCCTTTGCGACGAGTTTACCATTACAGGAAATATTATAATACGACACCAAATACTGTCCTAAAGAGACGACCGGCATGCATCATTAAACGATGTGCTATTGCCCAACCGTTTGGAGAAGATTCGACCGAGATCTATTTGTGTTTGCTTATTAGTTGCAGTGGATTTAATAGTATAGAATAGATTGTAGTTTGGTATAATAAACAATATTTATATTATAACATAATTAACACCCACGTCTGTTCGCAATGCTCAGACCTTTGAACGAAGTTAAAACAAATAATACAAAAGATGTCGCCCCAATAATGCATTATTATCGATATTAATTTAATTATTTCTGATTTATAAGAATGTTAGTGATCACATTTTTTCACTTTCGTTAATAAAATGAGGCGCGCCGTTTAATATTTTAATCATAGAAATGAAATTATATCTAAAATACTAATTAAATGTATTAATTATAAAAATTTACATATAAAATCAATTTTATCGAAAAATATTGTTGTTGCGCTACCGGGATTCGAACCTAATAACTCCTAATATTATTATCTTCCTACGTTCTGATGCAGTGTTAAATAAATAATCGTTGTTAGTGAAGATTTTATAGTCTTGACATTTCGCTGTCAGTTGATGTATCAGGGCGAACTTTTTTTAATTCGTTGATCCTCAAGCAACATTTTTAATATAACAGTTTTATAATAAACACGTGAATTATACCACCCTTGGATGGGAAAAGTTTTTCTCATTCTAAAAATCCCACGTGATAAGCGGGAATACTAACCACTACACTGCAAGAAATCAAGTTTGACACGAAAACAGCAGTATACTGGTTTTTTATTTCAACATGAGTAACTATATATACATATCTTTTTAATAGAGATGCGTACACGGAATACATGTTACATCAATATTCTTACTATTTTTAAATTAAACTAAACGCTTGTACTATGAAAATAGAACTAACTTGTGGGGTCCCGGAACGAGGCGCGAACCACCGACTTCTAAATCGGCCAGTGTCGTAACCTCTATACCAACAAGTTACTCATTTTTTCAAAGGTAAATATTTATATTAAAAAAATATATTGATTATGTATTATTATTCAAGTATATAAAAAAATACAACAATGTATTAAATTCTAATTTAAAAAATCAACATTATATTATTTTATGATAATATAAGACCAATATAAAATAACACGGTTTGGTATGTAATTTTATATTATACTAACTGGAGTATCCGGCGTTGCTCGAACTTTACGCAGAGTGAAGATGTTTCATTTATGGGGGTGGGGGTAGTTTTTTTTTCGAAATCAGATTTTTCTCTTATTTTGAACGTCAAATTGCAAAATTTCATCAAGAAGTACCAAAATTTTGCTTTAAGGGGTGGAAACGGGGGATGGGTTTAATTATTAGAAATCTCATATAGACAATGACCTTCCTCTTGTTTTGTCAAGTGAACAAAATTTCATCAAGCTCAGAATGAAACTGTAGATTTGTAAAAACCAACAAACCAACAGACACTCTTATAAATACTAAATTAATGTATTAATTATAAATATATACATATAAAATCCATTTTGTCGAAAAATATTGTTTTTGCGTCACCGGGATTCGAACCTGGATCTCTATTTCCAATCCGGGGAAGTGCATTACCATTGTGCTATAACGCCAGTATTTTTCTTATATTTATATTAATATTTTTCGACAAAATTAATAAGACACTCTTATATATATATATATATATATATATATATATACACTTTACTTATATTATTAATATTAACCGAGATCTATAATAATAATAAATTTTGGATGTACTTGGTGTTGATTTCGCTACCGATAAAGGGAAAATAAAATACATGGTAAGCGAGTTCATAAAAATTATTTTGTAACGCTTTTTCTAATACTGATTGGATTATTTTTCATAACAAACTTTATTAAAGGTCCCGATAAATAATAATATCCAATGTTAAAAAGATACCGTAGATGGCACGGGTTAATTATTATTTATTTTTACAATACATTCAGTGGCGTATTATGGAGTGTTCCCAGACTCTTACCCCGAATTTCACAAAACCTCTAACACGAAGTTAATTACAATACCACATTTGTTGGCGGCGTTATATTTTCATGGTTTGATTTTGTGAATCCAATTAGTTTATGGTTAACACGGCTTATTGGTAATTCGACATATTTGTGAGAAATATTCTACATTTTCTGAGTGTACAGTTTATTAAATTTGTACATTCGGGAGTCAAGGCAGTTATGTACCAATTTGTAAAAAAGTATAAATATTATAATACAAGTAAAATATACTAATTAGAAATATGTACATATAAAATCATTTTTATTGAAAAATATTGTTGTTGCTACCGGAATTCGAACCTGGATCTCTTCCAGTCCGGGCAACGTGCATTAGCCGATTATGCTTACACATTAATAATGGAACGACAGATGTATCAATTTGAAAAGTGTAACATATAAGTTCGAAAATTTGTCGTCAACGTACCGTGTGCTATAGTATAAATGTATTAATTAGAAATATTATATTACATTATCACAGACCTATGTTCTGAATAATTACAACTTTACAATAAGAATGTGTTCTCCTAATAAAAATATTTTTGGATAAAATTTATTTTATATGTATATCTTTCTTATAAAGGAGAACACATTCGTATTTGAAGTTGTAATTATTCAGAACATAGAGATTTGTAATATTTTAAATACTAATTAAATGTATTAATTAGAAAAATTATATTATAATATCACAGACCTATGTTCTGAATAATTACAACTTCACAATAGAATGTGTTCTCTTAATAAAAATATCTTTGAATAAAATTGATTTTATATGTATATCTTTCTTATAAAGGAGAACACATTCGTATTGTGAAGTTGTAATTATTTAGAACATAGGTTTGTGATATTTTAAATACTAATTAAATGTATTAATTAGAAAGACATACATACAAATTCAATTTTATCGAAAATTATTCTTGTTGCAACCAGGATCTAATTACTATTATTATTTTAATTAATACATTTAATTTGTAATTAGAATATCACAGATCTATGTTCTGAATAACTACAATTTCATAATAATAATGTACTTCTAAATAATATTAATATTATATTACACATTTTCAGAACAAAATAATACATGCCAATCTCAAAAGCTTTTTAAACTTGGTTAAGAGAATCCAAAATCTCATTTTGATTATTTAGTTTGAGAATATCGACATGTTGTATGGACATGTGTAATTTAAAGTCACCAATGATGGGGATTGAATAATACGAGGCGCATTTTTTAAATAAGTACCGTTGCCGAATATTCACGGTGTAGCGCTACAATTGCGATGTTGCGCATGTGCAATGGTTTTCTTCATCTGTTGACTCACCACATGCAACGTTAGAGACATTCACATAGTGTGGCCATTTAGTAGTGAGTGGTTTAAATATTCAAGATAATAGATCAGCTCTCTGACTGTGAGATAAGGTCTGTGATTCGTTTCTTGAATGCACGAAACATGAAACCAGCTGACATTCATCGCCAAGTGTATCCTGTTTTGTCGCCAAATGATTTCCATATTTTTCTTCATCTGAAGCGGTTTCTTGATGGCAAGTGTTTTGATGACGATGATAAACTCAAAGGCGGAGTACAGATATGATTTTTATCTCAGGCGGCGTTGTTCTATGATGAAGATATACAAAAGTTGGTGTCCCGTTATGACGAGTGCCTTAATAATGGTAGCGACTATGTTAAGAAGTATTTTAAGGTGTGTACCGTCCAAATATAGTAAAGTATTTAAAAAATAATGTGTTTCTTTTTTAAAAAAATCGAGTACCTACTTAAAAACGCGTCTCGTATATGCGATGATGTCACCATTATAGGGTATGATTGGATTGCCTGTATAAGAATAATATTGGCGATATTGAATGGATGATGTAGGATTCTGCACGTTGGTGTAATATATTGTATTAAAAGAATTTTGCAGGTGATGTTTCAAATGATGAGATGTGCTTACTGTAAGTGTGGTGGATGCCCCATTATTCATACACTACTCTCGTGTCCGTTTGATAGTCGCAGGATATTTTGTTGTAAGTGTTGTGTCCATGGCCAGAGCATGTTTTGAAAATAAAAGACTACTTACTGTTGACCCTTAGTTTATTGTTAGACACAGTTTAGTTAAAGTATGGAGTAGTTAAGCATTACAATAATAGTGACTGCGCGCAAATTGTTTACGGAGTTTTCTTGTAGCTGTTGTTAGGAATTCGGCAGACAGAAAAGTGGCGTTCGAGAGACGGCCTTCCAGATGGTAGCTGGCTGCATTAATATTGTTATATGACGTCAGACGGCTGCTAGGAGTTTTATTTCACGCCCCAGGATTTGCAGGATGCGTTCAGTATCCTATCGGTGATGACAAGAGTGAATCTATCTTCACAAGATTTCACTAGTTACCTGTCAACTTTCACATAACTCCTGAATCTTATAAATCTACCATATAAAAGAAAATTAAGATCATGCATCAACATTGAGTTTGTGCAGAACAGACCTAGTCCACAATATTTTATGGGTGAATATCTGACTAAACTACGAGCTTAAAAAGCTTTTGTCTAGGAACCCAGAAAAGTGACGGAAAATATATGGATTAAAAGAGCTGAAAACACAGATAATTTGCGACCTTGGAAAAGACCTATGTCCATTAGTTGAGAGACACAGACTTAGGATTACGATGTATAAGTAGTCTGTCTAAATTACATTATGTACATAATTGTTATTTCTTGAATTAGCAAATACATAACTTAATATTTTGTCAGAATGGCATTCAATCCTTGCTGCTTGTATGTCTCTAAGTACAATTTTATGAAAGTTTGTAATACTGGCTTTTCGTAAAAGCGCACCCGTTTTAGCAGTATTATGAAAATGTTTAAATTTTCTGTACATTTTTTAATACACAGAATGCATTTTCATTTATTTCCGCTCGGACTCGCGCTCCTGGCAATACCAAGTACAGATCCGAATCAGAAATCGACATTAATAATTATTCCTTATTTTCTTAAATTATTCGTACCCGTCTATTCTCCATAATTAATTTTAAACTGAAATTTTCTTAATAACATGGCTTATCTGATTGATTAAGCGGAAATATATCAACTAACCTAGTGATCAAGCCGAGTCACGTTCTGGAAGTTCTATGTTCAAAGCGTAAGCGCTTAAAAATAAAAAAATGTTAATACACCATATTCCGAGTACCCATCTATCTCCATTCAAAAAATAATAATCATGGGAAGTAAAGTGAATGGTACAGTAAACACTATTATTTCTAATAGTAATTTGTCAAAACAAGACTAGTGGTACGTAATGAAGCTCTGGTGTTTCAGAAATTTAATGAAATAAGACTATAATCTAATATTATATGGAAGAGTCAATAATAAACAAATTACGCCCGAAAATGTATCTATTTGTGGCATAATTAATAGAAAGGGTTGCTTTTAAGTTTGAGCAAATAGAACGTGCACGTGAGAACAAGATAGTAAATATAGTATACTTATTTATTTATTCTTAATTTTATTTGTACTTAAGTATACATATATATAATGTTTTCATGGCTGTTCAACTTGTCTATAGATAATTGTGCGAAAGAGCTGGAATGTATGAATGTGGGAGCGAAAATAGGCGATTTGATGGTATGCTGTTTATAGTACGCTGACTATGCAGTATTAATGGTGAATAACAAACAAGAATTAGAGTCTAGTGAGTAGAATGTACGATGTATGCAAGGAAAGTGACCTTCAAGTAAATGTCAACGAGTCAAAAGTGATGATATTATATTATATATATTCGAGAAGGAAGAAAGCAAGACATCGTGCTAAATATTTGTGGGTAATGAATGTTTGGAACAAGTAGATGAGTTTGTGTATTTGGAACATAGAAAGTAGAGTGACTACAGGAAACAAAGTGAACGGCGTTTTGAATGGAATTACAACTAATAGGAACTTGTCAACCGAGGCAAAACTAGCGGTACACAATGAAAGTCCTGGTACCGACACTGATGTACGGAAGTGAGGCCAGGAGTTGGCAAAAGAGGAATGAAAGTAGACTGAATGCACTGAAAATTAGATCACTTAGGCGTATGTATGGCAGATCCATTTATGACAGAATAAAGAATGAAGAAACAATGAAAGAATATAAACCTGATCTTAGTATGGTAAGTAATATTAAGAAAAGATTATTAAGGTGGTTTGGTCATATGGAGCAGATGAATGATAAGAATGATATATGACGCAAGTGTTGATGGCACCAGAAATAGAGGACGTCCGCGGAAGACCAGATACCAGATACTGGAGGATGGTCCTGATAGAATCCTCAGTAATCGGCGAGCTTGTATGAGAAAATGTAAGAATGTGAATGAGGTGAGAACTGTGCATCAAGACAGAAGAGCGTGGCACTCTATCCTCTCTGTCTACCCCCGCGGAGAAACGGTATGACACTAAGTTAGTTAGTTATATAGTATTGAAAGTAATAGGAACAAAGGACGACCGCAAAAAATCTGACATTATCAGATATATAAAATTTTCGAAAAATACCCTATTAAAAGCTTCAAACATCGATAAACGTGCATGAAAATATATATAGAAGTGAACAAAAAAAGATTGACACACCAGAACAGAAAAGTATGTCTTCTGTTCGCCTTCCTCTAGTGGAAAAATAAAAAAAAGCATTATTTTAATAAATTAGTATTTTTCTTCATCCCACATCAATCCTTTGCATACAACAACTTCCTGCGATCTTTCTTAAACCATTGACCTGGAGAGCTAGTAGATGCTCTATATTTCGATTTTCAATACGAGGCCTTTATTCCAGCACTTTTTTACTTCAACGGTTATCATTCCTTCGGTTGAGGTGATCATCCATTTCCGCTTCAGTTTTAAGATCTTTTTCTTTAGTCTTGCTGCGAATGTCTTAACACATACTCTGCGGTGGTGGGTCAGATTTGACACGGGTGTTTGTAAAAATATGAATTACGCTACAAATATTCGTTTAATGCTATTTTCCTTCTAGCTAATCTTTAATTAAATATTTTTAAATAATTTGAGATACAAATAAATATTATCGGACGAGATTCAAATGAGTTATTGATAAAAATGTGAAAAAAGTTCAAAAACAGACCTAAAATAGTCGGATTTAATCTCAGCACTTACGCCTAAACACATTTTGTCAAAATTTTGAGCGGGTAGACAAAGGATACCAGGTATGCGTACATGTATTTGTTTTGACTTATTTTTGTCTGGCGTTCTTTGAACAAAGCCAGTAATAAAATTATTTGAGGGGCGTTGCGCCTATCTGTAAGTTTTATGACACTACCTGCTCGGGTTCCGACGAGAATGTCACATGCTCAGTAGATGTTTGTATATTGGCTGCGTAGGGCGTCTGTTGATGCATGGGAATATGTACATTATTCGTAATTCATTATTCACTATTCGTGAGTGACATGGCAAAAATTGGTAGACAATAGAATCATGGGAAGACTTTTAAAGTAGTGGGACAATAATACAAAAAATTGTGTAGATCGGTACCCTGCGGCCCTGCACAATGTGCAGCGACAGTTTAAGGTACTAATTAAATGCCACACTGGACGAAATGCTGGCCTTCCAGCGGGGCAGAAAGCTCTGAAGTTTACTGGCAAATAGAAAGCTAATCCTTTCGTAATGTGTTTTATACGGGACATTAGTGAATGGGTCTTGAAAAATACGCTCGGGAAATGAGGAAACAAGCTTCACTATTTACAAGCACTGCTTATACGTTCTACTCGTTTAAGAAGCGAAGATATTTAAATAAATAAATTTGGAACTTATATTCTGTAGACTTTTATTATTAATACTGTTTATTATTTCATTAAGTAACCAAATAGAGTTGCAACATCATAAGATTAAAAAATTTATTGAACATTTTAAATTCAGACACACATTTTTGTCCAATATGGTCAAATTTGTGATTTAAATGTGAGTGAATAAGAAACAAAAATTGTTTATTTCAAAAAATTAACTTATATTTTCGTATGAAGTAATCAATTTGTTGTTTGACATGTTTTATTTAATAAAATAACAATTAATTTGCATGAAACCACGAAATTTATTATGCGTCAACCGGTTTCGCTTATCTCAAGCTTCATCACAATGTATTTGAAACTAATCATAAATACAAAAAGAGTGCACTTATGTATGGGGATAAAATAATTTGTTTATTAAAAATTAGCGCCCTTGAAATAAAAAAAGGTAATAAATATTGTTACGCCAATTCTTAGTAATCAAATTAATTTATCCATTAGCCCCATATTAGGTATGTTTCCTTTAAAATCAATTTAATATCTATCAACTTTGTATTTTCCTCTCATTTAATGTTTCGTCTATCTGTATATGTGTTCTGTCTCTCTCTTTCGCATATAATTTTATATTCTGTCTCCTTTGATATTGTATTAAACTATACATATTCTGTCTCTCTCTTTGACATATAATTTTATATTCTATCTCCTTTTTTATGTATATATAAGTACATTCTTTTTGCGTTTATGATTAGTTTCAAATACGTCCTGATGAAGCTTGAGATAAGCGAAACCGGTTGACGTATAATAAATTTCGTAGTTTCACACAAAGTGGTTGTTATTTTATTTAAAATAACAAAATTTGTGCAAACTCGTTGATTAATTTAACTTTGGCCGTTTCTTCATCAAGACAGGCGTAAATTCACTGATACATAAAATAAAATATGAGACGAAATTAATTGTCAGACAGGGGCGTGTCCGCAGTCGCGTAAGAAGAGATGAACATGAGAGAACATTGGAATGGGGAATGTAATAAATAAGGTAATTTAATATATTCCCCGTTTTATTATTAATGAAGGTAATTAAAAATCTTATTTTATTTTATAGGAGCTCTTAATTTATCTAAAAGATAATTTTTATATAAATTTATCGCATGTGTATAAAAGTCAGATTTCAAATGTCAAAACACTAAGGCAGGAGTGTCTCAAGGATCGGTTATAAGGGTGTATTACGCTCATGTACAGGAATTAGCAAAAGTTCACGCTCACCCTTACACAGTGGAACCTCTATATTCGTCTGGTTCGATATTCGTCACATTTTGATAAAAATTAAATGTCCCCCGGCAATGCCAAAACACAGAATATGGTCGAAAAGTGGCACCCAAATGTTGTCATGGTCAACCAAAACATGAATGGATTCAATAGTAACCTAATTGACTTCTTCATGAAGGTTTTAAAAAATCGACAGAAACAGCCTACATCGGACAAGTTCTTTGTTAAATCAAGTGCTACTGAATCATCGGCAAACGAAAACCACCACCAGAATTAGAGTTACCTGATGTTTAAATTGTCTCCTAAATATTAGTAACTTTCCTTCTCTTCCGCTTCTACCTTCATGTCTCTTCAGCACAATAAAGATAAAGTTTTGACATAAAATTTATTCATTTGTGTGCTATTTTGGGGGCTGGGAACGAATTTATTGAATTCCAGTTATTTGTTATGGGAAAAACTGTTTCTATATTCGTTAGTCTCTCAGGAATGGATTAATGACAAATACAGAGGTTCCACTGTATACTATATTATTTACCAGAAATCGCTCTAGAATACAAAACTCAAACTGGCAGAAATATATCAGAAACAAATTCTCCGCAGCACGCGACTACCGGCACAAACACGTAACTAACACATATGTAAGATGTAACTGACATGTAATGCACACATATATAATACATAACTATTTACATGATCTCGTAGATTACATCAACTGATACGAACACGTGACATGTGACTTCTGACACGAATAGATATCAAAAAATAACTGGACAAAACATTTTTTTAATAAAATCACTGTTTTTGTGTAGTTACAATTATTCATAGCGCAGTTCCTTAATAATTGAAATAAATTTAATATATTTAATTTAATTTTGCTAGAACTAAATTATATAGGGTTAAAAAAACTGTACTTAAAATGCAGTTGAACGATGAATGGAATTCTTCCATTGAGGTGAAATGCCAAAAAGTGGAAACGCTTGGAGAGACTTTATTCAGTAGTGGATAAAAATGGCTGATAATAATGAATTTATTAAATATTTATTTAAATAATAAACATTCGATTAAAATTTGCTTTTTTTATCGTCGCGTTCGTTGTACATAAATTAAAATATTTGATTATATTATCATTAAGGAGAACACATTCATATTGTGAAATTGTAATTATTCAGAACATCGGTCTGTGATATTTTAAATACTAAACAAAGGTATTAATTAGAAAGATATACATATGAAATCAATGTTATCCAAAAATATTGTTATTGCGCTACCGGGATTCGAACCTGGATCTATTTTCCAATCCGGGGTAGGTGCATTACCAACTATTCTACAGCGACAGTACTTTTGACGATTAATTTTCGAACCTACATGTTACACTTTTTCAAATTAATACATATATCGTTCTATTATTATATTATCAAATGATTTTTAATGATTCAAATAAAATTAAAATTAAATTATGAACAGTGTAATTCATAATTTACTCAGGTCTTCTTAATTATTTCTCCCAAAATATAATATTTTACGTACATTTAAAAAAATACATTTTGTATTTTTTATTTATTATCTTAGTTTAATAACCACAATTGAGTTTAAAAAACATCTACCGGTTTCGGAAAACACCTTTTCCTTCTTCAGGATATGTCAAAACTAACTAAAAATATAGCATTGTTTTTCTATTTATCCAGAATCTATTTTTAATTTTTTTAAAAAAAACAACAATTATTTAAAAAGTAAATTTAGTACCTAACTCAAATTGCTGCTCAATACAAATTTAGTCGAATAATTTTTAGGAAAAAATTTTAGAATAGGACTCGTAGTTAAATTTAGTTGGCTGTTTAGAATTTCCTGATTACTTTTACATGCTTTATTTATCTCCAACGATTCCAAATTATTTAATTTGTGACCTACACCGTTTATATGCAAAATTGACAATCCCAATTTTTTATCAAAACCATGACTATTTTCTATCAAATGATTGATTAAACTAAGATAATAAATAAAAAATATGAATCTTAACCACCAAGTTAATATTGCTAATTTTAAAAGTATAAATACATTTTGTTTTGAATATCGTATTCTAGGACGTTTGTTTATTCCAGAAGCCCCGTATTTACAAAAAATCACTATTCTACTCTATTCGTCAATATCTCCGTCAAATAGTAAACACTAGGAATTATGCGCCCGGATGTTGGACCACTGACGTCAGCCAGATTCTACCAATCAACTAATTGATTGGAGGCGGGCGAGCTGTCAACCTAAATGTCAATCCTAGTTGGTTAGTGATTGGAAGTCGACATTGGTTGGCATTCCCTTTCTGTGTCGGGCCGGGGTGCACACGAGATCAGAAAACCACTTTCTATTAAATAATGTGCCGAAGAGGGTTAACTTGATACTGTGAAACTAAATTATGTTAGGTTCATATTATATGCTGATAAAAATTAATTCTAGATTAGAGAATTAAAACGTGGTGCCCGAGATACTGTATCTGCCCTGACTGGATTCAAAGGTAAGAACGCCATGAAACCCTATTAAAAAATCTCTTCCACAAATTTATGAGTAATCTTAAACTTCTTCATCTTCTTTTTAGCGGCCTCACGGGACTCAGAAGTCTTTGACCGCTGTCGTAATATACCCCTTTGATTAATTCTTTATTGATTTCAATTTTGTGATTACCAGTTACACGAATGGTCAAATAAATTCACCTTTTTGATTCAATGTTACGCACTTGTCTACTAAGTACGTCTTCAGTGTACACCTCGCAATGTGAAGGTTCAAGAAATAGACTTTGTAACAATTATACATTTATTACAATACGATACAATTTAGTACAAGGCATATCACTAGTATAGGTCAAACGATTAAGCCGACGCGCACAGAAAAAGACTGCACCCTGCCACGCGCCGCCCTTTATAGCCTCGCACTCACACACACAACCATACCATCCCAAGGATATCACATTTAACAAAAGTTGACTCCAGATTACAGAAGAGATTAAAGAAATACAATCATCTCGGGTGTCAAATGAATTGAAAGTCGCCCATGTCCAGCCCTTTACAACTTCATTATTTTCAACTAGCTCGAAATATCTGGGACAGAATACCGTCCCCTGAGTCTCATGTTCTTTAAATGTTTCCATTAATTTGTTATATTATCATGTATTGTCATCGTAACAGTCGACATAGTAAATGAAAATTCATTTAATTTAAATGAATTAACTAGAAGAATTAACAATGTATCGAAAAAAAAAATTGTTGTTACCGGGATTCGAACCTGGACCTCTTCCTATCGGGGAAAGCGCGTTCACCATTTTGCTTTAGCATTTGAATACATTTTTGACAAGTTTTTGCATTTTTAAAAGCAATCAACTTTATACTGCGATGAATCTCAAAAACTTTTGAATAAAATTAGGATACGTCACAATTAATAAATTGTATTAAATTTAGATAAACATTCTTGAATTAAATAACACCACAACAGCGCGTAAAAAACTGGCTACTTTAACACAGACTGCAGTCTAGCAGAGTAGCTAGAACAATGCTGTATATATCAGAATTGGAGTCTGCTCCATCCCACACTATAAACTACGAGTATTTAATAGCAATATAATTGTATCTTATGTTTATCATTTTATATTATAATATATTCACCTCTATTACAACATAAGTATGTATGTCGACAAGGTCTAATTGATAAATAAATTGATACAACTTATATATTTTTTAAAGAGAACACATATTTGCAGTGAACTTGCATTTTCAGAACATAGTTATGTAAGTACATAGAAATTAGAAAAAAAAAGTATTTGATTGCTATGGTAAAATGGTGAACTGTGATTACTATAGTAAAATGGTTTCAGGTTTTAATAGAATAGAATAGATTTTTTAAGTTGATTAATTTAATATTTATTAAAATATCACAGAACTAGGTTCTGAAAATGCAACTTTACAACAAAAACGTGTTATCTTTAATGAATACAAATTAACTGATTAATACGGTATTACTGGTAGGTACTGCACATTTTTTTGATTTTCAGCGATTCTTCCATCTGTGGTGCATTGTAATTGTCGATATTTTTGTTTTATTTCAGTTTTCTTGTGTATCTGGTGTATTTGCAATTGTTTATATTTGGGGTGTCTTCCATATCATGTTTATTATAAATTTTTCGATATTTATGTGATTATCAGAGTAGCCATGTAGTTCCATGTCTTGTATATTGCAATTGTTGATATTTTGGCTCCTCGACTGGCGGCGCTATCATCTGGAAATTTTTGACCACAGGTGAATCACAAAACGATGCAGTAATTAATTCAGCATTAAAACCTACGCACGCACCTACATCACATTAAATTGGACAGCTTGCAAAGAGCAAATATTACATTAAGATTATTAATAATTGAGAGCTATCAAAGTTTGCACTATATTTATTTATTATTGTGGCATAAAATACGTATGAAAATAAAGGTTAAATAAACTTTACTAGACGTGGTCTATTCTAAAGCAATTACTTGTACAATTTTTAAAAGTTGTATTTGTTAAGGTACAATCGAAAGTTATAAAATATTATGTAAAAAAAGCACGATCAGAAGTTATAAAATTTTCTTGTAAAAAAAAATTATAAAAAGATTTTTGTCTATAATATAATTGGAGACAAAAAGTGTAGGTATTGAGGTTAGCACAAATGACAAATTAGTTTAATTTTGCTTTCTGCCCACGTTAAACAATCAAATTTGTTATTTTTGATCCAAAATCGTTAATCACATTAGACCCTTTAAGGTATAGTAGAAATTTATTAAATAAACGCGGTGCACAAAACAAAAAAGTTCATTGATCAAATTTGGTATTTATTTTTGGCACTGTAAAGTATCTTAAGGTATTGCTCCTAGTTTCCTTTAGATCGGATCGTGGATGTAAAGTAAATTTTTTTTTTAAAATAGTTTTAGGATTGATCTGGTAAACAGTTGTCTTATACCCAAAACTTGAAAGGACTTAAAGAATTCTTTAGAGTTATGTTTAAATGGCCTCTTATTTATTACTCTGATGACCCATTTCTGAGCCTTAATTAGAGAATTCATTGAAGTAAGAGCTGCATCGCCCCATGCACATATTGCGTAACTGATGAGATTCTGATAAAGTGAATAGTATACCATTTTTAATAAAGTAATATTCATGAAGCTGCGTAAAATTTTGAAAATATTAATTAATTTTCTCACTTCGGAGCTTACTCGATCGATATGAGGAGCCCATCGTAAATTTTCATCAATTGTTAATCCGAGATCAATTATCTCACTCATTTTTTCAATGATGTCACAGTTACATATTTGATTCGTATCTGAAGTGCATATTTATTAGTTTAAGTATATATTTTAATAGTTTTTGAGGTGAAATGGTTTATTTGTTTTTTTAACGAAAATGTAATAAAATATGTTATTTGTTGTAGGTGAGTAGTAGTGTTGTTAGTAGGTGAGTGTCTAAAATAATTTTTAATTTCTGAAGTGGCTAATTCAGCCATTTTATATGTTTCAGCTTACGTATTTCCATTTATAATTATTGCAGTATCATCAGCATACATAACTCGGACATGTGTGTCATATCACCTCTGCATGGAATACGTTTTCTTTAATTCACCGTACGCCACCCATTTTTTTTTTAAATAGAAATAAGTACACGGATTACATGTCACATCAATATTTTTACTATTTAATCGTCTATAATTTTTAAGGTTTAGTGGCAATTTGTTAAATATACGCGATGTGGAAAACAAGAAAGTTCGTTGATCGAATTTGATATTCATTTTTGGCACTGAAAAGTATCCTAAGGTTTTGCTCCTAGTTTCCTTTGGATCGAATCATGAAAGTAAAGTTAATTTTTTTTAAATTGTTTTAAGATTGATCTGGTAAACAGTTGTCTTATATCTTGAACTTTTGAAAGGACTTAAAAAGTTCTACAGAGATATATATACAATTCTCAAATTTGTGGTAAACTTAAATGATTGTATAGTGGTAACCTATTTTACCGGTAAAGAAAATTACTATGTTCACATCCCGGTGGTAACTACATATTTTTCTGTGCATGTTTATAAAAGTTTCATCCAATTGTTTTTTATAATAATTTTTCTGTATTTTGAACCAAATCGTATTTATAATAGCAACAATTTAGGAATAAATACTACGTATTTAGACAAAGACTAAGCGAACAACGTATTACGAGTGAGCGCACAGACGTGAATATTACATGCAAGTGTTTCTATTTACCTCTAAACTCTTTACTAAGCTTTGTACTGCCAGAAAGTCAAAGCTGTTCATATCTTCTACATTGCATGCAGTTTGTATTTGTTTCTCTGTAGAGTGCTGAAATTCTGTTAAATATTATGCTCATGAAACATTAATTTTCAACGAGGAAACGTAATCTTTTCATGAAATATCGTTAGTAAAAGGGTTGAAGCCCACTTTTATTTCAAACCTTATTTCAATGAACTAAAACGCACAATGAAATGTGTAAAATAACTCACACATTGAATAAGATATTTATATAACTAGCCTTTAAAACTTACCATTAGAACAAATTAAAATTAAATTCAATAAGATCTTTATATATATAACAGTTCAATAAGATCTTTATATAAATAATGTCAAAAACTCGTCATGACGACAAATTTAAATTACTCACTAATTAAACAAAACATGTATATAACTAACGTTTAAATTATACACCTATAATACAGCAGTTGTTGCATACACAGCATAGATGCCGGAAGAATATCAGGATAGGAAGGAGTTTGGCACTCACCACAATCCGGATTCTGCCGGCATCTCTGAAGATGTGGACTGTATATTTTAATCATTATTTTGTCAAAAGTTCCGATACAGTATAGACGCAAAGTCTCGAGTTAGTATAATATTGTTAACCTTTCCGTACACGTATAACCGCACAGGTTCGAGGACGCAAATCGACTGGTCGGCTGCGCGGCCGGAAAGGGACGGGAAAGTTGGACGGTAAAAGCACAGTGCATTATTTTCGTTCAATAATTAATATTTATACATCAAATAAAGATATGTCGCAAACAGCAGTTTTATAAATTTTTATTTAATTAAATTATTTTTTTTCTACTTACTTGTATATTTATATTTATTTATTTAAACACTATACATTATTTATATTTAATTACGTTTTTCTATGCATGTCTCGCTAGAAAATTGTTTTGAGACAGGCTAAATTTAAAATTAAGTCTTAATATTATGCAAATACATAAAATATAAATAAATTGAATAAAAACTGATCGTTCGTCGACTACATTCTACTACAAATATATTTGGAATCATTGAATATCTTAATATAAGTTATCTGTCAAATGACATTCGAGTTGACACTATGTTTAGGTGAGTGTCCTAATAATAGGCCGACCCTTCTCTCATTGAAATTTTAATCATACGTTTTAGATTACACCCTCTAACATTTTATTCTACAGTTTAAGACCTAGGTGTCTAAAATGTATTCATCCATACGTGGAGTGCGATTTCGAGACTTGAAGAGAATAAAATACAATTGTTGAGTTAAAATAATGCCCTTGCAAGGCGAAACGCGCCTCAAATAAATTAAACCTTAATCTGCAAAGCAGCTAACTTCATTGTTTTTTAATGTTTAGTAGCAACAAAAAACTGTTTAATTTTGTAATTAAACAGATTACGAAAATTTCAGAACACATTTTAGTAAATTGCTTATGCATAAATAGGGTTGCTGAGAAATTTTATTGATATTTTGATTTATCTCTTACTTATAGGGAATATTTGGAGTTCTACTGAATTTCTTCACCAAACTTGTAAAATATTATTGGGAGTATTCCGTGATAATATAATGCAACCATCACGATTTCTGCGGACGTCCTCTATATCTGGTGCCATCAGGTAAACATTTAAGGTTTTTACGAGAATCAATCTAAGGTTTTTTAGCACGTAGCACTTAGTTATTATTTTATAACACGTAATTTCACGTGTTTCAAAATTAATGGAAATTTTTGGCTTTTAGTGTACCATAGAACATTAAAAAAGGAAAATAATGGTATTAAAAATGGTTTCTAACTATGGTGAGTTAGCTGCTTTGCAAATTAAGGTATTGATATGTAATTATGGAGTTAGTAAATATGTTAATCATGGAATTTCTTCACTATAAGTTTTCTATTTGTAGTGTTTAGGATTGGGTAGGATTTATATGATATAAACGCGGATGTATATACACACGATTTATTATGTAATACAATTAACTGTTCACTCCGGGGACGAGTATCAGAGTGGTGCAGCCGCACGCGATACCCGAGACTCCGCACGCTCTAGCGGCCGTATACCACACTATTAAATATCGATAATTTACTTATTTAAACAAATAACAATGTTTGTTTTAATTAAGTTAATTACATTGACATAAATTGGTGTCAAAACCCCAGTTTCTGTAAAATAATGTAGATAGTTGAGCTTATTTAAAAAAATAATGTGAATTTATTCTTCAATGACGTAAAAAATTCCTATAATCGAAACGTATTTAAAGATATAAATAAACTATATTTTTAATTTCCTATTGACTAAAAAGGCCGCTTTGAGCCCTTTGAACTTCTTTCAAAATTCTATGACCTCGGGGGAAATATAAAAGCTGTATTAGAATTAATATCTGCTTCTGACCATGAAAACAACTGGATGTTTATGAGAATTCTGAAAAAGAAAATAAATAGAAATCAGATGATTTTTTTTTAAATAAACTATACTATACATACTACTGAGTTTTATTTTTATCAGAACAGTTTCGAGAGGTGCAATATCTCCCATAGACTTGTGTAAACAACAATCAAATTATACTATCATATAACCATAGCTTGCTGCTAGCCCCTACGGGCGGCTATTGTGGAAGGGTTTTCATAAAATCCATATTTCAATGCAGAAATCCCTTATTATATCGCTTTAACAATGCACCACGAAATATACTTTAGCTTTATTTTCAGTAAAAATTAACAAAACATTAATAATTTGTAATTTGTGTACACCTAGAGCTATTTAAATCGATATGATTATCGTTAGTTGGAAAGTTATTAAAAGTATAAACAAAGGATATGGTGAACTTAAAGAAATGATACAATAGAGACAGGTAATAAAGAATAACTTAAAATCTCAAGTGAATTCGATATTTTATGTAAAACCTTTTTGAACTGCAAAGCTAAAATGATCGTCTAAACATATCCAACAATTATTCAGAGACAAAGACCGCGGACAGATATTTTCGTACTGCAATGTAAGCGAATTGAATATATAAAAAATAAAACAACTCCTTTACGGCCCAGCGCCGGATATATCCGTCCCAAAAAACTTTCCACCACGGCCAGCGACGTTGTGATTCGTTAGACGTCATTTATTTGTCTGCATGTAAAGCAAAGTTTAGTTTATTTAAATAATTATATTGCACTATAAATCAAGTCTAGTAATGATATTTAGGTTGATATTTTTTCTAAAGCTATCGTAATGAGAGTCACATTAAAACGACTCTTTGAATTTTTTTAATAAATGTTTACAATAAACAATGTTTCTCGTATCCACGATGATCTCAGAGAGTCGGTTAAGATACGTATGTACTGGATGCGTCAGTTTAACTCTGTACCGTTCTTTATGCTCACTCTAGCTGAAGCTCAGAGATAAATTTTATCCGTGAACACAGGTCATTTTCGATGCTGTACTGGGTGATTAATTTAAATATCTTGTAATATTTCATTACTTGAATAAAACGTCACATGCATAATTGAATCGATTGTTGCGTCCGGTCGCATTAAAAGTAAAACTGAATCTAAGAGCGCTCAATATTTTTTTATTACATATTATCGATTTCACCAGTTGATAATTTACTAGTATTCATCTATCCACGGATTATGTAATGAAATGAAAAATTATTTCAAAGAGTAAAAAATGACGATTTTTTTTGTTGACTGGCCCTCTTGATCCGCAGTCTGGTTAATATGACACCGAGTAATCGAGAGTATACTGTACGTAATCTTTCATATTTTTTTTTTCATTTTTACCCTTGACTGATTTAGCCGCTCGACATTTCCTGTGACAGCAATCGATTACATCTGTCCCGATCGTTGTAATCTGTCATCTCGCTAAGCGTGCGTTTGAAATTTGCGACTCAAACTGACTGAAAACGGCTGACAAAAAAGATCAAAATTTTTTGCGATCTTCTTGTGATTTTTTTTTTAATAGGTATGTATATATTTAATGAATTAAAAACAATATAATAACATGTACGCGAATACATCTATGTGTGTGGAATATAACTGTTCTTATGGACATGATAATTCGGATAGCTTTTATCATATTTTCGGTTCCGTTAAGATCTTTAACCAGCATAATACACCATCTTGTTTACAGGTCTTTATCCAGTAATATATACAGGATGATGATAATGGCGATGACAAGTGGATCGTAGTTATACGCTGTTAAAGTGCAGCATTTATTAATTTCTGTTTTGTCTTAATTATTTAATATACTGATAGTGTAACAAAGAGGAACAAAAGTAAACTGATTGCAGTGGAAATGAGATCATTTAGGCGTACACGTAGCAATTTTTTTGTTGATAGAATACTGGATGCGTTATGCTAATCCGCGCGCAAAACACACGGGGTGATGATTCATGCATGATTCGCTCCGTGCTGAATTATGAACTGTGCTTTATGCGAAGTCGAATCGAACCTGAAATAAATCTCATCCGTAAACACGAGCTATCATTATTGTCATTACGTAATAAAAAAAATCGAATTTATTCATGAAAGATAGTGTTGGGAATTTATGATAGGACCAGATCATCGGTCGCCATGCGCGTGTGGATGCTGTATTAGGTTTACTCTACCTATCTGTTCCCCCCCCCCTCTCCCTTTACCATCGACGCAGAGCATTACTTTTTCTGTGTGTGATCTATGACTTGTGAACTATCAAGAAGTGTTAAAGTCCTGCTACGAGCTCGTCGCACTGACTTAAATTATTATTGTGTTTCAATTTCTTGCAATACGTGCCGAAGATTTAGGTTTAACATCACTATTGGGTGATACACAGTACTTCATGCTTATCATCGAAGAAGATTCCAGGTAAGTCGTGCTTTCTGGTTGGTTCTTGAGCCCTTATTATTCTGTCCCTACACTAAATTCCTACCACTCTTCCTACATCCCATTTCCCCACCCTCTCGCGCATATAGATAGGTATATTTGTTTCATATTTTAATTATCATAAGTCTTTAATTTAATGAATGTCTGAATAAAAAAATATTGTACATATTTTATATATAATATATTTGATAAAGTATTAATAACATTGGATAATTTTTATATTGCTATTTTCGTAAAAAATGTGACCTTAGGAGCGCTTAAGGGGGCTTGTTTTTTATATTCTGTGGCTCAGAAGTTTCATTTCGCTAGTACTTAATTTTCCTAAAATATAACAATTAAAAGCATTTAAACACATCAAAAACAATCATTATTTGAAAATGTAATTATTTTTAAACATGCGAATTTATTTCATTAATATAAATAAGATATTTAAAAATGTTTTTACGACTTTCAGTAATATAGAGTACACAGTTTTCTGGGCTATTCTGCCATGTGTATCCGATGTCATCAGCGACAACATCCCTGATGATGGACTCTGCAATGGGATTGGAAACGTCTGCCGAAGATGTAAAATACACGGCAGAATAATCCATAAAACTCTAATAATTAAATAATTGAGAAATAAAATTTATCATTATTAAGGAGAACACATTCTTATTGTGAAGTTTTAATTATTCAGAACATAGGTCTGTGATATTTTAAATACTATATTAATATATTAATGTAGTAATTATAAATATATACATATAAAATCAATTTTGTCGAAAAATATTGTTTTTGCGTCATGAGAATTCGAACCTGGATCTCTATTTCCAATCCAGGGAAGTACACTACCAATTATATTATAATGCCAGTATTTTTCATGACAAATTTTCGAACCTATATGTTACATTTAATAATAATTTCATTAATAATGGAACGACAGGTGTATTAATTTGAAAAAATGTAACATATTTTTCGACAAAATTGATTTTATATGTATATATTTATAATTAATACATTAATATAGTATTTAAAATTTATCGATAGAAAGAATATGTACTCGTATATATCTTAGTTACGTGGTTAATTACGAATATTATAATAAAATCGTATGCGTCTATCGTGTGATTTTAGGGTATTTCAAAATGTGTGTAATATTTTACTGTCGCCTGTTTTTAATGCTTTTCTCTGTGAGATGAAGCATTTTTTCTGTTTTGAAAAATACTGATTTCAGATAAAATTCCACTCCATCTTCTTCTTCTTCTTCTTCTTCTATTTACGTAATTTATAAATGTGACGTTTGAAAATATATAATGGAAACAAAAACAAGTCGCAGGTAAATCTACACAAAATGGCGATTAATAATAACGCAACCGTCTCCCTCTGTCTGAAGAGGGCCTTTAATGAAATAAAACTTCTCTTTTCATAAGCAACTTGTTATTTATCATAGAAGATAAGACCAAAGGAGAAAAATATGCTCACGTAGCCTTCACATCCGCAACGAATTTCTCAAATCTTTTGTCGCCCCCGGTAGCGGCGTTTTAAAAGAAAGGCCGCCTCCACAATGAAATATTTATTCTAGCATCGAAAAAAATTAATACGCGTTATATTTTTTTGGGAGCGCGAAACATCTGCTTGTGTTTTGAAATATTTTCTGGGCCAAAAGTTTGTTAGGAAATTGGAGGTTGTTTTTTCTTCTTTTTTTTTGCGTAACTTTGCGAACACGTGACGCGAGATTTTTGGAAACTGATGGCGGGTTTTCGCATTTTAATGTAGGGAAATTGTTAAAAGTTTTCCTTTCCGCCTGAAGACATTTTGATCGTCCACGTTTAAAACCGACTTCGAAAGCCCACATTACATGTTTCGGAATACATTTTCGGGAAATTTTTCGCAAGCAAATAAGAAAGTGGCGTTGAGAGGATTTTAGGATGAAGTAATGTTATGTCGCAAAGTGATTCGATAAGTGCCGTATACTGGAACTATTTAATCATAGAATGTTAATGCTGAAGGACCCACCCTATTCCGGAACTAATGCAGGGGTGGTTACTCTCGTATCAGTTTATTTCCGCTAACAAAATACTGATCCATGTGTAACCCTAATTTGTGAGGCAGATTCAGTTTAATAACAATAATAATAATAATAATTATGCAAATACAAAGAATAAAATTACATTTTAAGTACTTACTTACTTACTTACCATCACGCCGTTTCCCCGTGGGGGTAAGCAGAGAGGATAGAGCGCCACACTCTTCTGTCCTGACACACAATTCTCGCCTCATCCACATTCATACATCTTGTCATACAAGCTCGCCGATTGTTGAAGCTTCTAACAGAACCATCCTCCATTATCTGATTTATCTGGTCATGCCAAGTCTTCCGCGGACGTCCTCTATTTCTGGTTCCATCAACACTTGCGTCATATATTTACATTTTAAGTACTATTTTTAAAACAAATTAAATAAATTAACTAGAAAGATGTACAGAAAAAATCTATTTATCTTAACCTAGACCTCTTCTTCTTCCGTCTAAGTATTATAATGATAAATATTATGTAAAGTTATAAATTGAAAAGAGGCGTGCGGCAAGCGTCATCCTTACTAATTATCAGATGTCGATATAGTCAATAGAAAGTCAAGCCAGTATATTATTTTGTTCTAAGCTGTGAAATCTGTTCTTGTTAAATGTTTTTCGTTTCATGTTGTGAAGAAGACGTAGATCCTTCGCCGAATAGGATCTACCGAACGAATTGCGCGATCTCCGAGTCGCGCGTCTCGCTGATTGGATTACGACGATTCCGATCGTAAATCGGAAGGGGGAGGGGGTTAATGGAAAGAAGAATGAAGACCTAAAATATAAGGATAAGAGTCGATGATGGAATTCCGGTCGAAGGACGGTCGGGGAACCAGGATTCGGTAGGACTGCTCGCCTTACTTTGTGTCTGACACCTCCGTCTCTGACCCCGCAGTCGCCGCCGAGATCACACAAACGGCACGTGATAAGCAAATCTCCGCTTTCGAATGGAAACGGCGGTATCGCTCACTTCCCTGCGGCACACAAATATAACAAATCACTAGGTGAACACCAAAACACAAGATCACTTGTACACGAACAATACAGTGCTGATGCACCGGAGGTGAACAAAATCCACACCGCTAATACTATCGCGATATCGCGCTCGAAACAAATATAGGTCACGCGTTGACTTCTGCTGACGTCAAGGTCACTATTCACACTAAAGACAAGTAGTAAGGAAAAAGGATGAGTGGGAATTTAAACGCAAAAGATGTCAATAATATGGATCGCGACCAAGGATACGGAACACATGTTAAATGAAAATAAGTATACGTTAACAGGGACTAGATTTTTTTTCACATTTAACGATTATTTTATGTCAAACGTTTTCAATTTAAACGTCGTCTACTATATTTAGTAAGTTTAAGGCTAAGCATGTTAAAAAAATGCAAAAAAACAATCCCTACATATAAAATATTTTCTGATACGCCTCGTCCCACCTTATATTATATGTAAACCAGAACCTTTGAAATGTTACGCACTTTTTTAACACAGTTTTGTGACACATTTTACTTAGAAAGCCTGAAAAAATATATTTTATGTTAAAAGATATTTGCCAGAAAATGTATGCGTGGGTGAATTCAATCTTATATCACTATTAAAATAATAAAATATCAGTAGAATTTACTTTTTTTAGACTGCTAACGTTGTTTTATTAATCACATAGTGAATTAAATATATCTACCGCTTTTTAAAAATATAATTTTCTTCTTCAGGATGTCACCAACTAATCAAAATCATATGTTAAATTGTTTCTTTAACAGAATCTATTTTCAAAAAAAACAGTAAAAAATTTAACGCCTAACGTAAATTGTTACTTGATGATACAAAATTAATAGAATTATGGGGCTTATTTATTATTTATCAAATCTTGAAAATAGTAGAATATACTATTAAGACAAAAATAATACAATTATTCAGTTATATAACTTTACAACAGTCTGTGACCCGGAAAATTATAGTAATACATTTTCCAAAAGTCGATCCCAAAGTTTTTTTATATAAAAAGAATTGTAGGTTTTTCCAATATACACAAGAAATATCCATTAGCTTTTCCATTCTCTACACTGAATGTGAGTGAAAATGTAATTCTCCTTGTTAGAGGTGAAACATTTTGACGTTCCGACTTCTTTTTATTTGCGGTTTCCGCAGAAAATATAAAGCCAGGTTGAGAAATTTTTAAACTTGCGCATTTACAAATTAATAATACTATTATATATAGCACATAATATTCGCATAATTAACATGAATCATAGTATATTCACATACGAGCAAGTGGTTAGTAAGACAGAGACATCAAACAAGAAATAGAAATTATATTGACACACACACGTATTTCCAATGCACATAAGCAGTGAAGACTTGGATAGTCCGCAGTAGCGGCAAGTCATGTGGATAAGATATTTATGAGTTTTTAACTCGAAACAATCTCTGAAATAGGAATTATGAGATTCTTTGGAGACTACTCTCGACAAGTGTACACACCAAGTCTCAAAGATTTAGCATTTGCGCCTCACTTCACAGTTGATGTACATCAAATATCAAATCAGTCTATAGTCCATACGTATACCGCTGTCATTTGAGTGAATTTGAATCTTCCCAGCAGCACTTAAAACAGAAAAACATTAATGCCTTTTTTGTATAACTTTTTAGAATAAACAGTTGTCGGTATCTATGGTTCTAGGTAGAGTTTATTTACAAATAATGAGTCAAAACGAACGTCACGTCATTGACTTGTATTTTGTTTTTTTCTACCAATCTCAAACAAATCTCTGTGTTTATCTCTAATCTATTAATACGGAATATCCATGACATAGTACTAACTAAATCTCTGAAATTTATCTCATCATGTTTCATTCTAGAACGATTCATTAGAAGAATGTTACGTATCCCGTAACCATGGTAACCAAGTCCTATCTATCGTAATAAACAAAAAAAAATCCAATTTTTGGGTTATACTATTAGATACATGAAAAACAAATTATCCCTTTAGGTTGTAGAAAACCTGTAAGCGTTTTGTACGGTGAAGAGACTCTGGGGTCAGCTATGAAGGCAACCCAGGGCTGAAACTTATGGAGGTCTGATTGGCCTCTATATGTCAATAATGATATAAAAGAAAAGGGAAAAATAAAAAATGTCTACAAATTTAATAAATGTATGTATTTCATTCAAAATTACTTACAATATATTGACATGTCAATATCATTTAGTTCAGATCAGTGCCAATATATCGGTGTTATTGGAAAAATAACATTTTAATTCACAGCTTACAACGACACTTTTTTATGCATAAAAAAATATTAATATTTGAAAGTCTGTCAGATGCTATCTGACTCACTAGGCATGTATAAAAAACATGTTCTGAATTAGTTATCAATTTTTGATTAATTAGCTCAATACTCAATATTAACATGTTGTTATAATTATGAGCATTAATTTAAAATTTAATGTTATATAAAATTTATTTATTGTTTCTAATGCTAATTAAATGTATTCTCAATAGCCTCCCTACACAAATTAATGAAATAAAGGATATAAAAGAGTTTAAAAAGAAACTAAATGAACACTTCAAAAACACATAATTGGACAATAAACAAATATTACAGAACACTTCAGAAGCACACAAATGGACAATGAATAGAATATTTAAAGTATTATATAAAATTATTGTATTGTAACTCCTTCTCCAAGCACAAGATCTGGTATCTTTTTTGGAGATGTAAGCTAAAGATAAACCACGTAATTTTAAAAATGTAAAATACTTTATTAATGCTATAAAAAATTGTAAAAATGTCCAATAAATAAAATAAAAAAAATTAAAAATTTATTAATTATAAAAATATACATATGTAATCAATTTTATCGAAAAACATTGTTGTTGCTACCGAAATTCGAACCTGGATCCCATCCAATCCGAGAAACGTGGATTAACCGACACAGTGCATTGACGAAAAATTTTCAAATTTATATGTTACACTTTTCAAATTAATACATCTATCGTTCCATTATTTGAAAGCCATCTACTTTTTTTTTCGATAAAATTGATTTTATATGTAGATCTTTCTAGGTAATACATTTAATTAGTATTTAAAATATCACAGACCGTCTGTTCTGAATAATTATAACTTCACAATAAGAATGTGTTCTCCTTAATAATAGATAAGTTGTATCAATGTGTCCAAAATTTAATAAAAATTAATTGCTAATTCTGGCGTCTCCTATCGGATTACTCAAAGGTATTTGAGATTCCGTAAAAATAAAAAATTGATGGCTTTCAAATTATCGATCGATAGATGTTCTATTTGAAAAGTGTAATATATAGGTTCGAAAATTTATCGTCAATGCACTGTGTGCTCTAGCATAATCGGTGAATGCACGTTCCCCGGATTGGATGGGATCCAGGTTCGAATCTCGGTAGCAACAACAATATTTTTCGGTAAAATTGATTTTATATGTATATCTTTATAATTATTACATTTAATTTGTACATTTTTAAGATCGTGTGCGGATTTTTTTATGCCAATATTTGTACGATGGAAACATATACGCCAGGTTTTATACGATAAAACATTTATACAGTATACAAAATATATTATCGTATAAAACTCACCATCATAAGCGAATAAATTTCTAGGTGTACAAATTTTCATTCTTACAAACGCTGACGTATATGTATATATATATATATATATATATATATATATATATATATATATATATATATATATATATATATATATATATATATAAATATACGTATATGCTATTCAATATATTTGAATACGTTTTCAATATATATATATATAATTAAATTTTTATATAAATATATATATATAACGTTCACTAATTCTCACCCCCCAATCTACACGTTTATTATATATATTATATTATATATATATATATATATATATATATATATATATATATATATATATATATATATATATATATATATAAAGTGATCATTTAAGCCAGCTGAAGACAAGTCGTAAGCCCTACATTTCTATATATCTTCCATTAAATATAGTAAAAATAGCTTCGTCTCTATGAGATATTTGATACTTTTTGAAGATTATCAAAATCTTGACTCGAGAATACAAACCTTGAAAATATTTTTTAAATATGATAAATGTATGAATTAAGCGTAAGTTCAAGCTATTTAATGATTTTCTTTAAATTTCTGCGTTCTTACGTTATTTTGTAATTTTTTTTCTTTTATGTCCCTCATATTATATTCCGTATTTCAACATTTCTAGAATCATCTAAAATCTCACACATAAATGGCAACAGTTTTAATTTATTTTCATTTTTGTTTTAAACTTTATTTTCTGAAAAAAATTATACAAACACAGCAATGTGAACGATCCAGCTCCCCTTGACTTTCTCCCGCCTGGCGGTTTGGCCCCAGGCTATGAATATTCCATAGCTGCGGGACATATTCCCATTCAAATAACTCCCCAGACAACTAGCGCTCTCTATAGGGTGTGCTCCAAGATTCTAAAGTATGTCGCTATGTTTAAACTCTGCCGATTTAAAGAGTGAAAGGTGTTTAGAAAAGCGGTACTTTGACGTCTTTGAAGGGGAATTTCAAATACATTTTTGTTATACTCTGGATGATTAAAAATATTTTAGACAAATTTGCAAAAGTAGACAGGTCTTCAGGTGTTTTTTTTTTTTTGAATAACGCACATTTTATTTAAAAATAATAATTTATTATTATTATTTTGTTTAGTGTTAAATTCTAGGTCCTAGGTTGTCTTATAATGTACTTCGAGCGGCGGTTGTACGTACCATTATGGATGTGTTTCCGGACAAATCTTCTTGTATTCTGTGTGTGGGGCGATCATTTTAATTAAACTCGTATCGGGTGACAATATACAGCAGTTTAATATTCCACGAATACAAATCTATTTGCAATGATATGAGTTATCTAAATCACGTCTGCACAGATAAAGGAGAAATCGCACTGCCGGCGCGCTCGCTTATAACGCCTCGTATACAACTCACACACATTTTTCCTACTTCGCCCGCGTTCCACGGATCGACACATACACACACAAACCCTTGAATATTACAATAATATAAGACCGTGTCACTCTTGTAAAGATAGATAACCACTGATCTAGATAGTCGGCCGATCTCCCAGACGCAATCCAGACTGTTGGCTATTCTGTCGAATCATCTGTTAACGTTATTTTTACTAAAGCTATATAAAAATAAAACCTTGACATGACTGTACTAAAATATGCTCATGTGATTGCGAATTATCATTATTATTAATAATGTTTTTAAATTGGTTCACTATAAAAGTATATACGAGTAGATATTTATCTAACTAATTATCTTATAAATTTAGCTTATTTCCATGAGGACGTTCCAAATTCGAGCAAATATTACTGATCAGATAGATACCTTTATATATTTTTTGAAAGAGCTTTATTGGTATTACTGTAAGCTACTTTAAATCCGTATTTAATTTTCATATAAATTATTATTACACCTACAGCAAGACCACCAAAGCTCATGGCGACTCGGCTTGATACGCACTAGCAAATTTAGGTACACCACCGGTAGATGGAGTATTAACCTTCATCGTTCGGCCTTCAGAGAAGCTCGACCAGCAAAGACCAGCCCCACTCTCTTCTGATACTTTATTTAAACACCCGTGATGCTGGTACTCCTTTAATATAATTTGTGAAACTACCCTACCAGACAGCAATCACACATATCATTTATAAACAATATTTTTTCGATTAAACAATTACTTTGAAAATAGTGTGTGTTATGATTGCGTGAATATCTATTTTTCAATTAAAAAAGTTATTTTATGTAGCCAATTTATAAACATAAAGTTCTATAATTATATAATAAATCAATTTAAAAGTTAAAAATTAATTAATTCTTTTTAAAATTAGCAATATTAACTTTTTATTATTTTTATTTTTGTTATTATTTAAAAATAGATTCTGATGAAGAAACAATGCTATATATTTTTGATTAGTTATGACATCCTGAAGAAGAAAATGGTATTTATCGAAACCGGTAGATGTATTTAAACTCAATTCAAGTGGTTAATAAAACAAAGATAATAAATAAAAAATATTAATTAATTAATTAATTTGAAATTGTGGTTTAGGTTATGAAATAGTCCAATTACATAACATAAAAATTAGACATAATTATTTTGTTCGAGTGCATATTGATAACCGTAATAAAAAAATACATATAAGATATAAATCCTTACATGTACAAAAAAAAATGTATATTTGTTACTTGCAAACTCGGGCTTGGAGGAAGTCTTTGATTCAACCAACGTCCAGCTCACTGTGAACTTATCTGTAAAGATTAAAAGCTATATCAACACGGTGTGACATTTCCGCAGTGAAAAAACATGCAATATAAGTCACATAGAAACGTACATGCGATATATTTAATTATTTACAGCGGCTAAACTACAAGAGATATCATGAAGCATCGCTTGAAAGCTAGCAGCCATAACAGATTGCTAACAAGTAGGTACGTGTTTCCAACGATGCAGTATGGAAGTGAAGAGGATTCTATTAAAATCGTTTCCTGTTTGTATACCTGCGAGCTCTGGTAAAACTACAAGAGAATAAAGCCGTCCTTACACGCAACGTTATACCTGACACGTATACCTGAACAGGCAAAACGGAGCGTGTTTGAGACAAAACTAGCAGGTATTCCTACCTGTACTTAATACTTAGTAATATGAAAATTAATACTTTCTCTCTAAAAGTAAGTTCAGATGTAGTAAGATGATTACAAAAATACCCGACTTTTTTTCGCATCAGCTCTAGTTTTTGAGATACAAGCTAATTAAATTTAGTTCTGATAAAAGGCAAAAATAATATCTATTAAAATCTACTTGGTCAGTTTTAATTACTTGGTATTACCCATGATTAACTAATTATTAATTTGCTCATATTACATCTGCCTTACCCGGTTCAGCTTACTATTAAGTTTTCGTATGTGAAGTTGTGCTATCATTTTGTGTAAAGTTTCGGCGTTATTTAGTAATAAAATATTGAATTAAAACCGTGGCATTCACAAGCAGATGTAGCTGTGTGAATCATCTAGATTTTTTTTAACATATAGTAATACCAATAAAAAGGAATGTACATAAGTTAAAAATAAGATGATTTTATTCTAAAAAAGGTCAATGTAGCGTATCTCAAAAACTAGATCTGATGGCTATATTGGATTCTGCATCCAAAAAATACTTTAAAACAGTTAAAAAAATGGCTGGCACCAAAACGTGTGTTGCCCAGTTTTATAGATACATATCCGTCATTCTTCGAATAACTTCTAACTATAGAATCTCAGCTTATTTTGTGTTGATTTTACATAGTTGTATGGAACATATGGTTGAGCTACGAGTATACTGCTTGTATCTGACTATTTATGAATATCCATGTTTGCAAGTTTTTATGTCAGTTAAAAGGTCAAGCGTGGAGTTTTCTGCATCATCTTGACAAGGATTTATCAAAGCTAGTTAGGCTCTCCGCTTTTTACTCTGTAAATCCTTCAGATAGTATTTGAAAACAATATTGATTGATCGGTTTGTTTTATAGAGGCGAAATGTGAGAAGGTACTATGATCAGTAAAACGTGCTATAACGGTTCGATAACTATCTGGTTCAAAATGTTGGTTTGTTATCTCAATTGAATCGAGTGTTCATTTGAACCTTTTTTTGCGAACGCAACGTAACTCGCTGAATACATCCACCAACATAACTGGAGAGTGGTTTCCAAACAGTTATGGTATGAAACAGTGCAATTAACTATTAATTTAAATTTCCTCTATAACTAATATATATGTTTAAATTTATCATAATTACACGCCAATACATTCCTTTGACAGATTTGCAGAACATCAAAACTATACCATAACATCTCAAAAGTAGGTCAATTGTAGCTAATTTGTAGCGGGTTATATAAATTGCTCTATTTCACTCGTGTATTAAATATTATTTGATCTAAATATATAATACGGTACTTTTTAATTTATATTATAAAAGAATCATCTTCATGTGTGTGAAAATTAATAATGAGCAAGATAGTTTATATGTTTAAAGTAATTCACCTTTTGGAACATATCTCATTTGAATTGAAAATGTATATTTTGATTATAAACTCATTTGTTAATCAATGTATACGAGATGCAGTAGAGTAGTACTGGTAGTAATGGTAGTTGAATGGCAGAAATAAAATAATGGCAGTTAATATTATCTCCAACCTGCAAAAACTGTGTTAAAGTATGTGTGAGAAGGCTGAGTTTTTAATCGACTGTCTCAGGAGTTAAAATTTCGCATGTGCAATGTGAGAAATAAGACATATCGATGAAAAAGGGTCTCGTATTCAAACTGAGTATAAAAACAACAAAATATTGCTGTTGTACTGAACTACAGAAAACCCAGGTAGGCAAGTCACGTTGTATTATATATATACAGGGTAATTACTCGTATTGCAGTACAAGGAAGTTATTGCAGACAAAAGTCCCCTTAGTCATCCATACACGATACAGAACCGTCATTGGATCTAAACACGGACTATCAAATATATAGACATGAACAACGCAAATTCTTTATTTCAATATTTTTAATTTTGTATCACCCACGTGATCATTTTGGTACCACTTACGCAATCAAATAGCTCCGCGACTTTTTTTAAATATATGACTCGATTGAAACGAAAATTTTAACGCTGACAATATAATATGCATCAATATAAAAAATATGTATTGTTTACGCAAATATTTAATTTTCAAAGAGTGAATACTTTTACTTTTGCATAAATGTGTCGTAAACAGTAGAATTTATATTTTGACCAAGAATGTGTGTAGAGTGCCCCTCGCCCCACAACTTATATACACACTTATATTTAACTTATATATACACTTTATTTCATGTATATTCATTAACTGGTCTGTGGATCTAAATGATTAATAAAAGTAATAGCATACCTAAAGTAATAGCGAATAAGAGCGTATCCGAAATGAGTATATTTTTTTTCATTTTGTTGTTCCACGGTTTGTAAGTTGTGGAGTTTTTTTAACCCTCTCATTGCAACAGCTTTTGAATTGACGACCAACGCTCTCTCGTTTGGAATACCTTTCATCGCTTCCATACTATATCTGGTTTTCAGCAATGTTTGTATAACGTTTTCATTAAAAGTTTCAAAGCCGTAATTAAATGTGATGTTTTGTTGTGGGAAACCTTGTTTA
Source organism: Eubasilissa regina (assembly GCA_022840565.1). Classification (NCBI taxonomy): domain Eukaryota; kingdom Metazoa; phylum Arthropoda; class Insecta; order Trichoptera; family Phryganeidae; genus Eubasilissa; species Eubasilissa regina. The sequence goes on from JAINEB010000019.1 coordinate 4,360,428, forward strand.
TACTCGTAGTTTTGGATTAAAAAAACTGTTTATATTTCTATAACGCCGCAGATTCCAACTATTCGACGTCATCAACTATTCGAATATCGAATTGTAAAACTAAAAATATTCGAATAGTTTGTAAAATATGAAATTAATTTTCAATATTTCAAATAAATCGTATTATACGCAAGCACATCAAAATTTATAAGAAAACGAGCTAATTTACCATACACTGTTTATTTATTGTAGTTTTAAAAATACGTATTTTAAAAATAACAACTTTGAACGTTTCGTATTTTAAATTTGTTCTTAATTTTGTTTTTATCGTCGCTGCAGTTGAAATACCCGCTCAATAGCGGATGACGTTGGAATAACTATTTAAAGTGTTTTAAATAGTAGCTCTAACGTTTCTGTTCTTTTTTTGAAAATGTTCAAATTGGTAAAATCTTTTTTTAGATTATTTCAACGAACGTTTGTACTTTCTACGAGAGATAAAATGGTGCTTCTTAATTCAGTCTGCAATTCGGACGTCCATGAACTCTTTGAACAAGCAACAGGTACGTCTTCCACGTCTGAATCAAAATCCTGGAAATTGTTTAATATTCCATCTTTAAAAATTAGTACGAATACTATTCGAATAGCTGCACAAATATTCGAATATCGAATAGTAGAAAAATATTAGAATATTAGGGTTGGAATCTCTAATTGGGTTGGAATCTCTAATTCAAGTATTTAATGAGTAAAATAATTTCATAATAATATTAAAACCGCACTACCTGAGTGGAAATAGCTACAACATGACAATATAGTACCTTCAATGTGAACACATACAGAGTCAAGACTTCAGACCCAACACCAATGAGTGAGCAGCCTGTGCATGCATGTGTGTGTGTGTGTTAAATTAAATTGCACTATATTATTTAAACTTGTTAAATGTGTATTATTCTTCATTTCTCAAGATCAAATATTGAATCATATTTTGTTACTTACACTTTTTATTTTTTCCTTCTTATTTATTCTAAATTTATAGTTGATAAACTAATTATGTATGTAATTATGATTGTTGATAAAAAATTTGAAGTATTTGCCTCAGCATGGGCGAAACCCAATGTGGTAGATATTAAAATACAAAATGTACTTACAACACATGATAAATAAAACTAATAAAAAAAAAAATCTAAATACTCACGATACAGTAAATGATACAGCATGATGGGATCGCAACGCAAGATGTGTGAAACAATTGCTATTTTATATTCGAAGCCTCTAAAAATCTACGTTTTCTAGTCACAGGACACCAGACAATATCCACAATTTGTCCAAAAATGTGTCAATCCTTGGCAATTAGGCATAATTCCTCGGTTCCGAGTTTGATCCACTTTCAGATGTTTTGAACCCAAGAAACTTTCTTTCAACCGAACCACTGTTTGCCTTCTGTTTTCTTATAAATAATTGTTTAGTTATTCACACTCAATGCCTAACATATTCAAACCATGCCTCATCATTTCACTTGTTAATCCAGGCAGATAGAAGTGATTATAAATTAATTAACCATATGTTAGCTATATTAACATTCTAAAAGTGAGCTATTTCAATATTGGCCATACTTTTAAATTATGGGTTTTAGAAATAAAAAAATCGGAACATTTTGAACTTTTTTTTTCGATAAATGCATCGAATTTGTATTGCAATATAATTTCAATAGATGAATTCCTTACAATAATTAGTGATACCTGAGATCATGGGGAGTTTAAGGAGGCATATTCGATAGCTTTTAAGTTTTGATTATTTTCTAGACTCGAGTATTAGCCACATTTAAAAGATTACATTTTAAAAATGAATTTAATTTCAATATTTGAATATGTTCAAGAACACACAATTACTGAATTTTTAACTATAAAAGCACTTTTATTAAATAAATATCAGATATCTCATAGAGACGAAGCTATTTTATTATATTTTAAAGGAATATATGGAAAATATGGGGGGTAATTAAAGGGCTTACGACCTGTCTTCGGCTGGCATAACATTTTCATATTTTCTATATATAATAAATAATAAAATATAATAAAATAGGTTTGTCTCTATGAGATATCTGATATTTATTTATTGAATTCATTTTCCACCAAATCATCAATTTTTTTATTCATAAATAATTCCGACTATATCACGCACGTTTACAGAAATTAAATATCATATTTTTACAGTCTTTTGGAATGTTTATACTTGCTTACTTACCATCACGCAGTTTCACGCGGGGGTAGGCAGAGAGGATAAAGCATTACACTGTTCTGTCCTGACACAATTCTCGTCTCATCCACATCATGCAAACTCGCTGGTTATTGAGGTTTGTAACAGAACAATCTTCCAGCATCTGGTTTGCCTGATCGTGCTTAGTTTTCCGCGGACGTCCTCTATTTCTGATGCCATCAACACTTGCGACATATATCTTTCTTACCATTATTTCTTCATTCATCTGTTTCATATGATCAAACTACCTATGTGATCCTTTCTAAATTTTACTATCTAAGATCAGCTTTGCATTCTGTCATAAATGGATTTTACACATACACGCCTACGTGATCTCATTTCTCTCCTCTTCTGCTAGCTCTAGGCTTACATTCAGATCCCATTTGCTATAATTCCATTCAAAGTGCCGTTCACTTTATTCCCTGCAGTCACCCTCCTCTCGATATCTTTCTCAGACTTTCTATCAAACTCTTCCAAATACACAAACACATCTACTTGTTGCAAACATTCACTACCTACAAGTATTTAGCATGGTGCCCTGCTTTCCTCCTTCTCGAATACCAACACTTTCGACTTGTTAACGTTCATAAAAAGGTCGCTTTACTTGCATACATCGTACGTATGTTTATATGTTGAACATAATGATATTTTATCGTCACACCTGTTACTTATTAATTCAATTTGAGAATCTAGTTCGGAATAGCGTGAGCGCTTCTGTTTCCTATTTTTATTTCCTATCAATATTATCATCTGAAAAATTTTATTGGCGCTACCAAAATGCTTTCAAATGTAATACTCGTACATCCAGTGCATAATATTTTAAGCGTAAAAACATGAGTCGAAAATATTCAATATTCATGTTCGTAATCTCAATCATGACAAAAACATAAATATTTTTAAAAAGTCGTAGCTATTATTATGAAAAATTGAAGAATTTTTTTGATTCCCAATTATATATTGAATACAAAAAATAAAAAGTCATCAAACTTTGAACGGTTGACTGTATTTTATTAGATTATTTAAAGCCTGAATCAAATATAAAGATTTGTGAGATTTTTGTCAGTATGTATGTGTATGTATGGCCGCTTGACGACAGATGTGAGGAGGCCAATCGGGTCAAGTGGCGAGAGGTGTTAAAAGACGCTGGATGCGCTCTCTTTTAATACTGTTCGGTTCTCCAGATAAGATTTCTGATTGTGTATATTATATTGTTGTTGTTTATGTAAATGGCACATAAACAGTTGTACTATTGTAAAAGTAGTAATAATTGTTTACTATCTTAACGTTGGACTCTTATTTTTACTACCGACATCTCACCAAACCATCAGGGAATCTGTGAGATTATTGCCGTGGCACAGACGGTATAAAAAACAATACAACGTAGCGGCTAATCACGTTACAAAAATAATAACGAATCAATTTCGAAAACATTTATTTCAAAGTTGTATCGCACAGAATTACTCGCCGAGGAGGCGCCATATAATTGATATAAGACGTGTATAATTTTAAGGTGTAATCATCGGTGTGGTGCCAAAATACTAGTGGGGTAGATTTCAGGAAAACAATGACGTCTTAGTGAAATATTGCAGTGGCGGCCTGTCGCCATGTAGATACTTGCAAATATGACTATATGTATTGTTATGAATCTGAATAAAATCAGGGTATTCTACAGGCGGGAAGCCATTCTTGATTATGTCGCGTCGCCGTAGTGTACTGATATTGAACATCTTTTGTGTTTAATTTCTTTCGACGTCATAATCATCATCATCGTCGCCGGTTGAGAGAAGCTGAGATCGGCGAACCACCCATTTCAACATTCTTGTTTCCTGTATGTAACAGAAGTATTTAATAAAGCGCAACACGATTTTGTAAAAATATCAAAAAATAAATTTTTTTGAAAGGTTCAGAATTTGTATAACATTCTCCTTGAACATATTCAACTCATAATTTATTCAGGTATCCACTCATAAAATATTTTCAACTAGATCTGTACCACGCGTATATTTTATATTATTATACATGTTAGTTATACGACTGCGGAACTACATACCGTTAAAGCACTTTAGCTAGTCTTGATGTCGCAGGTATTTATAAGAATTCTTGCATTTAATCTCTGTGGAAAACTTTTCCGGAGAATTTCAGGCGCCTTTGATAATAATGAATGCCTACAAGTTGGATACCGTAGATACAGGAAATACGTTTCCAAGTTGGCCCATCTCCCGCTAAACTTTCAAGTTCCGGAGAATCTGTGCTATGCGTGAATGATAATAATTGGGTGTTTCAGCCTCAAATTGGGTTAAAAAAAATTTACTTTTGAAATTAGCAAAATTATTTAAAGACAAAGATGATAAATTTAACAATTCTGGTGTCTATAAACTTAGTTGCAGGGATTGTGCTGCATTTTATATCGGTAGAAATTTTAATATAAGAGTAAAGGAGAACTTGAGATGTTTGAACAATAGTGGATTTTCAGAATTTTCTAATCATTTGATAGAAAATGGTCATGGTTTTGATAAAAAATTGGGATTGTCAATTTTACATGTAAACGGTGTCGGTCACAAATTAAATAATTTGGAATCGTTGGAGATAAATAGAGCGTGTAAAACTAATCAAAAAATTATAAACAGCCAACTAAGTTTAACTACGAGTCGCATTCTAAAATTTTTTCCTAAAAATTATTCAAATAAATTTGTAATTAAGTAACAATTTAAGTTAGGTACTAAATTTATTTTTTAAATGATTGTTTTTTTTTTTTTAAATATATTCTGTTAAAGAAACAATAATATATGTTTTAGTTAGTATTGACATCCTGAAGAAGAAAATGGTATTTTTCTAAACCGTTAGATGTATTTAAACTCAATAAGTGGTTAATAAAACAAAGTTAACAAATAAAAATATTAAATTTTTAATCATGAATATATCGCACATTTCGTACAAAATTATTGTAAGATAAATTTTTTTTTTATTATACATGCAAATATAATCTGTAGAATAACGGAACTGTTATATGTAATCAGACCTATTTTTTTATTGGTAGATGATTTTAATCTTTCTTTTGTTACGAAACCAGAAACGTCCAATGGAAGCTTTTCAAACAACAGTTATTGATTTTTGTTTAATTCATTACTATAGCCCAAACATACTAGTTTTCTTAATTAGTGAATATTTTTTTTTTTTGAAACAGTAAGATGTAATGTGTACAAACTTATGATGATGAAATAAAAATAAAATATCAATAAAAGCATACTGAATTTTAATATTTTAAAAATGCTGTCAATATCTCATCGATAATGTCGGGGAGTAATAAAATTGTGGAGGTTTATCGCCTTCACAATCAGCAACAGCGCCTGAACGTACCTTGCAGATATCTGAGTGTAAAACTAGGCTCTCATCAGCCGCAAAAACTGTCCGGATCACCCAGGAAACTGGCCCCTGCGCTCCACTTCTCTCACTGCCATCTTCTCGTTATAGACTTTTTACAGCATATGCTTCTAACTGTAATTGTACAACTATCATCAACAAACGTCTGTCAACTGTAAGTTGTTTTTCTTATTCGACCTTCTCTGAGAATACACACGCACACACCTCGTGTTATTATTCAAAATAACAGGTGAACACTGGGTGTAATTTATTAAGGAAACCAGCATTCACACGCGTAATATTATTATTCTTAACATCCCACCATAACCCCATTTTTAATTTTCTTATAAAATCAACGAAAATCTAAAACAAAATAATTAAAAGTTAAAAATTGATGTATGTATTCATAATATAATATATTACATTATCAATTTCTTGATATGTTACACATATTTTCTTTTCTCTATGAATATGTGGTGATATTAGTTGTTAAAAAGTACGCGAATATAATTTCAATCAACGATGTTCCAGATTCAAAAAATTGCTGACAGATTCTACAAAAATTAGTCATTGTTTAAAATAATTGATTGGGAAATTTTTGTCATAATTGAATAGTACTTTTTATAAGATAACGACACCAAATAGTGTTTATTTCTATTCGTTATTTACGTTATTTGAAAAATGTCCCATTTTGACATTAACCTCGATTCGGAAATGGCGACTAGTGACCGATTGCCCAGCCGACCGCCTTACATTCTTGGAACGATAAAAGAAGGGTGCCTTCGTTTAACAAGAATTCCTTTTAACCTCATAACCCTTCACCCGCAAAGTATTCAGCTATTTGTGTATAAGGGTTTAGCACCTAGAAAAGAAGGGATTGTTTTATTTTTTATATGTTTATTCATTTATATTACAGGACGAAATATCTATTCGCAGTCTAACATTTATCATGTATGTTTCTTGGATATGATTATTCGATCTTTTTAGCATTACAGTTGAAAACGGTTTTACACAAAATCGGCGATAGTTCACATTTAATATCAGACAAAATTGAGTCATATTTAATATCGGACAGTAAATCGAGAGATTTCTCATAATAAACCCCGGGCATCGATACAAAACAAAAAATAATTCATTTTACCTTTCAATAAAATTCCTGTTTTATTTCCATCGACGCCTAGAATCCAAGCAGTCCTTACGGGTACAAAATGAGTCATATTAAGAAATAAAATTGCGATCTGACCGAAATACGTCATAGAGATGCCAATATTGTATCACGAACAAGGTGTGGCAGCGGGTATCTAGTGCATGTTATTCTTTTCATGACAAATTTCAGGCATCGATGAAAACAAACCAGGAATTTTATTGGAAAGCAAAACTAATTTATTCATTATGAAACTGAACCACCCATACACATAAATGGCGGAAACACGCGATAATTGATAATGCGCACCATATTGTTATCCGATACATTACCATGGATAGTTCACACAGATAACTGCAGTTCCGTAACCGAATACATTCTACGGTGCGCTTCGGAATACTAGTTAGTCTACAAATACGGCTGTGGAAATTTATGATTAAGTTTAATTATCTACTGAACCGAATCATAAATCCTATTATTTTATAGATAATTAATTGTGTTACACAATTTACCATATAAAATAGATTTAAAAATTAACAAACATTGATTCGATAGTAAAGTATGATCACTCAATCGTGAAAGCTTCGGCAAGCAAATATTGACAAAATAATTTATTTGCCAGCTTGATTCAGTTTGCTACCCAAGCGAGAATGCTTTATAAACGATGCCGTATTACTTCAAAATATTATTTTTAATAACAAGTTTAATGACGGTAAATATTTTATAGACATATATTAAAATTTTAATTCTCAGCACGTCGTGGGCTGTAGAAACCCAAATTTGAAATTAAAAAAAAATTGTGGTCTTGTATAATGCCTCCGGATAATGACGAGACGAGTTGCACCAATACGATAAAGTAACCAAATTAAGAAGCCGATAGTGGTTTTACCCTCACTTGAACACCGCAAAGAGTAGAAGACCATGGCTACCCAAAGGACTACGATATTCCACAGCCTTGAGAGACTGACGAAAAAGAATATATTAATAGTTGATATTTATGTGATTGTAAAACCTCATACTGTCAATTAACGTTTTTGAAAAGATCTTCCAAAATTATTACAATTATACATGGTGCCTAAAGGTACTACTGAAATAATCTATACTACTATAATAATTATAGAAAGTGGCGTACAGTAGGTATAGACTTAGGTTATGCTGTTACCATGATATTACATAATGTGTTATAGAAATGCTACATTGTACATAGGCTTATGAACTATCGTTTAACCGACGTCCATAAGTAAAATAAATCCATCATAATAAAATTATATCATAATAAAGATGCTTCAAACAGCTCTAAGCCAAGTTCAAAACTTTTCAAATGTCATTCTGTTAGTAAATAGCATAACTAAGGACTTCATGCAATATGGATCAGCTGATATATTTCTGACTGCCGAGTGAAATTTTAAATTCAGTAGGTAGCAATTGTATGGCTTGAATAGAACGATAAATTAAAACAGTGCTTAACAATTGTAGTAGCAACTAGAACTACGTAACTAATGATTGTACTGATACACGGTAGACGCTAGCGTAATTATAACATATGGATTATGTTTCCCATAATTTGTAGTAATGCACACCTTTTAGCTTATATGCTGTGCACACCCCTGATTATAGAGTATGTACTATTTAATATACAAATATGTTATATCTAACTAGACAGTCTCTAACTAGAGACTGGAAGATGTTCTTAATAAAAACCTCAATAATCGACGAGCTTATATGAGATGATGTATTAATGTGGATAAGACGAAAATTGTGTGTCGTTCTAAGGGCAGAAGAATGTGGCGCTTTACCTTCTCTGACTACCCCCTCGGAGAAACGGCATGATGGTTAGTTAATTAGTTAAAACACTATTATTAAAAAGACCATTCCAAAAATTTCATTTATTTTTCGTTATTATTCTAATTTAAATACAATAATATTTGTAGCGTTAACTTTGTGGTTGGACATAATTATTATTTTATGTAAATTAACAAATGTCGCCCTGTCACTCTTCCTCCCACCCTCCCACCATGACTGTAATCACACCTCTACCTGGCATTTATTTTATGAATTAGTTAGTATACCCTTATTCTACTGACGAGGATACAGTGGAATCGAAACCGGTCGACGTTAAATTACTCAATGTGGCTTATACAAAATTTGTTAATTTATAAAAATTATCATTAATATTTATTGTTAACACTGATTCCCAAATTAAAGGGAAAAATCACTAAATGTCTATGTTATTTTTTATTCTACATCTTTATTATGAAAGTCCACAAGACAACTTCACAGGCCTTGAATTAAATGCAAAGTCTTCAGAGCTGCAGTAACAATCTTACGTAAAAACGTAAAAGAAAAAGGTGAAAGATGAGGTTATTAATTTTGTCCACTTATAGTTAAAATGTCTAACTACCATTCAAAAAGTATTGTTTCAATCTTATTTATTCCCTTGATCATATCTTTTTTGCATGTCCATAGTGGATCATCATTTTTTTATAATTTTTCAATAATCTCATCAATAGTAAATTTCAACTCCCGATTAAAATGTGTCATCTTCGTTCTCTCAGCTCGCCACTTTTGATATCTATAATATCTCAATTTTTGAACGACGGTTGTATTGACTTGTAATGTATTCTATTCTATAATAATATTGTACTCATTCTATAAAATATAGTTTTAATTTGTATAATGGCGCAACTCACTCTTTAAGGGTGGATTATCTAAGATACAAAATCTTATTTATGATCATTTATTTAGTAGCAGATCATTACACTTAAAAAGTAAGGAAATAAGACATTTGACGTATTAATACGACGCCCGACGACGCGACTTGCATTTTTTATTTTGTGTTTTATCAAGTTTCTGGATGCTTTTAGCTTCTGAGTTTTTTGTAATTTTACAGAAACTCATTTCAGATTTAATGAATTGTAATTAACAATTTTCTATGTATTTCCCGTGAAAGGTTTCACTAACAGGTACAATGTTACATTTTATACTACTAAGAAATTCATCTGAGTATTCCATTTTAAATTTTACTGAGAAGTCATTACATTCTTTATAATCATTATTTTTTAATTAATTTAATAATAGTTTATGAAACAATTTTGTGCGACAATGAAATAAAAACATTATTATATGATATAAGATGGTTCTTCTTAAGTCTTCGGTGAATTGGTTATTGAGGCTTGGAAGTATACTTAGGCTAATTCTCCTTTTGATTTTCCAAGAAAATTGTCTCCAGTTTCCAGAAGGTTTTACGGAAATGCAAGCATCCCGAGTAACAATAGAATTGAAAGGCTTACTTCTGTTTCGGTTCGCTGTTTATTCGTTTACAGTTGTAGAAGCGAATTCATGTGTTCAGTAAATTAGGCAACAATACTACTTTTAAAAGTGATTACAATATTTTACACAAAAAGATAATTCACCAGAAAAGTTGCTCGACTGGATGAGAGCACGAGAGAGAATGTTCTTTCTCGAAAGCGCGTCCGTCTCGATCTTGCCGTCAAACTCTACCGGTTGAGTAGTAAAACTATGCGTACCACATCTGCCGTTTGCGCTCTCAAGCTCACACGCAACATGCTGCTACTACAGTAGCTTCGCCGCATTGCCACAGATGCCACGCTCTGTCCGCCTTAGTTCTTGGTATTATCTCGACTAGTATCATTTTTGATGGACAATGCCTATATAAACGTAATTCAATAACAACCTCATCTTATCCAATTAAATTTTTTCCACTTATTTTGTAAATATATCAACTATAGTATAATAATAACACTATAATTAATTTGTAGTATTTTTCGCTTCCTTTTCTCAGTACATTACTTTTCACGTTCCATGTATTTTATTATGTACTAAATTATAGATACTTTTTTAGTTATTTTTTTCTAGAATGTATATAACTGAAAAAGAACATCATTAATTGACAAGGTTATATGATTATTTTCATTTTCACAAAAAAAAATTGTGCTATACATACGTTAGGTTATTATCACTAACCTAACGTGTGTGTAGCACTAGGTTTAGTTGTGAAAATTAAAATAATGAAAATGAACTTATTTATCTTATATTTAAATGAAGACTCGTTATTAGTCTCCTAAAAATAAGTTATTTCTATTGATTTTTCGTATTTTTGCAGACACTTTACTCTAATTAAAACCGCACGTGTAAATTCTTCGCTTCGGTCTATCTATTATATATGACTGAAAGAAGATTTAAATTTCCATTGTAAATTGAACATCACAGACTTGCTGGCGGAAATAGGTAAGAGAAAACAGGATATTGTGTGTATATTCCGATAGCGCGTATTTTAAGTGAATGTTTTTTCGTTATGCATTTTGTTTTTCATCATAACTTGTATTAAGATTTGTGTGTAATGGATCACTTTTAATAAAACATGTTTTCTAGAACTTAGTATAGTTTAAGTTATTAAATCGGTTCACTAAGCTTCGATATACTACACTAGAGATGACACTCGAGCCGCTAGCGCCTATAACAAGGTCTTGGCACAAATTAATAGAGTGGGAACAGAGCAAGCCCTCGATGTAAATGACGTCATAACCTTCGTGATGCATGATAAATTTTGATTATTGGTGCCGGTAAAGAAGTTCAATTTTTTCATATTGTTAATTTTGTTTTATTAACCACTTAATGAATTAAACACATCTACCATTTTCGAAAAATATCACTTTCTTCTTCAGGATGTCATCAACTAATCAAAAACATATGTTATAATGTTTCTTTAGAAGAATCTATTTAAAAATACATATTTTTCTTTTAAAGTTTTTAAAAACAATAATTATTTAAATATGAATTTAGTACCTTAATACAAAATTATTAGAATTATTTTTAGGAAAAAATTTTAGAATGGGACTTATGGTTAAATTTAGTTGGTTGTTTATAATATATTGGTTAGTTTTACATGCTTTATTTATTTCTAATGATTCTAAATTATTCCATTTTAGACCGACGTTGTTGATTGTTGATTTTGTAAATATTAAAAATAAAAAACAAAGTAACTAACTAATTTACCACCACCATCAGGCAGGCAGAGAGGATAGAATGCTACTACATTCTTGTCTTGTTCGCTTTCCTGTTAAAGTTTATAATAGGGCCGCGGCATCCATCAATTTATTTATTTATTTCCATACACATTTAATATATTCCTATATATAATTACAATTTATAATTAATTACAGAAACGATTATATGCTTTTTGTAATCCCAAGTCTATTCTATTCGATTCTAGGACCTTCACGGACGGCTTCACTTCTTAACTGTCCTTGCCATTCTCTCTTCACTCACACATTCCACATGCACAAACCATCGTATTACCATTTTTTAATTTTATCAACTATGCTAAACAGATCTACATTCAAAGTTACTTAATATATTAAAAAATAATTGAATTGATTATCATTATTCTGAGATTTTGTTTTCCTATATAATTTTCATTAATGTGACTTTTTAATATAAGAACATGTATGTTCAACATTTTAAAGCTGAAAATATTTGGAATTCTGAATTAAAATAAAAAATTTAAAAACTGGTAATGAAAATTTTTTCAATATAAATTAATATTTAACAAAATTTTCGGCCATCATTAGAACTTTCAAACCTCAGGTAAAAATAACAAACTTGGAAAGGCTAAATGAGTTGAAAATGGGTATTAAAAAGTGCTTATAATTATCAACAGACTGTCTTAATTTTTTTGGCAAAAAAGCACTGAGGTATCATCATTGAATCCTCTTTCATATTCTGTTTCTTCTTTGTACTTAAGCAAATAAGTAAAGTAAAAAAAATGACTTATATACTCGTATATTTTCGTGTTTTTTTTTAAATATATCTTCAGATATTAATACGTTTTAAGCTATATAAAAGATTAAATGGTTTATCTTATACATAAAATTAAATTAAATTAATTTCAGTTCATGGACAATAAAGAAAACTAATTTTGATTAATGCCATTGTAAAACGTAATTTTGACACGCTTTTCAAACTTTTCCCCTAGGTGGCGCTAGCGGCTTTAATTAGAAGTTTTAGTATGCTAATTTTTTTAAAAAGACTAATAGTGCTACGTACGAATCTAAAATAACTAAAAAAATATGAAAAAACAAGAATTTAATTAATTTAACATAGAAATATTTTACATTATTTCGATATTATAGGTAAACATTTCTAATTTCTTTAAACATCAAAACTACGATAAATAACTTATGCAGTATATATTTTTATCTCTGTATTTGTATGCAAACATTAATTTATTTAATTCTAAAGTTTATTAGTAGTTCCCTTTTTAAAATATTACCCCTCCTTAAAAAATTACCCCTTAAGTGACCATATATTTTAGTACATGGATTTTAAGTTAATTTACGTTTTAATAATGACAAAAATAAGTTGTAATTATAATAATAATTAGAGGAGTTATAAATTTTAAATTATAGTATTTATGTTGAATCAATTTTGGAAACAATACCTGCTCACTTTTAAAGTATTTTACAGTCAGACCTCAGGTAGAATATAATTCAGTCATATGGTCTCCACACTTCATTGTACACTCGACGACGGTTGAAAGAATCCTGAAAAGTTTCTACGATTTGTTAATTTTAAATTAAATGTACGGTCTGAGGATATCAATTATGATTATCTCCTTAGCCGTCTGAAATAGTTAAACTCATCAGAAAGACCTACGATGACCGACCTTACATTTCTATACAGGATCATCAATGGAGTGATAAACTGCCCCAGATTGTTGGTCTGCTTGACTTTCACGGACCGATGAGGTCATCGATATACAATTCATTGTTTTATTACAGTGGTAATAGCAGAACTCATGCACTAGCTAACTCCGCAGTCCCCAGAATGCATTCTTTGGGGAATGAATATGCGGAGGTAGTCGACATTTTTGCTGTAAATTTAATTCTTTATAGGACTATTCTATTACAATTTTTTGTGTCTCAACTCAATGGTGACGGATAAATTGCAACTTCACATTTTATATTTTTAATTATGTAAAAACATGCCGACACTATGTAATTTTTTTCCTTGTGTATTGCACTTCTGTTGTTATTTTATCTTATATTACAAATTATGTTAATGCCTGAATAGGACGTGTACAATAATAATAATAATAATAATAATAGGTAAAATGTTTATTTTATAGCTACATATGAAGGTATTTTCTACAGTTCCACATTAAAGATATCGCGATAGTAACAGCGACAGCAAGTCTTTATGTTTTCCCTGTGGTTTGTCATATAATTACGTTTCCCGCATTTACTGATTTGATGGCTGGACCCAGAAAAGCATACAAGAAGTTCTAGAATTACGTCTTTAGAAGTGGAAAATCGTATTAGACTTTGCAAGATAAAGATCTTTCTGGAATGTCTCGTACGAAACTCTAACTATTCCCCACCCACCCCCATACGAAGTTTTTCTCAAAAACTATAGACTAACAATTCTCCGCCTCTCTTCTATCTACAAATACTGAGGATATTTAATTACTTAAATTTAGATTAATTTCACTAGTAACTATATAGTATCAATAATTTAGAATGCAGTACTTACTAGACCCAAATTTGTTATTTATTCACAAATCAAAAGTTTGACAAGTTTGTACACTTTCACTAGGATGTCTATTGGTATTCTAATATTCTGTAGTGTAATTCGCGCACAAGAGGCCACCCACAGACCAGTAAATTAATAGACACGAAATAAAGTATACAAATAGAAGAGGGATTTGGAACATTAGTTGCGGGATGAGGGGAATTCTACACACACTCTTGGTGAAAACCGATAGTTTATGACACATTTATACAATAGTAAAAGTATTAAATCTTTGTGTGAACAAGACGTATTTTTTACAGCGTTTAAATTTTTGTTTCAATCGAGTCATATTTTTAAAAAAAGTTGTGGACCTATTTCATTACGTAAGTGATACCAAAATAATCATATGGGTAACAGCAAAATGAAAATATTGGGACAAGAAATTTGCATTAATTCATGTCTATATATTTGGTGGTCTGTGAAGTCACCGTATTATGAAAAGACATGTTCTGTTTACGCGTTTTTATACTTCGATAGGTACACTTGGTATAAATTTTGAATATGTGCATTCTATTTGTGTAAATTTAAAACAGAAAATAAAAGTGAAACTGCTTCTGTTGAGATACGATTTTCGGTTCGGACGGATATATTTTACGGCGGTGATATAAAAACATTTTGTTTATTATTTTTCAGTTTTTGGTTGTGATAAAGTTTTAAAGGCTGGCTAGCAGTGTTTAAAAATTACAAGACTGCAAGGAGAGCGACCATCGGCGTCTACCAGCTCAGTTTCACAAAGGTATATTTGCATGGATTGAATGAATGTATTCAAAATTACCGATAGAAAACCCACGACTAGCTATCGAAGTGTAATTACGGCAACACGTTTAATTTATTCCGGGCACTCATATTTGGTCTGACATAGCAAGAGATATTTCGATACCGAAAAATGTTTTTTTCCATAATGATAAATATCTACCACTCTGACTGACAAGTTGTAAATGCGAGCTACCGTATCACTACAGGTGCATGGTGCAGTAAATGCTAACTGCACTCAATAAAAAATATGTATCGTTTAAAGAGTGCGCGAACCATGAATTCATTATGAAATGTTGCCTTCGTGATGAACATACGTAATCACACATTAGTTAGCAATAACTAAAAAAAACTAAACTACCCTTGATTTTCAAAGGCTCAAATTTGACAAATAAAAAATGTTTAATGAACCGAAATAATCAGTCTACTATGAACCTAAATTTAGTATATCTTTCTCGTTTAACATATTTTAACAATTGAATTTTTTTTAGCAGTTCGTTCAAATTCCCCAAGACAAATTATCTCGTTGGAAGAAACAGCCTTTATCTAAATGCTCTCAGCAAAATGAGTTATCTTTGGGGAGTAAAAAAGAAAAAAAGTACGCACAGAACCCACTCAGTCTACCCTTTCAAATTAAATGATCGTCCTTACGTTGAAGATAAATTATTAATGGGGTGAAAAAATCCGAACGGCGCTCCACCCGGCTTTTGATTATAAATCGCTTTTGGATATCATGAAAGGACGTACAGGTAACTAAGATAGCTCGCAATCTTTTGGATAATTCTTATTAATGTGTATGTCAATTACTCAGCTTTCTTTTTTGACTGTAATTGCCTGCGGTCCGACAGCCTCTGTTACACTAAATATAAGAAAGTGCACATTTACTTACTTACATAAGATACTGAGAATAAACTGTTATATATTATGAAATGATTCTTATACTGCTTTATAATTTTTAATCTTATATGTTTTCATTTAGCTTTTCCTCGTATGTGCTTATATATATTGAACAAATAATAGATATCGCATAGAGATGAAACTATTTTTTATTATTTTTATGGAAAGTTGTGGAAGTATGTACAAATTTTTATATCTTTCCATTAAATATAATAAAAAATAGCTTCGTCTCTATGAGATATCTATTATTTGTTTAATAACAGTGCCTTTGTAGGTGAAAATCCAGTAATTCTGTATTCTTGGACATATTCCAATATTGTTTATATATATTGGACAGCACATTAGTATTTTTATTCTCCGATTTTATATAGTTTCACTTTTACTTTGCCTTGTATATACTTAAATTTTGTATTTAATTTGTATTTTGCCTAGTATTCAATGAGATTACTTGGTTTGTGAAATATGATTTGCTTGCCAATTGGTCCTAAAACAGGCCAGTAGGGAAATGCATTTTAAAAATATGTTTTAAAAAATCAATTAAATATGTTGAAATAATCTTATGATTCTCAGCGATGCGATCCTCAAACCATGGCCTTGATTTTAGACTGATCAATTACGCCTCATATATTTGAAATCAATCTAAATTTCACAGTATTAATGTAGGTACAGTAAAAATCTTCCTATAAAAATATTACATAAAATAATTTATTTTTTTTAAACATAATTTAAACACTAAGGCTTATTTCCTGTCACGACTATATTCGTTCCCTCTCATCCCGTTCCAATATACGGTGGAGGTTATTCAAAAATGAAAAAATAAACTGTTATCTTTTCGATCAACCCCGAACCGAAGAAAACAAATCCTATTGTGAAAATATTATGGGAATATAAAATCAACAAGGGAGTGCTCTTTAATATTGTATTCCAGAACTTTTTAATGTAAGGTTTTTCAAAATACGCCGAGGCTCTATTATGTAGTGAAACTGAAAGGAAAATATTGTAAGCTCAGGATTGCTTTTGCGTTTCAGAAAAAAAATGAAAGACTAGATTTTAATACAAAAGTTTACTTGTATCATTTTGTAAATCCAATCATACAGTACAATGTATGTGATTATTAGCATCGTCATCTTCGTCGTACTCTTAATGAAAGCGGTCGTGATGATGTAACTGAGTCTATCGGTGGATGGCGACATGGTTGATCATCGCCACCAAATCACCTACCGTGTCGATGATCTTCCATGAGATTTGATTCCATCCATTCTTGAATCAACCATTTTTCTGGTGATAAATTATTTGGGAATTTGGAACCGTACAGCTGAGGATAGTCGCTGCTTGATGGTTAAAACGTGCACGAAGTTTGTTGCATTGCCATACACATATTTAGCAAAAAATATCTATAACAAAAAATATCTATGGCAAAAAATTGAGCAAGTGAACTTTCTGACCAGACTCATATAATACAAGGTAATGAGATTTGCCAATTAAATCTAATGAGTTAGAAAATAATTTATATTTCTTTGAGGATGGCGTTGTATGTTTGATGATTGAGGATGTTTTGACTGTGCGAATGTATAGATGCCTACAAAGTCTGCTTTATTATCTTACTCGTGCAGGTCGCTAAAAAGATCTTGGTTCAGGCAGTCAAGATAGAATAGGTAATTTAAACAGAAATTCTATCGTGAGTCTATTTTAATTACAGTACTTAAACCACATACTATTAACCTACTTTGCATGTAGCCATACGGCATTGCATAGAAGCACTCTCCCGAACCAAATGTACGGTTCCGCACGCATTCTCAATCCCTTCAGTCAGTTCCGGGACCCCGATAGGTACACATTTCCATGTAAGGGGCTTGTGCTCACATCTTCTGCCGAAGATCCGCCTCTTTGCCTTGTTTTCCCAAATTTCCCGGTTAGCGTCCGCCACCAGGCCCCCTCCCGCATCATATCTCCAGTGACTTTTGTGCAGGTCTTCTTCGCCACCTCCACAGGTATATTGATAAAATTATAAATGAACATTATAACTTGTCCTAAATTTAGCAAATGAATAAGCTCACGAGGCAACAATACCAACCGCAGTATCTTACACGAGTACTTTAAGCATTATTATTTGGTGAAAACAATTCTCCAGAAGTCACATAATTTGCCGACAATTGTAAGGTGTATACATTTGTTCTCAGAAGAATATTTCCTTCTAAATCTATTATATGAATCTTGCCATCTCATCTTAATTAAGAATATTTAATTACTGTTGAATTAATTTGCCCTCATTTGATTAATACTACTCACTGACCCTTATAGATAAGAACATCTCACTCAATCTCCGCTGAGCTAGCAACTAAGGAGATATATCATTATAGGATATACATCTATGTGATATTCTAACCTATAATAGAGAAACCACCGATGAGGCGTACTTAAAGTTTTCACAGTATTTATCGAAATTAAGTTACAAACGTTTGGTTAAAATCTTCTGTTTGAATAAATGCAATATTAGATTAGGCGGACAAAAAAAAAGTGAACGGCTTGTTGATTCTGTCAAGGACGTTCAGCTTTACTGACAGTTGCTCAGAACTATATTCACCACATATCTTATTTGATTCAGAGTTACTAATAAATTACGCTAGTGATAAGTATGACTTGTAAAGAAAAACTGAGCCAAAACTTCAAGTTTATTATATAACAAGAGCACCAACTCTCCTCTCGTTAAAAGAAATGAAGCGTTCAGAAAACATTCAATTAACTTTTATATTGACATAATAAAAAGCTTTCTTGAACAGGTATGTTTAAAAATATATAAATAAGAATTGCTCTTAAAATTATTAAGGATCTTTATTTCTTAAATGAATGCCTTACTTTGTAGGGGTTGTTTTTACAAGTATATATTATTAATTCCTGATTTTTTACTATAGTATCTCTTTAAGCACCCAAATCTAAATAAATGGTATGTTTAATTTAAAAATTTAAAAAAGAACATCAAGTTAGTTCTACTTTTGTATAGTAAAGGGTGTCCAGTGGAAAATTTTTAAGTTTAATATTAAATAAAAAAAAACATGCAATGTTGTTTTCATATTTTATTTATACAAAATGGAGTTTAACGATGCTAATTTAACTTTTTATAAACAAAATCGTCTAAATACCATCCATTTCTCTCAAGACACTCTTGCAATCGGACTCTAAAATTTTCGAACATGCGAGAGTAAAGCGTTGGTTCAATGGCAACAACTTTACGGTGAATATTTTCTTGAAGAGCCTGAATTATTCGATGATTGTTACTGTAAACTCTCGACTTAAGATATCCCCACAAAAAAAAGTTGCACGGTGTAAGATCCGGTGACCGAGGTACCCAGGGTATGTCTCCGTACTTGTGATTAATTTATCTAGCTGTGTGTGAAGTGGCCCCGTCTCGCTAAAATTGTGTTCTATTGTTGAACCCAAAAAACAGCTGCAGTTGCAGTAACAAAGATTCGTCGATCATTCGGCAATACACGTCAGCAGTGACTGTCTCTCACTGTCACTGTTTTTGGACAATGCAAACGTTTTTGATGGCGCTCCCTTGGGTTGGCGGGGCACCAGTATCTCATGTTCTGTTTATTAACATGGCCTTCAATATAAAATGTGCTTCTTCAGTAAACAATATGTTTCCAAGCGTTCGTGCTGTTCCAAAACGTTCCAGCATCGTTCTCGCTAAGGTTTCACGTAAAGAATAGTCATTTTCGTTGAGAACTGCACGATTTCCAGCTTGTTTGGGTGAAAGTGTAGTTTATTTTTCAAATTAACGCGCACTGTTGATTTTTTTATTCCAGTACAGGCTGCAATCTGCCTTATCGAATTACGCGGATTGCGCATAATTTGAACGACATGTTTTGGCGTCGCTGCTGACGTTGATGGTCCCGGAGGAGTTAGGTCAACCATTGTTCTTTCTTGTCTGAAGTTTTGAACACAACACCAGATAAGTTGCGTGCTCGGCCCATCACTTACTCGTCGAATGTTAAAGTGAGTATAAAATTATTTTACAAAATTATTACAAGATTGTTTTACGTGATTTATTTTTCTACTGTTAATTCATGGTGGAATTTCATTTTAATAATTTAATCAAACCACTTTTTAACTTTTTTATTTAATGATCAGCCTGTTACGGCCATCTTCAGACTGGTTCATTTTTCTTTTAAGCAAAGGTATATATATATATAATTAAGTACAGGGGTGTTTTTAGTGAATATAAATCATTTTAAAGTTGGTCCTAATTTGACTCTAATGTTGAGATTTTCTCTCATAAAATTGTTTTAATTAAATAACTTGAATATTTTTTTAATACACCAACCAATTTCGAAAAATACTATTTCGTTCATTATTAAGGAAAACATATTCGTATTGTGAAGTTGTAATTATTCAGAACATAGGTCTGTGATATTTTTAATACAAATAGGCGAATTCTAGTAGCAACGAAAATATTTTTCGACGAAATTGATTTTATACATATATCTTTCTAATTAATACGTATAATTTGTATTTACTATTTCCTTCGTCAGGATGTTGGATTAACTAAATAAAACCATATATATCACGTTATGTTTTTAAAAATATGTTCTTAAAAATATTATTATTTAAAAAAAATCTAGTACCTACCTAACATTAATTATTACGATGATGAAATATGTTGAAATGACATAATAATACAAAAAAAAGTATTGTAAAATATTTTTTTGTTATATTTTTAAATACGATAGACAATTAATTAACAAAACATCCACTTTTATAATTTCATGAAAAAATAAAGCTTTGAAATATCACATGAAATCTAAGTTTATTATTTTTGGCTGCATCTTTTATTTTTTCCTATGAATAATATTTTTATCGGCTCAAATAATTGTATACTATTAATTCCAAATAAATTGTTAGATCTTATTATAAGTAAAAATTAAGATTAATTATTTCAGAAAATTAATATAGCTTATCAACATTGATGGAGACAAATATTGATCAAAGTAATCACTCATTTGTCGCGCATCTTACTAAAACTGAGTTTGGCTGTTCAATGTGATGTGACAAATAAAATACATACATTAAACACTCCTCATATACCGCAGAGCCCGACTTTCCGTGTGGTACTAGAAAACATATGACTTTGAACTGTCAAGGAGTGTGAACGTCCTGTTGTGTGCTCGCTACACTATCTGTTATTAGTGTGTATTCGGTTTCTCGCGGTGCGTGCCAAAATAGCAATTATGTGTTCAATTGCTTCATACAAATCAGCGAAGAAGTTTCCTGAAGTTCAAGAGATAGCAGAGAAAATCCAAATCGTGCTTCTTAGTTGGTCCTCGAGTCTTTACTGTCCTGTTCCTATACCAAATTCCTACTAGCCTTTCTACATCCCGTTTCACAACCCCCTTATGTAAATACATTTGATCAAATAAAGATTGAATTTTACATTATATTACGTGGATAAATAATACTCTCAAAAAAATATTTTCTAGATTACTAAAATGAAATATTAAAGATAGAGGCGTGACAAAAACGACAGCAATGAAGTTTGTTCGAGACCTCACACTGCTAATGTTGCTCTCTGGGATAGAATCATAGACCCTCAGAGCATCAGAATGGAACAAAATCTCTTAAAATATGATGACGAAAGGTATTAGAAGACACCTCCGTAGTTACATATCTTGTAGGTTTAGTGGTTAAGACGCTAGTCGAGGGTTCGCGCCTCGTTCCAGGAGACCAGCAAGTTAGTTCAATTTTCTTAGTACAAGCGTTTAGTTTGAAAATAGTAATAATATTGATGTGACATGTATTCCGTGTACGCATCTCTATTAAAAATATAGTGAGATTCCATAAAAATAAAGAAGATGGCTTTCAAATAATGGAACAATAGATATATCATCAGGACATAGGTCTGTGATATTTTAAAAAATACAAATTAAATGTATTAATTCGAAAGATGTATAGATGTAATCATTTTTATCGAAAAATATTATTATTTCTTATTTAGTATCTTTGTTTTATTAACCACTTAATTGAGTATATTATATTATTAAATTGAAAATAATTTTGGTTCATACAAAAATTTAACAAACGACATAGATCTTTTACCAAATTATTAGGTAAATGAGATTAATTTAGTAAATCAGAAATTAAAATTTTACTTTCATTAATATGTACATTATTAAACAAATTAACAATATCAAAAGAAACAAGTTTAACATTGTTGGGAAGATGTATGTCTTTTAACATATCCACTAATTGTAACGAATTTTTTGTAGTGTATTTTGGTTTAAAAATATTAGGTCTATTTATAGTTTTTGTAATAAAAGAACATAATTTAAAAGCTTAAGATAAAGCATGTAAAACTAATCAAAAAGTTATAAACAACCAACTAAATTTAACTACGAGTCCCATTCTAAAATTTTTTCCTAAAAATTATTCGAGTACTAAATTTGCATTAAGTAACAATTTGAGTTAGGTACTAAATTTATTTTTTAAATAATTGTTGTTTTTTAAAAATAGATTTTGATAAAGAAACAATAATATATGTTTTAGTTAGTTATGACATCCTGAAGAAGAAAATGGTATTTTTCGAAACCGGTAGATGTATTTAAACTCAATTAAGTGGTTAATAAAACAAAGATAATAAATAAAAATTATGAATTTTTACCACAAAGTTATTATTGCTAATTTTAAAAGTATTAAAAATATTATTGTTGCTAAGTTGGCTTTCAAATAAAGGACCGATAGATACATCAATTTGAAAATTGTAACATATAATTTCGAAAATTTATCTTCAATGCACTTTGTTGGTATAGCATAATCGGCTAATGCACGTTTCCCGGATCGGAAGAGATCCAGGTTTGAATTTCGGTAGCAACAAAAATATTTTACAATAAAATTTATTATACATGTATATCTTTCTAATTTATACATTAAATTGTATTCGTATATTTTTCATTTATACGCCGAATAATTCGTCAAAATAAACTCTCTGGAAACCAACACGAATTTACCACAGAATCAACAGAATGTTTGCAATGGATCCGGTGAAAAAACACAATGCGATTCATATGAACATCGGAATTCTACGCTGGAATCGAGCAATTTAGAGAGAAATGTTGATTGTAAAGTAAATAGATACTTGATGAGGCTCACAGCCGCTAGGCTGTTGGTGTTTATACCTCCATATTTACATTTATCCGTTTTGTACACTTTGATGATAGCCTACGGTATGTTTGGTAGGGGAGGTTTGCGCTGCATTCGTGCAATTACGACTCACCTCCCACCAGATGCGACCTTACTTACTTATCTACCATCACACCGTTTCCCCGCGGGGGTAGGTATAAAGGAAAGAGCGCCACACTCTTCTGTCTTGATACACAATTCTCACCTTATCCACATTTATACATCTTCTCATATTAAGGCTTATATTAAGATTATTAAGGCTTCTAACATAATCGTTCTCTCCTCATACATCCTTTCCATATAACCAAACCACCTAATCCTTTCGTAATCTTACTCACTATACTAAGATCAGCTTTACAATCTTTCTATATTTCTTCATTTTAAATGGGTTTATCACATAAAATACTACATTCCTCCACTACATTCCACTACATTCACTCCACTACATTCACTACTCTGAATGTAGTGGAGTGATCTCATTTCCACTACATTCAGTCTACTTTCGTTCCTCTTCGGCCAGCTTCAGGCTTTACTTAATTCCGTTGTGGACTGTTAGTCTTACTTAAGCGAGAAAATTACCTCAGAGATATCAAAGAAATATGAAAATACAGGTAGTGATGCAGAAGGAATTGTTTATCTATTATTTCGTTACTATTGTGGTGTAGAATAGTGAACCCTGAAGGCAAGAGAGTGAAGACAAATAATACAAGAAAGGCAAGACGAACGTCATGTAGATCCAAAAGATCCATCTGCTTCTTCAATTACCGCTGTAATGTTGCCCTGAAGAATGACAGCTAATTCTTCAGTACCACAATAATTACAGCTAATGAGGTGTTGTTAAAAAATGCTCACCCAAAAACTCACCTCAGCTGTAATCTTAATAATAACTGGGAAATGAGTTAGAAAATCAATGAAGATTCCCAAACTGGAATATTTTGCCCATGTAAAACGAAATTTGAGAGATATATAGAATACAATACTCTTCATTTCATCATCAGCGCAAGATTGAATCACAAAAAAGGAGGTCTGGTCTCAAGAGGATGTTGTAACTGCGGAATCTGAGAGAATGGTTTAACAGATCGACCGTTTTTTTTAAATCAGGGATAGGCCTAGAAACATTTCGCCCGAGGGCGCCACAGAGGCCACGCCCGGCACTGGGCAAGACGTACAGATGTCTCCATTCTATAAGACCTACACATCATACCTTTTATGTTTTTTGTATTTATAAATTGTTTGTGTTTTGTAATTTTAAATGAATCAATAAATATTAAATTATCAGGATAATACATTCTTATTGTGAAGTTGTAATTATTCAGAACATAAGTCTGTGAAGTTTTAAATTAAATGTATACATATAAAATCAATTTTATCGAAAAATATTGTTATTGCGCTACCGGGATTCGAACCTCGATCTCTTTTTCCAACCTGAGGAAGGTGCACTACCAACCAAATTAATTAAATAACAATATTTTTAAATAAAATTGATTTTATGTGTATATCTTTATACTTAATAGATTTAATTAGTATTTAATAAATACTAGATCAAATATGTTAGTATTTATTTATTAAAAAAAATAAAAACTATGTTTTTTTTTACTTAGATAATATCCACAATAGCTATTGCACGTCGCACATACGAATAAATATTATGTTTAATTTATTTAAATCATTGGTCTCAATTCCCGGGAATTCCCAGGACTTGAAAATGTTGACTCTCGAGTCCCGGGAATTTAAAAAAGTCCTAACAAGAATGTATAAGTTTCTTATGTTCGAACTTCTGTATCGCGTAGTGACATAAAACAATCATAAATTGATATCTTGGCGTGTCGTAAGGCAACAAAACAAACAAAATCTGCTACCAAATCTGTCGTTTAAAAAAAAATGTTTTTTAAAAATAAATTAAGGTTATAAAAATCATTACATGCTTGTGCAGATTTTTTGTAGTTGTATAATCAAATTCCATTGAAATAAAAATCACAAACAAAATTTGGATAATAATCCCGATTTAATACTTTTAATGGTATATATCATCTGATTATGCTAAAAAAAATATGTCTGTACATAAATTATAACACGCTCTTTTGTAAAATGTTTAAAATATGGCATATAAATATACCACCTACGTTTTAATAATAATATAAAGAGCGTTTTTCACCTTCGACGATCATTTACAATTGTTTTTTTTAGCATTAATTGTTGTATGACAAAATGTTTGGCAATTAAAGAGGCCTTGGACATCTGCGTACTCCGAAACGTCAATAAAGCTGTTATATTCTCCGACTCGCAAGCAGCTCTTGAATCCCCCTCTGCTAATATGAAAGTTTTGTTAGACAATGGGATCATCTGTTCCATCAGAAGATGTCTATTTAACACAGCAATAATAAACACGCGTCATTCGTTTGGATTCCTATAAGGGAATTCATGGAAATGAATGTGCTGATAAACTGGCCTTGGAGTTTTCCCCCATCAATTCCATGTCCCGATATATGACAGACTCAATATGATAAAAAAACGTACAAATTCTATCTGAACTGCACAATGGATGGATCCAAATAATCATAAGGGTAATTGGCTTAAAATAATTCAATGATCTATTCCCCGCACCCCCTGGTTCTCCAAAAGAACAATATCAAATATCTCTATAATTAAAATTGACCATTGCCAGGTAGCCTCACATTTGATCAGATTGAACTTAATAGATTCCCCAATATGTGAGTGTGGTCTCGAAAAGAAAACTCGTGACCATACCTTTTTTGCATTTGTCCATTGCGGATCACAGGTTTTTTTAGAGTAATCTCGTCAATGGTAATTTTCAACTCCCGGTTAACTTGTGTCATCTTCTTTACCTTAACTTGCCACATTTAATCTATATAATGGTACATTTTTGAACGACAATCGTATTGACTTGTAATGTAATATTTTCTGTTCTATAATATTATAGTACTTTTTTCTATAAAATAAAGTTTTAACTTGATTACTGGCACAAATCATTTTTGAAGGATGGATTACCTATTTAAAAGAAGAAGAAGAATTGTGTATCAACTTTTACTTAAGTTACATTTATAACAATATTCTCGATGTAACCATTAGCCGCTTAAAGGGATGAATCCCGACATTTCAAAGTCTCCTTTTTTAACACATTAAGCTCCTTGCGTCTTTTTA
This sequence comes from Eubasilissa regina, assembly GCA_022840565.1. NCBI lineage: Eukaryota > Metazoa > Arthropoda > Insecta > Trichoptera > Phryganeidae > Eubasilissa > Eubasilissa regina. The sequence goes on from JAINEB010000019.1 coordinate 4,386,739, forward strand.
AATAAATTTCGTTGGATCTGAATGACAAATCTGAATTTTAAAAAGTCGCGGAATCAATAAAGAGAAAATACAATTTCGACAGATATCGTATTCCACGTAAATGATTTAAAAATAATATGTAGACTAATAGGATGAAAAAGCTTGCTTCATTTTTTATGCTAAACAATAACAATATTTGATATCTCTTTTAACCAATAGTGTAAACTTTTTTCAGCACTCTAGCAGAAAAACGTTTCGTATGATATGTATATGTAATATACAAATGCTTTGTATAATAATATACAATTCATGTATACAGAATTATTAGAAAAACCTTAACGTTAGCTTAAAATAAAAGAACTTTGTATAAATAAGACAAAAGAATGTTTAAAATAAGTAATCATTAATTTACTGTTATTATTAAATACAGGAGGAATCCTTTATCATGAAAGTAGATTTTTACAACACACCAGTATAGATACACTACTATGGAGATAGATATCAGAAAAATACGCAATAATGAAGATAATCCACCTCCATACTTTGGGTCATCGTTCGTGTTCAAATATTTAATTAACTTTGTATAAAAAAGACAAAAGAATATTTAAAATAAGTAATCATTAATTTACTGTTATTATTGAATACAGGAGGAATCCTTTATCATGAAAGTAGATTTTCACAACACACCAGTATAGATACACTACTATGGAGATAGATATCAGAAAGATACGCAATGATGAAGATAATCCACCTCCATACTTTGGATCATCGTTCGTGTTCAAATATTTAATTTAACTTTGGCTACAGTGAGGAACAGAAAGTGTTGAAATAGTCGCGTGAACAAAAAAAAGAACATTTGCTTAAAAATATTTTTAATACAAATTAATTGTATTAATTAGACAGATATACACATACAACCAATTTGTCTTAAAAATATTGTTTTTGTTACCGGGATTCGAACCTGGATCTCTTCCTATCCGGGTAAATGCTACACCAACACAGTACGCTGACGACAAATTTTCGAACTTACACGTTGCACTTTCAAATTGATACATCTGTCGTTCCATTTTTTGAAATCCATCTTCTTTATATTTACGGAATCTCAAACATCTTTGAGTAATCCGATAGGAGACGCCAGAATTAATTAATAATTCATTTTTATTAAATTTTAGAAACATTAATACTTATATATTTTTAAGGAGAACACATTCTTATCGTGATGTATCAATTTGAAAGTGCAACATATGAGTTGGAAAATTTGTCGTCAACTTACTGTGTTGGTGTAGCATAATCGGTGAATGCATTTCCCCGAATAGGAAGAGATGCAGGTTCGAATCCCGGTAGCAACAACAATATTTCTTCGATAAATTGATTTTATATGTATATGTTTCTAATTAATACATTTAATTTTAATTAAAAATATCATAGACCTATGTTCTGAAAAATTGCAGCCTCACAAAAAGAATGTGTTCTCCTTGAAAATAGTTGATTTGTTTAATACGGGTGACATTACAGTATAATCATTACTGGCTCTACAGGGTGGCCCAAAAAAAGTGAGAACATTTCGTAAAATGTGAAATTAAACGCAAAATTAGTTTAACTATATCAGCAATAGCTTAAATAGTTTACTGATTTACTTACTTACATATTTACCTATATTACGTTTTATTTCTGGTCGCCATCTTTGATTATTAATTTTCCCATTGTTTATGTTTGATTTTTTCAAATTGTTTCCTAGAATGACAAAAATCACTGCAGAAAACCGTAATCTGATCAAAAATTTGCGAATTAAAAAACGTTAAGGTGCTAGGAAAACGATCAAAGAGTTTAAAAAACCCTGGAGTATACAGACATTACAGCAGGACAGAGCTCCATCTCACGCAGCCAGAAATACAATCAACTTTCTTCATCGTGAGAATGTTAATTTCATCGAGCCGGGCATGTGGCCACCGAACCGCCCAAATTTAAACCTAGTAGATTATGCCTTATGGAGTGTTTTGATGATTTCTGATTAACTAAATATTGTGCAAAAAAATTACATTAAGAATTATATTTAATTATATCATGTTTTTAAATAACTCATGTGTTACGAGATGTCCTCACTTCTTTGGATCATACTGTATAATTGTAGGCAATTTTCATCCATTTGTTTATATTTTGCAACGTTTCTCTCCAGACCTGGATTTCCAAGACAGATTGAATACATTGTCATATTACAAAATAGGTTACTAAAATGCCCGATAACTATTTACGAACCAAATGGAGACTTCAAGTGTAAAATGTTATCTAGCTGGAGCTTGACAGACAAGTAACTCCTGCAGTGGGGCGTTCGGCGCCGAGTACGCTACGTGGTGCTAATTGTCTCGGTATACCGTCTTTAATGACCGACTGACTCATGATACTAATCGAGTATAGTCCGACAGGTGTTACATTGTATCTATCTGGCTCACCACACTATTAACTTTAATTAGTGTAGGTGTGTTTAAACAACTGAAAGATGCTTATAATCTAAATATTAAGACCAAGTATATAACGCTGTTTATAAAATTAATTTAAACAATGACCAAAAAGCCTTTACGCTAGCTTAAACAGGCAGAATCTCAACAGATCAATGTATTCGTAGAAACTGACAATTTTCATAGAAAGTTGCAAAAGATGAAATATCTACAATACGCAAGATTATTTAAATATTTAAAAAATCAAGATAATAAATAGCCTAAAATGATCCGTCAACCAAAAAAATTACTGAAATAAAAATTTATGTATTTTATGTATATAATTATATATTATATAATTTATGTATATAAGTATATATTAAGTTATTAAATTATTCATAAACATCACAGTTTAATTTTTATTACACCAGTTTAGAATGTGTTAAGAGTGCCACGAGGAGGGGTTGAATTTTAGAGTACCTATAGGTTCTCTAATCTCTTGATCCTTATAGGGTACCGCACTCCATCTAGTAAGATTATTGGTCCTCTTTGGGATTCAAAAAAGCGATCTGGATTAAACCTAGACTCTGTTGTGGAATAGGAGAGACAAAATAGAACACCATTACTCCATATTTATATATGGGTATCACACAATTATCAGTCATTTGGTCTCGCAACCAGTTATTCGTGGTTGCCGTATGTAATGTCCGAGTGTTTGTTTGTGTGTGTGTGTGGGTAGCGCGACATTGGAAGAAATAGGCGTGCGTGTTTGTGGAAAATAACTTTTAAGGGAGCCGCACTGTCTTACTGCTTTAACGTGAATACATTAACTTGAAGCTGTGGAAGCAAAATAGCGGATCACGATATGTATATAGAGAGAGTATTTATTTTGCATTGCACTATTTTTTTGTTTATTTTATATTAATTATAACGTTAACAATTTTATGACAAAATAATACAATACAATTTTACAAACAACCTAAGCGTTCATCACATGCGTGGATTACAGTATTACTCCTACAGTAACTATCATATGTTACAGAGCTCCAGAAAAATAATTTATCTAAATCCTTTTTGGATTTTTTATTAAAATACATATTAAACAAAAAAAAATTACATAGTCTATTGAAACGAACTTGTATAATAACCATATTGATGCCAATAAGTTTAAAATGAAGCGAGAAACGATCAGATTCTGAACTGTACTTATTTTGAAATACATTATGATATTAAAGTAAAATCTTAATAGGAAGCCAGTTGCATTATTTATTTTTCAAAAATAAATTTAAAAATCGATAAGTTAATTGTTGCATTAAATTTCATAATGTTTTATAAAACATTAATTTTTCTTTTCACGTATTAAATGCATAAAATTAGTATGATTTGAAGTATGGTACATACAAATGTTACAGTAGGGATGCTTGAAAATAAAATGTGCGAAAATACTGATAGGTAAATGTCGCAATAAGGAGAGAGGTGAGTGAATATAAAACTAAACGAAGAGGAGCAAGAAAAATAGGACGTCCAAGAGTTCAATGGAAGATGTATATTAATCAACTATTAAAAAAGAATACACATGTAAATAGTTTGTATGAAATGAATTATGGATATGGTAGAAGCAATGAATGTAAAATATTTGACGCGTGATTCTCTTTGCCTATTTCGTAAGAGATACGGCGTGATATAATTGAATATAACTACAATTTATAAGAATATAATAAAATAAGAATCTTAATAAAATATTTACACGATCTTTTAACTACACGTATTAAATTATTTTTATGTAAAATTAAACACCTTAATCGATGCCTGGCCTGCTTCATTTGATAGTATAACAAAGTGAAAAAAAAAATTGTTTAATTTTTAAATTTCTGTGTTTTTACTTTTATTTAAAAAATGTGTCGGTAAATTTCACACACCGTTAATTAATAATGAAAAAAAAAATCTTCAAAGTGATACCATTCCAAAACATGTACAGTTTAAATAATAAAAAGATTTTATAAAAAAATGTTTGTGTGTATTTAATACAACGGACGTTGAAATAAACAGTGAAAACTATTTACAAAAAACGTGAAGCCATACAGCGGTTAATATTTTCCTTTTAAATGTGTGTACCTACAGCGGTTACGAAGAACTTAAATACCGCGGGAATAATGGAAATAGCTGCGTTTTGCAGTCTGCGTTGTTACTTTAGTATAAAATAGAAAAAATAATACTATATATTATTTAGAATTTACCGAATGTGAACGAGGTGACAAGAAAAGATTGTGCTATTATCTAGGGACACAACTAGGGAGATAGACTTATAGAAAAGTATGTTTATTTTAAGTTGTGGGTTACCAGTCTGGTGTAGAAGATTTGTAAGTTACGCGTGTCACCCGTTTGGAGGTTGAGTTTCATTTGTTTGTCACTTATATGTACAACAAACTCACTCTTCCTATATATACTGTCGCAGAGTGGGTAAATGTGAATTTGTCTGTGGCTTAAGTAGGCGGATGAAGTAAAATATTTACTGACAATTGATAGCGTTTATTGAAGACTGATGCAAAATTTAGAGCACACAAGTTGAGGATAAAATACAAATAAAGTTTACGACAAGAAGTGTTCACAAGAGGTGCATTCGAGAAGACAACCCGAAGAGAAGCGGTCGCTTCGGGCTGGCTCTCGGAGTGGCTACGTCGCGCTGTGTTGTCGTTTCGCAGTCGGTATTAGGCGAGATTATATGGCTGTCGCAAACCTGGCTCAATGGGCAGATATTGTGAAGCGCATTTAGACTCTCCACAGACTCAAGAAAGCGAAGTAAAGTGACTTATTCAGCTGGATTTGGCAGCTCTTGGAAAACTAGAGCATATCCTCAGAACTTAAACATACATTTTCTAAAGATTAAAGCCTGCAATGGAATAGAAAACAGTGGAAAGAGATGTGCTTGGAATATATCTAAGAGGTCGACTACTCAACATATAAATTCACCAGAGAACAGATGTTGCTCAAAATATCTGCATGCTCAAGTGGCAAACGAGCTGGACACATTTATTGAAGAAATAACGGACGGTGAGGATCGATAATCCTGGAATGAACCCGCACTGCCCGTCCGCAGGTTCTATTAGAAGAGTGGTATGCAACAGATGGATAAAAAAGACAAACTGAGAGAATGGATGATCCTTGGGGGTTCAGAAATTTTCCTTAATATCCTTGTGGGCGATCCTTGAGATTCTTTGGAGAAATTCAAATTGAGTGTTTCTTTCTCTTTTTACTTTTAGATGGATTTTTACTGCATTTTCACATTCTATCGGTATCTTAATTAAATTTATCTCTTACTTGTTTATTATATTGCGACTACGGTGTACTGTTTCTGAAGATTAAATTTGCCGGCAGTAGTGCGTGGGGTGAGTTCCTTATTTGTTTTTCTTTTTGAGCCGTATTTTCCTTCGGAAGGGAGTGCAGCCAAATCTCTTCTGCAACGCAGCCTTGTGGTGAGTGTGTTATATTACTTTTGAAACTAGCAAAATTAACTTTGTAGTTAAAATTCGTATTTTTATTTATTAACCACTTATTGAGTTTAGATATATCTACCGGTTTCGAAAAATACCATTTTCTTCTTCAGAATATCAATACTAACTAAAAACATAAATTATTGTTTCTTTACCAAAAACTATTTAAAAAAAAAACAACAATTATTTAAAAAATAAATTAAGTAACTAACTCAAATTGTTACTTAATACAAATTTACTCGATTAATTTTTGGGAAAAAAATTTAGAATGGGACTTGTAGTTAAATTTAATTTGTTGTTTATAATTTTTTGATTAGTTTTACCGCTTTATTTATCTCCAATGATTCCAAATTATTTAATTTGTGACCAACACCGTTTATATGCAAAATTTACAATCCCAATTTTTTATCAAAACCATGACCATTTTCTATCAAATGATTAGAAAATTCTGAAAACCCACTATTGTTCAAAAATTTCAAATGCTTCTTTAAATTAATTTGATCCTTAGGAGATGCCTGTATCCAACAGTGAAGAGACAATGATGTTTATCTAGAATGAAGTGAAATCACATTACTTTTTTCATAGAGTTTGTCACTCGCCCGCAGCTCGATCAGAGCTCGCGGGCATACATGCTGGTGAAGAATGATTTTTAAAAAATTTCTTCTCCTCTTTACTGAATTTGTAGAAACGGTGTATGAAAAACAGTCGTATTTCCAAGGCAACAAAGGTCAAACTTGTATAGCCTCCGGTGTATTCCATATTTCTTCTGTATTCTATGAATTCTGTATTAAGATAAAGATAAAATTGATTAAGGTATTTAAGCTATTCTGTATTTTAAACAAAGTTATAAATCTTTTAAAAAAATATATTTTCTCTTTTTATATTATTCTGTTATTTCTACTTAAGATAATGATATTTACTTCTACAAATTTTCTTTTTTTTTTATTTCTATCAGTTTTAAAAATGTATCATTATAATTAATTTTGTAAAAACTCATAAGGGCGTTAATATATCTAATATAAAATAATACAATATTTTTATGTAGTTTGGAATCACGGACTCTGAAATCAAGGAAGAAAAGACGGAATAATAATTTAAAATATGGTGCTAAAGACATGTGTCAGAAGACATCTCGATGTCATCATCTTTATTAATGGATTGCTAATCAATGATTGTTGACCCTTGAAATTAAATAAATAGAGGGGCGCTGCGATCCGAGTCTCACTTCTCGCAGCAGCTAGCTCACGTTTAAACATCTATCTGGCTTTTATTTATTCTCGAACTACCATCTTCTTGGAATCTTATCTCTCCAACAGCGATGTCCCTTCGGCAAATCCAGACTAACTGACTTCACCCTCGGTGACATCTGCCTCGTCCGTGCCGACATGAAGCGCAAACCGGCGACCGCCCTGTGTTGATGCCGGTTCTATGCGCAACAAAAGACATCAGATGTTGGAAAAACATTTTTAAAATATACCGGGATTCGCTCGCTGCGCTGTTAACCACGGGTTAAAAAAATATATATATCACGTGTTCCTTAAATGTTTAGAAAACATTAGTTTACGGCACTTGCCCGCTAAGATCAGTGAAAATAAAGACGACGTAAAGAATAAGGGTTTGTTTACTTTTCCCCTTGAACCCCCGTGCGAAACCGGGTGAGTCGAAAAAATAAAAACGACCCGTTGTAAAACAACTCTAAGAATACCGGGTGTACCGTAATTTATCTAAATAAACTCCGAACCCGGTCTTCCTCGCCGGCGCGCAGTTTCTTCGCCTTTCGTCTGTCGGGAGAAATTTTACTTAGCAAATAAATTTTAAAAAAGCAAGTATGTAGGTACTATATTATATTAATGTTTTTTTACCTCGAGGTGTTACTCTAGAGTAAATTACCCCAACAAGTATGCTTACAACACCGATGCAGTTTTATTTTTTAAAAAGTAATAATTTAAGGGCTAACTGGAAGAACGCGCTGTGCAATAATAAATAAAAATTATACATGTTAGAAAGTTAACGGAAATAAGTATGTATGTTTTTTTCAATAAATACTAGAGGTCCATGCCCGGCTTAAGCCCTAAAGAATAATGATGTATGAAAATGTTGATACAATAAGGGAATATCTGGGAGGGGGGGGAGTTAATATATTTTCCTTAGAATCCTGGAGTGCAACTGACCAAATTTTAATGTATATTCGTAATGGATGGCACAAAATATAATACATATTTATAAAAAGGAACGGGGTGGGGTAGCCAAGGAGAGAGGGAAGAGTCCCTAAGTTTTTCGCAGGGTCCTAAAAAGTAACTACACTATTTCGGATTAGATCGATAGTAAAGTACTGGATTGTATTGTAAAAAACAAACAGATTTAATTATACATGTAACGTGACAAATTAATAACTTAGAATTAATTTTTCATCAAAGCCACATTTAAGAAATGCCAACACTAAATTCACGCGTGCGCAGTCGAGCTCCATCAATCATAGACAATTATCGGTAGCGAGACGTTCTCCCACTTCGTGAGAGACACGGGCTTAGCGAAACGCGTGGGAGCCGTCGACTCTAAAATCGATGGACCCCGACAAATTATGTGAGCTATTTATCTACACACTAAGGGCTAACTAAAAAATACTTTTACACTCATATAGAACTAATTTTCATCCTAAATTTGTGTTGTAAAAATCTATTTTTGTTATAGAAATATAATTATTCCCTTCCTGTCGAGGCGCCTCCGAAGTGTCCTCATATGAATTAGGAATCAATTACTGTCTGGCGTTGATGTTTCATCCTACGGAACAAAACATAAGAAATAATCACTCTGCATCTACCGATTTTTAAGTAAAATCGATTTATTTTACCTAATATTATGTGTTCCAGCTATATGCGACGCGAGGTAATTGATATATCATAACCTCTCATAGTGGAATTATTTCGCATAATTAAATAAATTGATCATTTTATTATTTAAATTTATTCTAGTCAGAAATTAAATGACGAGACGAACGTTTTTATCGGTGTGTATTATTTGAACTAAAACTTTTGTTCTTAGTATTATTTTTTTCAGGTATTAATTTTTATTGTCACTATGAATAAATCAACATGGCGAGTTACTGTCATTTTTCCTAAATCTATCTGTTACTATTAACTAAATATTATATTCTTCAGCAGCATGATTCTTGTTACAGTTAAAATTTAATAGATTTTTTTAATTTATTAACGAGTAATTTTTATTTATTTAAATTTGACATCCTTTTAATTCACATCGATCCGTAATTATACGATCCATTAATTAATTTTGTGAGAACTGTCACTTTTTAAATGTATGTGTATGTGTGTGTGCGTGTGTGCGTGTCATGAAAGTGAGTACATGAGTAGGGGACGAACCTTGTAAGAGGCCGTCTCTGGGGGGACAGCTCTCTTCCATCACAGCTTCTTCTGAATAACTAGTCTGTCTCTGAATGTATAAATTATATTACCATATAACGTGTTGTAATAAACGTATAATATTGTTACCTGGAAAGACTGAGTTTCACTTACAAAAAATTGGGACCCAAGGAATTAGACAGTAATCATAGGATCCCCAAGGGAATCTGGTGGTAATTAAAGAATTATCACAAATATTATCGTTAAGCTTATTTTCCATGTTGCATTAATTAGAAAAGTAACTTCTGTAAAATTTCCATATAAGAAAATCATTATTTAAAATATTATTGAACGCATTTTTCATGATTTATCGATTTGATTAATACTGGATGTACTCTTATTTTTTTTGTTATTCTAGAATATACAATTTTTGTCAAACTAAAACCTCTTTCAATGCGGTAGAAATTATTTTTTCCCATTTTATTATCTGAAAATACCCGAATTTTTTTTTTCCATGAGTAATGGAATGATAATGGAATAATAGAAAACCATAAAAAAGGTAAGTAGGTAATCTTGACGTTGAAAATCCACTCCTCATGCAAATCCGGTGAAGCAGTCGGTAAGGATTTGAGCCACATCTGCTTATCCCGTAACAATACATATATATATATAAAGAATTATTTTCTAGGAGAACCCGTGTCAAATAGTTCTGATAAGGACTTTTACACTCCCGACGTTTCGAGTAAGTAGCATTACTCATTCTCAAGGGCCTTTTATCCTGAATCCTGTCTTAAACTGACTCAAAATCTTAGTGCTTAATATTACCAATTAACGTCGCGATTAACTGTAACTAACGGTAACGAAAGGTGACTTGTAATTTATTTATTTCTTTATTAGCTTTAGAGATCTTGAACGTGAACACGGTGTGAATAGTAAATATGATGTATAAGCACATGAAATCTACATTCATGTAAATAAAAACTTTTTTCGAAAGTCACGTAACACTATTTAGTAAGATCTTTAATGTTTAGACACAGTTGGTGCTTTGGTTTATATTCTGAGAAAAATTATTCTCGAAAAATCAATCATACTAAATTAATATAAGTACCACTTTGCATCGAATATTAAATAAATCTATCAACAACAACAAAAAAACGCAAAACAAGTCTCAGATTTTTCTGCTTCCAATAAAAAACGATAGTTTTCGTTTTGTTCATTTGAAATATTGTATTCGTACCTAATATTGTTTCATACGATTTTGATTTAATTGAAAATAACATTTCTAATCTCGCTGTACGGATCTTGTTTTATAAGATTATGTAAATTGTATTTATGTAAAATCCGAATTTATAAAAAACAAAATAAATATTTTCACCTGGAAACAAAATACAAAACGTACAGAAAACATTACAAGGAAAATAGCTTTATTTCTTTAGGTCTTGATTTATCTTTAGTCAATTTTAATAGCATTGTCAACCTATGCGATACAAAACAAATCATCCGCAACGCGCGTGATTTATTTCCCTTTAATATATTGGTTATTATTCCCGCCGCTGATTTCTGGGAATGTCCCGGTCCCCGAGAAATTTTCGTTGGTAAACCTAACCCCCTGAGTGTCAACGGCGAATATTTTTACCCTGCAAATCTAATAACAGTAATATTTAATATAAATTTTGATTTTTAATAATTATTCCGGTTAGTCCACGCATTGAATGTTTCAATAATTTCCCCTCTCGTTTCAGGTTGGAATTATTTAATAAATCGATAAAAAAGTTTTTCAGATCAATTTTATTTATTTATTTAATATAATACAAATGTAAGAAATATTTTTGGATTGTTTCTATTTCACTTAAGATGGGCATAGTTTACAAGTAATTATACAAATAAATTACAAGTAGCTGACCAAATTAACATTTATTACCTGTGCATTTATTACCTTATATAAATTTTGTAAATTTAGTTAAATTTCATTATAATTTTATTGTGTTAAACGATATAATGATATAACGATATAATCAACTAAAATTTTGTCTCTCTCTTCCATCCCTCTCTTATCCATTTTAACTTCATCCCTACCCCCACCACCGTTAACTCCAAACACACCATATATTACTGCCTGACAGTGTTTTTAATTTTAGTTGAATTATAATATTGATAATAGGAAGATGTTCCCGAACACGTTATATTTAACTCAATTTACAAAATAATCGTGGAATTCCACAAAGTTCCACCAAAAATCTTTGATCCTTATATATATATACATATTGTAATACGTAAGGTGTATGTAAAAAAACAATTTCAAAGTGGACTTCCAAATTAATTATTTTGAAGAAGTTTGTGTCTACAATTATTAAAGGTTTGAATCAATATGTTTGGGTGAGTGCACCAGTACTAGCTCTACCCATGTTTTTATTTTTAAAATAGTTTTCTGATCTGCTAATGTTGGATTAATTGCAGATATAGTTGCTTTACCCCGAGCAATTATGCCATGCTGTATGATTGACTGACAGATTGCGTAGTACGCCATTTTTAGAAGTTTTATATTAAGGAAAATCCTAATATTTCTAAAATAGTATATGTTTTTTGTAATGAGTTATGTATAATGACTTCATTTGAGATAAGGATCAAATATTATCTCTAAGTATTTAATTTGGTATTTGACACCTATCGTCGTTTGAGTTAGAACACTAAAAAACACTAAAACTTTGGGAATCCTAGTTAGGGCCCCTTAACACTAGACACCCAGATTCTGACAAAGATCTTGAATAACTCCAAATTCTTTTTGCAACTGAGCAACTTCCACCAAACCATCAATCATATCTTCTCTAGCATTCGTCGTAGTCCGACGTCTGTCTTGCACAGCTACAGGCACACCACGGATCAGCTACAAGACCTAAGTCGTACAATTTGCTTTTGAATTCTCCATGTCCCGAGATTGTACCGAGTGGTGGTCAAACGCCAGAGGATCCCCCTAGCCTTTCTCTCGCACGGCGACTGAGGGGAGGAAGAAAAAGGTCCGTCTCCCCAAAGGTGCCGTCTCTCATCTATCTTGCCACCTTAACCATCAAAAATCATAAATTCTTAAAACACGATGGCTGAAGAACCTAAGACAATGATTTGGTCAGTCTACTGTAGAGCTTTTCTGGGCCTCAGTAAACATAGTTATGATATCCATTTTTACCCACACGTTGTGAAGCACATAATTTTCTCTGATCCATCCAGGGTTAAAATTACCAACGTGGAGAATGAGCCTCGAGAGACTGTGGAAAAATTCCACATAATTCCTGAATATCCCATTGAATTCTAAAGGAATGTATCCCTTCTCCGTTTTCAAACTTTCTCGAAGTTCCATTCATAATAATACTCCAAGCATGCGTGTGTACATCACACGGTCTGCCGTGCAGAAATTCTGTGTGCGAACGCGGCTTTAGAATGTTGCCAGAGTGGAGAAGTATGATTTTTATGTCAAAAATCTTAATTCACTCGTTTGGAAAATACTATTTTCTCAAAATTTTTAGCTGTCACGCGAGTACCTCAAGTTTAAAGACAAACATTAACATTTTACGTTCATGTGTTGGGGATGTTTTACAATTTATTACATTTAATTTGTTATATATCTTTTAAAAATATAAAATTAGAAAACAAAAAAAACTTTGAGATATAAAAAGATGTATTTTAGTAAAAAAAAAAAACGCGTAGATAACAGAAATGACAAGATTAGTTAACATACTTGAATACGCCAAGAAGATGAAATGGCAATGGGTAGGCGATATCACGCAGAGTACATATAATCATTGGACGAATGCAGTCATTCAGTGGTACTCGAGGGAAATTAAGAGGCTGACAGACCGCTCCAAAGCCTCCTGGACTGACGAAATTATCAAATTCTACCGAAATATCTGAAATAGCAGCGAATAACAATAGACAGAGAAAAGTAGGAGATGTTTGGGGAGACAACTCCTTTCTCCTGTTTTCTAAACTCCATCTGGAATTCGGGGCGACGCCAGACAAAGATCACTAAATATTAAATAAACATCTATCCATCGAGTATTATCAGTATACAAATGAAATTGCATTATATTTTACATTGTTAATAATCATTCAAAAGTATTATACATGCATTCGCTTTGGAATGCCGAGAACTGTCGCATGTCACGTGATTAGATTGCGTTGACCTTGAAGCCCACGCACTTGTGTACTTATGCGGTAGTTTTCAATATCTTGTTTGCTCTCCTCAACTGTTTTTTTTATTATCACAATGTTTCTAATTTCTCAATCATAAAAAGGTGTATTGTGTAACATGTAATTCCCTTAATTGTCTTATAAATGTTTTAACAATGTCATGCTTTAAATATCAGGATCATTTGCCCACCTGTTGATAATCTGTAAATCAAAAATATAATTATATTCTTGTTTTCTTTTATTTACAATACATTTTCTCAACGTTCATCCTTTGGTTAATTTGGCTTTACGATTCAGAGTTAAAATATTTTTCAAGTGAATGCTCTAGAAGTACCATAAAATTATCTGCTATTCCATTTAGAATGTTTATTATTATACTATTTTTAATATTATAATTAAATAAACCATATATCTTTTAAAATCGTCGTTTCTTACTTGTATTGTCATGGTCGAGAAACCTGTAATATATTTTACGTAAGTAGATAAGTTTGGTACATTATAAGTGGTTCTAGGAAGTAGTAAAATATAAGTTTACCTACACTATTTGTAACAGAATGTATTTTACCACTTAACTAGGACCATACCTGTTCTAAATTTTGGAAACCTGGAATAAATTTTGTAAACATTTGCCAAAATAAATTAACAAATTTATTTTATAAAGAATACAGAAGTTCTTGCAAACATTTTTGGCACAATACATGATATATCATAGCCTAACAGTAGAATTGAGGAAGTTAAAGTTCTTGGAACTTTGGGAATGGTGTGACGTATGACTCTCGAGGAAGATGAAAGAAGGCAACAGTGGATGAGATATGTTGAGAGTAATATGCACAAAATTTTATTACATGACCAAGATCGAAGAAAAGACAGATATGTAGGAGTGCAGGTCAAGAGGTCATGTGAGTCAAAACAGACTTGCAAAAAGTAGGCCTGCCAATCTAACCACAAAGTGCTTTATTAAGGAATGGATCGAATGGAGTGACTGGTCTTGGACTTTCTTGCTCCTAAAAAAGAGACTTGTGGAGACCCTGCATGCGTCTCGCAGTACCTGGCTGTTAATCCTAGCTGTATAATATCTCCCAGTATCGACTACTAACTAGACAACAATACGTAGCAGCGTAGCCACTCCGGAAGCCAGTCTGAAGCGACCACTTCTCTCCCGGTCGATTTCTCGAACGCACCTCCAGTGAACGCTTCTCGTCATAAACTTTATATTTATTTTTACTTCAACCTGTGTGCTGTAAATTTACTCAATAAACGACATCAATTGTAAATTATACTTAATTTCATCCCCCTGCTCTAGCCACAGCCTCGCCTCATCCACATCGCACACTCTGCGTTCACAGTGAGTTCTGGAGAGATTTGGGGCCCCCAACATCACCTTTAAATAGAGCTTTTTGGTACATTTTGTTAACCTTTAAAACTCAACCTCCAAAAAGGTAATACGCATAAAACACACATACCTTCTACTCCATATTGGTGACACGCCATAATCTGCAAAACCATTCTTCCCAAAGGCTACTAAAAAGAAGGATCAGCACGCTTTTAATTTTAGCCGCATAGCGGCCACAGATAGTAATTCCGAAAACCTTATTTTACAATGTTGAAAATTATTTAAATACCATGATATACAATTAAAATTGGTTTTTTGGCCGGGGATTCGAACGAACGACCTTAGATTTGATTCTGATTTTTGAATCTACACACTCAGATACGACCTATAATAAAGCATCGTACGTTGGCACATTACTTAGAATCTATGGCGATATAATTAAGGATAAGTACTTATAATAGAGACGACATGTAGAGAGACAAAAAAAAATTTAAACACTACAATTTATAAAAAAAACTTTTTCACTACCGTCCAACTTAATCCACAATTTATAAAATAAGACGTTAGGAATAACTATTTTTAATAATTTTATTGCAACCATGTATTATATAAAAAAATAAGGTTTCCACATACAGAAAAAGTATATTAGGTACTCTAGTATTACGCACCTGCCACGAATTCCGTTACGCATGACCTGTTAGAACGATCGTGTAGAGGTAGCCTCTTAGTTTGTTTGAAAAAGGAATGTCAAATATTTCACCGCACGGGAATTCTACTTCTCTGCTTTATTTTAAATTACCAACCTAAACATGGATTCTTTAAATTTTGCTAAAATTATATATTTGCAAGATGACGTACAATTATTTTTATTAATACATTTTAATAATAGACTTTTTTTATCGAACGTAATGTGTAATTAAAGTATATTAAATTGACCAGGATCAATGAACTGTACAATTTATTTTATGTTATGCATTCGTTTTTAAATTATTTATGTATTTTGAACGGTTTAAAATTTTTTTTTTTAAATATTAAAGAAAGAGTTTATCGGCAGATAATGTTTTTAGTTAAAGATAGAAAAATATAAAAAATCAAGGTGTATTATTGTTGTACTTCGACCAAGTTATAATAACTTTGTTCACGAAATGAGACATGGTGAGATAGATCTCAGAGAATTAGTTGACATAAATCTCAGTACCGTGTACCTATACGTGTTAGATTTTAATGTGGAGATAAACTCAGAGATCGACAGAGATGGATAGAAAAAGACAAAAATCTATGTACATAATGTTCGATTTAATTGCGAAATTCGATACGTTCGTGCAAACGCCACTATATGCTCCTCAACTTTTCTCGGCATCGGCAAAACTTAAGGTTGTCACCAGAGAAATGCCAGTTGCCTTTTCTACTTGGTTGGTTCAACAGATGGAGGATCTTCCTCTTCCTTCTCGTCCTTCGATGTGGCCCACGACTTCTCCAAGTCTTTCCTTCTCGCAAAACACCTAAAACATTAATTGATTCGTCTTAAGTAAATGGTTGAGATTCTGTCATCCTGCAGAATGGAGACGTTCGTGCATCTCGCCATCTTCTCCGTCCTCGCACCACATCTCAAAGGCGTCGATCCGCCTTCTCTCCCTTACCTTCAGTGTCCATGATTCCATTATTGAGTCTGATAATTATTAATTCTGTGTTGGACAAACAGAAAGCATTCAATTACAAACATTTAACTGCTGCTGGAGATATTAAAATTCAAATGGACTTACATTTGATATACAAGTATAAAGTGAGTTTCGAGACAGAAAATTATGAAAGCCGTGAATTGTCTCCAAAAAATCTAAGCCTTAATTGTCTCAAGTTGAAAATTCCATAAAAAATCTCATTCGTGGACATGGATCATAAGAATTTATTCCGGATTCCATTCTTCATGTCATCCATCCTGTAGATCATTCAATCCTTTCGATTTACAATTTTCTAACCTATGAAAAATTATGCGGACGTAGTCACCATATATAATATTGTGTTAGTGGTTTTCCGTCTTTCCAGAAATTTTTCGCGAAGAACAGCGAATTAGTTTTGCCTCACTGAAAATTGTTAATTAGAATTGCATTCATAAGTTTTGCCAGCCAGCCATAAACTAAATCCAACTTGTCGGCTTATTTAGAGAGAAGCTTTATAAATTTAATTTAATTTCGTATATAATATAATATATCAGTATAATTATGCATAATAAAATTTAAGGATTTGAATTCAAAAGATAATGAGAAACAAAACATTTTTATTGGAGAGTGTTAGCTATTTAAATGTTTAATAAATTCTAAAAACATTCCATTTGTAATTTCTGACGCAGTGAAAATAAAATATATGTACGCTTTTTATAGCCTAGTAGCCCACAAATAAAGATGACTACTTAAAAATCCAGCGTAAATTTTCCAGATGACGCAGATCTATTTCACTTAAAATTGTATACTTTAGTTACGTGCTGAAATAATTATTAAAAAGATCTTACTGGATTACTGCGATGATAGAAGTGAAAGATTTTGCGAATTTTTGAAAACCGCCCTTAAAAGCGTTACAGTTTCTGATCTAAGTTAACTCCTAGTATAATATTTTCCCCGTGAAAAATACCGCCAAGGGATATATTTCCAATATCACATCCTTGACTCACCTTATGAAAGAAAAAAGGGACTATCCCATAATCATTTAAGCCTTTACAAGCCGCAGCCTTCAGGCTATATATTGATATCCTTGCTGGGAAATTATTTATTGATTTTTCACTCAAAATTCTTAGATTATTTTTGCTATCGTGAATGAACTAATCATCATGACGATATTTGAATATATAAATAAATTATATACTCTAAATAAATAATAACATTATACATTACAATAATTCATTAGCTACCTATAAATATACATGACACACAATAAATTATTACATACCAAAAAAATACTTATTTACTTAATTCGTCTTCCTTTAATGCCTGTCTGTTTAGCAATAGATAACGATCATGTTCACGATTATTATTATTTTATTTACAGCTGTTCAAAATAGTTAATAATTATTACGTTTTATATATATATATTTTTTTTTTCTTATTATTATTTTAAATGTAAACTCAATATAGAGTTGTAAACGAAGCAACAAAAAAAGTATTTGCCGTAAAACTGTTTTGCAATTTAACTAATGCTGAAAATTTTCATTTGATGCATTTAAATAAAATATATTAAAACCCTCAGCATTATTTGCTTCTAAATCTCACATACTTTTATGCAAACACTAACTATGCAAGATATGTGATTAGGTAAATCATTTATTATTATTCGTGGCAATAGTTAAATACGAGAGATATAAAAAACTTCGAATACACCAATTTTTAAATTTGATATTTCTTGGCTGTATATTTTATACCTGTCCCGTTCTGGCAAATCAATTAACCAATACCTAGGGAATTCAGCCGACGTGCGACAGATTTCCGATGTGTCAATACGTTTTTTTGTCGGTCGAGTGTCGCCGGGCATTGAATCAGGACCACGAAAAAATAGCTGTCGATAGTATCCCGAAGTGCAGCAATATCTCCTTCCTTCACCAAAACAGTGAGAGTCAACGGGAGGTGAAATTTGCCATCCAACCCAGGACTGAAATCAAAGTAGGCTAGATCCTCTCTAAAATTATTCCCTTCTTACTCCAATTTGAGTCGCGTCAACTAAACAATAGTTTAACTTGATACAGTCCACGGGACTTAGAGAGGATCTATTTCCGAAAAATTTAAATGGTAATTTTTCGACCTCGAAACCAATCTCATTTAAAAATATATCTATATCTTTACATGAGATGTAACATATTTTGTAGACACAATAACTCCTTTAGTTTGTATCATATTTCGAATAAAGTTTTATTAAAAATACAAATATCTAAATATGGTAAATATCTCGGTTGAGTTTGTTAGCCAGTCAGATAACATCACCATTTTGTTTCATAATGGCGATTGTTCAAAAATTTTAAACTACATTAATATTAGACCAACAGATACTTTTACATACACACGAAATCTACCTGATTCTTGCACTCAATATCAGAAGGTATTTTTATTAATTAAATAAATTTCTTAGGTATCTATTATTCATCAGTATTACTAAGTTTATGTTAATAATACAGAGCATAGATTTTCCATCCAAAAATTCTTGTTTTTATTAGTCAAACACACATATATTATCATAACATTATAAAAGGCCACATGAGATCGGGATTAAACAAGTTGTTATAAAATATAATGTAAAAATGTGCGTTTTGATCACGATTTTGTGAAGCAATCAACCAACCAACTTCCACTCAGTTCCCCGAAGTAACAAAATAAACAGGAATCTCATAATATATTAAAGGAGTTTTTTTTTTCCCGGCAGCCGAGAAACCAAATAAAATATTAATTTTCCACATGAATGGAAGACATGAAATTATTCAGAGATTTTCCAATCCCCCATGACCGCGTCCTGATTCAGTACAAATCTAGCCTCTGTGTGTAATCACGCTTTTCTTTAGTTCGACAGCAGCCGAACACTTCACCTACAAGGTGGTGCCTAAGCATTGAAAGTTTTTTAAATCCATTCAACAAAATTAACTTTGTATATAATAATTTAAAATTAATTTACATGTGAATTGAATAGGTACGTTATTTTTGGCCTTTACTGTGTATAGCGTGACTCAAACATCATTGTGTTCCGTCCAAGTCCCTTCATGGGAGAGTGTACTTGATAGTTGGCCCTCTAATAGATGTCTTGTACCCACTAGTTTCTTTACTTCCATGCATAACACTTGATTATCTGTTTGTTCGTAGTGTTGTTATATACCTGTTTGTGAGAATAAATATAGTACTTAAAAGGACGCAGGAAGGTCTAAAATAAAATCCTTGTTCGTTCTTACATTAGCTTCTTAAATATTAGCAAAATTATGTGGCCTCATTTTATATAAATAATTAACACTCTGTTTAAACGGCTATTTATTGATTATTCAACTTGTTTCGATACCTATGGTATCTTTTTTAGGAGACAATGTATACTGAAATTAAAAATACAAGCATAGATAAAAACAAAACTATAAGGTGATGAATAAGTAAGAACGAATATGAAAACAAAGTATTGTGTCTAATTATTTCTTACATTACCTTTTATTTTTCATCTTTTTTTCTTTTGTGTTAATTGTAGATTTTGCGTTTCTGTAGTATTGTATGTGGAACTTATAAAAGAAGTCGTAAACTTCTACAACGGTTCCGGGAAAGGGTGGGTCCTCCCCTTCTAGCGCAATAATACGGTACGTTATTTTAATCCACGATCAAAACACATTTGGTGGTGATCGCTTTGCACTGAACTGTGTATTGTTCCTTTCGCATACTGGAGTCAAATTTCCGAGAGAAATCTCATCAATAAATACGGGCCATAAGTAATGAATCTAATCCTGAGCCAAAATTGTGATCCCGTGATTTCGAGATAATGATCCCGCGATTAGAAAATGATAATTTGCTCAGTAATGTTACACCCATAATAACAAACATAATTGATGTAAAATATTTATATTTATTGGGTTGTCTAATAAGTTATACGTTTTTTTTAAATGCTATATTCCTGCTATTTTTTTTGTGACAATAAACTACACAATATTCGACATCTGCTTTAAAACGTCAGTGTCACCATTTTCCTGTATCTTATATTTTTTCTTAATTTTTGGGCTTAAATAATGGAGTGTCAAGTTGAGAAATCGAATATTTTCGATAAATACTTATTTTTGCCTTTAATCAAAGATAAAATGGTCATCCAGGAGCTTGACTAGGAAATTCTGCCGTATCCATGCTCCATCGGATTATCACACTTTTCAGTCGCTCTCCAATCAAATGTGTTGCGTTACGTTCAATAACGACAATAATAAAAATAATGCCTTTATTAAAAAAATATAAATAAATAAAAAAGTTCACACATATATATAAATATAAATACTACATTTCAATCTCGGCCATTATTATATGTGTAACTATTCTGTAGTCGTTGCCATTCTCTGGTCAGGGAACCAGCTTTCCATGAGAGCGCCGCTTGCACTAGAGAGTTGGTGCTGAGCTCCAGCCGCAGCTTTACGCCCGCAACTCGATGTCTCAGAAGCGGAACGAATCCATGTATACGGCTTTCGGCAAACATTATAGATGCGCTACAATAACTCAGAAATTGGCTCGATAACTATTTCGATATCAGACCAGCCGATTTTTATAGAAAAGGCAACAACAAATTGGAATGGGAGTTCTGAACAATAATAATGAATACATTATAAATTGAAATGTTGGAATTTTTATTCCATAATTTGATTTTATAATAAATAATGGAACATAACCGCAAAATATTATTAGACAACCCAATACTAAGTAAGTGAAGAACCATTGAAAAAGTAGTATCGTAAATATGAATGCAAAATCGACAAGTAACAATTTGAATGTGCAACAATTTTATTGTTATAAATTGACGCTGTAAGCAATGGCGAATCATCGAGTGTTTTATTATTTGGTCTTCATCTACCCATTTCATTTTGGTACCCCGAGATTAATACAAAATAGTAATCCTAAAAGTTTCAGGAGTACACGTATTAATCCAGAATTTATAAGTACTGTAAACTGACTTGAGATTATAAATGGATTTCCTAGTCTAAAATGAAGTGTTAAGAAACAAAACTTCCACTATCTCATTGATGAAAAATAAAGACTGAAAATTAATTTATATTTTCAGAATTTTACGCAGCTTCATGATTATTACTTTATTAAAAATGTCATACTATTCACTTTGTCAGTCTCATGAGTTACGCAATATGTGCATGGAGCGGTGTATTTCAATGGATTCTCTAATGAAGGCTCAGAAATGGGTCATCAGAGTAATAAACAAGAGGCCATTTAGACATAACTCTAAAGAACTATTTAAATCCTTCCAAGTTTTGGATATATGGCAACTGTTCACCAGAGCAATATTAATTTATTTTTTTTACTTCCACGATCCGATCCAAAAGAAACTAGGAGCAAAGTCTTAGGATACTTTTTAGTGTCAAAATTTAATACCAATTTCGCTCAACGCACTTTTTTATTTTGTGCTCCGCGAATATTTAACAAATTACCACTAGACCTTAAAGGGTTTAAAGTGCTCGCTCATTTGTCATTTGAACTCACCTAACTACCTACACATTTTTGTCTCTAACTATTGTATATTACAGACAATAATATTTTTATAGCTTTTTCCAACTATATTTAATAACTTCAGACTGTACTTCTTTCATATAACCTTTTATAACTTTCTTAACATTATACTTACTTACCTCTAAACAATTACAACTTTTAAAAACTGTACAGGTAATTGCTTTAGAACAGACCACGTCTAGTGAAGTAATTACCTTTATTTTTTCATATGTACTATTTATGCTACAAAAAAAAACCAAATAAATAATGATACATAAATATAAATAAATGTTTTACAATTGATAACTGTTCTCGAAAACTTATTAGTATGTTTTAGAAGTATGTTATTTTATAAATCATATTAATTTTTAAATCTTTGCTTCAATCAGCTATAAAATCAGTTACAAAAAGAGTCTCAATTTCGTCAATTGGATATTGGCGGTTTTGTTTCTGAACCCCTCAAATAAAAGGTTTATTATATCTTTTGATAAACTCTTACCCTTATAACACCTATTTTGCCTACAGCAAGTAGATATCTGTTTATTAATCACAAAACAGCACTTGTTTTTTATATATCAACTCCAAAATTTAAAGTGCATCTTTACTATAAAATATTGTACCAATTCAAGTACCTCACATTATGTTGAGACTTTATTGTCGGTTTAACCACATCCTATTTATTTTCCAGATCTTGTTTAAAGGCCGATTAGTAGTAACTTTTTACTATGTTAAAAAAGTTACAAAAGTAAAAATTTTCAATAACGAATTATTTAATTATTAGTAAAAAAATATTTACTTCTCGAAAGTACATCTCGTAGTAAGTTCACTTTACTATGCGATATCCGATGGTAAAAACGAAAATCGATAGTTAAATATGGCGGACTCTTCACAGCTGTTCCAAAAATCATCTGACACATTGATACTTTGAAAGTTACAGTATACGACAATTAATCATTCTGCGGTGATCCTGCGCGCGCCATATTGACATAGCCGTATTGGAACGCAAATTATATTTCTCGTACCAGTGTAGTGCCGAATTTAAAGGAGAAGTACATTCTTTGTACACCATGCGAGAGAAATTTTTGAATTTATTTAAGAAGAACTTCCCATGACCGATACCCAAAACTCAGTGATCTGCTAGCTATGGCTTTGCGTCTCTTATAATCTATAATCCTTTATTCTTGGTTAGTATAAACATTTTTTTTGTTTTAAGGGAAGATTTTAGTCTCAATAGTTTTTTTGAACCCGCTGGTTAACCTGAAAACCAGCCCTTGGAATCTCAAGTGGTCTTGTAACTCAAATTAAAAACAGGAACGAATACAATAATAATATGTATGAATTTAACTTATGTAAATTACATCTTCTTTGATTAGTCGTAATATAAGTAGGTAGCCGGAATATAACACACACATCAACCAGAACAACTAATCAGCAGACGCAATTTAAGAGTATGCATCAGAAATGATTACTGCCAAGCATCTACCAACTACTTCTTCGCAAGCTGTCCCAACACCAGCATCGCTACTCTACAGCATCTCCAGCGAGCGATTCCAGAGTTCAAACCGCGTATTTAAATTGTATCAATTCATCACCTCGTAAGTGCTCTTTCATTTATACACCCTGTTCTAGTTATAACAGACACCCTACACTGCTACACACAACCAACGACACGTATAAGACAAGAAGAAGTTATGAGCTTGTCTAACAGCATCTTAACTTTCTGACACTTAAACACACACAATCTCAACTCCTACAATTCAATATCCCGCTAAAGTTTGTTCTGTGATGATCTCGTTGTTTAGCACATAACGCGAAAAAATATTATCACCAAAGTGACAGATTTGTATTGTAAATCCATAAATAATGCATAAAATAAAGCATATTTCAAGATTATTTGTCGCGCCTATAGACATCTAGTAGTAGTAAATTTGATGTATCAACAACCCGTAAAGGATTTTTATTACGGGCGTTAGTAAAAAGTTATTACTGATCGCACAACCGGCCCTTAATAGATTTCTACGTCTTCATATTAGTGCAAAATGTACTAAGCAGGAAAACTTTCTAAAATAATGCAGAAGTTAGTGACTTTGTCAATAATTTTGACTCTTCAAAACCTCCAAAATTATTCAAAGAGGATATAAATAAAACACGATCTGAACATCGGAACATGTAGAACTTAATCATGGTGAATACATAATTTTCAATACAATCATAAATGGTAGTTATTTATGAATTAACCCAAAATTTAACCACTTTGACAGATTAAAACATTTAAACCATTCGACATCTAAAGTTAAAACTAAAGTAGTTAATTATACATTGTTTTAGTTTAAAAGTATTAACCTCTAATAATATTGGGTGTGTAATGCTTTATATTAAACATTAAACATTAAACATTAAACATTAAACATTAAACAAAATGTTTCCAATATGTAATGCTGTTAACACAAATATTCATAGGTATACGTCAACATGATATACGTTGTGTGTATTGTTCTATTAGTAGACAATACTAATCATACAGAAGCAATACAATAGTCGTCATTATACACTATTAATGTATAAAATTAATTAATTGAATCAGTATAATACATATAAATAATAACCACCCTCAACAACATCCAAAACTAATTGATATTTACAGGGACGTGTAGGCCCGGGGATAGATGCACAGGTAGAAATGGCTATGAAATACATATTAAAATATGTTCTAAACTAGATTTCTGAATAAGTACTAACTTTTATTGTATACTATAATGAACTTTATATTTTCTTAAATATTGTACGTGTGAATGGTTTATATATTATTTTATGAAATGGTACCATGGACACTTACCGAAGAAATGATAAAGCGACTTGAAGTATTTGAGATGTGGATCTAGAGAATAATGCTCAAAATAATCTGGATGCGTGGAGTTACGAATGAAGATATTAAGGTTCGGATGAATAAAGAAAAATAATTATTTAAATATCTCGGACATGTAATGATACTTCTGGAGAAATACGAGATCTTACACCTCATAGAGCCACCTGCCTGAGGCAATGGCTTGGCCAATCTATTGTAGAGCTTTTTCGGGCCGCAGTAAACAATGTAACGCAGTAAACAATCCATCGTTCATTGAACGGATAGTGTACAAAATAATATAATAATGACTTTATAGAACCGTATTAATTTGTAGCTTGTTTCTTGGAAATATATATTTGGAATTCTTTAATTTGAATTTTTGATAAATTTCAGATTTAGACTCATTATAAATATCAAAAAATATTATTTACTAGCGCTTACTGAACGCTTCTGAAACATGGGAACTATGTGTTGGACGTCTTGAGGCCAATTTTAAAGAATAAATTTTGGTGCGTGCTTCAATAATGAGCTCTATACTTTGTATAATTATACAAGCGACTCAAAGTATAAACATGTGTACTGACGAAGGAGAATGAGTGTGTACTGGACATTTTGAGGCGAATCTTTAGGCCAATTTTAAAGAATGAGTTTTGGTGCATGCTTTGATAATGAGCTCTATACTTTGTATAATGATATAAACGACTCAAGGTTAAGACATGTAGAGGGAATGTCAGAACAGCAATCACCGATGTCGTTGCTGATCGCAACATCAAAAAGACACACGAGATTCGAAAGGCCAGAGCTAAGCTGGAGTGATAATGTCATCAAAAATTAATTTGTCTTCGAAATTCAGGACTGTAGAGAAACGATTTGTAATGGAGATCAATGGAAGAAAATTCTTGAAAAAACCATGACCCATCAAGGGTTGTTGAGCCAGTTGTAATAGTGATGATGATGATCAAATTTTATCCTTCAATATTTATAAAGACTAAAGACTTTCTACTTCCATTCGTGACGTCTGCATTATCTTATAAAATGTAAATTTAAAAACGAGATAATATAAAAAAAAATTAACACAATGACTTGCGAATCACCATATAGTACGTAAAAATATTCTCACTTATACAATATTATATACATAGAAAAACATACGTACATATTTTTTTAAATAATCTATATTTGTAGGCTTATGTGAAATCTTTCACCTTAGGCTCTCTCTATTTCTCTTTCATAATCATTTTTGTACTTTCAGTTAATGTCATATTATCTGTAAAAATGGTCAAAAATGAAATTTCGTTTTTCATATAAAGCCTTTTTTTTATTACGTGACGATTATATTGTTTTCTTTTACTTCAATTGTATTATACAAGAGACTACAACACAGCGATTGAATAATTCCCTCACTGTGTTGCCATTCCATAATTTACAACAATTAATTCTGTTAATGTTTTAATAGTATTTGAGTAGTACGATAATATGGAGTTTGTGAACTGAAGGATGAACATTATGGATACTAATTCAACCTTTGAAAAAATTATAATCTTACTTTTAATGAAGTCACACTTTTATTTGTGATATATAATCTTTCAGAATATACTCCTTTGATAAATTAAAACAAATTTAGAGATAGGTATAACTTAGAAAATATGACACCAGATACCTGCGGAAAACTTGGCATCACCGGGTAAACCACACACTGCAAGATGGTCGTATTAGAAGCTTCAATAATCTTCGAGCTTATATGAATGATGAGGTGAGAATTGTGTATAAATTACTCTATCCTCTCTACCTAACTGGTAATTAAGTAAGAAAAAAAATCAATCTGTGTAAAAATATCATTACCTACCCGGACTCAAATCAGAAACTGTATATTTCCAGTAGACAACTTTAATTAAGCTTTCGTGTGTAACATTGCGCTTTAGTACTCGCCCCGATAACTAAATTTTTATTCTACAATGGTGATAACCAAAACATAAAATTAAAAATGTATGCATGCTTACCCCCCGCAGTTGCGGTTGCTACTCGGTCGCGGCGAGAATATTATAAATCTGTAGAAAGAGTACCTCATACAGAGATAGAATTGTTTCCAAGCCGATGAACGGAGCCAATACTCTATGGCGACATGATGGGCTTCCTAACATCGATCTTGGCAGAAGATTAATTCCTGCTGGGGTCTTCTTCACCTTGGGCGGACACGTGACTCAAAAATTGAACTATTGTCTAGCTGGGCAGAAAATTTTGGTCCTGCCCGGCAAGATGCTTCTGGATAGGAGAGGATGTGGCTCTGTCAAACCTTATTTGTGGCGGAGCCATACTATGGATGCTGTACTGTATTTCGGTGCGGCCTCGGTGGATGAACATACAATCATACAGTATGAAACGGAAGAGTATTTGATCTCGAATAATGTGTGCGGTGAGAGAACGAGAGAATGTCTTGTGCCAAGAATAATTAACAAAATCAATAAATATTTATTAAACATTTTAAAAAAGATGAGACCCCAGTGACCACCTTAAAATATAAAGTAAAAGAATATATTATTATTAAGGAAAACACATTATTCAGAATTTGTCATAGTAGATTAATACACCTTCTCCGGATTGGAAAAAGATCCAGGTTCTAATCCCGGTAGCAACAACAATATATTTTTCGATAAAATTGAATAGCAGATACCAGAATTATCAATTTATTTTTATTAAATTCTGGCGTCTGCTATCAGATTACTCAAACGTATTTGAGATTCTGTAAAAATAAGGTAGATGGCTTTTTCAAATAATAGAACGATTAAATGTATAAATATCAAAGAGGTAACATATAGGTTCGAAAATTTGTCGCTAAAAATATTGTCGCTGTAGAATAGTTGGATAATGCACCTTCCCCGGTTAGGAAAGAGATCCAGGTTCGAATCCCGGTGGCGCAACAGCAATATTTTTCGATGAAATTGATTTTATAGGTATATCTTTCTAATTAATATATTTAATTCATATTTAAAATATCACAGACCTATGTTCTGAATAATTACAATTTCACAATAAGAATATGTTCTTCTAATACATTTAATTAGTATTTAGAACACATTCTCATCTAATTTTTTATTTCCTTGTTATATTATATTATATTCAAGTATCCATCCGCCCTTAAAATACTGTGAATTAGATCTGTTACACCCTGTAAAAATTGTATATTTTTTAGAAAGATTGTTTTTTTATATTAATATCTTTCTAAGCAATTCATGAAACATCGTATCAATTATTTTTTCCCTTATTATATTTTATTTATAAAAAAAATGTTGTTTATAAAAGGCTTCCTTGCCGTAAAACCGCCATGCACTTTGGCAAAAAAGATAATTATAACGAATATATATGTAATAAAGTAGAAATTAAAAAAATAAAATAATATAAATATTGTTGTCCACATTTTCTTTGTTTACGCTGCCGTAAATGTAAAAGTATATGAAATTGGTCACGATTACATAGTTGTTGCTAAGTAATGTTCATTCGACAGTCAAGTTTTTATTTGTTATGAAAAAACCACGTTTATCATTTTGTTGTTTCAAATTATTCTTAAAAAAAAATTGTCTCACATTGACCATAAAAGTTAAAAATAACAATTTAAATATTGTATAATTATGTATAATAAATCATATAATTTGAGAATGGTTTCATATGAAAAATCAACAAATTATCATCTTCTATTAATGCTATACGCAAATGGTGTTCTTGAACGATAATTTTTTTTTTCAAAGCATTTCCGTGTGCCATTGAAACATTCACGCAGTAATTCACGCTATTACTATGTTTCAAAACAGTATAACTATAAAACATGGTTAGCTGGAAAAAAAAGAAATTCTTTTCTTTCTTTTTTATGGAGACTGACACTTCGGAAATGTATTTACTGTTTTTCCGCATTTATTCAATTATTTATTTTTTTAATTAAAAGGTTTTTATGAACCACTTTTATTAATTAAACGTCGATCTGTTCTAAAATCAACATGTGAAATCAACAAATCACTCCATTAGAACGGACATACACTAACTAATCCATAGAATAAACTATGAAACTGAATTAATTGTCAGACGGGGGCGTAGCCGCAATCATGGCGGGAGCGGGGCGCCTATTTTGCTATTTTCACGTATTGCTTGTATTTCTCGGCTGTGTAATGGTAAATTTCCCCGCGTTTCGCGTGGAAGATTTTTATTTTTATTTTATATATTTAAGTGAATTTTCTAATAAAAACTAATTGAAGGAATCACTTAGAAGTATAAACAGAAAAATAATGTCTTACTATAATATAAGGAATAACATAAATAATTTTAATAAAACACTTTGTTTTTAACCACTATTTATTGATACATCATACATTTTATCTTGAAAAAGATACAATGTATACTAAAATCAAAAAGTAAGCATGGATTAAAATAATATTATAAAAGTATAAGTGATGGGTAACTAATCAGGAACTACTGTGAAAACAAATTCAAAATGCGATTATTAGCAAAAAGGATTTGGTGTATTTACTAGTTCAATTTACTCGAAATTTATTTCGCCTTGCAATGGCATTATTATTTTATTATTATACACGATTGATAATACTCTTGCAAGGCGAAACGCATCTCAAGTAAATTAAACAATTAGAATAAAAAAACTTGTGTTTTATTTTCACATATGTGATTATCTAGTTATACAATATACCTCGGAAACAGTAAATAGGATTAAGCTATTTATAATATTTTATTTGCTATTAATACATCTTCTTATTTTTAAAATTTCAAATTTATCCAACTGTAAGCCCCTAGTATTTGTACGTAAAATTTCTAAACCCATGTTATCAATATATTTTAGTTTAAAACAGAGTGTTTTTTTCTTATTTTTTGTGATTTTGCAAATATTGAAGAAATAACATATAAGTTCGACGAAATGATTATCGTAGTGTAATTAGTAATTCATTCTCCCAGCAACAAAAAATTCCGGATTCGAGTCCCGGTGGTAACAAAATATTTTATCGATAGATATTTTTTTTCAGTTAACCTTCTAAGTATTTTGATCGAATTATTATCAAATAAATATGTTCTGAAATTGCAACTATACAACACAAATATGTTGCCATTAAAATAAGCTGTAATACAGTTTCTTTAAACCAGAATAGAATTTTCTATGCGAAATGGTATGTTTTTTCTTCTTCTTCTTCTTAATTCTCAAATGTTTAGTCTCTCAAAGTCTATCAACAAAATCCTTCAGCGAGGTATGATTCTGAAATGACTACGTCCAACCTAACACTCTTATCTTTATTCACCCAACCATCATAACATTTTATTAACCTGACGTGGACTTGGATACTAAAAGAGAATTTCTCCTCCACTGGTCAGGTGTAATATATACGGCCCACGAACACCTAAATTTGTTGATACAATGGAACATATCAACAAATTCATTTACATATTTTTTTTAAATAGAGATGTATAAACAGTAAACGTATCATACTAATATTCTTACTATTTTCAAACTAAACTAAAAAAAACCGCTTGTGCTATGAAAATATGACTAATTTGCTGGTTTCCTGAAATGATGTTTAAACCACGACCACTGAATCACTGGGCAAGTGTTTTAACCACTAGACTTGCGGTTCCCAACCCCTGTATGGTAGGCCGATTAGCGGTACGCGAAAATAATATCGATAATGGCGGAATATATCAGAAAAAAGAATTTTAATAAAAACACAAAAATTGATTACACAATTTTGATTTACTTACATAAAATTTTAAATCAAAAATAAAAGCCTATAAAGTTAATTAGATTCGTTTGATTATTTAGCTAATTTATTATTATGAGTACTTGAGGTGATTCTTCGAAAGACCCTAGTGCTGTGGCTGTAATTGCGTTGGAGACTGTAGGGGGGCGCCAAAAAATTATTGCACAGGGCGCTTCCTGCCCACGACGCGGCACTGGGTGGGTGTAATGAAGAGAGGGGCTAATAGTAAATGAAAAGTCTAATCATGGGGATATGGGAGAAAAAAGTAGGGAACCGATGCACTAGACCAATAAGCAGTAAAGAAAATTAACATGTAATGGTGCGTCCCAGTTATGATAATTACTAACAATAAATATCAAAATTACATACTTTTTAAATTGTCATCATAATTCTTGCCATTTGTACGTCAGTCACACTTTTAATAGCGTATTTACCCATATTTTGAATAAAATAATTATCGGTGTTGAACGTCAAGCTGCGATGACCAGTACCAGGGGTCGGCAGACTTTCCACTGAGAAGCGCTAAACACTAAATAAACAGAATCTCAACATTTTCATAGAGATGCAACATACATTTTACCATATCAATTTTAACAGGAAAAACGGAATAAAATCAAGATTTAAAACTCAAATTAACAATACAGTCGTAGGCTACATAGAAAAATAAGATATATGGGATTTTATGAGCTTCAGTAACTCAGTACACTATTTATAAAACAAGGAAACCTAAATAATTATAAAACTAATTATAGATATCTCATAGAGACAAAGTTATTTTTATTATAATTAATGAAAAGATATGGAAGTAATTACACGACTTACGACCTGTCTTCGGCGGGCTTAAGTGATCACTTTATACAAATGTAACATTCACCATTCTCACCCATTAGACGATCTCCATATGTATCAAATTTTTGGAAGTTGTATATATGTTACAATGTGGAAACACTTCGAGTATATAGAACAACTACGCTATCACCATCTATGGACTAAATTTGATATTCATTTCCCTGAAACAGCATAGATGTCATTAATGAGAATCAATTTTTTTTTTAATGATTTAAAGCAATATTCTTTATCTGTAAATGTTTTTAACACATTTTACTAGAATACGCCTGAAAAATCTGTTTTCTTATTTTTGACCAGTATTATTATTATTAGCAATATTTAAATATTGCTAATAAATAATTATACGCTAATAAAACATTTTTTGGGGTTTGTAAAGTTTACTAGAACGATGACCTTGTATCGCTTTCGAACGATTTACTATCAGGCAAGTAACTTCTTGTTAACTTTTGGGCAGGAATGTTAATTATCGTTGGGCAGGATTGTTAATAATCTATTGGCAGAATTGTTAATTATCGTCGGTTAATTTGCTTCTTAACTTATTTTTTATTTGATACATGGAAGATAATATTTGTTCGCATAAATAGGTAAAGCCAAAGATTATATCATATGTGTTATATGTTGCAGATAAACTATTTCATGTATAAAATATGATTGTATATGAAAATATGAGCTGGAGTTGAAAAGCCGCAATAGCTATGAAAAGAGCCGCGGTCTGTCGGCTCCTGACCTATACCAAAGATCTACACATCAACGTTCGGTATTGTAGGTGAGACTAATATATTTTTCAAAGTATTGTATCCGACTAAAAAGTATTTCACGAAACTAAATGAATAATGACGTTTTAAATTCAAACATGAATTGATCAAATTGTTTTTTAAACACATTAAAAACTAACTTTTCATAATAGCTACAACTTAAACGCGTAAAATATTTTGCAACAGTTTCAACTGTTAACGATACTTAAGCTTCGCATTTAATTATGAGCTTAATTTTACCTCGTAAATTATAATTTAATAGTTTTGTCTTAATTGCTCGGTCCCTTATTTTTCTTTACAAACAACTAGTTACTCACTAACATTATAGATATTTTTTTAAAGCGATTCTTATGCCACTTAGTTATTCCGTCAAATAAATTTTAAGTACCATTTTCAAGTACTATATGTGGTGACGTCTACCGGTTCGCTCAAAGTAAACCATAAGATACGTGGATCCGATGCACAGAATTCGCCATACGGTCTCCCATTCACTTCAGTAATCATTCTCAAAGAAAAATAATAAAATAAGTCAGAGGTTTATAACATTATAATTAATTGAGTTTTTATCATATAAAGATTGATCATAAATATAAGAAAAAAATGTTAACGTTAACAAAGTATTATAGCATAAAATAATATTAAACAAGAGATTTAAACAAATTATCTTCATCAAAATAGCAACGAGGCATTAAAATTAGGTCTAAGATGTGTGAATAAGAATTAAAATTTTGACCTCTTCAAAATTATGCAACTGAGAATTAACTTCACAACAGTACACAAAACACAAAGAACCTTTGCTCTACAGGAGCAATCTAAAATTTAAATTTAGTTTTTAATGGTTTGAATCACCATGTCGCATTCAATTGGCGACTCTTTCAACCGCAAACAGCACAAAAGTTTGGTTACTTGCGTAGTTCTGATGAAGCGTAGAAATTATTATATCCTCGTGTTGTAAAAATCAGATTGAGCATATTGTAACCTAACCGTACTCTCATTGTGTTCTGGCTCATGAATAATCCTTCACGAAAATTTTTATAGTCATCACATTCCCTTGTCTTATGATGACCATTAACCAAAAAATACACTTCCGTATCATGGAGGTCGGAGTGGGAAGGGATTTTTACATCCTGTAAGCACGCAAATACAACTCATAAAAACATGGTACAGCGTAACACAGATGCCTAATATATCAATTTATTCTCACCCCTCCTTTTTAAATTTGAAGTCATATTTAATTGCACGAGCTGCTTGTTGCACTCACTCTAGTCCGTTACCGGAAAGTGCCATAGACAAAATTCCTTTCAGCGGTGCAGTGCTGCCATTGTTCGAAACGTCAACACAAACCAATCTAGTCGCGAGTAGGTATCATAACGTACTATTATTATGTATACAAACAATATAGTATAAAATAAATAAATATTTATCGGAAAATTAAATAATTTTATAAATACCCCACAAATGGTCAATCTCAATGACAATAATTTGTGAAAGGTTTTCGACTCAAAACAATCTTTAAGATAAGGATTGTACTTGGAGATTATTTCGAGACAACTTTCAACTCTCGTAGTCCTCGAGTATACATCATGTCTCAGAGATTCGTCGTCTCATATATTATTTCACGCCCATTGTACGTCAATCGTCAAATGTCAATATATAAATGTTTGCAGTGTAACACCTTAGTGTTTAAAGACGTGCATCTATATTTTCAGAATACACAGTTATAAGGATTTGTGGAGGTTTTGGGTCATGTTTGTGTGAATGTGATAAATCAGATCGAACGTCATACACACTGGTTTGAGTTTTTGTCCCTTTTTACCAATCTCCAGCTGATCTCCAAGTGTAATTAATTCCAAGGGAAATTAAGGACAGCGGGTAATTCTGACACTTTTCTAAAACTGTTTCTTACCCTCTCTCCCCTCCCATTATTACATCGCATGCACAAATTTGACCCAATCAGTCGCTGACAAGTCGTTGGAGCTGCAGGATGTGAGCGTTATCGTTATAAAATATATGTTTAGTCATTTTCTTCTAATATGTCGCCAATCGATTTTTCGTGTTTTGACTATTTTGTTTTTTTGATAACATTCTATTTTTCTTTGATAATCTTTATATCTTCCTAAAGTCTTAAAAATAGACATTGATATTCAATAAACAATGACTGGTTATCTCCTCTCGTTTTATTTTTATTTTAATATCATCAAGCGTCCGCATATTCCCCACTTTCCCCTATCTTCAGATCAAAATCTCAACATGTGTGCAAGGTATTGAGATTGAGGCGGACATAGGGTGATACCTAGAGCTTGAACACTGAAGCTCAAGGCGGCGCGACTCGGTGCACGAGCGAGCTTCGGTGTACCGCCCGTAGAGAGAAAAATCAAGAGTTCCTTTATGTTCGACAATGGGCGTGATGAAGTCTGAACTGACGAGAACCTACAGCCTTGAGAGCTACCATTCTCTCTCGTACAATCAGCCGAATCAGTAGATTGTGATTTTTTTTAGAAAAATATTGTATTTATTTAAATAATCTTATTGAAACCAATTTACCATACTTTTTGTGATCAGATAATAAACGGCGCGACAGAACCACAGGAAAGTAATTGTTTATTCATACACCAATGATGCTTACGCTCATCTTTTAACCTTTTGGAACTGAAGTCTGTTCTTTCAAACAACCTTGCCACCGCCGATCGTCGATCGTCGGGCCCGATAAATCAATCGCATCCAGCTGAAGGTGATAACCTCAGTAATTCTCTCTTTCCGCTAAAAATTGGTAACCATCAACATTCTATCCACTAAAAGGTGTACCTAAAATAAATCTCTGAGATTATCTCATTGTGTCTAGTTACGTGAACACAAGCTTTTAAGTCAGCTTTAAAAGATGGCAACGCCTCTTGCACTTAGATTTTGTACCATTTTTAGTTGGGTTATAAATGTAATAAAATTTGATTATTAACAACTTGTGAACAGAATCGGCAAATATCTACAATTCAATAGAATTGTAAATATTCGATATAGACACAGGTACTTTCTTGATAGTTTGAAGAAGACTCTGACATGACAAACCAACATAAAAAATATACACGAATATATTAATACTTACTATTTCCAAACTATCTTTCGTCCTCTGGGACAAGGCTCGAACGCCAGACTTGATCACTTGATCCAAATAATCTAATAATGTCACGTATCACTGACCATACATTAATTAGTTTACTCTCAATTCGTTTTCACAATCAATAATATCAATTTAGAGAAAAATTGATGCAAATCAACATAAGCACGAGCATTATACAAGAGGGAAATATAGACTGAGACTGCCATTCAGGAAGAAGGCTAAATCTCAGAAAACAATAATCTACAGTGCGATCAAGATATTCAATGAAATGCCAGATGATATAAGAAAGGAGACTAAGTCAATATGTGCAAGATAAGGTTTAGCACAAAATAACATTTTGATATTTTATATCAGAGCATTTATATTGTCACGTTACGAATTTTGAACGGAATGATAAGGTGACTTGAGTATCTAATTTATTAAAGTAAACACCCTGGTTAAATATTTTTATGCTCGGCTAGTATTGCCGAGTACTACTTTCGATGTTGGCCGTGAGGTTCGCGACCGGCGTTTCGGGTCACGGACCAGCGCTAGCCAGGTACGTTCATTTCTACTCGAGGCTTCGAGCTGAGGGGGTTCGCCCGCGGACATATCCGTTGAATTCGCGTATTTAGAAATACGGTTATGATGGAGCCATCTATAAAATCTAGACGAAGAGCCAACGCCAAGGAGTGGCGTTTGAACATCATACGATGGAAATAATTGAAGGGTAAAAATCTACTTAATTCATCAATTTTACAAGCACTTATTTTCTAGTACTTTGAATTCTAATTTTATTGTAAAAATGTATATTTTTGCAGGAAATGATTGAATTTCCCTTCTTTTTATCCATTTCTTTTTTTTTATTACTCTCCTTTCTTCACATTACTTCTTATATCCATTACCTTCTATAATTACTCATCATGATCTACCTGGGAGATGAGGATTCGTGCATGGACCGCCGGTTGAAGGAATGTCTTCACTCGGAAACGGTGGTGGATGCTGCTCCCAGGACACAAAAATGGAATGATGGTGATAATTAATCTTTTTACGGCAGATGCAAGAGGAATCGTCCAAGGTAGACGCATTTTCATGTAACATTATTATTGTAGTCGCCACCTATTATGTAGCTCCGTATTTTCATTTAGTTTTAATTATTAAACAAGTCAAATTTTCGTAATTTTCCGTTTTTTATCTTACAATAAAATTTAACGTAAATATTATTTTGAAATATCACCCTTCATGTTTTGCTGTTTTAGTAAAAATTATTTTCTCAGAAGATGGTTAAGGTGGATCTCGACATCATGGTAAGTAAGTAAGCTTCTGATTCACGTTCTCACATTCATGCTTTCCACTGTTGCTGGTTGGTAGAGGATAATCCACCAGAATACGCCTCACAAAATATGCATGCTATATTAAGAATACATAAATAAACCTAAACTCGCTTTTACAAACTATACTCGAGATAAACAGGCATTAAAATAAATGCAATCAATATTTTATTTATAAACACAATGTTACAACAAATCTTACAACTGAAATATTATTTTATGAGTACATTGTAAGACGTAAGTCACTTTTCTATTCAATAATTTAAAATTTATTTATATTTTATTTGATATTTATCAAAAATAATATCTTATATTTGACCCTTATTTTAATCTTTACAGATGTTAGTTTTATATATTTTTTAGCATCTGAGTATGATTATTTTCCTAGTTTAACACATCCTCTGCGGTGGTGGGTCAGATTTGATATTTTTACAATTTTTCATAACATGAATTAAGTATTTTAAATTTTTAAAATTACATGGTTTATCTTTCGCTTATCTCTCCAAAAAAAGACACCAGCTCTTGTGCTTGGAGAGGGAGTTACACTACAATAATTTTATATACATATTCTATTCATTGTCCATTTGTGCGCTTCTGAAGTGTTGTGTAATATTGTTTATTTTCTAATTATGTGTTTTAGAAGTGTTCGTTTAGTTTCTTTCTAAACTATTTTATTCCTTTAATTTGTGTAGGGATACTATTGAAATTTTTTATCCCTAAATATATATAATTTTGCTGATAGTGTTTGGTGTTACATTTGGGGATTTTATAATTATTTTTAAACCTTAATGATGTGCTTGTTTAAAATTGTACAAAGTTATTTCTTTTAATTAATTGATTAATTGAGATTTTTTTGTAAATGTTTTCTATTTTGGGAATTGAGAATTTTGCAAAAAGTGTTGAAAAATTTTATATTTTTTTAAATATTACTTTGATGATTATTCGCTGTATTATTTTTACCGAGTTCATTGTGTTATTATATGCTCCTCTCCACCCAATTATTCCATACTGGAATAGTGAGTGAACAATAATAAAATATACATTATTAAAATTATTTATATTTTTTAATTATTTTCTTTAATTCGCTAATGTGACTATCATTTTAAATGTTGATCAATAATTACACCGAGATATTTGATTTCTTCTTTCGGGCTTATGTTTGTACATGAGTCGCTACATTATTGGTGCGTGAGAAAATGTACATCATTCGTAATATATTTTTAACTTTAATTTTTTAGCAGAAACATTACGTCACATAGTGCAATTTCATTAAATCATATTTTAAATGAAATACCTATAAAAAATCTCCCACAAAACGGTTGAAAAATCGAAAACTTGAGGTGGATCTAAAATACCCACCACCACCGAACGTGTTTTGTTTTGACCTACCAGGCAGTAAGTGTTAATAGCAGCCAGACACTGTATATTCACTTCTTCAATATTAGAAAAAATACTTTGTGGCCACATATTATATAAAAACTATGATGAAACACTTTGTTTAAATCACCATTTATTATTAAATCAACATGTTTCGATACCATAGGTATCTTATCCAGAAAACAATATTATAAAAATATAAGTGGTGGGTAACTTAATAGGAACTATTATAAAAACAAATTTAAAAGGTGACTATTTGCAAAAAAGATTTGGTTACTTATAATATTTAATTTGCTATTGGCACTTTATTATTTCTAAAATTTCAAATTCATCTATTTATAAACCCATAGTAATTGTAAGTATAATTTCTAAACCATTGTTTATGTCAAAAGAATGTTTTTTTTTCTAAAAGGTGATTGGCGAATTCAGAATAATTCAAATACTAAGGGTTTACCATTAAATAAATTAGAAATTAAAAAAAATAAAATGTATTAACAGCAAATTAATAATTATAAATAATCAAATCCTTTTTGCAAATATTCATCTTTTAATTTTTGTAATAAATAATTTCAGAAAAAATCTATATATTTTACGTGAACGTTAAGCAATACTAGCAATAATTTAATCAATGAAAAGTTATGATGTCAAATAAATGTAATAAAAGTTAATTTCTTCCTTCCTTCTCAGTGAATTGGACGCATAATATACACGTTCGATGTTTACACATTTTCATGGTATTACGAACGTAGATAACCGAGAATCTTACAAACAAACGAATACACAATCCCCCATGTACGACGTTTTCTGTGAGCCGCATTTAACAGTTAAAAACGACACTTGCAAGTCAACATGTGACTAATTTCAACTTTTTTGAAAAAATAACGTTTGTAAAAATACGTGGACGTTATATTACATGGGCCACGTCACGTCCGTCACACGTACGTTAGTAAATAGCACGTAGGCAAGTATTCTGCCCTCATAAGACGTCGGTAAATATTTTATAACCAGTTCCCTGGAATAAATCTAACGTGAAACAACTTATATAGTTTATTCTTATTGCCGGAGTTTTTATTAATACAAAACCTTCACACATCTTTCTACTAATCATTGTCAGTTTGTTAAAATATCTACAAGATTGAAAAACTAGCACCTGAGAAAGAATACGATAATGAGGAAATAGTATTTTTTTAAATATATTTATTTATTAATCTGATATATGACAAGTGATACAATACAAATTTTTTTTATGCTACACTTATCTTGAAAGCATATATAGTGGAGTATATATTAATAAAAATTATTGCCTACAATAACCAGCATGTAATAAAATATAATAAATTAATAGCAATAGTGATTTAAAAATAGTATAAGTTTCGGGGTACATGTTTATCTTTAAGTATTTTTTAATAGCATTGATTATTCATA
Organism: Eubasilissa regina; assembly: GCA_022840565.1. NCBI lineage: Eukaryota > Metazoa > Arthropoda > Insecta > Trichoptera > Phryganeidae > Eubasilissa > Eubasilissa regina. The sequence continues at coordinate 4,426,134 of JAINEB010000019.1, forward strand.
TTTAATCGTTAATCTTTATGATGTTTTCGGGTAATCTATTAATTTTTTTTTTCCTATATACGTATAGTCGTGTTGTGCAAATGATTGTTGATTTTTGAGTATAAAAATACAAATTTAAACCTAGTTCGATTTTCAGTAATAAAATGATAGAATGTCTTTTAAATAAATATGTAAATCACTTCACCGATGTATGGAAGTGAGTCCTGGAGCTGGCAGAAAAGGAACGAAAGTAGACTGAATGCAGTGCAAATGAGATCACTTAGGCGTATTTATGGCAAATCTATTTATGACAGAGTAAAGATTTAAGAAATAAGGAAAGAATGTAAAGCTGATGTTAGTATAGTGAGTAAGATTAACAAAGGATCACTTAGGTGGTTCGGTCGTATGGATGAATGAGGAGAGGTTGTTAAGAAAGATATATGATGCAAGTGTTGATGGCACCAGAAATAGAGAACATCCGCGGAAGACTTGGCACGACCAAGTAAACCAGATAATGGAGGATGGTTCTGTTAGAAGCCTCAACAATCGGCGAGCTTGTATGAGAAGATGTATGAATGTGGATGAGGCGAGAATTATGTGTCAGAATAGAAGAGTGTGTGGAAGATCTTCTCTGCCTACTCCCACGGGGAAACGGCGTGATGGTAAGTAAGTAGATCACGAATTGTTGGTACCTTGAATTCTTCAAATAGTAATTTTGTCCAATAATCTTTGGTTTTTTTAATAATACTTTTATAATAAGTTTTTATAGATTTTTTACTGGAATCAGGTTAGTACTATACGCAGAACCCCAACTAATGATGGCATATAGTAATATGGATCGAATAAATGCATAATATACTAAGTACAAATTTTTAATCGATAAAAATGTTCTGATTCGTAAAAATACGTATATTAATTTTCTATTATTTTAACAAATTGTCGAATGTTACTTTTCCATTTATGATTTTTATCGATGATTCCGCCAAAATTTTATTTGTTTTTTTTTCAAAATTGAGCAGTTGGAGAGACAATCATTTTGATTGTGAGTTGTATTTTACGTGGAAATGTCAAATTTATTGTAAACAGAATAACGAAAGTTTTTTCACTATTTAATGAGAGTAAATTAATATCTTAAAAGTTCTTAATTGTGTTTATATCTTCGGTGGCCTTTAATTTTACACTTTTACAATTAATTTTACTCATTATTAGAACCGTGTTGTCAGCATTTTATGTAATTTGACCGCGTGTTGATTGAAAAAAAATATGGTTTACTTATATAACAAACAGCACTGGTCCTAATACAGTTCCTAGGATGAGACCGAAATCTGACTTTTCTTGATCACTATAGGTATTATTAATTTTTACGAGTTGTGGGTAATTATTTAGATTGTTTCTAATCCATAGTGTAACGTTATCTTTTAAAGCAATGTTATTTAATTTTAAAATACTTAATTAATGTATTAATTATAAATATATACTATAAAATCAATTTTGTCGAAAAATATTGTTTTTGCGTCACCGGGATTCGAACCTGGATCTCTATTTCCAATCCATGGAAGTACACTACCAATTGTGTTATAACGCCAGTATTTTTCTTGACAAATTTTCGAAACTATATGTTACATTTTTTTAATTAATACACCTGTCGTTCCATTCCCGGTGACGCAAAAACAATATTTTTCGACAAAATTGATTTTATATGTATATATTTATAATTAATACATTAATTTAGTATTTAAAATATCACAGACTTATGTTTTGAATAATTACAACTTCACAATAAGAATGTGTTTTTCGTAATAGTTATTTAATTTCTTCAATAATCTTTATTCTAGTAATACGTGGTAATACTAAATTTACTCCTTTATTTAGCCATTTTAACGTGTTTATTCAGTAGACTACATTTGTATTACTTTTGGTACCACGCGAATGTCTTCATTTCTAATTCTATTCCTTAATAAAACTCCGAACAAAGTCCTTTTCACGGTCGCCGATCTGTGATTCTCCAACTGACAACTGATGGCCCGCCAAAGAAGCCTTCTTTACCGTATTCTAAGAAGTTTGTGACAATATTCCGCGACAGTTGATATGTGAAGTGAAACTTCTTTACCGAGTACCTTTACGAAACTCTCGCTAGACTGAAACTCGTTCATGGAGAAAGTCATCCACATCCGCCGCTGGCGATGTTCCCCCTCTCGAGTCGGGAGCTTGTCCCGTGTATTATCTCTAGTGATGTGTCTTGACATTCGGTGAACTGATTTTTGTTAACTCAAATACAATATTTTTCTTTGATCAAACTGAAATAATATATATGTACACAACCCGAGCAAAATAAATTCCACGAAATTAATTATATTCTCAAAAGTATTTCGTTCAATAAGAATCCAAGTTCCATAATTTGGGCACCCAGATAATTGCGCGCAAGACGACTGCACACAAATGATGCGCGCCGACGATAACGCGTTGAACAAAACTACAAAATTAAAAATTTTGTATTCGGATTTTAAACCCTAGAATTAATATAAATGATAATATTTATTCCTATGTATTGTATTTAATATCCAATAAAAATTTAAACATACTTATAATATGAAAAAATCATGTATTGTGTTAATTAAAAATGTATAATAGATAGTTTTAAAAACTAATAAAAATAACTTTTTTTCTTTATTTAATTTAATGTTATATTATCGAACGATTTTTTTCTCATTTTTTTCATGTAAGGAGTATGTTTTACAGTTAAAATACTTTTTTAAAATAAAATATATAAGAATAAATATCCTCAATTACTTTTGTATTGCGCGTTATTTATGATTTCAGATGAAAACATAATTACCGAATGAAAAAATGCCAAGAATTTTTGTGAAGCTCATATAGGCAGCGATATACTCGTGCCGGAGCATCCTGCATTGGTTTTTCGCCAGTTTTTATTTGAGATGTAATGCGTTTCGAAAATTTTGCTACATCTTTTAATCAAAAACCATCCAACTCGTCAAACAGAAATTCTCTAAAACTTCATTCAATCAGACGACTGTAAACCTATTAAATATGTTTTTAATTTGGGTGGGTAGCGATTCGAGCGTCAAGCAAAGCATACTATAGCTATACAATACACTGGCGGCATGGGTTGTCAGTGCCCGACGGCCGCCAACTTAACTTTCGGCCGCCAACTGGGCTCTGCCTCGCTAGTTGCATTAATTTCGCACTCCAAAAGCACGCTGTAATTTAATGAAAATAAATTCAGATTACATACATAGTATCGTTCCGAGTATATTACCTTTTCCATTGTTACTGTCTATCATCTTCTCATAAAATAACCAGTAGAGGCTCAGCGATATACCTTCATGAACGTAGAATGTTGAAACGACATCACAGCTGCCTAGTAGTATTTAAAAAAATTCCAACCAGGCCCGAATGAGTAGGACCATATAGGAACTCTTTCTTATAAACGGTTCTGGGTAAACGGCTGGTCCACCCATCACCTACATAACCAGTAACATACTCTTAACTTTCAAAGGTGCAATAGTTAAATATTATTTTTTGTAAGAGTTTTCTGGGATACTCTGCCATACCTCTGGGCGACGTTTCGCTGCTCATCACTTAGATGTCGCATTCGCGGAATCCGAACCGGCAACCAGAGAACTCGAAGATACACGGCAGAATAAAATGGAAATATATGGTTTGTAGACATGAACATTGACAACAGGCGTTTTAGAGGTCTGACGATTATTTTTTGTTTTAGTGTTTTCAAATACGGTTAGATCTTATCAATCTTAATGACAATTATCAATGATTTTACTGCCCTTTTAAAAAATTCTTATATTCTCAATCTATTAGTAACCGTCAAAGGGTGAGGATTTAGAGGTGCACATAAAATAAAATTTAGTAGATGGCGCTCCGGTACTTTATTTTATTTAGCACCACACCGCCGGTGGCTGGATACAGAATATGCAGCCTATAAAGAAGAAGCATGGACAAAATTATTTCACTATAATGTACAGAATAAATTTTATATTGCATTATATTTATTTTGTATATTGTATCAAACTCTGTTTTATTCCACTACACTTTTCATTGTGTTAAATGATGTATAACGTTTTCGGGAACATCTTCCCATTATCAATATTATAGATCAACTAAAATGAAAAGCACTTTCAGACAATAATATATGGTGTGTTTGGAGTTAACAGAGGTGGGGATGGTGGTGGAGTTAAAATGGATAAGACAAGGGATGTAATGGGCGGTATTTGAATTATTTGTTATGTTTTTATTGTTATTTTTATTATTACATATTTCAAATTTTTTTTAAATGTCTAATTATCGTCCTTTGGCGCAACTATGTATGAGTTATAAATTACTGTTATCAAATGAATGGCCCTCCATTCTTGCGTGCTCAGCTATTATATGGCTTTCTTGTGTTTTTCCAATATTTTACTTATTCTTCTTCCACTCTGTCCAATGTAAAATACCTCACAATCCTTGCAACTCAACTTGTAGACTGCTTTTTTCTTCTTGGTGTATTTTGGATTTATTATTCAAGAAATATTTTTTAATATTGTTTTTTGTATAGAAGGCAGTGTTAAATTTTTTATCTTTCCAGGAATTTAATAAATCTGTTGTAAGTTTTCCTACATACATTATTCTTCTCCGTGAACATCTTTGAACAGTTATCATATTATTTATTATCCTTGTATTTTACTTCAAACTTTAGGTTTTATTTTAATATTTATTACCTGAATTTACTTTTTTCAATATCATAAAACTCTTTACTGTTATATTGTGATAAATCTTAGATTACCGTCAGATTCCTTTGAGGTTCTATCCTCTAATTAATGTCTAATACTTGATCCCATATAAGTGAAACTCAGTCTTTCCATATAATAATATTATGCGTTTATTTCAACACGTTATGCAGTAATATAAATTATACATTCAGAAATAGATTAGTTATTCAGAAAAAGCTGTGATTAAAGAGAGCTGTTCTTTCAGAGACGGCTCTTATAAGGTTTTTCCCCCACCACTCATCTCCTCACTTTCATGGCACACACATACACACACATACATTTACAAAGTGACAGTTCTCACATACATATTTTTAATTTTTATGAAATTCTTTATTGTTCCAGATTCACGATTTTTAACAATTTTTAACGTTATTATAATTATAAATGATTTTTAATTAATAGATTTGTATTATATATTTAATATAAAGTACAGTACAGTATAACATACAAAAAAAAATGTATCTAAAGAAAAAATATTTGGTTGGTATAGAGATACAAACCCGGAACTTTTCCTAACCGTGGAAACGCGTTACCATTTCGCGATATCAACCGATTATATTTTCGACAAATTTTTTTGTCTTTTTTTATAATTTATACATCTATTATTATATTTTTTTATACTGCAACGAATATCAAATACCTTTGAGTAATACACGCTAGAAGACGCCAGAATTAAATCAATCAATTGTATTAAAACTGGTTAAATTTACATATTTTTAATAAAACATTTAATTTCATAAATAAAAATTAAATGTATTAATTAGAAAGATATATCTACATATAAAATCAATTTTATTGAAAAATATTTTTGTTGCTACCGGGATTCGAACCTGAATCTATTCCAATGCGAGGAACGTGCATAAACCGATTATGCTATAGCACCACAGTATATTGACGACAAATTTTCGAACCTACAGGGTGGCCCAAAAAAATTAAAACATCTCGTAACACACGAGTTATTTCAAAACCTAATATAATTAATTATAATTCTTAATGTAATTTTTTTTGCACAATATTTAGCTAATCAGAAATCATCAACACACCCCATATTGCATCATCTACTGGATTTAAATTTGGGCTGTTCGGTGAAATTAACATTCCCGTAACGAAGAAAGTTGATTGTATTTCTGGCTGTGTGAGATGAAGCTCCATCCTGTTATAATGTCTAGCTATACTCCAGGTATTGTTTTGAAACTCTTTGATCATTTTCCTAGCACCCCAACTTTTTTAATTCGCAATTTTTTTTATCAGAATACGGTTTTCTTCAGTGATTTTTCTGATGATGATTCTGTGAAACAATTTTAAAAAATTAAATATAAACAATGGAAAAATTAATAATCAAAGATGGCGACCGGAAATTGTCGAAATAAAACGTAATGTAGGTAAATAGGTAAGTAAGTAAATTAGTGAACTATTTAAACTATTGTTGAAACTATTTAAACTAATTTTGATGTAATTATATCACATTTTCCGAAATATTCTCACTTTTTTTTGAGCCACCCTGTATATGTTACACTTTTCAAATGAATACATCTATCGTTTCATTATTTAAAAGCCATCTTCTTTATTTTTTATTCTTTATTTAATGCACTTTCCCCGGATCGGAAAAGATCCAGGTTCGAATTCCGGTAGCAACAGTAATATTTTTCGATACAATTAATTTTACATGTGTATCTTTCTAATTAATACATTTAATTTGTATTAAAAATATCACAGGCGTATGTGCGGAATAATTACTACTTCATAATAAGAATGTGTTCTTAACAAATTGTTATTTATTACCACTTATTTAATTATGTACTTATCATTAATTATTATCATGAATGTGTGTATTTACTCTGATTTGTAACTAGCGTGTTTATGTAATATTTCATGCGTATGTGTTTACTATAATATTTCATTTTTATGTATCATGTTCAATACTATTCAATACAATGTACATCTCTATTAATTAAGTTTTTGTAACTAAAGTGTATTTACTACTTTTTAAAAATTTATATGCCATGTTCACTAGTGTATGTATCTATATCCACACTGCTCGAATTGAAAACTACCCACCTCGATACGTATATAATAATGAAATATTAAATTATATAACTCTGTACTGAAATTTCAACTTCACAACAAACATATATTTATATATATATATATATATGTTCAGTACAGTAGTATATATATGTATTGTTAAAGCGGTGTAATATTTCAATAAAGATAAAATTAAATATATATCATAATTATTTAATATCCAAAATTCCAGACGTACATATGAATTATAATTTGGCTAAATACTATTCTGCGAATCCTTTTATTAATTTTGGCATCGAATTCCACAATCATTGCTAATTTATCCCTAATCATGAAAGACATACTCCGATAAACGTTTTGGTTGACGTCGCAAATGTCGAACCACAACATCGGCTTCATCAAGCCACTACGCTATTAATCGCGCTATATTCAGCCCATACGGCATTGAGAAAATAATGGAGAGGGTAAAATAATCTGAAGGTTGTTTACCGTTCATTCGGTACAGTAATGAACACTGATGGCGGAAAGAAAAAAACATTTGTTTTTACGTCATGTTCCCTTATTCGGTTGGATGGAGTGAAAAATATGTGTTCGCTGGCAATGTCTCGCGACACAAATACAATGGTGCAGCAGGGAGCAACACTTCTCAAGTTTTCCTGACAAATGCTCGGGCGGAAAGGTTTTACGGTCGTTTGGCAATCTTATAACTGATATTAATGCGACGTGTGTTATACTATATTTCATTTAGGGATTCAATTGGGTTACTGTGAGTAATGCGACACGTAATGTGCACGTTGCGTCAGTGTATTGATGCCGCTCAGCGCTTTAATTGGACAGTGTCGTTGGGAAATTATTTAAAAACACGGTATTTACAAAAAATATGTGCGCAATATCAGAAGTGTGTGAATTAGGCCCTCTTTAGGTGATTCATGCAAGCTCATTTGCACACTGGTATGCGGCATACTATTGTGTCTCTGCTACTCAACATCAGATGTCGCCCTTTGTCTGTCGTTCAATTACAAACATTTAACCGTTTTAACTACTGCTGTGGAAAATGACATTTGGCATTTGACGTTTGACGCATAACGAACATGAACAGAGACGAATCTCTGAGACATAATGGGTACACGGGGATTACGAAAGCTGAGTAAAATTCACACCTGAGCTATTCTCTCGTCGACAGTCTCTAAAAATCGTATTCGTAGGCACGGGCTTTTACACAAGTGAACTTAATCTTTCCGTATTTTAGCTATTTTATGTTTTTTGTCGATGCATGCTAAATAAAAAATGTCAAAAAGCTGCATTAAAAAATATTATCGGAAAAAAGATATTTTAAGTTTGAAATTTAATTAATTACATATAATAAAACCAGTTGGCTATTCAGATCAACTAACGCAGTTAGCTGAGATATTTATAGACAATTTTTCAAACTACGACTACGTAAAGTATTAAATTCCGTAATGATCTAAATCTAAATGAGATAAGGACTACGGGAACGAAACCTACGTAAATTTAAATATTAATTGATTTTTTTTAATTAAGGGACTTTATCAGTGAAAAGTTTTTTTAATACATTTTTATTTTTTAACAAAAGTACTTTTATTTTTTTTATGTATTATCTTTGTTTTAATAAATAAAAATAAAATTTAAATTTAAATTTAAAAAAATTTAAAAAAATAAAAAATATGAATTTTAACCACAAAGTTAATATTGCTAATTTTAAAAGTAAAAGTACTTTTATTTTATATTATTGAAAAAAGATGTGTAGATTAAAATTAGGATTTTGAGGTAGAACTATGAGATATACGTAGATCAAATAATTGACTAAACGCAATGGTTCATAAAAAAAATTTTCGTGCAGTATGGATAATATTGAATAAATCAAATTCTGATAAATTATCATTAACGCGAACGGTGAATTAACAATTTTGAATGCTTAAAGCCGGCCATACACGCAACGGTATATATGTTCAAGTAAACATGACAAGCTCAACTTTGGCCGTACACGTAGCGGCTAACCATTGACATTCTCTCAGTCAACCGCGACATCGGTGCAGCGCAACTATGACGGTGCGGTAGTGCTAGAATGTCTTCTCATCACCTACGAAAGAAAGAAATAAAACTGCGACAAAAGTGGTGAAAGGAAGCCAATACAATCACGGCAATTTGATAAGGGAATTAAATGTAGAGCCTCAAGATGAATGTAATTATTTAAGAATGGATAGCTCAGATTTATACAATTCAATAAAATCTTTCACAATTGCGAAGCTATTTTTTTTTAAACTACGCAACGCGACCTTCCCTTTGCGGTGAACGGAACAACTCAGGTTTGCCTGAAATTAACACTTCTCTACAGGTAGAAAATATGAATTTTCAATTGTTGTCAGGTCGTCTGTACCTTCAGATATAACGTATGGCCGACTTAAGAGGTTCTACTTCTAGGAATGTGAAAAAGAACGGTTTGTCAGGTCGATCTGGATGGAATGTGAAGAGATATTAGTTATTATTAACTAGAACAGTCAATGTGTACTTCCAGTAATTTAAAACTCATTCACATACTCTTCGATGTTCTAGAATTTTCATATTGCATCCAAGTAGGAGTTAAATAATAAGTTAGATTTAACATTAAGGTGCCAAAGAAACTTATTTTTTTATTCGTTCTAATTTCGCAATATACGTTATCTGCTATACGCACGTAATTTGATGCGTGCTCTAAATGACTGCGAATAAATACGTGGCACAATATTTTAGAGAATTTGGGATTTTTTATGTCAAATTTGTAAGTTCGGAATATAAATCCTAGAAATCTAGATGCCTTGAAAGTGATATGTAGCGCTGAACTTCAAAATCGATTATTACACTTTTTTTTAACAAATTTGAGTATTATATGTATAAATCATTGGATTAGGAATTATTTATTTAATTTTAAAATGTTTGCTTTGTTAGCTAGCAATATTAAGTATAATGTAAGGGTAAACAAATCCCGGTGTAACGCGAAATGACTTTTAAAACCTGCCTTTTTTTTATCATACATAAATAAATATTTGGGTTAAAATTAATACAATATTCAACGTACAGACATAATCATTTTATTTTAGATGAAATTAAGCAATAAAGTTTCTAAAATTATAACAATGCCTGCCATTAATGTGTGGCGGATTTTCTCAAAATTATGAAAACGTGTTATAGCGGATATTGAAAGTCAGCGACTTATATGCCTTGAAGTTAAATTTTAATTTTATTTATTTAATTTAGCGAAAAATACATTGGCAAAATAAATTCAATTTTTAAAATACATGGTTACAAACATACATATGGTTATATACGTACATGGTGTTTCTTTCGCTTACCTCTCCAAAAAAGAGACCAGCTCTTGTGCATGGAGAGGGAGTTACTCTACAATAACTTTATATAATACCTTACATATTTTCTTCATTGTCCATTTGTGTGTTTTTGAAGAATTCTGTAATATTGTTTATGTGTTTTTGAAGTATTCATTTAGTTTCTTTTTAAACTTTTTTATATCCTTTATTTCTTTGATTTGTGTAGGGAGGCTATTGAAACTTTTTTTTCCCTAAATATATAGAATTTTGCTGATAGTGTTTGGTGTAACATTTAGGGATTTTAAAGTTATTTTTAAACCTTACTGATGTGCTTGTTTCAAATTTTCTAGTGTTATTTTCTTTAATTAATTGATTAATTGAGGTTTTTTGTAAATGTTTTCAATTTTGGGGACTGGGAATTTTGCAAAAAGTGTTTGTGTTGAAAAAGTTGATCTTTTTTTTAATATCACTTTAATAATTGTTCTCTGTATTATTTTTACTGAGTTCATTATATTATTGTATGCTCCTCCCCACCCAATTATTCCATACTGGAGTAGTGAGTGAACAATAGCAAAATATACCTTTTTTTAATTATTTATACTTAGAATGTTCCTTAATCTTATGAATATATAGATACATTTTCTTATTCTTTTCACTAATTCGTTAATATGACTGTGCCATTTTAAATTTTGATCAATAATTACACCAAGATATTTGATTTCTTTTTTTGGGCTTAAATTTCTACAAGAGGCGTTACAGGTAATTTTGTTACAGTTATCGTTATGGATAGTAATTTTTATATGGGGCGGTGTTTTAAGACTTTATTAAAAAGGGAATATAATAGGTAAATAAAACAATTAATGAATAATAAATATTTTCACATCGTTATAGGGATATTGAAAGTCAGCGACTTATATGCCTTGAAGTGACATAAAACAATTAATGAATAATAACTATTTCCACATCGTAATGAGAAAAATTTCAGTGATGAATCGTAGTTTTAACATGTGTGAGAAAAACGAAGGGTCTAAAAGGAAAATTTAACATTTTGATGTTAATAAAATAGATTAATGATATTTTTTATCACAGTTTGTGAACAAAGGGTCGCGTCCTCGTTACTGGTAAGAGCGGAGTACATTTCTGCGAAGGATCTATATGCCCATTATTAACTCGCCGGTACTTCACCTATATTTTACTCCGGTGTCAGAAGAATTTTGCGGTCACACTGGAGCCTGCTACCGGCTTCATTACGTCATGTTAATTACCAACATGAATTATTTATTACACAGGAAAAAAAATTGAGGACACACTAATTTATTATTTTTTGAATTCTGACAATGTGCTCAACGCCGACCTGTGAACATTTTTAATTTTCATTTTGGTTTGTTCATTTTTAAACCATTCAAAGAATTGTATTATTTTTGTTTAAATGTCTAAAATCTTCAAAAACTTACAATGCGTACATCTCTTAATCGCACATTGACCACTTTAGTTGATAGCAAAGTTACATTATAAATTTTCTACCAATTGTTATTAATATTTTATAATTGGAACTAAAACAAAATACCTTTTATTTTGATAGAATCGTTTTTTTTTTCTGTGTTGTTTTTAGATAAATCATCATCATCCTCATCACTCTTCTCTATCCATTATTATTCGCTGTCACATATTTCCGCAGAACTATATGATTTAGTCAGTACTGCGGGTTTTGGGTTAGCCTGTCTGCCTCTGGATTCCCCTCTATTACAACTGATTGTCAGTTCTCCGAGCTATGTTGCCATTTTAAGCGTATTTTAGCGTATTCCATTACATCAACTACTCTTGTCTGTTATTTTATCCACACATTTCACATGAAGTCTCTTGATGTGATGCCCAGCATTTCTTTCCATGCATCTTTGCGTTTTTCATGAATTTTGGACATCTCTATTGTTGGGAGTGCATTTTTCGTAACCATGCGTGAGCACTGACAATAGACGTGCAGTATGAATACTTTCCATTTTTCAATACAGATTAGAAAGATATACATATAAAATCAATTTTATCGAAAAATATTATTGTTGCTACCGGGATTCGAACCTGGATCTCTTCCTATGAATTATTAATTCTATAGTCTCCTATCTGATTACTCAAAGGTATTAGAGATTTCGTAAAAATAAAGAAGATGGCTTTCAAATAATGGAACGATAGATGTATCAATTTGAATAGTGTAACATATGTTTGTCGTCAAAAATAATGTCGCTGTAGCATAATTGGATAATGCATCTTCCCCGGTTTGGAAAGGGATTTAGGTTCGAAAACATCGAACAACAATATATTTCGATAAAATTGATTTTATATGTATATCTTTCTAATTAATACATTTAATTAGTATGAAAAACTATTTAGTTGCTATCGGGATTCAAACCTGGACCTCTTCCTATTCGGGGAAGCGCGTTCTCCATTTTCGGTGTAGCAATCAAACATATTTACGATAAATTTCAACATACATTCTGTAAGCTATCCAATTGGTATACGTACAAATGGAGAACGTGCCACCCGGGATAGGAAGAGGTCTACATTCCAATCCTTATAGCAAATAAATATTTTTTCGGTATATCTTTCTAATTGATTCATTTAATTTGTATTAAAATACCACAGAACTATGTTCTAAAAATGCAACTTCACAACAATATATTCTTAATATATATAATTAATTATTTACATGAGACATTACTGAAATTTTAGAATTTTTCCAAAAATAAAATTGTTTTTTCTAATTCAATTAAACCATATCTACATTTATTCACAGCTAAAATAAAATATAAAATTGCATTTTTCTTAGTCTTGCTATACGTTACACTAAACAAGGCCTAAGATCGCGAAGAGGACGGCGACGCACGCGTTATGAGCACATTTTTAAGATAGTAATACATGTTTCTAGTCTCACTGTAGTGTATTCTTGTCCTTCCATCTACGACTAAATATTTACATAGATCGAATTGCTTTGAAAAAATTTGCATCAATTTTCCACGGTGCTAACAAAATTGCTTGTCGAAAAATATTTTTATCATCTTGGATAAAATTAAGCATTTGATCACACTAGAAGCGATGTGCCTGGAAGTGTTTGCGTCAACATAATAAATTTTCAATCACTTAAACCCACAAAGTAATTCGTCAAGAACTATATACACCAACCACCGTCGCGGAGTATAGACGTGTATACAGAATAGAGGACTTTTCGCTTTATTTCTCCTTTTCATGTCAAACATAAATTTTTTATTACCAAGGAAACGTTTCTTACAAAATTACTTTATTTATTTATTAAACAACTTACAACAAGCTAAACAAAACTCAGCTACGCCAATTCTGACTTTAGTGTATTGATATACTCGTATGGTAGTTACTTACCTCGAGCATGTTTGTCGTACATTTCAAAGTTATAAAAAGTTTATTCAAATAAATCACACAAATATAATTATAAATACAGTGTGTCCCAAAAGTCTTTTAAATTTTGGTTTATTCGCTGCACTATCGCAATGATCGGAAGAGAGGCGGGTGATATGCTGATCGGTAGCTGCGTCCTTGGGAATTCAATCGCTATGGAGCGTGTCCTTACCAGCTGTTCGAGAAATTTTCTTTGGAAAATTGATAACCTGATGAGGTAACATAAACTGGTCTCCACGTAGCCCCGACTTGATTTCTTCCTATGGCGCCACCTTAAATCAAAGATATACCAGTAACAATCCTTCCTCTTTGGACCGATTAAAAAAAAACATTCGAGAACAAATGGCAACGATCACGGAGAATACTTTCTGAAATTTTAAATTTGAGCGGTGGCGCCGGCAGCGAACTACTTTACCGACCCGAGTGTCTATTAAAGGAGAAGGCTAGACAAAGGGCTGGTGAGGTGCGTGGAGCGAGTGCCGGATGACGCTCCACCGAAAAATAAAGAAATGGCGACGACCAGCGACAGAGTTTAAGTATTATTTTCACGGCAGATCAAGAGATAATTAGACCTTGGTCTGCCCATAAAAGTCAAGGAGACTCCGCGAGAACGAGTGGGAGGCTGCGAGCGATCAATGGGAGTCCGGGGCGAGCATAACCCATGCCGTAGCATCAAGATAGCGCCTTTTGGAAGCCTCTAGAAAGCGAGAGAAACTTTGGTCCGGCCTCGTAGCGATCCGGAACCCTGGCTGCTACATCACACATGGTAGCCAAATGTCATTCAAATAACATTTCAACCTCACACCTAACCATAAAAATAGTGTCAGTTTCGTATACAATAGTTTCCGCACTCGATAGATAGAACTACGGCGCGTGAAGAAGATGAAAGACTACTCGTTTAAATCATTATGTCGAATTTTGTTGTAGTACTTAAATAAATTTTTCAATGTGATTAATGCATAAATCAAATATTTTTATTGTTTGAGACCATTTTCATCCATCCGAGCCAGCCACTCTGACACCTTAAACACAGACACCCACAGACTGAGCCAAGCCGGTGGCGCAATGTGCTGGCGTTCGATCCACCGGTACCAACGCATTACGTAACAATATAATGATATTTGTAATATGGTTATTTTTCCAGTATTTCTAATACACATAAGATATACAACCTGTATTTCTTATACATATTAGAATACTCTAATATATAAATATATAAACTTCTTCATATCTTCATTGCTTGATGTGGGTAGAAAGCAAAATGAAACCAATTTGTCATTTGTGCTAACCTAACTACCCACACATTCTTGTCATGGACTATTGTATATTACTGACAATAATATTTTTATAACTGTTTTTCAATATATTTTTATAACTTCTGATTATTCTTTTTATAACTCACTTAATATTATACTTACTTACCTCTTAACATTTACAACTTTTAAAAACTGTACAGGTAATTGCTTTAGAACAGACTACGTTTGGTAAACCAATTACCTTTATTTTTCATATGAACCATATCTTATCTTCTTATCTTTGCCGATATGAAGCACAGATCGTTGCAGATTTTGCCATTCCAATCATCTTCAGATTTCTGCCTCAATCCTTAATTTTTTTTTAAATGAAATCTCCTTTCTTTTAATTATTTCTTTTTATTAACATAAAGTGACCTCAATCTGATGACACTCGTCTCGTAATGCGCCCTCACAAGTCTCGGTACTAGGTCGCTCTCATAGCTTCAGGTTTTCTTCAACCAGATGCAACGTATTTAATACAAATTAAATGAACCTATTACAAAGATACACATATAATATAAAATCAATTTAACCATAAAATTTTTTAAAAATTATGGAAAGTATGATGTAAATAAATAAAAAATGAATGTAAGAAGATGCAATTGAAATGACGTAATGAATTTGCAACTTCACAATAAGAATGTGTACTCATTAAAAATAAAACGTATCTTATCTACCGTTGTGGTACTCTTCCAGGTCTTCTTCGATCCAAGGTTGTTTCCAGGATAATCTCATTTATTAGGCTGTTACTTTGAAGCATTAATAATAATAATAATAATAATGCGTTTATTTCAGCGTTATCGGTTTTTTTTATGATGACCTGATTCACCACAAAGATAATATATATAATAGAATACATTTAAGTAACAAAATAATATTTATCTTATGAAAAGAAAAGCAAAAAAAAGATAAAAAAAGTTCACCCACATATATATGTATTTAAGCAAAATATAAATACTACATTTTAGTCACGGCTATTATTGTATCTGTAGCTATTACCATTAATACCATAAGAGCGCCGCTTGCACTAGAGAGTCGGTACTGAGCTCCAGCCGTAGTTTTATGCTCGCAACTCGATGTCTCAGAAGCGGAATGAATCCATGTATACGGCCTTCAGCAAATATTGTAAATGCATTACAATAACACGCCAATCCGAACAGTATTCGGTATGAGTTGCTGTACTGATTTCGGAGACGGTGTACGTCACTTGTTTGTATTTCGACTAGAGCACGCACGTATACATGCTGGTTAAGAACGATTTAAACAGAATCCTCTTCACCTCCTTACTGCATCGGTAAAAACTTCGTGATAGCATATTTGCACGAACGCTCAACTGTTTCCTCTGCCATTCTGTCATCATCGTTTTGTCCATCTTTATTGAATATATGGCCAAGGTATTTGACCATATTTAGAACCCTCAATTTCATCCTGTTCAAGTGTATTAATTCATAAACCTCTTTATAGTTCTTTAAGAAATTGTTTCTTGTAAGAGTTTTGAATTTAACGAAAATGAAAATTTAACGAAAAACTTTTGGTTGAACATCGCTATGAGAAAATATTTATATATAATTTGAACACAGAGGAATGCAAATGCGATGAAAATAAAAGAAATGAGGAATGAAAGGAGTAGGAACGTGTTTTCCATCAATTCTATACACCGTTTGCTGAATACTTACTGTGTTGCGACGTGAGCAATTACATATTCGTTCAGCGAAGTAACGTAAGCCACAATCATTTCATTTTGAATTGAGATTGGTTACGATATGTTTTCAGTCAGTTTTCTATTATAAATGGCGGATAACAAGTTAAAGAAACCGCCTCCGATAACAATTCGCACAGTAATTTCATTTTAGGAGTTAACTTCTACATTTGTAAAGTTTGACTACTATAAACTCAGAGTAAACAGTAAGTGATTTTTTTCTCATAGCCTGCACTTTTCACACTCACATATACATAATACACTCCGCGACATCAAATGGACACGAGAGTGGTGGATGAAATATTACGTCACTGGGCCCAACATAACCTTCAAAATTCTTCTGATGCTATTCAACATATGTGTACTCGTATATACATCGACGTTCATCCGTCAACTCACACAATTTATTTATTCAGCCATCCATAACTTCACAACCGAAATTGCTCTCCATAATGTCGACACGCAAATTCCTAAAAATGTTTTTTTTTTTAATAATTCACTATTCTTTTTCTTTTATGTGTACTAATCAAGGATAACGAAAATAAATTCCTGAGAACAAAAATCTTTTAAAGTATTTCCATTCAATCAAAGTACAATTGGAGTTAAAAATCAATGTAGAAAATGATAAAATACAAAGAAATTTCACTGAGAAGTCGCGTGCTTAAAATACACTTCATTTTTTATGACTTTTTTCTCATCTTAATATTTATCTTTGACGTTTTTCAACTTTTGAGAGGATTTATCTGAGATTGTCAAGTAAATATGTACGGTTGAGCGAATCTAAGTAGAAAACTCGGTAATACTTCTGAGAAATTAATTTCAAAATAAAATCGTGGATTTTTTAAAACTAGATGACAACACTAATGCAATAAAAAGTCTCAAGCTCCTGCGTCAAAATGGTCAAACGGTATTAATATAAAATAAAAAATATTCAGTATGGAGAAAAAGCTGTTCTATACAAAAAACATTTTACTAGAACTCATTCGGTCGACAAGCTAGTTGATGTAGGTAGCGTTTGATTAATAGATTATTTAGCTTATACTATAGCTTCGTCTCTGTGAGGCATCTGCATCTTGATGACAATCTCCGGGGGAAAAAAACCCTGTAATTAGTTTCTACAAAGATTTGGACATACTCAGACGTATGTTAATAATTCGGATGAATTTCACACAGGATATTGCCCCTACTTCAAAAATAAGTCTCAGCATCAGCGACATCTATACTGCTACATGAGAATGAATATCAAATTTTCAAAAAAAAAATCAATAGATGGCGATAGAAATAAATAAGTGAAATGTTCCATCGTGATATCATATATACAAAAATTAGATAGATGTGGTAGCATGGGTAAATAGATGAACGTTACATTATGTAAAGTGATCACTTAAGCCAGCCGATGACAGGTCGTAAGCCCTGTAATGCCCAAAACTTCCATACTTCTCATTTTAGGTTACATCAATTGAACTGTTAAGAATTAATAAATATATAAGCTTTGCGAAATGAATTTTCCAAATATATGTTTAAATACGACTTTGAGAGACACGAGACGTACTCCGTTAGTCGTTTTATTAAGTCATTTTTGTAAATATCAAAGTTTACGCCAATCGGTTGAAATAATTAATATTGGTAATAACTTTGTTCGTAGTACAAGCCGTGAAAATTACGTGAAAATAAATGGTAGGTAAATGCAACATTCTGAACAAATATTGCGTGACCTGTAAATATGTATCGAAAAAAGAAGAAAAAATAATAAGTCCCTCAGAGCCACGGTTTCTTTTTGAGTGACAACAATTTCTAATATTTTTTAAGGGCTAACATTTTTGTTGTACAGATTATATCAAATTATCATAATCCTTGGGGACTGGCAAAGATCACAAGAATATTTAATATATATTTATTTTTAAAAAAATTCCGCACCACTGATTACAAACAGCTTTATTTAATTGACCACCGTACTAGGCGCTGCACGTTATGTAATATACAGTAGTGTTTCTAAAAATTATTTTCTCAAATATAGAAATAAAAACGTTATATTATAATAACTTAAAAATTAACATAAATATATATTTTTTTTAATATGAAGTAAATAGAAAAAATCATCGTTAATTTTCGAATTTATTGTTAATATAATATAATTTGTATAAAAATTATTACGTATGTGTAAACTCTCATCATTTCTATTATATATATTTCTCCCGTGCTTTACTATTTGCGGAAATAGTATTTGAATAAAAGACTAAATAAATTAGTTTGGAATGAAAAAATACATGTATAGTTTGCTAAGTTTGTTGACAAAATTTTAAACGCAAGATTATATCTCATTTTTATTTTAGATTCACTTTCACACAGCATCTTAAAAAATGAAATGCATTGAATCATTGCGAGAAATAGCCTGTGAAATATTTTTTTTATTAATTTAAAACATTTACAAAAAAATATATATTTCTTTTTCGTATATCTTTTTCTTATATTTTCTTATAATATGGCATTTTGCTTTTTAAAATTTCACACAATTAATTATATGTTGAATAATCCATTCTCTGTCATATTAATCACTCTTCATCGTACCTCCTTTCACTTTGTATTATTTTCATTAAAAATAAGTTTAATATTAATTAATTTTAAATATATTATTTAAACAACATTTGTTAATTACTATTATACAACACTCTTTACCCTTGTCAACACGTCAACTTCTTTGCCAACCTCTCGCTAAATACCTAATGACTTAAATTGCCCTCTTTCTAAATACTACGTCTAATTTTGTAAGATATAAAATATATGGATAAAAGCGCAGAACCAAATCAGCCAAGTGTATTACTAGTTACCTACTAACTCAGACATGCGAACGTGCGTCCCAAACAGCTGGAATGAGATTGAATCTCATTGGTTAATGGTACATAACGACCACTTAACGTTTCCTTTTGGTTGGGTACCACATTGATCCTAAACCGTACTTGTGGTCAATCGAGACACACATAATTTATGTATCGCTTTGGTACAAGGTCATCAGCGGGGAGTTTGGGTATCAATTAAATTGTTACAATTCAATAATATTGTTGATGATTTATAAAATCGTCAACTAATCTAGTTTTTTCTGTTTTACTAATAATGTCGAAATTCAAAATCAGTATTGTGAATGTACATCAAATGTCACAAAAAAATTACTACTTTTTTTTTCAAATGATCAAAAAATCTAGCACTTTGAAATCTGAAAACGAATTACAAATAAAATCGTTCAATCAAAACTTTATTAATACAAATTAAATGAACCAATTAGAAAGGTATAGAAAAAATTATTTTTTTATCCGGCATGGGATAGAAAAGGTTCAGGTTCGAATACTGATAACAAGTCAATATTTGTTCAATTAATAGATTTTTTCTGTACATCTTCGTAATTAATTCGTTTAATTTGTATCAAAAATACTTTAAAGTATATTCTGAAATTGCAACTTCACAGCAACAAAAATTGTATTCATTGCTATACCCAGCATTCCCTTTAGCAGTTTATTTTTTCCGTCTGCAAAAAATCTTACCTTCAGAATCAAACCAAATTTCGAGCCCGCATTTCTTCATCTCCATTAAATATCAGTCTACAAAGTGCATTTGATAGTGAGCAGAAAATGTAAAAATCAGTTTAGCTGAGGCGAACGAACCTCCCGATTGAGTTCCTAAATGGCTGTTCACCATAGACAGCACATTAGCTTGCGCAACACTACAGCAACGTTAACACGTAACAGAGATGTTGGTTTTTATCGTTTTGTAATGCCAAATAAATGAATAACAAATTTTAATAAATAAAAATTACCAACTATATAGAGATTATGAAAGTCAAATTCAAAACCTGGTAGTAACCATGACAATAATGACAAATTATCTGTTGAAACGTTGAAAAAATATGTTAAAATGACACAATCTTTTCTTATTATCCTGCCCTTCTATATCGACCACTATATTAACGTAGTTCAATAAATACGTAAAGGTACGATGAATTTTATCATATATGAATCACAAGCCTAGCTTTATGTCTAAAGAAAATTTGAAACTACAAAGTATATATTGTGTCGAAATGTAGCCTTTTGGTTATTTGATATGAATACCTTGTATGTTCTATATTTAAATAATGGATATTTTCAGATCGATTTTCTACTAATTTAAACCTTCGTGATAGATTACATCGACCAAATATATAAGTACTTATATTTTTAAAGAATCAAAATTAAGTAATATTAATTTTAAAGAAAATTTTTTAAAAGACTAGTGTTGAAACTAAAGTCTGCAGTAGGTAGAATGTTCACATTGTTTAATATGAAGTTGTATAATATTATATATCTGTCATATCACATTGTTTTATATGAAATTGTATAATATTATATATCTGTCATATCACAAGGTAAACTTTGGCAGTGGATCTACAGTAGATGATAATGATAGTATTGTGCTTGCTTGGAATGACGTATAAAATGATTCTAAAAAATAAACACGATGTCTGGGGACGGGGTAACTCCCATTCCAACAGAACACTTCCAAGAATAAAACGGTACAAAGATTTACGTATCTTGGATCCCTAATAATAAATAGCACTAACACTAAAGAAAAGATTAAAAAATGCATAGTAAGCGCGAATCGTCTTTGCGAATCCGCCTCTAAAATGTAATAAAATCCCTACTGCTGTATAGAAATACCACAATGTTGTTGTAGGCTTATCAGACCATTGCTTACATACGCATTTGAGATATGAGTACTAACATAGAAGAAGTAATGTGCACAAGACATTTGTCTTTGGACTGGAGAGAAAAGGCGAAATGTGATCATTAGAGGAAAATTCTTAAAAAAACAAGATTTACCAAGAGCTGTAGATAAAATAGTGATGATGATGATTTATCAGGGTAAATATATAATCTCACGATGATTGGAAATTATTAATCACACGAAAGTTATAAAAAAAAATTCTCACATTTTTAATATTTTCGTGAAAAATGTTTTTCATTACAACCAACAATTTTCCCCTCTCCCCATCATCTTATCCACTGTGGTAATTTACAGATAATGATGGATGATCCGAGTCCGTCTTTCGCCGCTTCCACTCAAAACATCGTGATAAATCAATTTAAAACTCAAACACCAAAATACTCAGAGCTCAGTAATTTAAAAAAATATATATATATATATTAAAAAGAAGGTGCTATTGATCAAGCAGCAATACTGGAGAAATATTTAGAAATTAATGACTGTGAATGTCCATGTTATTATTTTTTTAGCAATTTTAACAAATTTGTCATCAGGCACCAACATGACAACAGCAATTATATACTCAATACACATGTGTTGCAGTGCGTCTTTGGCCTAATATTATATTCGGGTTATGTCCTTCGAAGAATCATATTAATTTCTGAAATGTATCTGTCTAAGGAACAATTTTGTTTTATTCGATTTTTAAAGAAGTTATGCTAAAACTTCGTATATAGGAAAAATATAGCTTTTTGTATTATTTGAGGTGTACAAAGATGGAGTGTAGTTTGCAAAGCTATTATAAGAAAACCTAGAAATTGAGAAAGAAAGTTTACCAGTAAATTTGATTTTAATCGAAGTTTTAACATATTAGTTTTGATCATATACAAAAGAGTAATATTCTTATTAATTACGAACATATTAGAGAGATAATATTTTGTACAAAGAAACTCATTTCAAGAACTAAATAACGTGAAGTTGAAGTCAAAGAAAAGATTGGCACGACCAAGTCTTCAATTTCTTTACTTATCTAAATTTAGAAGAAGAGGAGGGAGAAATATGCTAGATGTGTTGCTGTGGCAACATATCACTACTGGTAATATTATACAGTACCAAAGTCTGCCTTCAAGGGATGGCCGCCAAGCATCTTTAAACAAATACGCTAACCATATAATTGATACCAACCATACTTTTGACAGCTACGATCTAAAATTACTCCACTCGGTACGCTATTGGAGAATAATAATGAATAACCTTAAAATGATAGAAATCCAGAAAAATTTTAATTTTGAGAAATCATGAACGAACAATATCACATTTTCAAATCGTTCGGCGCCATTATCAATGTTCCCTAGAAACAATAAAACCACTTCTACCCTTACGTGCTCTACCGCCCTAATAGTCAACTGTATTTAAGTAAAGTTCAATTTACACCTATAGATGGGAAGGACTGCTCTTCCCGAAACAAGTCGTGATACAACTCAAAAAAAATATATGTGTGTAGTACAAAGTGAAAATAAAAATTATATATTTTTTTTTAATTAACATTTTATATGCAACATTTACTGCCAAGTGAATCAATGGTATTGTGTTAACTTCATTTTCTAAGGATACGTTGGACTGCGAGACAGGCGGATAATCTATTATACAGATATTGTATATTTAATACATGCAATTCATAATGTACACGACATAGTGGTACATTGTAAGATAAAATGAAGAGAACCTGGATAAACAATCGGTTAGTGATAGTGTTGCAAAAACGAAAAACAAAAGGGCGATCACCAAGAAGATGGATGGACCAAGATCCTAAAAGGATTGAAGTATCGCTACATGTTGTTCTGTACAATACCTTGGAACGAAAAGCAATGCATAAGATTAGAAAACTACAATGTCCATGCATAAAATCATGGAATAGAGAGAGGGAATAATATATATTTTCGTAGAAAGCAATCACTTTGTGGTTTAACATATACGATTAAATAATATAACAATCACTTTGTGTGAAACCACAAATTGTATTATACGTCAACCGGTTTCACTTATCACAAGCTTCATCAGGACTTATTTAAAATTAATTATAAATACAAAAAGAGTGCACTTATATACACGTAAAGAGGGAAATAGAATATAAAATTACATGTGAAAGAGAGAGACAGAATATATTATAGTTAAATAGAACATCAGAGAGACAGAATACATATACTAATAGACAGAACATTAAGGGAGGGAAAAATACAGTGTTGATGGATATTAAATAGAATTTAAAGGAAATATACCTATAATGGATAAATTAACTTGATTATTAAGATTCAACGTACCACTATTTACTGCCTTTTTTTATTTCGAGGGCTTCTAAATTGTCCAACCGAAGGCCAAACCCGTTTTTATGGAGAATATTGACCCTTGTTTTATTATTAAAAGAATGGTATTTTTCGATAATGTGGATCCATACAAAATTATTGTTATTTTATTTGAGGGAATAATATAATAAATTACATTCCAAACGAAATTGTAATGTACAATAAAGCATGTAAGAATATATCAACTTATGTACCTACATATTATTTAATTTTTATTTTATAAGGCATCAAAATTCCAATACTTCATAAAAAAAAACAATAAAACTGAGATAATGGAAATTAAAATGTAATAAATGTAATAAATGTAATATATATAATATAAAGGTAGAATATATAATATAAAAGAATCTCAAAACAGTTCCAGTGTCAGATGCAACCTTGTTATTCTGAGAGGTCGATGTAATATACATGTTACATTATGTTACTGATTGATAATTTTTTATCAGATTTTTTAAAGATTCATTTTATATTTTTTACATTTATTTATTTACCCTACAGGTTATTATTACTTATACTTTCATATAATACGTTTTACTGATTCGCTCCACCCCACCTCGAATACAAACCATCGAATTTTGTTTTGGTTTCTTCAAACGTTTGAATTTTATTTTATATTTAGATCGTGTTTGTTCGTTTTGCGGAAAACAAAAATGATATTTATTTTAAACAAATAATAGACATCTCATAGAGAGGCGAAGCTATTTTTTATTATATTTAATGTAAATATATGGAAGTATGGGTAATTACAGGGCTTACGATCTGTCTTCGGCTGGCTTAAGTGATCACTTTATACAGATATAACGTTCAGCGTACTTCCATATCTTTCCATTAAATATAATAAAAATAGCTTCGTCTCTATGAGATATTTATTTTTAAATTTAAAACGTTTGTCATCTCTGCTATGATTCATGAATATTGTACGGAAGATCGCGACATTGAAAAAGACTCCATTCTTCTTAAAACATTTATTTGTGAACCAAAATATTTCGCTGAGAATGGTGTAGAATCCATTTTCTTTAATGACGTTGTGACTGTGGACTACGTTCACCTCAAAACATTATCTAGAGACGTTATGTGAGCATTGTTTAAATATATTTCTAGTTGTATGGTATTTGTTTTGATTTTTTTTTCTGTTATATTTGTTATCTGTATTTTTAAATAACTAACACAATTAAAATAATTTCTTCGTTTTCGTACATCCGTATTGCACGACATTGTAAAACAGGCGTGCATGGCATAGTATTGCGTGGTAATACAAAATATATCAAATCTGCTCCCAATTCATATAAAACTGCGTGGATATCGTGTAAATTATTTTACAATTTTATTCTCACATATTTCAAAAATAAATTATGTTAATAAAAACAATTGTTTTCCCGTCATTACTGACAAGTAATTTCTAGTAGATAATAAAAAAAAATCTTGCATATACATTTATAATTTTAAAAATGTATTATATATTAGTCTGGTGAGGTTGTCTATAATCTAGAAATTATAATGATATAATATAAATTAACTGAACTTGAAAGACGTACAGGAAAAATCTATTTATCCAAAAAATATTTCAATGCTACCAAGATTTTATTAATAAATTATGTTCTGAAAAATTCAACTGTATTGTTTCAATTGTTTTTACTTTTAAAATTAGCAAAATTCACATTGTGGTTAAAATTCATATGTTTGAACAATAGTGGGTTTTCAGAATTGTCTAATCATGCGATAGAAAATGGGCATGGTTTTGATAAAAAATTGGGTTTGTCAATTTTGCATTTAACGGTGTTGGTCATTAATTAAATAATTTGGAAAACTAATCAAAAAATTATAAACAAACAAACTAAATTTAACTACGAGTCCCATTCTAAATTTTTTTCCGAAAAATTATTCGACTAAATTTGAATTAAGTAACAATTTGAGTTAGGTACTAAATTAATTTTTAAATAATTATGGTTTTTTTAAAATAGATTCTGATAAAGAAACAACAATATTTTTAGTTAGTATTGACTTCGTGGAGAAGAAAATGGTATTTTTCGAAACCGTTAGACGTATTTAAACTCAATAAGTTGTTAATGAAAAGTTAAAAAATAATTAATTGTTTAAATAATTTTTTAGAAGTCTAAAATTACTCCACTCGGTACCATATAAGGAAATAATAATTTATAACCTTGAAACGATATAGAACCAGAATAATTTTAATTCGGAGAAAACATTATTGAACAATATCATATTTTCAGATCAAATCAAAGGTTTTCTAGAATCAATAAACTCACACCCGTACGTGCTCCGCCGCACCAATAGCCGCCAACTGTATTTAATTTTAGTTCAATTTACGTCTGTTGATGGGAAGGACTGCTCTTCATACAACTCAAATAAATAGTGTATGTGTGTATTACAAAGTTAAAATAAATAAAAAATGATCAAGGAGAACACATTCTTATTGTGAAGTTGTAATTATTCAGAACAGACGGTCTGTGGTATTTTAAATACTAATTAAATGTATTAATTAGAAAGATATACATTTAGAATCAATTCTATCGAAAAATATTGGATTCGATCCTGGATCTTTTTCCAAACCGGGGATCCAACCATGCTACAGCGACGACACTTTTGACGATAAGTTTTCGAACCTACATGTGACACTTATTCAAATTAATACGTCTATCGATCCATTATTTGAAAGCAATCTAATTTGTTTTTATCATCTGCTATCGGTTTACTCAAAGGTATTTGAGGCTTCTAACATAACCATTCTCCAGTATGTTGTTTACCTGGTCGTGCCGAGTCTTCCGCGGACGTCCTCTATTTCTGGTGCCATCAACACTTTCGTCATATATCTTCCTTCCATTCTCTCCTCAATCTTCCGTTCCATATGACCAAACTACCTTAGTGATCTTTTCTTAATCTTACTCACTGTACTAAGATCAGCTTTACATTCTTTCCTTATTTCTTCATTCTTTACTCTGTCATAAATGGATCTGCCACATATTCGCCTAAGCGATGTCATTTCCACTGCATTCAATCTACTTTCGTTCCTTTTCTGCCAGCTCCAAGCCTCACTTCCATACATCAATGTCGGTACCAGAACTCCATTTGTGCTCCGGTTGACAAGTTCCCATTAGCTATAATTTCATTCAAAGCGCCGTTCACCTTATTTCCTACATTCATCGTTTTTTCAATATCTTTCTCAGTCTTTCCCTAGAATCACAAATATACTGTGCAAATAATATGACCCATAAATTATCCGTGCTTGTTTGCTGTGGTATTCGAGATAAGTTTGTCATATATTTCTTCTAAAATTTCGTTTAATTTACGTCAAACTAATATTCATAATTCGCCACCTCCGTATAGTCTCTGTTCCAACCAGTATTCTGGTTTGCTTTAACTCTGAATTGTTGCAAATACACCACTGTCTTAATTGATCATCTCCCGCCGGCCTATAAACGAGATTTTCGTACAATAATTTATTTATTTTTAAGATTAGCACAATCAACTTTATGGTTAAAGATTATTTTAGATTGTTAGCTTTTGTTCCGAATTTGTAAAACACACTTCTACGTACGTATTTTCGATTCAACCGCGACCACTGTTATTGACACATTTTCGCGTCCAAATTCCCATCCATATATTTCCTAACGCTTGTCTTTTCAGTGTGAAATGTGATCTTGATGTCAGCAGATGTCAACTTGGTCGATATTTCTTCGATCTCGACATCGCATTCGCGGAGTGAACCTTTCATCCCCAGTGCACCAGCACTGTACTTTGTGATATTGTATTTTTATCACGCATTGTTTGTTGTTTGTGTGCCGTGGGTAAACTTGTGACATCACCGTATTCAATTGGGATCGGAGATCGGCTCATCCGCATGAAATTTGTGTGATCTCGGCGGCGACGGCAAGGATTACGGAGGCGTCATCTTTTCCGAATCTCAGTTCCCTAAAATTCGCTGGTCCTTCTACTAGAACCCCTATTCCCCCATCGACTTCAAGACCATACGACCGGAATTGTCGTATTCCATTCCGCGGGACGTGTGACTCGGAGATTGCGCAATTCGTTCATTTTAATCTTATCGATCCGGATAAATTGTAAACAGTTCAAATTCAACTTAGTTTTATTAACCACTTAATGAATTAAATACATCTACCGGATTCGAAAAATATCCCTTTCTTTTTCAGGATGTCATTAACTAATCAAAAACATATGTTATGTTATTTCTTTAACAGAATATATTTTTAAAAAATAATAATAATACTACCAATATAATGGCCTTTACCACCTCTAAAAACACCCATTATAAAAAATATATGTAATATAATAATAAAATTAATAAAAAAAAATACAACGATTTCTATGTCGTGTAGTGACCAACTGTAATGTTTAAGTTGTAATATATCTTGTTATCGACACTCCTCCCCGTGCTAATTAGTCACAAACGTACTACTAGCGCAATGTCTTGGCGAGCAATTACGAAAATCATTTCCGAGATGAAGTTTGGATTTATACTTCGGTCTCAGCTCCGGGTGATACTATTAATTTACTCTGTTTTGTTGTACAAATTCTCGTCGTCAGACTCGTTACTCGAGGCATCACTCACAGTCGCGGACCTCTGTCGCGCAAATATCATAAAACAAAGGGATATATCAAATTTTACGAATTATCGCTACACGGAACAATAATTTAAATACTAATTAAATTTGTTAATTAGAAAGATATATATATATATAAAATCATCTTTATCGAAAAATATTGTTGCTGCGCTACCGAGATTTGAACCTGGATCTCTTTCCAATGCGAGGAAGGTGCATTATCCAATTATGCTACAACGGCAGTATTTTTGAAGGCAAATTTTCAAACCTATATGTTACATTTTTTTCTAATAAATACATCTATCGCTTCATTATTTGAAAGCCATCTACTTTGTTTTTACGGAAACAATTTTACAATATTTTTCGATAAAATTGATTTTATATGTATATCTTTCTGATTAATACATTTAATTAGTATTTAAAATATCACAGATCTATGTTTTGAATAATTACAACTTCCAATAATAAAAATATGTTCTCCTTAATAAAATTATTTTATTGTCAAAAAATGTGATTTATTTCATCAAAAAATGATTCTAAAAAAACTATAATTACTTATTTTGATAGTCATAAACTCGTATTACACTAACGATCGGCAACTGGTAAACAGTAGATTTTTTTTAATTTGAAAATAATATTACTTTCCCCAATCTTATTTTGATATCCCCAACTTAAGATACATTTCATATGCATATACAGTAAATGATAGTTTATTTATTTGTGTACAATTTTCTGAGCCAATCTGCCGTGTATATCTGACATATTTTACTAACTTTTCTATTGCATGGTCCATCATCAGAGTTGATGTCCGAAACGTCGGCCAGAAAAATTAGATACACACGGCACAACTGTACACAGAAAATTCTAAAAGGCCATGAAAATCTAAGAACAAAACTTTTTAATCACCATTAATATTTGAATATGTCTAAAAGCACACAATTACCGAATTTTTACCTACAAAGGCACTGTTATTAAACAAACAATAGATATCTCATAGAGACAAACCTATTTTCTATTATATTTAATGGAAAGATATGAAAGTATATAATTACCCAGTCTTCCATATTTTTCCATTAAATATGATATCAAATAAGATATAAATAGCTTTGTCTATATGAAATATATATTATTTGTTTTTTATTCATCTACTATTTCTCTAAACGTATAATAATATTAAATAGAAATTAAAAAAGTGATAATAAAGCTAGTCTGTTGAAGTAATTTTAGATATTATAATTTAAACGAGAATTTAATTAATATTTCTTGTAGTTGAACGACAAACTTAAATCAAGTAATAATATCTTAAAATGTAAAACAATCATATTTTATATTTGTAAATAAATGTAAGACGGTAGTATCTCTAAATATAGAAATGAGCAGAAAAGCTAACAGCTAATTATAAAAGAACAAGTAATATTACATTAATTGTGATGATATAAAAACATAAATCTTCCAGCAAATATAAGAGATACACATGCCTCGCAATTTCTTATCTTAATACCTACTATTAGATCGTAAAAGAATTTATTTTTTATTGAAAAATAAAAATTTACGCATACACGAATTTGTTTCAGTTTCGTATTAAACGGGAACACTACTGCTATTTAAAAATATATATTATACCTAAGAGGATTTTAAATTGCCGCCATTACTCTAGCGATGCTTTTTGGAAGTTGATACCTGTCATCTATCATGTAGAGTTACTCCACTACTTAACTATGGGAGATTTTATCTCCTGAGAACAAGTATGGTTGTACCGTAACATTTTGAGACAACGTCTTGACAATAGAACGTGTGTCCATCCCGAAACGTCGGCTTAGGTTTTCTCAAGGAAATCATCTACAAAAAACGCGTGTTGACGTATATCTTAAATTAAACATATACGTTTGTACATACGACCACATATGAACACAGTAAAAGGCATACTATGGATAGAGCACTGTGTGACATACAATGAATCACATTATTCCGTTATGATTAAAATTTTATAATAACCTCACTTTTTCTATATTATTTTCACCATTTGAACGATCAATTTAAGAGAACTGAATTATAATAAGTGTGTGAAATTCTAATTAATATTTTTTTAAGTATACGTTAAATTAGCAGGTACAGTATTTAAACCAAAAATAATAATTAATCTAACTTGCCAGCTCGGAATATAAATGAAATTATCTTTGACGGGGAATTAAATGCATTGTTCTTGTGTCAGCATTAGCATCAGCGGTCAGGAGCTGGAGTCTGGGGCAACTACGGTTTATGACAGATGATTATATCTACAATCTCAGCTGGAGATTCTCAAAGCGGACAGCGCGCGGTACAGACGAGAGATAGATAAGTCAGGATACAGTCGTTTGAAATATTTAAATTTACTATCAACTTTTCTCCTACTGACCTCTTGTGGTAAAGTTGATAAAGTTGCACAAAATAAATTTAATTGTCAATCTCACCCACAGGACAATAGTGTTACATCTTAATTATATATTTGTGTTTACTTGTAAATACAAAAGTATATATAATCATTATTAGTTAATAAATACACGTTGTGGTAAATGATTAAAAGTAAACATTCAAACTAACTGACATCGTCCGTGATTATCAAAATATGGAAATTTTGAAACGTAAGCAAAAATCAGATATATTCTATTTATTTTTTTTATTCGCACTAAAAAAAACTAAATCAAGTCAATAGTCAAATGCCAACTAAATAAAATCAATCTACGTATATATTTATACTGCCTGATTTTGTAGATAAATTATGTAATTTGATGCATAATTATATTGTAACATGATATATTGTATTACAGAATTATAAATTATAATGTATTATGAATTATATTGTATTACAGTATTATAAATTACAATTTATTATGAATTATATTGTATTATTATATTGTAACATGATATATTGTATTACAGTATTATAAATCACAATGTATTATGAATTATATTGTATTATTATATTGTAACATGATATATTGTATTACAATATTATAAATTATAATGTATTATGAATTATATTGTATTATTATATTGTAACATGACCAAATACGACAACAAACTCAAAATATATTACGCACATTTATCATTCGGGAGCAAAGTCAATAACAGGCATAATCGTGGACTGATCGATGCTGACGTTCTCAGCCAGTGTCCTACTGGTGCAACTTTCGCTCTTTTCCACAGCCGCCAGAAAGATCTGGTCATCAAAATCCGAAGAACGACCCTTTTCTGACTTGTCGTCTAAGCTGGTATCATCGGTTTCAAACCGAACAAACCACTCTCGGCAAGCCCTTTCCCTAATCGTTCCTTCACCGAAAGGATCGTAGAGATCGCGAAATGACTCGGCAGCTTTCCATTCTTTCTTCAAGTGGTACAGCAACATGTGGTACATATGTGTATGCTTTTCTATTAATAATTACGCATTAATCTAATAATATTTTGCACAAGTATTTAGTCTAGATATAAATATAAACTTTTGACATAATAAATTTAATTTCTTTAATAATTCAATCTCTTTAATAATAGATTTAATAATAATTCTTTAATATATATATTGAAATATATATATTTCACGAATCGATGATAATGGATTTTAAAAATAAAATAGGTTTGTTTTTATTTCAAAGTATAACAGAGATCAAAACCCTAATTTTACTACGAGAAATCCTCAAATTCGCAGAATCAACATATGAAAGCACTCTGAACCATCATAACAAACAAAAATGACATGACAGAAAATCCTTCGTATCAGAACCCTTCAAAGTGACAGCGGGTCTGAAGTAGGGTGATGAGCTACAGTCCGTTCTTTTCAACTTCGCGTTACAGGAGATAGTAAAAACCCTCAAATCGGAAGCTGAAGTTACCCAAAATGACACCCACAAGATTTCGGGCTATGCTGATGATCTGACGGTGCTGAAGAAAGTATATCCCATTAAGCTAATATTTTCATTCGTATGGATAAAACAGCATCTCCATTCTGCAGGAATTTTACAAACGAATTTATGCTTTTGAGTTGTGGTGCACGAGATATACTATTTTGCAAGAGCTGAACATCAAGGACAATCCTTCAGTTTTTTATATTTGTTGCGACAAAGAAACATAGTTTGGAGAAGGTTGTTGTGGTGGCCACATCTAAAAACTAGGAGGAAGAAGATCTGATCGTTAAACCGACCAAGTGGAAATGACTACAGACACCTTTCCGATGACAGCCCTAAGGTCTGCAAGATGCCAGGAAAAGTGGAGGAGCATAGTTAGGAAGGTAAAAGTTCATGGAAATCGCAATCCTTAGTCAAGAGAGACTGACGTGACAATAAGATTGTCAAGAAACAGCAGTTCTTCCGAGAACCTAAATATAAGACGATCAACTAATAACAAACATAACGAACAAAAATGATAATTAAAATACTCTTCATATCAAATTCGGTAGTCAAAATGTATCCATTATATCAATAGTACACATTGTATGGACGTTCAACATGGATTCCTACGGAAAAATAAGAACCCTAAAGTCGATGGCACATTTCGAGTATTATAGCTACTCCAAAGTCGAGAAAACCGAAAGAACAGAACATGTTGTTAACTCTTCCCAAACCATGCAGTAACACAGGTCTACCATTCCAAATAAATCTGTAATATTTCGGTAAATACATGCAACATGCAATTCATATTGTAGTTAGATTAAAGGAAAATATTTACGCTTAGAAATGACTTGTGAAAAATCAAATATGTAAGACGAATCCTATAAAAATAATTATCTTTCATTTCAATTCGTTGTAAAATTAATACGTTAACAAAAATACCATTCGTGTCAAAACAGAAAGAAATCTATTAATTTTTTATTTATTAATTTCACAATGAAAAGTCTCTTTCTCACTAATTAAAGAAAGATAGATAAAAAAGAATTTTGTATTATATAATGCAATCTCCTATACAGGATTTGATGAATGCTCCGAATTATAATATTATATATATTTTTCATATTTGATGCTTAATATTTATAGTAAATTTATGGCATTAAGCATTTTTCACATTTCAAAGGCTAACAAAACTCTAATTTATTACGGTAACACGAGTTGACAGCATGGCTACGTACGAGTATTTTATATCATGGTACGGTAAAGGTTAAATGCCAAGTCTGAATAGCACTTCTAAAGATCTTCGAAAGAATCCGGCAAGAGGACGAATAATAATGAATTGGGTGTATAATATACACAAATATACAAAAAGGATACAGCTACTAAACCCCTACTGATACCTGGAGAGAGGTTGTGTAGTCGAGTGGTATTGTGGAGTGTCAACAGAAGAACGTAAATAGTTTTTTTATGCGCTCGATGTAATGGGATATCCGGAGAAGTACAAGATCTTGCACCTCACAATGCAAGGTAAGACTGCTGAAAGTCGGGGCCCTAGAGAGTCAACCAGGGCCACAACTTCTGTCTTATGTTTTTCAGCCATGAACAAGAACATCATAGCTGAAAAGCCTAAGACAATGGATTGTCCAGTATACTGTAGAACTTTTTCGAGCCGCAGGAGACAAAGTCATGATTGCCAACATCCGTTGAACAGATAAGGCATAAGAAGAAGATGCAATCGAAATAATATTGGTTCGATGCATAAATTCGTAGCATTTTATTTTTTTAACAAAACAAATTTCATACACTAATCAATTATAGGTGTATTATTCTGCATATGATTGACTCCTAACATTCAAATCAAATTTAAAATAAACAATATTTTGTCATTAAAACGACATTGATAAAAATAAATAAAAACGCTACAAACGTATGCATCAACCCAATACATCTATTTAATACTTTATCAAGGTTTTTGAGGCGCTTGACAATCATGTAACGCTCAAACATCAAACTATTTGACCAGCATCCTTCTCGTCGATCTTTTATTGTCTCCATGAAGATGAAAGTTTGACAAGAAACAAAATTTGATGGCTAACAGAAGAGCTTAATCATCAAAATCAGACAGATGACCTATTCCTTCCTCATGTCACCGGATTTAAAATGATTGAACCATTTTCAAACATTTCACCGATCGTTCTTTCACTGGAGTTTATTTAAATTGCGAAATAACTGTGTTGCAGTCTATTCTTTTTCGAAGTGATGAAGTGAAGGTAGATATTGACAGCATTTTTACTATCTAAAAATATTATTAATAATTGAAACAAAATGACAAATTTAACAGATTCGAAGGGCTACAGTAAAACGATTGTTATTATACACTATCCTTATATTATACATGTATTCATATGTATAAAAATATCTCTACATCAAAGCTCCGCTTTATAAAGGGTGGGCCAACTTGGGCTGACTGTTTTTAAAAATGTATAACTTTGGTGAGGTTTATTTTTAATTATATATTTTTTTGCAGATAATAAAGAATTTATGAAAGTTTATAATGGCTACATACCTAAATAATGGCTAAAATTATTGAATTTTATTATGTATCGCGACGATCTATTTTCGGTGACCGGCTAATTTCAAAAAATGCAGAGTTAGCTTGGCCTACCCGTTCCCCACATTTGACGGCGCCTGATTTCTTTCTGTGGGGCTACTTAAAAGGCCGAGTTTACATGAACAAACCAACAATTCAGGTGCTCAAACAAAATATTCGTGCAGAAATAACAAATTTTAATGATTATATAAAAGTGAACAAAGTACACTTTCATGTAATAATTTTTTTTTTAATAAATATTAAAATTACAAAAGTTATATGCATTTTACATCAGTCAGTCCATGTTGGCCCACTCTGTAGTTGTCTTCATGCATGACATTTGAGGGTACCTGAATCGGCTCGTTTTTTGAGGTAATCAAAAATATTTGAGCACCACACCAAATGACGTGAATGAAGTAGATATTTATCAGACCCGAGCAGAAGTCAGTTCGGGCATTTCATTATTGAAGCATACGCAGATGTAGTGTGAGTTTAATTGCCTATCGCCTCAGTGAACTCACGTTTACAGTAGTTAAACTAACTGGAAGGTAGGTGTATATTATTATAGTCTAAACACTTCGGTAAATTATTCCAATATTCATGTGAGTTACAAGTTGTTCCATAAACCGGAACTAGTTACTAAGTGTATTACTACTATTGACTCATGTTTGTGTGTCTTTCACATAAATCTTTAAAAGTAAACTTCAAGGAATTTTTTTAACAACATTTAATAATTAAAATACAACAACAAATGAATTTATTTTTCACCTTGTTTACTATTTATTAAATAGTGCTACTCAAATTTTTCGATATTAGTTTATCTTCAAAGGTATCCACAGGTATGTTTTGCAGTTGCTCCAAGAAATTAGGCTTTCAAATTATTTTACAATCTACCGCAAAGTGCTTACGACGCCACATAACTTGAAATGCAAACACTGAATAATTACCGTTAGGTTCACATCTAGCCCCCAAATAACTATGTCCTTTTTTTATAATCGGATGTCGTGTTTTCGTTTGATGGCGTGTTTGCTTATTATGTACTGTCAATTGTTTACATTTTGCATTAAATTTCGTTTACTCTATATTTAACACTTACTGCCCGGTGGGTCAAAACAACGTCCGATGGTGGCGGGTCATTTTAGACCCACCTCAAGTTTTCAGTTTTTCAACCGTTTTGTGGGAGATTTTTTATAGATATTTCATTTAAAATATGCTTTAATGAAATGGCATGTGCCGTAATGTTTCTGCTAAAAAATTAAAGATAAAAATAAAAAATATTACGAATAATTTACATATCTTCACGCATCAACAGATGCTCTACACAGCCAAAATACAAACATCCACTGAGCATCCAATCTTCTTGTCGGAACCCGAACAAGTAGTGTCATAAAACTTGTAGGTAACGCCCCTCAAATAAATAGTTATATTACTGGTACTGTCTAGGGGCCGCCAGATGAAAATAAGTAAAAACAAATACTTGGATGCATATCTGGTATCCTTTGTCTACCCGCTCAAAATGTTGACAATATATATTTCGGTGTAAGCGCTGAGTTTCAATCCCGTAAAAACGACTGATTTTTGAGCGTTTTTTTTCACGTTTTTATCAATAACTCATTTGAATCTCGTCCGATAACATATATTTTTATCTCAAATTATTAGCTAGAAGTAAAACAACATTAAACGAATATTTGTAGCGTAATTCATATTTTTACAAACACCCGGGTCAAATCTGATCCACCACCGCAAAGTATGTGTGAACGGTACTAGTATTCGTAGACTAATTTAATAAAGACATACTGACAGAATATTACACAGCAAGGTATTTTCGACTCGATATATCAATATATTCTGAATAATTATTTTCAATCAGGCAGAATAATCGGATAGTATAATTATCAAACTATTTCAGTTTAAATGAACTCCAATTAATAAATTGACAGCATTTGAGTATTTTAAAATTAAAGTTTTTTTTTAACAACTTTAATTTTACTTTTAAAATTAGCAATATTAACTTTGTGGTTAAAATTCATATTTTTTATTTATTATCTTTGTTTTATTAACCACTGAATTGAGTTTAAATACATCTACCGGTTTCGAAAAATACCATTTTCTTTTTCAGGATGTCATAACTAACTAAAAACATATATCATTGTTTCTTCATCTATTTAAAAAATAAAACAATTATTTAAAAAATAAATTAAACATTTTATATTGGTAAAATGGGTAGAAATTTGAATATAAGAGTAAGGGAGCATTTGAGATGTTTGAACAATAGTGCGTTTTCAGAATTTTCTAATCATTTGATAGAAAATGGTCACGGTTTTGATAAAAAATTGGGATTGTCAATTTTGCATATAAACGGTGTTGGTCACAAATTAAATAGTTTGGAATCGTTGGAGATAAATAAAGCATGTAAAACTAATCAAAAAATTATAAACAACCAACTAAATTTAACTACGAGTCCCATTCTAAATTTTTTTTCCTAAAAATTATTCGACTAAATTTGTATTAAGCAACAATTTGAGTTAGGTACTAAATTTATTTTTTAAATAATTGTTGTTTTTTTAAACATAGATTCTGGTGAAGAAACAA
Source organism: Eubasilissa regina (assembly GCA_022840565.1). NCBI lineage: Eukaryota > Metazoa > Arthropoda > Insecta > Trichoptera > Phryganeidae > Eubasilissa > Eubasilissa regina. Next base: position 4,463,375 of record JAINEB010000019.1, read on the forward strand.
TGATATGTGTTTTTAGTTAGTTATGACATCTTGAAGAAGAAAATGGTATTTTTCGAAACCGGTAGATGTATTTAAACTCAGTTCAGTGGTTAATAAAACTTTAATTTTAAAACATTCATGAATTAGCGGCGCGCAATTCTGACGAGACAAATGTTCTAAAGGCACAATAATAGACTTACTAGACTAGATTCACTTATATCTGTTTTCGATGGATAACACGAAGGTGATGGTTCGGGCGGGTGCCGAAGGGAAGTCGCAGGGGATTTACAACCCTGTATTGCCGGGTGTATCAGTTAGTCAAGACTAATTTAAATATCGTGTACATTGTATTTGTCTAACTATTGTATAAATATAATAAAAATGACAATTAAATTTTACAGGTATCCTTGAAGATGACGTATACGAAAAACAGCAAAGATATTGTGGGTGATGTTCGAGGATCGAAGAAGAGCATCGACTACGAGAAAGTTTCAAATGCTTTTGACTCTGAAGATATTGACATAAAACTCTATAAAAGAAGATGGTTGGTGCTTATTATATTCGTTCTGTACGCAGCCAGCAGCTTTATGCAATGGTTCCAATACTCCATCATCAGCAATATCATCGAAAGGTACTATTCCGTCAGCTCCTGGGCGGTTAAGATGACTTCAATGGTCTTTATGTTGACTTACTTGCCGTTGGCTTTCCCGGTGTCTTATTTCATGGATAAATTAGTGAGTATTTACATTTATTTACAAACTTTTACTTAATATTCGAAAATACTACTGTGTGGCATTGGCATTAATTTCAGCTGTAACAAAAAAAAATTTATATTTGAATGCCACACTGAAATGCTAGTGGGCAAAGAGCATGTGGGGCGTTGGTAGGAAAAATAAAAATGTAATAGAATTTTACTGATAAAATGCAACGAAAACTATTTTCATATCATAATAATAGACAACCTTTTTCACTTTTTGACTATCTAATAATACAGTATTATTTGTAATAACTTATTTACTTCACACAGGAATAAATATAACAAATTATCATCTTAACGAAAACGTTAAAGTGCATGTAAGATCACTCATTCGTGTGTACAACCATGATCAAATACAAGAAAGACGGGATTATTGATATAGAGTATAAAAGTTGAATGAGTTATGTTGAAATATATATTGATCAGACGGTTGTATGTGAGGTGCTAGGGACCTATATACTCCAGTTCTCCACTGAGTTCGTTTGAGGTTGATATCGCAGATTGTGGTATGTAGATGTGTGCGTAGATGTGGCTAGAACGGGTTGGATAAATAAGATTAATATCTCACAGTTAATAGACTTTATTGCGGATAGATGCACAATAACAGGTAATATATGAGCAGTGAAGACGTGAAGCATCTTCTGGTGAACTATTCGAGAAGTCGGCTGCGAGAGAAGTGAAACGTTATGGTCGGTTCCCTGGGTGCTTGCCCCGCGATGTATTGTCGTCAGTTTGTGGGTCGGCACCAGGTGTACCTTTAAGGTTGATGAGAGCTTATTGTTTGCACCCAGGTATGTTGAGGCTACGTGCGGAGGTGATAGACCTCTACGTGCATCTACTAGCATTAGTAGTAGTTTTTTCTTTTTTGTAGAGGTAAGCGATACACAAAAATATGTAACTTTGGTTTTGTAACAGATTCAAGTAACATATATTTAATATAAAATTGTGAAAAATTCAAAATAATAATAATAAAAAATAACATATATACGAGTATTCAAATGGAGAGACTAAGTCGAGACGTAACCGGAGCCTCGCTACACAAAATAAGGCTCTCGATTGAAACGAGTGAAGACAAGAAGTTCGTACTAGTGGAAGCAGACTAGGTCATGAGCACATTGACTGAGGGAGAGAGAGAGAGAGAGAGAGAGAGAGAAACAGAGATATCTAGATATCTCTCTACTTGTTTTATTCTCATCTTTAGCACCACTGGTTGGAGATAAAATCCCGCTAGTCTTAATCCTTATAGAAGAGAGATCTGTAAAATTCTGAGTACCGTATATGGTTAGGGAGTAGAATCAGAGGCCGAGAGTATCGAGGGTCAAGAATTCAAATGTGTCTTTACAGGAGCTTTACAGGAGAAATGCTGACTTTACAGGAGAAGTGCATAAGACAAAAGAACCAACGGCAAAATATTAGCATACTAGTTGCTAAATGGGCGATTAAAAGAGATAAAATTAATTAACCCTTTATTTAAGCAAATCAGTGACTCTTCAAATTTACAGGAGATATATTAGCATCTTCAATTTTATAATAAAAGATGAAATAATATCATTATTAAATCACAGATTAATATAAAATATATTCCCTTTACTTTTCAAACTTCCGGTATGTATTTTAACCCATCCCAAACCATGCTGTAACACAGGTCTACCGTCATAATTTAACCTGTAATATTTCGGTAATTACATGCAACATAAAATTCATATTTTAGATAATTTTAAAGTAAATATTAGCGCTAAGGAATGACTAGTGAAAAACCAATTATGAAAAGGGAATCGTACAAAAACAATTATTTTTTCCATTCAATCCGTTGTAAAGTTAATATATTTATAAAAATACAATTTGTGATATGAAAAACAGAGATCACACACTGTTTTCATAGTGAAAAGAAAAACAAACATACAAATATAATTGTCTCTTTCACACTAATTAAATGAAGAGAGATAAGAAAGAACAACACATTGTATAGGACTTAATGAATACTCTAAATTATCTTATTAATCATTTTTCAAAATTAAAAGCTCAATATTTAGAGTAAATTCGTGTCATTTAAGCTAATAAAAACATTTTTTTCTGACTGTTATTTACGGTAACACGAGTTGACAGCATGACTGCGTTCGGGTATTTTATATCATGGTATGGTAAAGGTTAAGCATATTCTTTTAAATTATTCGACTGCCAATCTCAATTCTTGTTTAATTTATTTGAGTTAATATTATAAAATATTTTAGTGAAGCCTTACTGATTTTTTTGTTTGTTTTCCATTTAATAAATATTCATGACAACGCAAAAATATAATGTAGTATGTAAATATTACTAAAGTAAAATGTTAATTTTATATAATAAATAAAAATGCTTCAATCTTCTTAATCTTAATATATATTAACTATATTTTGTTTAGGCCGGATGTCCGCAAAATTAACTTATAACAAAAAAGATTTTAAAACAAGACTTTTCTTGTTGTTTGATTTTAGAATAATCCATTATTTAAAATCTTAAAAATAATATTTTTTTCAATTTTAGTGCTCAGGTACGCTGCCATGCTGTTCATTTATTAATTTTAGAGCTATCTTGCTCTAAAGTCCTGGGTTGGACGTCGTTTTCATCTCCAGTTGACAGCACATTTTTTGTAAAGAACCGAAATATTCCTGCACTTTTGGAGCTCTTGAGAACACCGCTTCTTTGTGGACCTAGCGTCATGTACGGCGCTGCTTTCGGCAGTAGAAAAAGAACACAGATCTTGACAGTTCGTTATCAGAAGGCAATCTGTCTGTCGGGGAAATCCCTAAGTAATTAGTTGACCAGACCGGGACTGGTGTATATTGAGGTTTATATTGGAAGGAAAAAATGCACAAGGAGTAGGTACTCGACTTGCCTCAACAATAACTAATATGTATTATTTATATCATATATTAAATCAACACATTGTTCAAAAAAATATTATTAAAATATTTTTTTTATTTTCTTGTTATTTCATGTACTAGAAAATTTAACATGTTACATACTTATTATGTAATTACAAAATAAGGCATACGGCAAAACAGATTTTTTTGGTATTCTGGAATTTATATAATATTTGCATGATTCTAGGTAATAATTATGTTAGTTGAACATTAAATTATATAGCTGTATTTTTCTATATATTTATCTAGGTCATTAAAATATCATTAGTGTTAAAACAGGATGGTTACTTATAATAATTATAAGCATTCAAAAATTTAAATAATTCCAATGAATAGTGTTGTTCATTTTCATCTCATGCAAATAAAGTTGTACAGCTGTCCACCATTATAGATATAAATACAAGTTGTTGAATTAAATTGTTAGATTAATAATACACTTACAAAGTGAAACGCACTCAAGTAAATTAAATGAATAAAATAAAAAGCAAAGTATTTTATTTTCACATTTGTGTATATATTTACAAGATTCTGCACTATTGCGAAAATCTGGAATCATTATGAATTAGTTTTCAAATTAATCTTTAGTTGTTCCAACAAAAGAACCCCCTTAGAATAATTCAATTGATTCAATAAATATATGAATTTAATCCATTAAGAATCAAACTCATAACCGTATGCATTTCAGAATCTCAGAGTGTCGGCACTTATCGGTGTGATCGGCACCGCCATCGGCTCCTGGGTGAAGGTATTCTCTGTGGATCCATCACTGTTTCGTGTCACTTTTGCAGGTCAGACTATCATAGCCTTGTCGCAACTCTTCATCATTAATATTCCACCCAAGTTGGCTGCAGTGTGGTTCGGGGAATCAGAGGTTTGTATTTTAGTCAGTTTATCAATAATTTATACAACATATTTAACGGATTTTTAAAGTCATACATTTTTATTTCATAAGTAATACACATTATTGTTGTGATTTTGCCGTTTTAGAACATATTTCAGTGATATTTTTAATACAATTATGATTATTATTTTTTAATTCTGTTTGTTTAACTTTATAAACTATTAAGCAGCTATCCAGGTTGATAATACTTAGGATTATATCAAATTAGTATAAATAAATATATAATTAGTCTTGATAAATATTAATTTTAAATTGTGTTTTATTTCTTCAATATTTGCAAAGTACTTTATGGCCTCATTTTATATTAATAATTATACAAAATACTTTGTTTAAACCACTATTAATTAATTATTCTTCATGTTTCGATACCTATGATGTCATCTTCAGGAAACAATGTATACTGAAATTAAAAATACAAGCATAGATAAAAACAAAATTATTAAATGGTGAATAAGTAAGAACTAATATGAAAATAAATTTAAAAGGTGACTATTTGCAAAGTGGATTTGGTTATTTATAATAATAAACTTGCTATTAACACTTTTTCTTATTCCTAAAATTTCAAATTTATCTAACTATAAACCCCTAGTATTTGTATGTATAATTTCGAAACCCTTATTCAATATTTGTTTTCAAAAGGTGATTGATTTTCAATTTGTTTTCATATTAGTTCTTAGTTATTCACCATTTTATAGATTTGTTTTTATCTATGCTTGTATTTTTAATTTCAGTGTACATTGTTTCCTAAAAAAGACACGACAAGTATCGAAACATTTAGAATAATTAATAAATAGTTGTTTAAACAAAGTGTTTTGTAGAATTATTAATATTTGTATTTTATTGACTCTTCTATTTGTTATAAAAGTATTTTCTTTTCACATTAAAACCAATTTGTAAAAAATGTATATTTGACTCATTATTTCTGAGACATGACATTCACTAGATATCACCATCTGTCATCATTCCACTTGTATCGCGTATTAAACACATTTCTGCCGTATCAGCCAGATACATGTATAATTTGACAATTCTCACAAGAGTGTTGAAAACTCTTTAATTTGACAGTTTTCATATGATTATTGAAAACTCTTTAATTTGACAGTTTTCATATGATTATTGAATACTCGATAGGTTGACAATTCTTTACACAAATGTTAATTCTCGATAATTCCACTATTCTCACATTTGACACACACTGAATACCCGACAGGCGTTTCGGAATATTATATTTATTTACTAGCAAATAATAAGACTTAATGGATCTTTAATAATATTAACAGCAGCACATCACTTATATTTTTAAATAAACACACACATATTATTTCATATGGCTAATTAATTTCTCATCTTAATATTGAAATAAATTAATACGCGATCTATTTCTAGACTACACGATTTGCTTTTTATCCACATAATTTGTTTATGTCTGGGGTAAAATATATTGCATTTTTTTTCAATTCAGGTTTCGACAGCATGCAGCATAGCAATATATGGCAGTCAGTTTGGAATCGCTTCGGGGTTTTTTCTCTCACCACTTCTCGTATCGAATTCGGAATCCACCACTGTCATTGGTTACGATCTTTATATCATGTTTCTTTCAATTGCTGTGTTCGCCAGCATTATGGCCATCGCAGTGTTCACTTGTAAGTATCTAAATAAATTTATATATATATATTATCGATGCATTTGTATATATGGACATATAAGTATTTCAAGATGCGAGAAATTTTTTTATTTAAATTTTACTCGACATACGAGCAAAAAAAACCTATTGCGTAACTTTAACAGCACAAGAAAAAACAATGCCTGGTTATAAGCCCATGAAAGATCGCCTCACGCTCTTGACGTGTTCTAATGCAAGCGGTGATTTGAAAGTTAAGCCCTTGCTCATGTATCATTCCGAGAATCCACAAGCTTTCAAGAAATTTAAGGTGCTGAAGAGCCTGTCAAATTTTATATGGAAGTCTTGTTAGCCCCCGAGTCTTTCTCTTGCGAGGCTTGGATCACTCGTATTTTGTTCGTTGGATGAATCAATGAGGTCTTTGGTCCTACAGTGTTATCTTTTGGAAAAAAAATTGCAACGGTTATGGATTAGCGAACGATTAATCTTTTCAACGACAGTGCGATGTCACATTTTCATCAAATCCTCAAAAAGATGCAAAAGCAAGTGTCAATGGATAAGTTTGCTTGTTAAAGTTCCACGAAAAGAAAAATATTATATTGAGTCATCGAGTGATTTCGATAAGTATTCAATTACGTATTTTATCATAAGTTTAAATACATAATAAAAAATGTATTCTATTTCGAATGAATTCTTATGATGTTAATATTTTTGAATCTTGGAACGAATTAATTGAGTTTCCTTTATCTACTATGTAGAAATTTGCTTTGACATACAAGTGTTTTGAGATACGAGCACAATTACGGAACGAATTGTGCTCCTAAGTTGATGCTCCACTGTATTGACACACATAAGTGAATAAGTGAGTCAGTAAGTTATTATGGTTAAAGATGTAATTTAGGAAGTGCATTCACGAGAGGCGGTAAGGTTGAGAAAGACGATCAGATCTAGAGAAGTAAATTGAAGATAATTTTAACGCAGTTATCGTCTACAGAAATTAGTCAACAGAAACGAGACCAGCGATACATAATGGATTTCTGGTGTAAATATTAGTGTATGGAAGTAACACCTCAAAAAGAAAAAGAAAAGTTGACAAAATGCGATGAAAATACACGTAAGTGTGAGTGAAAGTGAAAAATGTATAATACTTTTAAAATTAGCAATATTAACTTGGTGGTTAAGATTCATATTTTTTTTTTATTTATTATCTTAGTTTAATAACCACAATTGAGTTTAAAAAACATCTACCGGTTTCGGAAAACACAAAAAAAAATAAAAAAAATAAAATAAAATAAAATAAAAAAAAAAATAAAAATAAAAAAATGTATAAGTTAGGAGCGAATGTACATATTTTTGTAGAATCTCTATAGAAATGGAGGATGATAAATAAAATGATTGAGGCGGGTGTTGAAGGGAACATGAACAGAAATCGTCCGCGAAAGATCTGGGAAGATCAAACAGATCAGATATTAGCGGATATTTTTATTATAAGCTTCAATATGTATGCATACATGAAAGTGAACGAAGCAAGGGTGGTATATTAGGACAGAAGATTGTGGCGTTTTATTCTCTCTACGTCTTCGAGGAAACGACGTGATGGTGAGTCATATAATTATTGTCCATGAGTCGAGCAAAAAGTATTACAGAGTTAATGGATTAATATTAAAAATGATAAAAGTCTAATATGTATGTATATATAATATTAGTATAATTCAGTGTTGTTTCTGAAATTACAGTTTGTGCCATACAACGACAAATAAATGTGGAACACAAATGTACGATTCTTTATTCCGCTTGATTTATTTAAACTAAGATTCGCTTTGTGAGGATATTATTTACAACTCAAAACACACAAAGAAAATAAATCTAAGAAAAAATAAAAAACAACCTTTTGTTCTTTGTTATTCAATATTAAATTATTCCATCGAGACGTAATAGATTTTTTTTAATTCTGTAAATCTGGTTATTATATGTATCTTCTTTTTATAATCACCAGGTTTTCAAGCAAGTCCAGCTCTACCACCAAGTTTTGCTCAGGCTGTCCTGAAACTAACCCCATTAGAGGGCACCAGCTATATTCACTCATTGAAAAAGCTCCTCATCGACCGTGACTTTGTTCTACTCTTCTTGTCAAATGGAATCAACAATGGATGTTTCAGCGCGATGTCAACAATGTTAAACCAAATATTTTTGTTTTACTTCCCAGTGAGTCTTAAATAATTATATTAAATAAAATACAGTCATTTTGTATGAAACCATGAATTTTATTACACGCCAACATCTTAAATGTTTAAACAGTAATGGTTTCTCACAATTTTCCAACCATATTATTGAAAAAGACCATTCTCTTAATAATAGCACAGGGGTCAATAGCCTCCGATTGGACAATTTAGAAGCCTTCGAAATAAAAAAGACAGTAAATAGTGGTACGCCAATTATTAATAATCAAATTAATTTATCCATTAGCCCCATATTTGGTATATTTCCTACAAAATTAATTGAATATCCATCAACACTGTATTTATCCCTCCCTTAATGGTCCGTAAAACTGTATATGTATTCTGTCTCTCTCTTTCGCATATAATTTTATATTCTGTCTCCTTTGATGTTCTATCTAACTGTATATGTATTATGTATCTCTCTTTCACTTGTATTTTTTTATTTTATCTCTTTCTTTGTGTATATATAAGTGCACTCATTTTATATTTTTTGTTAGTATTAAATACGTCCTGATAAGCGACGATTTTGAATTACTTAAATTTTTTGACTTTTTAGACTGAGATGGACACTTTTGATAAAAATTTAGGATTATTTATATTACGTATAAACAACGTTATAATAACTTTTATCATTAGAAATAAATTAAGCTTGTAATATTAACCAAAATATTATAAATAGTTGACTAAATTTAACCACAAGTCAGATTCTAAAAAAATTTTTTATAATTTTATATCATTAAATTAATTTCCACATATTTCATCATAGTTACAATTTAATTTAAATACTAAATTTATTTATAATGATAATCATTTTAAAATAGATATTTAAAAACATTATAATAACTTGATATATATGGTTTTGGATAGTTGTAGATGGGAAGGACTGCTCTTCCCGAATTAAGTAGTAATATTAACTCAAACATTGTGTGTGTGTGTAGTACAAAGTCAATATAAAATGTATATATGTTTTTATTTAATGTGTTCCACCACGAAGTAACTGTCAAATCAATCAATATTCCTTTAAAATATAATAAAATAGCTTCGTCTCTAAGAGATATCTGATATTTATTTAATAACAGTGCCTTTATAGATAAAAATCCAGTTTTGTGTTCTTTAACATATCCAAATATTGCCTAATTATATGAAATATTACTAGTGTTTTAATACCTCCCAAGTACTGACAAGTTAATTTAAATAATTACCTACCTACAATAACAACCCTAAACGACCACATTTTTAAAATTAATTATGATTTTCACGTCTTATTTAAAATTTATTTTGACATGGTTAAACAAATAATTCAAATTAAAATGTTACTCCACTAAGTAACTGCCAAATCAATCAATAATATTGAATATTACTAATGTTTGAATCCCGCCCTAGTACAGATAAGATTATTTAAATAATTACCTACATATAATAACAACCCTAAACCAACAAATTTTCACTTCTTATTTAAAATACATATTGACACGGTTGGACAAATAATTCGTTTCGATATATTTTATTACAGAACAGAGACTTGGACCCTGGAACTGTGGGGGTGATAGTAGTAGTCGGAGGGATGATCGGCTCCGTCGTGTGCGGGGCCATAATGGACAAAACTAAAAAGTATAAAGAAGTAGCCTTCGCAGTCTACTCACTAGCAGCTGTCACCATGATTGGGTACACTTTCGCCCTGATATCGCTAAACAGATTAATCATCTACACATTGGCCTGGATGCTGGGGTGAGAAAACTTTATATGTAGTTTGTTTATTCGGTGTTAGTACACGCCACCGCAATTTCGCAACCGGGCTCCATTTCGCTTGAGCAATAAATACGAATATAATTCATTTTTAATAGCTTATTTATGTGAGTGAAAATATAAAGGGTAGACGATGGAGACGGAAAAACATCATTAGTACTGATAAAAGTGTTAGTATGATCTTTTAATTCAATATAAATAGTAATTTTATGATATGTGGAATGGATCTTCATGATTATCAGGTCAAATTTTTGATTGTATATATTTTTTAATTAAAAGGAAACCTCAAAGGATCCCACTCTATCCCAGAATCGTTTTGAGAATTGCTTTCTCTCATTTCGATTCCACTAAACTAACCAACGCGTGCAATATTTTACAAAATCTTAAAAACTTTTTTTTGGACTATATTTTAAAGTTGAGAGCAATTAGTTAAGTTCCGGCAGATAATCACTAATTTTTATTTTTCTTTATTATATGACACAATTATTACATTCAGTCATTAACATCATAATACCATCATTGGTTGGCTCCAGTATCTTCATACCAGAGTTATACTTGTATAATTTTACATGAGACTCTTTTATCATATTAAATTCAGAAGGCACGAAGGGAGAAGCTATAGAAGTCATGCATACCCAAAACTCTGTTACAGTCTGTCAGAAATTCATCCTGTCCAAGTCGCAATAAATGCGAGGGAGAGCCATTGAATGCTCTGTTAGGTCTTTTTAGCCACCGCTCTTCCCGGCATCGTCCATCCCAGCAACCCCCAACGGGATACCCACACCCTCAAAATCCCGGAAAAGTCCGAGATTCCTATAATTTCTTAATAGGTTATAGTTCCGGAGGATCCTATGACCTATTTTTTCTAATCCCGCAATCATGATCTCACGTGTATCTTTGATTTTTTTATTTTATTATTAAACATAGTTCTTCCGATAATAGATTTAGTATTACCCATAACATTCATAATTGTATCTCTCACGAATTACGCTACACACTGTATCAACGCTACACGGCTGTACGCGTTTTTATCTCACACTGATCGCACGTTTGTTCCACGGAGTAACTGTAAAACGTTAATATGTTTAAATACATAAATAAACTGCAATCAAATCATCTGGTTAAATTCTATGAGATACGTAAAAAAAAAATATTATTTTTCCTACAAATAAAATTCAAATATTAAATATGCAATAATTTTCTTTATTTCTCCTTTAACTTTATGTTATATTTTTTAATAAAATATTTTAATCAAAATTTTCTAGATTCTTCCTTCTCGGCTATACTCCTGTTGGATACGAGTTTGCCTCAGAATTGACATATCCTGAATCTGAAGTCACTGTTGCGACTATTCTTAACACGATGAATATGCTTGCTGGCGCACTTTTCACCGTCATCTTCGATGCAGTTCTGGAAAGTTGCGGAGAATTCTGGTCTAATATTGCTGCAGCAGTCAGCCTCTTTGTCGGAACAGCCCTGACCGTGATGATAAGGCCAATTCTAAAAAGACAACACGCTCAACAGCTGAGGATTAATATGATGGAACTGAAGGGGGGAGAGAGATAACATTCATAAATAAATAAATTAAAAATATTTTTTTTTTAATAAATTTAAAGACCCGCCCATTGATTCCTTCGATTTTTGGTGTTGTTTATTATGGACCTCTTTCCTTGCACTCTTCTCAAAAAAGCCTTATTTGTAATTCTTTTAGATCAGCTTATTCTTTCAATTGTTCTTCAGCACCGCGCTTGAAATGCTTTCAAACTATTTATTTGTGCTCGTTTCACCATTCTATCTGCTGAATGTTCTCCAGATGTTCGGCGTTTAATTATGATTAAAAGATTTGTTTTCTTTCAAAACAGATTCTGTATTCATTAAGATTCTGACGATGTATAGTGTTTGCGCTGGTTTGATATCCTTCGATTGATAGTTCTAGGTTTTTTATGTTGGTGGTATGCCTGTTTTTGCTTTGTATGGCGGAGCGTTATTTATCTTAACTAAAGGTAACCTACTACCGTAATAAAAAACCATGGAGTTTAACTCACACATTTAGAATATTTCATTGTTACACATTTATCAAGAATACCTCTGGCGACTGCAGCAACTCGATTGCCCTGTTGATTGAACAAAGAACAGCTGCAAAAAGCGGGACTTTTTCTGAAGAACTGCGTTTGCTTACGCAATCTGCGATAAGTCATCATCACTAATGACTACAAAAATAATATTAAATAATTTTAATAGCGCCATTTTTGTAAAAAAAATTCACCTCAGGGGCGCTTTACACATAAGCTGTTTATAGTCCTACAATATCTTGTTTTTTATAACAAATTTTTGAATAATGCGTTTTTAGTCTCTTCATAAAAAAAAGTCTCTGATGCATTATTTCTTATAACAAATAGCAAAGAGTTCCACGCTTTTGGGCTCGACACTGCAAATTCTCGTTCAAAAAACTTAACTTAAGACTTCTGGCAACGGCTGGTCTGTTCTACAACCCTTCCTGCGGCTGAAGTAAAGGCTGACCTGAGAGTTTGACGTCTACTATTTAAATTGTCTGGGATATAAAGCTCTTTAAGATACAGAGGCGCCATGTTATATATCGCTTCGTACATCAACCAGCACAATTTAAATTTAGTTATTTTATGAAACCGGAGTAAATGTAGCTCATGTAAAAGGGATGTTATATCAGAGAATTTATAAACTCCATTTTATTCGTGTTGCCGCATTTAGAATGGATTGTAATCTATCCAGCTGAAACATTAGCAGGCCAGCACAAATACTGTTACAATAATTTACACGTGACACCACAAATACAATCCCTGATGGGTGTTCCGTACAGGAAACAAGAATGTAGACAAGGGTGGTTCGCCGATCTCAGCTTCTCTCGACCGGCGATGATGAGGTCGAAAAAAATGATACGCAAAAAATGTTCAATATAGGCACACTACAGCAGTAAAATCGAGAATGGCATACAGTCATATTTTCAAGTACCTACATAGCGACAGGCCGCCTCTTGTGACGTTTCACAAAGATGTCTTTGTTTTCCTGAAATCTATCCCACGGGTTTTTTGGCGCCACGCCGATGTTTACACCTTTAAATTATTAACACGTGTCTATTATCAATTATATGGCGAGTAATTCTGTGCAATACAATGGGTGTTGGTCTCATCGAGAATTTTTCTCTATTGATTTCATATTACACCTGAATTTTTAAGACAAATATGTATAAGACGTTATCACTCTTTCTTAGCTTTGACCTTTATAAGTTCCTGTTTAGCAATGATTTCAGTGATTGCTATTCGGTGACCTCTCCATGACCTAAACATCTAAGTCTTTCTATTTTGATAAACCTCATTGTCGAAGCATCTATAAAAATTAATTTCTTAAATCGACTGAATAGACCTGATGGAAATTATTAAAATTGATAGAGGTAAATTGCCTGATTTCGTGAATGGATAATGGGTTTAGTTGTCAGGAAGGTTATGCACCCTATCCACGGTGCACCCTCGTGGACTCACCTCGATATTAAAACATTATTGCCGATAATGAGGTATGTTTACGATTCTATTGTCCGATATTTGCCTACAATTACCCGCGGTTACAACCATCGCATGACTTCCTGGTATCGTGGTGGTGGATAATTCTGGTAAGCTTGTACGTTTACCGTCTGTTAGTCCACAAAAAAAAAACGACGAACGGGAAAATAGATTTTGACATATAATTATTTTCAATACTTGAACACTACGATTTGATATGTGTCCTATAGAATTAAGGTATGGATATTAAAAATACCACTGTTAAAAGGCTGGAAGTATTTATGATATGGCTATACCAAATGTATACTTAAGACATCCTCAAAATCAGAAAAACTTCCTCGTGAGGCAGCCCGTCTACTTATAAATACATTTATGATATCACGTGTGGACTATGTAACAGCATTTATGCTGGCCTGCCAATGTTACAGCTGAATAGATTACAATCTATTCTAAATGCGGCAGCACGGATAATATACGGAGTTTCCACATTTCCTCATATAACATCCCTTTTACATGATTCAAGTTCCTTGAAAGAGTTAAACTTAAATTGCGCTAGTTTATTTAAAAGGCGCCCCTGTATCTTCAAGAGCTTTGTATCCCAAGCAATTTAAATGGTAGACGTCAAACTCTCAGGTCAGCCTCTAATTCAGCCGCAGGAAGGGTTGTAAAACCAACCAACCGTTGCTAGAAGTCTTAAGTTAAATGAATGGGCATTTGCGGTAGTAAGCCTAACAGCGTGGAACTCTTTGCCTTCCGTCATAAGAAATAGTGCATCAGAGACTTTATTTAAGAATTGACTAAAAACGCACCTTTTCAAAGGAATTATTTTCATTTGTTTAAAAAACAATTTCATATACAAAGATATGTAGGATTATTAGAAGTTTGTGTCTAAAGTGCCCTTGAGATACATCAAAATAACTAAAAACAACTATCAAACGAAGGAAACCTGCATACTTCCACATCACCTGGAATAATAAATATTATCTTTCACAATTCATCATGCTAGAAAATATAGCAGGTAGAAAAGTTGTAGCTGAAAAAGGTTCAATAAGATCTAATGTTCTGAATGCCGGTGATCTTGTACGGGATAAATCAGGATGCTAATTTGATCGCCATATGAGACGTAACAATTCTATGACACAAGATAGAACATGAAGAAAAGTAAATCCAAAAATTCTTAACGTAAAATAATGAAACTGAAAAGATCTTATCTACGTGTAGAATATTAGTAGCGTAATTAAATAATTATGAACTTTTTCGTGCATAGATATTACAACGAGTGTAAATACAGGATGAATATTATGTTCCAGGCTGATTTTGATTAGCCGCCATTTTAGTTTGGTAAACATTAATAAGTTCATATTTGGTAGTTATAAGGAACAGTTGATTACAATTTATTGTAAAGCATCTAACGTCTCAACAATGTGTTGAAGTCATGAAAACATTTTATCTAACTAATAATGGCAATGCTGTTACCATTAACGATGATCGCTATCGTCACATGTTGGAAAACTTATCGGTGGCTTGCAACATGTGTAGTTTTAACAGGATGGTGCCATCTCACACACAGCCTGAGCAACGCATGAAATTTTGCGAAAATATCGACTGGCCTCCTCGATCGCCTGATTTGATGGCTCCGACTATTTTCTGTGGAGGTACTTGTAAAGTAAAGTCTACGCCAATAAGCCAACATCTACAGCAATTCTGATGCTACAGAATAATATTCGAAATGAAATAACACGTAAAGTGTGCGAGAATATTATGAGAAATATGGTTAAAAGAGCCGCTGTCATAAGCGGCTACTTAGCCAAGGTTATATTTTTAAACATAATTGTAATATGCCAAGTAATTGATAAATAAAAACCAAATTAAAAATTATGTTTTATTTCTTAGTTATTTTAAAAAAATATCAGCCTGCAACATAATATTCACCCTGTACAATTTCGTATTCGTTTGTTCGCCATGCTTAACGTATTTTACTTTTTTTAAATATAATTACTTCCATTAAATACAAGTCACATCAATATTCTTTCTTCTCTCTTTTTTTATTCTTAAACTTAGCGAAGCACTCGTGCCATAAAAATATACCTTACTTATTGGTCTCTCTAGACGAAGCTCGAACCCCCGACCACTTGGCAACTAGACTCTGAGGACCTTTCAATCACCATGAGTTTTCAAACAAAACAAAAATCACTAATACTTCATATTTTTATTAGTTAACTTTGTTATATTAACTACATATTGAGTTAAATTACATCTACCAGTTTCGAAAAATATCGTTTTCTTCTTCAAGATGTCAATAATTCATCAAAAACACATGTTATTGTTTCTTTAACAGAATCTATTTTTAAAAAACAATAATTATTTAAAAAATAAATTTAGTACCTAACTCAGATTGTTACGCGATACAAAATTACTAGAATATTTTTTAGGAAAAAATTTTAGAATGGGACTTGTAGTTAAATTTAGTCGGTTGTTTAAACATGAATAAAATGATTTTAAAATATAGACTCCGGGCATTAATTCTTTTATTCGTAACATCTGCGTGTCTAAATTATTTTATACTAAAAACATTTTTTAACGATTCTTATTAAACTCAGTCTTGACATTCTGTATTAAATGTTTTAACAAACAATGAGCATGCATGAAAAGATATATTAATGTAGAAGTTGCGAAAGTTGAGTGTCAGGATAGAAATGAGTGTGGCTCCATATCCTCTCTTTCTACCTCTGCGGGGAAATGTCATGATTACTACTTAGTATTACTTACAAGATACAAATGATTGGCTTTAAATAAAACTCAATTCGATCCTGTAAAATGACGCCGGTAAGTAAAGAAGACTTGATTAAAAATCGTAAACAAATTCGTAGCAATATATTTTTGGCGTATTTCCATGTCAAGCTGGAACAAAGTTTAGATTACTTTTACAGAATGTAATGTAATAATGAATATTATCGTATTTTACATTATTTTTTATTTGCTTAAAAGTTTTCAAAGAATCGTAAATTTCAAAAATGTATTCAAATTTTGATTATCAAGTTAATTATTGTTCGGCGTTCGCCCTCGCTGGACAACCCTCATTTCATCGCGTCTCTTTTGTTGTATTTCACGACTTGGGTCATGTTATATCGTCATTTCACGGCAGCCGAACCCGTGACAGCGAGCAGTTAGGCGGAATATTGCGTGACGGCCGCCACGCGTGATGTCGATACGCGTGATCGCACTTTCGTGTACCGCCGTGGCTAAACCCTCGTCTGGAAAATCACAGACGCATTTCAAACGATTGCTAAAACGAAGACACTTGTTAAAAATATCATTGTAAAATTACGAAAAAATAAAATGTTTCTTTACGATGATTCATACATTTTTATTAATTTTCGACGTGCTACTCGATTTGTTTGTGGTTTATAAGATAAGCAATCAAGCATGAATGTTGAACAGGGTTGATGAATTTATCTTCTTTTTTTTTAATTTTCGCATTAATGAATAATGAAATCTACGTGACGAATAATATTAAATGTTAACAAACAAAGATTTTAGACTAAACTTATAAAGTTTGAAAATTATGGATAATATTATTAAAAAATTGGTAGCTTTAAAAACCTATATATTTAACATCGCTAACAAATGCGTTCTTTTGGTAATAGATTGATAAGATTGTAATAAAATACTCCAGATACATACTCGTATAACGCAAATATTATTAGGTGACAAATATAATAGATGAACTCTATACAAATTCGATCGGGTAATTAAAGTCAGCGTTTATCAAAGGCACAAACCTTTCGGCACTATTGATAATAATAGTTATCGTCTCTAGAGCAGCAAGATCCGGAATTATTATATAATGCCAGGTGGCACGTGTAAAGCGGAAATCTCAAATTACATTAATGAAAATGTGTCTGATTAGATATTTGTTTGCGTCAATTGGTTAAGTCAGGAGGTAGACGCCTTCATATTCTTAAATACTCTGCTTAAAGACATACATAAAAACACCTTATCACACATTCTAAGTGTACTCGGGCAAAAACTCAAAGAAGACTAACTGTCCCGTTAATGAAAACCTCATTTGCTCAAAGACATGCATGTTTTATAGGACCGTGGATATACAATAAGCTACCACAAGAGATGGCAACGGTATCGTATCCTCAATTCTGCGCACTTATAAAGGAATGACTTTTCAAAATTAGAAGAAGTCGGCTGGAAGAGTTTCTTAAATGATCAAAGCTACTTTTTTTGTCCTCACCTGGTACTTATCATGTTTTTTTGCTCCCTGCTTGTTTGTTTTCTTTTACTTCTTACATGTCTTTAGTCTGTATCAAAAATTTTAAATTGTTCATTTTACTTATAATCTACTTGCCTCCTTTTTAATTTTTCTGTTTTTTACCATTTAATTTAATTTGTCACCTTACTTCCAACTTGTATTCTAGCTTATAGAACCTTATGGCTACCTACCTCAGAACACGTAGTTTATATGCACCAAGCGAGGTAGAAAGCGGCCAACAGGTAAATGAAATGTATTATTAATACTTGTACTACGGATTTTCATATTGATGCAGACTGTAAATGTACGTTATTATAAAAAAAATAAGATTTTTCGGCACTGGAATGAAATGAGTAATAAATTATATTTTCAAGATTAAAAATTAGCTTTACGGAAAACCGGCCATGACTGCGTACAAGTCACTGTACTGCCTAGCAAAACTGTTTCCTTTAACTTTCTGCTAGCGATTGATTACATTGATTTAATACAAATAAGTTATTATTCCATACGACAGTCGTAAGTGTACAAATATGTACGAATATATTATATGTTTGGTTTGCTTTTGTTTTATTAATTTACAAAAAATATTTAATTTTGAATTATCAATCTACTGCGATATAAAAAAAAAGTATTAAAATTACGCAATTATAAACATAATAAATAATCATTATAATTTTTAACAAAACATAATTTGGAAATATCGTTGATAAATATTAAATACTAAAATAATATTATATTTTATTTAAATCATTCAAAAATATTTTTTCTCGCAACCCTTAAAATTCAGACCATAGCGTTTAAGGTTAAGGACTGCGTTGCGCTTTTGTCATTTCTTATTTCAATTCTCTTCTTTTATACTTTCGACGAAAAGATTTTTCTTTTGTTCCAGCAGCGGCGTGACAGCAAAAAATCTACAAAACGGACGAGAATCGTTAGTCAAAATCAATGTACCTATTGTATCATAGAATCAAAATTTTCAGACATCTTATTGTTTATTTTTTAAGTGATTACTATAAGCACAAAAAAAATATTCGTAAAAGAAAACAGTTATTTTAAGAAAGAAATGGATTTTTACTTTTGTTCTAATTCTATTTATTTAATTCAGTGTAATAATTAAACTATAAATTAGTGAAGTTAAAATAGCGCCATTTTTTTTCTCGATCTTAATTATTCTCACAAGGTAGGCGGGGGCTCGACCGTCTTCCTATTCCCCCATTTGACTGAGATATCAAATTGTCATATAAATTTTAAATGCTTTTTTGGGTTAGAATATAATGCATTGATTTTGATACTCTCTACTTTTTATACATTATTAACGTCAAATTTTAATACTAATCATTTAATTTTTAAAAATACTCCTGGTGAAATTTATAACAAGCTATTATTAATTAAAAACTAACTGTTTCTCGGTAGCATAGTGGTAAGTAAATCGCAAAACAGGCTTCTGTTACGGGGTTTGGTTCCCCGCCAGGGGATTATCATTTTGATTTTAATTATTTAACTGAATTTTGAACACTTTTTAAACCAGAAAAACATTTTATTTGCAGGGGTGGTTTGACACATGTCTCTGAAATATGTGATTAGTTTTTTTTTTCTTTGAAAATTACTGGTTGGAGGTCGACCAATAATATTCAATTTTTTGGGTGGTCTGCTTATATTGACGCCACGATGTGCGTCATTTGGTCTTCCGCCGTTCTGTCTCGTGGTCTCTCTAAAGTCATATTCTGGTTGGGTACAAGATAATAGGTGGAGGATCCATGACCACGTCCATGGTCTCTAACGGTATCGTATATTTTGTTTTAGAGTGTTTTTCTTAAGATGAAGTGATAAATACTCATTTCTGACGTTCTTAATGTAATTCGATTTGATTCGGTTCTGGTGGTATCTGCTCGACTTACAAATCCATCTATTATGATGGGCATTATTCACGTTATATATATATAACGTGAATTTCGAATATATATATATTCGAAACTGTGTACTAGCAACAGTGTGCAGTAGATGAAAATCTCAATTTTATCTCAAATCTCACGAAGAGAACGTTCTGGAAGAATGAAAGATTGTATCTATCAATTCTATCAATATTTTTTATTAGAAAGAAGACAAAGAAAACCTCAACGATATCAGCCAATTACAGGTAACCCAAGTTGATCGCGGTGGATACGTTCTGAACATCGTCGCGTTAAGCGAAATTTCGCCATCAACGGGGGATTTAAAATAATATATTTAATTTAAAAAAAAAATTATTAATAAAATAACAAAAAAAATTTATACCTATCATTATTTATTTTTTTTGATCTGCGTTGCAAAAAAAATCTTAATTCCCCTCTTTGGTCTCTCTACGTTTACTATGCAAAATGATTCCGATGACTATCAAATAATCAATCCATAACAACTACGCTTCACACCACTCACTCGCTTGTAATCTTCCTAATTTTCTACTAACAACTCCATGCATTGATTTTGAAGAGAAAGGGCCTACACAATGATTTTGACACTTAAATTTCGCACGGGAACAGATTCCGAGACGTCATTTTCTCGGGACATAGTGTGGCAGTCCATTTCCTGCAGCCGACCGATTTTTCACATTGTTTTTTTGGAAATTTTAAAGATTACGAAGGGATAAAAAATATGTTGTCAATTTAATTATCGTGCGTTCGACACCCAAATGATGCACTCCCTCAACCGTTCAACACACCGGCGTACCAGCGTTCTTTTTCTCACTCATGCCCGTAACTTTAACTTTATGTATATGTATGTACGCGTGTATGATGTGCGTGAGCAAGAAAGAAAGATAGCACGTACGTGTAACCACTCATTATGACGATTTCTGGCATGTGTTTAAAGCCAGACAAGTGCCGAACATATAGAAATTTAAAAAGATCGCGATATAACGAATTCGTACTCGCCGGGGTCACGATGTATTTGTTACACAATTTTGTCGAAAGTCTTTCTGTAATCCTAAAATCGTAATGGATAGATACATTAGTGCGTCTTGCTGTCCACGGGATACGTAGCAACTGCTTTCAACACCACATCTCGAAGGTATCCAACATATTTGTTTCCTTCTTTCTTAATATTCATGTTTCCATTCCATACAATGCCAAAGAGATGCCTTAGTCAGTCTTGAGTCGAGAATCTGTTAAAAATCTCATTCATGGACACGAGCCATTACATTATGACTGTAGTGTAGTTATATAGTGACTATTATAAATATATTAATATTTTTCTATTCTATTTTCTGATCAAAAATTTACAATAAATTATTGTTAGTTCCAACATCAATTGAGATCAAAGAGACATTAATGAAAAATACTAATTTAAATTTTATAAACACGATGTAATTATAAAATATAACCAAAACACCGTTTTAATGTGGCCCCGATTATTTATAGATGACTGAAAATTGTAATCTGCAAAATTATGGACCGAATTTAAATTGGGAAAATGATTATTATTCTTCACAATTTGTTAACATTTTGTGGTTCTAGAATATAAAATTATAGAATTGGTGTACGATCATATTGCGAAATATAACCGGTTCAATTTGAAATCGTACGTAAATAACAAATTTATTATATTAATTTAATTAATAGTTTATTATCTTTTTCTTTTCAGGACATTCTTATGTTTTCAAATTCTATTTTTTTTTATATTATTATTTTATAATAGCTCAAAATCAATATAGTACCTGATTTAAATTGTTACGATGATAAAAAATGAGGAAATTGACTAAATGATTTAAAATTATAGAAAATTTTAATAGGATAGGAATAGTGCATAAATTTAGTTAGTTCTTTATTTAGTTAGTTTTACTTGCTTTACTTATTTCTGACGATTCTAAATTATTCAATTTAAGACCAAGTGCGTGCATATGAAGATGTGTAAATATGGGTGAAACAAGAGTTGTTCGTCAAAAGGTGGCATTCTATCCTCTCCCTTCACCTCTGCGGAGAAACATCTTGATAGCAACTTAGTTAGTTAACACGAAATGTATTTATAGGCAAAAAAATCTAAAATTGTATGGAATTGTCCACTATTGAGGAATTAAAAATTCAAAACTGTCTGAAAAAATCTTAATTTACCTTGTATTGTATACAGGGTTACTGATAACTCGATACATTCCTTTAAATATGCAATAGTAGGGGTCGTATATAATCAATTTAGCCCCATATTGTCATATCCAAATGTGAATCGTTCCTAAGATATTTTCAATTTTTTTAATAATATTCAAAATTTTAACTTCAAAGATAAATAATAAAAAAACTAAACCTTGTATGGTTGTATTATATGGATCATAACAACGTGTGAGCATGTTGTCTAAGCATAAAAAATACAACAATTCATGGTAAAGTTTTTTTTTATTTAACTTTGAAGTTAATATTTTGGATATTATTAAAAAAAAAGAAAATTCAAAATATCTAAGAAACAGTTCGCATTTGACATATACATATGGCAATGTAGGACTAAATTGATTACTTACAACCCCTACTACTCCGTCCTTAAAGGAATATATCAAATTACCTGTATCCTTACATATTTTGAAGGAATTTGAGAACACATTCTCATTGTGACGTTGAAATTATTCAGAACATAGGTCTGTGATGTTTTAAATACTAATCTAATGTATTAATTATAAATATATACATATAAAATCAATCAGGTTCGAATCCCGATAGCACAAAAACAATATTTTTCGACAAAATTGATTTTATATGTATATATTTATAATTAATTCATTTAATTAGTATTTAAAACATCACAAACCGTCTGTTCTGAATAATTACAACTTCACAATAAGAATGTGTTCTCCTTAATAAGTAAATATTTAGTTACACTTTTTATTTATGGATCTACATTGAAAATGGAACTTATAGAATATAAATTAAGCATAACTTGAAAACTTAATTGAGCAAAAAACAATCATTTGATTCGGTAGGCTGGCCAAGTTGAAAGAATGCCAAATAAAAAAACACCGAAGATGGTGGATATCCCAGAGGAAAGCGATCTAGAAAAGAAGAGAAGGGTTGTTTGTGTGAAAGAGAACTGGAGCAAGATGAAAGAGTCGGTGGAGTCAAGGATCGAAGTCAATGGAGTTCACTTGTGAAGAATGTCAAATCTCATTCTAGGATGTAGTGCCGTGGAAGAAGAAGAAAAAGAAATATTTAGCGATGCTATTACACATGTCAATCTGGTTATGATGCGTTTATTAATAAACGACCATTATTTTCATAAAATAAATTAAGTATCAATTAAAAAAGTATTTATTTAGAATATTTATAAATCCAACATTCTGCAGTAATTAATTCGCACCAATCTGTCATAGTAGATGTTCTTAAATTAATGTTATACTTTGAAACATTTACATATTGAATGCTGAGGGTGTATAGCCTACGTAATGTATCATTTTATATCACAACACTAATAAAGCACATGTTATATTAATCTTCAAAAGGGTAAAGTGTTATTTAATTATATAAAATATGTAAAGTGTATTCCTATATATGAGGCACGCGCAAAGTAAGACAGCTAGCAAGGTAAGAAATGTACATTTTCGTTCTTAGTATTTTCCGTCCGCTTCTGCTTAAACGCTGGGGTGAAATTTGCCCTACAAAATGAGTAGTACCACGCGCCCGGAACTATATTTAGTATCCACAATTCAACAGGATGCTGAATTTTGAATAATATACATTGTATTTATTAAATTCATTGTATTCATTTTATTAAAAAATATTTTTTTAAAAAAAAGAGCATTCAGGTTTTGAATTGGTAAGAAAAACTTAATTGATTCTGTATCCTACACAAAATATTTAAAAGAGCGGCAAAATTTTGAAATTATTATTAAAAGTGTGTACGTATGCACATAATATATCCACAGATTAATGTGTATACGTGCATGTTTTGTATTAAGTAAATATATTGACCCTAATTTGTAATGTCACAATAAATGTTCGAAATTGCCCCGTCACTTGTTTTATTACAAAGCACCGCGAAATTACAAATTACGTTACTATCCCAATCCGTTTTCAAGGTTATAAAAATTGTCACCATCTATGGTTCTTTTTCAAATCATCGAGCAGAGTTGTCAAGGCTACTTTTATTGATGTGATGTGATTTTCTACAGCTCCGCTTACGAATCCGATCGCGTCAGCCTGGATACTGAGGATCGTCTACGATGATAGGCCAAGGACATAAGTTCCTCGGGTGGGCATGGACCGGAGTGACGCCATTTAATGGAACATCTTGTTGTCACCTGCCTGCATCGCAGAACGTCGAACTCACGTCCATCCCGTCGAAATGAGGATTTATTAATGTGGATTGTATATTTATTTTATATTCTTTGTTCTCGTTTCTTTTATGATCAGAAACCATTTTTATAATGAATAACACTTTTTAATTTATCACCTCTAGGTATTACTTATAAATTTTTCCCAGTTTAGGATGATGGCAAAATATGACAAAATAAGGTGGGTATGTATTTCTCAGGTGAAGACCCCGCGCGGATCTTGTGTTCGCCACTAACTAGGCGGTGAGAGGGTATAACAACGGTCTTTATTCCCACAAAATATATATAAATATAAATATAAGAAATGTACAGTGCGATGAAGATCTTTAATGAAATTCCAAATGATATACGTGTTTACGCACTTTCTTATCCCTTCGACTAGCACCCCTGAATTTTTTGTTGTTGGTATGATTAATTTATGCAGTGTGAAGAGCTTTTTGCAACCGATAAAAATCGCTCTCAAACCACACTTGGATAGGTTGACAATTGCTGCAATACATATATATATCAGATCTTATTTTTCCCCTCTTTTCCTATTCCCTCTCTTTTTTCCTTTCTACTTTTTTGCTAGTTATTTTGTACCAATCTATATTAATGATAAATCTGTGGAACCTTGTAAGACGGCCCATGTCTATTTTTAACTAACTTAAGAGCACAAAGCTCGCGAGCAGCCTGCTCAGGCTGTAAAATAAATACAGTAAATTATTGACATATTTCATTAAAACACGTCAACCTTTAACAGACATCTACAATCTGTTTGAGATATTAATTATTTGAAGAAGAAAATTTCAAAGCGAATTAACTAAAAAAAGGTATTATTTATAAGTAGGTATCTTTTAATGATGATATTTAGTTTTGTTATTACTTACATATGTCTTTGTTACGTCTTGCTTACTTGCTTAGTTATTTTTAAATATTTCTCTGTAAGAATTATTGTTTTTTTCTAGTTTTATTATTTTTTATTTTGTCAATTCAAGAAGCCACAAAGTTTCTACCATATTATGTTCCAACTAGTATTTGTTCAATTATTTCTCCTCATTAAATCCAAACCTTGTAATACATGTAATAATAATAATAATTCATTTATTCCAGCGTGATCATGTTTTTTTTCAACCCGATTCGCCATAAATATAATATATATTATATAATACATTAAAGTTATGAAACAAATATAATTTTGAGAAAAAGATAACCAAGGAAAATATAAATACTACATGTATAAATACTTTAGTCACGGCCATTATTGTATATATAACTATTCTGTAGGCGTTGCCATTCTCTGGTCAGGGAACCAGCTTTCCATGAGAGCGCCGCTTGCACCAGAGAGTTGGTGATGAGCTCCAACCGCGGTTTTATGCCCGCAACTCGAGGCCTCAGAAGCGGAACGAATCCATGTATACGGCCTTCGGTAAACATTGTAGATGCGCTGCAATAACGCGCCAATATTGTCGACGGCAGTTTCAATATATAGAACACTAGTCGAAGTTAACAAATCATCAGCTGTCTCTGAGCGAATTACCGCTTGTCTTTGTGGGAGCCAGTGACCGCGCCACGTCGGTGTCTTTGACGACGATATTGATGAATTTAGTTTGCAAAAGGTTAAATTTCAAATGAACATGCGAGAGAGTTTTTATGATATAATATATTGTGCTGTAAGAATCCAAATAATGTAAATATAATATTAAGGAAAACACATTTTTGTTGATAGTAAAAGGTCCAGGTTTGAATCCCGGTAGCAACTAAATATTTATTTCTGTATATATTTCTAGATAAATTTTTTAATTTGTATTAAATATTTTTCAAACTTTTGCATGTTGTCTCACAACAATTAGTGATGAGACTTCTCTCTTCATAGACTACAGAGTGATGTTGAAAAAAAAAATTGCCCGTGTATATATAGCATACTGGTACGTACGGTTCTTAAATACGGCGAGAAAGTATATTTCTTATTCTTTCAAATAAATCAAAACAAATGAGACAATATATCACTTCTGTCCACCACTCAGTGCTCGCTTAAATACTCGCCATAAATCGTAATCACCACTACACTTTTAACCGATTCGTTGCGAGCAGTACAGAGTGACTTAAAACGTATTTAATATGAGTTCGTGGTATACCCCATATACCATATCTACAATATTGTAACTGAACATCGTGTTACCGATACCATTCACTGAGACTAAAAGATTTTCCTACAGTTTACTTAGGTTAATATGTCTTCAGTATCGTAATATATACCTACTACCTAAATTACATTTTTTCTGACATTAATTAATAGCAGTTACTTCTAGTGTAATATGATTATTTAATTTTTTTTGATAAACTAAACTTTGTACCACATACACGTTGTATTATATTTTTGTAAATATAATACTATAGTTTCGAGAGTTGCAGTTCCTAACTAAGGTACATACAGTTATTTCGAAAATTATTATAATAATTGCCTAAAAATAACAATTTTTTCGAATTTCCAATTACATAATTGAAACTAATAATTGAATCAATAAGTAACTAATTCATAAACCAAAGCATAATTTGAGTAGCTTGTTGGTCCAGTAATTAAGACGCTCACCTAATGATCTAGTGATCCGGGGTTCGAACCTCGTTCCAGGTAGGTCAACAAGTTAGTCTTATTTTTATAACAGAAGCATTTAGCGTAGTTTCAAAAAATAAGAATACTAATATGACATGTATTTCGTCCGTGCATTTTTATTTTTGTTTAATAAAAAAAAAAGTTTTTCCACTCAGCTAAAGGGTTAATAATGAATAACTTAGAAACTGTCGAAATACAAAAAAAAATGAAATAAACACTAATTAATAACATCACGTTCCCTAGTACCTAATCCCTATTTTCCTTCACGTATTGTGCATTATTTTGGTGTAAAAATGTATGACCAGCCAACACTGACGCAGCGTCTCAATAAGGCTGTAAAAAAAGACATGCATTTCTCACAACGTTTACATGCGTTTTTCAGATTTAGTACCAGAATACTTACCGTGTCAGTCACACCTTCCAAATTCCTTCCTTGCTTCCTTCTTTCAATATTTGTCGGTATACACAGAACTAGGTATATCGAGCCGAGCCACCCCTGCTTTTCATAATGTCTCCGTAAAATTACGTCAGCTTTCAGGAGTTTTCATCTGGGGATTGAACGCCATCCTCACCCATCGCGTAATAATGCCGTGCCGTACCTACCCCTGCCTCTAAACTAAGAAATTACAAATTGCAAGAAATTACGACATCGGTCGTAATGCCATCTCACCCCGCCTAGGGGCGGTATGTAGCGGGAGCACAGAGGAGGAGCGTGGTGGAAAAATAATATTAAGGAGAACACATTCTTATTGTGAAGTTGTAATCATTCAGAACATAGTTCTGTGATATTTTAAATACTAATTAAATGTATTAATTAGAAAGACATTTACTCAAAGATATTTGAGATTCCGTAAAAACATTAAAAAAAATTTTAAAAGTAGATGGCTTCAAATAATGGAACGATAGATTAATTTTAAAAGTATAGCATATGGGTTCGAAAATTTGTCCTTAAAAGTTTTGTCTGCTATAGCATAGTTAGTTAATGCACCTTCCCAGGATTGGAAAGAGATCTAGGTTCGAATCCCGGTAGCAACAACAATATTTTTCGATAAAATTGATTTTATATGTACAACTTTTTAATTAATACATTCAATTAGTATTGAAGAACAATATTAATAAAGTCTATGAAATAACTAGAAACAATCACTAAAATATCAATATTTCTGAAACAAATATCATGTAACGTTCAAAATGCTTTGTGATGAATTCATAAAAACTATTTTGCGAAGTATTCTCGTCGGATACATCGGAATGTCATAAAAACTATTTAGCGAAGTATTCTCGTCGGATACATCGGAATGTCATAAAAACTATTTAGCGAAGTATTCTCGTCAGATACATCGGAATGTCATAAAAACTATTTAGCGAAGTATTCTCGTCGGATATATCGGAATGTCATAAAAAACGCAGTGGCGTCATCTGTATTCTGTGAAAAAATAACATTACAAGATTACTATAAATTATTTTACCTAAATATTTAAATAAGTACACAATATTTTATTTTTTTAATCGGATCTAATACCTAAAATATTTAAACTCTTGTCACTGAAAATTGTCAGAGTATTTGTATAATAATTTGTATGCTCTCTTCTCCTTCCGCCATATTCACTATCTTGAACACACGGTTACAAAACTTATACACTGACTATAGTTCATGTTATGCCCTTTAGCTTCATCGAGTACAACCTGTGTATAATCGTTGCGAAACGTCCAAAATGCCGGGTAAAACTTTCCACAGGCGTTCGCAAAACGTCGCCTAGCCATGTATACCTCTTCTTCTTGATTACAGATTAGATTATGGGCTTTTTTATTTTCTCTGTTGGTTTATTTTTGGTATACTATATGAAGTCCGCAAGATCTGTTCTAAAAACAATTTTAAACCTTATGAGATTCCACGATTCGCAAATTTCAATTTGATTTATATGAACTGATTTGATTATAAAAAACATCAATATAAGACTTTTGAAATTAAATTTTTCCGCTCCTTAATTGTTATTATGAAACAAAACTTATATTTTTAATATTTCAAAATTTTCGTAATTAACTTTTAACAAAATTTGTAATATAAAAAAAAAATTATTTATTTTTCAAATAAAACACAACGTTGTTTACTTTACACAACACTTTAATTAAAAATTAATTATAACATTTTCGACGCTTACTGCGTCATCGTCAGTAATAAACTTTTATTTTTAGTGATTCGCGTTGTTTCTAAATTAATTTTTTATTTATTTTTCAAATAAAACACAACGTTGTTTACTTTACACAACACTTTAATTAAAAATTAATTATAACATTTTCGACGCTTACTGCGTCATCGTCAGTAATAAACTTTTATTTTTAGTGATTCGCGTTGTTTCTAATTTAATTTAATTTTTTCACCATAAAAAAATTTTCCCAAATATTTCAATTTAATTTAATATCATACTAGGATTATCTATCGTTAACGACCTGTAGACAATATATATATATTTTTTAAATTTAATATATATATATATATTCGAGAAATCTGCCGTGGAATTGTGTAGGTACCTTACGGGCCGAATCTCACCTGATTAAGACTACTATGTGTAAATATCGACATAAACGAGCAATTTAAAAAAAAATATTCTTATCAAATTAAATTATAATTCCACGCGCCACCCTTTCTTGCCAAGTCTAGCAAGAAGAACTAACGTTTCGCCGTTGGCTTTCGCGCTGAAATTTTGAGGAGAATTTTCATGAAGCGAGTGAAAGCTGTAATTAATACATTTAGCTCTGACAAAGTTTGGGGGAGATCGTAATGCACGAACGTTACACCGGTCGTATTTGTATACAAATTTGTTTTAAACTTTCTTATAAATATTTCCATTTACACTGAGCCAATACTCGCATAAAAGTTAAATCAAAATCTTCAGCGTGTCTAGTATGCTTCTATTTATGTACTATACAGTTTCGAGTTTTCTAAAATAATTTTATTACGCAGCCGTGTCCAGAAAATGCATTTTTATAATATACAGATTATAACTAAAATTATATAATAGTTTTTTAATGTGCAAATTATTATTCATATGTTTTATTAACAAATCGTTAATGACCCTGATGAATATTTCTAGTTTGACATTAATCTATAATTTGAAAGCATTTTAAGACAAAAAGGCAGTAAGTAACATCTATATATATTAAAATAATAAGCCCTATTTCGCGATGTTTATATGTTTATATATATGTTTATATGTTTATATGTTTATATGTTTATATGTTTATATGTTTATATGTTTATATGTTTATATGTTTATATGTTTATATGTTTATATGTAACCGATTTTGTCACACACGTTTTGGTTAATATCTCGCTTATTAGGCGTTCTATCCGCATTCTAATATTTTTCCCAGACGTCCGAAGGTTGACTGAGTCTTTACATTTTTTTTTTTTCATTCTTCTTCTTCTCCTCTATTTGTTACAACTCTTTTAGTTTGGTGATTTTTGGAAAATTTAACTTTTTAATTAGCCTAACTTTTTTTCATTCGCTTATAACTCTACGAGTTTAAGAGCTAAAATCACTTTAATATTTTTTAGCAATTGCCACCGATGGGCAGTATCGTTACACACTTTTTTTTAAATTCTTCGTCTTCTAATTTTCTTATGAAATCTGATTTAGTGAAATTTCATATTTTTGAGATTTTCTCTGCGAGTTTACGACCAAAATATAATTTTATTGTATCTGTGCATACATCACAGTGAATTATAATTTATTTTCGTATTTGAAAACCCTTAACGTTTAAAATTCACCTTTAAATTGTGAAAAACGCGTATTTTTTTTTTTTTTTAAATGTACGGACCTACCTAGATGCGCCGAAAATGCGAAAAAACTGATACAAATAACCCCGGAAAAGTGAAATCTCACGACCGCCGGAGAAAACAAATGAATGCGGTTTTTTCCACATTTGACAGGCGAAACAATGACAAACTTTGCGATTTATGAAAATGTCGATTTTCACATGGGAAAATGTACATTTTTTTATTTGAAAACGATCTCTGTACACTATTCGGTATAAAGCGGTCTATTAAAAAGATCATATTCATGGAGGTATCTTCGCGTCCATGCACCCTGAAGGATAATATATACCCGATACGAATTAAAAATAGTATTTTTATTAAATTATGTTTTAATATTATTTCATTTTAATCAAAAATGTCCATTTTCACATGAGAAATGAAACATTTGAAAATTGTTTCTACACTCTATTCAATATTAAGCTCATTAAAACAATATTGTAATAATACAGGTAACGGTTCATTCGACCACCTTGAAGCGAAATATGTGACGAATCCGAATTAAAAAGAGTATTTTTATTTAAATATGTTCATTGACATTTTTTGACATGTACATTTTTCTCTATATTTATTTTTCCGCACAAGATAAAATTGATGATTTCACTCCGGAATTTGGTTTATTATGGTGAAATCATACATTATACTTAGAAAAATTTTCTGTACGTTTTTTTTGATTTTTATAGGTTATGTCTAGAATGACACAATGATGATTTTTTAAAAGCGTAATTGAATTAATTATTATTTCGCAGTTGTACACGTGACTTAAATATGCCTGTCTTACTACAGACCGGTCGAAGGAGTTTGTTC
This sequence comes from Eubasilissa regina, assembly GCA_022840565.1. Taxonomy (NCBI): domain Eukaryota; kingdom Metazoa; phylum Arthropoda; class Insecta; order Trichoptera; family Phryganeidae; genus Eubasilissa; species Eubasilissa regina. Next base: position 4,494,801 of record JAINEB010000019.1, read on the forward strand.
TTTTACGTGTCTGTTATTCAATATTTAAATAGAACAGTTCTGGTGATAGATAAATCCGTAACTTACTTACCATCACGCCGTTTCCGGGGTAGGCAGAGAGGATAGAGCGCCACACTCTTCTGTCCTGACACATAATTCTCGCCTCAACCACATTCATACATCTTCTCATACAAGCTCCATGAATGATGGATTATTATTCTTCTTTTGGGTTGTTAGTTGTGTACGTCGGGTCTATTTTTTACAATTCTGGGATACCGAGAAAAGTGGTATTTTTTTTAGGTGCACGGGGTGAGTCTGTGTAGCTCCTGCACAATTTCTCCACCAGCCCTTAGGTTGTTGGCTATGTACGTCGGCTCTGTTTCTTCCAATTCTGGGATACCGAGAAAAGTGTTTTTTTTTTGTTGGGTGAGATTGAAAACAGAGTATTGCGTCGCTGCAAGATACGTCTGCTACCGTGCGGTAGCTGTGCGGGCATGCTAGTATAAACTTAAGATAATATGGAGAAACATAAAACATTTAAAAAGTAAAAATATAAGTTTTTTTACAAATTGACTATGAAGGAGAGCAAACAAGATATTAAAAAATACCGCACAAGTACAGAAGTGCGTAGGTTTCAAGCCTAACAAAGTCTAATCTCTATGTTCCAAAGCAAATAGTGAAAATTTAACTAACGTTAAGCACGTATAATATATTGTACGTTCGAATAACTATTTACCATGCACGAGGTTCATTTATTTAAATAAGTACCGTTACCGAATATTCCCAGTGTAGAGGTGCGGTTGCGATGTTGCGCATGCGTAATGGTTTCCACCATCTGTTGACTCACTACATGCAATGTTAGAGACATTCAAATAGTGTGGCCATCTTGTGGTGAACGGTTGAAATGTTCAAGACGATATATCAGTCCGCCGACTGTGAGATTCATTGAATGCACGAAACATGAATTCAGCTGACATTCATCGCCAAGTGTGTCCTGTTTTGTCCTGATTTGTGATTTCCGTATTTGTCCAAGTGATTTCCGTATTTTCCATTGTCTGAAGCAGTTCTTTGATGACAAGCGTTTTGATGGCGATGGTGAACTTAAAGACGGAGTACAGACATGGGTTTCATCTCAAGCGGCGTCGTTCTACGACGAAGGTATACAAAAATTGGTGCCACGTTATAAGAATTACCTTAATAATGGTGGCGGCTATGTTGAAAAATAGTTTAAGGTGAGTAGTATCCAAAGAAAGTAAGATGTTCTAAAAATGATGTGTTTATTATTAATAGAATTTCGCTCATAAACTTTCCTTGTGTTATGAAGAATAAAACCAGGTTAGCTTTAATGGACGGAATATCGTTGTATTAATTAAGCATTCTATTAAAAAGATCCAATTACTTATTTGGTCTGACGTTAAGAGACCAGACGCCAAGTAAGGGGCCGAGGGTCCAAGCTTCATCTTGGGAGATCGTTATACAATGTACTTAGTTGCATTTTTGTAGCACAACCACATAGCTAAGTTTAAAATATAATGACATTTTTTATTATTAGTTTGAGCTATAGTTTCATGATCGATTGCACAACCATTCTCCAGGCCTCTGTCTGATCTGTCGATATCCTTGTCAATTCGCCAATACTTTTTTCTGCAGTTACCAGCTTCTCCAAGTCTATCCTTGATTTTCAATTTTTTCAAGAAACACGTATTTTCATGCCGACAATTCCGCGGAAAGTGAAATCACAATTCTTTACTTTATATAATTAGAGTGCTTACAATCTAATATTTGGCTTCTGGTTATTCTGTGAAGTTAAATATTATTGCTGTTATTTGTTTTTGCAATAAATGTTGGGTTACGAGATATTTTTGATATTAAAGGATTTTCGATATTGTTGTCAGAGGGTCGACCAATTTATACTTCAGTATTATACTCAACCTGTATAAATCTCAAACATGTGCATATACTTATCGTTCATTCCACTAGAATAGGAAGCTTTAACAGTTGGTCTGAGATAAACGTTGATAAAACAAAGTATATGGTAATGACGAGAAGGCTGTACAGCAACAATAAGGAACAAGTGGGTAGATATCACATCGCTCTTGTTGAGTAATTTAAATATCTCGGAGCGAACGTCAACAACTCAAACACAATGAAAATAACTAAAAGCAAGATTGACCCAAGCTAACAAATATGTTTGCTGTAAACAAAGTATTTAAAAATACTCATTTACGTCGTAAGTCTTAAATGATCATACATAAAACTAGGACCAAAAGTACCTAAAAATATTTATTTATTAATTTACGCCCATATGGGCTTATATAAAATTGGTTAGGTATAATATACTCGTACATATATAGCATTAAATTTTTTTTAAATAAACTATAAAAATTTAGGGTCAAGACAGAAAAACAATAAAAATTTAGGTTTAACACAGAATGGCAAATATCAAAATCTATTTTGTCTTTGACTCAGAACAGCATCAAAAACATCACTCTTATATTTAAACATTGAATGTCGGAATATATCTACAACTCCTTTCTTAATATGTGTATATATATATATATATATATATATATATATATATATATATATATATATATATATATATATATATATATATATATATATATATATATATATATATATATATATATATATATATATATATATATATATGTATATATATATATATATATATATATATATAATATATATATATAAATATTTATATATATGTATTATTTTTTAATCTAAACCAAAAATATTAGGAATGAAGTAAACAGGGTTTTAAAAGAATTCTACATAATAAATAAGCAAAATACTCTCACTATCCCACGATTGAAACACTGCAAAACAGAAAAATGAATTTAAAGAAACCTTTGCTCAGTTTTCTTTCTGCCAACACCCAATAACCAGCTCCTAAGATGGTGTTTGAGTTTGTCCATCGAGAATTGTTTCATACTGCTTGGCAAAATGTTATAGGCTTTGGAAGCCAGAAACATATGGAAGGATTGATCAAAGCTTGTTTCATTTTAAGCTTAACGGTGATTCTATTATTTTTTGCTCTCGTAACATAATTATGAGATGGATATTGATGAAGCTCTTTGTTGGAATGAAAATAAAGGATCAGCCTTTTTACATAGAATTGTCGAATATCAAGAAACTGACATCCCTCAAATAGTGAGTCAAAGGGAATTATTGTTTCTAATAATAATATTAAAAAATAAAAATAAAAATCTTGAGTAAGTCTTTATACATACTCGTACATACTCACTAAAATGTTGGTTTCACTATTTTTGTGAAATGAATAAATAATATAAAATTAAAAATTTCTACTAAGATGAAAATATTGAAGTTTACGTATCTTCATTGTGAACATCCTCCACATCAGCCAGCACGTGTGAATTATAGTCCGAGAGATGTTCCCTACCCCTTATGTGTAATAGATCCTCTAAATGTTCACGTAGGGGATTCCACAAAGATTAAAGAGAAAAGGTTCATTGTAAATAAATAATTTCAAAGCTTTGTAAATTCCAACATTCAAATTTGTTTGATGAAGTTACCTGCTTACCTAATAATATAAATTTAATAAATCTGAGAGCGTAGCCGCTACCGCGGTATACATTTTTGCTATGAAGTTTTTTGTTAATAGTATTCTAATATCTAAATAATCTCGAACGTGACAAGATCCTAATTATTTTTTAGTTTTTTACGACTGCTCAGAATTTCATTGTTGAGTGTTTTGTTCTATTCTGCCGTGTCTCTGTGATTTTTCTTACTGACAGCTGATAAAATCTTTCATGTAAAAATAAAAGTTTTTCTTTAATTTAATATCTCTTAGTTACTTACAACAGTATTGTCTACGAAAAGTATTGGCAATTACCTATTTATCTTCTTAATTGTTATGTTTCTTCTACTAATTTCACACATTTCTTGTATATCCAATTGAGTAATATAAACCTTCTAAATACACTAACAATGTTTTTATCAATTACGTATAAAATTTATATTTGTTATTTTCATTTTTGCTTATCAAAAGCGTGACATGTCTCTAAAAGGTGATGAAAATAATCAAAATATTAATATTATTATTACTGGGGCATATTAAATATTATTTTGTTATAATATTGAAACTACACATTCTACCAATATAAAATAATAGCATTCAAATAATAAAATGAGAGACGTATTAATTTGAAAAAGTGTAACATATAGGTTCAAAATTTGTCACGAAAGGTACTGATGCTGTAGCATAGTTGGTAATGCACCTTCCCCGGATTGAAATTAGAGATCCAGATTCGAATCACGGCAGCGCAAAAACAATATTTTTCGAAAAAATTGATTGTATATGTATATTTTTATAATTAATGCATTAGATTAGCATTTAAAACATCACAGACATATGTTCTGAATAATTACAACTTCACAATAAGAATGTGTTTTCCTTAATAATATAAGTTGTATCAGTGTGTCCAAAATTTTATAAAAATGAATTGATTATTCTGGCGTCTGCTATCGGATTACGCAAAGGTATTTTAGATTCCGTAAAAACAATGTAGATGGCTTTCAAATAATGAAACGATAGATGTATTCATTTGAAAAAGTGTAACCCATGGGTTCAAGTTTTCGTCAAATTTTTCGTCAAAAGTAGTCGCTGTAGCATAGTTAGATAATACACCTTTCCCGGTTTAGAAAGAGATCCAGATAGCGCAATAACAATATTTTTCGTTATAATTAATTTACTATGTATATCTTTCTAATTAATACATTTAATTAGTATTTAATAAATTATGTAGTCACCATGGTAACAAGTATAATTGGCGGAAATTCAGTTTTAAGCTTTTTAATGTTTACCTCAACCAATAGGTACAATGTTACTTAATTTTCATTTTTCAATTGAATTTGACCTATTAACGAATATTTCTAATACTGTTATTTTTTCGATCTAAAATTTAGTAATTATCACCAATAATTAAATTAATTATTATCATCTTCTTTCAGAGTTCCGTGCTATTATTCAAACACACAATTCGCGTAATACAAAGGAGGTCGTTCATTTTCTATCCGAAAAAATCTCATTAAAATTAATCATTATTTTCATTCGCTCATTAATTTTAATAGGCGATTGTAGGCGGATGTATTTGAGAAAAAAGGCTCCCCATGAGTATTTTTTTATTTTTAAATAGAGCCAAGAAAATTGGATAAAGTATGATTTATAATTATGTCTGTGGGGTTGTGAACCACTAAAACAAATTTAAAAAGCACTTAAATACACCGTTTCGAATTTAAACTTTATAAATCGATTTATTTAATAATTTTTATGAGTGTGCAGATTAAAGGCACGTATTTTTATTACTAAACTGAAAAGAAATTTTTTTTTATTTTTATCTTAGTTTAATAACCACAATTGAGTTTAAAAAACATCTACCGGTTTCGGAAAACACCTTTTCCTTCTTCAGGATATGTCAAAACTAACTAAAAATATAGCATTGTTTTTCTATTTATCCAGAATCTATTTTTAAATTTTTAAAAACAACTATTATTTAAAAAGTAAATTTAGTACCTAACTCAAATTGCTGCTCAATACAAATTTAGTCGAATAATTTTTAGGAAAAAATTTTAGAATAGGACTCGTAGTTAAATTTAGTTGGCTGTTTAGAATTTCCTGATTACTTTTACATGCTTTATTTATCTCCAACGATTCCAAATTATTTAATTTGTGACCTACACCATTTATATGCAAAATTGACAATCCCAATTTTTTATCAAAACCATGACTATTTTCTATCAAATGATTAGCAAATTCTGAAAACCCACTATTGTTCAAACATCTCAAATGCTCCTTTACTCTTATATTAAAATTTCTACCCGTTTTACCAACATAAAATGCAGCACAATCCTTACAACTTAGTTTATAGACGCCAGAATTGTTAAATTTATCATCGTTGTCTTTAGAATTTATGAGTAAATTTTCTATACTATTATTTGTGTAAAATGCTGGTCTAATAATATCTCGTGGTAGGTGTTTAGATATTTGTTTCGAAAAGTTATTTATGTATAAAATCCTACGCCAATTATCATTATGTTTCATCTGTGATTTATATAAAAACTGATTATTATATTCTTTTAATTTATTTTTTAAAATAGTGTCTATCAAACATGTATTATACCCATTATTAACTGCTATTTTTTTAATTGTATTCAATTCAATATTAAAATTGGATGTTGACATAGGAATATTGACTAAACGATGTATCATGGAGTGGAACCCTGAATGTTTATGTGATAATGGATGATTAGATTCATTGTGTATGATAGTATCTGTAAAAGTTGGTTTTCTAAAAATTTTGAACTCAATTTTATTATTATTTCTAATCAATGTTAGATCCAAAAAATTTAGAATATAGAATTTAAAAACAATGCTATATTTTTAGTTAGTTTTGACATATCCTGAAGAAGGAAAAGGTGTTTTCCGAAACCGGTAGATGTTTTTTAAACTCAATTGTGGTTATTAAACTAAGATAAAAATAAAAAAAATATGAATCTTAACCACCAAGTTAATATTGCTAATTTTAAAAGTATGAAAAGAAATTAAATATTTTTGTTTCTAATTGACTTTATTATGCAATATCATATCATCGTGGGGAAAAAATTCGATAATATTTTGTGAGGTGTGTTCCGGCAGACTATCCTCCACCGACCTGAAACAGCGGAGAGCATTAATGTGAGTAGGTGACCCAGAAACTACCGACTTACCATAATGTTTAATTCCATTTTAAACATTTTCTGAGAAAATATATTTTTACTAAAATCAGCTGAATATGAACGGTGATATTTTAGAATAAAAGAGTGTAAACAAATTGTACGTTAAATTTTATTTTAAAACAAGAGACGGAAAATTGTGGAGAATGATGTTTTGTTAAATTAATTCAAATAAAATAAAAGTTATAAATACGGAGCTAGGGCGACGAAAATAAAAAAGTTGCAATAAAAAATGCGTCGACCTTGGGCGAATCCTCCTGCGTCTGCTATAAAAAATTCGTGATCATCTTCTTCCATGATTCCATTTTAGCGTCCTGGTGAATAGCATCCACCGCCGTTTCCGAATGCCTGGCAATTGGCCAAGGCACTCCTTTAACCGACGGTCCATGCACGCATCCTGTTCTCTCAGAAAGACAATGATAAATTTATCCAGATGTAAATTAAGGACGTTGATGCAAGTCGATAATCAGACACAAACCAGAAGTTAAAGTAAAGAAATAATAGATATCAGAAAAGAAAAGGAATAATAAAAAGAAGTAATCTAAAGAAGGGAAATTCAATTATTTCCCGCAACAATAAAATTTTTTACGATACAATTAGGATTCGAAATACTAGAAAATGAGTGCTTGTAAAATTGATAAGTTAAATGAATGTTTACCCTTCAGTTATCTCCATCGCGTAATCTCCGAAAGCCGGTCACTATCGTTGGCTCTTCTCTAGAAATTTTGGTAGATTTGAGGGTTTCATCCTAACCGAATTTCTAAATATGCAGACTAACGGTTCGCCCAAGTGCAGACTGCGGCAGCCGCAGGCTGCACTTGGGCGAACCTCAACTCAGCTCGAAGCCGTGAATAGAATGAATGTACCTAGCTAGCGATGGCTCCCCGAAGCGACGGTCGCGAACCCCGCAGCCAACATTGAAATTAGTACTCGGCGTTTCTAGCCGAATTAGGTATGTAATTAGGTACTCCCGTCACATTATTCTTCTGCCTAAAATTCGTAACATGACAATATACAGCTACAAAATATTTATAATGATAATAAAATTATTATTATTCTACGATTTACAGATTTTTTTTAATGATTTATAATTTTATAAATTTTCATTTTTAAAAAGATAATATAACTAAGAGACCAAATTCAGAAAAAAGGAAACATATATTTTCATAATCCTCTCTAGGATACGAGCCTCCCCTATTATCTCTGTTATTTCTCTACTACTGAATATAAGCTTCCCTCAAGGATCGCCAATTCTTAGTCTTTAGTATTTTTTATCTAATTGAATATATCGAGAATATTTGGTTTTCTTGAATGTTTACAAAAATATATTTTCATATTGAATTATGTGCTCTGATTCCAAAATATCCAGTCGAAAGTATTTAAAAAAAAATATTTTTATGTTTCCAATTTTCACCAAACATTTTGACATATGAAACGCTTTATTTGTGGATATGACGAACTCACTCAAATCATTGACAAGTGCACTCGAATATGCAGATTATTTGGGAGTATTAATTAATTTGGGAGTATTAATTTGGTTCTTTGGAATAATTTGATAGTGGGAGTGCACGACTTCATAAATTGTAATATTTATACTTTAACATAAAAATACAATTAGCGAAAGCCCTAGAGTTATTGATAGCACTGTAAAAAATCGATTCCGTGCCGAGACAATCCGGGAATTCTGTGAAATCTTGCTGTCTCGAGTCTCAGGACTTTATAACCCGCGACTCTAATTTAAGTGAGTTGATCCATCTGACCATTGTCATACAGCAGGTAGTGACCATGCAGCGAGCAGTGCTCGTGTAAGCAGGTATATTTCATGGAAAAATAAGTCCTTAGATATATACTACTAACAAAAAAAATCTGAAGTTTTTGTCAGTTTGTTAAAGCAGAGAATTATGTTTTCTTGTAAAATATGATGTTTTAAAATCTAATTTGGACCGAATAAAATTATTTGAGAAACTTTATTAGGGTGCTTCATACATGTCTTCCAATGTGTTTATTTATTAATTGTTCTTTTCTTAGATATTTTTGACTATGTTTCATGAATTTTTTTGTTTGTGTTTCATAAATTGTTTGTGTTTTCTAATTTTTACAAATATATTTGTTCATGTATATGTAAACCTAATTTCATTTTAAAAATCTACTGCCACTCTCTCGCATCGTCAGATATTAACTAAACTAAATACAACATTTTAATATGTTCAAGAACACACTAATACTGGATTTTTACCTACAAAGGCATTGTTATTAAACAAATAATACGTATCTCATTGCGACGAATCTATTTTTTATTATATTTAATGTAAAAATATGTTTCCACATAATACCATATATACAACTTCCAAAAGTTTGGAAGATATGAAGATTGAATAATGGGTGAGAATGGTGAACATTATATTTGTATAAAATTATCACTTAAGCCATCCGAAGATAGGTCGTAAGCCCTGTAATTACCCATACTTCCACTTTTTTCCATTAAATACAACAAAAATTAGCTTCATCTTTACGAGATATCTATTATTTGTGTAAACTAAATACAGTTTGGTAACCTATTTGGGTAATGGGGTGGAGCTTGGGAAGATCGAGGGAGGTTTCAGTCATTAACGGGAATATGGACAGTAGAAGTGAAGTGTTAGAGAATGTGACGTTATTAAATAGTGTTTCCTCCGTATTTAAATTGTTTTATATTTCGATGGTTTCTAAATTGTTCATTATTGATTATTTATAGGGTACTGAGTGGAGAAGTTTTTAACTATCGATAGAATGGTTTGTTTCAATTACGTGTTTAGAAAATTCCAAGAAGTTGTTATTTTTTAAACAAGCTGCTGAACCTAGCTAAAAAAGTAACTTTATTTTATTTTCTTGATCATACTAGTTGTATAGTTTGAGTTAAGTAATACATAATAGATACAAAATATTCGTATATTATAAAAATATTACCCGAAAACAATAATATTTCAAATACTAAATTAATGTATTAATTATAAATATATACATATAAAATATATTTTGTCGAAGAATATTGTTTTTGCGTCACCGGGATACGAACCTGAATCTCTATTTCCAATCCGGGGAAGTACACTACTAATTGTGTTATAACGCCAGTACTTTTCATGACAAATTTTCGAACCTATATGTTACACTTTTTCAAATTAATACACCTGTCGTTCCATTATTTGAAAGCCATCTACATTGTTTTTACGGAATCTCAAATACCTTTGAGTAAACCGACTGCAGACGCCAGAATTATCAATTCATCTTTATTAAATTTTGGACACATTGATACAACTTATTCAGGAGAACACATTCTTATTGTGAAGTTGTAATTATTCAGACCATACGTCTGTGATATTTTAAATACTAAATTAATGTATTAATTATAAATATATACATATGTTCTGAATAATTACAACTTCACAATACGAATGTGTTCTCCTTAATAATAATATTTAATTTGCGAATTCGGTAACCAAAAATATAAAAGTGTTATATGATGTTAAATCATCTTAAAATATAAATATATACGTACTTATATCAATTTTTATGACCGCTGTGATACAAGGCATCATGCCCGTGGTTGATTCTTATCTCGGCAAAAGGTTTCCCAGAGGAACTATCCCTCCAACGTTTAGGACCGGTGACACGTGATGGCGTTGACCGCTTGAAAGCTTCTAGAAATACGAAATATAATCACGAATATGGTATTATATTTTTACTCTGACCAGTGCGTCTCTTATTCTTTCATAATTTCTCAGCAGCTTTCAGGTTTATCACATTTTAAATATTTATTATTTTTCCGTAAATATAATAGATAGGTTTATGATAATTAATGGACCACTCATTATTGACAGAATTGCAAAGAATTGTATTTTTTTTTAATTTATGAAAAGGTGCGTACACGGAATATGCGTCACATTAATATTCTAACTATATTCAAACTAAGCTAAACGCTTGTGCTATGACAGTTATTGCAAACCTTTTGGGCTTGGCTTGTCAAAAATTCAAAAAAACTAACTTTACTCTGTTGTTATGTCACCCACCCCCCTCTCCGAAATCATAAAAAAATGTATATTTAAATATTTTAAAAGAACAATTTACATTTACATCATTTTTAATAAGGGTACACATATTATTAGATTATATTTCATTTAATGAATTATTATTTTATTATTACTTAAATTGAGATCCGAAAGAGATTGATGTATTAAATACTAAGTAAATGTTAATAGGATAATAATATTATATATAAGTTGTATCAACGTGTCCAAAATTTAATAAAAATAAATAGTCAATTCTGGCGTCTCCTATCAGACTATTTAATGGATATTTGAGATTCCATACTTATTTCTTCTAATTCTAAGTTTAAAGCAGCTCTATTGCGATTTTCTTTACACTATCCTCCCAGTGGAAAATTTTCAGGTTTCAGTAGATAAAAAAAATACAATGTTATTCTTATATTTTATTTATACAAATGCTAATTTAACGTTTTATAAACAATATCTCTTATCAATATCTCATTTCTCTCAAGACACTCTTGCAATCGGACTCTTAAATTTCCGAACACGCGAATTAGGGGCTAAATTGTTCGACGATTGTTGCTGTAAATTCTCGATTTAAGGTATCCCCACAAAAAAAAGTCGCCCGGTGTAAGGCCCGGTGACCGAGATACCCAGGGTATATATATCTCTGTACTTGCTGTTTAATTTATTGAGAAAAATTTCCCTCAGCTTCTCTATTGAAATTTTAGTTGTGTGTGGAGTGGCCCCGTCTTGCTGAAATTGTGTTCTATTGTTGTTACGGGAAACAGTTACAGTTGCAGTACCAAAAACTCGTCGATCATTCGGCAATACACGTCAGCAGTGACAGTCTCTCGCTGGTTAAAAAATAAGGGCCATTTTTTATCCCTCGGGCAGAAATTGCACGTTGTCGTTTTTGGACAATGCAAACATTTTTAATGGCATTCCCTTGGGTTGTCGGGGCACTAGTATCTCATGTTCTGTTTATTAACATAGTTATCGACATGAAAATGTGCTTCGATAGTAAACAATATGTTTCCAAACATTTGTGCTGTTCCAAAACGTTCCAGCATCATTATATAAACTGCACGATTTGAGTAAAACTGTAGTTTCTTTTTCAAAATAACGTGCACTGATGATTGTTTTATTTCAGTACAGGCTGCAATCTTCCTTATGGATTTACGCGGATTGCACATAATTTCATGTCGAACTTGAACCGCATGTTCTGTCGTCGCTACTGACGTTGAAGGTCCCGGAGGAGTTTGGTTAACCATTGTCCCTTCTTGCCTGAACTTTTGAACCCAACACCTGATAAGTTATGTGCTCGGCCCATCACTTACTTGTCGAATATTAAAATGAGTACAAAAAACGCGACGCGCACGAACCAATGAATCACCGCACTTTAAATATTGCTCAACCGCGAACGCGCGGTGCGCTCTCGACCAGTGACTCATTGCGGCTGGAAAATCCGCGAATCACGCGCGTCGAACAATATCCTTCCTATTTACTTCACCCTGATGGTTTAGAGTTTGAGTAAATAAAATGTAAAATAAATATGATGGATTATTAGTTAGAGCACAGCCCTGAAGGAAATACCACAGTTGTCCAGCTTGTTTATTCAAGTGATCAAGGCGCTCACTTTAATAAGTAAGATCGGGACTAACGGCTATAAACAACCATTATAATTATTTTAAAATAATGAGAATGCAAAAAGTGCATTGTATCATATTATTATACAAGTATCCCAAAAGTCCTTTTTATATTAAAAATTCTGTAATAAAATAATGGATGGGTTTAATAAAAAATTGTTATTTTGCATTTAAATACAGTCTCTACGAATTTATTTCTTAAAAGATATGTTTTTTAAATGTGATCCGTTATTTCACTGGCACTCTTCTAAACGGGAGGCATTTTCTGATAATTGCTGCCATTTATTCTCGGATTTTTAATTGGTTTAGAGTTTTTGATTTAAGGTAGCCCCATTGAAAATAATCCATTGGTGTCAAGTCGGGGCAACGTGCAGGCCAGTTTATGTCACCTCGTCGGGATATATTTTCCAGGAAAATTTTTACGAACAACTGGTAAGTACATGCTTAGGGACGCGGCTAGCGATCGGCATACTCCCCACCCCTCTCCCGCTCGTTGCGTTGGTGCAGGGAATGAATCAAAATGAAAAAGACTTTTGGGACACACTGTATTAGGTATTAGGTATTACGTCATGCATATTGCATCGAACGGTTCACATATCACATAACAATTTCTTTGAGATCGTTCAGATGAATAAAATTAGTCTAAGATAACTGCTAATATATACAGAAGGATATAGAATAATCAAATACAAAACTGTGAGAAGATGACATAACATAACATAACAGTCCGTGCATTCTTCAAGTGACTATGATGCGCCAGTATGGGAGAATAACTCTGCACCGTCAAGAGTCTCGGGAGCACGGAACAAGAAGGTTCTCACGAGATCACATCATGTATGCATTGTGTCCATATACCTGTGTGCAAGTATGTAAGAGGAAAACAACAAAACATGGAAACAAAAAGGTTCTGTATTCTGAGTATTCGAATTTAATTGGATGTTAAATTTTAAATATACGTAATATTTACCCGGCGGTTATTTTTGATTAAAATTAATTATAATCTGATTTATTCTGTATTATTTTAACGTGAGTTGACTTTTGTTGTAACCGAAGTTTCAGGTCGCGATTTAGTGATCATTGTCAGGGATATGACATCAAATAATATACCTCAGCCATTAAGACTAACCTGTATACATTCTTCATGATACATGTTCATAAAAATACCAAATTGTATATAAATTATAAGATAAAACACATTGTTTAAACTAGCTTGGTATTAACACTTTTTCTTATTTTAAAATTTCATATAGTCGTGACTATCATTCAAATAATACACAGATATATAGATTTATTACAAAAATAATCACAGTAGTTTTAATTTAAATCGGTGACAATTTAAAATTATGGAGGTCTATCGTCTCCACAATCATCATCACCTCCGATGACCCCTGAACGCACCTTGCAGATACCTGGGCGTAATATAGAGCACCTAACAACCGCAATAATCGACGTCACAATAAATAAATCATACGCCAATAGCCGTACAGACTTTTAACTACATATTTTAATAGTTTCTCTTCTTCAACCTGCTCTGGCCACACATACATAAAACATCTCGATCGTCATCAAATAAATACGTGAACGATGGATGAAATATATGGGTCATCCAGCGCTCATACACATAACCTACATAATCATACAATAATGTAATCATTAACAAAATACATTTTCCCTTAACTGGTGACCGCTACATCCCCTACAAAATAAAATACGTATTATGATTAATAAAACTCAATGAAATGGTCAAAAGCTACAGATCATTGTATTAGACCCAGCGTAGCTGACTGAATACTACGCCTTTTTTGCCTTACTTGACCCGATCTTTAGGAAACTTACTCCCTTTAATACATTGCTTAAATAAGTTAGCTGGCAATCTATTGTCACTTTGTCTCCATTCAAAACCACTTTGTTTCGGAATACGCTCACCAATCAATTCGAAAATCCGGTAACGGATTTTAATCAAAGCTGTGATTTAAAATAGTAAAAATTTGATCGTTCAATGTTAATTGAGCAATTGCATTTTAACACTTATATTATGCACTCAACTATTATTAAATAATTATGCGATATTAGTTTTCAAAAAAGCAGCGAAAACATTATTAGAGCCAGCTAAAAGAAGACAAAATGTAATTCTTCGGATTATGAATAGTCACCCTTTTAAGTATTCATCAGATCTTATTTTTGAAGAATACAATATTAAAAATAATATACAAATCAATACGCTGAAACTTATTGAATATTATCATATATAAACACACATCACAGTCACAATACAACCAGTATCGAGAGCACCAACAAATTTCTAACAACGCTTCTAAATGTTCTTAGCTCCGAAACTATACAATACATTGTACACTTATTGGAAATCAATTACTTATAATAAAATAATTATAATACAGACCCAACAAAAAAAAAATCATAAGTAGAAATCCGTCGGCAGCGACGCTGTCTGATATCTCAATTTAATATTTATTTGATATTTTTTTTATATTTTTATTAAGGGATTTTCACAGTGAAAACATATTGTAATAAACATAATAATTATTTAACATGCGATACTAATAAAGAAAATCCACAAAAAATATTTGGATACAAAGTATGTTTAGATGAAAGAAGGAGAAGGGTGGGAAGGTTGCAACTAACGTTGCGGTAAAGAGAGAGCAACATGAGTTTTTATAGGTATAGTGAATGGCCAAAGTTTAGATTGTGGTGGTTCATAAAAAGAAGCCTTTGAGCTTAGTAAGGCTAATGTTGAACAAGTCAATTTCTGTAAATTTCTCATTATGGCATTTGCATGACCGTGAATGAATGAATTTTGTATGTAAGATGTTCTACTTCTGGGAATGTGGAGGAGTACAGGTTGCCGGGTTGATCTAGATGGCACATGGAGATAACTCCAATTGGCTGGGACAATCAATGTGGTCTTGCCTTGTCTAATAGTAATGATACTGGCCTAGTGGCCCAGTTGTTGGGAGTTCGAGTCTCCTTCAAAAAAACCAGCTAGTTAGTCCTATTGTCATAGCACAAGCGTTTAGCTTAGTTTAAATTTTTAAAAAAAGAATTTTGATGTGACATGTATTCCGTGCACGCATCTCTATTATTATAAAGAATAAAAAAAAATTAAATACACTAAAAGAAATACTTCAATAATTCACGTTCAAATATTTGACACATTTAATATATTATTGTATTTATATTTGAAAAAATATACCAACCAAACTCTAGGAAAAACAGGCTACTTTAACAAACACACAAAAGTCTTGTAAAGTAACCAGAACACAGCTGAATTACAATCAAAGGTGACACCTACTGCATACTAATTCTAAGCAAGTTTCAATAAATATTTTAATATAATTTAGCTCTCGTGTAAATTATTGTAAAAATTTGTTTGTAGACAATCGGCAATTAATTGAAGCACCTACTTTATATTTTAAATGTTGTTCAAAATATCGTATTTACATTAATTTTTTCTTGAGAATTTCGTTAATCGCACATATGTTATTTTAACATTAATTAACTTTAGACGTTGTAATTAATAAAATACTTAAATCTAGAGCCCTGGTAATATTTATACACGCGCAATTTCACGCGTAATTGATAAATAGCTTATATATTTCATCGGTAGATGGAAGGCTGTTTGATAAGAGTATGATACTAGGAATTAAATTTTATTCGCTACTCGAATTAATGCTATCCGTTTACTTTAAATGTTATTCCCTAAAATACTAAAATATGCGAACTATTTTTAAAATAAAAATCGTTTTATAGTTAGATTATAATAATTTATTATAACACAAAAGCTTTATAATCACAATAAAGGTATGTATAAATTACAACTTTTCAATATTATCAAAATTATCGCGCAAGCATTTTTGAAACCAAATAATGATCTTGACAATCTCCTCGTTGAAGAAGTATGCCGACTGAACCTTGAAAAAGCTGTGGACAGTTTTGTTTAACATTTTAAAACCGTTGTCGGAAGGAGAAATCGTAAAATATCGAAAGCAGAGTACGGTACCGGAGCAATAAAAGAACTTTGCTATTTTAAAGTTATAAATTTACAATTAATAATTTTTTTTTTTTAAATTGATAGAATTAATTGTTCTCAAAATTTTAAAAAATTTGACTTTTTTTTTGGAAGATGTGAAAATAGAAAAGGAAAAAAATGACTGATGTTTGGTTTATGGAAGCATTTTCATAAATGTTTTAATCAAATTTGACATTGTAGAGTTTTTAATTATTTAATATAAAACAAACTTATATTTTATAACATCAACTGCAAATTGGAAGTTGTAAATATGGGAATTCTCGAACAATTCATTAAAAATAATTTAAATAAAAGAACTTTAGATTGATTCAATTTGATGCCTGATCAGAACCTATTTCTTTTATCGTTCAGCGTAAACTATTTGAACTATACCGACAACTTAAGTTTTAAAAAACATATATTGAAATATTTTATGTAACAACAGAAAATTTATTAAATTATTTCTAAACTTTTTTAGACTTTACACTCCTCAATTATTATATTTTAGATCTAAACATATATCTTCAAATTACATACAAAATTGAAAACTTCACTTCGCTACTGAAATGTAGGTACTTGAGAATTTATTTCTCCCTACTCGCTTTCATTATTCAGAAATACAAAAATAATTCATTGGAATTTTTTTATTAAGTTATTCATCCCCTTTACATCCTTCGCCATCCCTTTTTGATAACAATTAATTTCTGATAATTTTCAATTTGTCTCCTTAATCAAATTTCGTTAATTAAATCAATTTTCTCCACCGGATGCACACAGGACCGTACTTGATAAACTATTATAATAAATATTTCTTATCATTTATCTTTCCAGTCATTAGCAGTTTTTACAGGATAATGAGACCAAAAAACTGGGACATTAGTGCATAATGCTGTCCGAGCCATCATTTTCAGAACCACATTTCAATTGCCTCATGTTTATTTCTTTCACTTATTTTCAATGTTCATAGCTGTCTACAAATTTTATGTATTGTACTTAAATTTCTACTGTTCTTTAATTTAATACTACAATACAAAACTCCCATAAAATTTTTGGTTTCAGCACTAAAAATGTTATATTAAAATTACCAATGAGAACAAGCTCGAGTATATTTTTCAGCAGCCTGGGGATACTGAACATTGTCCAGATCTATGCTAAAAACATTCTTAACTACATATCTGGGGTTTCCATGGAATTGCCAAAAATACCAGAATCTCAGAGGAGAACAATTTTGCA
Organism: Eubasilissa regina; assembly: GCA_022840565.1. NCBI lineage: Eukaryota > Metazoa > Arthropoda > Insecta > Trichoptera > Phryganeidae > Eubasilissa > Eubasilissa regina. Next base: position 4,512,470 of record JAINEB010000019.1, read on the forward strand.
ATTTCTAGGATATGCACCACATACAGGCAAAAAAACTATGTTTTTATAGCACCCAAATTGTATATTTCTCTCCCTAAATACATAAAAATCATTGAACAACATAAAATGTTCAAAGACGAAATAAAATTCTGGCTAAAAAACTTAGACTGAATGTATGTTCATTTATACTTATTAAAATGTATATTATCTTTACAATTTTAAGTATTCAAGTAGGTTATAAATTTCTTAAATTCAATATTGCATCATATTTTGTTGCTTACTTTTTTCTTCTTAGTTATTCTAAATTTATAGTTGATACACTAATTATGTAATATGTACGTGATTATGATTGACGAAAATGACTGTTATTTACGTGAAACCTTAGCGAAAACGATGCTGGAACGTTTTGGAACAGCACGAACGCTTGGAAACATATTGTTTACTGACAAAGCACATTTTATATCGATGGCTATAAACAGAACATGAGATACTGGTGCCCCGACAATCCAAGGGAATGTTATCAAAAACGTTTGCATTGTCCAAGAACAACAGTATCGTGTGTAATTTCTGCCCGAGAGATAATTGATCGTTATTTTTTTAACCAGCAAGAGACAGTCGCTGCTGACGTGTATTGCCGAATGATCGACGAGTTTTTGGTACCGCAATTGTAGCTGTTTCCCGGGTTCAACCACAAAACACAATTTCAGTAAGACGGGGCCACTCCACACACAGTTAGAGTTTCAATGGAAAAGCTGGGGGTAATTTTTCCCAATAGATTAATCAGCAAGTTCGGAGACATACCCCGGGTATCTCGGTCACCGGACCTTAGACCGTGCGACTATTTTTCGTGGGAATACCATAAGTTGAGAGTTTACAGCAACAATCCGCGAATCCTACAAGAAAATATTCGCCGTGAAGTTGCTGCCATTGAACCAACGCATTACTCTCGCGTGTTCGCAAATTTAAGAGTCCGATTGCAAGTGTCTTGAGAAAAATGACATTTTGTATAAATAATATTCTAGTTTTTATTTTCATTTAATATTACACTAGAAAAATTTCCGCTGGACATCCTTTACTTCGTTTAATAAATTTTTTTTTTGTTTTTTGAAACTGCATCACTATTTAATATTTTTGTTATCTTTTTCCATTATGCTTTGGGAAAAGTTAACTAATGAAACCACTATCATGTCGATGATGGAAGCTATCTTAGTCGAAAAGTGGTTCCATCTTCATTCGAAAAGTGTAAAGTTTACCAGAAATCTTACTATTTTTAATAATTAGTGTTACCGTGTATATTCAACTTTTATTCTACCTACACTCCTAATTTGTTTATACTTCACTGTACCGATGGTTCGTTTTGCGTTATTGTGCTATTCTTCCTCCCGCTTAGGGAGTGTATAGTATATCTCTGTGCTTTATGGCAGTCTAATAAGTAATATGTCGACGTTTTCAACAATATGTTTTGTTCGAGTGTGAGAGATATGGATAAGAATAATAAATATTCGGTTTGATGTAATCTGCTGATATAGTTTAATATGCGCACGGCTGGTCATCTCTTTCACACCACCGAACCATATACTTCGTATATGTGAGGTCCAGAATCGAAAGCAGTCATGTCCACTTTACCCGTTTTCGAGTAAAATGCAAAAATCATTGTACCACAACTGTTACTATTGAACATGACCAGTAACCACAGGTCATCTGACCAAATACTGCCATCTTATTGGCTGAAAACATATTTGTCTGGGATTGTTTAATTATCTATTGGACATATCAGCGATTGAAGTAACAAGAAAATTCTTAATGCGTTTTCATACTAAATTCAGCAATATTTTTCTAATTTTAATAGGCTAGTCTTGTAGACATTTATTTGCTTTATATTTAAATACACTTAACTCAAAAACCATAAAAACTGGACATATCTGATTTTGATTCTATACCTGCTCCCTGCCTGTTTATAAGTAAAACTGGTTATTTTATCATATTGTGTAATTTTGTATTATATTATCTTTGGTTTGTTTACAAAATAGTGTGATTTTCTTTTGATGAATCAGTATATTTTTATTCTATTGACTAACTATTTGTATACGTGAATACGTATGCTTATATTACAATAAAGAAATACTGTTAAAGGACACGTGAAGTATTAAAATTATAGTTTTGAAATTGATAAACTTGCCATAAATATTGAATTAAACTGCATTAACCTAATTCTTAACCTCATCAATTGATGAGTGGAGCCTATAAAGGAGTACAAACTTGTGTTCCGGCTCTGAGTTAGTGTGGATTCTTCCCGCTTTCTGTACCATCTTTTTATTTTTCATAAATACGTTTAATTGGGCGCATTTTCACACGCACCTCAATCTTTTTCATGTTTCAAACCTCAATAATATGTATTAGTGTTGTGTATCAAAACTACATTTCTGCAAAGACTTCTGCAATAAAATTTATCACGAAAACTGTGTTAAAAATAACGCAAGCGCTCAACCATCTTATCTGTGCATTTCTGCTTTCAAAATATGCTATGAAAATAGAACTTACTTGCTGATCTGGAATGAGACTCGAACCCTCGACCGCTGAATCACTAGGCAAATATCTTAACCACAGGACCAACAAGCACGTCAAATTGTATTAACTTTGTGGTACCTAAATTTGGTTTAACAAACAATACAGTTCTGATTTTTTTATTTTAATTTAGGAATTAATATATATTTTTGAATACTAAATTAATGTATTAATTATAAATATATACATATAAAATCAATTTTGTCGAAAAATATTGTTTTTGCGTCACCGGGATTCGAACCTGGATCTCTATTTCCAATCCGGGGAAGTGCACTACCTTTGTGCTGTAACGCCAGTATTTTTCTTGACAAATTTTCGAACCTATATGTTACATTTTTCAAATTAATACACCTGTCGTTCTATTATTTGAAAGCCATTCAAATTAATACACGACAGGTGTATTAATTTGAAAAATGTAACATATAGGTTCGAAAATTTGTCAAGAAAAATACTGGCATTATAGCACAAAGGTAGTGCACTTCCCCGGATTGGAAATAGAGATCCAGGTTCGAATCCCGGTGACGCAAAAACAATATTTTTCGACAAAATTGATTTTATATGTATATATTTATAATTAATACATTAATTTAGTATTTAAAATATCACAGACCTATGTTCTGAATAATTACAACATCACAATAAGAATGTGTTTTCCTTAATAATATATTTTTGATATTATTTATGCATTCTTAACATCAATTTTAATTCTTACATATCTAGTGACATTTGTAACAAGCCAGTACTAATAAAGATATACTTTTTAATAGAAGTGCGCACACAGAATACGTGTTACGTAAATTTTCTGACTATATTACAAATTAAACTAACCCTTGTGCAATAAAAATAGGACTTACTTATTGTGGTTTTGTGGTTTCCTGGAATGAGATTCAAACCAATGACTACTAGATCACTAAATTATTATCTGGGCAGGACCAACTAGTACATTAAGTATATTTGTTTATAATTTTATACTAGTATAGGCACATCAAGTAAATTTGTAAAATATTAGTATGTATATTTGTAAAATACTATTGTCACGTAGAGTTGTATTTTCCGTATATCATGCAGGAGACCGAGTTCGGTTCCCTGACTGGGAATTTTTCATTTTTTATTAGATTTATTTAACTGATTTTATGAATATTCATTCGATCGAGAACAAAATATTTTATAATTAAATAATATAATGCTTAAGTATGTAATAAGTATAGATGTAGTCCCTACCCTTCTCTCCCACCCCTAACTAATATTCTGTCTCACTCTGATATGCCGTTGCTCTTTCCTCTTAACCTAATATTTGAATATCTGTACTTAGGTTAGTCTATACTATATTGTTTTGAAGAAGGTTGGGTCCAACTGAAACTAGTTGACTTTAGTGTTAGTACTTACATAAAAAAGTGGTTTAAAACTAAATATTATATTATTTCATTATAATGTCAAGCCACAACGTGTTTTCTTTCTTTGAAAAATATTTTATGCAGTGGTGGGTGATATGATGCATATTATTTTTGAAACTTTCAAAGGATCAGTCGCACTTAAATTATAAAAAATAACAAACTTGCACTCAAGTTATGTAAAAAATGTTAATATTTTCTTGAATATTTAATGGCACAAAGATACATGGATATAATACGAAGAAAGGTATGGCGACATTTTCTCCACTTCAAGAAGATGTTAGGTTATCATCTTATGTTATGAATTTTACCTCAAAGTCGCTTTATAAAATTAAATCTTCAAGCAGTGAACTTTCCTAAACTTTAGCTCATCTCCCATAATTTTAAGACTTAAATGCAACAAGTCTTGGCACCCTTGCCTTGCAGACCGCTTTTGAAATAGATAATGTAATATTCTTAACTTTCGTGTTATGAGAAATAATTATATACATATACCGTACACAATTCGATAAATTTGTATTTTTTTAACAAAATGACCAACTTAGGTATATAAATATTATCAGTATATTCAAGTTATAAAAGTAAATATGTTTTTAAACCATTTCTAACCAAAGGATTCTTAATGTTTAAAAAATATATTTTTAATATTTATTAAGGAGAACACACTCTTATTGTGAAGTTGTAATTATTCAATACATAGCTATGTGATATTTTTAAAAATAAGATGTATTAATTTGAAAAATTTAACACATGGGTTCAAAAATTTATCGACAAAGGTACTGTCTGCTGTAGCATAGTTGGATAATGCACCTTCCCCGGATTGCAAAGAGATCCAGGCTCGAATCCCAGTATGAACAATAATATATTTTTCGATAAAATTGATTATATATGAATATCTTTCTAATTAATACATTAAAAATATTTATTAAATTTTATATTGTTAAAGAAGTCACCGCGCGGTTACATTGATAAAAACAGAAAAGATAGTGGAATATGTTTTTGCAAAAAAAACAATTTAATATGTTATATAATAAATACGTAATTATATTTTTTTTTAAATTGAGAAAGATACGACCACGAAATTTTAAAGAATTAATAAATTCCCTTATTTTTAGATGACATTGTCGAACCAAGGTTTCTGTGTTATCATATACGAAAAAAATAATTAGTGAAACTTTGTCAATTATTTAACATCCAACGATAGAACGTGTCCTACCACAACAAAGCTTAACTCATTCTCAAAATATTATTTAATTATTTTTTTTTTAATACGTAAAGTCCGGCTTAACTGCTAATACAATTTAACGAACAAGGAACATTTATAATAGTCAAAGGCTAACTGACAATTGAAATGTGCAGTAGCCCCAATCCATTGCACCAACGGAGCTTTAAGAAACAACGAGTTACTTTCTCACAGTTCTGTGCAGAACGCAACAAATGTAGTTTGACAAATAGAACTTCGTAATTATGTTAAGTCACATTGTTATATTGTAGAACGTGATGATTTTCGTACGTAAGATATTGCAAAACTTTTACACCATAGATAATATATGTATGAATAGAATAAATACATAAAATGTGCATAAAATTTATTTACAAAAAAGTGAGAACATTTCGAAAAATGTGATATAATTGCATCAAGGTTAGTTTAACTATATCAAATATAGCTTAAATACTTTAATAATTTACTCAGTTATCTAATTACATATATTTCGTTTTATTTCGACAATTTCCGGTCGCCATCTTTGATTATTAATTTTCCCATTGCTTATATTTGGTTTTTTCAAATTGTTACCCAGAATGACAAAAATCACTGCAGAAGACTGTATCAAAAATTTGCGAATTGAAACGTTGGGGTGCTAGGAAAATGATCAAAGAGTTTTAAAATAAGGATAGTTAAGCTAGACATTACAGCATAACTGGACATTACAGCAGAACGGAGCTCCATCTCACACACCCAGAAATATAATTAATTTTCTTCGTCGTGAGAATGTTAATTTCATCGAGCCAGGCATGTGGCCACAGAACAACCCAGATATAAACCCAGTAGATTATGCAATATGGGGTGTTTTGATGATTTCTGATTAGCTAAGTATTGTGCAAAAAATATTACATTAAGAATTATAATTAATTATATTATGTTTTGAAATAACTCATGAGTTACGAAATGTTTTCACTTTTTATGGGCCACCCTGTATGTATATATATTCTTTATATCTTGATTTAGAAGATACTCGTTTTAAATATCATTTGTAACAATTATTTTAATTTTCACAATATAACTTTGTACAATACACATATTGGGTTATTTTCACTACTGATTTCGAAAGGTGCAGTCCCTGTATCATCAGGTGATAAACGTGTGCGTAGTACCATGTTTTATTGTGAAAATTAAATTAATCATGTTACACCACGAAGTAACCAACATGTCATTTGTAACAACTTTATTTAGATTATTTATTTACATCTTGTGTATACATAAGTATTTTTATACATGATATAATATAAACAAAATCAAAATACTCCTTTTCACTACAAATTATCTTTCACATTTTGAATCTATGTAGTTTTTCCTCCTTTCTTATATATTTTCATTAAATGTCTTCATCGCACTGAACATCATCGATTTCTGAGATTCAACCTTCTTCCTGAATGGTAGTCTCAGTCTATCTTTTCCTCTTGTATGAAGTTCGTGCTCATGTTGATTTTCATAAGTTTTTCTTATATCTATCTTATTATCTAAGATATACATAATTTTGAGAAAAAAAAATATTTTATCACTACTGTAACCAATACGGCCCTGTAAATTTTTGGAACACAAGGGTTTTTCCTGATTAAATTAAACAGAAAACTAAATGAAAATGTTCTGTTTGCACGAATCATTAAAACGTTCTTACTACGAAATTCTGGCAACGTTTACCTTATAATAAGAAATTATGAATACATTATTTTGATTAGCGATTATCCTCCAAGGGTTGGATACATATTAAGTAAACAATTTTAGTTAGTTTCAAAGATAAAAGTGATAGAGATTTCCAACCCTTAAACGTTTATTTAATTTCAAATAGAAATCCAACCTTTCAACGTATAATTCATTTCAAATAGAAATCCATATTTTATAAGCGACGCAAAAATCTGTAAGGCCCGGTTGCGTGATCAGTAGTAACATTTTACTAACGCCCGTGGTTAAAATCATTTGCAGGTTGTTCGAATGTCAAATTTACAACTGTCAAAGCATATATGGAGGTGTCTATAGGCGCAACAAATAATCATGAAATACGCATTATCTATGGATTTTTTCACCTAGGCGATCAAAATCTGTCACTATGGTGGTGAATTTTTTTCGTATGGTTTAAAATAATTCAAAGATCTATTCACATCACAGGTTTTTTTTTACAGTAATCTCGTTAATGGTAATTTTCAACTACCGGTTAACTTGTGTCATCTTCTTTTCCATAACTCATCACATTAAATCTCTGTAATAGTACATTTTTAGAACGATTATGGTATTGACTTGTAATATAATATTATCAATTCTATAATATTTGTTTGGGACATATATTTATTCTTGAACGAAAATAGTGTACTATGTCTTCCGCCTCCCCTCGCTTTCCTCACCCGGCACACTCCGCATCAGTCGAACGATGACCTTGAACCGGTACGGTGATTAATGAATCGAAGTATAGTATAAAAGTGAGACGTCGTCTAATACAGTGCAATCTAAAGGACTAGGACCCCTGAACGAAGATAGTGATAAATATAAATTTACAGTTCACCTTGGAGGTGCCAGAAGAACTGGATTATGGTGAGTGCAAACCTCCTTCCGAATATCCCGTTTCTTTTACGCAACAATATGATGTATTTTTTCTATAAAATAAGGTTTTAACTTAATTAATACCACGAATCACTCTTGAAGGGTGGATTCCATATTTCAAAGAAGAAGAAGAAATAAATACAATTTAAATGGAGTACTTATTAAATACAGGTTTAGTGTTAATCTATTATTTAATACTGTTTTCTAATATATAATGTAGTACGGAGAAGTCTTTTCAATTGAGGTTACGTATACCACAACGTCATATTTTTCTTTAAGGTTTATTATAAATTTACATAATTTATTATTAGTTAGATATTAATAAATAAATTACGACCACACCACTGTCCGATAATAAATATATTTTCGTAATAATTTTATGGATTTGTTAGTACAGATCCATTCTTATAAAGATATAGTGGTATCGAAACCGGTCGACGTCAAAATAATCAACATTATTAATTCAAGTTTATTTTTTTAAATCAATTATCATATCTAATCACAAAATTTACGCTATAAACAGTAAAACTTAAAATAAAACATTATTTATTACCAGTAAATAAATAGACATGAAACAAAGCATACACATATAGGAGACAGATTTGGAAAGGCATTCTACACACATTTTTGGTAAAAATATAATTCCGATAGCTTATGACACATTTATTCAACAGTAAAAGTATTAACTCTTCGAAAATCAAATCTTTGTGTTAACAAACAAGACGTATTTTTTACATTAATGCATTTTATATTGTTAGCGTTTAAATTTTCGTTCCAATCGGGTCATATTTTTAAAAAAGTCGCGGAGCTATTTGATTGCGTAAGTGGTACCAAAGTGATCACGTGGGTGATATCAAAATTAAAATATTGGGACAAGTAATTTGCGTCAGTTCGTGTCTATATATTTGGTGATCTGTGGTAAATCATGATATTGTATGACTTTCTGTACTTAGGTTGCGATATACATTGATCAAAATGGCAAAAGCGAAATGAAAAGACAAATATAGCCACACCAAAGCAAACTTCACAATGAACAGACAATAAAATATAAATATTAAGTAAAAAAAATTAAAGCTGGAACAAATAGACTGGATACCTTAAAAAAAAAAGTGAAACTAAAGAAAAATGATGAATAGAATAATATTAAAGGTACTTAACCCAATTTCCTCTGCTCATTATTGTATCCAGATCGGACCTGCCTACGGATCCCATTTTTTCACTATCAATCCGATGATGAATATGTATATTAAAAATTCTACATACGATCCGATATTTTTGCAAACATACATTTATAAAATCAACTGTAACTGTAGTCGGAAGAATAAATTAATAATTTTACTACTTTTAAAATTAGCAATATTAACTTGGTGGTTAAAACTCATATTTTTTATTTATTATCTTAGTTTTATTAACCACAATTGAGTATAAAAAACATAATTTTTAGTTAGTTATGACATCCTAAAGAACGAAAAGGTGTTTTCCGAAACCGGTAGATGTTTTTTAAACTCAATTGTGGTTAATAAAACTAAGATAATAAATAAAAAATGTAAATAATAATTTTACATTTTATAAAATAAACTCACCCCCTCACAAATTGCATCCCTTTATAACAGATACTTGCACGCTCCTTATAATTTTCGATATTGGTGATCCAAATCTGCTGAAATATAAATACAGATACTTTTATAATTACGCGTTTGTCGATACATTTTCGATGTTTTTAACATTACGACCCCTCAGAATAACAAGGTTCCAACTAACAATTTGGGCTTATTTGAATTATTGGGTGAAATGGGGTGCAAATGTATACTTTTTTATTTCTTCCATACACACCACCTCTATTTAACGGATATTAAAGGAAATAGCAAGAACTGAAAGTTCCAACTGCATCAGTTATTAATTTTAATTTATGGATCATTATTGTTAATTTACAATTTTTTTTTTATTTTTAACTTTCCTCGTCTCGGTGATCATTGATAATACTGTAAATAAGTTAAGATCTTAAAATTACTGATTATATTTGCATACTCAAAACAAAATATACATGAATATACGTTGAAATTCAATCAATACTTTTGAGCTCATTATTTCAAAACAGTGTCAGTATCAGATGGAACCTTGTTATTATGAGGGGTCGATTAGTTAAATATTAAGGAGAACGTGTTTTGTAATACTTTTCAAAATAATAAATCACGCTCAAAATATTATGACGGGACAGCTGGTACAGTTTCACAATACTAACAATAAAATTGATTACCCTGAACTGCCGCATCTATTAAATTTCAACCCTCTGTTTAGCAATTTAGACACGCTACTCTTCCATAAAAAAAATATTAAACGAATTCACATAAAATTTCACCAATTAATCCTATTCTAGGAAGTATTCCAAAAATGACCGAAACATTATCCAATATAAAATGTTTAACAGGGTTTATTTATTTACTCACTAATTTATTAACGCCCTAATGGGCTTTAAAAAAATAGTTTTGGTATAAAAAAAACACATGAACAGCTACAGTATGGAATATATATCAAAATCAGTTGTATATTTAACTCAAAACAGCATCAAAAACATACTTTTATATTTAAGCATTGAATATCGAAACATATCCACGAGACCAAAATTGTTCCCAGACTTGTGTAGTCTTTGTGTGGGTGCATTCCGATAAAATTTAGTTTAAAGAAAGACGTAAGTTCTGCGCTGATAAGATCTACCGAACAAATTGCGCGATCTCCGGGTCGCTCTTCCCCCGAGTTGGATTACGACGATTCCGGTCGTAAATCGGAATCGCTGCAGTGAGGGAAGGAAAGATGGAAATAAGGGACTTGGATATAATGGATAACGGTCGATGATGGGATAGGGGTTCCAGTCGAAGGACCAGTGATCTCGGGGAACCAAGATCAGGAAGGACTGCTCGCCTTACCTTGTGTCTGACACCTCTGTCTCCGAGCCCGCAGTCGCCGCCAAGATCACACAAACGGTACACAGATGGGCAGATCTCCGTTTCCGATTGAAGATGGCGATATCACAGCTTCCATGTGGCTCACAAATAACAAACTTTACGTGATCACTGAATAAATGGAGAGCTGAATAAATCCATACCGCTAATGCACTCACGATGTCGAGATCGAACAAATATGGGTCTAGTTGACATCTGCTGACGTCACGGTCACTATTCATACTGACGAGCAATAAGATATTGGGTTAATGTAAGTATGTAATTTTTATATTATGAATAATAAAAATTATCAAGTGATATATGTATCTACACTGTTAAGTAGATTTATTGGTTAATGTCAATGAATGTACGTGTGTGGGTGCTGAGAGCCCCAATAATAACCCATTCACTCACACGTTCGTTTGATTATGATCGCAGTGTGTGTATGATTAGAGCAGGTTGAAGAAGAAAAACTACTTACGGTTGACACAAGTTTATTGTTGAGCACAATTACATATTAAAGTTGTACAAACACAATGAAATAACTACACGGATGAGCGTTTCCTAGAGATGGTGTCTGGAAGACGGCAGCGAGAAGTGGGGGGCGCACGGTTATTGTTGTCGCTTGTTTATTGTGACGTCGGTACCGGACCTCTTTTTAAGGAGCTCTTGTTTTACGCACCGGTTAATGCGAGGTACATTCAGTGGTCATCAGTGATAATTATGGCTGCGAAGGCGATAGACCTTAACAATATTGTGCTAACATAAGACTTTTAACGTTGTTAATAAAATTTTACTTTGTATGTAAGGTAAGTAAGAAAATTTCATTTACTGTTAGAAATAGAATATATGTACATAGAAATATTAGTACAGTAAAATTTATATTATTTACCTTTCATTCAGTGTCCTTAGATTTCTTTTACTGAGAATACTACTAAATATGTTTAGATATTTACGGATATTGTAACCAATATATTAGATATTAAAACATATTTTTAAAAGTGAATTTTAGTCGTACATCAATTATGGAAGGTTTTGATTTCATTATTAGTCGGTGGCAGGCCCAAAAGAAACAGTGCATCAGAGATTTTATTTAGGAAAAAACGAAAAACGAACCTTTTCAAAAAATCATTCGCATAAGTAAAAATAATTTTTAATTTTAAAAACAAAGGTAATGTAAGGTGAAACTGTTTACAAAAATGACGCTTTACAAATTATATATTATTATTATTATTATTAAAGCTGAATTTTAATGCGCAGCAATATTTTGAGAAGAGAATAAAAAAAATTATTAACCCTTCCCAAACCATGCAGTAACACAGGTCTACCATTATAATTAAACCTGTAATATTTCGGTAAACACGTGCAACATAAAATTCATATTTTAGATATTTTTAAGAAAATATTAGCGCTTAGGAATGACTAGTAAAAAACCAATTATGAAAAGGGAATCTTACAAAAACAATTATTTTTTCCATTCGATTCGTTGTAAAATTAATACGTTGGTAAAAAAATCATTTGTTATATGAAAAACAGAGATCACACACTATTTTCACAGTGAAAAGAACAACAAACATACAAATATAATCGTCTCTTTCTTACTAATTAAATGAAGAGAGATAAGAAGGAAGGACACATTGTATAGGACTTAATGAATGCTCTAAATTATGTTATTAATCATTTTTTCAAAATTGAATGCTCAATATTTAGAGTAAATTCGTGCCATTTAAGCTAAGAAAAACACGCTGTAGCATAGTCGGATAATGCACCCTCCCCGGTTTGGAAAGAGAGGCGCAACAACAATGTTTTTCGATAAAATTGATTTTATATGCATATCCTTTTAATTAATGTACTTAATTCATATTTAAAATATCACAGACCTATGTTCTGAATAATTACAACTTCACAATAAGAATGTGTTCTCCTAATAATAAAGTTGTATCAATGTGTCCAAAATTTAATGAAAATGAATTGATAATTCTGGCGTCTGCTATCAGATTACTCAAAAGGTATTTGAGATTCCGTAAAAATAAGGTAGATGGCTCTTTCAAATAATGGAACGATTAAATGTATTAATATCAAAAAGGTAACATATAGGTTCGAAAATTTGTCACTAAAAATATTGTCGCTGTAGCATAGTCGGATAATGCACCTTTCCCAGTTTAGAAAGAGATCCAGGTTCGAATCCTGGTAGCGCAACAACAATATTTTTCGATAAAATTGATTGTATATATATATATATATATATCTTTCTAATTAATATATTTAATAAAAACATTTTTCCCGACTGTTATTTACGGTAACACGAGTTGACAGCGTGGCTGCGTTCGGGTATTTTATATCATGGTATGGTAAAGGTGGCCATTGATTAATTTGTATATTTTACTGTGTTATATTTTGACTTTGATGTCTTCAGACCGCAACAATTCATTTTTAAGCACTAATCAATATGCGTTTTTTACCCACTGTAGGAATATTGTTTGTCAAATTCTAATTCATGGTGAACATTAATTTGTTAGCAATTTGGTGATTACATTTTTAGTGTCATATGAAGATGTCGTATAAAATTGTATTACTATTTTAGTGCGTCATTAATAAATAAATGAAAAACATGATATAATTTATTATTCGAGAACGAGGAAATTAAGACAAAGTTAAAAATACTTGTGGGTAATGAATATTTGGAACAAATAGATGAGTTTATGTATTTGGGAAGTATGTTCGATAGAAACTGAAAGACAGAGAAAGATAATGGAATTATAGCTAATGGTAACATGTCAACCGAGGCTAGACTAACGGTTCATAGTGGAGTCCTGCTACCGACACTGATGTATGGAGGTGAGTCCTGAATTTGACAGAACAGGAATGAAAACATATTGAATTCAGTGGAAATGAGAACATATTTTTATTTATTATCTTTGTTTTATTAACCACTTAATTGAGTTTAAATACATCTACTGGTTTTTTTAAAAATAGATTCTGGTAAAGAAACAATAATATATGTTTTTAGTTAGTTATGACATCCTGAAGAAGAAAATGGTATTTTTCAAAACCTGTAGATGTATTTAAACTCAATTAAGTGGTTAGTAAAACAAACATATTAAATAAAAATATGAATTTTAACCACAAAGTTAATATTCCTAATTTAATAAAAAAATGAGGTCACTTAGACGTGTATGTGGCAAATCCGTTTATGACAGATAAGATGAAAAAATAAAGAAAGAATGTAAAGCTGATCTTAGTATAGTGCAGTATCTTATTTTTATTATCTTCCCTGTTTACACCCTTGCTCCCTGTGGAACATCCTATTGTTCTAATTTTCCGCCTCGTCTATAATAAGTCGCATAATATCATCACTATACTTTGTCGTACAAATAATCACTAAAATCTGATCGTGACATCGTTCTAATGATTCTTAAGGCTTAATTTTCATCATCAAATATTTCAGAACACAATCAACCATGACACACATTGAGTCAAATTTATTCACATTTGCAGACATGTGAACACATATTAGCACACGCTTGAGAAAATATATATGCAATATTAACAACAATGTTCAAAAAACAAAATAATATTTCATATCACATTATTGTGCACTCGGCAAAATGGTGCGAAAATAATGCAATACAAATTGCAATACTCACAATCAACTCCGGCCCGGTGGAGTTTTTGTAACAACTAGGTCCTTCGGACAATTTATTCGATCCCACCGGTGTTTCAACGTGCGACTTCATCGCCATATTAGTCCGTGTTTATGCTGAGATTATGTGAGAAAAATCTTTGTCTCGGTAGAAAGAAACAAAAAGTCAAACCTGTGTATGAAAAGAGACGAAAGTTTAAAAAGCAATTTGACAGCGAGATTCGACAACGTGTGAATTCAAGACAAGAGATTCAAATTCACCCAACCGACAATAAAACATGAATGGACCACAGGGTGCGGCGTTAGAATCGAGACAAAATTGTGTATGAAGTTCCCGCTATATTTGAATTCAGGGTTAGGCGCTAGTTGGCGCTAAAGCTAGCTTAATATGTCAGTAAGACTTTCATAACCTCAAAGTGGCCGAGCCTGTCAACCCATGCATGGAGTACGATAGAAGAGCGGCGATTATAGAAAACCTTCGTGCCGGAAAAACTTCCACCGAAATTATTCAGTTCTTTAGGTACCCAACATCGACTGTACATGACTGTATGGGACGCCCACAACCTCAAAAACGTCCCTGTGGTGAGCAAGACCAAGTTTCCGGCTAATATCCACGTTCTGAACGTCGTCTCAAGTGAGGGTGATGTCATGCCGCCGCACTTCTTCCAGAAGGGCTAAACGGTCACGAAAAAGGTTTATTTAGAGGTCCTGAAGACACTGGTAAAGCCGTGGATGGAGACTGTGGCCTCTAGGAAACCGTATAATCTATTAACAAGATGAAACATCCGCTCACACGAGCCATTTATTGCAAAATTGGCTCTCTGACAATGTTGACAAGTTTTGGTCGAAGGACTTTTGGCCTCCTAACAGTCCCGACCTAAACCCTCTGAACTACTAAGTGTGGGGCGTAGTCGAGAGAAAAAATCAACAAGTCCAGGCACCCTAACGTTAACTCCCTCGAGGCAGAATTTACAGCCATGAACCACAATCAGTTAAAAATACCGTGCTCGAGCTTTAAGGCGTAGATCGAGGAGGTGATAGAGGCACAGGGTGGCTATATAGAATGAAAGCTTCCAGCAAGGATCCTTTAAATGAGATATAACGGCATTTTTGGTATCTTTGTATATTGGCTTAAATAAACAACTTTTTGCAATAACGTTTTTTTGTCCGGGTTCTAACGGCACCCCGTATATATAATGGCATTTTATTGACAACAGATGAGAAGTGAGATGCGAGACAGTCTTGGAAACACTAGCCGAGACTTGCATCCAAAGAATCTCAAAGGAGAATCTGTTTTGGAGATCGTCTCGAGTCAAAAATCTCATTAAAATCTCTTTCATGGACACGGGCATTATTTTTTGCGATATGATGAATATGGTATTAAATATGAATATGGTTCTTGTGGAATAAAGTATGACTAGCAAAAAGAATCTGCTAATATTTTTAAACACAAATGTTATATTAAGGAAAACACATTGCATTGCGACGTTGCATTTCAGTACATAGTTCTGTGCTTTTTAATACTAATTAAATTAATCAACTAGAAAACTCATAGGTATTGAGATTCACCATAATATAAAATTGATTTCTTTTAAAATTGAAATAGAAGATGTAATAATTAGAAATATTGCAAATATCAGTTCAAAATTTAAGCTTAAAAAAAAGTGGAGAATGCGCTTTCCCCGATAGGAAGAGGTCTGGTTCGAATCCCGGTAGCAACTAAATGTTTTTTCGATAGATAGATTTTTTCTGTATATCTTTCTAGTTGATTAATTTAATTTGTAATAAATATATTATTATTGGATATACAAGTTTTCAAATTTTGGTATATACGTCACTGCCCGATATGTCGTATATAACATGTTAGGCTCAGAGGGGCGATCAGAAAATTTAAGGTGTAAAGGCTGCCCTATAAATCGTATCGTATCGTAAAGTATATAGTGTATTTTTACTGTGTGTAATGATTTATATATAATACGACAACATATATTATGGATTGAAACTACTTACTGTCGGCGATAATTTTATTTAAATACAAATTAAATGTATTAATTAGAAAAATATACATATGAAATCAATTTTATCGAAAAATATGATTGTTGCTAACGAGACTCGAACCTGAATCTCTTCCTATCTGAGAAACGTACATTAACCGATTATGCTATACCAAAACAGTGCATTGACAGCCAATTTTATATGTTACACTTTTCAAATTGATACATCTATCGTTCTATTATTTGAAAATCATCATCTTTTATTTTCGGATAGGAAAAGATCCGGGTTTGAATCCCGGTAGCATCGAGGTTTAAATGTAAGCCGCTGTTACAGCGAACGTCAGTACGTGAAGTGAAGAGTGTCTAGGTCCGCTGATGCGTGTATACTGTTGCATATAGCCAGTACCTTGATTTTTTTATGGCTGGTAATCGAGTTTTGCGATAGCCCTCCATACAATATAATTTTAGAAGAGATGATAAATAATGTAAATATGAAAACTGACCCCACCATGCTATTCTGCCAGGTCATCAGGTCGAACCATGAGAGTACCGATCGCGAACAATGTGTACGGTGAGAGACCGGGAGAATATGTTATGCCACGAAAATTTAATTACATCGATAAAGACTTAGTAAACATTATGAAAAATAAATATACCCTAGTGAATACCCTAAAATATAAAGTGAAAAAACACATTATTGTATAATTATTTGTTTCCTATGTTGTATTTCATTTAAAAAAAAAAAAAGTTTACATTTACTATGTTACTTACTTAATTTGTTTATTTCATTTATTATTAGTATACACGCCCTATTAAGGCATTAACTTTTTTTTAAAATACGAATAAAATATCATATAATATGCTTTCAACCATTTTTTCTCATAAGCAAAATTATAAAATTTAAATAAATAAAAAATGTAATGTGGAACAATATATCCATCACCATTGAGTTGAGACACAAAAAATTGTAATAACGTAATTCTATAGAGTTAAATTTATAGCAAATATCCGCGAACTTATTCCCAAAGAATGCAATCTGGGGACTGCAGAGTTAGCTAATGCACGTGTTTTGATATTACCACTATAATAGAACAATGAATTGTGTCTCGATGACCAAAAGGGTGAAAGAAACTCTGGCGGCTGTCTATCATACCATTGATGATCCTATATAGAAATATAGGGTGTTCAGCGTAAAAATTTCAAGATTAAATTGTAATTGCTCGTAAACCAATAGGGTGAGGTAAGTGGGAGGGGTATTCTTCGACGGGCGTGATTTGCGGATTTGCCAGTCACAATGAGTCACTGATCGGAAGCGCACCGCACGTTCGCGGTTGAGCAATATTTAAAGTGCGGTGATTCACTGGTTCATGCGCGCCGCGCTTTTTGTACTCGCATTAATATTCGACGAGTAAGTGATGGGCCAAACACGCAACTTATCTGGTGCTATGTTCAAAAGTACAGACAAGAAAGGACAATGGTTAACCAAACTTCTCCGGAACCATCAACGTCAGCAGCATGTCGTTCAAATTATGCGCAATCCGCGTAATTCGATAAGGAGGTTTGCAGCCTGTACTGGAATAAAAAAATCAACAGTGCACGTTAATTTGAAAAATAAACTACACTTTCACCCATACAAGCTGGAAATCGTGCAGTTCTCAACGAAAATGGCTATTCTTTACGTGAAACCTTAGCGAGAACGATGTTGGAACGTTTTGGAACAGCACGAACGCTTGAAAACATATTGTTTACTGAAGAAGCACATTTTATATCGATGGCTATGTTAATAAACAGAACATGAGAAGCTGGAAATCGTGCAGTTCTCAACGAAAATGGCCATTCTTTACGTGAAACCTTAGCGAGAACGATGTTGGAACGTTTTGGAATAGCACGAACGCTTGGAAACATATTGTTTACTGAAGAAGCACATTTTATATCGATGGCTATGTTAATAAACAGAACATGAGATACTGGTGCCCCGACAACACAAGGGTACACCATCAAAAACGTTTGCATTGTCCAAAAACGACAGTGTGGTGTACTATTTCTGCCCGAGGGATAATTGGTCCTTATTTTAACCAGCG
The DNA here is from genome assembly GCA_022840565.1 of Eubasilissa regina. Lineage (NCBI taxonomy): Eukaryota > Metazoa > Arthropoda > Insecta > Trichoptera > Phryganeidae > Eubasilissa > Eubasilissa regina. The sequence goes on from JAINEB010000019.1 coordinate 4,530,876, forward strand.
AGACAGTCACTGCTGACGTGTATTGCCGAATTATCGACGTTTTTTGGTACCGCAACTGCAACTTTTTCCCGGGTTCCCAATAAATTAATCAGCAAGTATTGAGACCTATCCTGAGCACCTTGGTCACCGGACCTTACACCGTGCGACTTTTTTTTGTGGAGATATCTTAAGTCGAGAGTTTACAGCGACAATCGTCGAACAATTCAGGCCCTACAAGAAAATATCCTCCGTGAAGTTGCTGAACCAACGTGTTCGCAAATTTAAGAGTCCGATTCCAAGAGTATCTTGAGAGAAATGGACAATATTTAGACGATATTGTTTTTAAAACGTCAAATTAGTATCGTTAAACACCATTTTGTATAAATAAAATATGAGAATAACATTGTAGATTTTTATTATTATTTAATATTAAACATAAAAATTTTCCTCTGGACATCCTTTATCGGACATCGTACGTCTCACTGATAATTTTAACAACTTCAGACGGCTAAGAAGATAATCATAATTGATATCCTACATTTAATTTAAAATTAATGAATCTTAAAAACGACTTTAATTTCTATATTTTTTTGTACGTACTTTATCTTTAATTTACTATGTTAATTACTTTAATTACCATGTGACGGGTAATCTTTGCCGTAAAACTTTTTCGGCAGCTTGGCAAAAAATAAAAATTGTAATGCTATATTTATGTAATAAAGTTGAAATAAAAAATAAACTCTCCAAACCGGATGATTTAATATGCTGTATGTATTGCCTAATTTATTTTTGTTAGTATCTAAGAGTTATGCGCCATCTAACTATTTTCAGTTTAGAATTGTATTTATAAGACGATCGTTATTATTACTTAAATTAAGATTCGGATGGACATTAAAATAATAAAAATATGATCAATTAATTAGGAAAGTATTTGTGTGCTTCATTAAAAAATGAAACATCTTTGTACAACATTATTTCGGACTAATTATTTAGCCACCGACAAACGGCTCGCCCGGCGCTCGGCCCAAGGCTCAGTTTCAGCTGGCGATAGCCGAGAGAAAATAAGCCGGTAGATTATTTAATTTACATAGCGAGCGTAAATAATTTTCCAAGACAATGTGGAAGGAGATTCGAAATGTTTATTTTTCTTTTTAGCTTAAAAATAATTGGGATCTCCTTTCAAAATTCATTCTCTCCTCAAAATTATTGTTTATCCAACTTTTTATTCGATGGTTTAGGATTTGCGTCATTTTTGACTTGCTGTGTCAAATTATTTTGAGTAATGTTTTTTAACTAAAATTTAAAAAATTCTGAACATATCGTTTGTTTATGTTTTTAAACAGCCACCATTCTGAAACAAAACGACGGATCAAGCTAGTTAACGAATCTAGCCGAAGCACATATATCAGTAACTTTTCAGAATAACTATATAATAACTACGGAAGTTATCGTGTCCAAAAAATCAATTATATCCCGTATATACAGAATGTAACAGACCTAGTCCATAATATATTATGGATGGATACCTAACTAAATTATCAATTGAAAATGTTCAACAAATATGTGCAAATTCTACCGTTATGGAAAATAGTATTGTATGAAATATTTATAAATCTTTTTTTTTTAAACATATCATTTTTATTAACCTACATACACATTTTTTTTCAGTTCCAACACGACTAGTTTCGAGAAGAGCAGTCCGTCCCATCTACAGGTGTAAATTGAACTAAAATTAAATACAGTTAGCTGTTGGGTCGGCGGGGCACGTAATGGTGGGTAACTGATCGTGATACAACTAAAAAAAAAATTATGTGTAATACAAAGTGTTAATAAAAATTATATATTTTTTTGAAATTAAAATGTTACACAACGAAGTAACTACTTCGAAACAAGTATTGTATTTGAGAAATTTATCCATTATTAATCTATATCTTAATCATCTAACAAAAAACAGTCCGGCCGCCCAAAAATCGATGACTTTTCATTTTTTGAATTCATTATATAATTTTATGAAAATGGTAATGCGCTTTCTTCGGATAGGAATACGTCCAGGTTCGAATCCCGGCAGAAACCAAATATTTTTTCGATAAATAAATTTTTCTGGACATTTTTCTAGTTGATTCATTTACTACACCAGTATGTATACATGCGAGCTCTGATTGAAATACAAGTAAGTGACGTACAACCATCTTCAAATTCAGTACAAAAACTCATACAGAATACTGTTCGGATTGGCGCGTTATTGCAGCGCATCTACAATGTTTACAGAAGACCGTATACATGGATTCGTTCCGCTTCTGAGACATGAGTTGCGGGCGTAAAGCTACGGCTAGAGTTCAGCATCAACTCTTTGGTGCAAGCGGTGCTCTCATGGAAAGCTGGACTACAGAATAACTACAGATACAGTAATGGCCGTGACTTAAATGTAGTATTTATATTATGTTTATATTTATATATATTTGTGAACTTTTTATTTATTTATATTTTCCTTGGTTTTTTGTTCATAATATACGTAATATTTCTTAATTTTATTGTATTATATAATATGTATTATCTTTATGGCGATTCGGGTCTTCATAAAAAAAAACCCGATCACGCTGAAATAAACGCGGTATTATTATTATTTAATTTGTACATAAATATTTCATGAATCTATAAAATACTGGTTAAACACTATAAAATATTCTTTAATATACACGTTTTTCGGTATCAGACGCAAAAGATCTATATAACAAACAACGTAATATTTCCCACAACATTCAGGGCCTGGTAAGTACGCTTATATAAAATAAAAAAACAAACAAAAAACAAAGAAAAGTGTGCATAAAGCGGTACCACGTGTGATTGATGCCGGCGGCCCAGGGAACAGGCACAAATAGGCAGGACGTGAGCACTTACGGAATTTCCTTAACAACAGAGAGCCCATTTGTCCTGAAAATATCTTTAAAGAATTCCGCACCCGTATCTGAGGATACACTAGTTCAATGTCGCGCTGCGATATGAAAGTTCTAGAACATCGCGGAATATTTTTATTTTACACGTGATAATAACGTAATGCAAGAGAATAAAATAAATTTCTGAGATTTGTCGAATATAAAACAAGTACGAATATACTGCGAAGACAATTAAATTATTATATTAGATGAAGTCTGTACGTGTAATATGTTTTATAAAGAGTGTTTTTTAGAGGTATAGAACTTTAAAATAAAATAAAACGTAAAAAAATCGTGAAAATCGTTAAGTGTTTATATATGATTTTGCACGTATGGGCCCCGCGGCTGGCTCAAATAAAGCGCAAGTACAATTTTCGACCACTTTTTGGAGCCGCTCGGGCCATATATTGGCAATAGCGCGACGAATGTTGGCTTCCAAGTTGTCTATCGTCTCTGGTTTATCGGTGTAGACTAGCGAATTTACATATTCTCACAGAAAATAATCAAAAAGTGTTAAATCAGACGATCTTGGAGGCCAACTCACAGGTCCGTTATGCGCTCATCGAATGTTTCATTTAATAAATTGATTATGGCTCGTGATGTGTGGCATGTTGCGCCGTCTTGTTGAAATCACAGCTTTTCTACATAAATGCTATTCAATTGGGGAACGAAAAAGTCAGTAATCATGAATCTATAGCGGTCTCGATAGCGAATCGACACATTCGGGTCCTCCTCAACACTACGCTCCACTACAGCAACAGCTTCTTCGGTGCGCACTGTACGACGTCTTTGCGGTGCGAAAACGATCCATAGATATTCGAATGACTTGCTCGGAAGGACGATATGTCGACCGTAAAATGGACATAGCGTTCGATAAGTTTCGCGAACTGAACAACAATTTTCGAAATAAAATTGCAAGCATTGTTCTGACATAAGTCTATTCATCGTGAAATGGCAAACTAAACTAAGCACAAATCAGCTATCAGCTGTCAAATTGGTCACTGATTGGTGCTTTTGAGGTCTGATGCAGGAGACATGTTGCGCATACCATGAACAAATGTCTCCATTTTGCAAAAGCTGAATATCAAAGACAGACTCTCAACTATTTTCCTGAGACAAATCCTTCAATTTTTTGACATCTTGCGATAAATGAAGATAGCTTGTTGCGATGGGCCACGTCGAAAGAGGAAGAGGAAGAGGAAGATCCCTCACCCTTTGGACTAACCAAGTGAAAAAAGCAACGGGCACTTCTTTGACGACAGACCTAAGATTTGCAGGATGCCGATAAAAGTGGAGGAGCATAATCAAGAGGGCGAGAGTTCATGGAGATCACGATCTTCGGTCACGAGGGATCCACGTGGATGATGATATATAGGTATATAAAATTTTGCGTAATTAAATAGAAACTCATGATTTATTGCATCCAATTAGTTTTTATCTACCGGCTAGAAATGTAATACTATAATAATATTATACTATTGTAACAATACTGGGACAGGCGCTCAGTTTAATTCTCCATTACATATATGATAGACATCGCCGATGTACGAATTTTACCTATATAATAATTCTAACAAATTTGTTTACAACTGGCAGATTAGCGGAACTCATTTGAGACCATCACAGGTTTTTAATATAATGTACCTAAACCATTTGGTATATTTTTCCTTTTTGTTATTAAATATGTTTTTTTTCAATATTACTACGTACCATTTATACATATCTTACCGTTTATACTTTATTTGAATTTATTTGAACATGATTTTTTTCGTTTTCTTCTTCGTCTTGCTCTCAGTAAGAGCAATCGTAATCGTGGAACTGCGCTAATACGGCCATCGTAAGTTTGACATACACGGTTACTGAATAAAATACGAAGCACCATGGTTATGATTATGATGTATTCTTTGGTCACTTTTTTGCCACATATTTTTGATGGGGAGCGATCTAAATCCAGGTTTTCACCAAAGGGACAAAACACGAAACTCAAACAAAAACTGTTTTTCTCAACAAAAAGAGTTTTATAAAAAATGAACAATTCTGAAAACAAGTCTGTCCGAGGACAGTGTTTTTATTAAACAAAACACTTTCCCATCTCGAATCTGTATGTCAATGGAAAACAAGTTTGTTCCTGCTGTTTAGTCTGTTTGGTCGAAACACGTAAATGTTGGTAGCTTTGTTATTTGAAACATTTGTACTCCACTTTATCTGAATGTGATTTTTATCAAGAATTTGTCCCGGTAATTTGTATTTTTCTTGGCGATTTTAGGCTCTACCAGATTAACAATTCAAAATCGGTACTTGACATTCTGGTAAAATTGTGGAAGAACGATCTCAACTCTCCATTCAGCCCAACATTTTATAAAGTATTTTTTATTCGACCATTAATTGAAATCGTTGTCGGCGAAGGACATCATTGCGGGACTAAACAAAACGGGTAAAAGAGATAAACACTGGCAACAAAGTTTTTGAAACAGTCTCTCAACTGTTTTGAAGACAGCAAAACGAGTTTACTTTATTTTTTGAAAACTCGGTTTAAGATCACACATCAACTTACTTACTTACTTACTTACCATCACGCCGTTTCCCGTGGAGGGAGTTTTGATTGAAATAAAGTGATTATTACTATTCATCAATATTTTCTTCAAATAATTTTTTTTAATATTCTGATGATTTGTTTCCACCTCTACTGTTCATATTTCCATTAAAGACCAACACTCCCCCCCCCCCTCCTTTTCATCTCCCCGTTCCACTATTCGAGTAGGTCAACATGAAAATATATTTCGTTTACTTATCACCTAACGATTATAAGGACTGCAACTCTCGAAACTATAGTTTTGACGAAATAACATAACGTGTGCGTAGTACAAAGGTTAGTTTATTAATCAAAATAAATTAATCACGTTTTACGACAATGTAACTGCGTCACTTATTATTGATACAAAAACTTATTTTATCTTTAAATGGTAAAGAAACCTTAGGTTCACCCTATATAATACTGATTATCATTAAATATATTTAACTGCAATTATTGTTTACCAACTGTATACCCCGCCATTATAAAATTTAAATAATTTACGAATTCATTACTAAAGAGTTTCATAGGTAGTGCAACGTGTGGACATATAAATTCTTCTCACACTATTAAAATTGAAAGTGCAATAATTGGCCATTGAGTATTTTGCATTTGCGTGCGTGAATATTCAATTATATTTTACCAACACGGTATACATTCGGTATGCATATTACACTCTGCACACCACACTAGGGTGCATTCACATTCTAATTAACATATAATAAATTAAATATGGGTACAGTAAATAAGATTTTAAAGTGTGATATTCTCGGAAGAACTGTAAATCTATCAAACGGTTAATAATTGTCAAAAAGACACGGTTTACGTGAAAATCTATTGCATAACTATTGTATGTAACTAAAATATTTATTATTAAGGAGAACACGAAGTTATAATTATTCAGAACATAGATCAATGATATTTAAAATACTAATTAATACATTTAATTAGTATTTAAAACATTTATAGTACAAGGTTATCCAACACGCGTGATAGAACTTTAAAATGAAAGTTCATTTAAAAAACCTAGCATGATATCAACAATTTTTATTTATAGAAAGATTATTTTATTCCTTTAAGAACGGAACATAATTTCACTCAAATTTGCATCACGATTGCGTTTGATACGATGCATTTTTCAGGTACAGTTTTCAGCCACTCTTTTGCATAAATCTAGTGCAATTTCATTGCAAATCATAGGTTGAAATATACTAAGAACACAACACGTTTAGTCTGTCAAGTAAAACAAATATGTAGAAATGTTATTTTAAGCCGTTATCACTTAGGATTCATCCTTTTCGAAAACGGCAGCCTCGATTTATCTCATTTATTTTTATTTCCCAGAATTTTTAGAAATGCAGTATAGGTATATAATAAAAATTTAAAGTGATTAAAAAAACGTGTTAAAGAACAAAAATCGTAATGAACGCAGTAATAAAATTAGTCAGAGTAATAACTTAATATTCGTAATATAAATATTATTAATTAAGACCACTAATTCACGGACTCAGGATCAGGAACTTGAATCACAAGTATATTCAAATCACGTTGGGATTACCACTTTGGAGGTCATGGCATATTACGTATGTTTGAATGAAGAAGAATGTATATAAATATAATAATCCGTGCCCGGGACGGCTTGTTATTCGTGTTCGTATATAATGGTATTCACCTTAGTTTTCTTTTACGGAAGAGATAGGAATTCATGATGATGAAACGAGCACAATGAAACCAACGGTACCTATGTGAAAAGCACCGAGTATTATTGTATTACGATTACAATGACCGGGTCAGCATCCGATGAAGATTGTAGAGATAGTCACAAAGAAGATGACACAAGTTAATCGGGAGTTGAAAATTATCATTGACGAGATTACTGTAAAAAAAACCTGGGATCCGCAATGGGCATGCAAAAAAGATATGGTCAAGGGTTTCCTCCTCGGCACCACACTCACACATTGGGGAATCTATAAAGTTCAATCTGAATAAATGTGAGCCTACCTGGCAATGAATGCCCAATTCTCATTCTAGAGATATTTGATATCGTTCTTTTAGAGACTTTCCTTTTGGAGAACCAGGTGGTGCAGGGAATAGATTTTTAAATTATTTTAAGCCTATTACCCTTATGATTATTTGGATCCATCTATTGTGCAGTCTAAATAGAATTCGTACGTTGTTTTACCATATTAAGTCTGTCATACATCGGGATTGGATGAAATTGATGAGAGAAAACTCCGAAAGGTGTGGCCTTCTTGACCAGTTTATCAGCACATTCATTTCCATGAATTCCCTTATGTGCAGGAATCCTAACGAATAACACGCGTTTATTGTTGCTGTCTAAATTAAATGGGCACCAACAATTTATAGATCTGATGGAACAGATTATTTCATTGTCTAGCCAAATTTTCATATTAGCAGAGAGGGATTTAAGAGCTGCTTGCGAGTCGAAGAATATAAAAGCCTTATCGACGTTGAATTTACTATTAAATACTGAATAAGTACTGCCAAGATTTCTTCCGGTCTCCAAATAATCTTCTTCTGTGAATGCATACTGCTGTAGAATGTAAAATTATGTTAACGTTTTAGGTTAAATATCGCTTGCACTATATTTAACGGAGTTTTCAATAAATCACTCACATTCATATTCTCCCGAATGAGTGCATATAATAAATTTTATTACATCATATCTGTAAGCGAGAAATTTTCGCCTTTAACGGCCATTTTCCATGAGATGAGACACGATGAGAAAAATTTCAGAGCTTTAAATGAGATAAATATCAGGTAACATGTACACATAATGAGATTTTGATCTGGAGATAATATCAGAGATCAGCTAGAATCGTAGAAAAGTTAGACAGACAGAAGGCATTAAATTACAAACATTTATTCCATTTTGGATGTTCAGATGTTTTACGTATGATGCATGAAGTAAGAAAAATGGTGTATCTTTGAAACTTGGTGGAAGCCTGTTTCCAAAGAATCTCACGGGAGCATAATTCCTATCTCAGAGATTGTCTGATAAAAATACTCATATAAATTTCGTCGATATATTATTTTATCTATGTATTCCGGTAAGCTGTGCATTTTATTCATTCAATGCCTACTGGATTTGCAATCTTATGTTGAAAAAAATATACATTTATGGAGAAAATGCTGCTTTCGGAAGAATTACACGTGTACGGTAAGTCGATTTACTGTTGTGTGTTCATTTAGATATCATAACGTCTGTCTGAGAAAGTTGTGCAACGGAATGCCAGACAGTAATGACAGAAAAGGTAAATAGAACAAGAAACGGAACACTCACGATTGACTGAATTTATGTAAAGTTACATTACAAAAGTTGAAATTTTATGATAAATAGTACGCACTGGAAACGAAGTGAGCAACAAAAGCTGCTGATGAGTCTGAAGCCAGAGAGAAAGTGAGAAGCTCGCGGCGGCCATAGGTTGCTGACGGTGCATGCGTCCAGAGCATTATGTGGTGTGTGTTATATTATTGTTACATGTTACATGTTGAAAATACTTCACGTAATAACTAAAAGAAATAATTATTTACATTAAAGGTTAACATAGGAAATAGTTATGCCAATTGCTTTTTGTTTTTCTCAAATCAAAAACCAATCCATGCACCAAATTTAAAAAACAATTATGAAATCAACAGGTTAAAAATAGTGATATTCGCGAATTAGTAAAAGAGGAAAAAAATATTTCAATGATTTGCACGCAGTTGAAACCCTTTCTAATGTTATTCTATTAATAAACAGCGTAGGTAACGACTCCACACAAAACGGATCAACCGAAAGGAATTTTCAATTCAGTAAATAGCCATTTTTATGACTCGAGTAATTCACTAGCTTAAAGACAGAACTGAGTAATGTAAATTGCACGATGCGGCGAATAAAAAAAGAGCGCCATGAGTACAGCGGTGAGTTTTTAGAACTAAGCAATTAAAGTCTCTACTGGTACACAGATGGCAATAATTGAAAAATAATGTTTTCATTAATGTTAATCCAATTTTTAAATTTGTTTGTTTCCCAGAATTTTTAATTATGCATAGCGTTTTTGCTTGTATATACTGCACACCCCTGGTTAAAATAGGAAAAAACATTATAGCAAAGTAAGACATATATTTCGATACTCTGCCTGCTACACCAGTATTATACTGCATTATTACAGACATTCCTTTTCCGGTATAGTAGTAAACAAATTGTAATGTTCGATATAAATTGTGAAATAAGATGCAATTAGATAGCATATAAATATATTTAATGTATAAATATATATATAAGAGTAAAATAACATGCATTTAGATAGCATATAAAATAATAGTAAGTAAAGAAAGAGTAAGTACAAATATGAAGTATGTAAAATTGTAATGTTCAATGTAAAAAAAAGAGTGTAAAATTAGTAAATCAATCCCCAACAGGGCAGTTCGTTCACAACACAGGTAACGAAGTTTATGTCTCAATTAATGCAAATACTTACACACCTTTGTAGCTGACAATTTATTGGCCGAACAACTTGTTTCCGTGACGTAGTTAGAGGTTTCATGATTTGTCATGGAGCGACGCAGAGAATGGGCGCCAATTAACTTTTCCGTTACGGTATACAAAAAAACTTCCGTCCGTTACGGTGCGGGGTAACAAAGCTACCCCAAAATAATATCCAATTATTTGACAGTGTTACAGTAAAAAATAGTTTATGTATTTTCATGCTTTGCGGTTAGTTGTTCGATGATAGTAATAAGAATTTGATTTCTATCAACACAATTATACATTTACTCGTCGCTATTTGCATTCAAAAGGTTAACGTTGTTAATAATATTATAAAGGGTGTTTTTTTTAAAGGTATAGAATATTTAAATAAAAACAAAAAATATACAAAAATCTTGATAATGGTCATGGTATTCATATTATTGGAAAGATAATTTTATACCATGAGTGTTTAAATGTGATTTCGCGCATATGGGCGCCGCGGCTGGCTTGAATAAAGCGCAATCTGGAGTTAAATTATTAACCACTTTTTGAAGTAGCAGGGCCGTATAACGCGACGAATGTTAACTTCTAAGTCGTCTATCGTCTCTGGTTTAACGGCGTAGACTACAGAAACTAATCCAAAGGTGTTAAATCACACGATCTTGGAGGCCAATTCACGCATGGCGCGCGCTGTGTCGTCGTATAGCGCCGTCTTGTTGAAACCACAGCTTTTTCACATTAATGACATTAAATTAGGGAACGAAAAAATTATATATCGGTTAAAATAAGAAAGTATATAAAATTGAAAAATATTGATTTTTTCAGGCGTATTCTAGTATAATGTGTTAAAAACATTTTACAGATAAAGAATATTGGATAAATAATTTGACTCTCATTGTGACAAATATGCTGTTTCAGGGAAATGAATTATCAAATTAAGTCCATAGATGGCGATAGTATACTCAAAGCGAGTCCATATATTAACATATATACAACTTTCAATAATTTTATTTATTAGTGAGAATGGTTATATTTATATTTATACGTTATATTTATATAATGTGATCACTTAAGCCAGCCGAAGACAGGTCGTAAGTCTTGTAATTACGCATACTTCCATATTTTTCCATTAAATATAAAAAATAGCTTATTTGTTTAATAATAGTGCCTTTGTAGGTAAAAATCCAGTAATTATATGTTCTTGTACATATTCAAATATTGCTAAAAAAAATTAGTAATCATGGATCTGTAGCGCTCTCCATTGACTGTCACGTTTTGGCCGGCATCACTTTTGAAGATACAACAGCTTCTTCGGTGAGCACTGTACGACGTCTCTGCGCATGCGTATTATTAATTAGAGTACGCGCGGTGTGGAAACAATCCACGGTTATTCCAATTACTTACTCGGACGAGCGATTATGAACCATCACAACTAGACTGTCACTGAACAAAGTGTTACCAATTCGAAAAACAAACCTTTAAAAAACACCCTTTTGCACTGATAATAATAAAAAAATACTGTTTTAAGACTTATTATTAAAAGTAGGTATATAAAAATGTACATAATTACCATTTGATTTGATTTTATCCTCTCACAGGACCCTTGAGAACCATTTAAAATGTTACCCCATCGCAACCCTCACCAACTCTCCCATATCCCAACCGCCCCCTGCATTAATACCTCACCCATCCCCGCACAATCCTCTGATACACCACCGTGAAAATATATCCTTAATAAGCTCTTTACTATGCTCTTAAAACATTTCACCTCGTATGTGTGCACGCTGTCTCTTCTAGGTTAAATAGCGTTTTTCATAGATGAGTTCCTTGAAGAAATAAAGCGGCACGATGATACGTGCTAATCAGGCCGATTCTCAAGATTGCAATATTGAAATGATGGTGATTGTTACACCTTCTCTCAAAAATAGACAGTACGTAAATTAACGTCCGTGTTATATTTGAATGAGAGAGAGAGAGAGAGAGTGAGGGAGATAAACATACAATAATCTGTCAAAACATAAACATGGCGACAGGATTGGCCGTGATTCTTCACTACGACGCTGTGGATGAGGAAATTAATAGGTAATTTATGAAACAAATCTTTTTCTGTGAACTTTGAATACTGTATTAGTACTTATTTTATTTAAAAACTGATATTTTAGTCGAAACTCGAGAATAGATAGACTTCGTTCGCGAGATTTCTGTAACCCGCTGGAGATTCCAAATAACCAGTTTTTATAACTTTACCGCCTCGATAAGGAAACAGTTATATATTTATTGGATGCATAACTGTTTCCTTATCAAGGCGGTAAAGGTATATGCAAGATCTCTCACGTCAAATGAAGATAGATGTTTTAAAATAATACTCGCGTTTTTAGGTTATTTTTCGAATTTCTATTGTACCATACAAAATTTTTATAATTACGTTTTAATTATTATTTTGTTACAGATATGTGGAGCCTAGATCTTAAGATTTTGTCTTTTAATGCATTGTATCCCGGGTGCACTAACGACGCAGTAATATGGCACACATCACAAATTAGAAGATTTTTATAAAAATGAAATGAGATTGGTAATTTTAATTTCAAATATATTGTGAAAATATACAAATCGCATTACGTTTTTTGGGTATTATGATGATGTATTATTGAATTTTCAGGTAATTCTGGATATCCATCAGAACCCTTGCTCCTGGCTTATCACACCTTCTGAAAATCGAGGAAGGAATACACCGGAATCCGGATACAAATAAAGCCTACATTTAATCAAGAAATGTTGTGGAAAGATGTATATGAGTTTTAAAATCAAGATTTTGGTATATTATGAAGCACAGAGTTTTGAACTATAGTCCTACTGTTGCTGGGCGAATCTTCTATGTTCATAATAATTCATGCAGTTCTTCATGTCATTGGAAATCCTCCAAATAGTGAAAATTCGATAAGCATTCCAATTCAAGAACGGGGTGTCTGGAATGAAGTTTTACAGGAACATTTTTCCTTTATTACATTAATAAATTAGCCTGTCTTCTTTGTTGATCCTAATTTACTGTTGTTGACCTTTATACATAACCTCTCAAGTATTATTACATTTTTATCTTGTAAACAAACGTTTGTGAATATATTGAAAGTATTATCATGTCAGTTTTTTTCCCGATTCTTTCTGACAATTGTAATAGAATCAGGGGATATTCCTTACCTATACGTATTATTAAATTCATTATGTACAACTCATATTTTTATTTAATTTCCCTTATTTTTAGAATCTTGTAAATAAACCGATAGCAGATATCCTCCTCATACATACTTTTTATTTGGAAAGAAGTGTTATATATTTTGAATATTAAAACACAGGTTTAATGTTATGTTTTTATATAAACTTACAAATATTATTTCACATTTAACTGTAGTAATAATAAACAAATCTGTCTGCGTACATTAATAAAACATGGATATAGATATGCATTATAGAAAATAAATAAAAGTGGTAAGTAAATTAAGTCAGGCAAACAGGTCGCCCACCTTGGCAGTAATTAACGATTCTTTAATGTAGAATGTACACTTGGGTACAAAGTAGACTGTTGTCTACTTTGTACCCAAGTGGAAATCTGCACATCCATTCCCACAATGACAGATATTTCTCTAATAAGTAACGTTCAGTCAGGAACCTCCCGTTCTGCCACTGTGGCGTAGTCCAGTGCAGAGGTCAAGGCGATCTCCGTACCTATACATGACTAGAAGCTCCCTTTTGGTTTATCATCTGAGGAGATAACTAACCGGGGTTCAGTTAAAAAATATGACAATGTGATTATGTGTTCTTTTAATGCTTGACATTTTCTCAGCATGACATATCATGCTAAGAAAACGGTCCGCGCCACACTTCTAAACATAATGCTCGCATCTGCATAGCTCTTTCTGCCAGGGATCTTCTAGTCGTGTAAGGCCGTGGTCGTGACCACGAAGGGCCTCAGTGGTTGAACTGGGCTATTTGTCACAGTGAAGATTTGTGAAGACCCTGACTGAATATGACGGTGATGGTGAAATGGACGCCTGGCTTTCTCCTTGTACATTCCCTGGTAGGCTAATGTCCAGAGATATGTTAACTCTAATCTCTTGAAGTTCTGGATTTCCATTTACTCCCAGCATCCTCTCGACTGCTAGGAATCTCTCATCCTGTTCTGAGAAAGGTAATGTGGGAGGTGCCCCTCTTGTCTTCCTGGACTTTACCAAATGATCTTTTGCTCTCTTCTTGACGTTTGAACGCAATTCTATAAAAGACTGAAATGTACTGTATTAGATCAAATTCAATGATAAGCCACATAATCCAGGAATAAAAGCATTAACTGTTTGATCTGAGGGACACATGTTTGATTCTAAATAAATGTGAATTAAAAAGTACAGCAAAAATAATCAAATTGTGTATAAAATTTTCAGACACATAATCTTTGTATTATAAGTAAATACAAAATATGTTCATTTAAAATCTTGACTTGGTTTCAGAATCATACAGATCAATTTCATTAAAAAACATTAAATTTGGAAAATTAAACTAACCTTACATTTATATGGAGTACACCCAATCAATGCAATTATTTAACATTTTGGCCTGATTTTCAATCCAGCATCAGGCTTCTCTGTATCGACAACATTTCAAGTCCACAGTGAGCCGACATATCCATTTGTTAATTCAATAAATAACTTCGTAAATCAAAACAAAGTTTTGTTTCATTCATGTTGACAAGTAATATCCGTAGTAAATATGAGAATTCTTACTTTTCATTTAGGGATGTGCAGAATGAATGATCTCGCAAAAATAATACCGACTTTTATTGTGGTAAATTTTTTTATTAGAATTATTATTTTCATATTTCATGCATTAAAGTCCTTAAAAAGTACATATTTCGGGAGATTCGATTATTTCAATGGAGATGTTCTAAATGGGCGTGCATAAATTTTTCACAGTATTCAATGTTCAAATAAAATTCGTACGATAGACAGATGGTTATTTATAATGAAAGCATAAATACAATGGGAACTATTAAATAATGACTACGTATTAGGAAGTACAAAGGTGAAAACTATTCCTTTATTTAATCACGCATTACCCAAAGACCGTGCATGTGAATCACGTTTGTCTGTCACCCAAAGCTCATAAGCTAAGAAAGTTATTAACTTGAATTTTTGAAGGGAAATTTCTTTGCCAACACCTACATAAAAATTTAGTAAGATTAAAACTCATTAGTACCAGACCCAATAGTTTGCATTAGTGTCACAGATGTCCATATGGACACAAAATTATTGTTGCCGATGTTGGTCTCGTATTGTGTAATTTCTAAGAAAACGTTCATGTTCTTTGCACGAGTCATTCGAGTGTGGTATGCAGCTCGATCCAGACGTTCTTTCGAGATTCTGGACAATTTAGTGAAAACAATATTAATTATCAAAGTGGACGCTCATATAACGAACGAAAAAACTGTGATTCGATGTCTGAGTTAAGTATTTTTATTGCGTTGATTGATTCGAAAATCTTTTTTATTTTATAGAATGAATCATAAGTATGTAAAATTAAAATTTGAATAATAATAACTGATGTTTGTGTATTTTAATGATGCAATCAATTACCGTGAACCCAAGCGTGTCCATATGGACAAGCTTGATAGTAAACATAACAAATTAAATAATATGATTTTCAAGAAATAATATTATTTTTGTTTTTTTTTTATATTAGAACGAAAATATTACTGTCAGTAAATGGTATATTGGACGTAATAGAAGAAGAGAATAGTGATGAAGTTACTGAGTATGATATGTATATATATCACCGCCAGATCCTGCCATTTTAACGATGAAAATTTGGATGATGAAGACGAAGGCGGCAAAATAGATAATTTAAATTATAGATAATTATTTGCCGATGATGTAATGATAATGCATGTGTATGCATAAAAATGGACCAAATTGATACTGATGATACCATAGAAGATATCGGATTATAGTTGGTTCAAAAATAAATCTACAACTCAGCTGTTTGAATTATTTTTCTATGATACTATCATAAATTAGCTTATTGAGGAGTCTAATAAATACTTACAATTCAAAAATAAACCAATCTAAACCTTCACTTCAGATGAAATTAGTTGTTTTGTTGGAATTTTAATTTTGACTGGCTATAATGTGGTTCTAAGTAAAATGTTATTTTGGAGTTGTACGTTGGATATAAGAATGAACTCGTCTGTCAAGCAATGCGTCTGTTAATTCTTCCAGTTACTAGTTCTCTGGAATGTAGATATAAAAAAATAGTTTAAAAAGAAATGAAAATCCATGTCACTCAAAAATCAAAATATGTGTGTCCATATGGATACTTGTACCGCTAATGGGTTAAGACTTTTTCATGAAGACAAAAATGCGGCATATACGTTATTACGTCATCTCTTCTGCTATTGGCTGTATTCCTACCCTTAAATCAGTGCGTATCAAATGTTTGTCCCGCATCGGCTTGGAATCCAAAAAAATATGTTGAATAAATAAAGACGCTGGATTGTTAAATACCATTTTATTGTACTTTTGTAAAGTTCCCTTTGTAAAAAAAAATTAGCGAATCAACAAATTAAATCAGTTGCTAACACAAAAAGTTTGAAACATGGTATAAATTAATGAAAATACTTATTAATCATGCGTTTCAGAGAGACAGTTTACTTATTTTAGTAAGTCATTAATTATTATATATTAATAAGAATATGTATATAAGACATTTTAAAAATTATAATCCGTGTTTATTTTTCTAATAAAACAAAAAATAAAATCATGTACTGATGTCGATGCTTGCGAATGCACAACCCTTTTTCATGTCTATTTGGTTATCGACCAATCAGAAGCCGACTATACCATAAATAAAAATATCCAACTATAGACAACAAACATTTGCTATATTCACATAACCAATTGCTAAAATTGAACCTTTGGTTTCACGTCACTCAATCGTAGAAAACGTCAAAATTGACGAAGTATACAATGTTATACAATAGCGATGTAGATCATGGTTATTGACATTGATTTGAAATTGAGAATAGACCCGATTGTCAAGGCTTTGATAAGTGAAATTCCAAGGCAAACGTCAAATTGTCAAATGTCAAGACTTTTAATTCAGACCCCTCTTATGACACTGTATATAACACTGTATATAGGTTTTTAACTAATGTTGATAGAGAGATAGCATTGGCCAATTTGGATAGTATGCAATGTTATTTACAGAAGCTCACTCAGAATTTGTGATTAATAGTATTTTTTTATTTAATTAATTTATATTTAATTTTATTTAATTCCTCTGGTTGTTTAATTGTATTATTCGATGCTCGAGATGATAAACAACATGACATAACTCAGATCTACCCAAAACCGATATGCAGTATTATAGCTTCAATTATTCTATAGTCAAAAGTGTTATATGTTACCGTGGGTACATTTCCTCATAAACCATTTACAAATAACGCGATTTAACTTTGAAGAAACAATAGCTTCGTACACCAACACTCGCGTAAATCTTAAATTAAACATGTACATTATATATGTTAAGATACAAAAATTATTCGAATATCTCGAGGCGCGGAACACCTGGCATTTGGGTTGGAACTAGCGCAAGATCGTCTGAGAGAGCCAGAATAAAAAGGTATCAAGATGCAAGCCACTTCCAAATTCAAAGCTCGATCCTTAGTATAAAGCTGCTCGCGTTTAACTTCCACGTTTATATTCAACTGGAGATGTATCCTCGTATGTTGTCCTCTGGCCATTCAACGGGCGAGATGTTTCCGGTACAGAAATCATTCGCGCAAATAGGCAAGTAAACAAATAGGGCTCTCCCTCTAATAACTAGAAAACAAAGGAGATAGTTATCGGGTCATTAAGCAAAGGCCAGGATGCGATCAGAATTGAGTCCCGAAGAGATTTTTAAATATCGATCAGTCCCGTTTAGAAAGAGCCTGAATCACTAATAGTTTTGGCAAAGTTGTAGATCTTTTTCAAAGTAAATTTGGTTCGACGCGTGCGATTGGGTGCGTTTTCATAGCAGCGCCTGTATTACTACAATTAATAATCGCGAGTTAATTAAATGAAAGTGACAATCTCGTTATGCGATACTAATAATTTTAATAAGTCTTGAATCATTTAAACCAACCTAGATTCCAACAACAAAATCTCGAGGTGTTGATCGCTACATAATTCAGCGTTATAAAAATCGGAAATTAAACCAATCTGAATAAAATCATTAAATGTAGAACACACGTGTCAGTGATAATTTTGGGGAACCCACATACTGGCAAATCTTCACTATCTTGCCGCAGGAGCGTGCTAACTATTAAATCACCAATTCTCAAACTGAATCACGAATTTTTACACGATTCACGGCGAATAAAAATACACTTCATTAACCAAATTCAAATAATAATATGTGTAATCACCCCATACTGGGACCCTTTAATCTCTTGTGTAACTCCATCTCCATGCACAGCTGATGCTACAATCCAAGGTATTGAAAGACAATTGATTACTATAATTGCGCGACGGCATATCCCTTTCTATCCTATATGGCTAATCCAATTTCATATTTTATGTTAATTAATTACTGAGGTGCTTGATCCGTAGATCAAATCATTCCATTTTTATATGTATATTTTGTGTAAATTAATTATTGAGGTACTTGATCCGTAGATCAAATCGTAACATTTAGTTGTATACATATTTTTGTATTAGTTAAGAAGATTAGAGGTTGAGATAAAACTCTCTAAATCTTTATCAGTAGAGCTAATTTACCAAACGCATAAACCACGAGCATTCTTCTGTCGTGATGTATACTAAGATATCTATTTTCTCCTTATTTTATACTAAATATTGAACTGCCCATGTAAAACCCTTGTAGATTTACCGTTGTTTGACAATTAATAAATATGAATGCTAAAATGGTTTGTTTCTCATTAAGAAATAATTCTTCCTCCCTTGATTGATAATTTGAGTGCATCTGATCTGTTAAGATATTTTCGAGCTCGAATAAAATGATGTTAACATTAATTATATTTTGAAGTGTTCGGTGACGTAACAATGTATATTTAACTAAACATATATACACTTAATAAAGATATAAACGCTTATAATTTCAATATTTAATGGTGGGATTAACAATTTGTTAGTAGAATGCTCAGAATCCAATTTTGATAATGTACAATTATAAACAGTATAGTTTTATCGAGTTAATCTCGGGAAATTAATATATATCTAGCTGGCGTGCTACTTATACCGACTACGCAGCATTGAACGTCTTTTACTTGCTATTTTCTTAGCAGACAAAAGATTAGTAAAGCTATAAACTAGTTAGACACTTTCTCATTAACTTGTAGTTAGTTTTTTCTTATGATCTTGCATTTTCCTAGCTAAATTAAAAAGAAAGCTAGTGAATACGTTAACTGACAGCAATGGATTTTAATAAATATCAAAATGTTATATTTTTTGTTTAACCGCTTTAATTTTAATTAAATTTTATAATAAACAATTTAATTGATATTTCCTGATGTATTTGACTTCTAATATTTGTGGTTCACTGTAATTTTTACCATAAATAATTTAATGAATCATCAAATTTTTAAAATGATTTAAAGTATATGGTAAAAATGTTTACATATTTCTGCCACAACATTTTTCGTTTTTATTTTATACAAGCCAACTTGTAAATTCCATGTATTTATAAAATTAATTATTATATAAGATTTATTTATAATCAACAATATGCAAACAAAGTACGCAGACATCTGAACTGTCAAAAATTCCCAGTAAGAACTTTTTTTATTATTTTTATTAGTAACTATATAATACTATAAAAATCTGTTTGGACTGCGCCCGTTTCACTAGAGAAATTCTGTGTCGAGACGGGCATAGTTTACATGCAATTGTTTAATTAATTAGAATTACAAGGAAATAAAATTACATTTATTATTATATAAAAGGTGTATATGAAGAACAATTTTAAAATTGACTTAATTTTTGGATCACTTTGTAGCAATAATTAATATAGGTTTGAGTCAATATGTTTGGGTGAGTGCACCAATACTGGCTCTACCCACCCATATTACGAATCCAAGTTTTAATATATAGTTTCATGTTCTTGGAACAATTCAATTGATTTAAGTCTTTTAGCATTCTATTAAATAGTTTAGGTCCAAAATATTTGTAGTTCCTTTTACCAAATGTAGTATGTGCTCTTGAGGTTTGTAGGTTAAATTAGGTTAATTTTAAAAGTATTAAATTTCGAATGTGTCAAGTTTGGCATTTGACATTTAGATTTTTTTAAGTGAGTCAAGACAGATGTAATCTAATATTTTCGTTTACGTGGTTCCGTGATCTTAAACGCGAAATCGGTCTATAAATTAAACCGTTATTGTAACTGATTATGTCGATTATGACGATGATTGGTAACTGATTAATGAGCAATCACTGGAACTAGAATGTAAACCTCCAAGAGTTAAATTTAAATCTAAATATCAATCATCGTTAATTCTTACTTATCAATGTACTACATTTCTACACGCTTTTAGTTCCGAAACTATGTAACACACTTAACACTAACTGGAAATTGTTCCCTTCCAATAAGAATACGCAAATATGGACCCAATACATGATTCAATTAGAAGTATCGCTATCCAACATTCCAACTTAATCACAATACAATACCTACACTAATAATTCACTTTAGTTTTACAACACATTCAATACATTTTTTCATTTTCTCTATTTTTTATATTCCTGTGGAATTAATTAATCTTTCTTGAACTAAATAACACCACAATAGCACGACAAAAACTGGCTACTTTAACACAGACAGCAGTCTATCAAAGTTACCAAGACAATTCTATGTTCATCAGAGGTGGATACCTACTGCATCCCACACAGTCAACTAATAGGATGTAATATACATAATAATTTATTATACACACATACGTGAAAATAAAACCCAAGGCTAAACGTAAATTAAACAAGTAGAAACAAAAAACAAGTTAAATCAATAATAAATTGTATTAAAAGTTTCCAAATTTAATGAAACCTGATTAATTAACTTAATTCTGGCGTCTCCTATCGGATTTTACTCAAAGTTATTTGAGATTCACCGTAATATAAAAATGGAATTATAAATTTATCAATTAAAAAGATTACAGAATACAAGTTCAGAATTTGTCAAAAATATATTCGACTGCTTATGCTAAATTGTAAAACGCGCTTCCCCGGATAAGAAGAGGTTCAGGTTCGAATCTCGGTTGCAACTAAATATTTTTCGATAGATAGATTATTTTCTGTATATGTTTCTAGCTGATGAATTAAATTTATATTAAAAAACAAGTTTTTTTTTCACAGGTGTGATTATGGAATTGTACAAAAACCTCGGAAACGATAAAATTATTTTTATGGTTTCCGAGGTTTTTGTAGAATTCCATAGATAGATGGTGTTAAACTTCGTGTAGGAAAGTGTTAACATTTTTAGCGCTTTATTTAATATATAGTTAAAAGTCCATCGATGTATCTGAAGGATCGACAACATAAAGACTTTCTTTTGTTTCAATATTTGCAAGTTTTAAATGGAAAGTTTGCATTAGTAGTGTCTACCGCTTCGGTGATAACCAAACGCGAATTTTAATATTATCAGCCATTACTAATCCATTTCTAAATTAAAGCCTCCCCGTGACTGCCTCTCTCTCGGGTGCTCCTTCAATCTTCTTCATGTCACTTCCATTATTCCAATAAATTCGACTTAGGGCAACCTCTAGGTTCGAGTTTTCGATCGATTATTTGCGGGTCTTGTAATCAGGCATGTCCATTTTCATTTACACTTTTTATCAGTGACAATGATCTTCCTCTGGGTCTATGTTTCTAATTTCGCCTCGAATTTTAACATATAGTCGAATACGTTTCTAATTTCGTCTCGAGTTTTAACATATATACGAATATGATTCTAATTTCTTCTCAAATTTAATGTTTTTTTTTTTAACAAAACCCAGAAATCACGAAAAATGTTTCAAAATTGAATTTTCATCTAAATGCTTCATTAGGTATTTTGAAGATACGGTGTATGTGTTACAGTGGATATGTATTACCAGTGAGAATATATTTTCACTGATTTTTCAGTGAAATCATATCCGAATACGTTTCCACCAGTGGAAATATATTTCTACTGGTGGAAATATAATTTCACTAGCAGGTTTTAGCAAATGTATACTCTACCCTAACCTATAATTGAACCTAACCTATGTGTTGAAAAAGAAATAAAAATGGCTGAGATTACAAACACGGTAGTTTATGCAGTAAATAATTTTATTTAATATAAAGAAAATACTATAAGCGAATAAAAGTGACAGTTGTAAACGCCACCAAACTATTTTTGCCATGCTGTAGGGCGACACATCGATACTTAAGGTC
Source organism: Eubasilissa regina (assembly GCA_022840565.1). Taxonomy (NCBI): domain Eukaryota; kingdom Metazoa; phylum Arthropoda; class Insecta; order Trichoptera; family Phryganeidae; genus Eubasilissa; species Eubasilissa regina. Next base: position 4,553,280 of record JAINEB010000019.1, read on the forward strand.
AAATATTCCCGCGCGGCGTATTCTCGCTTGTTAACGAATACAAACTCACTAAATGTAACCAGTGAATTTGTATCTTCATTGTTAGATATACATCCACTGACCGGCTTATCGAAAATATACTTTCTCCTGTGAAAATATATTCTCACTGGTAATACAGATTCACTGTAACATATGCATTAATACTACAGGAATAAAAAAAATCAATAAAAATATTGTTGCAGAATAACTTAATTTTGTTTGACGCAATAAACGCACACTTTCAAGTATGATTGAATTTATGTTACATAGAAGAGAATTATTATGGACGGATATGTAAATACACCTTTGAAAGAGTTCAGAGATAAAAATAATACACCAACAAATATAAATGATATTTTCGTATTGTTATTTGAAACACCCTGTATTTATGATATTTCAAATTAGCACATTTCTACCAGAAGTACGATACAGAAACAAATATTACAAAAAAAACATTCTCGTGCACTCATTTAAATCTTACTTCCTTTCGATTTCGTACCGACTCAACTCTAACGGAAGAGCCTGATGCCAACGAGAATTATGAAAATAGTGGCCCAACTTTCTTCTATCGGACAGTTTAATGAAGCGTGATACAACAAGCAACAATATACACTAGTTTCTAGGAACTGAATGTTTTTTAAAATTTATTACTTTCTTCAACAAAGAATATTTCTTACAAGTCATTAGATACAAGTCGATGTTTTACTCATGGCACTGTACAGTTGACCACTGACGAATCTTTTGCCAGTATATATTTTTTTATTATTACAATATAGTTACATAGATCTGTCTAATGTTTAATTATTTGATGGATAGGGAATAAAATAATATTAATCACGTTTTGATAATAATAATAATGAATACTTTTACCTTATCATTATTTTATTTTTAAAATTTTTTAATCCGTTCCCTAGCCGTGCAATAATACAGGTCTACGACGTCAATTATAAACTACTTACAGATATATTGTGTCAGTTCGAATAAATGCGCGAAGACACAGAGCGCCATCTTCCGATCCGAGTAGGTTCGAGGAGAAGGTGGGACTTCGGTGCGAGCGCGCGGCGGAGGTGGAGCGCCAGGCAGGATGGCGAAAAGAAATTAAAATCATAAGATGGAATGAGGCGTGGTAGATCCGAGCGAGTCGAAACTTCGATCTACCCACGCGTGAGAACAATCTGTTAGCTGGGACTGGCAGGGAGACTGCCTGTGAGCGATGGCAGACGGATGGGTTCGACGGACTGCACAGTGACAAGATGGCATCGGGGTAACCTTCTGGAGGAAGATATCATTTCTGGTACAGGGCGTGGCGTCTCGATCAAGGTCGCGACAACCTCCGTGGCAAACTGGGTACAAATCGAGGTGTGCTAAATCGTTAATATTGTGTGTCCTCACTAGGAAGAGAATTTAACATGAATAAAGAAGTTGTCAAAGTCAGTTATCGTGCTTACAATGTCGGGTTTTTCTTATACTATATATTTAAATTGTTCTAAGTGTTATAAAGTGTTTTTTGCATTATTCAGACCACTCGCATCCATGAGACAGGCATTCCGACACCACACTTTACCAACCCGCAGACTGAGTCTAGCTGGCATTCTATCCACCGGTGTTAGCGTGGAACGTAACAAAATTTATAATAAATTATGTTTACGCGCTTTCATACTTCGCTATGTAGGCCTGATATAAAATATTGAATATGTGTATTCTTTTGTGTGGATTTAAAAACAGAAAACAAAAGCGAAGCCGCTTCTGGGAAGAGAGTTTTGCGATTCGGACGAACTTTTACGGCGGCGATAATAATTACATTTAGTATTATATATTTTCGGATTATCGGTTGTGTGAAGATTTTCGGTGGCTGACCAGCATATTTAAGGACCATCAGACTACAAGGAGAGCGACGTCGGAGTCTACCAGCACAGATTCACAAAGGTTTGTTTATTTTGGATTTGCGTAGATTGAATTACTGTATTCATCATTACTAATAGAAAACCCAGAACTAGCTATCGAAGTATTCACGACAACAAATATTAAATCCGTAAATCTTCGTAAATCGTATGTTCAATCCTAAGCATCGTGTACCCCGTCTATGTAAGTATCTGAAACTTTGTATACAATACGTCTCCATTTCTCCCGATCTTCAGCCATGTTGATCGCAGCGTTTAAAGAGGGCCCTGTTAACTCATTTATTTGGTCTATTCATCGATCGATACTACACCGATATTAAATTTTTTAACAATATCATTTAAATATTAAACTGAATATTGCTAGAGAGAATGCTTACAAAAGGCAGAGACAATGCTAATATTATTGTTTTTCTCATATCCAGGAAAACCGACAAATTCCGATTGCTTTCAACTAGTTTAACAAATTTAGCAAATAATTGAACAAGAATTGGCGACGAAAGGAAAATAATTGCAGTCATTATTTTTATAGTTACACTTCGCTTAAAGGGTTTTATTATTAGAAGGGGGGTAATATTTTAATCACGCCAGCGCATAGTGCCACCCCTGGGCTACCCCTGCGCTACCCCTGCGCCATTCAGGGAATAATGGATGCGTCGCTTGCCTTTATGCCCCAGTAATAATAGTAAAATGATAGTTTTTTTTTGTTAAAAAATCTCTTTTCATTTACGAAGATACTTATTACTTCACTTGTGGAATAATAAATTTAAACTCTTGTTAAAAAAATATTTTTGCTTTTTGTTATGATAGAATACTAGCATATTCCTCATCCTAAGACGTGGTGGTAAGGCAAGTTGTAGAGTACATCAATAGAAGAAGACGATGCGATGGAATATTACCTATCACCAGAATGTTTTAAATCAGAAATGTAAAACACAGTAAAATGCTACACATATTCTAAAATACCCTTTAAGATTTACCTAGATAAAGCGTTACTTGACAGACGTGTATCATTATACGAAAATCTGCTTGATAATTGTATTTATATTATTGAACTAATTCCTTAGAATTCTTCTTCTTCTTTTAAGTAGGCAATTCACCCTTCGAGAGTGATTTGTGCCATTAATTAATCAAATTAAAAACGTTATTTTACAGAAAAAAGTACTATAATATTGTAGAATAGGAAATATTATATTATAAGACAATACCATTGTCTTTCAAAAAACCCGCGATTATATAGATTAAATGTGGCGAGTTAAGGAAAACAAGATGACAGAAGTTAACCGTGAGCTGAAAATTACCATTGACAAAACCACTTTAAAAAAACCTGTGATCCGATAGACAGGCAAAAAAGACATGGTCAAGGGTTTCCTCCTCAGCACCATACTCATACGTTGGGGAATCTATTAAGTTCGATCTGAACAAAGGAGAGGCCACCTGGCAATGCCCAATTCTCATTATAGAGATATTTGATACTGTTCTTTTGGAGACTTTCCTTTTGGAGAACCAGGGGGTACGGGGGATAGATCCTTGAATTACTTTAAACCGATTACCCTTATGATTATTTGGATCTATTCATTGTGCGGTCCAGATAGAATTCGTACTTTTTTTTGCCATATTAAGTTTATCATTCCCTAGAATTATTCTTATAAAAATATTTCTTTTTTCAAATGCTCATTTTGCTCTATTTTTGAAAACTGTTAACATGATCTATTATTTGGAAAGAACATGTAACAGAACAGCGTAATATGTTAAAGATGCTTTTATCAAGGGCCGTATTCACGATACTTTCTCATTGAGTCTTTGATCTCTGATAGTCGCTAAAGGTATGTATGGAACAATCCGCGAGCAAAATACATGAAATGATGATGATGATGTGATAGAACACTTCGCATCGTAAGATGTTTTTTTAGAACATTCTAAAAAATAACTTGCAAAAAAGTTATGAGTATATCTTATGTTTATGTAAACGCCTTCGATGGCTGGTTCCCAGGTTTTCAATTAATAATAAGTACACATATGATACATGAACTGCCCCAACTTTGCTGTCTTCAGATTTCGGCTGGCTGAAGCGCGCACTGGTGGTTTTAGAACTGCTGGACCGGTCGAAGCACCGAAGGTAGTGAGAATAACGCCTTCGTCTTCTCCGATTCCGACAAGAGGCGACAATAATCACGCACACACATGCACATTATTATCAACCAGGAAACCCAGTGATGCCAACCGAAGTATTAAGGCGCGTAAACGTCTTATAAGTAATAATAATAGTCAATCATTTTATTTATCTACATACACATCTCCTCGCTCTCCTTCTAACTCAACCCTAATTTCAACCTCCGCACCTCTAGTTTTTATCTTCTTTTATTACATGTATTGTTAAAATGCAAAATTACCCAAACCAACATTTTGTTCAAGAGTACAAAAGCACTTAGTCGGAGTAAGGGACGAGCTTGCAATAAACATGGGTATTGTTAGACGGACGGTGCGGCGTGGGAACGCCAATAAAAATCCAACGTGATTTTAGTCGCGTAGGCAAATGCACCATAAAGGATGCATCACCCTCATGCGTCAGTCTCTCTACCAATCTCAGCCGGGAGAGATCGCTCCGTGAATACGATCTAGTTTTCAATTAGAAAACAAAATTAGTATCGTCTCTAGCATCAAGCGAGCGTTTGTAATCTGTAATTCCGGGCTAAATTTAAATTGTACGCCTCGAGTATAAAGCTTAGACTGTGATGTTCTCTGTGTTTAATCGTTTACATTGAAATATAAAAAGGATCCAGGTGGATCTATATCGAAAGAGACAACATCAAAAACGGCACGCGCAAATTGTAATTAAGAATATCGCGTCCAGAGTCCCGGTTTGCCTGGATAATTGGACATCGTCTGGTGGTCAATCCTGAACTCCGTCACTCTACCCTGGTACCACAACTATTGGCGACACTTCACTGCCCGAACCATCATCTACACGGGGAAGGCGTCTCCTGAAAGGTAATCCCTTACGTGAGAGATCTGCATAGTCAACATCACACAAGAAGTGATACAGAAAATTTGCTAGTTAACTTCATTTTGGCATGATGGGCACATAAATAATGTTAAATTGATAGTAATCATTTTTGAATTGTATTATTAATAAGAATTAGGTAAAATGCTTTTTTGTTCAAATTTTTATACATGCAAAAGTCACACATAATAAATTTTATTATAAACATTGGCACTTTGTGATTTTATTTAATAACCATTTGACTTGAGGATAATTTTAAAAATAACCAGTTACGCTAGATGCCTCCCCCCTGAACATGAAGCCGAGGCAGAAGGAAGAAGTAACGTAACAGTATGTCATACATTTAAATATAAAATTAATGCACTTTGCACGTAATATTGTTCTCACTCCCTAAACGATTATGATATTTTATATGTTACATTACTTTTATGTCCTTAAATGTATATTATGTGGATTGTCAGTCACGGTCATCACTCCACCAATCATTACCGTACACTTCAGTCCGAATGTCAGTATCACTCATGAATATCATTCTGAATGATCATATGCGGTCCGTTTAACAGATTGTCCATAACACATATCAGAACAGTGGATAACGTATCGTTTCATAATTGATTCTTAGTCATCAGTAAAAATTGTTATTATAGCAAAATTGGATGTTGTAGAAATGATATATCTGCGAACATGCAAGAAACATCTACAGAATTAGAAATAATCTCATCAATTAAAAAATGCTTAGCTAAATTATGTCAGAAACAAAAATCTACTTTAGGATAAGTTACCGAGAATGAGTTGCAGAACTCATTATTTTTCCTGCAGATTTTCTTAATGAAAATCTTTCTTTTAAGACTAAATCAATAGCTGCTCGCACTGTATCACCCGAGAATGTTTCTTTATTAGTTTTGCGTTTATAATTTTTCATTGTTATCTAAGAAAAAATTAAGAACGACCGTGGTACAAATGATAAGATTGATAATTAACTCACATGCAAACCTACAAAAAATTAACTAAATAGTCATTCATGAAATGTAAACACCGTGTACGTGAAGTTTTAGTATTCATCAGCAATATTTCTTTAACGAAATCAGTTTAATAGTGATAATTAATAAAAAACCGTTTATTTTCATACACCATATAGTGAATCACCATGATACAGTTTCATTGTGCCCCACAAAAACTGTATCAAGGTGCCCCATGCATTCTGACAGAAAAGAAATCACAATATTGTTGTTGCGTCCAACTATGCTACAGCGACAATATTTTTAGCGACATATTTTTGAACTTATATGTTACCTTTTTGATATTAATATATTTAATCGTTCCATTAATGCATCTTCCCCGTAGGAAAGAGATCCACGTTCGAATCATACAACAATATTTTTCAATAAAAATGATTTTATATGTATATCTTTCTATTTAATTCATATTTAAAACATCACAGACTTCTGTTCTGAATAATTACAACTTCACAATAAGAATATTTTCTCCTAATAATAAAATTGTATCAATGTGTCCAAAATTTAATAAAAATGAATTGATTATTCTGGCGTCTGCTATCAGATTACTCAAAGGTATTTAAGATTCTGTAAAAATAAGGTAGATGGCTCTTTCAAATAATGGAACGATTAAATGTATTAATATCAAAAAGGTAACATATAGGTTCGAAAATTTGTCGCTAAAAATATTGTCGCTGTAGCATAGTTGGATAATGCACCTTCCCCGGTTAGGAAAGAGATCCGGGTTCGAATTCTGGTGGCGCAACAACAATATTTTTAGATAAAATTGATTTTATATGTATATCTTTCTAATTAATATATTTAATTCATATTTAAAAATTAATATAACTGTACTTACCTTATTGAAGAGTTAATATATTGTAGATTATAAAAAAAATGGGACTTGTTGACAGATAATTTAAATTATGAACTGAAACAACAGCAAAAAACAAAGAAACAATGGAACAAAAATTTACTTTGATATCGAAAAATCACACGTCCGTCCCGTGCAGCAACACAAACAAGTACTGACCTGAACTATATATCAAACAATAGAACTTGTAGTTCCCAAGTTTGTTACTTGATAGCACTTGTACAATTACTTTGAGATACCTAAATAAATGCTATGTATTATGGTACCCCACCCTCTGTGTAGATACTGATATTTGATATTAAATGCTTTTCACTAAACGTTAACATAATATAACTAAAAATTAATGAAATTTAAAAGATAATATAATTAAATGAACGAAGATAAGTCATACATAAGTTTTTAATTTAATAAATTATACAAATGACGTATATTACAAAAAAGCAATTAAGATATTCGTAAATATGTAAACATTTTTAATCTCGTATTTCACTTTCTCTGCATTTATGTTTTATCGACACATTTCATAAATGAAATAAATCCTTTCGGGGCCACCGTAAAGTGACCCCGGAAAAAGGTTGTTACCTCTTCATAAGTGTTTTTTCATTTCATTTTTCACTTAAGCTATGAAGCTTGAAAAGGCGCCTTTTGAAGGGTGGTTTATTAGCCCGAGTAAGGCTTACTTAAGTCTTAGCTGAATGCCACTAAAGCAAAGGAAAGCGGTCAGTGATAGTTAACCACTTTATAGAAAGTATTTATACCAAAATATAAATATAATATTTTTTAAATATCTATATTTCGCACAATTGAAGATAAATATTATTTTAAATAACTATATTTTGCATAAAAAGATAAGTCATTCAAATAACAAAAATTATAGTTTCTTAATTATCTATTATATAATTACTGAAATATATGATTTATAAAATTAAATACTACTGTATAATATATAATAAAAATTACACCTGATGTAAAGAGGAACTGTGATAAGGATGAAATGAAATGACGTGTGTGTAGTACAAAGTTTAGTTTAGTGGAAAATTAAAATGATCATGTTGTACCACAAAGCACTGCCGTATCAACTAATGACGTTATAGTTACCAGTACAGCAAAATTTGTGGAGATAAATGAAGATCAACAAATAAATAAAAAATTCAAATCACGTTTTTTTGATTTGTGGATAAATGGTGACATGAATAGGAGGTAGATATGAGAAGACTTAATTAACAATATATATTTACTATAAGAGCTTATCTTTTCAGTCTACTGACAATTTATTTTGATCCATTAAAACTGCTATTTGTGATAGGAATCAACTCCGCTTTATAATATTAGAGAAATCATAAATTTATATTAATATTATTTTTATTATTAAGGAGAACACATTCTTATTGTAAAGTTTTAATTATTCAGAACATTGGTCTGTGATATTTTAAATACTAATTAAATGTATTAATTAGACAGATATACATGTAAAATCAATTTGATCGAAAAATATTGTTATTGCTACCGGGATTCGAATCTGGATCTCTTCCAGTCCGATTATACATACCAATACAGTGAATTGATGACAAATTTTCGAACCTATATGTAACACTTTTCAAATTAATACATCTATCGTTTCATTATTTGAAAGCCATCTACTTTGTTTTTACGGAATCTCAGATACCCTTGAGTAAACCGATAGGGGACGCCAGAATTAACAATTCATTTTTATAAAACTTTTGCACACATTAATATTACAACTTATAATAATTACAACTTCACAATAAGAATGTGTTCTCCTCAATAATATATAAGTTGTAAACACAAAAATTCAATAAAAATGAATTGTTAATTCTGGCATCTCCTATCGGTTTACTCAAAGGTATTTGAGATTTCCAAAAAAAAAAAAAAATTAGATGGCTTTCAAATAATGGAACTATAGATGTATTAATTTTAAAAATGTCATATATAGGTTCGAAAATTTGTCGTCAATGTACTGTGTTGTCGTAGCATAATCGGATAATGTAATTTCCCGGATTGGAAGAGATCCAGGTTCAAATCTCGATAGCAACAATAATATTTTTCGATAAAATTGATTTTATATGTGTATCTTTCTAATACATTAATTTAATTTGTATTTAAATTATTATTTTTTTCGTAGCACTGCTTTTCACGAAGTATATAGAAAAAAAGAAGACTAAATGCAAAAGATATGTTACAGTTTTTTTTTTTAATGTTTGTGCTACTTTATAAATCAGTAAAACATAGTTTTAACCGTGTAACAAATTAATTAAATCAATATAAAATTTAAATACAAATAAAAAATTAAGTAATTTTATGACATACAGTTAAGTTAATGCAGTCGGTTTTCATTATATGAATTAGAAATTTTTTATAATTTAACAATTACATATGTTTGGGGGATATATTTATTTGTTTATAAATATATTAACTATTGAACGAAAATAATGCACTATGCCTTTTCCCCCTTCCCTTCACCGCCCGGCCTCGCCGCCGACCAGTCGATTAGCGACCTTGAACCAGTGCGGTTACAATATGTACAGAACAGTTTGTACTGTTATACAATCTCATCTATACTTTATGTCGGAATCTTGACGAAATAGTGAGTGAAAAATATACAGTCCACATCTTCGAACAGCAGAATCCGGATTGTGGTGAGTGCCAAATTCCTTTCGTGTCCTGAGATTCTTCCGACGTATATACTTCTACGCAACAACATAGATTTAGTAGGGTTTTTTATTTGACTATTATCAATATCTAAATGCAAAATATAAATGAAATAAATATCTGTACCCAACCGCAAATTTAAATTAGTGATTGCATAATTTAAATGTCGCAAAAGTAAATATTTTTATGTCACGTTTTTCACTGACATAAAACGTTTCATTTTCAGTCTTGACCTCAATTATATTTCAAGTAAGATTTATACCATGTTGTATTTTATCATACCTGTTGTATAACCCTTATTGAAGTTGTGCTGAAGAAGCTTGAAGCATTTGAATTGTGGATCTACAGTCGCACACTAAAAATAAGCTGGAGAGAGTAAAAAATGAGACAGAACTAACAAGAATGCAGAAAGACAATGAAATCGCTCGAACCATAAAAATAATGAATCTGACGTACTTTGGACAAGTTCTGAGGTACTTTTAGATGTATGAGACACTGCGCCTACAAGAAAAAATCAACGGACGAGTTCCTAGTAAAACGAGAACCTTAGACAATAGACTTAAAATCCTTAGACAATTGTCTACCCAGATATCTAAATCTATCTTGCTGTAAACATAATACGAATAGCCAACACGATCGCAACAAAAGAAAAACCAAAATAGACCCATAAATGTGTAGTAATATATATTAAGCAAGTACGCACTTATACTCACTCTACTATTTATCGGAAAAAATTACTACGAAGAATCACTTTCACAAAGTGTCAGTTGAGCTAACCGGATATTCAATCTCTTCTGCTAGAGATATGAAAGAGTTTATTAGTACAAGTAATCGCCACTTAAGGCTGCACTCGCAGGTGATGTCTTTACTGCCGATCCACCGTACATTCCGCTTATCTACGGGCTTAACGTTGAACCTGCCCTTAAAATACCTTATAAAATATATGTTTCAAGCTTAACACTGCACTACATTAATTATTAACGGTCTAAACACATAAATTTATTCATTTATTATTATAAACACCTGAATAAAATGTCATAACATTTTAATTGGACGTCTAATAGAATTATTTTAAAAATATGAATAGACTATATAAAAAATCTTTCTAACACTGGCAGCAAAATCAGATAAATGTTTCCAATGCCAAGCCATCTTCCCAAATATCGAACATTTCGAAAAAATGTAATGTACATATCTACCTATGTAAACGCGTATTATACATGTTTATGAAAAAAATGTTAAAATGCATATTTTTACTAACAAACGTTTATTATGAGTCTATATGAATTAGCATGTATTTAAGAAAAATATATAGACAGTTTTTGTATATTTTTATGGGAAGCAAGCATTCGGAGAGTGGACTGGGAAAATTGACTCTTCTTCTTGACCTAGATCAGTCATTATTAAGACCTGCGAAAAATAATAATAATAAATATATACGCAACTCCCTTCCCCCTCTTTCTAAACCCTTATTTGAAATTATAACAAATGTGAATTCTAAGCAATGTGGGATACAGAACACTAATAATAAAAATAATTTAAAAAATCTTATCTAGCATCTTCTCAAGCAATTCTCGGTCCAATTTAATATACCAATCCTGAACGAATGTCAGAACTTTCACAAAATTATGAATTCGTGGCACTGGTCCAACGTCTGCACAGAAGACGTTCTTCGAATGCCCAGAAAATTAATAATCTCTGATGCACTTATCGGTAATTGTCCCGAGTGTCTCTCCATCGGCGCCAATTTTCCAATAAGCGCATCTTAAAAATTTTCATTTGAATATGAAATTTCTCGCGAATGTCTCGAAAAGGAAACATAATAAAAATAAAATCAATTTTCATTACATTTTTGTTTTAAGATATGTTCTGTAATTTCAGTTTAAAAAATCTAATGAAATTATTAACACATTGCAAGCAAATGGACAGATATATCTGATTCTTCTTCTTCTTCTTCTTCTTCCTGTTCCCTATCCGTTCAAAAAACGGCCCGGAAAAGCTCTACAGTAGACTGGCCAAACCATTGCGTTGGATTTTTCTGCCACGGTGTTCTATTTTTTCCTAGCAGTCTTTCCCTGCATTAAGGCGTGTAACATCTCATACTTCTCTTTACAACACTTTAATTTGTTATAATTTCAAATAGGGATTTAGAGAGAGAGGGGAGGGAGGTGCGTTTATATATTTTTTTTCACAGGCCTTAAATAAAATAATTATCTAGGTAATGGAGAAGAGAATAGTCAATTTTCCCAGTCAACTCTCCGAATGCCTATTTCCCGTAAAAATATACAAACACCGTCTCCATATTTTTTTCTTAAATATACGCTAATTCATATACTCATAATAAATTTTTGTGTATAAAAACACGCATTTTAACATTTTTTTCATAAAAATATGCAAAACGTGTTTACATAAGTAGATAGGCATATTAAATTTTTTCGAAGTGTTAGACATTTGGAAAGATGGCTTGTCATAGGTAATATTATCTGATTAAATCGCTTTATCTTCTACCCCATTACTGCGGCCACTCTCGTGTTCAAAATTATGTTTATTTCAATACATATTTATTTAATTTATTAGTTAGTGTACGTTCGTTCTGAAATATCGAAATCAATTAAATTTAAGTTGTTTACACAATATTATGGCCTGTTTTACGAATGAGATTTTTATGAGATCAAGTCAATCTCAAGAGATTCACAAAAATACAAAAAGTGGAAGACGATTAGGGAGGCCTTCATCTAGCAGTTGATAGAAGAGGAATGATGACGATGGGATAGTTTCTGACAGTGCGACTGAAACGCACGGTTGACAGAGAATCGTTTACTTGGTCGGAGATGGTGAAGGAAGATAGCGAAGCGTGAAGAAGAAGAGAATCGGCGGTGTTCGGTGTCCATTCCACTCGTTAATATTCGTCATGGCGTGCAGCGAAACGGAAGATGTGTTATTCACGAACTATCAGGCCAGAATGGGGCGGCTGCCCTCTGCTGCCGTCTGGGTTCTAAATGCAGATGTCGGCCGAGAACGGTAAGAAAAATATTTCAGTCTCGGGGAGCCGATAAGATATGCGTACAAATTGAATAGGCCAACTTGTTTGTATAAGATTGCTGAGTAGCTTAAGAGATTAAAAATACTTTCTCTCGGTCGATGTGCTCATGACTGAGAATGGTGATATTCCCAATCTTGGTCCTTGTTTATTTCAACGTTTAGCGAGGTTCCCGTTCCCCATTGTCGCCAATTTCTCAATATATTCTATGAACACGTCCTATTATTTATTTTTCCTACGTGCTAACTATTACTAATAAAAACTAAGAATGGGCTCGACTGCGCAATTAATCTTCAAATTTGTATATTATTTATGTTAAACAATATTAGATAGCAATCGAATAAGAATGAACTAGAATAATTGATGCTATTTGCGTACATGCACATGCATAATTACTGCATATGCTCATTAACTTTAACTATGCTCATTAATTAATTACTGCACATGCTCATTACAAGTATGTAATTAGTAAAATATCGCTAAGTATAGAAAAGTAGGTCGATAGTTATTCGTATGAATGCATTTGTAACTACTTGCGCGTAAAGAGCCCCTTTTTCCAACTATTTCACGCTTCTTGGTAATTATTACACATTATATACATTTTCAAAAGACAAACGTAATTAGAAATGCAGACTGACCGTGTCGATAATTATGAATATCTAAGACAAAAACTTCCATAAAAGGAGGCATATCCGAAGAAATTATTCGCAAAACCAAGCTGGACTGGAGTGCACTTGGAATATGATCCGATACCCCCCCCCCCCTCACTCCACCCTGACATAATGACCACCTGCTGGATTAACAAATTGATTAAATAACAAATCGAAATTATAAATATATTTATATCGAATTTTAATGCTTTATAACAACAAAAACATTTTAGGAACAAAGTCATACAACGTCATATTATTAATGTAATAAAACATTACCCTAATTACAGGTTAATTAACAAATTTCACAATTATTTAATAATAACTAATGCAACATTTACTGCATATTCATATAACAGTTTATTTTGCATTACAAACATTATTATTTATTATACATATAATTTATACATTATACATATACTACTAAACTGAAAATTTAAACACCTATTATATTGAGATGTTCACTGTCCCTTAACTAGACCGAAGTCTGTGCTGAAGGGTACAGATTCACTTGTTATATACAAAAATTCATCAAAAAAAAAAATTTTGTAAAATGATTACTGATTCCGACATTCATTGTATCATTTTCTACAACACTTAAAACAAATAAATACTTTTAATAAACACTAATTAAAATTAATCAATTGGACAGATTTTTTTCTGTATATCTTTCTAATTGATTAATTTAATTTGTGTTAAAAATACTACAGAACTATGTTCTGAAATTGCAACATGGCAACAAAATTGTGTTTTCATTAAAAACCTTTGATTAATTTACAATGAATATTCCGATTTCATTAATAATGTATCTATTGTACGGTTGAAATTTTAAGAAAAACTTGTAATTTATATTTTTATGCAAGTACATCCGGAAGCACCGGTTATTCCGGTATGATGAAATATGAAGTCCGGCTCCACGCACACTACATTCCACAAAGGCGGGTTGATGATGAAAGCATGTGAAAAACGCTGAACTCAACCGTGGGGAAGTATGACACAGAATACATGGTCGGAATGAGGGCCGAGCTCCATGGACGATGAAACAGGTCAATGAGTTCATTCGGGTAAAATGATAGTCAGACAGGGATACAAGGCGAGACCGGATGTAAAATTTTATGCTTGGTAGATCAAATATAATAAATATTTAATGGAAAGCAATACCAACATGGGGGTAAAAAATATTTTTGCAAGGATGTTGAAAAATACATTATACGAGTATATAAAATCTGTGTTTCGCACAAGGAAACCTTGTGCGAAACACTTGACATAATTGTGAATTATCAATTTTGTCGCTGAAATTTTTAATTCTGAGGTACATTTTTCGATTTTTTGCTGTCAAAAAAATTCTGACAATTCTAATTTGAAGAAGTCTACAATATCTAGATCAATTAAGGAATAATATATTTTGTTCTGTCGTAGACAAAATAATATATTTGATTCTATCCTCCTCTGAAAATGTACTGACGTTATTTGAAAACCGGTTGTCGTTAAATATCAAATTTTTTTTTTCTTATTTAAAATTACCCAACTCAATAGAGAAATCAATTCTCGTGTTTGAATTGGGGGATATTTAAGTTTTAAAATAATGTAAAGGTAGGTATAGAAGTAAGATACAGAATTAAATTATTAAATACATATGTTTACACAAACATAATCAAATTAGAACTTGTGATTGCTGTCGGAGTTTTCTAATATTTATTTGATTTTGGATTTGAAGGCTTTATAATTTTTCTGTTTTGATTTTACATGGGAGAGCATTAAAAAATTTTATACCTTGATAGGGATAATGGCATAGTTGTTTTAAATTTGGGGATTTCTAAGTTGCCACGCGATCTTGGTCGGTTAATTATTTTTTGTGGAAATTGTTTAATTGAAATGGTCTTTGTGAATTTATAGCAGTGCGTTCTTTTTGAAGATTTTATTTAAACTGAGCACCTTTAGAGAGTTAAATAGTTGTGAAGTTGGAAATATTGATGGTTTTCGAAGGATGACTTCCAAAACCTCTGAACCTTTTCTACAGGTAAGAGGTTAGTCTTAAAAGTCCCCCCCCCCCTTCCGATTATACCATACTGTAAAATAGATTGAGCAAAAGAGTTGTAAATTTTTTAATCATACTAGATGATAGGATATAGTATCATATATTACAAAAATGAATATGAATATAGTTAACTAGTGATTTATTGTTTCTGTTGTTGTGATCTTGTCGATTTTAATTGAATATTAACTGCAAAAAGTAATTGTTTTTCTATTAGTGCATTCTGTATTGCTCTCCATGAAATTGAATAAACGTGAAAAACTCATTTATGTCACATTTAACAGCGACATAGATAAGGAAAAAAAACCATAGAGATAAGACACAAATGAAATGACACAATACTTTTCATATCTATAAAAGGAGTCTCACAGACCTGGCCATTTAACCAAATACTTTACAGCCGACCGAAGCAAATGACACTAACGAAGTCGCCACTGCCGCCACATACAGAAAGTCACAGATATAGAATATAGACGGGAAAGCGTAATATATATATATATATATATTGATAGATATGTTTTAAGAATTCCAAAAAAAAAATCATAAGAATTTATCATTTTTATTATATTTACATCATTCAGTGCACTATAATCATAAGTTGTTAAAAAATACGACTGCATAGTAACACGTAACTATCGACTATAAAAAAATGAGTACTGTCTATAAAACAGGTCGTTCTATGAATTGGCATATTTCATGTAAATATAACCGTGATCAGAGATAGAACCGCTTTTCTACTGTCTTTTGTGTCATTGGTTCACTTTCTATTCAACATTGTGATTTGTGTCGCTTGACTTCTCTCAATGCTCAATGGAAACGGAAGACCAAACATTATCCGAGACGTAGTTTTAAAACTTACAAATATAAACTCAATTATTTTAAATGTGTAAATTATTATTAAGAAGAACACATTCTTAATGTGAAGTTGTAATCATTCAGAACATAGGTCTGTGTTGTTTTTAATACAAATTAAATGTATTAATTAGAAAGACATACACATATAAAATCAATTTTATCGAAAAATACTGTTGCCGCTACCGAGATTCGAACCTGGATCTCTTCCGATCTGGGGAACGTGCATTAACCATTTATGCTATAGCATCACAGTGAATTGACGACAAATTTGATTAGAAGAGATCCAGGTTCGAATCCCGGTAGCAACGACAATATATTTTGATTTATGTTTATCTTTCTAAATAATACTTTTAATATGTATTAAAAAGATCGCAGACATAAGTTCTGAATAATTACAACTTCACAATAAGAATGTGTTCTCCTTAATAATATATAATTTGTATCAATGTGTCCAAAATTTAATAAAAACGAATTGTTAATTCTGGCGTCTCTTATATACTTACTCAAAGGTATTTGAGATTCCGTAAAAATAATGAAGATGATTTTCAAATAATGGAACGATAGACGTATTCATTTGAAAAGTGTAACATATTGGTTTGAAAATTTGTCGTCAATTCACTGTGGCGCTGTAATTGGTTAATGCACGTTCCCCGGATTGGAAGAAATCCAGGTTCGAATCATTTTCCACGCACTACTAAAAATTCCGGGAAACAAATATAAATTAAATAATTGGATTAACATAAACGGAAACATTGTTTTACCAGTAGAGACTATAGTTGCTTAGTTCTAAAAACTACCACGATAACTCACCGCTGTACCCATGGCGCTTTTGTGTATTCGCAGCATCGAGCTATTCACATTACTCTGTTTTGTCTTCAAGCTAGTGAATTACTCAAGTCATAATTAACTATTTACTAAATTGAAAATTCCTTTAGGTTGATCCGTTATGTATAGAGTCGTTACCTGTGCTGTTTTTAACATAATAACATTAGAAGGTCTTACAACAGCGTGCAAATCATTGAAGTGTCTACTTTCTCTTTTACTAATTCGCGAATTTTACTTGACGTGTGGATTTTATGATTATTCTTTAAATTTAGTGCACGGATAGGTTTTTAATTATTTCCTTTAGTTATTACGTGAAGTATTTTCAAACAATAAATTAATCATGTTCAGTCATAGAAAGTGTTCTTAAAAAGGTCCATACATTTTTTGTCTGGGTAAGAAGGTATTATTTTACGTTAAAACTTAAACATTAAAAAGACTGTTAATAGTACACTAAAATTACAAATAAATACACTGTAGGGTCGTATAAAGGGCGGATTTATTTTGTCTAAAAACGTTGGTTCAACGAAAGTGAATATATTGTATTACATATATTATATATGATTGTATAATACCATTGGTAACAGCATAACCTAAATCTATACCTACTGCACGCCACTGAATACGACTCAGCGCTGTTATCCGGCGTGATAACTTGCGAGCCTCGTCGGCGATTTCTGCACAGCATCCGACCACAAGATTTGCTGTGGTCGTTTTTCTTAATACTTTACGCTTCGGTTTGGCCCCGCCCGCATATCCGAGACTTGATTACTTTCATTCAAAAAATATATCTGTTCGCTATGTTTCCAAATCACGAATCAAGCTCAGTTATTCTGTTTGAGTCTTCCGATTCTTATATTGAGAAATTATTTACATTTTTTGTATCAAAAGACAGGCCCAATGTAAAATGAAACTTTTTGTAATACATTCGTTGAAATACTTAATAATAATAATATTTTTTAAATTGAGAATGAATTTTTAACCAGTTTCCTGCTGGAAACATTTTTATTACACCTAATAAAATGTTAAAAAGAAACAGATCATAAAATTAAATATACAATTTAAAGTTAGTATTGTAAATACATAGCAGGTCCAGAAATTATTAATTTTCTTGACGATGTGCTTTTCTTACCGCATTTAAAGTAACGTTGAGATAAACCATGAATATGACTGTGATTGTGATTGGTATTTAATTATAACATACGATGAATGTCATGTGTTATTTAATGATTGGCAATTTAGATTCTAGTTTATCAGTAATTACTTGCCGAATTATGAATTATCACTACATTCAAATACCAATCACGGTTTATTTCGAACATTTTACAGAAATTTCGATGAGATCGCAGGATCTAACTGAGTGTGTTATTTTAATGGCGGTAAAGAAAAGAATTTTGAATTAAAAAATGTTCTTATATAGGTAAAAAAAAATCGTTTTAGAAGAATTGATGAAAAAAGTCAAAATTTTATCGATATGATAATAATGTGATAAAAATACATATTATACATATCGATAATGCGATAATCTTTCCACAAAATTATGATTAATATCAATGATGGATGGATGTAAATGAAACAATGTTATAACTCTACGTGAGTTTATTAGCACTACTCAAATTTCGAGAGAAACAGTAACTCTCATCAACTGATGAAGTATTAATAGAGTAATAACATTGTTTCATATATATATATAAATTCCGGGAAACAAATATAAATTAAATAATTGGATTAACATAAACGGAAACATTATAATGTTTCCGTTTATGTTAATCTAATTATTTAATTTATATTTGTTTCCCGGAATTTTTAGAAGTGCGTGGCAAATGATTCGAACCTGGATTTCTTCCATTCCGGGGAACGTGCATTAACCAATTACAGCGCCACAGTGAATTGACGACAAATTTTCAAACTTACATGTTACACTTTTCAAATGAATACATCTATCGTTCCATTATTTGAAAATCATCTTCATTATTTTTACGGAATCTCAAATACCTTTGAGTAAATCTATGGGAGACGCCAGAATTAACAATTCGTTTTTATTAAATTTTGGACACATTGATACAAATTATATATTATTAAGGAGAACACATTCTAATTGTGAAGTTATAATTATTCAGAACATAGGTCTACGATGTTTTTAATACATATTAAAAATATTATTTAGAAAGATATACATATATCGAAATATATTGTCGTTGCTACCGAGATTCGAACCTGGATCTCTTCTAATCAAATTTGTCGTCAATTCACTGTGATGCTATAGCATATATATATATATATCCAGTATTATGGAACTCTATAAACTTAACATCGATTTTAATAATAATATAATATCAATGATATTTTAAAAACTAGACTGAAAAGTAGACTAAACTTTTTGTACATAATAAAATTTCTTGATTTGGATTTGTTCCAATGTTATTATTTGCTGTGTTTATTGAACCGGAGAAGTTAAAAATCGTATTTTTTTTAGTCATAATATCAATTACGAATTGTTTATTGGTATTTGCTAATTTAAAGATATGTACCAAATAGAACAGAACTGAAATAACTAACTAATTATCCAACTGTTACATTTATAATTTTCTTTACTACCTACAATATATCAAATGTATACTCGTACACTTTTATAATATATTTTTATTTTTTTTATACATTTCGTATTTAAATAAATTCTCTTTTTTTTGATTTTATGGTATTCTTAACATGCCTTCTTTTAATAATCGAGTTGAGATGGTTAATATAGTATATAGTAGGGCTGTAATATAGTATATAGTAGTAATATAGTAGGGCTGCCCAATGCCAACAGAATCAGACTGAAAGGATCTAATGAGACTATACATTCCCTTCTGGAAGATCATACTTTAAGGCATAGGATGGTCGTGGGATCAGATCTGAAAAGCCCTTAAGGCCAACTATAATAATAAAAAAATAATTAAAAATTTAGGATATTCACTTTGCTGTAAATAATATCTCTGTTTCGATTTTATTTGCTGTTGGATGTTTTCATTTTATTTGCTGTTGAATGTTTTGATTTTATTTGCTATTGGATGTTATGATTTTATTTGCTATTGGATGTTATGATTTTCATTCCAGGATTCATCATTATTTATTTTAAACATTTTTATTATGTGCGTGTTAAGTTCTGATAGATTATATTAAGAGCAGCACAATGACGTTACAAAGTTTGGCGGAGTACCGAAAAGTATGACAGAATCAATGGATTAACAATAGCTGATCTTATTATGAAGTTGTAATTATTCAGAACATAGGTCTGTGATGTTTTTAAATACCAATTAAATGTATTAATTATAAAGATATAAAATCAATTTTATCGAAAAGTATTGTTGTTGTGCTACCGGGATTCGAACCTGAATATCTTTTTCCAATTCGGGGAAGGTGCATTACCTACTACGTTACAGCCTAATAATTTTGTCGACAAAGTTTCGAACCTAACTAATACAATGTGTCCAAAATTTACTAAAAAATTAATTGATAATTCTGGCGTCTGCTATCGGTTTACTTAGGTATTTGAGATTCCATAAAAACAATGTAGATAACTTTCAAATAATGAAACGACAGATGTATTAATTTAGAAAAGTGTAATAGGTTCGAAAATTTGTCGACAAAATTGTTGGTAATGCACCTTCCCCGGATTGGAAAAAGAAATCCCGGTAGCGCAAGAACAATATTTTTCGATTGAATTTATTTTATATGTATATCTTTATAATTAATACATTTAATTAGTATTTATATACCCTTTTTACTTAATTACAATAATCTTAAATTTATATTTATTTTCCCGTTTTTAATGTACTTTCAGCACAACTGCAGTTTTTTGTAGATACATACTACTGCTCTTTTTCATATAACTGCATTAAGTTTATTTATTTATGTATTTAGAATAAATAACGCGGTACCTATTCATAAATAAATAAACCAGTTTATATCGTAGTTGGGGCGCGTCAGTTTATTCCATTCAAATTCGTTCAAAACTTACAATTGTATACTAGTTTCCGAACTATCGTTGCCGTTACAGAACTCGACTGCGCGGAATTGCTCTATCCGCCATGCAGCTCGGTAATGTTTCCATTACTTTAGTTCCATGAAGAATGTCGTTC
This sequence comes from Eubasilissa regina, assembly GCA_022840565.1. Classification (NCBI taxonomy): domain Eukaryota; kingdom Metazoa; phylum Arthropoda; class Insecta; order Trichoptera; family Phryganeidae; genus Eubasilissa; species Eubasilissa regina. The sequence continues at coordinate 4,574,265 of JAINEB010000019.1, forward strand.
CATAGGAAAGTTTAGGGATGATGAGAGATGATGAAAGGGGTTAAAAATTCATTCTATTTTACGCGGGATCAACACCTAATGTTATATATCTAACGACGAGCGTTCCGAAGACGAAATAAATTTTTTAAATATAAATGCAAACTAAGATTTTTGAAGATATAGAATTTATTTGCCCTTTATGTAAACAAACTGATATCTAGTTAAGAAAAGGAATAAAACGCCAAATGCCTCATTTCTCGTGATGTACCTATGTGAAATATCCCGCTGGTGGATACGCAGCACGGGATATTTTATAAGGCATGCCATCAATGAAAACGACAAAGATTTTTAATTTTTTATTTGAAATTTTTACAATTTTTTTATAATGCATGTTATTAATTAAGTATTGTACATTATTAAAATTACACGTTTTTTATTCGCTTATCTCTTGCGCTTGGAGAGGGAGTTACACTAATAATTTTATGTAAAGTTATATATTTGTACTCTATAATTATTTATTGTCTATTTGTGTGCTTCTGAAGTGTTCTATAACATTATTTATTTTCTAATTATATACTTCTGAAGTGTTCATTTAATTTTTTTCTAGGTTCTTTTATATCTTTTATTTCTTTAATTTGTGAAGGGAGGCTTCTGAAGTTTTTTTTATCCCTAAGTATATAAAATATTTCTGATAGTGTTTGGTGTTACATTCAGGTATTTCAAAATTATTTGTAAACCTCAATAATGTGCTTGTTTCAAATTTGACAGTTATTTTCTTTAAGTAATTGATTAATTGAGATTTTCTTGTAAATGTTTTTTGTTTTGGGAACTAAGAATTTAAATGGAACTGGGAAGATAAATGATCAGTTGTTAGTGAACTCGGTGGTTTGTATATTTTGAATGGCTATGCATAGTACTGAAAAATTAATATATAGGTCATGCTGATAAAGGATTCTAGTGACCTGTTTTTAGAGCTTAGTCAGATAAGCTGAAAGCAGTTTGTTTTATCCAAATCTGATCATAAACATCGATATTATTGGCTATGAAAAGTTTGACCGTTATACTTGCAGTCACTCCATCGGATGTACGTGCGATCGGCGGTTGCGATAAGTGAGACTGGTGTATACCGTTGTATCGTGGATGTTTGTGTACCTCCTGGATAGCGTGATGTCACTTTCTAAATGAAATTTCAATTAATTTTCATTTATCGGCAATAAAAGAATGTTTCACATCAAAGTGTCCTGTTAAAATATCCCGCTTAACTCTTCAATATCAGTGAGCAAACTGATACCGAACTGACAAAAATCAAGATACTGTAATGTGATGGCTAACTAACTAACTTACCATCACGCCGTTTTCACGCGACGGTAGGAAGAGAGGATAGAGTGCCACACTCCTCTGCCTTGACACACAATTCTCGCCTCATCCACATTCATACATATTCTCATACAAGCTCGCCGATTGTTGAGGCTTCTAACAAAATCATCCTCCATTATCTGGTTTACCTGGTCGTGCCAAGTTTTCCGCCGATGTTCTTTTTCTCTGGTGCCATCAACACTTGCGTCACATACCTTTCTTACCCTTTTCTTCTCATTTATCCGTTCCATATGACCAAACCACCTAAGTGATCATTTCTTAATCTTACTCACTTACTAACATCAGCTTTACATTCTTTCCTTTTTTTTCATTCTTTACTCTGTCATAAGTGGATCTGTCACATATACGCCTAAATGATCTCACTTCCACTCCATTCAGTCTACTTTCGTTCCTCATTTGCCGGCTCCAGGCCACACTTCCATACATCAGTGTCGGTAACAGGACTCCGTTGTATACACAAACTCATTTAATTACCTACAAGTATTATACATGTTGTCTTGCTTTTTTCCTTCTCGAATACCATCACTTTGGTATTCACTAAATAACTTAGGTAATTACCATTTATTGTATGGCGTAGTATAAAAAGATTTTGGTGCGACTTCCAAGATCTATACAAGAATGATTTACTTATATAGTGAATGAAATATTATCAATATTACTATTACCATTAAATTTTTGCTATTACTATTTTTTATTTGTAGTATTTCGTGAACCAATACGATAATAAATAATAATTAAAAGAACACATTCGTTTTTACTCTGCTGGCATCTCATAGACCTGGTAGTTTAATTAAGCAATATATAGCCATAATGATTCTTCATCCTAGACATTCTGAAAGTCATAGAAATACACGGGGAGACGAAATATTACTATGGATAACTAAACATTAATTAAATGTATTAATTAGAAATATATATATATATATATATATATATATATAAAATCAATTTTATCGAAAAATGTTGTTGTTGCGCCACTGAGATTCGAACCTGGATCTCTTTCCAAACCGGTGAAGGTGCATTATCCAACTATGCTACAGCGACATTATTTTTGACGACAATTTTTCGAACCTATATGTTACACCTATTTCAAATAATGTAACGATAAATGAATTAATTTAAACTGTCTGCTGTAGCATGGTTGGTTAGTGCACCTTCCCCGGATTGGAAAGAAATCCAGGTTCAAAATCCAGTGGCGCAACAGAAATATTTTTCGATAAAATTGATTTTATGTGTATATCATTCTAATTAGTATTTAAAAATATCACAGACCTATGTTCTGAATAATTACAAATTCACGATAAGAATGTGTTCTCATAATAATACTATAAGTAACTCTAACTCAAAAATATTCAAATTGTTTTTAAATTGGTCAACCCCGACTAATTACCGTCCATATTATACATTTTACTATACGTCATTTACTCGTATAATACATTGTATATTTACTCGTATAATACATTTCCGTATTCGATCCACTATGCTCAGCGATCCGGAAAAACGTTTTCCGCTATTAATTTATAGAACATATTATACAAACTATAGCAGATAAAGCAATAAAAAAAGTATTTACGATACTGTCAAAATTACATTTTTATGAATTAAATGTAATCTAATAGTAATTACGAAAAATCAATGATCATTATGAGACGTAATAAAAACATCGTAAATGCTTTAATGCGGCATGTATTTTATAAATTTTAATATTGAAAATGTTCGCTATATAAACACTAAAAGAATCTGTTTAAATTAATATTTTACTATGTTAAATAAAATAACAATCACTTTGTGTGAAACAAACTCAAGCTTCATCAGGACGCATTTGAAACTAATCATAAATACAAAAAATAGTGCACTTATATATACATAATGAGGGAGATCGAATATAAAATTACATGTGAAAGAGAAAGACAGAATACGTATACAGATAAACGGAACATTGAGGGAGGGTCAAATATAGTGTTGATGGATAATAAATTAATTTTAAAGGAAACATACCTAATATGGGGCTAATGGATAAATTAATTTGATTATTAATAATTGGCGTACTACTATTTATTGCCTTTTTTATTTCAAGGACTTCTCAATTGTCCAACCGGAGGGCAAACCCGTTTTTATGAAGGATATTAACCCCTGTAGTATTATTAAAAAAACTCTTTTTGTATTTATGATTAGTTTCAAATGCGTCGTGATGAAACTTGAGATAAGCGAAACCGGTTAAAGTATAAAAAATTTCGTGGTTTCATACAAAGTGATCGTTATTTTATTTAATATAATATATCAAACTACAAAGTGATCGATTTCTACGAAAATATAATATTTAACTGAGTTTTTTTTTTAGATTATGATAAATAATACTGCTTTAAAATATTTTCATTATTTTGCTAATCATATCAAGCAGGACTGTGGAGTTGTTTAAAAATCTACTGACTCCGACTTTGGCTCCAATATTGCCTTACAGTCCGGTATCGACTCTGATTCCGAGCGAATTTATGTGAGCGAAATATAAAAAACATTTTTCACACACTATTCTCAATTGTATCACCGATCAGCTTGTCTGCATGCGCTAGTGTAAGAGAACGTGATAAAATTCATAAAAGAATGCCCGCCCGCAATAAGGTATCCAGCATGCACATGCATCAGGTACAATTGTTGATATATTACACATTTTTACATTCTTTATTTTATAAAATGCATTATCGTTTAATTAAAATAACGTAAGTACTTTAAAAAAAAAGTAGTCTGTGATGTTTGATATCTGAAGACTCCAACATAAAACACCACAAATCAACAACTCCACGGCTGTGATCTTGAGATGCACATTTAATGCACTGTGCACATCACATAGCGTTGCATAGAAAATAATGCACTATTTCTTGCCGTGTAATGGGAACATGAGTTTTTATGGCTCAATTAAACATAATTTACTTGGCAGACAAACGTTTTATTTCTAATCTTTTCGATCTTAATAAAATTTAAAATATTTTATTGGACAGCTCTGGTTTGTTCATTTTGATTTATTAACGTTTTTTAGTTAAAAAACTAGACTCTAAATTTAAATTATGCCTACTTACCTAGTTTTAAAATGTGATAATTTAAATTAAGATATTACCACAAATACCTAAATTTATAGAGACTAGATATGAATACGATAAATGTACTTTTTCAAGTGTTTTTTTTTTTTTAATATGATTATTAATTAGCACTTCAAACATATTATTAGTCTTTTATGTGTAATGTTCTTAGTTCGCGACTCTAAAAACTTCGTACTAGAGTAATGTCAGAAAAACATGTAACTTTCAAAGTATCACCAGATTCCCTTGGGGTTCTATCCTCTGCTTACTGTCAAAATACATGGGTTCCAATTCCTTGTAATATAAAACTCAGTATGTCCGAATGACAATATTTAGTTTATTACAAGTATTACAGTAATTATAAATTATGCACTTCAACGATTGACTAGTTATTCTGGAAAACCTATGATGTAAGAGAGCTGTTCCTCCAGAGATGGCCTCTTATAAGGTTCGTCTCTCACCACTCATCTACTGACTTTTATGACACACACACACACACACACATATATATTATTCAGTATTTATAAATGTTAGAAAAAAAACCTTTACACTCACATGTTCAAAAATATAATTCCACGAACAAATACCAAATTAAAAAATATTACATACCTAGTACCTACCTATACAGAATACAATGCTAAGCGACCGTTTTCTAACAGATAAAATTTTACAATGTTAAAAATAAATGTCATCACTTTTTTCATATATATCAAATATATTTTATACTTGTATGTCTTATTTAAGTCGTGTATGTTTCTTTTTTAATGTTGTCACATTGAACTGCTCTATTTTATCACTCTATTGTTAATCCACTTTATTGTATAATCATATGTTCCTACACCGTTATAAATAATACCATGTCGCAGCACGCATGTACTACATGCGTGCTGCGCATGTACAATCTTTTTCAATTTTTATATTAGATGTAATCATACAATAATACACACGTAATAAATATGAAAGTCTATTAACACACAGACTTGACTCTCCGAGTGACAAATGCAATAGAGGAAGTCGAAAAGAAATGTCTACAATTTCAAATAATTCGGCTTTTTTGTTTGCTCTGGACAGGTGCTCAACAAAAACCTCGCAATTTTATCCGGCGACAGATTGCGAGTCGATCAAATTGGTTATTTTAAATCTCCGTGAAAAAAATCCAACTAAAAATGTATAATTGCCAATAAAAACTTCACGAAACCAAATGGCAAAAAAATTGGATGCAATTATTTCTAGATATGCTGTTTTACGAGAGAAAAGTGTGGTTGCGTTATTATCGTATTCATTATTATTGCAATAAAGAGATCATATCATTATGGTTTAACAACTTTTTGTCAATGCGCACAATGCAACCTGCTTTTCGCGTCAATGCGCACATGCCACCTGTTTCTCGCGTCAATGCGCGTTGTAACAATCACTTTATATAATAATTGAGGGTTATTAAATTGAAAGACTTACATTTTGTTTGCTTTTTCACGGTCAATTGATCGCTGATGATAAAAAGTTTATTCTTGTCGTGATGATAACTTAATATACTCAAAAGGTACACATTTTAGTGTATTTGATGCCGTAAGTTTGTGGTTAGACATGATTATTTAGTGTTCACGGTGTTTAACTGACAATTGAGTGTTCTTGAGTTGAAACGGCATTTAGCCAACTGTTCGTGGTATTCGTGTAATAATTTTGTACTCAAACTTCACAACTATAATTAATTGATATCTAATTTAGCGTTCCACATAATAACTTGAGAGTTGAATGTTCACGACGGTTCGAGACAGTGTTCAACTGACAGTTGAATGCACATACCTCTAAACTGCATTCAAGTTAACGCGTAGTGTTTTAACAAGAACTTTAAATACTGACGAAGCAGTATTTAATGCCGGATAACATTATTACTTTTATAATAACAAACACCAAGTGTCAAAGGGCAGAACTAACTTAGCCGTCTCCAATGACGTGTTTGACGATTCGGTCACGATCGTTGTCAATATTAATGGTCATCACACTAAGAACGGCGATAAAACTCTATGCATTCAGCAGTAAATCGCTCATTTAAATTTTATTTGCGCCATTTGTATGAAGATAATTATCAACTAACCGATGTGGATCAACGTCGATGACCAATTGATACACACTGTAAGCAAAACCATAAAAAAAGTATATTTTTAACAATATTCAATTAATATTTTTTTAATTTTTACAAATAACGATAAGCGTGAAAAATTAAAAAAATATATAACGTTGTTCCGGGCCAGACATCACTTGACACTTTTTACCTGGATAACAATCACAGTTTTAATTCCAATCATATAAATATTTACTTGAATTATAGGCAATTATAAATTTATTATCATTGTGTAATCTGTTAAAATTATATTCAAATTAGTTTTTTCTGCAGTAATTACATTAATTATTTATAATGATATTTATTATTCACTAGAATGGAAGAAACGAAAAGTCGATAAAATTTCTAACTTTCTTTGATCGTGATTAGACTTCAAAACTACTCTCTGTAGAGTTAAAAAGTGTATTTTATGTATATACGTTGTGACCTGAGACCCTCAATTGTAAGTAGAATTTCTATATAAATCTACCTTGCAATGTACAGTTAACAATAACGAAATATAATATAATAAAGTACACATATTAGGTCGAACGGAACAGAAGTTTTATTAAAATGTTTAAGATAATAATTGATTTTTTTTAAATTGTGGTGGTTTGGTCTAATAAGGATAGAATTAAAATAATAAATTTGCCAATCCCCCTCGAATGGGGTAGGCATAATATAAATTATATAGACAAGTATGTATGCAAATATTTTCCAGCAAATGCAAATTGAATCTTAATCATTAAGATTCGTTAACCTTTACCATACTATGCTAAAAATACCCTTCGCAACCATGATGTCAACTCGTGTTACTGAAAGAAATTTGAGTTTTGTAAGCACTTTAAATGGGAAAAAAATGATTTTACAAGCTTAAAAGATTTTAAAATAGTTAATGTCATAGTTACCATAAATATAATAATTTAATACGTTAATTTTATTTTCGAACGTTATTCTTATAACGCATTCGTCAAAAGACCCATCTAACATGATCTTTATCTTTATCTTTCTTCATTTAAATTAACGTGGGCTCTTTTTCACGTGATACAAGTAGTATTTTTAACGCAGATAGCATGCAACGCATCAATTTTATACATTTTAATTTTTAATTATTACATTAAATTAGTATTTAAAACATCACAGACCTATGTTCTGAATAATTACAACTTCACAATAAGAATGTGTTCTCCTTAATAATTTTATATAGCATTAAATTCAAAAATTATTTTTTTATCATGATTCGCTTTACATAATTGGTTTTCCACTAGTCATTTCTAAGCACAAATGATTTTTTTAAGACTAGATAAAATGTAAATTTTATATTATGCATATTTATAGAAATATGATTTAATTGGCTCGATAGTCCTACGTTAGTGGGTGGCTAGGGAAGGGTTAAAGTCAAAATAGTACATTAGGTGCGGATGGAGTCCCGTATCAAACCAGTGTACACGACGTTCGATCTATTAGTGAGACTCGACATATTCGCACAAACACTACCTAAAATCACCATAGATCTCTACAACTATCCATTATGAAAAGTTAAATAGAATTCATTAAACAATTAAAGTCTTAAATTATAAAAAAAAAAAATTCATTTAGAGATTTAAAATCACCGAACCGACAGATGAAAATGACATTTAATGTTTGAAGTACGATGAGCGCAAAGTGAGAAGCGAGACGGCCACTACTCTGGACTGGGACTACTACTCTGGGACTACTAAATCTAAAAGAATATCATGGGGAAAAAATACGTGTCTCAGAAATTGTCTCGAATCGGGCCATAGCGAAGCTATAACGTTAAAATTTAAGCTCAATTGAACTAGGTATATTTTTTAATGAACCTGGCAACTCAACGAAACGTACAAGGATGCCGATTTTTATCAATTAGTCAATCATTATTTTTACAGGAATATGAATACGCTATTCAGTACAGTGCGGAGTTAGGACACCACGCGATAATTTCCCTCGCTGTATTCTACAGATAACACGTACTTCGATACCCACTGTACGGAAAAAATCTCACTAATTAACAATACTACTTTCCCCTTTGTTTTAAGTCTTCGTGCATATATCTGTATTAATTTTCAGTGCTGGAAAAGTTTCAAATAAATTATTGAATATAGATTATTATAAATACTAAATTAATGTATTAATTATAAATATATACATATAAAATCAATTTTGTCGAAAAATATTGTTTTTGAGTCACCGGTATTCGAACCTGGATCTCTATTTCCAATCCGGGGAAGTATACTACCGATTGTGTTATAACGCCATTATTTTTCATGACAAATATTACATTTTTCAAATTAATACACCTGTCGTTCCATTATTTGAAAGCCATCTACATTATTTTTACAGAATCTCAAATACCTTTGAGTAAACCGACTGCAGACGCCAGAATTATCAATTCATTTTTATTAAATTTTGGACACATTGATACAACATATATTATTAAGGAAAACATATTCTTATTGTACCGGATTGGAAATAAAGATCCAGGTTCGAATCCCGGTGACGCAAAAACAATATTTTTCCACAAAATTGATTTTATATGTATATATTTATAATTAATACATTAATTTAGTATTTAAAATATCACAGACCGTCTGTTCTGAATAATTACAACTTCACAATAAGAATGTGTTTTCCTTAATAGATTATTATTATTAATATTATAATTATTATTTCTTTATTGCCTTACCCTTTACCGGACCATTCCCGTGCTGCTACTAACATTTTACACATTTTTGTATGTAGATACTAGTCAATAAAATAATAATTACGCTCTATTTTAAATGATTTAAATAACAATTTAAATGATTCAAAAAGTCACACTTCTCAAAAATATTTTGCGATGTCACTTCATCCCATCTAGGAGCGTATTTTGTTAAAACAATATTTATGGCTGCCTATATAATATATAATATGATCTTTAAAATTATTATTATTACCTATATAGCATCTCTTCACTATCAGATTAAACCTATTTGTATGGTATGGTAAGAGCGCATGGCATATTAAAAACCTATATGTGATTACTTATCTATTATAATCACACTGGTATTATTTGTTTTTTTTATTTTTTATAATTTGTACTGTAAATATTCTCTTTCTTCACATCCTGTACATACGAATATTTTTATTCATATTCATACTCTTTTGAATGCGTAAAATGTAAATAGTTCTGAATGGTAATAAACTAAAGGGTGATTAAAGGTTCAGCTATAGAATTTAGATTAACAAATCATGTATTTATCCTATATTTATATTATAAATATCATATAAGATTTTATTAAAGTCTCGGATTTTATTTGATGAGTGGGACTGTGATGTGGGGGGGGGGGATCCGTAGAGACGTCATACAGTGGCACCGAAGAAGCTGTTGCTGCTGTGAAGCGTAGTATTAAGGATGACCCGAATGACTCAATTCGCCATCGTACACAGCAATAGATCCATGATTACTGACTTTTTCGTTCCCCAATTGAATGGCATTAATTTGGAAGAGCTGTGGTTTCAACAAGACGGCGCAACATGCCACACAGCGCGCGCCACAATCAATTTATTGAAGGAAACATTCGATGAGCGCTTAATTTCGCGTAATGGACCTGTGAATTAGCCTCCAAGATCGCGTGATTTAACACCTTTGGATTATTTTCTGTAGAGATATATGAAGTCGCTAGTATATGCCGATAAACCAGAGACAATAGACGACTTGGAATCCAACATTTCTCGCGTTATCCCCCCCCCCCCCCATCAGTATTTGTTTAAAAGAAATTAAAATTATATCAATATGTTTGGATACTCTGAAACATTAAGAAATAAACAATATTAAATTCAATCACATTTTAACATTGAAGACAAATTTATTGAATAACTCAAAAGTACAGATAAATTGAAACGATGTTTCAAAATCAGTAACCAAAAATATTTCGCAGGCACCGCTACCTATTGCGTGCTAAACGAGCGCTCTAACATCTTGCTATTGTCCTATTAGACAATAATGTCAAATTGATACTCAATAATTTAATTCATTTTTCACTCACATATTAATATACATATTTAATAATTTTTATTTGCAAAATTAACTTGTTTAAAACTCATTTTTTAGACCGTTAACATTGTTTTAATAACCACTTAATGAATTAAATACATCTACCGATTTCGAAAAATATCATTTTCTTCTTCAGGATGTCAACTAATCAAAAACATATGTTATACTGTTTCTTTAACAGAATTTATTTTAAAAAAACAGTAATTATTTAAAAAAAATTAATACCTAACTAGAATTGTTACTTGATGACACAAAATTTTTAGAATGGGACTTGTGGTTAAATTTAATTGGTTGTTTATAAAATTTATGCTAGTTTTACATGCTTTAATAAAGAATAAATATATAATAAAGAAGAAAATGATGTTTTTCGATACCATTAGATTAACATTTGTTATATATTCACTGATTATTCAAGTTGTATTATATTTTTAATACTAAAAACACTGGTTAATAAAACAAAATAATCAATCTAAAAAAACAATTGAATTTTGTTTGAAAAATATTTACACCTGGTGAATTTCCAACAATTATAATTATTAATGGGCTTAAGATATTTGTAAAGTCTACGTTCAGGTCTCAGTGCGGTAGTTGTTACTTGGGGTTCGCTTCTTTGGCAGAGAGGTTTTAATTTATGAATATTTTTTTCGAACCAGAAAAAAGTATTCTATACATAGGTAATGGGTACGATATAACCTTTTTTTTAGAAATGTTTTTTCCGGATTAATTTATTTTCATAGACACACATATTTATAGTACATTCACCGTAGTGTATATAAGGGGCAGATAAAATTAACGTTATTTATATTCAATTTCAAATCTTTCACGTAATGATGTACTACCTTCACTAACTGAATGATTCTTCAATCATCTGAGACACTCCTCCAGAATTTATTTTCATGTAATATTTCGAAATGAAATATCCCAAATAAAGAACTATTCAAAAAATTATATTGTGTATCACTTAGGTTAAGCAATAATAATAATCAGTAAAAACAAAAAAAAAAAACAACTATTTTAACAAGGTTTAATTTTTAATTTAGCAAGGTCCATCATCGAAGCTGATGTCGCTGTTTTATTTTCGGTCCATCACAATAGGTATTCTTTTCAAAACGCGCTTTGAGCGAGACCTTGCGAAATGATAAAGATCAAATTTAAATTACCTTTGTAAATTGAGTTGAAATTTCACTATATTTTATTATATTCAACATTAGAACGTGTTCGGGAACAACTTCTCTTTATCAATAATACAATACAACTAAAGTTGAAAACATTTTCAGATACTGATGTATATTTAATACAATACATCAATAATAATACAATACAACTAAATAACTTTAGTTGTAGTGTATTATTGGTAATGGAAATATGTTCCTGAAAACGTTCTAATGTTTAATACAATAAAATATAGTGGAATAAAACAGTATTTCAACTCAATTTACAAAATAATCATGAAATTCCATAAATTTTCACCTTTGTTATAAATAAACGTTTTATTAATAATGTCGCGATCATAAAGTTTTGTTAAAATATCAAAAAACTATTTAATTAGGTTTAGTTATAAAAATAATATTTTCAACAAAAAATCATTAATAAAATAATTTAATTAAATGTTTTATTATTAAAGCCACATCAACCACTGTCAATGCATTCATTTTTATGCACCACGTAAACGTTACGTTACTTCCTAATACACCGGTACCTTTGTGAATGAACGATAGTAAAAAGAGCAATCAATTAAAATAGTGACAATTGAACCTCGGACCTGTCAGTCTGCTGCTAGACCTCGGCCGAACAGTACGTACTTAACTAGAAGTGAAAAGTGAAAATTATTTATATTCCTCACCATTTTTCTCATCTACTCATTTAATTTCTAAGTCCAATCGTATTTACAATGCGATTTATTTATATAATTTTTAAATTGTCTTTACAAAAGTATTTATTTTATATATTATTTATTAATTTATTATTTTATTATCACATTTTTTATGATTATCTAATCCTTAAAATATCGATTTTTTTCGTCTTCAGCGGTCTCATGGGACTCGAAATTCTAGAACTGCGATCCCTACAGAGCCATCCCTTGACATTGACGTTTAGACTGCTTGGCACTCGTCTATCTTTTGCAAATTTATCTTGATTATCCATTCAGTCTTGATCCTGTATAAAGGCTTTATCCATGTTACGAGACTCATTTATTCTCTCTACATATTCCACACACTGCAGCCTTTTTGTTTTCATCTTCGTCGGGGTATCTGGAGCGGCGTACCGTTCCCGAAGGTCCAAGTTCTTTAACCCCCATTCTCGGGTTACTTAATCACGTTTTGAATAGAAAATTTTGAGCTAGTCTTTGTATTCGAAGATTTTTTTAGTGCTAAATTGAGAAACCAAACATCACACTCATGCAGAACGAACTTTTGTATTATTAAGGAGAATTCATTTTTGTTGTAAATTTGCATTTTCAGAACATAGTTTTGTGGTATTTTAATGCAAATTAAATTAATCAACCAGAAAGATATATATAAAAAATTGATCTATCGAAAAAATATTTTATTGCTACCGGGAATCCTATCCGGGAAAACGCGTTCTCCGATTTCACTATAGCAATTGAATTCATTTTATTATTGTTGTATAGAGTTTAATCTTTAAGTTCTGTAACAACAACTTAGATAACAGCAATTCTTGTAAAGCAAAGAACAAGCGTGTTGTGATTTTATTATTTGTTAGATATTTAAATCATTTTTCTTCTCTGATATGATATTTCATTCTATATATTTAAACTATTTAATAACTGAGCTTGGTCCCCTAAATTTTTTTAGTTTATAAATTTATTTTCTTTTTAAATTTCTGATTTCTCTATAAGTATAAATATATAAATATAAATCCAATTCGCTTGTACATTATAGTAGAGCTTGTAAAAAAACTAGGTAATAATTCATAAAAACATTCTGGATTTGTGAACACGTATGAATATATAATTTTAAATTTACAGAAAAAACGCTGTGCTTTAAACATTTAAATAATCATTTAATCAAAATGACTTTATGACATTCCGTGTTAAAATCGAGTGATTAAACATCAGTGCAAAAAGATATTCCGCCAGCACCATGTCTTGGATGCCACCAGACCTCGCCTCCCTCTGCACAGTCCACAGCACCTCCACAGCATGCAGTCCCGCAACGTTCGTCTTCCTCGCTCTGGTCACCAGACTTTTCGGAGACTCTAAAGATGGCCAGTCGTATCCAGAATTCTACGGTGGAAAACCTAAATATTCTGGAAGACAACACGAGAGCCATTTTACACCTGATAATAAATTTTATTCTACTCCAGCGTATTCATATCACGGTCCATCTTCAAGAACGCCCTTAAAATCCGTCCCAACCTTCAAGTCCTCGCTTGAAGATTTTTCAAGCGGTTTTATAAATGACAGACCTTCATCAAAATCTCCTGAACCATCAGAAAAACCTAATATCTTCTCTTCTTCACATTTCGGAAGCTTATTTTCGTCTCCTTTCTCTAACTTTTCATTTGAACATACCCTTTTTGATTCGCACGACGACAAAGAGCTCAAAGCAACCAAAGAATCCATTCAGAAAACTACTGACAAACACATTTCGGACTTTGCAAAATCTTTCGGATTCTCTTTCGATGACTTGGGTGGTTTTAAGACGACGGAACCTAAACTGATCAGGTCTGAGTCGAGAACGAGGACGAGAAAATCGCGACAAGCTAAAGAGGAGGAATACGATTTTGTGATTGTTGGAGCAGGGTCTGCAGGGTGCGTGATGGCCAATAGACTTACGGAAGTTAAAAAATGGAGGGTGAGTGCTAATATCTCTATACATTTTTAATATACATTAAATTTTATTATACTGTGTTAACGATTTTGAAGTTAGTAACAAAAAAAATGGACTAGATGAAATTAATTATTTTATAATCATTTTGAGATAAATTACAAAAATAGTAGAATCGTAAAAAAATATCTTATTAATTTGTTTATTGATACCAAATATTTTTTTTATAACGTTTGCCTCTCCCAGTCTTTTGTCTATATAGGTGTGCATTGATTATTACGGGTACTAGTAAATACCTAAGTGAATTTCCTGATAAGATATTAAACTTTGATATAGCTATCCAGCATTGCTTACATACTTTTTTTAAGGTTATCTATCAATGTAATTCTGGGTGTATTAACATACATCAGTCACTACATCGTCATGCGTTCATTGGAAGTAACTCAATTCTACGCGTGATGCTAAAATATACTAAACTTAGTTATAATTATAGAGACTAGTTATATGATAATACTATTTGATTTATTATGTTTAAAAAAAAATGACAACAAATTCCAGTAAAATTAAAAAAACGTTCAAAGGCAGCTTTAAATAATTTTACAAATATGTTTACTTTGACGACACTTTAAAGATACTATACAAACTCAAACATATTTTGTTGTTAATATATCACATCATAATTATTGTGGTATTTTTAAAGTTAGATTTTTATACTGTAGATAATAATTAATTCAAAAAAAAATATTTCGTTCATATTCCGAAAAGTTAAACTCAATTTCAAACTACTTTTTGAAGAAAACATGAAAATAAAGAACTTACACTTTCATAACTCAATTCTGTAAACTCCTTCCAATGTTGCCCAGCGACAATTTAAAAACAAAATTCTCAGCTACGGTAGGTACCTACAATGTTTTCACAAACAACTGAATTTTATGAAAATTGCCAAAGTTCAGTTAATGGAACTTCCCTTAACTGGGACATTGTGAAAGAATTCGAACTTCTGTCATATTGTAAAAGTAAACTCAAGAAAACAAGTCGTTTGGTTATTATTTAGCAATTTTGTTATTATTTGTCGCCCCGGTTTAAGAATGTATCATACCTAACATTTTTGAACACCATGTACTTAATCATTATACTTTCAAGTTAAAAAACCTCTTTTTAGGTATAAATTTATTATTATTTTAGATAGTTAATTTTGTTTTATTAACCACTAAATGAATTAAATAAATCTAACGGTTTCGAAAAATATAATTTTCCTCTTTAGGATGTCATTAACAAATCAAAAATATGTTATATTGTATCTTTAACAGAATCTATTTTTAAAAAACAATATATGTGCATTCAAAAAATAAATTTAATACCCAACTTAAATTGTTACTTGGTACAAAATTATTAGAATAATTTGTTTTTTTTTAAATTTTAGAATGTTAGTTTTAGAATGTGGTAGAAACTAATCAAAATATTATGAACAACCAGCCAAATTTAACCACAAGTTGCATTCTAAAATTTTTTCTTAAAAATTATTATAATAATTTTGTATCATCAAGTAACAATTTAAGTTAAGTATTAAAATTATTTTTTAAATAATTATTGTTTTATAAAAATAGATTCTGTTAAAGAAACAATATAACATATGTTTTTGATTAGTTAATGATATCCTGATGAAGAAAATGATATTTTTCGAAACCGCTAGATATATTTAATTAATTACGTGGTTATTAAATCAAAGTTAATAATCTAAAATAATGGATTCTAACCACAAAGTTGATTTTGCTAATCTTAAAAATATAAATTTATCACTTAATTATGATGATTTTTTTAATACCGTAACGATATATATAACACATAATGCTTAGTCGTAATGGTTCATTTTTATTTTAACGTTGACTAACAGATTTACTCTAAAACAAAAAAAACAAAAACTAGTCGTACAAAAATATATTTAAATACAATGTAAAATACATAATATACGAAAATCCTTTCCGGCATCGGCCACAAGGATCACGTAGATTTGCAATGTTTTTGTGAGTGTGTTTTACTTTTTTCTTGATATTATGAATTTATAAAGTTTTTGAACAGCCACCAATATGAAACATAGTGACAAACTAGACTTGATAGTCGAGATATAGGCACTTGGTGAATTTTTCAGAAAATTTTAACCGAAATCTGATACTACAGGAGTTATCGTGTCCTTATATTAATATATTTGTATACTCCTGTAAGGAAATAGTGTCTCATCTAGGTGAAATCACATTTTTGTTGATGATTTCCTTGAAGATAATCTTGACGTTTCAGTACGATAACACGGGCCTTATCAAATCTCAACTATGTGAGAATTATATCGCCTGCAAAAAAATACGGTTGTACCGTAACTTTTTGAGACAATGCCACTATTATCGTACCGAAACGTCGGTCTAGGTTACGTCTGCCTATGTTTAACACTTAGCAAAAGCTATTAAAAATAATTTAAATAAAATAAACTCCATACAAAAGCTTCTTAGAAAGCAACTAATCATTTACTGTAAGTGTAAAGTGTCTTGGGTTATCCGCTCTTTAGACTAAATCTATAAGTTTTTCATGAATATTTCGTTCTTTTTCAGTGATTTGTAAAATTCTAACATCTCCAGTTTGTCTATTTGGAATCGTCCTTACACATCTTTTTTTTTTTGATTTGGTTAAATACATTATTTTGGAGTTAAACATTTCAAAATTTGACCACAATATTACTGCTTCAAAAAGAAAAAATAATTATTTTGATTAACGTTTGTTTGAAATACATTTTACATACAGATTTATATGATGTTTAATCAATTTAAAATCCTTAAATAATGCCAGTTAAATTAGCTAAAATTCGTCACAAGTGGATTCTCTCTATATAAATGCTTCCCATCGCTGCCATTCAAATATTTCACTTCCAATTTCAGCCGTTTGATTTCACATAAAATTTTTGATCTCTTTGCTTGTAAAACAATTTAAATATCCTTTAAAATTGTAATTTTTAAATACTATAATAATCTCTACCAAATACTAATGACGTACAGCGTACAAAAAATTCACATACTTCGATGTGACGAAATACATAATAGATATATATATAAATACCAATGACCATCAGGTACATTATCTGACAGGCGAAATGTACATTTAATCGTGTAAAAATATCACTTCAGGCGTATACGGTTTACTGTTGGACGTCGAATCGATCGTTCTCTATTTCAAATTTGTAGCCGTTATCAGTAAACTTTTTTTTATATATTACTACGTACCTTTATCAAATCCGAAACCTCAAAATTGATAAATAGCTGCGATAATTAAACTAATTTTAATTTAGTTATTTAATTAGATTATTATTATTATCTACTAGCAGATACACCCGTCTAACTGCTAACTGTTGTCTGCTAGTCCTCGCGTGCAACATTTTTGAGAACTTCTCACCTTAAGACCAAACAACCACAGTGAAAAAAATTGTAAGTCTGAAAGCATTTAAATTGAGACATAATTTAAAATTGTTATATTCTTCCGTAAATGTTCTTCCTGCACACGGGCTGTTTCTTTGGCTCGTGTAGGGTGGCTTAACAAGAAAAAAAGACAAGAGGTGTGGCAATCTGTATTCGATAATTCCTAAAATCACCGATAAGTATGGATCGAGGACAATGGAATTTATTGTTCCTATATACAATAAAAAATAAACTACCTGGGCTTTTACAAAAGTGTGCGCTTTCTCTTAATTTAGAAGAAATTATTAAAAAATGGCTTATAGAAAATAACCTGTCGTTCCTGTAAGAATGATATGTAATGTATAAACGGTAACTGATTAATTTTTCTGTTAAGTTTATTAAATGTAACAAATGGATATAAATATACCAGCTGACAAACGTCTATATGTGTATGTGTTATGTGTCTAGTGTTAATGAAAAAAATAATGAATAAGAAATGAAAAAATTGTCATCCGTTCCAAATTTTGCATAGAAAATATTGTAAGTCCTTCCTTCTTTCCAATATCCTGACATCTTACCTTCTCCATGACTAGGATTTTGTATACATTATTATTACTTATTAAACCCATATCTTAAAAAATAACAAATGTTTTATAACATTTACCGAATTTTTTAATGAATTTTTAAACCTTTTTTTAGTTTGTATTGTCTCTCACACTCACATATGATTATTATACAATATGCAGTAGAGGAAAGAAGACACTTCCAGAGATGTACAGGTAGTATGCCATCTAAATAGGCTTCTCTTTGCGGCTTAACTCGAAATGGTTCATCAAATCCTGTAGTGGTTTAGACTGCACTTTATTCCATCTATGATATATAAATTGCATACAGACAGAATCGGGTAACCAGTTTTCCTGGACTGCTTATATCAAATTCTATCTTACAAGTCAAAAATAATAATGATAATATGTTAATAAATTTATGTGAGAAACTATGCATTATTATTTTTCCTTGGTTAAACTAAAAATAAATATTCATTTTTTTTAATGTTTAATTATATAATAAGTAAAAAGTACTTTATAATAAATAGTATCATCAAATAATTTTGAGTCATCTTGTGTAATAGCCCGTTACGATACAATTTAGGTAGAGGATCATAAAATGTTACATTTTTAGATAACATAAAATTACAATAATTTAAAAACATAAATGTTAAAAATTAATCTTCCGTTGGCATGCGGAAGAGTACGATTATAGTCCGTGTTCATGGATGAGATTTTTAATTCCAGACAATCTTCCATGAAATTCTTCTGAGACAATTTTCGGTTTTCGTAGTACTTCGTGTACATACCAAATGCCAGAGGTTCACAGTCTCGTAGCACGCTTACTGTACGTCAAGCGTCAAATGTCACTCCATTGACCATTGACATGTTTCGTTCATCAGTTGGGTGAATTTAAATACTAGCAACAGCTAAAACAGAATAAATATTTATACGTGACCCATCTCAAGCTGATCTCTTATTTTATTTCCAGATTAAAATCTCAATAAGTGTACATTATATTGAGATTTAGCTCAACTAAATCTCTGAGGTTTAACTCATCGTGTCTCATTTCATGGACACGGGACATAAGAGTTATATCGAAACGATTTATAAAAGACTTTTAAGATTTAATAGTAAAATTATTGTAGGACTTGCGTCCTCAGAATTTAATAAAAATTGTTTGTCTACATTCGAGTACACTTGGGTATTCCGTTAGTAGGTTCTGGTAGTTTTCAAATTCACTGCATCCAACCACTTGTATGGTAAATCAATCAGGGACATATTTTTACATCACTAATAACTCACACATTTAGCATGCTATTTTGTATATGAATTAATTAAAAAAAAAACAAATATTGAAATAATCCTGGTCATTGCGGCTCGTCACGCAACTTAGGAAACTTAGTCAGCATGTTGACTCAGTGATGGATGGATGGACGCTTTCTTTGTCAATTATTAATACTCTCGATCATAATCAATCATATTATTCTCGAAATTCATGGATCAGACAGATAATTTCCTTATTAGCAAGAGATAAAAACGAACAAGTTTAATCTTATATGATATAATAAGATCATTATCGATAAAACCTAAACGATTACCTTGATACATATGATAAGAAAAACCAAAGTTTATACATCTTTTTTGAAAAAATCACGGACCTTATGACACTTCACAAATTAATTAATAACGAACTGGACACCCCTTCTTTCTCAAAAATACTTAAACACTCACGTTTGATTAATATGATCAATTTCTATTTCACACAAAAGCCTTATAAAACCGGCTAGAATGTTTGTATATATATATATATATATATATAAATATTATTCATGACACAAGCTCAATTTAAAAATGAAATTGTATTATACATGGTTAATAGCATTTCGAACGTGTAATACATATATTCGCTTTTGAACGCTGATAAATGTTACATGCCACGTGATTGACATATTTATAGTTTTAATGTATTGTTTATTATTTTTAATTATCAATTTTCAACATTATTTTTACTAGAAATTAAGTGTTTCAATTTTAAAAAAATACAGAAAAAAACAATTTATCGAAAAAATATGTTGGTTGCAACTGGGATTCCAACCAGAATCTTTTCATATCCTATGAATTTTACTTTTATTTTTTCAGTATTTCTAATTTTTTAACCAAAATAAATTGTATTCTGTAATACATTATTCCCCTAATTGTCTTAAAATGTTCTCTTGTCTCGTACTAGGAATTTATATTTGGGTCATTTAATGACCCCTTGAAATTTGTGCATTGAAAATAAAATAATATATTACTTTCAAATCGCCTCTATCCCCTCACTCAGATTGCAATAATTATTAATCCAAATTTTAATTAGCGCCTTTATCAGAAGACTGTCCTCAAAATACGTAGTTCTACAAAATTTTGCTCCTGTAGTACAGATGAATAATGAGATGCGAAAAATGTGTTTTAAATTGTATTATGTTTTCATTATTTTAATCATTTCTATCAACGTTCGTTGTTTTAAAATGAAATCGTTTAATACGTCAGTTATCTCATTTTCAAAACTGACACTTTTCAGAATCTTGTCCGCTGAGATATGAGCGGACATTATCTCTGAAGATGATCCCTTCACTTCCGTAGTATCCGAAATTATGTCAACCAGGCCAGATATGACTGACGTAATAATCCAATATACACCCTACAGATGAACAATATACAATTATTTAATAGACGTGATAATAAAAAACACGCAAAAAATAACAAATATTTTTAAATCTCAATTCAGTATATTTCCTTATAAGTTGATTTCAGAACTCTGTTGAACAGAAGAGTTGAACAGCTAACGAGAAAGGTAGAAGTGCTCCTAGTGTTTTGTGTTGACGTCTTCCGTTTTAATAAAAGCCTTCGAGTTAAATGGCACCCGTTTGCCGAAGGCGACAAAAACGGAAATTGAATGTGCAAGTCACTCACAATGTAATTCGTACGATTCGAAGAGTTCATTTAATAATATAATATAACTTTAATATAATGGAGTTGCGCCAGATATTCTAGAACATTTCCAATCTAGAAAAAAGAGAATATTTTTAAAAAAATGTCTAGTAATTGCAATCAGCATTCAAGGCTATCGTCACACGAATATTTTGTATATACATCATTTTGGATAGTCAAAATTACATTTTATTGACATCTTTCATTTAAAAAAACATTGTATCATTGTGAAATGTTTCAAATCCTTATATTATTAAATCGTGAAATAAAATTAAATGCATAACCACGGGAATAGCGAACATTTTTACTTGAGTATCTGGCGCTTGTTATTCATGTTTATTTTATTCCTTTTTACGCGATCTAATAATGTTTTATTATGTTCCTATAATAAAATAATGTGTATCTATCAAGAAATTTATTATACTCTTAAGGGCGTGCTTTCAAAAATAATTCGTAGTTTCGCGTTTTTTACGAAAATGTGCGTTTTTATAGTGCCACAAAATTGCCTTAATATAGAAAATTCTCGCATATACGAAATATATTTTCTTATAATCTTCAGGCCAAAATTACGGAAACAAATCTTCATTTGAACAAATTAGCAAAATGTTAAAAATTAATAGAGTTCATTCAACCATTCAATTTGCAGTACACATGATCAATTTTCGACGTTCAACACTTTGGTCAGTTTCGCTTAAAATATTATCTATGACTTCTCCTTCGGACAACTCAACTATGTGTCATGTATAAAATGTATCATTAGAAGTACTCAAAAACATAAATATACTCGTAAATAACTGGTTTTATAAATTACCATAGTCGAAACTCATAACAGAAATCATTTTCATTTAATGTTGGTAATAATCTACCCAAAAAATGCGAACTCGCTAGCTTGACCAATAATTGATACATATAATTATTATCTTCTATCCATGCAAACATCATACAAAATGACGTTGGAATACACCATGTAAATAAAACGTTTAGTCTGTTAGCAAATCATACATGTAGAAAGTGTCATTGTATGTAGTTTTAAGTAAGGATTATTCTGTTTCGAAGACAATAGAATTAAGCACAAATTGTTTGAAAAATGCATAAATTTGATAAGACAAAGATGCCGACAAAAATTTTAGATTTCGTAAAAACAATATGGATAGATGACTTTCAAATAATGGAACGATTGATGTATTAATTTGAAAAAAAATATAGGTTCGAAAATTTGTCGTCAAAAATACTGTCGCTGTAGCATAGTTAGTAATGCACCTTCTCCGAATTGGAAAAAGTTCCAAGTTCGAATTCCGATAGTACAACAACGATATTTTTCGATAAAATTGATTTTATATATATGTATCTTTATAATTAATTGTTTTAATTAGTGTTTAAAATATCACATACCTATGTTCTGAATAATTTAACTACACAACGAGAATGTGTTCTCTTTAATAATTTACATGTAATATGTTCAGAAAAATATCTAGTTCATGATTGTTATTCATTTAGAACAAACAAATTAGATGCATACGTCGACAGCATTGCCACGACATTGTACACAAATGACTCACAATGTTTCTAAATAACCTACGATTAGATTTTTGTCTAGCCGTAGGTAATCTGCTAATCCAGGTAACAGCTAAAATTTTATAGGGTCTTTTCATAAGATAAAACATTATTTTAATATTTTTTTCCCCAGAATCTTTTGTGACGCACAACTTTTTTTGCCTACATGTAGTGCACACTTCTGATTGCTTGCATGTGGTGCACGCTTCTGCTGATTCTCTATTTTATAAATTCTTATCACATATGTGTGTGTATACTGAATCTGTATTTTCACGAATTTATAATAATTAAATTTAAGAAGAAAATAATTTAATCATTAGTCAAGCCTTCGACCCATACTAAGACTGGCATACAACGTTTCAATC
This sequence comes from Eubasilissa regina, assembly GCA_022840565.1. Classification (NCBI taxonomy): domain Eukaryota; kingdom Metazoa; phylum Arthropoda; class Insecta; order Trichoptera; family Phryganeidae; genus Eubasilissa; species Eubasilissa regina. The sequence continues at coordinate 4,597,515 of JAINEB010000019.1, forward strand.
TACGAAAATTTTCTAATAGTGCATTTAAAATCATTTTAAATTCACCGTTTAATTTTTCCTTTTTCTGTCACCTCTGCGAAGTAAATATAAATAAAACCCATTATTATCATTATCGTTATTTTAAAGTGTTGAATTCCCGAGAGAGAAAAAAATACCCAGGTAGCATTTATCACATACAGGAATAAGAACCTCCACTGGCGAGTAAGGCTCTCTAAATGTGACGCCTTCTGTGCACTTTACACAGGATGTGTGGAGTGAAGAGTGAGGAACTCGGAACAATTTGTTGGTACACTATCAGGAGAAGCAGTTCCGCTGATGTTACAGGACTAGACACGGTGAAACTTTAAAGTGCTCCATTTTACAATTTCCTTTCCTTCCATATTGCCTACTTTCATCTCACCGTAATAATAATCTATTTTTAATATGACTGAACGTGATCTAAGGAGATTAGATTGTAACTTAAGTATGCCGTACCTAGATGCGATTTTTGACAACAGTTCTCGCTCATCTGTCGTCCGTTGTGAAGATGAAACTGACGTTTACACGATAAGATCAATTATTTATTAAAATAATTAAAAAAAAACTTTGAACAAATCAACGATATATCTTAGAAACGAAGTCATTTACATGGAAAAATTTAGAAGTATGGGTAATTACATGGCTTACAATCGGTCTTCGGCTGGCTTTACACAATGTAACGTTCACCATTCCACCCATAATCAACCGCCATATCTATCAAGTTTCATATTTTTCCATATAATGTAATGTAAATGGCTTTGTGAGATATTTTTGATTTGTTTAATAACAATGCCTTTGTAGGTAAAAATCCAGTAATTGTGTATTCTTGGACATACTCAAATATTTTTAATATGAATTATGAATCAGAAAACAGAGATTAGAAACTGTGAATAGAGGAGATGTCCTAACCAAAAGTTAACAAAATGTTGAATATTCTACGTTCTATGATTCAATGTAAAATTTTAGACAAATGTTCCGAAGTATGTAGAATAGGACCAACTACGAATCTTAATACCGAAGAAATAAAGTCGCTAGTAAGGAGGCTTTTTCATTTATAAAATTTTGGGTTTCCTGCCAGCAAAGTCAACTTCTTCATTATGTTTAACTCTTAATGACAACGATGAAAGAACCAATTTTTTTTTAAAGTTGTTAAGGGTGGTTTTTTTAAAGGTTTTATTTTCGAATTGGCAACACTTTTTCCAGAGACAGCCAATTTGACTGCTTAGTTTGGTTTGCCATTTCACCATGAATAAACTTACGCCAGAACAGCGTTTTTTCGTTGTTATTTTCATCCGGATGCCACAAAAAATATATATATATTTGTAACAATGCAAGCATTTCGATATCCAACCCCTATCAAATGAGTTACCCAATGAGTGGCACCCTATGCCAGTTACTGGTAAATGTATGTTTATTGAAGTGAAACTTTAAAAGTAGCAATAGTAAATCATAAAAACAAATTATATGTGAATAAATTAGTAAAAGAGTAAAACACCAATACCTTGCAGGGGTGCCAAGTATTGTAATTTCATAATTTTTAGAGAACCAATAACTGGTACCACCATATCTTCCAAATTAACACGTGTATTTTTCGATTTCGTTATTGAAAAAGCTTAATTTAAGAAGCAAATAATTTAATAAATATATACCTACCTCATAAAACGCAGTTAAAAAATATATATAAAAAGAAAAAAAACATGACATCCTTACGCTATTAGTTAAGATTTGGAGAAGATTTGACTAAAATGCAATCACTATTTTATATTACAAAACTGCTGCCATATTGAATTTACTGTTCAGACTATGTTAAATTGTGGATATAATATGGTGGCACTAGGTCCGTTGTATAAATTAAGGTAGTATTATGGGACAAATTGTAATATGAAGGCTTATAGACGGTTTTTATAGATGCGCTGCTAGGTATTAGGTCCTTCATCTTACTTTTTTTTTTGTTATTAATATTAAAAATATAATGCAATTTAAATAATCAGTGTATATATATATATATATATATATATCCACAAAAAAAATTCAAATTTTCAAAATTAAAAATCAATTAAATTTTAGAAACGAATTCCGATCTACAAGATATAGAGATCAAATTGATATCCCAAAACTAAAATATACCGCAACTCAAAATCAATATATTTATCAGGGTATCAAATTTTTTAACAATCTCCCCATCACAATTAGATAAATTACGGACTATCATAAATTTGTAACTGAAGTAAAAAAAAATATGTGCACAGACTAACTGAAACATATATTAACTAGAATATATATAAATGTTAAAATATATCGAATGATATATTTTAACATTTGTTTCTTCTCTATGAAAGTAAGATTCATGTATAGAGAAAGGTATATTCGAGTTAATTTATGTTTCAGTTAGTCTGTACATATTTTTTTTTACTTCAGTTACAAATTTATGATAGTCCGTAATTTATCTAATTGTGATGGGGAGATTGTTAAAAAATTTGATACCTTGATAAATATATTGATTTTGAGTTACGGTATATTTTAGTTTTGGGATATCAATTTGATCTGTATATCTTGTAGATCGGAATTCGCTTCTAAAATTTAATCGATTTTTAATTTTGAAAATTTGAATTATTGAATTTTTTTTGTATATGTTTATTATAACTACATATAACATTACATCATTATACTCATGAAAAAATATTATTAAATGTTAATTGCATTGTCCAACTAGGCAAGTCTATTTTAGGGTAAATTGACAACTTTTTCTATTAACACTTAGTAAATTCATTTATTTATTAATTTTATAAAAAACGATATAATCAACATAATAATACAAACAGGATATACATCAATTATGTACAGGGCCATAATGACCAAAGAACGCAAAATTGTGCATTACATATTTTTTCACACCCATATCACATGCACAATAAATAAAAAACATAATTATCTAACAAATTATATAAACGATGAAATTCAAGCATACATAATTGGTACAAACACACGAAATGAATTCCTGTATCAAAAGAAATTAATTGCATTAAATCAGCGGTGCATATAAATTTTCCAATATTGACGTTACGTAATTTGTAATCAAGCCATACAAAATACATTCATAAAATAATTTAACTTCACACGAAATTCCTAATTAGTTTAAGGGATTGAACCAGTGGCTTTACAACAATTATCCAGGACTAAGCACAATATATAATATATGAACACAATATTTCGGTAGTTTTCATTTGAATTATTATCGACATTGCTTCATTTACCACACTATTTTAATATCTTAAGGTAAAGCTAAATATTAAAGTAAAGATTTTAATATCTCCCTCCCTTACTTCAAATACACTGTTGTCTGCACAAATAAGTAAATAAATAGACTATATATATATATATAGAACTATATATATACTATACACATTATTTGTGGAAACATAAATCCGATAGTTTATGACACATTTATGCAACAATAAAAGTATTTACTCTTCGAAAATAAAAATCTTAATGCATATTATATTGTCAGCGTTTAGATTTTAGTTCCAATCGAGTCATATATTTTTAAAAGTCGCAAAGTTATTTGATTGCTTAAGTGGTACCAAAGCGATTACGCGAGTGATAACTAAATGAAAATATTGAAACAAGGAATTTCCGTTAGTTCGTGTCTATATGTTTGGTAGTCTGTGGTACAGTACGAATGAAACTCTCAAGTACTCAAGTACTATGTGCAAGTACTATTTGCAATCTTTTGTTAGCGAAAAGAACATAAATTCGTTCTTTGTTATAATACATTGCTATTTTAGGTATTTGATATTCTGAAAACATTAAAATAACATACGGAGACTTTTAGAATACAATTTAATAGTTGCCATGTCGTCCACATTTGACAAAGATACCTGAATATCACTTTATTAGGAATAATTATGCTGAATATAATGAAAGTTTGATATTCTTTCCTTTTATTTTTGTTTAGAACTCTTATTCAGCGATTTTAGACCTTTTAGTAGTTTTGTATTTCTAAAACGTTCATCTTCCTGCAGTTTTATTATCTCGGTGTCTATATCTCAGATCTATACAGATCCTGAGATATAAGACTGGTTAATTACGTGAATATTTCAATATTCAACAATTCATAAGGTAATAAATGGTCGTTCCTTTAGATATCCATTAGATCTTATATTTAAAGAGTACAATGCCCTAGACATAAGACAAAACTCACCCCAAGCAATAAATCATGGACACAACACAAGACAAACAACAAACATCTACACGCCAGTTCCGAGAGCAACAACGACATTTTATCAAAGATTCTACATGTTCTTAGCTCCGAAACTGTACAACGCACTCAGTACCAACTGGAAATCGTTCAACTCCAATAAGATTACACAAATATGGACCCAATATATGAGCCAACCGGGTAGAAAGCAATCAGAAGCATCGCTATCCAACATTCTAACATAATCATTATACAGTGCCTACATTAATAATTTACTAGTTCTACAACACTCCCACTACATTTTAAAAAAAAACTTTTTTTTATCTCTATTTTTATTGCTGTCGAATCTTTATTAAATAACACCACAATAGCATGAAAAAAACTGGCTACTTTAACACAGACTTCAGTCTACCAAAGTAGCCAGGACAACGTTGTATATATCAGAGGTCGAGTCTACTCCATCCCACACAATAAACTACTAGTATCTAATTGAAATATAATTTTATCTTATGTTTATCATGTTATATTATGATATATTCATTTCTGTTACAACAAAAATATGTATGTCAATAAAGTCTAAATAAATGATTTGGCCAGTCTACTCTAGAACTTTTCTTGGCCGCAGTAAAAGTGATGGTAGACAACGTCCATTGAATGGATAGGGCACAAGAAGAAGAAGTATAATATATGAGATAATAAAATTAAGACTAATAAATTATTGAAAAACTCGAAAAAATTATTACTGCCTAAGTAATAAAATTATTATTATTTAACTATCGTACATAATGAAATTACAAATATTTTTTCAATGTAGAATAACATTGCAATTGCGGTGAAACATCTGAGTTATTTAATCGAATGCCTTTATTATCGTGTATCTACATCATAAATTGTTATCTTATCGGTTGTTGATTGAAAAATGCTAGTTTAATATGTAATGGTAAGTGTCTCGCAATTTGTCCAGCCCGTGATAGGTAATTCTATATTATCGTACCACCAGAACAAATAACACTGTAAAAAGTATGTACATGCATGTCTGACAAGTAAGTTTAGTGATTTTAGAAATTTATTATCCGGTTTATGATTTTGCTTACTTTTTATACCCTGATAACGCTAGGTTTGAATTAAAATTCTTTCTCATTTGCATTTCTTGCGTCAATCTTAACACGATACTATAATTCGTGCATTACTGTGATTTTATCCGATATTTCATTACATTATTTTACTTGGCGCAATTAAATTGTTATTACTTTTAATTCACATTTCGTAAATCATTTAATATTTGTAATGTTAGCAAATGGATTAGTAATAAGATATACCACTAAATAACAATTTTTATACAAATTAAATGTCATTAACGACAACACATTCCTATAGTGAAGTTGTTATTATTCAGAGCAAAGGTCTGTAATATTTTTTTTAAATACAAATAAAATGTATTAATTAGAAAGATATACGGATAAAATCAATTTTATCGATAAATGTTGTTGTTGCTACCGGGATTCGAACCTGAATCTCTGCCTGTCCGGGGAACGTGCATTAACCGATTATGCTATACCAACACACAAATTTTTGAACTTATATCACTTTTTCAAATTGATACATCTATCGTTCCATTTACGAAAGTCATCTTATTTATTTTTACGGAATCTCAAATACCTTCGAGTAATCCGATAGGAAACGCCAGAATTAACAATTAATTATTATTAAATTTTGGACGCATTGATACAACTTATTTATTATTAAGGAGAACAATGGAACGATAGATGTATCAATTTAAAAAAGTGTAACATATAAGTTCTAAAATGTGTCTTCAATACGCTGTGTTGATATAGTATATTCGATCAATGCACATTCCCCGGATAGCAAGAAATCCAGGTTCGAATCCCGGTAGCAACAACAATATTTTTTGATAAAAATTGATTTTATATGTATATCTTTCTAATCAATACATTTAATTTGTGCAATATTTGAATATGTTAAAGGTCACACAATTACTGAATTTTTACCTACAAAGGCACTGTTATTAAACAAATATCAGATGTCTCATAGAGACGAAGCTATTTTTAACATATTTTTAATGAAAATGATATATAGAAAATATGGGGAGTAATTACAAGGCATACCATCTGTCGTCGGCTGGCTTAAGTGATCACTTTATATATGAACGTTATATATATAACGTTTACCAATTCTCACCCCTTAATCTCCGTATTTATTAAATTTTTTAAAGTTGTATATATATCTTATTACATTGCCTTGCTTCGAGTACCAGTATACCATAGCCATCTATGGACCAAATTTTATAATTAATTTTCCTTGAAAATAGCAAATATTATATGTCAACTCAATGAGAATCTGATTTTTGTTAAAAATTTTATGTACATCATTTCCATTAAAAATATTAAAAATAGCTTTCTGTCTATGAGATATCTGATATCTATTCAATAAGAAAGATAAAAAAATATATTTATTTTTTTCAGCTCAAGTAGGTCTAATTATTTTAAACTCTGAAAATCAATTAATATTATAATCCAAATCAGGATTGAAAGGATCATATAAGTCACGTCATTAAATCTTCGGCATTGTCATTACAAGATATTAGCGCCATCTTAAACGAGAAAATATTTATTGATTTTTTTTAAATGAATGTAGATATTAATCTTCTGTACCACTAATCATAACTAAATCTACTGTTTTATTTTGATGCTAAAAAGTTTGCTATAACTTTCCATTTTCGTTTCCAACGTTGAACACGACTGTATCACAAAGCTATTATCTATTTAATTAACGAAGGGATATTCATTAAACCCGACAAACAATAATTCAACAGATACTTATCACGTGGTCTCAAACTACAGGATGTATAAAAAATATTTATAAAAATATTTAATATGCGCATGAGTTTACTAAAAACACTAACCACAATGTTTTTGCAGTAAAAGCCTTTTATATTAAAACCAAAAAATTTTATTGTATTTTTTATTGTAAACTCTTTGAAATATACACAAATTTTATAATATTTAAGGTACACAAAACAAATCTTTTTGCAGTTCAGTGATTCTACAAATTCACACACGTATCCAGATCGATATAATTAATATATCATCTCTACATTACAATAAAAACCCAGAACTTATGAAAAATATTCGTAAAACATCGTATTACGTACAGTTTTTATATCAATTTTAATTTTTTTATAGTCTAAACAAATTGCTTTGTTTTTTCGAAAAGTGCGCTATGAGTACATCGATCACGCAACAAAATTGTCGCTAACGTTTAACTATACACATCTAGTAGATATGATACGTCAAGTTCTTTCTTACTATCTGTTATGACATCTCTTCTTCCCCCCTCCACCTAACTGGACCCAACAACGATCATGACCACATTATTAGATATAGGTGCTAGGACGCATGAATAAGTCAAGAGAACTAATAATAACTATCAAACAAAGGAAAGCTGCAAACTTCTAACATTAGGAGGCAGCAGAGTGCCGTTAGAAAGAGGTTATCTTGTAGTATTGAAGATCAGAAGGTAGTAAGCATGCTTCTTGATCAGTAGACTAGTTGTACATGTGTCCAATGTTCCCTCTAAGGTGAGCGGATGTGCGCTGTGCGCGCGCACACGATTTGGCATCATACCGCACACAAAAAAACAGAGCGCGTTCACTATTTTTATTAAGACTTCGTCATATCCGCCGCCCATCGAACGCTAGCCAACATATCGCAGTAAGCTGATTTATCCTGTAAAAAATCACCGGCATATTCGATATTGAACCACTTTGTTGATGTTACACAAGAAACGCCAAGATAATCTACTGTATACATACACTACTATCTTTACCGCTTTATGTCTTGCTTCGCATAATGAGTTGTAAAAGATCATATTTTTCATTGCGGAGAATGTGTCCGATGTATGCAGTTTCCTTTATAGTTATTATTTGTTCTTTTTTAGTTTTTAGTTTAGTTCTTTTTTAGTTTTTAGTTTAGTTCTTTTTTAGTTATTAAAACGTCTTATGACTTATTAGTAATGTAGTCAACCTAAGTCTTACACTGGTATGGTAATATTTTTCTTATTCTATCCCCAGCGCACAAACAATACCATTAGTCTTAATACAAATTTAATTAATTAATTAAAAACATATACATACATAAGTTAACAATATTTTTTGATAATTTTGATTTTATATGTTTATCTTTCTAATTAATACATTTAATTTGCATTAAAAACAACACAGACCGTCTGTTCTGAATAATTACAACTTCACAATAAGAATCTGTTTTCCTTAATAGTAGCATCGGTCTTTAAAATTGCACAAAATATTTTTTATGTCCATATCGTAGTCCAAAATTAAATGAAACTTTGGCTATGTTTGTATATAAAATTAGACCTCATGTATACATTGTTAAAAAAATATATTAAAACTGTAAATTGCTTCAGTTAACTCTGCAATAAATTTTTTCACCAATCAGTAGCCAAGCTAAAAGAGGGCTAGTTCCAAGCTAAAAAAGACTTATTATCTTAATCTAACATTAGTCTCGGTGACTGTAGGTAAAAGAATTGTAATGCTTATAAAAATGTAATTGCTAAGTTTATATGAAACAACAAATACCTTAACTATGTAAACATCGTTGGAAATGTTCTACAAAAATTCAAAACCTCTGCTGCTTAATGAGCATAAAAGTTCACATTATTAATGCACACATATTTAAATTTTTTTTTGAAAATCTTGAGAAGCATGAAAAATCCCCCAAAATATTAAGAAAATTGTAAAAATATGCCAGGGTCACTGGAACGTCGATACGAAAATCTATTAAAATATATATACGTATGTGCTTAATTTAAGGCTTCCGCTAGCACTAGTGTATTGAACTGACATCTCTTCTAGGATAGATCGCGTTTTTTTTCATGTACAATAAACCTGATCCAATCCAGAAGAGATGCCATTTTCGTATATATAAATATATATGCATACTTAAAATGATAAAACGTCTACCTTATTTTAAATGACTATTTTTCATCATATTTTTATTTATTTATTTAGACATATATAACGTTTGTACAGCTGCAAAAAAAAACAGTTTGTTACATATATTTTACACACATTTTAATATACATTGCCCAACTAGACAAGCCTGTTTTAGGGCAAATTAGTAAAGAAATATATTTTTCAAAACCAAAACTCATTGAAGGCAAAACACAATAAAATCGAATATGTAATATATAAGGCAAGTAAATGTGAAAATATTTTTTTTTAAATATGTATGAAAAAAAGAGAGAAAAATACCAATGTGGAATACAATATCTAATGTAAGCACTAATTAGTTAAATGGAAATATGCAATATCAAAACACACAAAAGTAGTTATAAGAATTATTTAATTATGTAAAAAAAGTTTACTCTCAGTATCTGCTCTTCTTAATTTCAACGTCCAATTTGAAACATCCCTTTTAAAAACCTTAATGTCAGTAAAATTACTAGTTTTATTTTATTTATAATTATATTAGAATTCATTTACATAGTATAACTTTTAGCAGAACTTAAGCATAAATTAAACGTATAATATACAAATCTAATGAAATTTTAACAGCCACTCAAAAAACAAAAAAATAATAATATTCTATAAAATAATTTAAAAATATCAAGCTTCCTATATTTTTTTTTAATAACCATATAGCTAAAACGAGTTTAGCAAGTTTAAACCTAGTTTTACTACTTAAGCTCTGGGTTTAACGATCCGCGATAAAATACTTGATACGAAGCTCTCTGAAAACAAATAAAATTCCGGGCGGTCCCTGCAGGAAATGGTTGAAAGTATTCGCCGCTCCGACCGGAAGCCGGAAACAGCCCTTAGCACAACAACAGCCCTCCAACGCCAGATCTAGCCTAACGATTTGAATATGGAACTTTTAGCCGAGAATTTATTCAGTCTGCCGAGATCCGAGTTCCTTGTGCGTGTATATATAACATCTGATAATGTTACAAATGACCATCTTGGCCATAAAGTTTAATGCTCAAAGGGTACTTACTGTAAAATGTTACAGTTTTCACATAATGCAAACATTTGAGTTTGTTGGTTCAGGAAGTGAATTTATGCGACTATAATGAGACATATATCGTATTTGTGTACGTAGCACATCATCACCGTTTGGAGACCCTGAACGCGCCTCACAGTTACCTGGTCATAAAACCAGGCTCTCAAAAGCCAAAAACAATCCTCGAGAGAATTGCCACAATAACGTCAACTGGAAACGATCGGGAAGACCGACTTGTAAGCTTCACTTAACTACCTGCCGTCTTCCTAACCACAAGCTCTAGATCAGCCTTCAATAGTTTCTTACGCGAAACTTTGTGTAACAAGTGTTGAATAAATCTCGTGCCAACCGTAGTAGTTTATCTTCTCATAACCTGCTCTAGTATGTCATCACACGTATTCCTTATACTCCACTATCATCCTCAAACAAACACGTGAAGCGCTGAAAGAAATAGGTCCCCTGTCTCCACATACGCAAACTTTCTTGAACATTAACAACATCACATCTCTATCCCCAAAGCGGTGACTCCGCAGTGATCTTTTTGAAAGCCAGAAATGTGTCTCATAATTCTCTGTTCATTTTTATTCGCTGCCATGTACTTTTGCAGAATTTAATGATCATGCCAATTCAGCGGGTTTTAGAGAAGTCTTTCGACTTCTTAATTCCCTTGGATACCACTGGATCACTGTGTTTACCCAACAATTATTCGTCATCCGAGTTAATCTGTCGTATTCTATGATATCGACTACTCTGGTCTATTTTCTAACCTTTCTTCTCCTCTCTGGTCTCCTGGACCGAGACTCAAATCGCCAACTATTAAATCATTAAACCTACAAGCACGTCAATACAATACAATAGTATCGTACAATTAAAAAATTTAATTAAACGTGAGTGTAAAATTATACGAGAACTATCTTATATCAAATAATATGGATTAATACTATTAATGCTATTAAAATTGGACTAAGTCGCTGATCTCCAAGAACGAGGCTCGAAACGCCGAGTATTAAATCACTAGATCAACAAGTACATCAGTAGAACAATTAAATAATACAATACAAAGTAGAGTACAATTAAAAAATGTAATTACACACGATTTTAAGATAAATTTTAGATTTATCAAATAACATGAATCTCTTCCTATCCGGGGAAATACATTAACCGATTATATTACACCAACACAGTAAGTTAATGACAAATTTTCGAACCTGTATCACCCCGCATTTGCGGGGTGATACAGGTTCGAAAATTTTTGCGCCCCGGAAATTTTTGCGCCCCGGAAAAGCTCTACAGTAGACTGGGCAAACTGTTGTCTTACGTCTGCCAGGGCATCCTGATGATTCGAAGAACTCTCCTCCCTCCGCTCGGTTTACAGTCACCCCTATCGGAAGTTGTCCGGCTGGGACTACTCTTAGTGAGATGCTAGCCCTGGAGGACGATCTCCGGGCTTCCCGATCGGCGTATTATATTCGGAACGTTGTTATACAGTTATCATAGTAACATTAAATAAATGACAACCTGGTGGCGAATGAGTAGTACCGATATAGAAGCTTTTGCTTATAAACGGTTCTGGGTAAGCGGTGGGTCCCCTCATTAGCCATGATGTTCTTCTTGCAATCTTTTCCTTCTTCCAGCAATCTTTTCCTGGATTATGAGATACAAGATTTTGTACTTTTCCGGATGTCTCTTTTTTTTTTCTTTTTTTTAAATAGAGATGCGTACACGAAATATTCACGTCACATCAATATTCTTACTATTTTCAAACTAAGCTAAACGCTTGTGCTTTGAAAATAGGACTAACTTGCTGGTGTCTTTACATGTCCGAGACACAATTTTTTCTTTGAACAAGGATTCTACAAAGTTTTTTTAATAATATTTTTTATAATAATAATAAATTTTTAATAATTAATAATAATAAATAAGTTAATAGTCAGAATGTAAAAAGTGCGTACGGCTGCCCCATGTGACTTTACAGGTGTATAGTATGACTTGCGACTTTACAGGTGTGTAATATGACTTGCGACTTTACAGATGTATAATATGACTTGTGACTTTGCAGGTGTAAAATATTTATGGATTTAAAGTGCTGTGTTTATTTCCTGCCGATTCACACTTTGAAATGTCTAAATAAACACTAGTCTGGATCGTCCAAGAGACGTACTCGTACAAGATATCTGATATTCGCCTAATGACGCTGCTTAGTAAGAAACTGGATAGTTTGGCAAACAACCGGAGGCTAAGCAAAATAAGGGATGACGTCAAGAAACAATTGTTATACGTTTATTCCTTATGTATTATTATCTACGATTCTTAGAGTAATTACTGTAGAGTTCAGCTAGTTTAGCTGTTTCTCAAAAGCCAATGTATTCTTCGATAATTACAATTCTAAATCATTTCACTAACTATAATCATAACTTTATTAAAACTGGCTTGTGTCTATTTGTATCTGTTTTTCCCTATGTTTTAAACATAGCTTTGTTGTAATCTGCGACTCTTAAGAAGAGTCTGGTGACATTCAATAATAAGATCAAGATTTTTCTTATTTAGGGGTGTATATCTCTATTGTTGTATAATGTAGTCGAAAGTATACATACAGGGTGGCCCAAAAAAATGAGAACATCTCGTAACACATGAGTTTTTTCAAAACATGATAAAATTAAATATAATTCTTAATGTAATTTTTTTTGCACAATATTTAGCTAATCAGAAATCATCAAAACACCCCATACTTGGTTTAATCTGGGCTGTTCGGTGGCCATATGTTTGGCTCGATGAAATTAACATTCTCACGACGAAGAAAGTTGGTTGTATTTCTGGCTGTGTGAGATGGAGCTCCGTCCTGCTGTAATGTCTAGCTATACTCCAGGCTTTGACGTAATATAGGTAAATAAATAAGTAAGTAAATTAGTAAACTATGTAAGCTATTGTTGATATAGTTAAACTAATTTTGATGTAATTATATCACATTTTACGAAATGTGGTCACTTTTTTTGGGCCACCCTGTACAAGTAAATAAAAATATAGTATTCGGTAATTGCCTTTCTTGAAAACCGAAACGACTAAATTTTGCTGTTAGAAATAAAACTTGACGCAAAGTACTGTCATAAATATAGTCTTCTTTCTTTCTTCGTATCAGTATTGATATATAAATGAATATGGTTCATAATGCATGTCCACATACCATGGTCCGTGGTCACTCCCACAGCTGACTACAGGGTCTTTCCAGCTAGATACAATATAGCCAACCACAGTTGTGGTACGCTTTCAGATCTTCCAGTGTGTCATAAATATAGTACAATCGTATAAATTTGTTTAAAATTTATATTACTATCTGACTTAAATTTTTCATGATGATGATGATGACATTCAAGATGATCGTCATCAGCGTCATGATCTATTGTGTATTTTGGTATGCTATATTTATCTTTAAACCCCTCAAATCCCTTATTTGAGCTTCCTGATACTCTGCCATCCTGCAGGTTTGTTATCAAGGCAAAATGGAAAAAGATCCCCCAGTCAACATCATTCCTTGGAGGGCTGATAAGCCAACGAATGACTGACCAGAATATCAAAACATGACCTTTAAAAAAAATCATTTGTTTTCAAGATATTGTCACTTTTATGAATTTTGAGAAAAATCGACATCTTAGATCAAGTTTTCGAGTGTCACAACTGCAAAATTCCGAGTCCTAGTACCGACACGGATGTATGGAAGTAAGGAGGAACGAAAATAGACTTAATGCAGTCAAAATGTGGCGTGTATGTGGCAGATCTATTTAAGACAGATTAAAGAAGGAAGAAACAAGGAAAGAATGTAAAGCTGATCTATGATGATGTGTGCATTCTCTTCACAACCAGATAAACCAGATTCTGGAGGACGGCCTCAATAATCGGCGAGCTTGTATGAGAAGATCTATGAATGTGGATGAGGCAAGAATTATGTATCAGGACAGAAGAGTGTGGCGCTCTAACCTCTCTGTCTACCCCTGCGGGGAAACGGCGTGATGGTAATTTTTATTACCGAACCCTGGATAGCCCTGCTATTGATCACAGACCAAAATTAAACTAATAGAAGAAGAAAAACATGTTTGCACGTTTCATTTATTAATTAATTTTTTTTATTAGCTAACTCAAATTTTTTTCTTTCTTGAAAAAAAAACATTTTAATTAAACCAAGTGCATTTTAGGTATTTATATGTACTTGCAACTACAAAAATTATTGATTTGCTTTATGCCTATTTTCGCATTGCGGCGATGGTCTGGTCTCTAACCTGACATATTAGCTGTACAACGTTTTCACGGTTTATCCTAATGCACGCGAGAAATGATTTTCTTAATTGTCTATAGTCCATCGAAAAATATCAATAAAAAAATAGAGCACGAACTGACTTTGAGGCCCCTACCTAACATGGGCCCCAATGCATCACATTGGCGTAGTTACGACACTGATCCATTCATTATCTTCCATTTTTGCTATACGACTGACCCTACACGTAAAAATCCAGTCACTATATCAATTATTAGTAGCTTGTTGGTCTAGTGTTCAGAACGCTGACCTAGTGATCTGGTAGTCGGGGGTTCGCGCCTCGTTCCAGGAGACCAGCAAGTTAGTCCTATTTTCATAACACAAGCGTTTAGTGAGAATATTGATGTGACATGTATTCCGTGTATGCTTATCTATATTTTTAAATTTTAAAATAAAATTAAATTATAGCATAGCATAGCTTCCAATTACTCATGCTATTATTTATTTATTTAATTTGTAACATAGTGCATACATAAGCACTCCTATATATGCTCTTATATATAGAATAAATTTAAGATTAAAGTATTTTCTTTTACTAAAACTGATCTTTTACACATTTGGTCAGTTTCATTTTGTATCTATTCAATTTCTCCTTTTTTCTTATGTTTTCTGGCATTTCTTTAAAAATCTTCATCGCACTATACATCATCGATTTCTGAGATTTGGCCTTCTTTCTGAATGGCAGTCTCGGTTTATCCCTTCCTCTTGTACGATTCTCGTGTATATGTTGATTTGCATTAATTTTATGATTGAAGATTTTGTAAATAAATACCACTATATTAAAATATATTTTCTGCTTAACGGTCGTCATATTCAGATCTTTCAGCATCACACTAATCCGAGTATATCTATATTTTCTGATTATAAAATTATTATATTATAATCATGCCTCTTTTTAAATATTAACGAAGGTATCTTGACACTTTGTTTACAATTATATAATATTTGAAATTCCATCAATTTTTACGCATTTAGATTCAATAGAAATTAATCATGTCAATATTAACTTTTTAAAAATGATTATTTGTTTCAAAACACTCAAATAAAAACCTAACAATCACCTATCAACATTCTTAATATTATAAAATGCTACAACAGTTATTTGGTCATTGTTTATTCAACATTTTTAATTTTTAATTAAATTTTGTATTATACGGCGACTTGCTTTGCTATTTCTATGAACCTTTAATTTTCCCAGAGGATAACGAGAAAGAACATACAAGCTGTAGTGGCTTTCAGAAAATCTTCAAGTGTAAACAATAGTTTGTTTTTATCAAAGGGTCAATGAAGATAATTATACAATCATTTATAAATCTAAACGAAATTACTTTAAAAAATAAATTTCTTTGTTTTCTATGGACTGAGTGAAATATTTTTAGTTATATTATATAATTCGAATAGAGGTATGAAATTTTGTATACAGTACTGTAAATAATCTAAATAAGAGATCATCTAGCCGTATTGGAGATTTTAAATGTTTGTGCTTTTGATAAAAATGTTTCAAGCGTGTACAAATATATCAAATATGAATTAAATATATTAATTAGAAAGATATACGTATAAAATCAATTTTATCGAAAAATATTATTGTTGCGCCACCGGGATTCGAACCTGGATCTCTTTCCTAACCGGGGAAGCTGCATTATCCAACTATGGTAAAGCGACAATATTTTTAGCGACAAATTTTCAAACCTATATGTTACTTTTTGATATTAATACATTTAATCGTTCCATTATTTGAAAGAGCCATCTACCTTATTTTTACGGACAAATATGTCTGCCACGATTATCAAATAATTATTTTTAAATACGTCACTCTTTGTTTTCGTCGATTTATTGTTCATCGGCGGTTTTCTTTGGAACCCTGCATCACCTTGAATGAAAATAATTTTACCGAGGGTTATTGGAATATTTCTGGAGCACCTGTTGAAATATTCTATATATTACAGTCTATTTCTACAGAGTCATTATTAGCAACATAACCAGCATACCATAAGTCAATGCCTGTCACGCCACTGATACTCAGACTCCGTTGTGTAATGCTAGAAACAATTAAATTTAGCCATTACTGCTCACGTTGACAAATTATTTTATATCGTTTATAATCCACAAATGATTGGGTAAAACAATATTATTGAAATGCTTGGACGGTTCAAAAACATTAATGCTTATAATATTTTACCAATGATAAAATAATTAATGCAAATTAAATACGTCAATTAGAACGATAATATACATACAGATAAACTCAATTTATCGTAAAAATCTTTTAGCTGACACCGCGATTCGAACCAGGATCTCTTGCTATCCGAGAAAGTGCAATAACCATTTACACTATATTAGCTTCGTAAATAGTCGATAAATTTTCGAACTTATACATTGCAGCTATTTCAAATCTGTAAAAATCTTAAAAAATCTATATGTATATCTTTCTAATCGATGCATTTAATA
Organism: Eubasilissa regina; assembly: GCA_022840565.1. NCBI lineage: Eukaryota > Metazoa > Arthropoda > Insecta > Trichoptera > Phryganeidae > Eubasilissa > Eubasilissa regina. Next base: position 4,614,526 of record JAINEB010000019.1, read on the forward strand.
CGTATTAAAATATCACAGGACTATATTCTGAAAGATTACAACTTCACAAATAATAATAAAAATCTCTCTTTAACCGTTTGAATGCTACGCGTCGCAAAAGCGCTGCGATCGTTTGTATCGGAAATTGCTTAGCACTTAAACGGTTAAAATAAATAAAAAAATTACCAGATATTAGACTCGAAATCTCCGAACACAATATCCAGGTTTTTCGTTTCGGTATCATTGAAGGTCAGATGAGATCTTCCAGCTGACAGTAGTGGTGGAGCTCCGTGTGACGTGATAAAATAACAACAATAATTACTTGGATCAACGAACAATTTTCATAGGCCATTAGTTACAGCCACAACTGTAAACCGAAATTACTAACTTTCATTCAAATAATTATTTTTTGCTGAATTTTAACTATACTCGTAGAACCATATTTTAGCGTCATTAATTACTTCTGGTTCTGGTTCATAAATAAGTGCTGCTTTACTATTAAAAAAATGTATAAACACGTGTTATTTTGAAATTTCTAATTCAGAACATAATTTCTATGATATTTAAAACAAATGAAATTATTAACATTGCGTAAATGAAAACGCAGTTCCCCAGTAAGGAAAAGTTCTAGATTCGTGTGCGATGGTAACCAAAAATTCTTTCGATAGGCAGATTTTTTTTGAATATTTACTTTGTACTTAATTTGTTAAAAAAAAGATTTTTAATTTATTTTATCAATTAGGTATGTATTGACAATTTAGTTATTAGTTTTTATTGAAATTATATTTTATAATGAAGTTGCAATTTCAGTACCTACAAAATAGTTTTTTTGTTAATTAAAACAAATTAGATAAATAACTTAGAAAGATATACAACAAAATGCTCCATGTCTCACCAAGAATTTATACACATCAAATTTGACGCCATTGTGTTAATGTAACGTAATCGGTAACACAAACTACCGGCAATAGATTATTTTTGATTCTATTTTGATGAACTGTACGCTTTCTCGGTGATTAGATTTTTTTGTATGTATCTTTATAAGTGATTTAATATATTTATTCATTTTTTCCTTGAAAAATTTTTGAATTTTTGACAAAGTGTTCTTCAATCTTCAAAGGCTTCTGTGTCTAAATCTTTCTTATAACAGCACATATAACATATCACCAATATATACATTAACATTAGCAGCCCGTAATGTTGTTTCCACAAGTTTCTGAGCCTGGCGCCGTGCTGATAGCCGTGACGTTCATGTACTTGTTTCGTTCAACAATCGTCCGTAGCCAATCTAATAGCCAGAAGGCCGCATGATCCGCCCATTTCCATTTAATTATTTTCGCATATGTGTGTATGTAAATAGTTTGCCCATGTCTCTTTGGGACTTCCCTTAAGGGACTGTCTACAGCGAAGATGAAATGTCCAATGATTTTGCCCATCTTTATTCCTGAAGATAAGCACATTCCGTCTTCTAAACATTATTTTGGGGACATACGTCCAGAGGTGCGAACTAAACAAGAAATGGATAATTGATAATATTATAACATCTGCAAAACCCTAAAACAAAATTTATTTTTTTAAATTTATTAATCATATTTACCACAGTAACAATTATTACCATGTTTGAGTCGTGTAGAATTAAATCTAGAACTGTTCGGTAAATATCAAAACTGAACCACTGATGCCATATTATTTTTCTGGCTATAATTTACTTTTAAATTAAACAATTAGTATCTACCTAAATCATTTCTATTTGGGGGAAAAAATATTTGGATATTGCGTTTAGTAACAAAATAAGAACTAAAAACAAATGACAAGTCTACTTGATGACAACATGGCCGCGAATACAAAATTTAAATTGATCGTGATTGAAATTTTCACTAAATATTTCGTTTTAAACGATGATTTTTTTGATTTTTATTCTTAAAAAGTAATCAGTATCTCAATGGAGTGCCACCTGCACCATTCAATTCAATGAATAACAGGAAGAGGAGCATGAACTCAGATAATTGAAAGGTCAATTCAAATTAAATCCATAGACGTATATGTAATAATTTCTCATTTAAATTGTAATATTATTAAGGAAAACACACTCTTATTGTGAAGTTGTAATTATTCAGAACATAGGTCTGTGATATTTTAAATACTAAATTAATGTATTAATTATAAATATATATATATATATATATAAAATCAATTTTGTCGAAAAATATTGTTTTTGCGTCACCGGGATTCGAACCTGGATCTCTATTTCCAATCCGGGGAAGTGTAGTCGGTTTACTCAAAGGTATTTGAGATTCTGTAAAAATAATGTAGATGGCTTTCAAATAATGGAACGACAGGTGTATTAATTTGAAAAATGTAACATATAGGTTCGAAAATTTGTCAAGAAAAATACTGGCGTTATAGCACAAAGGTAGTGCACTTCCCCTTATTTCATTTCATTTTCAATAAAAATATATAATCTGTTTCGGATAAATATAAAAATTTACGCGACCACATATTGATTTTACTTGCATGTAGGCATATTACCAAATTGTGAAACCCGTCAAAACTAAGCTTTAAAATTATTATCTAAAATTGCGTACACGTTTCAAAATACCCTAGGGAAGGATTCCAGGGTTAAACCGAAACATTCCTACTTTGCTATGACGCTTCTTACCTACTTTGTTTCAACTTTTAGGGCATAAAGTAACAACAGGAACAAAGCATTTAAAAACCCATTTAAAGTTAAATTTGTTACAAAATCTTCCACACGCTTTCGTAAAAGGGTACTGCGACTAAAAAGAGAAATAACCTACATAATGTCACTTATAGCCACAAAAATGTTGTAAATTCAATTATCTCGTGTTCAGAATATATTGTTTATAGAATATAACAGACTTTTTCTGCCAGAATTCAAGTCGAAAATGTTCAAGCCGTATTTGAAAGTATTATGCATAATCATTGCGTATGGAATTAATAGAGAATACTTTTTCTTTTTTATCCGAATTGTCGGAGTCGTGTCGCGTACATAGACCAAACTAATAATAAACCTAAATTAATGTATTAATTATAAATATATACATATAAAATCAATTTTGTCGAAAAATATTGTTTTTGCGTCACCGGGATTCGAACCTGGATCTCTATTTCCAATCCTATGTTCTGAATAATTACAACTTCACAATAAGAATGTGTTCCCTTAATAATAATAAACCGAATAAGTGGTAGATTGTGTGATACAGTGACCTTGTGTATAAGAATACTAAAGTAGATGTTTCATACTGAAAATCGAAGCGTAGATTCTTCTCACTTTTCTTAATTAATGACAGTTAAATAAATGTAAGAAGTAGCTAGGTATAGAGATGGAAGGATTTAATAATTGGATTTAGGATTGGAATAATCTATTTACCTATCTATATGTTCACCCAATTATAACATTCACCCAGAGTCTTACAAATTAATCGCAGCCACGACAAAGACTGATGCATGATGTCAGGGATGATTGGATATTACTGAATTAATTCGACAGGCGAACTAATTAAATATCGGCGAATTGAATCGCTTTAACTGGAGAACTCGAGTTAATTCATTAGCTACGCCATGACAAAATGACACGCGGATTTGCGATTTAGTCTGAATGAATTGATTGGCTGCAGTTACGAGTGACTCCAGTTCGAAGTGGTACCATTTCCACTCTGGTGGAAAGACGTGAAATTATTATGATACTGACTGACTAATTCATAGACACGCGTTTCGTATCTAGGTGTCGTTGGGTAATGCTTCTTGCAAATAGCAAAGAGACATTATAAATTATAAATTTTAATGAAAACACATTTTTATTTTATTGTGATGTTGCAATTTCGGAACACACTTCTGAAATACGAGTATTTAAACAAATTTAAATTTAATTTAGTTGAGCGTTCGTGCAAATATGCTGTCACACCGTTTCTATCGATGCATTAAGGAGGTGAAGAGGATCCTGTTTAAATCGTTCTTCACCATCAGGTGTACCTGCGAGCTCTGGTCGAAATACAAGCAAGTGACGTACAACTGTCTCCGAATTCAGTACAACAACTCATACGGAATACTGTTCGGATTGGCGCGTTATTGTAGCGCATCTACAATATTTGCCGAAGACCATATACATGGATTCGTTCCGCTTCTGATTCATCGAGTTGCGGGCGTAAAGCTGCGGCCGGAGCTCAGTACCAACTCTCTAATGCAAGCGGCGCTCTCATGGAAAGCTGGTTCCCTGACCAGAGAATGGCAGAACTACAGAATAGCTACAGATACAATAATGGCCGTGACTTAAATATAATATTTTTATTTTATTTATATTAATATATACGCGTAAACTTTTATTTATTTATATTTTTTTTCTTTTCTTTTCATAATGTAAATAATATTTTGTAACTTAAATGTATTATATAATGTGTATGATCACGCTGAAATAAACGCATTGTTATTATTATTAATTAATAGAAATATATACAGAAAAAATGTATGCCATTTAATTAGTTTTACACAAAACTATGTTCTAGAATTGCAACATTACAATATTAAAAACTGTATTTCAATAAAATTTAAATTTTAAAATTTATAAAGAATACGTAATGAAAGTCTCAAATTTCTTGAAACACAAATGCTTAACCTGGCAAAATGGTAATACGGGTCCATATGCCAGTAGCAACAAATTTTCTTTCTTTCTGTATATCTTTCTCATTGATTTGTTAAATATTATTTTGTTTATTTATTGTGGATAACACAGATATAAGGACATTGGACATAGTGGAAAAAATTGTGACAAATAACTTACACTAGGGTGGACAAGAAAACGAAACAACACGAAAAAAGCAGAGTGCTTCCTAAAAAAAAATACGAACATAAAAACAAGGAAAAATCATATACATCGAAGAACACTATTATTTAGATTTTTAAATATTTATAATGAAACACAAAATATATTAATGTCAGTAAACAAATTATAGTAAGCTCGCCATATTCTCACTACAGGAGAGCGTAATTCAAAATTGGTAGGCATACTGAAGTGATTGGTACGATCGTGATACTCGCGATTAATGAAATTAAGACATATTTATCACTTTGTCTAACTTCTCTGGACATTATGAATATTGCATAGTGCCCTATTATTCACAATATTTCATATATATACGTACGTTTAAATCAACGCGTAAGTAATTCAAAATTTATATATAAATGTGTTAATTAAAATCATCTAAGGAAAGGATTTAGAAATAACAAATAAATTTCGCTAAATCTGTCTCTAACACTTACGTTGCTCGCGCCACGCAATGTTCTAAAAATACGTCATACGTCAAAATGTTTTCAGTTATACGGCTCAAATATTTTATATCTCATATTTAAAAAAAAAAAGAAGATAGCTCTTTCAGGAATACTAGCTACAACTCCATGAAAAATTGTATTTCATCCCAGGAAAAAGCGCCTCCGTTTCAGATTAGCACAGTCCTATAGCAATACAGTCGTACTTCTACAGCATCATTAGTAGCAGTATCCATGTCTAGTGCACTGATATATTATGAGATTCATAACTTAAATTTAAAAAATGATAATCTCAGATAATAACAATAATGATATTATTAATATTCTTATAAAATGCGAAATGAAACACTGTGAGATAAATCTCAATACCGTGCACGAGCAACGTTTTTAAGTGTGCAGATGTGCGCGCACATATGATTTATTATCACATTTAATAAGACCTCTCCCTTATGTGCCGCCGCCTATGGAAGGGTGGCGAACATATTGCAGTAGATTGATTTATCCTGTATAAGATCGCCAATATTTTGGATATCGAACCACTTTCTGAGGATACAGAGAATACAGCCAAGATAATATATCTATACGCATTAATTAGAAAGATATAAAGGATGTTTTTTTAGAGGTATAGAACTTTAAAATCAAATATAATACATAAAAATTGGGGTAATGGCCATGGTATTGGCATTATTGGAAATATGATTTTATGCTATAAGTGTTGAAATATGATTTCGCGCATATGGGCGCCGCGACTGGCTCGAATAAAGTACAATTTTCGACCACTTTTTGAAGCAGCTCGAACGTATATCTGCAATAACGCAAAGAATGTTGACTTCCGAGTCGTCTTATTATCTCTAGTTTATCAGTGTAGACTAGTGACACACATATATCCACAGAAAATAATCCAAATGTGTTAAATCACACGATCTCGGAGGCTACTTCACAGATCCATTACGCGAAATTATGCGCTCATCGAATGTTTACTTCAATAAATCTATTGTGACGCTCGCTGTGTGGGATGTTGCGCCGTTTTGTTGAAACCACAGCTCTTCCACACTAATTCCATTGGGGAACGAAAAAGTCAGTAATCATGGATCTATCTACAGCGCTCTCTGTTGACTAACGTTCTGGCCGGTATCATTTTTGAAGAAGCAACAGCTTCATCAGTGCGCACTGTACATAGTCTCTGCGGATGTGTATTATCAATTATTGTATGCGTGGTGCGAAAACGATCCATGGTTATTCGAATTACTTACTCGGGTGGACGATTATGTCTACCGTAAAATGGACGTAGGGTACGATAAGTTTCGGGAACTGAATCACGATTTTCGAAATAAATTCTTCTAACGTCGTTCTGCCGTAATTCTATTCATGATGAAATGGCAAACCAAACTGAGTACAAATCAGCTGTCAACTGTAAAATTGGCTGTCACTGGAAAAAATGTTGCCAATTCGAAAAAAACACCTTATTAAATGTATTAATTAGATAGACGTACATGTGAAATCAATTTATCGAAAAAATACTGTTTAATAAAAATTCTATTAATTCTGGCATCTCCTATCGAATTTTTCTCAAAGGTGTTTGAGATTCCGTAAATATAAAGAAGATGGTTTTCAAATAATGTAACGACAGATATATCAATTTTAAAATACAATATACATATAAGTTAAGAAAATTTGTCGTCAATTTACTGTGTTGGTGTAGCATAATCGGTTAATGCATTTTCTGGGGTAGGTAACAACAATTGATTTTATATGTATATCTTTTTAATTAATACATTTAATTTGTATTAAATAATGATTATTTATCGTATACTGCAACTTTGAAAGTAACAATGAGATGGATGTCTTTTGAAACAGCTGTGAAGAGTCCACCATTTTTTTTAAATAGAGATGCGCACACGGAATACGTGTCGCATCAATGTTCTTACTATTTTCAAACTAAGCTTAACACCTGTGCTATTTAAATAGGACTAACGTTATGGCCTCCTGGAGCGAGGCTCGAACCCTCGACGATTAGATCACTAGGCGAATAATGTAACAACCAGACCACGAGCACGTCTAACTTTTAAATGACGACTTCCGGTTTTTACCATCTGATGTTCGAGAGTAAAATTAGTTTACCATTACATTTTTTACCAACGATCAAACAACCCATTTCCGCATTTTTTTTACTTTAATACCTTTTTCCATCATAGTAAAAAGTTACCACTGGTCACACAACCGGCCCTTGGAGATCAGCTTGAGATACAAAGAATGTAAACAGTCAATCCAGATACATGATCGAGAATTATAGATACCTACACATATCTATTCTGAAAGTTAGACAAAGAGGAGCCATTAAACTGCAAACATTTATTCTGTTTTAACTGCTGCTAGAGAGACTCAACGCAATATCTCCCGTCAAAAGACTGATATATCGCATGACGTACAACAAGTGTGAAGTACAATGCGAAACGAATATCTGAGACTTGTATGTTTATAACAGTCTATGAAAACTGAGAATTGTGTCCAATGAATCTTTTGAAAGTTTATTCTATCTCAGAGATCGTCTCGAGTCTAAAATTTCATTCATGGACATGGATCATTAAGTTTATATCGCAACTTGCTACTCGGAAGTGGAAAGTAAGAAAATTCTTCAGCGCACGAATCGACACCGCAAAACTAATCTTTTCTATGCACGCAGGAGTGCCGATAGATTATTTTATTAAGGCATTTTAGATCATTAATATTTATATACGTAACTCGAGTATTTGAAAGTTAAAATGTGTAATTCTCCAAAGTTAAAATTGCCAAAGCCATAAAAATATTTTCATCTAGAAACAGTATTTATGGGTCTAGTAAATAAAAATATATTTATTAAGGATATAAAAAAATATTTCGCGGTTTTGTGCAAACTTTGTTGTAATTTATTATAATTTAAAATTCAGCTTATAAATAAATTCTAAATAAATCTGTATTTTTTTAAATTTTGTTTTTTAATTTTATATTTTGTTTTCATTGTTAATTTCGGATCGTAGCTGAGTAATATTTTTATATTATCATAAATGATAGACTGGAGCAGAGAAATGATTGGTCGTGTGGCAATCATACCTGCAGCCGTTTGTTAGTCGACTTTTGGCACCATCATGGCCGATTTATAACATATTTAATCAGCGGATATTATCCCAGTTAAATTCGTCACAAAACAGCGTCAAAAATAGCGCGTAAAAAAAATTTGTAACATTTTTATAATGTCATTTATATTTTGTACTTTATTTACACCTTTACCAGATCGGGATCGACACCGGGCGCCTCTAAAATCTTTTTGAAATCGAAAAGGTTATAAAAACACTTATTTAACGCTTTACAGTTGATTTCTTTGACAATTTTTCATTTAAAAATATGTAACAAATTCATCTGTTTTCTCAGCTAAATGTTGGACAATTAAAGAGGCCTTGGACATCTGCGTACTCCGGAACGTCGATAAGGCTGTTATACTCTCCAACTCGCAAACAGTTCTTGAATCCATCTCTGCTAATATGAAAGTTTGGCTAGACAATGAGATAATCTGTTTCAAGGAGGCCACTCTTTCTGGAGTTTTTTCCCATCAATTCTATGATAGACTTAATATGGTAAAAAAAATACGAATTCTATTTGGATTGCACAATAGATGAATCCAAATAATCATAAAGGTAGTCGGCTCAAAATAATTCAAGGATCTATTCCCCGCATCCCCTGGTTCTCCAAAAGGAAAGTCTCTAAAAGAACAATATCAAATATCTCTGGAATGAGAATTGGGCATTGCCAGGTATCCTCACATTTATTCAGATTGAACTTAATAGATTCCCCAATGTGTAAGTGTGGTGCCGAGGAGGAGACCCTTGACCATATCTTTTTTGCCTGTCCATTGCGGATTACAGGTTTTTTTTTACAGTAATCTCGTCAAGTTAACTTGTGTCATCTTCTTTCCCTTAACTCGCCACATTTAATCAATAGCACATTTTTTGAACGACAATGGCTTGTAATATAATATTTCCTATTGTATAATATTAATGTACTTTTTTCTGTAAAATAAAATTTTAACTTGATTAATGGCACAAATCACTCTTGAAGGGTGTATTGCTTATTTAAAAGAAGAAAAAGACGATATTTACGAACTAATTTTTTTTAAATTTTTACAACAATGAAATAACTTGTAAATTAAAAAAAACTTTTTTTAATATAGAAAATGTTTTATTAGAGGCTGGCTCCCCAAAACGTTAAAAATAGAAAAATATATATAGCGTAATGCAGTAAAACAATTTGACAAGTATTAATTTAATTTTTTTGTAAACTAACTAGGAAATATATTATACGCATCGGCGGTCTACGCGCATCTGAAACAAGGAACATGTTTTTTTTTTCTAATTATATCTCGAACCCATTGATATTTATCTATTAAACAGAACATATTCACATATTCGGAAGCGTGCGTTCAACGTACCGTGCCTTTCAAAAATAATTGACAAAAAAAAATGTTTGCGTCACGCATGCATCCCACGAACCGTCATTAATTATGTTCCCATACAAAATGCTCCAAACAGTCGCGTCTGGTCGTGCAGTCACTCAAATTGGCCATTACTATAGCGCTTTACTGTGCGCACATAGCGATCAAATTCATCGCTGATTCGTGGGCACGCTGTAGTAAAGTTTTTATCAATATTTTTACCTGTCTGTAATGACGGAAAATTAATGAATATTTCAGTGTGCCATCTTCTATTTAGGAGAATCGCGTTTAAAAAATGTAAACTAACCACAGACCACCAAATATATAGACATGAACTAACACAAATTTCTTGTCCCAATATGCTCATTTTGGTATGACCCATGTGATACCAAACTTTGGTGCCACTTACGCAATCAAATAGCTCCGCGACATTTTTTAAAAATGTGTTTCGATTGAAACGAAAACTTAAACGCTGCCAATATAATATGCATTAATGTAAAAAATATGTCTTGTTTACGCAGAGATTTAATTTTCAAAGAGTAAATACTTTTACTGTTGCATGAATGTGTCATAAACTATAGGATTTATCTTTCCACCAAAAATGTGTGTAGAATGCCTCTCGCCCCGCATCTAATGTTATAAACCCTTCTCCTATATGTACACTATATTTCATGTCTATTCGTTTACTGATCTGTGAAACTAACCTTTTTCAAATGACATAAATGTTGATGGATAAATTGCTTTACTACACATTTTATGTTTATTTTTAAGTATGAAAAACTTGAAAAAATTATGTTTTTTTGTGTATTGCACTTCTGATGAAATTTTCTGTTATTTTACAAATTATGTTAATGCCTGAGTAGGGCGTGTATAATAATAATAATAAATAAATAAATAAAATTATGGTATTAATGTGCATTGCTGTTGAAGAGATTCCAAGTGAATTTTAATATGTATTGTTTGGCAACTTTATCTGAGATTACTCTAGTGCAAATTTTTAAGAGCGCGAGCTGAGATGTGTTTACACATCAAACGTACTATCATTGATAAAAAATGCGAGAACCTTTTTATTCCAAGCACCTACTTCCGCATCCCTCAAGCTCGGCACCCCGGCACTTCACGCTCAATACTCAATACCCACGCAAATTGCCGGGGGCGCCCGATTGAAAAGTGCATGGTTCCTGTGCGCTCTGACTTTCTGCAAAATCTAGGGTAAATAGGAAATGACTCACAATAGGTTTTTGAGTTTTTTATTTTATTTTTTGAATTCGCTTTGAATGTATACGAGAAAATCTTCATTATTCATGTTTCAATTATTTCTCATTCTCAGCTTCCATATTTTCTTATTGTATCGGTTTTTAAATTGATTTATTTAATATTAGCCTCGCTACATAGAAAAAACTACAATTCAAAAAGAATACAATTTTATACCTGAATATTAAATATTATCATTTATTTCGCTTTAGCTTTTCTTCTCCCTTTTACTCTAACTTCGACTTCTTCGCCTCTTTCTTCACATCTCAATGTCCTTTTTTACGTATGTGTTTATAGGTATTATAGTAAAATTTTGTATAATAATACCGATTTGTTTGAGCAAGATTAGCTCTACCAGTTTGAACATCTGTAATTTTATTTATTATAATAAAGAAAGTTCGTCTCTTAAACTATGATAAATAGTAGTCATCCGATCAAGAAATTGAATGATTAATAACAAAATGTGTACATGAAAAAAATAAATGACAATGGAATATTATATACCAGTTCCGAGAGCAACAACGATATTTTATCAAAGATTCTACATGTTCCTAGCTCCAAAACTATACAATACACTCAGTACCAACTGGAAATCGTACAATTACTATAAGATTACACAAATATGGACCCAATATATGATTCAATCAGGTAGAAATGATTCAGAAGCATGGATATCCAACAATTTAATATAATGTATACAATTCTTTTACTAATAATTCACTAGTCCTACAACACTCCCACTCCACATATTTTTATTATATTTTTACTTTTTTATTCATATTTGATTTATCTTTTTATTCCAAATAACACCACAACAGCACGAAAAAAAAACTGGCTACTTTAACACAGACTTTAGTCTAGCAAAGTAGCCAGGACAACGCTGTATATATCAGAGGTGAAGTCTACTCCATCCCACACAATAAACTATGTATTATGTATGTTTATTAGGTATCCACCTCTGTTAGTACAAAAATATGGATGTCAAAATATATATAAATAAATAAATAAATATTACCCTGGACCTCGGGAATATGCTACCACTAACTTAGATACCAATAATATTGCACTAGATTATTTGAACAATATCATTGTAATTTAGGGTATTTTTTTAGAGGTATAGAACTTTAAAATGCAATAAAACACATAAATCGTGGTAATGGCCATGGTATTGGCATTGTTGGAAAGATAATTTTATGCCATTAGTATTAAAATGTAATTTTGCGTGTATGGACACACGGCTAGCTCGAATGACGCGCAATCTGGAAGTCCATTTTTCGACCACTTTTTAGAGCCGCTCAGGTAATAACTATCGGCAATAACGCGACAAATGTTGGCTTTCAAGTCGTCTGTCGTTTCTAGTTTATCGGCGTAGACTAGCAACTTAACATATTCCCACAAGAAATAATCCAATTGCGTTAAATCACACGATCTTAGAGGCTAATTCACAGGTCCACACGCTCATTGAGTGTTTTCTTCAATGACGGTCACGCGGCTTCAATTTTTGCACAACCTGGATCTTGTAAGCTCGTAAACTAAGATAATTCTGCTAAATTTTCCATAAAGCATATGGACACAACTCCAATTACTGTGCACGATGGCGAATCGACTCATTCGGGTCCTCTTCAATACTACGCTCCACTGCAGCAACAGCTTTTTCGGTATGCATTGTACGACATCTCTGCGGATGCGTATTTCGTGGTCTAAAGCCGATCCATAGTTATTCGAATTACTTGCTCGGGTGGACGATTATATCGACCGTAAAATGAATGGTAAAGCGCGAACTATACCACGATTTTCGAAATAAATTTGCGAGCGTTATTCTGGCGTAAGTCTATTCATGGTGAGTTGAACCAAACTCAGCAAAAATCAGCTGTTAGCTGTCAAATTAACTGTCGCTGGAAAAAATGTTGCCAATTCGAAAAACATAAATTCAAAGGCGAATGGCGAGTAATGCATATAAATGTTTAAATTTAAAAAAAAACGAATTAAAATGAAAATATAACAAGTATGTAGTAAATAATAATAAAGCAGAACAATCGTTATAAAAAATTTCGAAAAGTGAACGTGATTGATGCAATCAGCAAAGGCGTGCATTGTAAAACCAATCACAGTTGTCTCATTTCTATCGTAAAAATACCCATTGCAATGCTTAAAATAATCACTTTCGTCTACTACCTGAGTATTACTTGCGTTTTACCCCTCAATACGCATGAACATTTATATGGACTAACCAAACAAACAAAGAGGCAATGGCGGCCGACCGGCAAGCACATCGAGATGACTTAAGATTTGTGATCAATCAAAATAATACTGATCGTGTTACAAAATATGGGTTTTTGCTTAACTCACGATTGAAGACTGGCTTTTGAAATAATATTTAACATTTCACACCGCACATTATATATTTTTCTGACGAACGGCTACAAACCAACAGCACACGGTGATCCGAAAGATGAGTGACAAGTCTGATGAGTTTTGGCGCTTTCCGTATATTAATTTAGGAACTAGAAGTTCCAATGTGTTTGTGCGGCATATTACCCCTGGTGCCATATTCACCCATTTTACCTTATATGTATACATTTATTTATTGTCAACAATTTCGTAGTTGAAACTTAACACTGTGTTTCAATATTTTGTGGATTTTTAATATTGGTTTATATTTTATGCGAATGTTCAACATCACAACAAATGTGTGTATTTTAAATATGAATTAATATATTAATTAGAAAGATATACATATAAAATCAATTCTATCGAAAAATATTGTTGCGCCACCGGGATTCGAACCTGGATCTCTTTCCTAACCGTGGAAGGTGTATTATCCAACTATGCTACAGGGACAATGTTTTTAGCAAAAATTTTCGAACCTATATGCTACCTTTTTTAATATTAATACATTAAATCGTTCCATTATTTGAAAGAGCTATCTACCTTAGTTTTACAGAATCTCAAATACTTTTGAGTAATCTGATAGCAGACGCCAGAATTTTCAATTAATTTTTATTAAATTTTGGGCACATTGATACCGGTGTCGCAACAACAATATTTTTCGATAGAGTTGATTTTATATGTATTACTTTCTAATTAATACATTTAATTCATATTTTAAATATCACAGACCTATGTTCTGAATTACAACTTTACAAATGTATTTTCCTGATATATATTTTACCCTGCTGAATTAAGTCTGAATAGATCATCATCATATTTTTCCTCTTATTCTAGGAGGTTCGGGAGCCCAAAGTGTCGACAAGGCGCTTCCGTCTTCCTCTATCTAACGCTGTTTCAGTACTTAACGACCCACAACTTACTTATGTCGATACACAATACTACTAAATCTGAATATACAGTTTCGTATTATATTACAGTGGCATATGTTTTACTCCTTGTTCGTCTAATTTTCATAAACATCGCGTCGTTTTTTATTTTTTTAAATAATAAAGTGCGTACACGGAGTACGTGTCGCATCAATATTCTTACTATTTTCAAACTATGAATAAGCTAAGCGCTTATGCTATGAAAATGGACTAACTTGATGGCCTTCTGGAACGAGGCTCGAACCTCCGACCACTAGATAACTAGACGAGTATCGTAACCACTAGACCACAAGCACGTCAGTACTAATGTCTCTACAAATCTTGGCCTCCATTAATCTCGAGAGTTTCCTTCCATTGATTTCTGTTTCTCACCAGTTTTGAATCTCAAAGGCAGATATGTGTCTGAGGACACTGTCGATCCACCTTCGCTTAGCCTTCCAAGATCCTGTGTCTTGTTTGTTCAGTATTCATCAGTGATTTCGGGTTTCAGTGTTTGGTAGTTCTCTCCTCATAGCTCAGTCACCGAAGTCGTCTTACTTAATTTTTAATTATTGAAAATATTTCATTAAAAATCTTCAATGAAATGCCAGATGATATAAGAAAGGAGAAAAACCGACGTAGATTCAAAATGAAACTGACCAAATATGTGATATAAAGTCGTCTTACTTAATTTTTAATTATTTAATTTTGAAGCTCATTAAATATATTATACATCACTAAAATTATCTGCAGAATTTATAATAAAAACTGAAGCAAATCAACTTGTGCACGAACATTATTCAAGAGAAAGAGGTAGACTCAGACTTTCATTCAGAAAAAAGGCTAAATCTCAGAAATCGTTGATGTTCAGTTCAATGAAGATTTTCAATGAAATGCCAGATGATATAAGAAAGGAGAAAAACCGACGTAGATTCAAAATGAAACTGAGCAAATATGTGCAAGATAAGTTATTGTAAAAAGGAACATTTTAAACATGTTTATATTAAGAATAAATAAATATATATTATAGGGCTCAATATTGAAGCGTTTACGCCAATATCCAATTTCCAAAATCAACCCAAAGATACGTCTCAAAATTTTCATTCCGGAAATTTCCACGCACGCTCGTTCTTCTTAGTTAGTTTAGCCTAATTATATAATATTTCAATATAATTGCATCGCGTCAGTACATCTATTATTTTTGTCATTTAACTATCTGGTGTGTAAATAATGTTAATTATTTTAGAACTGCAAACAAATGCGCAATTGCAATTTACAATTGAATTTTAGTCTGTTAAATTAACATAAAATAAAATAAACATTTATCCAGTGTGTTATAATGATGTTAACGTATTTTCTTATGCATTTTATTATTTTATGAAACATTCCACTTAGTAGTTTCTTGAATAAATAAAATAACCTTAAAATGTTGCGAACTTTCCTCTACCTAAAACACCGATTGACAAAGTGGCCGGAAGCATTACTGTAATAAAAACTTGCGTCCAAAGTGGGCCGCAAAATTCGATTTATATCGGTCTGTGCAAATTCGATCTAAAATTCTTTTTGGTTGTATTTTACCCGTAGACATATAACGCAATTTGCTACCGACATTACTTAACGTATTACTCCAATATTCTATACTACTCATTATTTAAAACGTTCCACATTAAATTTCAATTCAAAATTGGGCCTTTTTTTCTTATGCGAATATGCGTGTATATTATTCATTTATATCAGAATTTATACGATAATTAGATTTTTTTAAACTTTAACAAATATGTAACCTTTTGTAAAATAAAATTAATACGTTGAATATTATTTATAAGAATTAAGACAATATAGACATTCACTGAAAGACCTCGACCATTAAATTTGTATTTAGTCTGAATAATTTCTACTTCATTAGAAAATTTATATAATATAAATACAGATTTTCTATAGTTTTATTACTAAGGTTACAAAGATAATATTGTATTTAAGAAATTAACAAAATGTTAAAAATAATATATTTTTAAATCGTTAAATTTGCGTGTTTTATTTTTTGATGGTTTTATAATGCTTCGAATTCTCATATAAAGTCATTTTAATAAATATATCGTATTTACTTACACGCTTTAGAGCTTCAATTACAATATAAAATTTCATTATATTTTAAACTATTTTTTTTACTATATTTTTTGCTGATAACGGTTACTAAAGTCGGTACAAAAACATTTTAGTAGTGCGTTTCAATTCAATTCAATTACCTGTCACTGTCATCTGTCAGTGTCACCTACCAGCGCCGTACAGTGCAAACAAGCTATACAGGCGGACCTCGACTTTCGCACAATTCGCTATTTCGCACATTTAAAAAAATATATATTTTTTTTTTACTTTTTATCATTTTTAGTTTTTAATATATCATAATATTTCAGCAAATAATATTTTATTTCACTTAATTTCTCAAAATATACAGCTAATTTCAATGTACTGACTGCACGCGCCTGACAGCTACCTCATTCTCACAAAAAACCGAAGTGATTACCGCGATATATACGAACACGAATGACAAGTCGACATGGAGGTGACTCGCCAATCACGTCCAATACTTCTGATCTAATCTCATACAAACAGATACCCAGCAAACAGTGATGAGCTAAACCGTTATTTTAACCGTGATTGTGACTGTGATTGGGAGATTTGTGTTCGATTATAATGATAATTAGTAACTAATTATTCGTAATTCGTCGACCAATCACTCGTACGCTAGAAAGTAAACCTCCAACAATTCAATCTTAGTTATCAGTCGTTGTTACAATTGAATACCAATTACACATTAACGATTTAGCTCATCACTACCAGCAAACCTCCGTACGCTTAGAGCAAATTTAAGGATCCCAAAAAGAGAAGAAAAAAACGACTGAGATGGTAATCATTGAAGTGTTTTGAAAGAGATATCTTGGCTAACCTCAGATAATTAGAAAACCTAGAGAAAAAAAATTTAAAATGAAATGAAAATTCATGTTCATAATTCTTCAGAACATATTCTAAATGTTAGTTTTTATTAAATTCGTTTCGTTTTAATTATCAACTTTAAAATCATACTAAAAGTTTACTGAAGAATGCCATTGTTGAATGAAATGAGAAATTTGATGTGACATTCCTTGTTCCGTCAAATGTCATAAACCACACATAAAGACATCACAAGAATGTACCTATAAGATCACAAGGCGGTATTTGACATCACGAAAATAATGGATCGTTTTTGCGAAATACCATTTAATTTATATATTTTTATTTTTTATATATTTCATTTTTTTATTAATATTAAAAATACAATACAATTTCAATAATCAGTGGAAATTATATATATATATATATATATAATTTTAACATTTGTTTCTTCTCTATGAGAGTGAGACTCGTGTATAGAGAAGGAGTATATTCGAGTTAATTTATGTTTCAGTTAGTCTGTGTACATATTTTTTTTACTTCAGTTGCAAATTTATGATAGTCAATAATTTCTATAATTGTGATGGGGAGATTGTTAAAAGATTTGATGCCCTGATAAATATATTGATTTTGAGTTACGGTATATTTTAATTTTGGGATATCAATTTGATCTCTATATCTTGTAGATCGGAACTTGCTTCTTAAATTTAATTTATTTTTAATTTTGAAAATTTGAATTATTGATTTTTTTTTTTCGTATATGTTTACTATTTTTGGTACTTTAAAATCTGTGAAAAGTTGTATACTTGGATAGTCTTTTTTTTAGAATAATTTTTATTATCATTTTTTGAGTGATTTCTAATTGTGACATTGAAGTTTTATATGCACCTCCCCATCCAATAATACCGTAATGCAAATGTGAGTGTACAAACGCGTAATATATTATTTTCAGATATGTAAGTGATAAGATGTTTCTGAGTCTACAAAATATGTAGGCAGTTTTCCTTATTTTGTTAGTGAGATTACTAATATGTTATCTATTATGATTCCAAGGTACTTGATACAGTATTTTTCTTCAATTGATGAACATTGGTCACAAGTGTTTTCTCGAGTACAGGCTTTGGTGTGAATTTTAATATGAATTTCGGTGTTTTGTTTCTGTTGAATAGCAAATCGTAGAAAGTATGTTTTATCGGTATTAATTGATTGTAAGTTATCATCCGTCCACTTTTTTATGGTATCCTTATTTGCCGATATATTACCGTCAGTCCAGGTTTATTCGTTAATTATTATTACTATTAATATATATGATATGCCGTTATAATTTAAAAATACCACAGAATGTTTGTTTTAAAAAACTTTTTTTTTATTATTTCCGCTATTTAAATAAATATGTCGAAACAATTCAATATTCTTGAATGAATGGCTTTATTTGTGTGATCACTGAGTTTACAATTTTTTCAAAGAGAACAATGTCAATATTTTTGTATTTGAAAATCTGTTGTTTTTCCATTGTTCAATTTTATTCCAATGTGTTGTAAATATCTATTTACTAATAAAGTGAGTCATCCGGGGACAATGAGGGCAAATTTTGCTTTGGTAGCTGTGCGGTATCGCCCTGTCAAAATTTTTCGACTTGCATAACCATTTTTTTCGAATACCTGCAACCTATTTTCTCACGCTATTATTTATACTATAACATTATTACCTATATTTATATCATAATTAAAATTGTTGAGATAAAAATATATTTGAAGATAAAAATACGCAAGTTTACAAAAAAAAAAATTTTTATTGTGATACTTAATCCACGATAACGGTTATATTATCACGAAATAAAGTGATGGGGATGATTTTGCGGATATTGAACGTGTATCCGAGGGTGAAATTGATCCAAAAGTGATTGTATGATTCTTTGAAAAAATGTATTGCACGTGTTGTGTTCTAAGAACCGTGTTTGTTTTCATCACCCTGTAAATGGAAGGCTTTTTTATAAAAATCCTTGTAACAAAGATTTGGTGAAATAAAAATTTGGCGTTTTACAACATCAATGGAATGTTTTTACAAATTGTAATATATTTGACAAGAATATTTTTCATTTCCATTGAAACGTTAGACTTACTTTAATGTCTTGTGTATTTTATATCAACGCCTTTTGCGCAGAGTAAAAAAATACTATGTATTATTAAACAAACACATCGTAAGCAAGCACGCACAGCAAAAACATAATATTATATATTTGAATCAACAATTTTAAACAAAAACAGGAAACGAAAATATGTCGCAAAATTCTAAATGTAGAAT
Organism: Eubasilissa regina; assembly: GCA_022840565.1. Classification (NCBI taxonomy): domain Eukaryota; kingdom Metazoa; phylum Arthropoda; class Insecta; order Trichoptera; family Phryganeidae; genus Eubasilissa; species Eubasilissa regina. The sequence continues at coordinate 4,634,038 of JAINEB010000019.1, forward strand.
ATTGCCGATCGACATTTAATAAAATGACTTTCGTGGATTTTTTTCCACAAAAAAAAAGGAATTTGTCATACATGACTATTGACTATAATTAATATCTTGAATAGGAGTGTAGTGCCGTGGAAGAAGAAAAAATATCTTGAATAGAAATATTATCTTAATCTTAATAAGACTACATTCATCCGTTATAATAAAAAACACTGATATTTTTAATAATAGTTTATTTTTTTTGAAATCAGTCTTTAGAAATCATATCACTTTTCCACGACAACCATTTTGTTATATAGTTCCCAGTTTGCAGTTTCTTATAATAATAATAATAATAATAGCGCTCATCTAAGACGTAGAATAATGAAAATTAATTTTTGTAATTGATATTTGAATATGTCCAAGAACACACAATTACTGAATTTTCACCTACTAAAGCACTGTTATTAAACAAATGATAGATATTTCATAGAAATGAAACTATTTTTTATTATATTTAATGTAAAATGTATTAATTATGGGTAATTACAGGGCTTACGACCTGTCTTCCATATATTTTCCTTTAAATATATTATATTATTATAAAAAATAGTTTCGTCTCTGTGAGTTATCTATTATTTGTTTAATAACAGTGCCTTTTTATTATTGAGTTTATTTAGACAATAGTGAAAAACTGTATTCATAGTGTATTATCTTTTAAATTCTTTCAATAACAGACTTTTGTTTGCTTCATTTATTTTTTCCTTGTTAAGACTTTTTCTTTAATTCATAATTCGTTCTATTTTATGCTCTCATTTATAAATATTTAACTAAAAAATTATGCATCTGCTTGTTCATTATATAACTTTATTTTTTTATTCAAAAGTCCAAATACCTTCAACGGCAAACAAAATAAAATCCTACATAAATTTATATTGTCACATTATTTGTTAATCTCGTTCGATTATTTTAATAATGTTCAAAATCTTCTGTCCTGTTCTTTTCTGGGATATTCTACGCATCCTATTGTGAAGTCTATTATCAGAGCTGAAACGTTGGCCAGAGAGGTCGAAGACATGAAAAAATAGCCTAGACAACTCGATAGAGAAAAATTAATTAAATTCAGTAAGATAATTAAAGAATAAGAAATAAAATAATGTTATTTAAAGAATTAGAAGCATTTTTATTTGCTTTAGATTTTCAGATTCACCGATTCTTAAACTGGTGTCCGCGCAAAAATTTAGCATGAATTCGAAACATCAAACAGCGTTTGAAATCAGGATACCCAGAACTCACAAAGAGAATTTTATTTCATTTTGTGAACCATACCAGGCTTCCTTTATTTTATTGTACGCGCAATCAAAGTATTGGCTGAATCGCATCTAAGAATCAAATTTCTCGACACGTGATAAATCAAATATGAAACATTTTACTTCAATACTCTTATTATTTGCTAACTAATCCAAACGCCGGTGCTACGAAAATAGAACTTACTTGCTGATATCCCGCGATGAGGCTTGAACCGCCGATCACTTGATCACTAGAACTTGCCTATTAGGAAAATATACAAGATTAAATCTACAATACAAGTACAAAGTATATCGATTCCTAAGTCAACGATTCGAAATCGTGAATCAGAGTTTTAATTAAATAAATTTCATATCATTGATTAATTTGGTAGTTACTTCGTAGTGTAACATTAAGATTTCAAATTAATAAATTTCATTTGGTTTCCTCTTTTTTTCATCATTGTGTATTCTCTTTTTTGTAAAAGTTCATACAATGATAAAAAATATTTTCGAAGAATAGTTCTTCTGAAGGTGACATAATTAATGAATTAAAGTCAAACAACTTTGTTTACATCGCTTTATTAGATATAAATTCTACATATCTTCCTACATGTACAAGAACAATGTCTTCTTATTCAGGATAAGTTAGGTTTGGTTCTATGTAATTTTCTAATTAACTTTCCTACTCCGATTTTGGTAATCCTTCCCTCCTCCCCCCCTTCCATCCTTATTCCTAACCTTATCGCAATATCAATTTTTAACTCGAGTATACAACTCATCCTGAGGAAGAGAACATCGTTCTAAAAACATGTACATTTATAACTAATAAAGCGATGTAAACAAAGTTATTTGACTTTAATTCATTAATTATTCGACGATAACCAGGCCAGACCTCACTTAAGTGCACAAGTCGCAAGTTAAATTTGCACTACATCGCTTTGGCATGCCAAGAACTGTCGCTTGTCACTTATTGTGATTAGACGCTGACTTCGTTGACCATAGAAACCGCGCACTTATTCGTATGGGTTCTTGCACATAAGGAAATTCATGGAAATGAATGTGCTGATAAACTAGCCAAGGAGACCACTCTTTCCGGAGTTTTCCCTCATCAATTCCATATCCGGATGTATGACAGACTTAATATGATAATAAAATGCATAAATTCTATTTGGACTTCACAATAGATGGATCTAAATAATCATATTGGTAAATAATTCAAAGATCTATTCCCCGCACTCTCTGGTTCTCCAAAAGGAAAGTCTCTAAAAGAACAATATCAAATATCTCTATAATGAAAATTGGGCATTGCCAGGTAGCCTCACATTTATTCAGATTGAACATAATAGATTCCCCAATGTGTGAGTGTGGTGTCGAGGAGGAAACCCTCAACCATATCTTTTTCGCCTGTCTATTGCGGATGACAGGATTTTTTATAGTAATCTCGTCAATGGTAATTTTCAACTTATGGTTAACTTGTGTCATCCTTTTTCCCTTAACTCGCCACATATAATAGCACATTTTATGAAAGACAATGGTATTGACTTGTAATATAATATTTCCTATTGTATAATATTATTGTACTTTTTTCTGTAATATAAAATTTTAACTTGAATAATGGCACAAGTCACTCTTGAAGGGTGCATTGCCTATTTAAAAGAAGAAGAAGAAACTGCACATTTCTCAACTTATGCGGTAGTTTTTATAATTTATTTGTTTACTCTCCTTAATTGTCAAGTAATAACACAACTTTTTTTTCAGGGTCTCTTATTTCATAATCATAAAAAAGTGTTTTCTGTGACATGTTATTCCCTTTGTTTGAAAATGTGTTAATATTGTATCTTAATATCATACTGGAACTATATATCAGAGAGAATTAAAATATTTCATTTAAATAGTTATGGTTTAGACAATTAGGGTCCCCAAATTAAGTTTACATAAATAAAGAGTACTCAGACTACTTATGTTTAAGAATCTGTGATCTAAAAGTATCTTTCACAGCTAAGATAAAATCGAGGTCTTAGTTTTTGTAGGAAAGAAAAATATCTCGTCTGATTATTGTTGAAATGAAATTGTACAATTTCTCGATCTCATAAATAAAGAAAGAAAAATAAATAAAGACGAAAAATTATCAGCGGCCTCCGGAGGGTAATTTAAACCCATCCTCCGACTCTCGTATAATTTCAAGGGCCCGCAAATAATAATATTTCGTCACGATTTTTCTCGGCAATCTCTTCACGCTTCGATGTTCCGACGGAGACCCCTGAGCGCCTTCCGCAGACTCATAATATACTTTCAGGTGCTGTGGGATCTATACAACCACCTGAATATTATATCCATTGAAGTTTTATAATACCGAAAGCTGGCAGACTTGGTAAACAAGTTACGTCTCACGCACTGAAAGTTGTATTAACTAAACTCTAATCGTGATTTCAGCAAATACACGAAAAGGCTTCGTTCTGCCACTTTTAGGAGGCTGTGTGCTATAAGGGATGCCAAAATATATGATTTATTAGTGAATATTAGGGGTACCAAAAAATAATGTCGTTTTTTTAATTATTTATAATCTCCGCCACTAAACGGTCCAGTTATTCACAATACAATTGTGCATTTATCGTTTGTCCAGGTTTGAGAGCTTGAAATAATGCCCTTGTAGTCCCACCAAACAGACAAAAGGATTTTTTTCGTTGTAGGGCCGGGTTTCGCTACCTAATCCTTCGAAAACCATTGGTTTTGCATCCTTGGTTCAAGTATACCACCCATTTCTCGTCTCCAGTGATCAGATGATATAAAAATGGCGTTTCTGATTGCATTTCCCAAAGTTGTTCACACGCGTCTATTCGATCACCTAGGTGCTCGTTGCTTAGTTCGTGTGGTATCCATTGTACTTGTCTCCACACCTTGCCGATATTTTTAAGATAGAGTTGCACGCTTGACCACGAGTATCCGAGTTTGTCCGCGATTTTTTCAATAGATAAATTTGCATTATTTTCAATTTCGGCAGCCAGTATGACGTCATCATAGACTGGAGTTCGGTTCTCCGCTAGAAAGATTTTTATGTTATGTATTGTATTTATCTGAATTAATGGAATACAAGTCATCATTACTGATATTATAATAATTCACATTCAGTGACTTGATCAAACAAAATTCCGCAATATGTTCACCATTCACGCTTTCTGCTTGTTTTCTACGCCTCTCCCTCGCAAGTCTACTATATCACTTCATTTGAACAGCATACGTACCAAGATATCTATCCCGTGAAACAATATGGATCGCGCTTATGTACGTTACACCGATCATCCCAAATTCGATCTGATATCCATTACGAATTTGGGTAACTTTATTCGTTAACAGTTAAACCGAAGTATGATTTAATCTCCAAGTTGAGTTCAAGTGAGATAGTTCCACTCCCATTCCGATCCACGTAACAATGAAGGGCCTCCATTAAATGTTGTCACGCAGTTCCAAATTTTACTATTGTTCTGTTAAGTGTTCGATCAATAATCCACGGGATAATTTAGTCGAATAGTATTGAGCTTGTGAACTTTGTTTCACAGTAAATTTCCACAACTTTAGTGAACTGCCAGCGCGGTCCTTTCACGACTTTTAATTATTTATTAACTTCGCAACTTTAGAAATGTGTTCGAAAGATCAAAGTATTTTTACGTGCCAGGTGCTTCTGAAATCTTCGCTATTAGATTTAAGATACATATAGATTAAGATCAAAGATACATGCCGGTGACCGATTTACATCCACTTGTTTATTGCTGAGTTTTATTTTATTTTTTTCATTTATTTACACCCTATCCCGAATTGTTTTGAAAGTTGTTTACTCTTGTTTCGGTTCGTCATTCAGTTATTAACATCGTAATACCATCAGAGGTTGGCTCCGGTATCATCATACTAGAGCCATACTTGTACAATTTGACGTGAGACTAGTTATCACATTAAATTCAGAAGGCAGCCAGAGATAAGATATGGAAATCGTTCACCCCCTAAAGGGGAGTTATTCTTATTAAATTTAATTCAAATTCAATATTCTTTGAATTGATTTTTTCTTAAATTCAAAGATTATCAACTGCTTACCAAATTAAATATGCATAAAAAAAACTTTTGTTTCCCAGAAACAGTAAATTTTATACCATATTTAATCTTTATGTGTTAACTATATGTGTACTTTTTGTTACTCTATTGTATTATCTGTCACTAAAAATACTTATTTTCTTTGTATTCTAACCTAACCAAACCCAACCATTTCATTTTCAGTGCCGGTAAATCGGCGTTTATTTTTAAAACAACATTATTTTAAAGCTCGCATCAATATAAAAATCCTTACAGTAACCAATACACTAGAAAGTAAAAGTATTAATACTACATTCCATTTACATGCAAGCCTGTTGGCCGCTACCTACCTCACTAGTTACATATAAAGTACCTGTTCTGAGTTAGGTAGCCATTAGGTTCCATTAGCTAGATTATATGTTGAAAGTAAAGTAACAAATTAAATTAAATGGTAAAAAAAACAACAAATATCAAAATATTTACAAACGTAATCTCAAAAATACTTTGGTCAATCGCATGTACCATTCAGCCAATCAATCTTATCTTGCGGTAATTCTACTTCCCACACGCTAAAATGTTGTTCCTTGTACTCATCGAACGTTTCTCAAGGATTGTCGCAAGTTTAACATTGCAATGCGCCACTAACATTCAATTCGGTGCTATTTTTGTTTATCACTTACTAAATTTATTTTTTGATATTGATTATTTATTTATTTGAGTTTAATTTGACAACTATTTAATTTGATTCCATTATCATCTGATCCTGTTAGTCCTAGTATGGCATTAACATTAAACTAGCTCAAACGATCCGAAATCCGTTTTCGAAAATTTTGGAATCAGGCGCTACGTATCTAGATGCTTCAGAAGAAATATTTCCATTCTAAAAAGAGCCAAAATCCGTCATTCAAAATCTCTGGTATACCATGCAAGAGAATTAAACTCGTACTTTGAACTTTGAACGTGTTGCCAGAAGAAACGATGGCGACCGTGATACTTAACATTGAGGACATGATGGAAAAGAAGAAGATTAAAGGAATAACATATTACAAATTAAAAAAATAATGGCTGAAAAAATATACATTAAAGTTATATTACAAATCGATAATGAGGTAATGGAGCATGTCAGAAATGAACTTTTGTAATATGTTAAAAAAAATCAAATTTACTATATTTTTTAATTTTTTCAAAATTTACAATACTTGCGGAGATATTGACGTTCAAAGTTGTCCACCGTGTGACGTACTCTCGTACATACCGGACAGTACTTAAATGCCGACTTTTCAACTCGGAAGATGTGACGTCACACGATAAAACGGCATAAACCGATCGTTTTTAAAACACGCAACTTTCAACATCTGCAACTCTTGTAAAAAAAAAATTCAGTTTTGTAAGTGAGATTTTTCGAAGAATTTTTTTAAAAATTACCACTACCTCATTATAATACGTACAGAAATGCATGGGTTGCAGGCCCAAAAGCGTGGAACTCTTTGCCTTCCGTTATAAGGAACAGTGCATCAGAGACTTTAAGAAAAAACTAAAAACGCACCTTTTCAAAAAATCATTTCCATAAGTAAAAATAACGATTATTAATTTTAAAAAAAAAAATGTAAAACTATTAACAGTTTATGTGTAAAGCGCCCTTGAGATGAAAGTTTTTACGAAAATGGCACTATACAAATTATCCATCATTATTATTATTATTAGTGAGGTGAATAGTTCGGCTGGCAGTAGGTAAGGCGCGGATGGCTCAGCAACTGCGAATAGTATACTGAGTAGCAATATAATTGTATCTTACGTTTATCATATTATATTATAATATATTCACCTCTGTTACAACAAAAACATGTATGACAATAAAGTCTAACAAATAAATAATTAATTAATTATTTAAAAATAACACTCCATTATTTTTAAAAAGATTAAAAATCTATCTTTCCACAAGTTAATATATATGTCCTTAAGTTCATACGATAATTTTAAATGCTAGTAGAGGAATAAATATCACATGTATAAACCTCTCCTGTGGTGATTTTTTTAATTTGAAATTATGATTTTATTATTAATCTTTACAATGTATTCAAAATTGGAAATAAAAATTAAATATATTTTCTGAGCTCTTTAAAATCGGTAATAATTTAAATTTAATTTCTGGCGTCTCCTAGCGTGTATTAATTACTCAAAGGTATTTGAGATTTGTCGCACTATAAATGTTATAGCTTTTTAGAAATGAAATAAAAATGTAAAGAGATGCAATATATAAGTTCGAAAATTTGAAAATAAGTTAGGTGGTATAACTAGAAACGCATTTATTTTCGTGGATACGAAAAGATCCAGGTTCGAATTCCGGTAGCAACTGATATATTCTTTTTATAAATTGATTTTTTCTGTATATCTTTCTAGTTGGTACATTTAATTTGTATTAAAATGTCACAGAACTGTGTTCTGAAAAAACTGCAACTTCACAATAATAATGTGTTTTTCTTCAAAATAAAAATAGTTGCACTTTAAATACAATATTTCCATTACGGAATAGTTTTGATTGCTTCGTATTCAAAGCGTAGAAAATTATAACAAAGTATTGCGGGGACGTTTTCTAACCGTTCCTATGTCCTGCGGGTACCGGTTCTTGAATCAGCCACGTAGAATATTCTAGAGAAACTTTGGTTCTGTTTCTTGTTACTATTGCAATAATAAATTTTAATTATATTGATTTATGTTTTTGGATTGCAAGCATTTAATTAGTTATTACATTTCAGAGTTTAGAAATTTAACCATATTAATTTCCGATATTTAACATACTTTGTCTATGGTTAACTGGTAATTTCTCGGATTTCCGAAGAATGTATGTCTTCCAATAGAATTCAGTGTTCTAATTAATAACCAAAAATAACACTATATAATAATATACACTATATAATACTATAATAACACGAAAATAAGTAATATATCAGTTCACCTTATTTTAAAAATGACCTCCAAAAGATATTATTCAAATTTCATCAAACATCTCAAGAATATGGCAGCCTCTGTTGATAAAATTCTGGAGGCAAAGGTAAAGTAAGTAAAGATCGACCACTCTTAAAAACCACATTACACACATTACACACCACACACCACTAACCACACACCACACACCACACACCACACACCACACACCACACACCACACACCACACACCACTAGTAATTGGTGACAAACCAATAGAACAGGTGATTCAATTTAGATACCTGGGTATTGATCCGTTTAACCACTTTGACCTCTAAAATGACTCATCTTTGTTTTATGTTTCTGTCGTGACGTAAAGGGATATTATTTTAATTTCGAGCATGCATGTTTCAAAAATGTTTAAAAATTATCATTAATTAGAAACACACATATAAAATCAATTTTATCGAAAAATATACCGTTGCTACCGGGATTCGAACCTAGATCTCTTCCGATCCGGGGAACGCGCGTTATCCAATTGTGCCATATCAACACAGTTGATTGACAACAAATTTTCGAACCTATATGTAACACTTTTCAAATTAATACATCTATCGTTCCATTATTTGAAAGCCATCTACTTTGTCTTTACGGAATCTCAAATACCTTTGAGTAAACCGATAAAAGACGCCAGAATTAACAATAAAAATAATAATAATAATAATAATGCACATTCCCCGGATTTGAAGAGGTCCAGGTTTGAATCCCAATAGCAACAACAATATTTTTCGATAAAATTGATTTTATATGTATATATTTCTAATTAATACATTTAATTAGTATTTAAAATATCACAGACCGTCTGTTCTGAATAATTACAACTTCACAATGGAATGTGTTTTCCTTAATAATGCCATAAGTGTAACGTTTGTGAGTCAAGAGTAGAACATATTTATTTAATCACTATTTTATCATATATTTTTCCGAGATACTCTAATTTGAGATTTGAATGGGACTGAAGGGATTCGCAACCGAAGACGTTTACACATCAAAAAGTTTTCTTAATTTCTCTCATCGAGTTTGGGAATCGAGTGCCTCTCAAACAGAATGGCAAAACTTTAAAGTGAACATGTGAAAAATATTAAAGCGGAGAATAAAAATCAACATTTCAAATAAAAGGCCTCGGATATTGCCGGCAAAGTTTATCCGTCTTTCTGCGAAATTACAATGTCTCATTTTTCTCTTCTAAAGTAACAACAGTTGTTCTCAAGGCGCGCCACTGATCACCTTCGCCAGACGGATTTTGCAGTATGAAATTATGGCTTTGTTTATTTAACATAATAGAGATGTATTTATAGAATAATAAAAAATATATTAAATATTCCTACGTATATTAATACGTGTACCTTTAAACATGTCAATACCCCGCAATTCATCTAGTTACATCTTAATATAGCATTATATAGACAATCCATAATCCAAATAACCGAAATCCCGACAGCCTAAGTCTCCACGGCTGATATGTCGACAGTAATAATCCCAAGTTTCCTTTATCCAGATAGTCAAAATCCAGATAATCGATATAGCACATGAGATAAAATATGTTGAGATTTAGCTTTATAACTTTTCAGCAAAAATCTCATATTATAATCATTTGAGTTCGAAATTCAAAAATTAATTAACAATTCAAGAAAGTTGATCACAATATTGTAATCATTTATTTGCATGTTTTATACTCAAAAATTGCATTAATTAATATAAATTAGTTAAAAATTATCTGACATATTTAACAACGTTCATCTTAAATTTAATTATTCACTTTTTTAAATAATATTATATAAATTCTTGAAATATCATCACAACGCCGTCATTAAATAAATACAACAAACAATTTACCATAAATAAAATGAAAAATTTCTGAATTAGAAGACTATTTTTAAAGGCCTTGCTTTTCATCAAGAAAATGTCATTAAAATATTACACGTAAATAATAGAAGCTTAAGATCATTAAGAAATTTAAAAATCCTTTATTACTAAGCGAAATATAATTAATATCAATTAAATCTAATTTATTACTCATTTCAATATTTTTGTTTCTCCCGCAATATTTATTTTATAAATTAGTTAGTGGAAATCTATTCAGACAAAGATACGGTGATATTAAAACTAGTTGACTCCGGATTAATCAAAGTGGTTTATCGAAGATTGTTATTTTTTTAATTTAAACGAATACTTGCCAAGATAATTTGATTATGTATTTTTACTGTTATCTATGTAAATAAATAATTTTTTTTTTTTGTTTTTTTTTTGTAGTACAAAAAATCATTTTAAATAGTCAAATGTAACAATCTGTAAATTATTAACTTTCAATACAACAACAAAAAAAATTAATGGCATTTTGCTCTCTCTAAATCTTGGATATCCCTGGTATGTAATGCTATTCGAAGTTTTCGAATACTCTTTTAATATTGTGAATAGAATTTAGAATTGTATTTTGATTATTGTATTATTTCCCTGAGCAGTGTTATAGAGATCAACCTATACGAAATATACTTGAATTATTCGAAAATATTGATAATTATTTTCATAATCTCTCCGGACCAAGATCGTAAAGACCATCTAAATACACTGTTAGTGGTGACTCTCCAATATTCAGTGATTTGAAATGAACCAAGTCAAACATGCTTTCTTATTTTACACTATTCAGAATCACTATCAATCAATCACAATCATAAGACAATATCGAAACATCACTGTTAGAGGTAGCTTTCTAATATAATATAATATATATTATGCGCTCTTATATTTCATATTTGACACTGTTCAGAATCACTATCAATCAATCACAATCATAAGACAATATCGAAACATCACTGTTAGAGGTAGCTTTCTAATATAATATAATATATATTATGCGCTCTTATATTTCATATTTTACACTGTTCAGAATCACTATCAATCAATCACAATCATAAGACAATATCGAAACATCACTGTTAGAGGTAGCTTTCTAATATAATATAATATATATTATGCGCTCTTATATTTCATATTTTACACTGTTCAGAATCACTATCAATCAATTACAAGCCAATATCGAAACATCACTATTGGTGAGGACTTTCTGATATTAAATAATACATATATTTTTAAAGAGAACACATTATTATTTGTGAAATTGTAATTTTTCAGAACATAGTTCTGTGATATTTTAATACAAGTTAAATCCATCAATTATAAAGATACAGATAAACTCATAGTACATACAGATAAACTCAAATACATACAGATAAACTCAATTTATCGGAAAATATTTTTATTACAATATACCTATATTATAATTTCTTGTGTTCTTTACTTTATACTTTTCAGAATCACTATTAATCAATCATATTTACAAGTCAATATCGAAACATCTAATATTTAGTGATTAGAAATTAATCACATCACATATTATTACATCCTTATATTGTTTATTAGAATTACTCTGGTTCAAAATCGAAACATCACTTATCAGCAGGGGCGTGCAGTGCAAACAAGAAAAAAGGTTTGCATACCTAAAAATTCTAAAATATTCTATTCTAATATTTCTAATTCTAAAAACATAAGCGAAAACAATTATATAACATTATTATTATAACAATTTACAATTAGCGCCATCTGTATACCATGAACACTCACCGCTGTACTCTTGGCGTTCTTTTTTATTCACTGCTTCGTGCTATTTACATTACTCAGGTTTGTCTTTAAGCTAGTGAATTACTCAAGTCATATAAATGGCTATTTACTGAATTGAAAATTCTTTCCGTTTGATCTGTTTTGTATGGAGTCGTTACTTATGCTTTAACAGTATAAAATAAGAAAGGGTTACAACAGCGTGAAAATCATTGAAATGTCTACTTCCTCTTTTACTAATTTGCGAATTTTACTATCTTATTGTTTTTAACCTGTTAATTTCATGATCGATTTCAAATTTGGTGCATGGATTAGTTTTTGATTTGAAAAAACAAAAAGCAATTGGCAGAACTATTTCCTACGTTAACCTTTAATAAAAATAATTATTTCCTTTAGTTATTATGTGAAGGATTTTCAAACAATAAATCAATCATGTTCAGTCATAGAAAGTGTTCTTAAAAACATCCATACAACTTTATATGGGTAAGAAAGTATTATTTTACACTAAAACTTTAACTTTAAAAACACTATTAATAGTATTCTAAAATTATAAATAAATACATGGTAGGATCGTATAAACAACGGATTTATTTTGTCCAAAGTCGTTGGTTAAACGAAAGTACATATATTATATATCATTGTATAATATCATTGGAAACAGCATAACCTAAATCTATACCTACTGCATGCCACTGACATATAACACAATTCTGACATGTGTGCAAATTCTTATTGACACGTTTTCCCTTCAGTCAGTCAGTTCTTAAACCTTTCGATTCGGCTGATTGGCCATCGATCTTTAATAGATTGCCCAGAGTTGATTGAATTTTTCGATTTCATCGTGAATTCATTAATTGAAGACGTCGCGATATCGGAGTGTGGTTCAATCATTTGGGTATTATTACTACTTGATAGCGATTATTGTGCTCGCATCATTGGATATTTCTCTTATAAACATTATATAATAATACTCTTGTACATACAATATATATTATTGTATAATAACATTGGTAACACCATAACTTAAATATATACCTACTGCACGCCACTGCTTATTAGTGATAATTTAACCAGATTATGCAATAATTAGGTTTTCTTATTTTTCTACTTTTACACAACCTTCTATCTCTATTCTATTTTTAACATAATGGCTTTACAGGTGAAATCGATCACGTCACGACATAATGAAGCCTATCACGTATATAATAATACACTTTTTATAAAAAAATTGGACAAACAATTTAGAATTATATGCATTAAATTTACAAGAGATATGATAAGGGGCGTAAACAGATGATGACACTTGAAGGACTACGTAGGTAATGGAGGACCAGATGGCGCACATCGTGACACATGAGACCACCCAAAAGACCACCGCCGAGTGATTGAATAATCTCCAAATCTACTACAAGTAGAAGAATAAGTTTTTTACTAATGTATTAAATAAATCTTTGTTAATTTGAAAGCCTAGAAACGTAAATTATCCTATGCGCGACTTAATGGCGAAGGAGAACTGTAAGAGTACCACAAGTGAATGATTTGCATCTAGCTGAAAAGACGTTGAAGTCAACTGTTAGGGCGACCTAGCACCGAGACATGAGAAGGTGTATTATGCATTATGGCACGTGTTTAGTCTAGTTGAACCTATAACAGAAACTTGAAAGTATAAAGAGTAATCAAGTCTTGAAGAACTGAATATAATAAAAATTGTATTAGATTAAATAAAATATGATCGCTTTATTTAAAACCATGAAATTTATTATACGTCAACCAGTTTCGCTTAGCTCAAGCTTCGTCAGGAAATATTTAAAACTAACCATAAATACAAAGTGAATGTATTATTACAAGTGATTGCTTTCCACGAAAATAAAAAAAATATTTTTAAATATCTGACAAAACTTATTATTTAAACATTTTGACAATACGAAGAATAATACCACAGTTGAAAGATCTGGCAAAAAAAATAGGGTTGAAAATATTGTTTAAAAAACTATAAACATAATAATAATGTTTAAACATTTATTTATTTAGTTATTAATAACTAAATTAAATAATACTTGTGTTTAAAAAAGATGATAAAATCGAATAAAAGAATTGAGACAAGGCATTAACGGGCAAAAGAAGAAAAATAAAAATAAATGTTTGTGATAGAAGTGAAAGGGTGAATGTGTGTCAGGGTAGAAAAATATGGCATTCGTTAAATTTTGCCTCTTACTATGGTAATTTGGCGTAATAGTATGTCCCTACCTACTCATATAAGTAGAAAATTTTGAAAGCAAATTTGAGAAAGAAACATCTCCAAATTCTCGCATAATTTATCATTTCGTTTCCCTTGCTTGCTCCTGAAGGGTTGATAATTTGTTTTATGTGTCAGGCTGTCATTCTCAACGGGTGATCAGAGTCATTAACAACCCATGATGCACGGGTGTGAAAGAAACAACGACAACCTTCGACTGTGTCAATTTGTTTTTATTTTGGCAAAGAGGAGGCTATTAAAGTGGAGATATAAAAAAAAGCATTTTTTTTTACATCTTTGGATTTTTGACTTTAAGTTTGAGCTAATTTAATGTATGGCGATAATCGTGTATTTTTATTTCATTTCTTAACGAGACTTACAAAGCATCTTGATTGACGAATCAGTGGGTTATTCAAAATGGTACCACATTCATTATACAATGAAATGGAAACTGGCAGAAAGTAAGTGGCTAGTGAAAATGGTCCGCCACAGTTGAGCACAACCTAGCTTAACCAACAAATATAAATAAATTCCAAATCAAACATTTACATAATGTACCGTTCCGTACACGATACACCGTGCTCTAAGCTCCATGGTCAAAGCCGCCTGACTGTCCAGTAATGGCGAGTGTTGAGCGACAGATAGTATCTAGCGTCGTGCGTCGTGTGCACGACTACCGGCATTTGTAGCGTAATAAAATTAAGAATTGTGTTTAATAATTAAGTCAATTTAATAAATATCAATATTATTTATCACAAGGTGTTGTTACTGGAAGCTGGAATCGAGGAGCCAGAAGCCGCGGATGTCCCAGCTTTCGCTCCCATGCTGCAGAGGTCCAACATCGACTGGAGCTACAGAACGCAGCCCGAGAAGAAGTCTTGCAGGTCCAGGAGGGAAGGTGGTTGCGGATGGTCCAGGTAATGATCATTAGAATTACAATAATAACTTGTCTATAAGTACTTATAACTTAACTATAAAAAAAACATAATAAAAGTATTGGTTCTGCTCTAGCGCGATACAAAAGTATCTTCCAATGATTATGAGAAATTAAAAAGATTGGCCTCTTTTCAGATACTTTATATGGTACCGACTAACTTTTAAACTAAACTTAATCTCTCTAAACCCGCTCTTATGTATTTTTAAATATTAGTGTCAAATTAAATATTGTTAATTGATACACATTAAATGTATATATATATTTTATCGAAAAATAGTGTTGTTGCGCTACTGGATAGTATTTAAAATATCAAAGACCTATGCTCTGAATAAATACGACAAGAATGTGTAAAAACAACGAGGATGGCTTTCAAATAATGGAACAATGGATATATTAATTTGAAAAAGTCTAACAGGTTCGAAAATTTATCGTCAAAAATACTGTCGCTGTAGCATAGTTGGTAATGCATCTTCCACGGATTGGAAAAGAGATCCATATTCGAATCCTAGTAGCACAACAACAATATTTTTAGATGAAATTGATTTTATAGGTATATCTTTATAATTAATACATCTAATTAGTATTTAAAACATCACAGACCGTCTGTTCTGAATAATTATAACTTCACAATACTAATGCGTTCTCCTTAATAATATTAATTGATGTTGGTAAGTTCTTGATTTCTTTTTCTTTTTTTAAACGATTATCAATTTATTTTTATATCTATATCACAAGGGCAGCTTACTAAAAAAAAATTAATAATAAGGCAAATAACAATGGAATAATAAAAGTTCTACGTGACAACACTTTAGAAAAAATTTATCAAAGCATGACAAATAAATCTGCCATGGACTTAATCCTGTATTAAGTTTTGTACTAACATAAATAAATTTTTAATGTATATACCTTTTGAACTTTTTGAAATTATTATTAAAGATATAAAGGTCTACATACGCATTACCTAATGTGTGCAGTCTAGGTTAGTGAATCCAATCCGGAGCCAAATATGGAATCCCAAGATTTCGGAATTATATTAGTAATGTGTTCATTTATAAAAAAATGCAGAAAAAATAAATACATTTTATGAAAAGCACTTACTTACTTACCATTATGCCGTTTCCCGCAGGGGTAGGCAGCGAGAATAGAGCGCCACACTCTTCTATCCTGACACAATTCTCACCTCATTCACATTCATTTATTCTCTCGTACAAGCTCGACGATTATTGAGGCTTCTTCCATCATTCTCCATTATCTGGTTTACCTGGTCATGCCAAGTCTTCCGCGGACGTCCTCTATTTCTGGTTCCATCAACACTTGTGTCATATATCTTTCTTACCATTCTCTCCTCCGTTCCGTATAACCAAATTTTTCCCAATTAAGCTACATCAACCTTCTAAATCTTTTCAAATTAAGTTTTATCTTATATCTCACTTTTTATGTTAGATATCTATTTTAGCAGTAGAAAACAAC
Source organism: Eubasilissa regina (assembly GCA_022840565.1). NCBI lineage: Eukaryota > Metazoa > Arthropoda > Insecta > Trichoptera > Phryganeidae > Eubasilissa > Eubasilissa regina. The sequence continues at coordinate 4,650,596 of JAINEB010000019.1, forward strand.
AAATTTTTAAATTGTAGGGTTATTCTAATTAATTTGAGTAAAAGCTACTAGATGTCGCCAGGAGTTCCAATCTATTTTTATTATTAGAATACTTAACGCAACTAATCAATATAATTAAATTAATTCGCATATAATTTGTAAAATTGTGATAATTCAGAACGTAGCCCAACTTCACAAATATGAATTATCTAATAAAAATTAACTACTACCGGAACTTGAGTCTGAAACTCTCGATAGATTCGTTCCTCGCTTCTTTCTTAGTGGCATGTCCAATTGGTTTTTAATAATCCCGACTTCACTAATAAAATATGATTTTCATTTATTTTAATATATTTATACGATAATTAACAATCATATATATTTCTGTCAGAAAAAAATATTGGATAATTAGATCTATAGATCGCACGATTGTAAAGTAAATAATTTTACATTTTCTACTTGTTTGAATTTCACGCATCGTTTATCTGATTATTGGCTTTTCAGCAACGTTTTTGTGTCACCCGGATATTCGGTTTCTAAACCAGCCACTTAATTCACTCCACCTTTTTGTTCATTTAGTCCGATTGAATTATTGTAAATGTAGAAAGTGATCAGGTCGTCGATTGTACTGTTCAGATCACCTACTTTCCATTCATTACCTTACGTGCAGCGCTGAATTTTTTTATACATTAAAAACTAAAATATCTTTACTGTAATATAAATTAATTATTAGGAGAATACGTTCTAATTGTGAAGTTGTAATTATTCAGAACAGACGGTCTGTCATATTTTAAATATTAATTAGAAAGATATACATATAAAATCAATTTTATCGAAAAATATTGTTGTGCCACAGGGATTTGAACCTGGATCTCTTTCTTTCATAACTATGCTACAGCAACATTATTTATAATAACAACGATAATATTATTTTAAAAATTCAAAAAAGCTATTCATATTTAGTGACACATTCGACATGCAGTGTTTTTTTTTGCCACACTCAGTGACTGAAGCACATTTATTTTAATTTTATTACCCATCGCCTGCCCAGTAATCAGACCTGTCCGGAATTAAACTCACAACATTGATCGCGATATTATTTTTCCCGCAAAAAGTACTTATCGCTTCCGCTTTCGGTGAAAAAATCCGTTAATGCTCCACCCGGTTTAGAGTTGTGAAATTTCTCCAATCGACATTTAGGCATTGTACAACCGTTGCACTTTTCAGCCGGTCAATATATCGATTAAATGATTGACACGCTCCGTAAGGCTGTCGGCAACGAAACCGCAGCGTTGCGCGGGCAGCGACATGCCTCGTTTGATCGGCCGCTATTAATAAGTGCATGCTTCCTGTCAGCGCAAAGTATTCGATAAAAAATTAAATCTTTTAGATAACGCCCATGAATAGGTTTCACTGATATACCAATTATTTTTTTAATATTTTTTATCACAAATGTGATAAATGCAATACGTGATATTATCACAAATGTGATAATTGCAAATGCAATACGATATTATTGGATGAGGAGGTGCATATAAAACTTCAATATCACAATTAGAAATCACTCAAAAATGATAATAAAAACTATTCTAAAAAAAAAAGACTATCCAAGTATACAACTTTTCACAGATTTTAAAGTATCAAAAATAGTAGACATATACAAAAAAAATTCAATAATTCAAATTTTCAAAATTAAAAATCAATTAAATTTTAGCGAATTCCGATCTACAAGATATAGAGATTAAATTGATATCCTAAAAATAAAATATACCGCGACTCAAAATCAATATATTTATCAAAGTATCAAATTTTTTAACAATCTCCCCATCACAATTAGAAAAATTACGGACTATCATAAATTTGTAACTGAAGTAAAAAAAAATTTTTACACAGACTAACTGAAATATAAATTAACTCGAATATACTCCTCTATACACGAGTCTTACTCTCATAAACAAGAAACAAATGTTAAAAAAAATATATATTTATATATATATTTTAACATGTATTATTGAAATTGTATTATATTTTTAATATTAATAAAAAAAGAAAATATATATATGCATATAAACAGCGGACAAGTGGCACAATTTTAATATATTTTTTTATTTAATCAGCTCACTAGTGACACGTTTAAAAGTTGTAACCTACGACATTTACAGAAATAGTTTAATTTATTTGTATAATTACATGTTGTATTAACTTTTTAACTGCCAACCGTATTTGAAATGGAAAACACTACATATGGTAAGGTAGGCTTTAGGATCATGGCTTACAGTATCTATCAAAAGCTGGGAAATGTCGTCCACAGTTGGCAAAATGATTTTAATAATATAACTAATCCCTGCAAGGGTCTGCAAGATCAAGTACGTGTTATCACGCTTATAGCTTAGAGTGACATGCAAAGTTTGACGTTTTAACGCGCTCATGGCATTTAAAAGGTTAAATAAGAGAATGTAAAATTAAGTAGTTGCTGCCGGACTAGGTACTAGGGTCCTGCAATTATGCTAAAATTAAAATGGATTGCTTTAAAGTGGTAGGGTGGATAGTTCTAAAAAGTAATAATACACAATTTGGGTTAAATCGGTCAGAGTGTAAAAGTGTATAGAAAATAGACAAATTTACATTTATGTATATATGGAACTGGCATCTCTTCTCGGTTAGATTGCGTTTATTGTAGATGCGGGTAGCCGAACATGGGGTTAACAAAAGATTATGTCATGATTAGTGCACTATGCTCTGGCCGAGAATCATACAATAAATAGATTTTGATAATATACACACCATAGCAAACCATAACTTAGAATCATTCCGTATATATAGAGAAGGAATATAAATTTTCAAACATAAAACCAATATGAACAGTAGAAAGGACTCTATAAGAATTCCACACACCAGGACAAATATCTTAGATACAGCCGTCTACAAAAATACATTCTTAAAAAAAAACCATCATTAATAATAAACCAACAAAATCAAAGAACCACTTAGCAAGGTAATTATGCGTGCACGATTAAACAAATAACTAAATTACAAGTCACCTTTCGTTACTATAGATACAGTTAATCGCGTCGTCAACTAATACTATTAAATACCTACAAAGATTTTAGCTCACTTTCATTTTAGTTCTTGCTTCAAACAGTCGAGTTTACTTATCAGTTTAGGGCAGGATTCAGGATAAAAGGCCCTGCCCTAAGGTTTTGCTTCAAAAGCTTAGCTGGTTATTCTGAATCCAAGCGTTGAACATGATCAGGCCATTTCAGCTGTGCTATCTTGATAACTTGTACAATACTGATTATAAATCAGTTCGCGAAAATTTATGGCATTATTAATTTATTTTCATTTGTATTGTTCACAGGGGTAAGGTGATGGGAGGCTCCAGTACCATAAACTACATGATATACAGTCGAGGAAACAAGCAGGACTACGACGAATGGGCCGACAAGGGCAACCCTGGATGGAATTATGAAGAGGTACCAATCTAGCTGACAACCACGTTTTCAAATCAAACATTATAACGATAACAACAAATTCAGTGTCTATCTTTGACAAAGATAATCACTGAATTTATTTAATTTAAATTATAAAAATATTTATTTAAAATTATACAATTATATAATACACTTATTAATTTACTGTGTGCGATGGAGTAAGTATCCACCTCTGATATATAAATCATCGTCTAGGCTACTTTTTTCTCTGCGTTTAAATAAATAGTTTTTCTGAGTTGTTGCGTATAAATAGTTTGCATTTAGGTATTTAACTCAATTCCTTTATATAATATATCATAAAATATCGATACAAATTTAAAAAATGTAAGGAATCATTTTACCATTTCTGAGACATATTTTTGGCTATTTCTACACCTGTCTTTTATTACCATTACCGACATATTCTTCCACCTTCGAAATATTACTTTAATTTGTTCTACTCGAAGGGTACAGAAAAAAACTATCCACAATTAAATAAAAGTGACGTGCATGAAAATATTTGTAAAACTATTCTTTAAAACCGTGCGTATGTTTTAAAACCATTTTATCAAAATCAGTTATAAATACGTTTATCGCAATTTCATCAATTGAATGGTGGCTGATTTATTTTTGTACCCTTCACTATGTCATATTGAGACTTGTGTGACCACTCTCAACTTTTTGGATCCTCACCATATCAAACCATACTCAGTCGTTTCATTAGTCATACGCTCCACGTGCCACGTGTCATCTAACATAATATTTATATCTATTATATTCACATCATTACTTCAATATTTTTTTTTATATTCATATCATGTCTTCTACGCGTTATATGCATTCAGCTGCTTTCAGTCATTATTTTCAAACCTCACCGATAAACTATGAGAGTAAACAACACTGCTCAAACCAGAACGTGTTTAAACTTAAAATATTTAACTATAATATGTGTATTTATAAGTATGCAAGTTGTATGAACTGAAAGGGTCATTTTATTATTAATTTATTACATATTAAATTGTTAACCGCTTAAAAATCTTGAAACTTTTTACCGCGAGCCATATTTAAAAAGGTATAATAGCAGGCCAATATTTATATTTATGAGCACGACCTTGCGGTTTAAAAATATATGCCAGTTATTTTCCTCTGTCTGGCGCAACAAATATTGACGGGCTATTTCGCTCATGGTACATTTGAAAGGTTAAAAATACTAGTTATTAATTTTGATTCTTTATTTCATTCAAGAATTATTTTTAAACTTGTTAATATAAAATAAAATTATTCTTTGTTCTCAGGTGCTTCCGTATTTCAAGAAATCCGAAAACAATGAAGACGTAGAAGCTCATGACAAAAAATACCACAGCAAAGGTGGCTACCAAAATGTTGAACGATTCCCTTACATTGATGAAAACGTAATCATGCTGACCGACGCTTGGAAGGAGCACGGACTAAGTATTACTGACTTCAACGCAGAAAAGCAACTCGGTGTAATGATCATTCAGACAACTTCAATTCACGGAAGAAGGCAATCGACCAACGGAGCCTTCATCCGGCCGATTCGTTACAAAAGACAGAATCTCGTCATCAGAACTCAAGCACATATTACGAGAATTCTCATCGATCCACACAGCAAACAAGCGTACGGAGTCGAATACCTGAAGAACAATAAACTATCAACAGTTTACGCCAAAAAAGAAGTCATCTTATCAGCTGGATCCCTAAATTCTCCAAAAATCTTGATGCTGTCGGGTGTCGGACCAAAACACGCCTTAGAGCCTCTAAATATAGACGTGATTAAAGATCTTGCAGTCGGGTACAACTTACAGGACCACGTCACAACAGATTCCTTATTGTTGATTCTGAATAAAACATCTTTGACGGTAAGTGACAAAGAAAGAGAGGAAGAGGTGTATAAATATTACTACGCTGATAAGAAAAAGGAAGGACCACTGGCATCGACTGGAGCTTTGAATTGCAACACTTTCGTACAAACGCACTACGAAAATTCTAAAGATCTACCAGATATTCAGTATCACATTGATTCACAAAGCGTTAAAGACTATTTATCATCGCCTGGCACAGCGACAGAAGACAGCGTCGCTTTACTGTCTTACTACGATGGACTAGCCGTTAGACCGACACTTTTGAAACCAAAAAGCAGAGGATATCTAACACTCAACGAAACACATCCAGTTTTTGGTCAACCGCTTATATATCCTAGATATTACACAAAATATCCAGATTTAGAGGTAATGATTGCTGGTATTCGTATAGCGCAAAAATTAGAAAATACAAAGGCTTTCCAAAAGACTGGATCGATGTATTCGCGATACCATCTGCCTGCTTGCGAAAACTATAAATTTGACTCTGACGATTACTGGGCTTGTTGTCTACAGGAATACACGGCTACAATTTTCCATCCGGTAGGAACATGCAAAATGGGTCCACATTGGGACGAAAAGGCAGTCGTCGATCACACATTGAAGGTTTACGGAATTAAAGGCCTCAGAGTCGTCGATTCTTCCATAATGCCAACAATTCCTAGAGGGAACACGAACGCTCCGACAATCATGATTGCAGAGAAAGCAGCAGACATGGTCAAGCACGAATGGTTGACCCACTAAGTAATATTTTGCGCGTGGTAATCTTAGATACAATCTGCTCAACCGTCGTAATTTTTTTAAGATTATTCAATAGTCAAAAAATATTTTTAAACGGGATATTATAATAGGTCATAAAATCGTTCAAAATTAAATTTAGTATTATACATCAAATTCAGTTATCATCCAATAGGTGTTATATTTGTTAATTTAATATCTAATCAGTTGTATCGCATTAGTAATAGTAAAAATCAAAACAATTTAATCGTGAATTTTAAACATTTACACATTCGTAAAAATCACAAAAATCTTTAATAGATTTTTTTTGTATCCGCATCGATTTGTGAACATTATTTCGAACAAAGGCGGCAAAAAATAGCGACTCGGTAAACAAAAATATGGCAATGTTCGTAAATTACCCAATCCACCGCGTTTAACTTCATGCACATTTATGCGCGTAAATCCTAAACGAATGGGCGGGAAAAACTATTCAGTTCGGTAAATTTGGCAACCAATTTCCGAATGTTCGAATGAAAAATTAAATCTGAACATTGAACGTGGCAAATTTCACACAAATATTTGATATCATCAATTTCAAATAACTTCTTTTTTTTCAGTTACATAAATATTCATAATATTTAAAGCAGTACATAATTTAATGGTTTGATTTTAAACGTTTAAACTTAAATAATTTAAAAGTAACTGATTGGGTTTTATTATATTATAAGGCCGAACATTTTCAGAGCGTCCAGTCTCGAGTTTCTGTAACATGGTAGTGAGGAATTTTGTTACTTGTCATCAAATAGACAGAGCATGCAAAAGTGATTATAAAGAAATATTCTTGAAATCAAGCTAGTTGTTAAATTAAGTATGATATACTTTGATTTTTTAATCAGTTAAGATTCTAACATAACTGATTAAATACCTGTTTTGTTTGTAGGTAAAATCCCAAATTTTCATCAAAGACATTAACAGTTTCTATTAAATGGTTCGATTATTCTGAAAAATTATGATCATTCGAATATCTTAGATATATTATCTTAGATCCTTGTTTTAGAATCTTTTTTTTTTTTGAAAATATAAATTTAAGTAATAAAACACGAGATGTTATTTAAAGACGGTTTTTTTATTTACATTATCTAAGATGGGTTTATGTGCTGTGTAACATTGGAAAGGAAATTAAAATAGTTCACCGTGGGCAGTCAAAAATTGACAGAACCAACGAAGAACTTTATAGATAATCTCTTGAAGACATAAGGGATGAATCTGAAAGTACAACTTTCTCTGAGAGAACTTCTCCTTCTGCTCCATCAGATAATAAAAGCCATCGAATTTATCAGTTTGAAGTTTTGTTCTCGGTTCGTTGGTGGAATCAGATCCGCTCTCTATTTGATGGTAACCCTTAAATGGACCATTTTATGCAATATAGTTTGTTTCTCCGATTACAAAATACTTAAAAACAACTGTTCACTATTTCATTATTTTTAATTTATAAATAGTTCATATTCATCTAAGATTATTTATACTTTTGCAACAATTAAAGTCATTTTAAATAGCTAATGAATGAGTAGCAGTAACTAGCACAGAAAAATTGTATTATTAAAAATCTTTTTAATTAATAGTTGGAATAAGTTTACTTTTCGCCATACATGATGAAAGTAATGATATTTTAAATATTTACCCTATACCTACTTTTATCATTATTTATAAAATTAATGATAACATAATTTTGTAATATTTTGAATTGAAATAAATTTTTTTGACACTGTGTATATGTTTTTTTATATAATATATCATTCTTATCGAATATACTTATTGTATCTTTGCGATAGTTAACAGCATGAACATACATTATTTCAGGGACGTGCAGTAAAATGTGCAAGCAAAAAAGTTGTGCGTTACTAAAAATTATGGGAAACAAATATAAATTAAATAATTTGATTAATATAAACGAAAACATTATTTTACAATTAACGCCATCTGTATACCAGTAGAGACTTTAATTGCTTTCTTTTTAAACTACCACAACTCGCCGCTATACCCATATCGCTCTTTTGTATTCGCTGCATCGAGCTATTCCTTTCGGTTGATCCGTTTTGTTACCTACTCTGATTTTTAACAGAATAACATTAGAAAGGCTTACAACTGCGTGCAAATCATTGAAGTGTCGTATTTCTTTTTTTACTAATTCGTGAACTTTAATATCTTACTATTTTTAACGTTTTGATTTCATATCTGTTTTTTAAATTTGGTGCAAGGGTTAGTTTTTGATTTGGGAAAAACAAAAAGCAATTGGTAGAACTATTTCCTACCTTTAATAAAAATAATTATTTCCTTTAGTTATTACGTGAAGGATTTTCAAACAATAAATTAATTATGTTCAGTCATAGAAAGTGTTCTTAAAAACGTCCATACATTTTTATATGGGTAAGAAACTTTAACTTTAAAAAGACTATTAATAGTACTCTAAAATTATAAATAAATACATGGTAGGATCGTATAAACGACAGATTTATTTTATCTAAGGACGTTGGTTAAACGAAAGTACATATGATTGTATAATACTATTGGTTACAGTATACCCTAAATCTGTACCTACTGCACGCCACTGACATATAACACAATTCTGACATGTGTGCAAATTGTTATTGACACGTTTTTCCTTCAGTCAGTCAGTTCTTAATCTTTCGACTCGGCTGGATAGCCGTCGACGGGTTCAATCATTTGGGTATTATTACTACTCGATTACGATTATTGTGCTCGCATCATTGTATATTTTTTTTATAAACAGTAGAATATGTAAATTTGTGTATTTATTACTCCTGTGGACGTAACAAGCTTGTGGTTGTGAGTACTTCAGAAGTCGAGGAGTCAGAGTCATGATCCGGTGAGTCGGTCATCAGAGTAAAAAAACTTATTTACATATTCATTAGATTGAGAAATATTTTATCATCTAGTATGATTAAAACAATTTATTACTCTTTTGCCCAATCTATTTTACAATACGGTATAATCGGTTGGGGGGGGGACTTTCAAGACTAACTTTCTACCTGTAGAAAAGCTTCAGAGGCTGGTTTTGATAGTCATCCTTCGAAAACCATCAATATTTCCAACTTCACAGCTGTTGAACTCTTCAAGGGTTCTCAGGTTAAATAAAATCTTCAAAAAGAACGCATTGCTACAAATTCACAAAGACCATTTTAATTCAACAATTTCCATAAAAATAAGTAACCTGCCAGGATCGCGTGGCAACTTAGAAATCTCCAAATTTAAAGCTAGTACTTCTCAACACCATTACGCCTACCTAAAAAATGTGGTGCTCTTCCATATAAAATCAAACAAATATTAGAAAACTGCGACAGCAATTACAAGTTCTAATTTGATTATGAATATAATAATTAAATTCTATATTTATATCTTACTTTTATGCCTACCTTTACATTATTTTAAAACTTAAATACTCCCCAATTGATTTATCTATTAAGTTGGGTAATTTTAAAAAAAAAAAGTATTATTAATTAAGTTATGTATATACAATACATATATGTATTTATAATAAAATAAGTGTGGTATAAATTTAAATTTTAAAAATTCAAAAATTCGTTAGTATCTCAAGAGCTTATTTTAATATAATCGACTCACTAGCAATTTTAAAGGATGATAAATATTTGTTCTCGGTTATTTTATTTTATTTTAGTTATAATATATTTGTATAGTGCTATAATGATTTTAGCAATGTTTAATCATCGAGTTATCAATCTCAGAGTTTTTCTCGGGACCTATCACCATTGTCTCAGAGTACACATTTTCGCTACAGCACTTAGTCTTCCCTTGAGACACTACCTTATTTTTATTTAATTGTTTAAAATATTACTTAATAATTCCACGTCTTAATCCGGCGGTGTGCGCAGCGCGAGGAGTTTCTGCTTTGTTTAAGTGATAAGCACTTAACATTCTGGGCTAAGTGCTCGAGCGTCAAAAAGGACGATTTGATAATCGAAAGCAACCCTCATCGATTTCCACCCCTTTTGTCCTTGACATAAATTATATCAATTATTTCGGTGGTTTTGTCTTATTTCCTATATCCTTATTTACGTATTTATTATTTCTATAATAACCAAGTTAATTTTCATATCTTTAATCATTTTAAATCCTCCACTTTTTTGCGGTTGTGTATATACATTAATTTAATATTTGTTTATTTATGATACTAAAGAAATCTCTTCTGACACGGGTGTAATTAGGTTGATTTCGTATGTGTGTTTTTATTTGCTTCTCTAAATCCAATATTTATGAAGTTACAATATTTTAAGTCTTTGAACAATCGTCATTTTGAAACAATGGCGAATCAGACTGACGAACTTAGATATATCAGATCAGATTAGATCAACGTTTCTAAAAATTTTGATAAAAATTTATTGACAATTATGTGTCTACAAAAACCGTTATATTCCGTATATATGCAAAAAAGTTTTTTTCAACTGAGAGTGGTTTTAAGGTCTCCCGGTTATGAGCGCAGAAAATGCATTAAAATATTGTTGTGGCAGATGTTGTGTCAATAGACACTCTGGTACAGTCAGTATTTCTACCAAAATTTTCCGAATTATTTTTTTAATGTTATTACATCCAATTCAGAAAACGCCATCTTACGACAAGACATGAATTATTTAATCTGATAGAGATGCTATGTAAAAGAAAATAATTTTACATTAATTTCTGGTGGCTGGCACGTCACACTTTTAATAATGGCCAGCTATCGTATCTCGAATAAAAGTATTCTACAAGCATCTATCACATGAATGGATATTAGTTATTACACAAAAATCCATGCTCAGAATCATCTATAGAAAACCATATAGGTTTCTTGATAATCGACAACTCTATGTAAAAAGACTGATTCTTTATTTTCATTCCAACAAAGAGCTTCATCAATATCCATCTCATAATTATGCTACGAGAACAAACAAGAATAGACTCACCGTGAAGCCTAAAATGAAAACAAGCTTTGGTCAATCCTTCCATATGTTCCTGGTCCCCGAAGCCTATAACATTTCACCGAGCAGTATGAAACAATTCTCGGTGGACAGACTCAAACACCATTCCAGGAGCTGGTTATTGGTTGTTGGGAAAAACTGAGCAGATACATGGAAATAATAACATGAACAGAACATCATTTCTTTATATTCATTTTTCTGTTTTGCGAGAGCGAGAGACTTTACTTATTTATTATGTTATTAGAATTATTTATCCTGTTTTCTTCATTCCTAATACTTTTGGTTTAAATAAAAAAAATTAATAATAATGGTTTTTATATTTGTATGATAGACAACGGATGAACTTGTCTCCTTAAGTACAAACTTCGGTCTAATTAAGGGACAATAAATATCTCTTACATTATGAAGCTTGTTCGTTTTTTTTATATATTTATGAGAATGTTTATAATGTATAGTATGTACGTATATTAAGAACATGAACAGAAAAAAAAAAGTTTTAATATGAAAGAATAACGTTCACTTAAGTTTCATTTTTTAAATATTCTAATCAATTGAACTTTGAGTTTTCAATCTAGGTAAATACCTATTCCCTATGTGTTCAACAATCATTTATTGAGATACCATGGGTACCTACCAAATATTCTGTATAAATTAGAAAATTTCAAATTATTTTTTCTGTTATTATTGACCATTATATACGTTCACTAGAGTGGAGCGGATAAAACAAATAATGTATAGCAAAAACTACTTGAAATGGTTATTTTTTTATTTTGTCTGGGGAGTTTACCTACCCCGGCCCTATGGCAATTATAAGGGCTAACATTCCATGATATCGCTTCCTTACAACAAACGTTAAGACCTCGGTAGCAGAAAACATAAATATCCTTTAAGCCCTTCTCCCTGTGCAGTCTCCCCCCTGGAGTATTCATCGGTGGTACCTACCATTGTAAGGACACCGTACAAGTGCCGATTTTACTACTGGCAACGTTGAAAATTCTGCACTAGCTCCATCGGGTATCGTAAAGGCGAGCTTTTATTAACCGAAAAGGAGCGACATTTCAATTTATTTATGCCGGTTTATTTTACGTTTGGTAGTTGATTTTATTTACGATTTCATTTAGCAAAGGTAGATCCGCCGCCGGCGATCCTTCACCGGATTTTCTGTTTTAAGTCATAAAACTTATAATTTTGCCATAAAAATATTTGATAGGCTGATGGGTGAGGAAGTGTCTATCTGAAAGATTTTAGATTCAGTGCCTTTGTTTTATGAGCTAAGATGTTCGGTAGCTCATAAAATGAAAAAATATGATTATTGAGAATGTCGTTTTGATTAAGTGCCTACCAGCCAACGTAATAACAAATCTGAAAAAAAAATGTTGGCAAATTCAATAAAATTGTTATCTCTCTTCCATGGCAGTTAAAGACCAACATTCAAAATCATAAAACATAACAAAAATAAAGCAAGCAGTTTGGTTTAGAAATAAATCACAACAAACTTCCCGAATAGCGGAATATGAGGTAGTTCATGAAGCAATTTATTTGAGTGCACTGGTGGCATTGGGCAGTAAATTCGAAAACGCATATATACAGCGGAGTCTCGGACAGTCCTCAATAGCGACAAGCGTAAAATAGATATCTTCGAAATTTATTCCTGAGAAAGATGTTACGCATCCCGTAGATAACACAACGCACAAATGCTTCAATTCTCTCAGCTGTGAGGGCGACCCGGGACCGGGACTTGAGTGACACGAGTCTCATCTGATTGAGACCACTGTATGTCAATACTGACTAGAAGGAGGAAAGAAAATGAATCCAAAAAAGTTAAACAATACCATCCAGAAGCCATCTGGTTGTAGCCATTTGTGTGAGGCAACCATTCACCGTTGTATTTATCGACAATGATGTATAGTTACAAACATATTGGTAACTGGCAGAAAGCATTGCTTGTTGTTGGACCCTGCGGCCGGATACGGTGGCCGCTACATGGCCGCTACAAGTGTCTTAAATTGTCAAAACAGAAAAAATGACAGATTATGTTGTATTTTTGAGATTCGCAAAATCAACTTTGTGGTTCAAATCCATTTTTTAGATTGTTAACTTTGTTTTATTTACCACTTAATGAATTAATTAAATACATCTAATACATATATATATATTCATTAAGTGGTTAATAAAACAAAGTTAACAATCTGATTATGTTGTGTTGTGACCATTGGTGGCCTCAAGTCCTGCGGGCGGCTAGAACTATGCGGCCATGGCTAGTATTTCTGGAATTAATGATTAGTGTTTAACAAATACAAAATATTCTACTTTTAAAATTAGCAATATTAACTTTGCGGTTCATCTTAATTCTCAATAAAATAATAAAATCCGCGCACGTTTTCATATTACGTAATAGTTACATTTATTTTTCTGCATAGATATCTTTGCAATGAGGATGAGGGAGATGTCTAAATATTATGTATACAAATATTTGTTACAAATGAGAGTTCTTATTATAAGATAGGATAAGCAATAACAATGATCGACACGCAAACTACACAGACACTTAGAAAGTATTTTCATATTTGCTTGCAAGTGTGTTAGTAAAATTTAATGAAACCCTAAGTCTAGGTAAACACCTACCTACCCTTTTAATCAGGCACTTACACTAACGAGAATACCTATTCGACGCAATAATAAGGGGGCTAATCGGTTTTCTGTGTTCATAAGTTTAGCCTTCTGTATGCGGGCTCGGTAATGTCATCCCCTATTAAATGTATTTTGCATTAATTTATGTGGGGTGGGCGGTCGGTACAGGGCCCACACGCGAGCTGCCTCTACCCTCTGCCCTGCCTGCTGCCTGCTACCCCTGGACTTCCTGCTATAAACACAACATGACCGCCATCCCCCGGATTCCTGGAACCGCACTGCGGCTCGATATCTTGGGATTCAGCCAAATATTGTATTTTAATTATGTTTTTATGAAGGTGTGAAATGATTTTTCCGAAAGAATAAGACGAAGAATAATCTGTTTGGGTGACTCATGAAAACACATTCGATATAGCTACATCGCGATTAGTGAATCCAATCTCGAGCTGAAATTGCGATCACGGAATCTGAACATCATCAAAATGGCATTAGAAAATATTTATTTGTTCATTATTTTCACGTTAATAAAAAAATATTAAAAAAAAAAAAAATTATGTGAGATATTTATATTTAAGTGGGTATGTTTATAAGAAATCTTTGAATAAAAAAAGACCATAAATAACAATAATTGTCAAATTGAATGTGAAACAATTTTATTATTATAAATAATACGCCCAAAATTATAGTAAAGGTATCAATGCTTAATTATTTATTCTTGATTTAATTGTTGTACCCCATTTAAGGTAAATGCCTTCTCATTCTTAATACTAGATATTTTATTGAATCAATTTTTGAAGATACGTAAATAATAAAATATGTCGCGTATGTAATGTAATGGATATAATAGTACACCTGAAACCGCTGACTTTGGCATACAGTACAGTACTTGAATCATTGTTATTTAGTATATACTCTAATAATATATTTAAACTCAAATTACATGGCAAAGTAATATCTTATGCAGACGATACAGTATTAATAATTAACGAAAAAACCTGGACTGGCGCTAATATATCGGCAAATGAGGATGTTACTACCATAAAAAAGTGGACGCATGGTAAATTACTATCAATTAATACCGATAAAACATACTTTTTACGATTTGCTATTCAACAGAAACAAAACACCGAAATCCATATTAAAATTCACACCAAGGCCTGTACTCGAGAAAATACTTGTGACCAATGTTCATCAATTGAAGAAAAAGACTGTATCAAGTACCTTGGAACATAATAGATAACAATCTCAAATGGAAAGAACATCACAATTACAATTACGTCACAATTATAAATCACTCAAAAAATGATAATAAAAACTATTCTAAAAAAAAAAGACTATCCAAGTATACAACTTTTCACAGATTTTAAAGTACCAAAAATAGTAGACATATACAAAAAAAATTCAATAATTCAAAATTAAAAATCAATTCAATTTTAGAAGCGAATTCCGATCCACAAGATATAGAGATCAAATTGATATCCAAAAAATAAAATATACCGCAACTTAAAATCAATATATTTATCAGGGTATGAAATTTTTTAACAATCTCCCCATCACAATTAGAAAAATTACGGACTATCATAAATTTGTAACTGAATTAAAAAAAATATGTACACAGACTAACTGAAACATAAATTAACTCGAATATACTCCTTCTCTATACACGAGTCTTACTCTCATAGAGAAGAAACAAATGTTAAAATATATATACATATATATCCACTGATTATAGAAATTGTATTATATTTTTAATATTAATAAGAAACGAAAAAAAAATGTACGTAAATTAGTATAAAGAAGTCTTTCATTCTTAATTATTTGTATTTATACTTGCTTTTATTGTAATGTTTAATTTAATTTTAGAGTTTAGTTGTTTACTTCTTCAATATTAGCAAAATTACTTTGTGGCCACATATTATATAAATAATAAGACAAAACACTTTGTTCAAACCACTATTTATTGATAAATCAACATGTTTCATTGTTTAGTTCTTAAAACCATGATACCGGAATATATTCTTCACATGTTTAAGCTAACCTTAGAATAATGTATCTGAAATATGTAGTGAAAGAATATATTTATTGCTCGACATCAGAACTCCTTTACCGGGAACTTTCGTTCCCAATTTCCTGAGAATGCCGACTTGTTAGCAGTTTTTGAAAAACGAAAAAATTTTCACGTTTTCTTTATATCTTAAAAATAATATATAAAGAAAAATATGTGTCTTGAATAATAAACCGTTTTTATGTTCGCATATTTAAAACATCTAGAAAAAAATTCTCTACAAACATAATTTACATTAATAAAAATAACACAAAATACCGAATTTTAATAATAAATTATCTTACAGGGTGAATATTACGTTTCAGGCCAATTTTTTTTAATAACTAGGAAATAAAACATAATTTTTTACTTTTAAAATTAGCAATATTAACTTGGTGGTTAAAATTCATATTTTTTATTTATTATCTTAGTTTTATTAACCACAATTGAGTTTAAAAAACATCTACCGGTTTCGGAAAACACCTTTTCCTTCTTCAGGATGTCATAACTAACTAAAAATATAGCATTGTTTCTTCACCAGAATCTATTTTTAAATTTTTTAAAAAACAACAATTATTTAAAAAAATAAATTTAGTACCTAACTCAAATTGCTGCTCAATACAAATTTAGTCGAATAATTTTTAGGAAAAAATTTTAGAATAGGACTCGTAGTTAAATTTAGTTGGCTGTTTAGAATTTCCTGATTACTTTTACATGCTTTATTTAATGTTATGACATCCTGAAGAAGGAAAAGGTGTTTTCCGAAACCGGTAGATGTTTTTTAAACTCAATTGTGGTTAATAAAACTAAGATAATAAATAAAAAACATAATTTTTTAATTCGGTTTTTATTTATCAATTATTTGATTTATTACAATTATGTATAAAATATGACAAGTGGCCGCCATTGGCAGCGGCACAAATTAACTATATCCTTCATAACATTCTCGCACCCTTCGTGTGTTATTTCAGCAATTTCATTTCGAATATTGCCCTGTAGCATCGGAATTGTTATTGGGTTATTGCCGTAAACATTTCCTTTCAAGTACTCTTACATAAAATAGTCGGGAGCTGTCAAATCAGGTGATAGAGGAGGCCAGTCGATACGACCACTTTTTGACATTACGCGGGTGGGAAAAAATTCTCGCGAAATTTCAAGCTTTCAATCATCCTGTTGAAACTGCATGTGTTGCAGATCCAATCGGCCCAATTTTTCAAACGTGTGATGAATTCGATCACCATTAATAGTTATAGCATTGCCATTATTATTTAAATAAAATGTTTCAATGATTTTAACATTTGTTTGACACATTCAATTTATTTATATATATATATTGACATGCATATTTTTGTTCTAACAGAGGTGAATACATAACAAATAAAAGACATATACTCATAGTTTATTGTGTGGGATGGAGTAGACTTCACTTCTGATATATACAGCGTTGTCCTGACTGTCTGTGTTAAAGTAGCCAGTTTTTTTTTCGTGCTATTGTGGTGTTATTTAAGTCATCGACAGGAATAAAAAGAGAATTTTAAATATGTATAAAAAAGTAAAAATAAAATAAAAATATATGAAGTGGGAGCGTTGTAGGACTAGTGAATTATTAGTGAAGGTATTGTATAAATTATATTAGAATGTTGGATAACCATGCTTCTGATTCATCTCTACCTGATTGAATCATATATTGGGTCCATATTTGCGTAATCTTATTGGAATTAAACAATTTCCAGTTGGTACTGAGTGTGTTGTATAGTTTCGGAGCTAAGAACATGTAGAATCTTTGATAAAATGTCGTTGTTGCTCTCGGAACTGGTGTGTATATGTTTGTTGTTGTGTCTTGTGTATTGTTTTTGCTGCTCCTCCCCAAACTAAAATAGCATAATTAATTAAGAAGTAGCACAGTGCAAAGTACGCCGATCTTAATAGTTTGTAATCAACTATACATCGTAATCCTTTAAAAAAGTAAATTAGTTATCTTATGCGTTTAGCTAGGTTCGATATGTGTTCTTTCCAGTTAAGATGATCATCGATCAGTACTCCCAGATGTCGAATAATTTTGACTCGTGTCAATTTTTCACATTGGCTTGAGGAAGCCGTGTTCTTGTTTGTTTTGCAGTCATGAACGATGAGTGTAGAACTTTGATGTGGTGTTGTTCTTTCATTAATACATATTTTGATTTTTTTTTTTTTTGTTAAGTAATAGGAGGTTCGTGTCAAACCATTTTTTTGCTTTGTTCAGACCATCAGTGCGAGTGGTCATTGATCAAGTGGATCACCGCATTGTGTGTAGTTTCGTTTTTAGATTTTTGATATATTCGTATTTTCAAATTATAGATAAAATCAAAAATGTTTTCATCTTTTTCATTTAATTAAAATCACGAATCAACGCGTTTTAAATTATAAGAATCTATGTAAATATAAAAGTGCAACTAACACGATATTATATTATGTTATATTATCAATTTATGACAGAGCAAAATATAAAGAAGTAAGGAGAGAATATATAGCTGACATATTATTTCTTACTCACTATGAATATATAGCATAGTGAGTAAGATTAAAAAAGGATCACTTAGGTGGTTTAGTTACATGGAACGGACGAATGAGGAGAAAATGGTAAGAAAGATATATGACGCAAATGCTGATGGCACCAGAAATGGAAGACGTTCGCGGAAGACTTAGCACTGGTAAACTAGGTACTGGAAGATGGTCATGTTAGATGCCTCAAATCTTCTGTGCCTACCTCCGCGGGGAAACGGCATCATGATATGTTAGTTAATATTATATTATAATTGTCTTTAGATTTTGTGCTTTTTTATAAAACCATATTTTGTTATTTTACTATTAAATCTCAAACATTTCCGGGATTTAATAGGGTGTGGGTCTCTCGCTGTAGGTTGCTAGGATGGACGATTCTGGGAAGAGCTGTGTCTAGAGAGACCTAACGGAGCATTCTACTGGCTCTCCTTCGCACTCTTGCGACCTGGACAGGGTAAATTTCTGCCGGACTGTGACCGAATTCTGCGACTGCAACACATAAATTTGACGTCTTCCCTCCCCTTTTGGAAGTGCATGATTTTTATAGCTTCTTTCTGACTGTTCTTTCTGTACAGGTATGGCTCTAGCACGATGATACTGGAGCCAACCTATGATGGTATTAAGATATTAATAACTGAATGTAATTAAAAAAAATTAAAAATGTAATATTGAAGAATTGAAACGATTCTGGGATAGGGTGTGAATAAATATTAAAACTTTATAAGAACATTAAAATAATAATACTATATTTCAAAAAACATTACAAACCTTCACATTATTTGGGTAAACACGATCGTAACTTCATGTTTAAATTGGCATATAACAAAGGTCATATTTTATTATGAAAAACTGGAAAGCTATCAGAAATTTCATATTTATTATTATTTAATATATGATATTTTATCGATGAAATTAAAATTACTCTATTACAAATGTAAAAATAAAAGATACAATTATTTTTGAAAAAACTCTCCTCGCGTCCTTCGTAGAAGCATTATGTAATATCAAGATGTTTACATTTACAAGAATTCCAAGAATTCGGGGTTAAGAAATATCGAAACCCGGGTATTGGAAAATATAAATATTGTACATTAGAAAAGCTCCACTTGGCATTTAGGGATTACAATATTTAAGAAATTATCGATGTCTTTCTTCAAAATGAAATTATTTTATTTATTTTAACATTATTCAACCCCACTAATTGAAAAAATATCCATCATTACGCGTGTTTCGGTGAAGTTTTGTTATTATTTTCAAACGCCTACAGTAATTCTTTGAAAAAATGTAGATAATGATCTATTTTCTTTTATATTGGTCAATCAAAATCCTCTCGTTGATAAAAATGACATTATTTGATCTATTCTGACGAAACGAATTTTTGTTTATCTCCTCTTCATATCAAGCTCGGCCTCATGAAAAAAATATGAAGGGTGTGAACAATGAAGGGTTACCTGAAGAGAAAAATCTCCTGTATCAGTGATGCTAAGGTAATGGAAGATATTTTCTTTGGCCCACAAATCAAGGATTCCTGATTTCAAGATAAAGTTGAATCCTGCAAAAAGGAAAGGTATGTATGAACTCTTTCAAGAATTGTCTTCATACCAGACATTAGGTGGCACCACGACCGTCAAAATCCATTGAAAATCCAAAAACAATTTTTTTCTGATAAGCTTCTCAAAAAAATTCTCAAATGAATATATGTTGTAATAGTAGTAAATTCAGAAAAAAATGTCGCCAAACTAATGTTGGATAATCAATAGATACTTATGTAGAAGAAAATAAGAGACAGAAAACGTACAAAAAATCGGTTATTCATGTTTTTTATGAGTATCATTTGTTTGAAAATGTATTTATTATCTTCTATAAATAATATAAATATTATTCCAAATTTAATATTAAAAAATAGGAAATGTTAGGAATACTCTGTAATAAATTGCGATTTAACACCCTTGAATCTAAAAATTTCTGCAAAATTTCCGAAATAAAGAAAAAAATTTTATCAATTTTGGACGATTTTAAAACACTTTGTGATAGTGAAAAAATATTTTTTTTAATAATACCTATATTATATTTACTTACATGCTTTGAGGCTTCAGCTACTATTTACAATCAAGTTTTATATCAAAAACACAATAATGCAAGAATTTTCTACATTAAGGTAATTTTGTGGCACGCGGAAAATAAATTTAATGGTTGCGATCTTTCTTATAATGCTTGTATTTTCTTAATTATGGTGAACAACGTTCAGTTTATTAATTTGACATTAGTGTAAAGGTCTAATCTAAGTAATAGTTTTAAAAAAAGTCAAATCTAGTGTATAACTTCTGATATAAAAGTAATAATAAAAACCCATGTTTTCTTAAAAAAACGTGGAAATATGAATTATTTTTGAAATGGAAGCCTTAAGTGTATTGTATAGTTTTTGAGCTAAAAATATACATAATGCACAATTATTCATTTCTAATTTTTATAGAATGATGCAAATCTAGCTTTATAGAATGACGGTTTAACTTTATAGAATTGAACAATACCTTTCTGGATGATGCTTTATAATTGACTTCAAAATATCATCTACTCGTATATTATATTTCAAATTACAGTAAAACTAAAACTGTTCCATATCATTTTAATCGCCATCATATTTATTTCTCCCTAAATAATCCCTAGATAAATATTATCCGGTTGCTAGACGACAATACAATTTATTAACGTCTGCAAAGTATGAAGGGCGAATCCTTGACCTTGAATCAATTGACACACAGAGACATTCAGTCACGACGCTCGTCAGTGCTGGTTCTCGTTTCTTCCCAGTTACCGTGTAAGGTATGGGGAATAATGGGGAACATTTCCCGGGGTTGGAATAATTTTCCAGGTAAAAATAGGCCGGTACCAACACCCGCCATGTCGGGAAGCGTATCTCTAGAATAATGTATTCACCTGGCAACACCCTAGAGATAGGGGTGGGTATGTACATAAATTCGATGTTCTGATTCTCTTGTTTTTGAATTAACGTTCGTACTAAGATTTATCCGTTATCGGGAATATGAACTCTGCAAGAGAATCGCGTTTATGCGTTTTGTGCACACCAATCCCATGATTTATCGTCAAAGAAAGAAAGAAATGAGGATAGTGGGAAACAGTGAGAAGGAGAGAAGGTAGACAAAGAAAATATGAAAGAAATAAATAAAAGAAAAAAATTAAAAACCGATCAAAAAGAAAGTACATACAAATACAACATGTGGCCAAATTACTGTATTGAAACACATCACAAAAACACCAAGGCTTGGGAAAATTACGTACATGTATTGTGTCCTCACCAGGAATCGAACCAGGAGCCCCCGGCATGAAAAGGCAATGTCATGGCCACTGAACTACTAGGTACACCAATTTTGCGCGTATGTATGTATGATGTACATAGCACATAAAAATTAATTAATTAATAAAATGGTGTTTTCAGTTATATACTAACCTTTTTTACGTACAGTATTGTTGAAAAATTCATGCATTCACTAAATCCACTAAAAAAAATATATTTGGGTTCTTATTAATTGCCTTCATTCTAAATCAATTTAATCTAATATAACAATTAATTTTTCAATATTTGCAAAATTACTTTGTGGCCTCATTTTACAATAATAATTATACAAAATACTTTGTTTAAACCACTATTTATTAAGTATTCAGCACGTTTTGATACCTATGGTATCTTCTTCAGGAAACAATGTATGTATACTGAAATTAAAAAAATACAAGCATAGATATAAACAAAACTATAAAATGAAGAATAAGTAAGAACTAATATGAAAACAAATTTAAATGGTGACTGTTTGCAAAGAGGATTTGGTAAATTGATTTGAAACTTTATAAATAAGAAAGTGTTAATAGCAAGCTTAATATTATAAATAACCAAATTCCATTTGCAAATAGTCATCTTTTAAATTTGTTTTCATATTCGTTCTTAATTATTCTCAATTTTATAGTTTTATTTTTATCTATGCTTGTATTTGTTAATTTCAGTATACATTGTTTCCTAAAGATGATACCATAGGTATCGAAATATGTAGAATAATTAATAAATAGTGGTTTAAACAAAGTATGTTGCATAATTATTAACAATTAATTAACCGAAACTTTGTTGTACCCAACTTTGAAAATTAAAATATAAACTTTTAATATTTACAAGATTATTAAAAAACATATTTTAATAATTCAAGCGACACATTTTTATAATTAGAGATATATTAATAATTCCATTTATAGTTTTTAATATTATAAAGTTGGTTGAATAATAATGTCAATAAAAAATATCTATTCGCTAATAATATTATGGTATATTTGTTCTCACTTAAGTACTCGTACACATGTTATTTATAGATTTAATATGTGTTTATTATATTTTCTTTTAAGATAGTTCAAAATTCGAGGGTTTTACAAACACGGCCAACATGTCAAATAAATTTACGAATTTGAATCATAGAACACTGCGATAAAATATACCATAACGGCAAAATCAACAAAGATTTTCAGAAAAACGGAAGATAAATTGACGAAAGAAACGAAAACCAAATAATAAATTCATACATAATGTAGTTAGAAACATTACATAAAACACTCTTCCGCTACTTTTTATCTTTTATCTTCGTTACATATAAAAAAATTAATTTAAACTCTATTCAATCAAGCATTCTTAAATTTCCAATATTTGCTCCAACATTTTCCGAAATTGGTTTGAAGCTTTGTTTCAAGGTCAGACACTAGGTAACGAATTTTAAAATCAATCTTCGGATTTGATCTCATCTTACCTTGCGCTTTGGCTACCTTCTCAAACTCACGAGTAGGGATTCCATTATCGGTTTTACCGTTACAGATAATGCCGGTAAATTAACCAGTATCTACTTTCAGTAATTCTGGAATTAATTAATAAGGTCGCGACTGAAATATCGCTAAATGGACTCTAGACCACAGTGTATGTGATTTGATACTTCATAGAAAACAGTCTCAGTCTCAGTTGATTGATTGAATATGCAGATAGTAATGAATACACCATTCATCCCATAAATAAATTAGTCTCCAATATTAGAAGATCTACAAAAATGATGAAGTTTTACAGAAGTATTAATTAGAAAGATATACATTTAAAATCAATTTTGTAGAAAAATATTGTTGTTACGCCACCGAGATTTGAACCTGGATATCTTTCCAAATCGAGAAAGGTACATTATCCAACTATGCTACAGCGACATTATTTTTGACGACAAATTTTCGAACCTATATGTTACACTTTTTCAAATTAATACATCTATCGTTCCATTATTTGAAAGCCATCTACTTTGTTTTTACCGAATCTCAAATACATTTGAGTAAACTGATAAGGTAAGATGTATTCTCTTAATAATATATAAGTTGTATCAATGTGTCCAAAAAATTTAATAAAAATTAATTACTTTTTAAATTAGCAAAATTAACATTGTGGTTAAAATTCATTATTTTTGTTTGTTAACTTTGTTTCATTAACCACTTATTGAGTTTAAATACATCTACCGGTTTCAAAAAATACCATTTTCTTCTTCAGGATGTCAATACTAACTAAAAACTTATTTTGTTTCTTTAACAGAATCTATTTTTCAAAAACAATAATTATTTAAAAAATAAATTTAGAACCTAACTCAAACTGTTACTTAATACAAATTTACTCGAATAATTTGTAGAATTTGAAAGAAATAATTTAATTTGTATTTATTTCATTTAAATAATTTCGCACTCGTTAGAGTGAAGTACACTTTACAGAATTAAATGCCTACAGAGATGCATTTGTAAACGATTTTTAAGGATCCATTTTAGTCACTGGGATTGCCTATAGGCTTGTGAGAAAGCCCATTATAAAAAAAAGGGAAATCATTAAGAATTCGTATCCAAATAATATTTTTGTAAATCAGCTAAAAGATTAATATTTATAACAGTAACAGATATTTATTTAATTGAAACATTATTTTTTCTTCACTGCGACATTATTATTTGTTCTACCTGCTTCATCTACAGTAAATTCTCACTAAACTAAACACAATGGGCTCACAAATCCTTTTACATCCATGGCTATACCATAAAGGCCAGTTAGAAGAAGCAATTAAATATACGGGGTGTTATAAAAAAAGTTAACGCTTATATTTTTAAAATTGCGCCCTTAAAAAATATTTTTTGATTACAATATATTTAATTAACCATCATGACAGAAATATGTATTTATAAATATCAATCCTTAAATTTTTGTACTAATCCGAGTTTTTTTTTTTTTTCAGTGTTATTCTCAAACCTTTTAAGGATATGTTGTAAAACAAACATAAATTATGTCAAAAAGCGCCGAATACTCCCAAATAATTATACCCGGTGCTCGCATGTTCTTTAAATTAAATACCTCGGAGTGTGTGTGTGTACCCAGAGCAAGTGGAACAAGAAAAGACTACTGACAGTACATCGGTGCTTGAAACACATTTACAGACACAAGTATAAAATTTGTTGGTTAATGAACTTGTCTGAAAGGCTGGTCGGCTCCCTGGACGGTTGCGGCGCGTTGTATTGGCACCTGTTTTTCGATCAGTACCGGCGTTATTTTAAGACTGATTATAGACAATTTTTGCACCCAGGTATTTGCAGGGTGCATGCAGATTATGGAGATGATAGACTTTTACACTTTATTTTGCAGAACTAATAATTGTGAGGTATAGAATCAAAATCAAACGTGACCAATATTTATGGTTTTTAGTTAGGTATGTACAAATATAAAGCAAATTAATATCTACAAGACTAACCTATTGAAATTAGACAAATATTGCTAAATTTCGTATAAAAATGCATTTAAAATTTGCTTGTTATATCAATCGCAGACACGTCCTATAAATAATTCATTCAAACCCAGACAAATATGTTTTCTGTCAATAAGACTACAGTATTTGGTCATGTGACCTGTGGTTACTGGTCATGTTCAATAAGATTCCAAATATGACAGTTGTTGTTTAATGTTTTTTTTCATTTTACTGTAAAACAGATAAAATGGACATGTCTACATTTAATTCTGGACCTCACAATTGTTGCATTTCTTCTCCATCAGCCCTTATAATATAATATAAAGATCCATCAGCCCTTATAATATAAAGAATAATTGCTAGCAGAAGAGAAAGGAAAGTAGACTGAATGCAGTAGAAATGAAATCACTTAGGCAAATGGCAAATCCATGTATGTGGCAAATCCATTTAAGATAGAGTAAAGAATGAAGAAATAAGGAGAGAATGTAAAGCTTATCTTAGTATAGTGAGTAAAATTAAGAATCAAAGATTACTTAGGTGGCTTGATCATATGGAACAGATGAATGAGGAGAGAATGGCTAGAAAGACGTATTACGCAAGTGTTGATGGCACCAGAATAGAGGACATCCGCGAAAGACTTGGCATGACCAGGTAAACCAGATACTGTAAGATGGTCCTGTTAGAAGTCACATTAACCGGCGAGTTTGTACTATAAGATGTATGAATGGGGATGAGGCGATAATTACGCGTATTGACAGAAGAGTGTGGCGCTCCCGTAAGTAAACGGCTCGAAAGTAAATAAGTTATAAAATAAAATAAAAATGCAATAATACTTTATGAGAAATTGTGTATTTTCGTTCTAACCTTCTATATTCACATTTAAGAACTGTGTTCTTGCCGGCACAATGTTTTCTATGCGTCTCTGTTCTGAACACCATCCAGAAGATATCTGTACCGTGTCTGCATTCGCCTTGCTCGAATGTATTTTTGTATATGTCTTCCTCTTAGTCTTTCTACCTCAATAATATTTCTGAGGTATGCGTTGTTTTTAAGGATGTATCTTATCCATTGTTTTCTTCGATTTACAATGGTGTTCATTATGGACCTCTTTTCGTGTACTCTCCTCAGATGATCCTCATTTGTAATTCTTTCATCGCATTATTCTAAAAAAAATTCTAAATTGCGTTGAGAAAAATGTCCTTGAAGAATTTCTTACAGGACAGCCTGTATACGTAGTAAATAAAACTTGAGTGTAGATTGTGCGGTAAGGCTTTGCGGTAGCTATTTGCATTAACTAACGGCTTGGCCGCAAAAGTGTACACTATGTCTATGCGCATAGCTAGGAACTTACCCTCTGTGCGATATATTATTAAAGCTGGGAATACAAAAAGTTTTCAGTGCCGAGCGAGTTCTTGTACCTAATCCAAGTCGTTATATTAATATTTGTTCGCAGTCCAAAGTTACATCAAAATATACATAGTTTCCTTCAGATCGTAGATCGGAACACGACACTGAAATTAGTGCTTAGTCCTACAAGAGAATGTTTAATGTAATCATTTTTCGATACAAAACAATATGTTTAAAAAATGGACTAGATGTCCTATCGCCATTTATCAGGTTTTATTCAAAGATTGTCAATAAAAAGATGGTCGCTTTCAACTCTAAAATATATACGTCTCACTAAAAAGCTACATACAATATATAGAACATTTTACAATAATTTATAATATATAAGGCAGTCTCTAATATATTTAAGAACATTATCTTTGATCCCATTAACTCACTGATCTAATAATGTATGTACATGGTTAAGAATGTTTTCGATTTCTGCCAAGCTTCTTTTGTCAATATGTTATATTATTAAGGAGAACACATTCATGTTGTGAAGTTATAATAATAATCTGTTTATTCCAGCGTGATCAGGTTTTTTTTTTAACCCGATTCGCCATAAAGATAATACATATTATATTATACATTAAAGGTTGTGAAATAAATATAATGCTATGAAAAATAAAATCAAGAAAAATGTTAATAAACAAAAAAAATATAATTATTCAAAACAATAGATCTGTGATATTTTAAATACTAATTACAACTTCACAATAAGAAAGTGTTCTCCTTAATAATATGTGTCCAAAATTTAATAAAAACTAATTGTTAATTCTGACGTCTGCTGTCGGTTTACTCAAAGGTATTTGAGATTCCGTAAAAACAAAGTAGATGGCTTTCAAATAATGGAACGATAGATTTATTAATTTGAAAAAATGTAACATATGGATTCGAAAATTTGTCGTCAAAAGTACTGTCGCTGTAGCATAGTTGGATACTGCACCTCCGGTTTGGAAAGAGATCCAGATTCGAATTCCGGTAGCGCAACAACAATATTTTTCGGTAAAATTGATTTCTTATGTATATCTTTCTAATTAATATATTTAATATGTTTATAGTTTGTTATCGTACATTATACAATCTAGAAAAATACTTTAAGAACAAATACTTGTGTGATTATTGAAAATTATCAACGCGATAAAATATTAACTTATCAGGTAATTGAAGATAAAAAATAGCACAATAGTATTAATTTTTCTTTTTGTTATTCAGAATTTGCCATCCACAGTCCAATATATTATATTGTCGGGTAAGAATTCGGAATAATTAACGACATCTATTGTATTCCTGTGGAATGTAATACATATGTCAGTAATGCTGTTGCCACGTTCGGAATGTGGCCGCTATAGAGTACGAGTATCTTCCCCGTCTACGGTATTAGTGCAACAACACCATTAGAGTCGGGAATCAAAAATATATTATCTTGATCAGACTATACCTGAAGTAATCATTTATTCTTACGAAATAAACATTACTTATACCAAGTATTGACATTTACAATAATAATTAATCTTTTGCATTTTTTTATGAAAATGTAGGTTTTTAATTTTCATTTATAACAGAAGTTATACACTATATTTAACTTTTTTTTTAAATATTACTTAAATAAGGCCTTTATACTAATGTTAAATTAATAAACTGAATATTGTTCGCCATAATTAAGAAAATACAAGCATTATAAGAAAGACCGCATCCATTAAATTTATTTTCCGCGTGCCACAAAATTACCTTAATATAGAAAATTCTTGCATTATTGTGTTTTTAATATAAAACTTGATTGTAAATAGTAGCTGAAGCCTCAAAGCATGAAAGTAAATATAGTATAGGTATTATTTTTAAAATATTTTTTCACTACCACCAAGTGTTTTAAAATCGTCTAAAATTGATAATTCTCTGAACTTACACCTTCAAATTTCTGACACGTGTCTTATCGAATCAATTAATTGACACCTCCTCGGCGAATAATTCTGTGCGATACAGATACTAAATTAACTTTTAAAATAATTATTGTTTTTTAAAAATAGATTCTATTAAAGAAACAATATAACATGTGTTTTTATGATATCCTTAAGAAGAAAATGATATTTTTCGAAACCGGTAAATGTATTAAATTCATTAATTGATTAATAAAACAATGTTGTATCGCATAGGAATTTCTCGCTGAGCATTCGCCATATTAATTAATATTATAAGACACGTGTTAATAATTTCAAGGTGTAGTCATCGGCGCGGTGCCAAAAAACCCTTGGGATAGATTTAGGAAAACAAAGACGCCTTAGAAGAACGTCGCCGTTTTACGTATGTACTTGCAAATAACTGTATGTATTGTAATTTAACGCATTCTTCATTTTGTCGCCGTAGTGTGCTTATATTGAACATCTTTTGTGTTTCATTTTTTTCGACCTCATTATTGCCGATTGAGAGAAGTTGAGATCGGCGAACCACCTTGGTTTTCTTGTTTCCTGTACGGAACAAAAGTTAACAATCTAAAATAATAATTACATTACTATATTAAACCCTTTCTTTGCAGAACCATTAGATATATCTAATTCATAGTTTTCTTACATAACTAATTCAGTAAAATCAAATCAAATATTACAAACAACGAACAAATGAAACTGTTTAATAAAATAAATATGAATTTTAGTGGACAGGCAAGAATCAGGAATAAGATGTTTTTAGTTAGTATTTAGTGTGACACAGAGATATTACTGAAGAGTCACAAATCGTTATTTTGACCTCAACACTTGGCGATTTGGGATTTTTTATTTATTTGGTTATTACTACTTACCTGTCTGTAGTCATTGATGGCAAAATAAACTTATACAATCATATATTTTTATGACTCAATCATTTTAACAATAGGTAAGTAAAAAAAAAACAACATGTTACAAATAAAAAACCCTGGCATTATAAATGCGTTGCTTTATAATATAATTTCAATAATAAATTGAATATTTATTATTTCAGATTCCAACTCGCTTAAATTAAATACAGATAAAAAGGCAACATAATATACATTTAATAGCGACTACTAGAATTATAAAAATTGAAAATATAATATTTTATACACAGAATATATAGTTTTAATCAAAATGATCATTTTTATTTGAGTCGATTAGATGTTTCTTTAACTATATTGTGTTACAAACGCAATGCATATGTCGCGTACACTGTTAAACATGAAACATAAATATACGGTAATGTCTAACTAACCGTGGCTAAATAGGCTGAGACGTCTGATCGAGATCAAGCGTCTATCTTTTTCTCAGGGGTCGCAGAATCGAACCTCCGGAAAACTAGCTTTTTCTCTTTTTATATATAGCTAACATTCAAGCCACTGTTTTTATATAAACGTACCTTTAAATAATTACTACTCCAAATATAATCTATCGACAGGCTGTGGCGCAGTTAGCCATGTGCACACGTGTCGCCGGAACGCTAAATTGCGTAATACCGTGTCACACATCAACAATATGACAAAAACCGATTAAGTTCTATTGTTATTTCCTAAAATTGTTTGTTTTCTTCTTTAATACGCGATTAACTCGAAATTGTTTTCCAGTTTCCCCCGTGCGACGTAGATACACGTAAAAATGCAATTAAATTGACAACTTCGAATTCCGCAAAAATATCTAACCCAGAACTTCTATAATGTTAATTTATACGGCGGAGTAAGGCGGACATGGAAATTCAGATTCGATGGAAAATATGAGAATTGGAATTAAAACGAGTCCGCAAAATCTCGAAATATTTTCCCAGATTCAAACCATTAAAGTGGCAATAATTGTCCAATAAATTGTGGACGGTATCGAAATTACCACAAAAATGTATGTATACGGCGATCGTTAAACTAATTAATGTAGGAACACAGCAAAAAATTGTAATCCAAATATTGGTAGGGGTTCCAGGGAGGTTTTAATTTTCTTCAACTAACCAGTGGACCAGAGCTGTCGCTGTTTTTGTGAAGAGCAGAATATAACAAGGTATTTCATTATATGTGTACACATATTTCCCTTTGTGAGAATTTCACGAAAACGAGTAATTAGTCTGAAACATTCTAGTGTTATTGATACGGTTTTGGGAAACACAAGGGAAGGATCTGTAATTTTCTGGGGGATTAATGTGACCTCCATTTTATTATTCGCGGGATTTCTATTGTTTTTATGAAGTACGTACTTCATATGTATAGCTCTTTTAAAGTACATTTATCATTGATTATATATACTACATAAAACAGGGTTATCCAACAAGCGTGATAGAACTTTTAAATTGAATTAAATTTAAAAAACCAAGTATGATTTCAATGATTTTTTTTTAATTTGAAAGATCATTCGGTGCCATTAATAATGATATATAATTTCAATATTTGAATATCTCCAAGAATACACAATTACTGTCAAAATTTATGTCACTAATTTAGTCCATAGATGTAATGGTACTCAAAGCGAGTCCACATATTAACATATATACAACTTTCAAAATTTGATAGATATGGAGATTGATGGGTGAGAATGATGAACGTTATATTTATATAAAGTGATCACTCAAGTCAGCCGAAAACAGGTCCCGTAAGCCCTGTAAATTAAATTACCCATACTTCCATATACTTTGCATTAAATATAATTTAAAAAATAACTTCGTTTCTATGAGATATCTATTATTTCCTTAAATATAATTTCATTTAAATGTCATTCGACTACGTTTGATACAATACATTCTTCGTATCCAATTTTCAGCCACTTTTTCACACAAATCTGGTGCAATTCCATTAATAACACAAGTAACGTAGTTTTTTAATTGTTCAATAGTTCTTGTTTTATCAGCATCAACAAGTGACTACATATCTCTGCAGATAATTGTCAAACGGAGATATTTGCCGCCTAGATCGTGTGATATTTCACACGATCTAGGCGGCAAATTGACAGACAGGTCGACCATCAAGTTCGCGAAGTGCACATTGAGATTGCCGAATTGAAGTCTGATTTTAATAAGTTTTGTAAACGTTGTTCCAATGTGTAATCCTCTATGATAAAATGCCAGACTATACTGAATAAAAATAACAATGACTGCTGTTAAAATATTTATAAACATGACTATAATAATAATAATAATTTATATTTTTGATTCAGAGTACAGTACAGTGTGTTATTATATTGTTATAATCAGATAACATTGCAGTAAAGTGAAACATGTATTTCGGTACCCTGCCTGCTACACTAGTATTTTACTGTATTATAGCAGACAGTGCCCTTACGGTATAGTAATAAACAAAGTGTAGTGTTCAATATACTAATAAATAAACATAAAGAGTAAATCAAGAAACGATTAGATAGCATATAAATACAATGTTCAATGTATATAAAAAGTAAAAAATATTATATGAAGAGTAGAACAGGATGCAATTAATATAATATAAATATAATGTAAAACTTAAAATAATGCTAACACTATTATTTTTATTTGAAATTTTATCACAGTTGTGATGCCGACTGAGATGGCGGTGGATTTGAATTCCGGTCGCTACACATCGATATTATTTTCTAATTTGACGTAATTCTATTTTTGGCTGTGGTCGATTGAAAAAAATATTATTCCACATTAGCGCTGAGAAATGTATTGCTCCCAAATGTATTCTTGTTAGGCGCGAACCTTTTATACCCCCATACAACGTAAGACCCAGTGCGCCACATTGGCTGCATTACCGTAGTTACGCCCCTGTACGTATCAGCTACGGTACCGGTAGGTCGATAAAGCCAAATATTTAAAATATCGTTTTATTATGTTAACTAATCATGAAAAGTAATCTATATTATTTAACTTATATACACACGTTTACATATAAGTTTACATAAGCTGCTTTTAGTAAAAAAAACTCTATTTATTGTTTATTTTTGAACGACACATATTCTACAGAATTCTAAAACATGTTTAGACCATATATGGTGTACACCAGACAATAATCTACATCTGAAATCATATATACTGGATACTAAAATTACTGATCATTTCCCTATAGGTCTATTATAACATGTTAAAATTACGAAAAAAAAACAATAAACCTTGTACAAATCAAAAATACATTTACTAAAATAAATTCCGAAAAGTTAATTCATTCCATAAACAAACTAAAATAGAATGATCTTTACTTGACCGGTAATGCTAATAATGCGGCAAATTATTTATAGAGACGATCTACGAACACGTACGAAGGTTTTCAACTACAATGATTTAAAAAAATAATACTTGTTAATTTTCATATTGTAAATGTATGTATATATATTTTTAATATTTGTTGTAAACAAATTCTTACATCTAGTATATATTGATCTTGTATTATATCAATATTGATAGCCACCCCCATAATTCAAAATCTTTCTAATTTGGGAGTGCATAACTCTACTATTGTTTTTTCTTATTGTCGAATGTATAAATTAAAATTCAAATTAAATTTGATGAGCTGTACAGAATAATCTTATATTATTATTAACTATTGAAAAATGGTTTTCAATAACAATATTAATTTTTACTTTAGCACGATTGTAAGATTTTTTGATATCTATAATTTCTATCTGATGGAGTTTAAACATATAAAAACAATACTATTCTTATCATCTTAGAATAATTATGAAGGTTGTTTTATTTCAACATTTTGAAGGTGTAAATAAGATGATAGGTACCACTGCCTTTTTTGTAAGTTGGTACCTACCTATTAAGAATTTTGACAAATTACATTTTTCGGTACTGACAGCCCTAATTCCGGTTTCATAGAAAAATATCAACTTCTGTCAAACTGGTCAAACTGATTTGATAAACAAGGGAATCTACAATAAATATTAAAATATCTAAATAAAAAATTAATGGACAGATAAATTAGTTTTCGAAATGGATTGCGATACCAGAATCTTAGGCGCCTTAGAGGACAACGGAAAGCTATGTAGATTATGCCTCGGAAATGAGGCCGTGTATAATATTTTTAGTGAAGAAACTATGATTGTTGTCAAATTACAACAATGTTGTACCTTAGAGGTACTGTTCTTTTTGTATTGAGAATAATTAAATATCCGTGTTAAATATAATACTATTAGAAATACAACCAACATTGTTTTAGCCTTCAGTTTTATTAGAAAACATTTTTCCACACACCCTATTTTGAACAATTCGAAAGGAGACTAATTATTTATTACATGGAGTAACATAAAAAAAATTATACTATACTATTTTCTAGAAACATTTAAAAATATTAATTTAGCATCAGCATGATTTTTCAATTCAACTTATTTCCCAGATAACCGTTGACACTTCACCCGAACTACATATACTTACCAATTTACATTGCTCAGACCAAATTATCTATTTTTAGTTTAGGTGTAAGTTAGGAATATGTTAAATAGGTGGTGTTCAAGGGCCCTCCAATAAATAAACAAATTGAGATATTTTAAATATGAATTAAATGTATTAATTAGAAAGATGATATACATATAAAATCAATTTTATTCGAAAAATATTGTTGTTGCGCCACCGGGATTCGAACCTGGATCACAGACCTATGTTCTGAATAATTACAACTT
Organism: Eubasilissa regina; assembly: GCA_022840565.1. Lineage (NCBI taxonomy): Eukaryota > Metazoa > Arthropoda > Insecta > Trichoptera > Phryganeidae > Eubasilissa > Eubasilissa regina. The sequence goes on from JAINEB010000019.1 coordinate 4,684,615, forward strand.
CACAATAAGAATGTGTTCTAATATATTGAGATATTTACTTTCAAATTTTGAAATGGATTCTACATTATAGAATAATGTACCTAAACTGCTGTTTTATCATAATTCTACCTTTTAATCCACCATTGTTAAAAGTCTATGAAATGTGTTAATTATGACACGTTCTATTTTTAGGGATAAAATTAAGCATTTGATTCCATTAATCCAATAATAATTGTCTGCAGTTGCTCCTTATTATTTAACATCATTCAAATAGTCAACGATATTTTGTAAGTTTATTGTATTTATAATTACACTAGGTACCTATATCAATTATCTAATTACATTATACCAAATCCAGTGATGATTTTCTTAATTTATAGATATTTCAGAATGATGGATTACCCGAGAACATATGCCGTAACTGCGTCGACACTATTGATGTATCATTAAATTTTAGAAAACTTTGCGAAGAGAATGACAAGATCTTGCGCAAAAACATTGATCTTCTTAAAACACAGATCAAAAATGAAATACCCGAAGTTAAGGATGAGTGTGATCTTTTTAATAATTATGAAGATTTTCCTGACATAATCGAGGACGATATAAAAGAAATTATTAAACATGCCCACTCCCACAAATTCAAATCACATAAGAAACGGAAAAAAACACTTAGTGAAATTAAGCTGAAAAGATTAAGAAAAAGAAAAAGTGTCAAGAATGTAAAATTAGAAATTGATAATGAAAAGAAAGTAAAATTAGAAATCGAGAACGAAAATGAATCCACTTCGACGAACCGAAAAGGATTTTCTCAGTCGGGCGGACTGTGCCCCTTTTGTGGAAAAGTGTTTGAAAAAATGTCATCGTTTAATACTCACGTTAAAAAACATACTTTAACAGAATCATTTGCATGCGAAACATGCTCAAAATCTTTCAAAGAACTCAAAAGACTTAAGGAGCACGAGCGAACTCATCTTAACATCAGAGAATACTCTTGTGAAGTCTGCGGTAAGCTTTTTGGGACAAAGAGTTGTGCCAAAAAACATCTAGAAAGAGTTCATTTGCGATCGCAAACTGTGTTCTGTAAAATATGTAATAAAAAGCTCGCTCACATGAACAGTTTAAGGGTACGTATTACATTTTGCTTAATTTTGATTATTTTTTGTTTTAATCCATTACCACCCTCTGTACACAACTGTGTACACCTCTTTGAAATGTAATTTTGGGAGTTTTGTCAATAATTCTTCTATAAAACACCCCAAATCACGTTTCGAAGAGGTTTACAGAAGGCGGTAACGGGTTAAAGATAAAAATCTTAAAAAACAAGCCTTTTTAAAAATCTTTTAGTACTTATTTGGGGGTTAAGACGGTGGTTAAATGAAATATAAATGATTTGGCGTGTTGCGGTTTATTGTGACAGTATGATAAAAACAAGAAAGACATAGAATGAAATGAATGAATGAATGATGTAAAAGGTGCGTGTGTATTACGAAATGAAATGATGTGAAGCGATTTGACGGTCTCGCTCGGCACTCCCGAGCCGGCAAGACCGCCGTTGTAGAACGATGAAACTGGCGAGACTGCCTAGCGGTGAATTTCGAGCCAGGCTTGTAGCAGCAGCCGGCAACGCTGTCGCTAGCGTCGATGCCGACTGAGATGGCGGTGGATTTGAATTCCGGTCGCTACACTTATATCTACCTAAGTATCTTCTAAAAAGAATGTACTCTTTGCATTCTTTGATTTAACTCACAGTGGTCGGGCCTCATCCCGAGTGACCGCCAAGCTAGTCCTTTGCACGTCTCTCAGTTTGAAAGCAGTAAGAATATTTATGTGACATATATATATTTTATAAATACATTCTGGGAATCTCACATCTAAATTGAAAAGCTTAGATATAGCTAATATAAAGTCAATTCAAAAAATTGTCTTTAAAATCATTATATACATATATATTTTATAAATGCATTCTGGGAATCTCACATCTAAATTGAAAAGCTTAGATATAGCTAATATAAAGTCAATTCAAAAAATTGTCTTTAAAATCATTATGCATATCACTTTACTGAATTAAGAGGGGTGATTATGTATTAAAAAATATTTATTGACCAAAAGTGAATAAATGTATGCAATGTGGTATTTAACCAGTGAAACGCTATGTTGACTGATCAATTCAAAGATTCTTTGACAAAATATATTCTTAAAGATTCCCACATCCGGAGATTTCAAATTGAACTGAAATTGCATAAAATATGTTCCATGTTATCTATTCGCCATATATGACACCAAAGAATGTTGAACAGCCTGACACAGGATATTTAAAAAGGTCCCTGTTACCATATCTGATACCCAAGCATTGTTTTATAATTTTATAGGTATTTAATAATGTATTTAAAGTTGGGATAATGCAATGGTGAAGATCAGATCAATCACAAACATATTTAGATAGTTTGATACCTATCATGCCTATTTTGACTGATTTTTATACATCTGTATATTCTTTATAAACTTGGAGTGAGTGTGTTAGAACTGCTAGTTTCTGAATATTTATTTATCTTTTCTCCTTGCATTCCCCTAAGACAATGGATGAAATACTTTTTTTAATTCATCAGTGTAAACCAAAAGATCTTGATTTCAATTTCAAATAAAACATTATTTAAATTATTTCCCTTTTAATTACGGAAAATCGCAAACTCCACCATAACCTGCTGTTGGTCGCGCAATGGCGCAGCACGCACCCAAACAATTTACAAAAACCCGTTTTCAAATTTCATTATTTCATGAAACCCGGTTTTCAAAGTTTTACAAAAATATTCAAATAAAATATCAAATAATACAAGTTTTTTTTAATTTTATTTATTTAATATAAAAATTGTACTACAAATAATATAATTAAACAAAACTTAATTAAGTAATTGATTTAATATTATATAAAATTGATTTAAAACCAAAATACAAATTAAAATTTTATTTGGTATTAAAAAAGTAATAAAATTATTAAAGGCTACAAGCAATTGCTTATTTTCAATTAATGATTATTCACCACTTAGTAGTAAAAAACATAATTTTTTTATTAAATATTTAGGGTATAGTTGAAAAATTATCAAATCAATTCAGATGAAAAAATAATATCGATTACTATCAATATTAATTTAGTTACATATTATAATAATTTAGTTGTCTTTTGAAAATTTTTTTTTTCTAGTCAGGGATGTCATTATTCACACCCAAACAATGCAACAATGAGAGTTCTGTATTTATCACTTAATTAAGAAACTGAATCTTATTTGAGAAATCAAATAAGCTTAAAAAAAGCTTCTAATTTAAATATTTCATTTCTTTCAGTGCCATATGAAAGTTCACACAGGCGAAAGAACATTTGAATGTGACGTCTGCAGTAGAAAATTTGCTTTTAAATGCAGCCTCCTCGTTCACATGAGATGTCACACCGGGGAAAAGCCGTACTCTTGCAAGTTTTGTGATTCAAAGTTTGCCGCATTAAAAACAATAAAGGAACATGAGAGATTACACACTGGAGAAACACCTTACTTATGTCCGATTTGTTCCAAAGGATTCACACAAAAATCAAATATGAAAAGTCACTTCAGAAATAACCACAAAGGGATGGATATGAAATTAGAAATGTCAGGTTTACCTGTCTAAAATCATAGTACTACCTCATATTTCTCTGTATATATTCCTACACAAGAGATTTGTAAATTGTGTAATATCTACGTAAATGTACAAAAAAATATAATATATTGAGATAAATTATGCAAATAATTAATTCTTTAATAATTTTTATATCGTATTATTTAAAATAAAGTAAAATGTACTAACCAGGGCTCGAAAATAAAACCAGAACTGGAAAGATAAATAATATATAAAATGTTGCATTTATTTTTGATCAAAAGGTTACTTATATTACAGTCAATGTTCCCTCCAAGGCGTGCGCACACACACGATTTGACATCATAACACACACAAAAAAATATAGCGCGCACATCATTTTTAACAAGACTTCTTCATGTTCCACCTTCCATCGAAGGTTGGTGATCATGTTGCAGTATGTTGATTTATCCTATATAAAATCAGCATTATTTTGGATATTGAATCACTTTCTGAGTTCACACAGCTAAGATAATATTTTTCTACCTGCATAATAGCCCTGCTACCTCCAATTTTCCTCCATATAATGAATTATAAAAGATTATATTTTTCATTGCGGAGAATGTGTCCAAAGAAAGCATCTTTCCTTGATAGTTGTGTGGGAGCAGGTGGTTAGAATGAAATGAAACACGCAGTTGGTGTAGTTTGTTTATTGGTAGATTGATAGAGAAGGAAGAAAACAGGAGATAGTGGACTGAGGAATGCAAAGAGTAGAGTTGGCAGTTCGGTGTCGGCTTCACCGGCTCTCGAGCGGCCAGAGTGTCGTCGGTGAGGGATCGGACCAGAATGTGGCGGCAGCACCCTACCGCTGGCTAGGTATTGAATGCAAATGTCGCTGGTATTGATGCCTGTAGGGAACTGCGTTAAATTTGAACCGCTGTCTCTTACGGTTGTTATTAGTTCTCTTGACTTATTTAGGCATCTTAATACATCAGTCATTAGTAACGTGATCAACCCAGGCCCTAGCAGTACCTTATACTATTATGGTAATGCTTTTCTTATTTTCTCTTACAGCGCACAAATAATAGCATTGGTCTTTCAAAATTCACAAGAACTGTTTAATTGAAATTGAAAAGATATTACAAGCCAGAACTGTATTTGTGAGAATACTACGAATCAGAGTGTCGTTTTGGTTTGCTCCGGTTCATTTTGAACCTTGAATTTAAAACACATTCTACATGTAATGTTCACAAGGTCTACATGTAATGTGTTTCTCAGCAGTGAACACATTAAAGAAAGGTTACGTGTGTTGATTTGATCTCATTGAACAATGTATGCATGTGTGATAAATAAAGAAATTGAGTGATCCAAATAATGAAAATCAAAAGTTTCTCTGAAGAATTCAGACAACATAAATTATTTTGACCAAAACAAATGTCATATTTAAAATTATCTGCTGCAAATAAATTGGTGAAGGGATCTATCAAAAAAATCTTTTTTTTTGTTCTTTCTATTGATCCAATTGCTGTATTATTATAATATATATTATTTTTAAATATGTATTTTTTACATGCATAGGATTAGCTTTATCATTACAAAGTAATGAGATGCTCTTTTGCCAAATCAGAATCATGATTAAATATGATATTTTGAACTAAAAAAACTTCAATAGACCCCTTTGTCATACTATGTACCTCTGAAATATATGCCGAAATGAGTCCACCCTTTGTGTCAACATTTTACGATTAACCTTTAAAGGCCCATGTGCTAAAATTATTACATAAGGGCCCAGGTGTAGTAAAGTGAACATTACAGTTTTTAGAAGTTTTTGAAAAGGTCAAATGTAAAATGAATTTAAACTAAATAAAATTCTTAAGTAATTAATAGACAAAAATATTTATTAAAAATTACAATAACTCTTTTCTTACAAAAAGTATTAAAAGTGAATACTTTTTAACTCTTAGAAACATCAAAGTCGCCATATTTCTTCTCAGTCGTAAAATAACAAAGAAGACATAGGTACATTTATTTTGTATCTTTGATCAGTTATGAAATTAAATAATTTTAAACTATGCAAAATCATTAGGCCTATTTAAGATACCTGGTAGCCACCTCTGCAAACGGTGTGCAGTACTATAATTTGACCAGTGTTGATCGCGCAGGTCTAATCTTCAGAAAATTTGTGCCTGGATGGTCTCGAGTGCTCTACACCTAGCAAAGATTTTTTTTTTGAATTCGTTGATAGAAAAATCAGAATCTTATAGGTCTACATTATTTTTCATCATATTGTTGTCCACATTACTACCATCGTTTTTATCACTACCAGAAGAGTCCAGTTTCTTTTCAGGAAATAATTGGATTACAATTAATTCAAACCTTTCATCCCTAAGATTCATTATTCAAGCTATATTAAAATACAGTAAAATCCGTAATTGGTAATTCAATTATCCATGTGTGATCCCCAGACCATTCATAGATTATAAGCGGCAATGTTTTAATTTGTGCACACTCACGTTTGCTTTGGTAGCTGTGGCAGTACTAAACTGATTCCATAATGAAAGTAGAGAGCGACGGCAGGGTAGAGAATTTTATAATACAATTCGCAACCATTGTGCGGTAAACATAACCGCATGGTTAAATAATAATAATTAGACTTTTTCATAATGTTTACTGATTAGTTATTCCCGATTCTTAGAGATGGTAAGGTAACTTCCTCATGTCCATCCATCATCATAAAATTAATATATATCGACAGACACACATGCCGTATAAAGCGACATAAAACAAAGAAGGTCTGGTGTCAACTATATGGCACGAAAATGTGCTATTATCTCGTCAAATAAGTTAAATTATTTTACTATTGTGTTTTCATTAATTTTTTTAATAAATTTAAGTTGTAAAAATTATTTATTTACCATTATTATTGACGGCTATTTCATATTTTTCTCTATTTACTGAATATAAACAATTAGGTTTTCTATTTTTTGTAGTGACTCAAAAAAATAATATTATGGAGCCTATATTACCATAAACAATAATCGCCATCAAAACACTGACATGAGCTGTCAAAGATAACGTAGATAAGAGATATAAAGATAACAAATGTCAGTAATAAAGTTTGGGGGTGATTTTATTCCAAAAGTTAATGTTGAACCAAATATCGAAAATGGAACAAATAGTTGTAGATTATGCCTTTGTGATGAAGCCAAGTTGACGATTTTCTCTATAAATTCAACGCTGCTTCAAAATATTCAAACTTACTTTAAATTGAAGGCTGGGTTAGGTTGCTTTTGTTCACATTGTTCTGTATTGCTTATTCAATTTATGTCAATAATCCAAAAATGGTCTGTCCTTAATTTTTTTTAAATACGAAATAATCTAAAATATATATTCATTTTCATGTAATGTTTATGAAATGTACCAATAACTTTCCAGATTTTTAAAGATGATGGTTTGCCTGATAAGATTTGTAGCTCTCAAACTTTGAGAGATGTTGTCACATTTATTTGCCAGTGTCAAGAGAGTGACAGAATTCTCAGAGAAACATTTAATTTGGAAGTACGTAAACTAATTAAGCCGGAATTTGAACTTAAGGCAGAACATAACCCCAATGATGGCGATTGCGACAGTAACAATTATGACGCGTCTACTGAGTTGCTTCGTGTTAAAAAAGAATGTGGCGATGGCGATGATTATCTAATTAACATTATTTCTACAAAAAGTCCGACTAATACATTAAACATTAGCAGTGCATCATCAAAAAAACAAAAAACACCAATTTCAGCAAGCTGTGAAAGAAATAAATCAAACAGATTCGAGAGAAAACTAAGTGTGCAAAAAATATTAATTCTGAAAATTTAAAAATTAAAAGCTGTCAAAAAGTCATCAAGAGTGCGAGTAGATTGTGTCCAATTTGTGGAAAAATCTTTACATGGCGACATACCTTCCAAAATCATCTCAGCACTCACGATGAAGCCATATTTGCCTGCTCCACATGCTCAAAGACATTTACTTCAAAGACTCGACTGCAGAAACATGAAAAAGTACATGTGATGCTGAGAAGTTATCCGTGCCAGATCTGCGGGAAGACCTTTGCATCCAGCTGCACATCAAGACGACATGTGGATATTGTGCACAAGAAATTGAAAGTGGTCCCATGCAAAATTTGCAACAAGACTTTAAACAATGCAAAGGCCCTTAAGGTCAGTTTATTGAATGCAATTCATATTCTACTTCAGTAATCTTTCAGTTTACAAACAGGATTTGTTCTGTACATAAATCATGAACAATTTTCCAGCGTGCCTATAAGTTATTTTTCTTTTTTTAGCTCTTATTTTATTTGAAACACATTTTGTGAATCAAATTGATTTATATTTCCGTAAAAACCAATCACTTTATGGTTTGACATATTATATTAAATAAAATAACAATAACTTTGCATGAAACCACAAAATTGATTATAATTTAAATATTAATATTTTAAATACTAAATTAATGTATTAATTATAAATATATACATATAAAATCGATTTTGTCGAAAAATATTGTTTTTGCATCACCGGGATTCGAACCTGGATCTCCATTTCCAATATAACAATATGACCTATGTTCTGAATAATTACAACTCCACAATAAGAATGTGTTTTCCTTAATAATATATGTTATATCAATGTGTCCAAAATTTAATAAAAATGAATTGATAATTCTGGCGTCTGCAGTCGGTTTACTCAAAGGTATTTGAGATTCTGTAAAAATAATGTAGATGGCTTTCAAATAATGGAACGACAGGTGTATTAATTTGATAAATGTAACATATAGGTTCGAAAATTTGTCAAGAAAAATACTGGCATTATAACACAATTGGTAGTGTACTTCCCCAGATTGAAAATAGAGATCCAGGTTCGAATCCCGGTGACGCAAAAAATATATTTTTCGACAAAATTGATTTTATATGTATATATTTATAATTAATATATTAATTTAGTATTTAAAATATCACAGACCGTCTGTTCTGAATAATTACAACTTCACAATAAGAATGTGTTTTCCTTAATAGATATATGTATGTTTTAGAAGCATTTTATCAAAAGTATATCAATTTTAAAATCTCCGCTGTGGCTATAAAATCGGTTATTTTCGCCAGTTGGATAATGATAGTTTTGTTTCTGAATTCCTCATATACAATACAGGAAACCTTTCCATTTTGCATTGGGGCCCAATTTTTTTAGTCATGCCACTAAACATTCCACCATCTCAGAAGTTGCAGTTTTTTCAGAACATAGTTCTGTAGTATTTTAATACAAATTAAATTAATTAAGTAGAAAGATATACAGACAAAACAATTTATCAAAATCAATTGCTTGATTTTTTCTGTATATCTTTCTAGTTGATTCATTTAATTTGTATTGTTTTATAACTAATTTTTTAATATGCATAATATGAATCCTTATCAAGAATATTAAAATAAACTGATCAAAAAACATTGTATTTGGGCTAATGTGGTATTATCTTCTATTTGACTATTGCAACACGACATTATAAAAGTGCCTTGATACATACTTGAACTATGATTCAACAAAAAGACTATTCTTAACAGAAGTTTGATTTATTTTATCTGAATAATTTCAGAAAGTCTATTGCTTTATTGTATTAACATTTAATTTTTTTTGCAGATTCATATGAAAATTCACACAGGAGAAAAGGATTTTGAGTGTAATATTTGCAACAAAAGGTTCACATATAAGGTGTGTCTCACCATCCATACACGAGTGCACACAGGTGAACGTCCCTATCATTGCCGATTTTGTGAGAGTAGGTTCATGGATCGAAAGTCTCTAAAGAACCATGAGAGACTTCACACGGAAGAGACGCCCTATGTGTGTTTCGTATGCTCCAAAGGATTTATGCAAGGATGTAATCTTAAAAGCCATTTTAAAAATAATCACAAGGGTATAGAATTTAAGAAAATTAATCTAAATAACATTGAAACATGATCATTTTACATATGTACTGCGTGCATTTTTTGTAAATACTAATAAAATATAAAAGTTTATTACATCTTCACATCTTATTACTAATGATAAAACTGAACCTTGTCATCTTATTGTCGTCTCATTTTGAGTGAAGTTTTCTATCCATTTTTTCAGAGATGTCAAATATTATGTTTTGATTCAGGGATGAGATGCATTGTTTTACAATTTTTAATGATTGATGAATTCTTGTTATGTAAATTATTTTCTGTAATGAAAATTTGGTGAAACATTTTTTGGAATACAGCAGAGTAAACTTATAAATAGCTAATAATATTCCCTCTTTTAGTTACTTTACATTGTAAAATACTGTAAATACAAGGAATGAGGGCAATATAATTAATATAACCAGAAAATAATTGGCGTTTATCAACGCCTTTGGCTTTTAAAACAATGGTACCTACTTATCTCTAAAATATTACCAGACCACATATTATGTTTTTGTACTGCATTCATATTTTAAAAGGCTTTCATTGTTTTTTGAACTGTCAAAAACTTTATTAGTCTATGATAAATATTGTATTTACTTTTGCTTATTTATATAGATCTTAGTTTTCCATATTATGAAAACTTGTAGGCTATGTCTCGCAAAGACTGCGGAAATATATATATTTGATGAAGATTTAACTCTGTTGAATAAGATATCATCCCATTGTAAATTGAAGGTTAGTATTTCTTATTTTCTTTATACACGACTAGTTTTTGGGCGTACGAAGATTAACAATGTTATTTATCACAAGTTCATTTGTATTAGAGACCGACCGAAACTGCCTTTTTCGTTTTCAGCTGAAACCGAACCGAGTATGTATTGAGATTCGATTTCGGCTGAAACCGAAATATTGCGGAGTGCATTGCAAATACATTTTTTTATGTATATAATATGTTAATTAAACATGTATTATACGTATTTCGATAACATAGTGTATCAAAATAAGAATAAATAGTCAACTACAATAAAAGCTAGAAAAATGACTAACAATCCCAATGAAAGAAGCTTTATTTTAATTCCTAAAATTATAAGATAAAGAGTAATAATATTAAGAAATAAAATATTTAAACCGACAGCTGAAGCTTAAATTAAATAATAATAAATAGCAACTCAAGCTCAAGCTTATCAAATTTGGATTTTGTGCTGAAACATCACTTTAATTCAGCTGAATCTTGATTTTTTGCTCAGTCAGTCTCTAATTTGTATGTTCTGCGACATCTAGTTTGATATTTGTATGAAATCAATTTACAGTCCAAATAGTTTAACATAAAACCATGGGACTGAAATATTTTTTCATGTAATTGAATTTCATGTAGTGACAGATAATAAACAGTAAGCAATTCAGTAACGACACGGCCGATAGGTAATCCGGATAATATTTTAAATGGTAAGTGTGGTGTGTGGCAAGCGGCATCACCCTTATTAGATGTCGGCCCAGTCAGAAAGTTGAGTTATGAATGGTAAATAATCTGGTGACATTGTGGTGGCCGCTATATTATTATATTTTGTGTTAAAAGAAAATTAATGTACAAAGTTACATAGTATTTTGTAGGGACCAGAATATTTATATCAATTTTTCACGTTTAACGTTTTTCACTTAATTTTTGGGATAATTCTTATTCGACATTGTTTATGTTTACAACAATTTGTGATTATTGATTCCAGATGTACAAAAATGATGGATTGCCAGACTTTGTCTGTATTTATTGCATTGAGAAGTTAGAAGAGATGGTCACATTTATCAATCAGTGTGAAGAAAGCGATCGGGTCCTGCGCTCAAACTTGGATGTGGATTATGTGAATGCTGTCAAAACTGAGGAGCTAGATATTAAAGAAGAATTTAAAGTAGAATTTAAAGAAGAAAAACTTGAAATGAAGTTGATTGAGGATGATTTTGATTTTGGCACCATCGAAAATGACTTAAATGACAATTTACATGATGAGTATGATGAGGATAAAGATTTTCTTGCATTGGATCCTGTTACGAATGTGAAAATCAAAGATAAAAGAGGCAGACGAAAAAAAGAAATTTTCGACAAGAGTGGACAACTCTGTCCTGTGTGTGGAAAACATTTTACGAAAAATGCATATTACGAACAACATATGCAAACTCACGGAGAAAAAACCTTTGTGTGTGACGAGTGTCCCAAATCGTTTCATCTGAAGGACAAACTCAGGGCGCACAAGTTAACACATAGTTCTATCAGAAAACATTCCTGTGAATTTTGTGAAAAAACTTTCAAGACGAAACATCACGCAAATCTGCACATGGAATATGTTCATCGAAAGTCCAAGCCTATACCCTGTAACCTCTGCGGAAAAGTCTTCTACAGGCCTCAATATTTGAAGGTGGGTTTTTTTTTCCTATTTTGAAATTTTGTAGTGACTTAAATGTTTGAATCTTTTGTTCAACAACCAACTTCTTTTTGTTATTAAAGTTAAATTTCTTTAGCCACAGTATAGTTAATTCAAATAGTCAATGTCAAATAATCACCGCCACATAGACTTGAAACGAAATTTAATCCAAAATATGTCTTTAAAATGTCCTATAGAAAGATTTTTCATTTAAAAAATTCATGTCGATTACTGTTTTTTATTTACTGATTTTCAAACCTGTACCCGTCCATGCGAAACCCGATCACAGTGTTGTATCTTTTGCACACAAAGTCATGCCGAGCGAGATCGCATTTGCAATCGTTTTTATTTACCAACATTCATTGAATTCGTTTATATATTTACTAAAAAATATTAAATTAAACAAAATCAAATGCAGAAAAACTAAATGTCCATCGCGAGAGAAAACACGTGAATGAAGCACCTAAGGTAAAAGGAATAAAAAATTTGTGCTGCTTAATGTATAGTAGAAAATGAACAAACAATCTTCATGAAGCTCTACATTTGTAGGATTTGCTAGATATTTAGATAGATTACATTACTTAATATATTATTATATTTATCATAAGCCTATAATTTCATTTTTAGATTGTGAACAAATAGATTTCTGAATAATGAAATATTGTTGTTTATCAATCATTTGTTAACACATGATTTTTCGATTTATATTCTGAGGCTTAGAAATTTCACTTCAATAATGCGTAAGCATTACACAATCATATTTTTCCTGAAGAATCACAAATTATAAAAATAAATGGTAGGCAGATGGGTTAAACATGCAAAAAGTTTTGTTTAGTGTACTAAGAGCCTGTTGTTTAATCAGTGGTAAAACTTAACTATAACTGTAGTAAAAAAAAGTTACTTAAGTAAAAAAAAAAATGTAATAACGGGTTTTTCAATTGTTGGTTAAAAATATTTACTCATTGGAAATACATTCAATAGTTCACATATTTTACCCTCCAATATTGGATAGTAAAAACTGTAAATTTTATTTTATTTATCTGATATTTGTTTGACATAAATTTTTTATACATCAGCAATTTTAAACATACAATTATATAATACACTTATTAATTTACTGTGTGCGATGTAGTAGGTATCCTCTAACCTCTGATATATAAAGCATTGTCCTGGCTACTAACTGTGTACTGTGTGTAGACAGTTTTATCCATGTTGTTGCTGTGTTATTTAATTAAAATTAAAAAGAGAAAGTAATATTCAACAGAGATATATAAAAAACAAATAGAGACAATAAAAGAGTATAATGAATGTGAATGAAAGCAAAAAGTGTATGAATACAAGTGTAGTTATGAATTTAAAGTGAATCATTAGTTAAAAACAGCAGACTCTTCATAGCCATTTCAAAAGTCATCTGTGACATTGATAATTTGAAAGTTGCAGTATAGTCTGTTGCTTTAGTGATGAGAGTTTGTCCAATGACGATCTCGCTGTTGAATTTATATTAGCACATAGACTGAAGATTTTTGCTGGCAAAATATTGTTTTTATCAATTAGATACTTCAATAAATTATTTAATTTTCAATGAATTGATTCAAATGACAACACATATTTTATTACATTCCATAATATTCAGATGAAATATCATACATAATATTAATGTGAAAAACGATTTATTTTTTACACTTATCTCAAATGTGAGAAAATCAACAATTAGATTGTCGTCTCTTTCCTCTTTAGCAAGATTTATGTAACAAATAATATCCTTTAATATTTAGATGACACTTATTTAACTATTAGTCCCAGCTTGGAAAAGTGTGTAATTCGCGTAGAATTTCTCAAATTTTAAACTGGAAAAATAAACGTACACTCAGTATCATTTATTTGTCTTTCAGTGCAATGCCAATAAAAATCTAAAACTGAAATATTTCTTGATATAATTTGCTGTTCCTCAATTAGCTGTATTATCGGTTGATAAGTAAATATAACCTGAATTTGTTTTACGGTGTCATTTTGTATAAAGTTGGTTTTCCTTCTTGAAATGCATTCATTTGTTTAGTTAGATGATTGGTTACATTTTGTAATTATAATTTTTTTTTTAATATCTTGTTTGTATTTGAGCTTTAAAAATGACTACATATTTATATTATTTTTTAAACCTGCTAAGCCAGGTGAATCCTTACATGTTATGAAATCTAATTCAGTGTGGTCAATAAATTAATCATTTTCTACAATAAGGATGCTTACGTGTTAATTTTAAATTTATTTAGACTTTATTGATATACATATTTTTGTTGTAACAGAGGTGAATATATTATAATGTGACTTGATAAACATAAGATACAATTATATTGCAATTAAATACTCGTAGTTTATTGTGTGGGATGGAGTAGACTCCACCTCTGATATATACAGCGTTGTCTTGGCTACTTTGGCACTAGACTGCAGTCTGTATTAAAGTAGTCAATTTTTTTCGTGCTGTTGTGGTGTTATTTAATTCAAGAAAGATAAAGATTCGACATGAGTAAAAATAAAAACAGATAAAAATATATATATATATATATGTAGTAAGAGTGTGGTAGAACTACCGAATTATTAGTGTAGGCACTGTATAATGATTATGTTAGAATGTTGGATAGCCATAATTCTGATTGCTCTCTACCTGATTGGATCATATATTAGGTCCATATTTGTGTAATCTTATTGGAGTTAAACGATTTTCAGTTGGTACTGAGTGTGTTGTACAGTTTCGGAGCTAAGAACATGTAGAATCTTTGATAAAATGTCATTGTTGCTCTCGGAACTGGCATGTAAATGTTCATTGTTTGTCTTGTGTTGTGTCCATGATTTATTGCTTGGGGTGAATATTAAATGATGATAATAATAATAATAAATATGGTAACCGATGATGTCGAAATGTTATATCCATATGATGAATGCAAATTATTTCATTCCAGACCCACATAGTAACGCACACGGCTGAGAGAAAATACGAATGTGAACTGTGTCACAAAACATATTATCTAAGACACTTGCTAACAACGCACATGCGAGTCCACACTGGGGAACGTCCATACGCGTGTCGTTTCTGCGACAGTAAATTCACTGTCCTTCAGTCCCTCAAGGAGCATGAAAGGCTGCACACTGGCGAGAAACCTTTCAAGTGTCCCACGTGTCTCAAGGGATTTGCACAAAAAGGCAACATGAAGAGTCACTTCAGATACAACCACAAGGGATTGGATTTCAAGAAGGCCATGACAGCAATGCGGCTTAATCAAGCACAGTTGTAATAATTACTTCACATTTGTTGAATTTGCTCTTTAATCTTTATAAATGTATAATATTTTATTTTTGTTAAATTTTTCTTTGTATAATAAATGTTATAATGAAAGGAAAGGGATACCAATATCTCTTTCTGACTCAAAATTTGTGTGATTAATCGCAAAGATGATAGGTAATAATAATATTGGATAATTTGTATAGCGCCATGTTCGTAAAAACTTTCACCTCAAGGGAGTTTTACACATAAACTGTTTATAGTTATTTATCTTTGTTTTTAAAATTAACAATTGTTATTTTCGCTTATGGAAATGATTTTTCGAAAAGGTGCATTTTTAGTTTCTTCTTATATAATGTCTCTGATGCACTGTTTCTTATGACGGGGGGCAAAGAGTTTCACGCTTTTGGGTCTACCACCGCAAATGCCCGTTCACTAAATTTAGACTTTTGGCAACGGTTGGTCCATTCTACAACTCTTCCTGCGGTTGTAGTAGAGGCTGACCTGAGAGTTTGACATCTACCATTCAAATTGTCTGGGATACAAAGCTCCTGTCTTGGTCCAAAGAATGTATTTAGAACATAGTACAAGAACTCTTAAAACTGCTTTTTATTATCTTTGCATCAAAGCAAAGAAATGCAGGACCTCTTTTTTAATTTTTTATATATTAACTTATTTAAACTCTAAATGCATCCTCCATAATCTGATACTTGAAGGTAACTTGTGTCAGCCAGTTGGTTCATCTATACGGGGAGTGCAATCAGTAAAGATTGCAGTCCTGCATTGATGACATAAACCTGCTTGTTCAGAGGTAGTCTGTAAATTTAGGGGGCTACGATATCTAAGGAGAAAACATTTTTCAAATACAGTGAAACCCTTTTAATAAGTTTTCCAAGGGAGCAACAAATTCAAACTTATTAAGCATGAAAGCAAGGATTTCAGTATGCTCATGCACTATTAACACTTGACATTCAATTTTGCATTTTAACTAAAGTTACATTTATATTACGATCATTTAAGAATGTTTACCCGAGAGACCAAAACAATTGAATTAAAATTCCACCACTGTTAAAAATATATTTTATTTACAACCTAAATACTATTAAAACTAGGAATAGGAAACCATAATAAATTAATTGTGCACCTGCAAATTACAACCTGTAAAAAGAATAGCTATCTAAATTGCAAGAAGAATGCTAGAAAGTATCAAAGAAATATTAAAAGAAAAATAAATTGTTTAAAAGTAGAATAACGGACAAGATAAAAAATAAAAAATTATTTTTAGAATTAAATCAGCGCTTTTTCTGTCGTAAATGATAGGTCACGCGTAATAGGAGATCAAATATGACAAAAGATGTCTCGCAAGTTGGACATTATTTTATTATCTTACGTTAAGTTTATTTCTTTTTACAAAGTGTATTTTTCATAACTTATATGCATCCTCAATGTATTGCGACAGTGACATCACTTTACACGAATTATCAATAAAGTCTAGCACGCACTGCGATTCAGTTCAGTTTATTCAGTCGTTCAGTACAAAAATTAAAATAGACTTCTAATAATAGCTTGTGTTATATGTTGTATCTCTAGTTACAGAAATAGAAAAAATAATTGCTGCTGCCATTATAAATACTGGGTTCATCTGATAACTGACAAGATACCTAAAGGGTTATTTCTATAAACTATACCATTATGCGAGAACATTCCGTAAGGTTTTTAATTATTATAGAATGTCTATAAATAGTTTTGACAGGTTTTTTTTTAATTGTTCCGTCTTTAAACGTTTGATTGTAATGTTTTATTATATAATATGTTTCATCGGAATTTTTGAACTTAGCATGTAATTTTGTCTGATAGATTTTCATACAATGTCCCACAAACGTAGACTCGGAGTCAGTTGACGACATAATATAGTAACGTTACATCTAGCCCCCATTGTTTTAACGTATACTTTTCTATGACGCGTACTGATTGAAAAAACCGCCCGCGTTTAACCATGATATAAACGCAACATTCTGGTCATTGCGCAATCAACATTTGCGGTGGTCATGAGGAGATGGCGGGAATGTAAATTAAATTAACACGTCTTTCTATATACTAATTCACACATTTATTTACAACACAAGGAAATATGAAAAAAGGGAAATTCTTATTGCTACTTATATCTAACCTTAATTAAACGTGGGCGCACTAATTGTTTTTCCCATTCACTTTTGTCTGTCTTTACATTTGTGGCCAACTGAATGGCCACGTGTGGTCCGCCGCGGGCGCGTGCGACAAGCGGCATATGGAGCCCACCCCTGATCCAGTTCACGGACGCGGGCTCCGCAGCTTCGCTCGCCATATGGTCTCCGTGGCCGCGTCCGGTCGTCTCGTGGTGAGTGGGAATATCCGCCGCTTGCCTCGTGTCCAAGGCGGGGTCCTCGGATGCCTCCCAGGAGACACATCGCAGCTTCCTGGCGGCTTCGTCTCGAGGCAAAATGGATGTCGGTATGGAGCTGCCCGGCGGCCGGCAGCGCCCCGGAGCAGGTCCGGCGCGTTCGACAGACGTAGAGCGAGAGAGAGTAGCTTCAGCTTGGCAGATACCCACCCCGGCCAATGCGCGGGGAAGGGGGGTGAGGAGGGGTTTGCATTGCCTAGCGCGCGGCCTGCACAGCAATATTTGAATAAAGCTAAATATTAATGTAAAATTCGCGTCGAAAATAATGTTCGTAATACATGGACGTCACATGTGAGATGCGACCGTAACAATCACAGTACGGGCGCCACCATACATTTTCATCAATCACAAATCCAAGCCCGTTTACCGCGGAGCAAAATGTGTCCGGTGCGTTTTTAAAATCAGTCGCGGGAATAAAACCTATGAGATATAATATCTTGATATGCCTCAGCGCGAAGTGACGCGAAGTTATAACATTTATTAGCCGTAAAAATGAAATAAAATAAAGGCTAGAAATCGCTTCTCGCAAGTACATGCAGGTCGCTGACGGCAGGCCTATATAAACGGGGCCGGACGTCCCTTAACAAAAAAAACCTAGCGGCTCGTTCAAAAGCGAATAACGACCGCAGTGACCTCCAGCCCAAGTGTTGTGCTGTGCACGTTAAAACGGGGGGGCTGAAAATAACGGGAATATGAAGGTTTTCTGGGAAACGATAATAAATCTATAAGGCCTTTGTTTCGAGGGGACGCATCCTGCCGACAGATAAAACCGAAGGTCGTAGGACCATTAAAGCTGGACCCGTTGTACCGGCGAGACAATCGATTTCCGAAGAAAGATTTAGGGAATGGACCGTTAAGTGCCCATTAGCTAGCGTCCATGGTCGAAACGTTATGAAAACAAAAGACGCAATCTGTTTGTGCAATCTGCTTTTAGTACAACGTTGGACGAACCACATGTCTCGATTCGAAATGTAAATGAATGTATCCCTAGATCCTAGAATATTGCAAGAAATAACATGCCCGCCAATTCAGTCTTTATTTTAATCACCTAGAATATAATAAATAATATGCTTTGATGTGCGAATATGATCCTGACAGAACGCGTTTTGAAGCGATGAGTGCCAATCTATTAATTGCTTAACGAATATGACCTAGTGTTCAATGCATATTAGGAGTAAAGAAATATTTATGGGGAAGGACAAGATGCAAATGATAGCGTAGAGATATTATGTAAAATTTAAAGTAAATGGAACGTTCCATTCATAAAAAGAATAAAAATAAACTAAGTAAAATAAGAATAATTAAATAATATATGTGACTAAATATAAGATTCTGTAAAGTAGCGTAAGAAATAAATAAATAACTAAATGTAACTAAGGTGTAAATAATTAGAATATAAGATTAATTTTAGTCAGTGATAAGACGAAGGAGGAGTCAGTTTGGGTTTAGATTGGGCGTGGCCTCCAGACGAAGGATGGACCAATAGGATGGTGGCCCGTCCCATGACGGGAAAAGGGCAGATCAGCAGATGGGAAACACCCCACTGTTAAGGTATAAGAATGGCCTACGCACGGCCCGGGAGCGAAATTGTAAAAAGACAGTCGGAAGCACGCAGTTGCGAAACGAAACCCGGAGGAGTGAGTCGGACACGAGGTCCGGGAGGAGTAGGTTGTAAAAAAACAGTCGGAAGCACGCAGTCGCGAAACGAAACTCGGAGGAGTGAGTCGGACACAAGGTCCAAGAGGACGAGTGAAACGAAGTCGGAAGCACGGAGTTGTATAACGAAACCCGGAGGAGTGAGTTGGACACGAGGTCTGGGAGGACGAGTGGAGCGAAGTTGAAAACGCGCAGTTGAAAACAGAAGTTAGGAGTGGAAAGATGAAAGTCAATCTCGGAAGCCAGAAAACGTCGCGAGGTTGACCAGCAGAAGCAGACAGTCAACCCGATTGAACGTAATAGAGAGTCGGAGGATAGACACCCACAGTTCACCGCATTTTATCCAGGAGTAGCCATCCCGCCCGTTCCGAGCAACCAATCTGATAGCCTGTCGCCGGAGCAGCCGCGGAGCCAGCAGGTGCTCATAGCATCACTTCGCCGGCCAGAAGACCCAAAAGAACATCACAAGATAACCCGAGGTAGAATGAGTTTTAAATTCAGATAAGTTAGTTAAGTATTTCCACCTGCCCGTGAATTTAAATGTGTGTTTAATAAATGTATATTTTGTGCATCTTTCGTGTATTCATATTCACTTGTATTATTCTTCCTATAACTATGGTACTAATGAAAGCGTGATATCTGATGGATGGGTTGCGAAGCGAACATTCCATTAGAATGCGGGATATCGTTCTGATGAGCGATCAGGAGCTGATGCGTGTTCAATTAATCGAATCATGACTCCTAGACGAACCCCGACTTGGATCACATGACGCCCAACGTCGTGTCCCACTTGTATCAATCTTGAAAACAACGCGCGTTTAACCGCAGCGCGTGCTATAGGCTAACAATGGTTAAACGATTCTCTAGGTACCTACTATAAAATATATGAGGATGATATACCTGAACGGTAATCTGTGTCGCGAGCCGATTTTGATTCGGACCGACCTATCATTATTTGCCATCTGCAGACACGTTGTTTTCTCGGAAGTGCATTTCGCGAGAACCCACGTCACACGAGGACCTTTTCTCCCGTCATTGGAAAGCTGTCCTTTGTTTCCTAGGCCATTCATCGGGAATATTTATCTCTTCCGCAATTGCGAGGGATGACACACGTGTGACGCAATATGTTAGGGAGTCAATCGGTTGCCTTTTGTCCGAGGAGAAATCGTTCCGAGAAGTATCGCGCTCGGGAGCAGCCTAAGAACAATATGCCGTCAGTAAATTAGGGGGTCGACAATAATACAATGACCGCACAAAAAAAAAGGGAACCATTAAGAAGCGGGTGCGTTTTTTCTGCCCGAGGATAATTGACTCCGGGGCGATAAAGCATATTTTGTTGCATGCGGGCCAGCACCCACGTGCGGAAGGGCCACCGTGAGCGATGACTGACCATCGCGTCTTTTCTCCGTAGGGGTAGGCAGATAAAATAGGACACGTGCGAATAAGTCTGCGCACGCGAATTCAGATCTTCCATATTCATGCACCTCATGTGGTGCGTAGATCGGGCTATTCCGTCGTCAATTATCTATTTAATATGGACAAACCGTGTGAGCAAGTCTCAGATCGACCGCGATTCGATCTAACCAAAGTGTGCCGGTGTAGTAGCACTTCCGCAATATTCAGTCGCCGTTCGTTCTTGAACCTACTAGCTATAATCAAGTCGACTAATACAAATAAGAAATTTAAATAAATATAATAATAATGTAATTATAACTGGGCAGGTGAGAAAATTATGTAATAGGTATAAGTGTATGTAATGCGAGAACCACTCACGAAACTATGTAATAAAGCTGGAATAAAGAAATCCCATATGTACTAATTATAAAGGTCTCAGAGGCAATAAAAAAGAATAAAATGATTAGCTCTTAATTAGGATCTTGGATGTGGAATGTTTTTATACTGATTGTATTTTATACTGATTGATGTACTTAGAGGTAATTAGAGATAGCGATAATTCCGATAAGCTTAATGTGAAAAATGTATAGGATATAAGTTGGTAATGGTTTATATATGTTTGTGGACAATTCGAATGAACAGTGTATTATTGGATTTTTATGTGATAAGGCAGGACTATAATTAATTACGAAGAAAGTGGGCGGAGCCGAAAATTAGGCCTACAAGCGAGGGTGTAGCGGAGATGTCAACGGATGGACCAACGAGGCGTCGCCAATCCTGCGAGGACGGACCGACCCCGAGCGGGAAATACGCCCTCGCCACGGTTTCTTTAAAAGGGCCAGGACGCCATTTTAGAAGACAGTTGACAGTAAAGAGTTGAAGTGGAGAGTTGACAGCGGGCAGTCGAAAGTACGCAGTTGACGGTAGGCAGTTGAACTAGGCAGTTGAAATCGAAGAGTCGGGGAGAGTGGTTGAAGTTGTGAACCCGGGAGTGGAGAGTCGGAGGGGGGGAGTTGTGAAGGACAGTAGACAGTGGAGAGTTGAACTGAAGAGTTGACAGTAGACAGTTAAGATGGAGAGTTGAGAGTGCACAGTTAAACTAGAAAATGGCAGTTGTGAACCCGGAGCCGGGCATAAGGTCCAGGAGGACGAGAGGAACGAGGTTCGGAAGGAAGTCGTAAACCCAGAGCAGCGAGTCAGACGTGAAGTTCGGGAGGACGAGGGAAATGAGGTCCGGAAGGGAGTTGTAGAAAGGAAGTCGAAGGCCAGTCATAAGGAAGTCGAAAGCACGCAGCTACGAAACGAGGTCCGGAGGAGGGAATCGTCAAAGAGACGTTAAGGCAAACACAGTTGGGACCGAAGTCGACGGAGGAAGCAGCCACGGTTCATCGCAACCCACCCAGGAGCAGCCGCCCAGACCGGTTTGCAGTCCTACGGAGCAGACAGCGGACAGCCGCCCATGCCGGATGCCAGCGGCATCACTACGCTGGCCGGAAACAGGATTCCGGAGGAACGTCGCCGAGCAACCCGAGGTAGAATAAGTTTTAGATTAAGTTAGTTATAAGTATTTCCACCTGCCCGCTAATGTAAACATGTGTCTAATAAATGTACAATGTACATCTTCGCGTGTTCATATTCACCTGTATCCTTATCTATAACCATGGTAATAATAATGAAAGCGTGATATCCGATGGATGGTTCGCGGAGCGAATATTCCATTAGGGAGCGGGGTATCGTTCTGATGAGCGATCAGGAGCGTGGTATGAATCATGACTCCTAGACGAACCCTGACTCGAACCGAATGGCGCACAAGTCGTGGCCCCGGTTGTATCAAGGAACATAACAACAAATATATGAAATGTTTTTCGAATTGGCAACGCTGCAGTCTTACTTCATTTATCTATGATAATTTATGTTTTGAAATTGACGTTTGACACTTCACGGCCGAAAAAATACAATTAAATTGATTTATGCAATTGAGTTTTCAAAATGAAGCCCATAAAAAGAAAAATCTCAGTAAAAATGGCGGCACTAATGAACGACGACTCGGAAAATTCAAACCCTATTTGCTTGACTTGTTTGGAAAAAGGATATTTTAAAGTTGTGTACCGAACTTATTATCATAATGAGAAGCCAGAAGTGTATTCTCAGATGCTATCTTATTGCTTTTCATTGCAAGTAGCTTACAGTGAGAAAAATCCTAGTAAAGATTATTACATTTGCGAAAAGTGTATAGTAAAGCTACGAGCGGCGACCGAGTTCAGAAAACAGATCGAAATCGCTCGAAAAAATTACAAAAAACTATTCGAAGAGTTTTCAATGTTCTACAATCCTGATCGAAAACCTGATCTTGATTCAGACGCTGAATGTGAAATTAGAATAGAAGAAACTTTGGAACACCAAGAGTTTGATTATACAGACGAAAATAATGATAGACATATCACTGCTAAAACTGAAAAGGATATAAATATATTTGAATCTACATTAAGTAATGATCTAGTTAAGGTATCTGTTAAAGAAGAGTTAAACCCAAAATCCTGCCAAGAATTTAACTTGTTGCCAAACTCTACAAAACGCCGAGAAGATAGCAAAGACAATGATTCTGATTTTAAATGGGATGATGACACAAAAGAATCTGGCGATGAAGTTCCAATCGTTCCAAGAAGAAAGCTGAAGTCTCAGAGTGGATTGTACGCATGTAAGGAATGTGCGTACACCACATTAAAGTGCTCTAATCTCAGCCATCATCTCAAATCGCATCTTAAGGAGAAGCCATTCCTGTGTGAAATGTGCGGTCACGCCTACAAAACAACCACCAAACTCCGGCTCCACCAAATGACCCACACAGGCAGCAAGCCTCACGCTTGCGACGTGTGTCAATTCACTTCCCGCCTGCGAGCGGACCTCAAGTGTCACATGAGGATACACACCAACACGAGACCGCACACCTGCGAGAAGTGCGGCGCCAGCTTTAAACGCTCGACACATTTGAAAACCCACAAAATGATGCACGAAAATATTTCTAAATTTACTTGTCAACAATGTAATTTTAAAACTAAAAGCGCTCACACGTTTCGGCGTCACAGTTTGAATCATGCCAAAAATTTTGCATGTGACCATTGCGACAAGGTTTTCAATGATCTCGTTGAATTGCGCGTGCATAAAGTGACAGAACACGATGTTTTAATACTTAACAAATCTGCCTTAAAAGAAACTACGGAAACGAAAAAGCATTTTTGTGATATTTGCAATAGATCCTTTAAATTTCTAGTACATCTAAGAAGTCACATGGCCACCCATTCTGATGAGAGACCTTTTGCTTGTGAAAAATGTGAATCGAAGTTCAAGAGAAAAGGTGATCTGACCGCGCATCAGTCAACACATTCAAAAAGTAAGCCCTACACTTGTAAACGATGCTCTTTCGCTACTGCTAGAATTGGAGATCTCCGAGAACATTTCCGAACCCATACGGATTTGCGTCCATTTGTCTGCAATTTCTGTCCACTTCGTTTTAGGAAGCAGACTCACTTGAAACAACATTTTTTGACACACTCTGAAGATAAACCTCACGTTTGCGAGCTTTGCGGTTTTAGATGTAAACGTACAGAGGATCTCAAGTGTCACATATTGGTACACTCAGGTGTGCGACTCGAGTGCTCAACATGCGATTACACGTGCCTTCAGAGACGACAGTTGAGAAAGCACCAGTTAAAACACGCTCAAGACAAGATTAACACAGAAAAAATACAAATAGAAGGCAAGTCTACGCCCTCTGAGAAAGCTAATGACAAATGTGATATTGAATGAACTATTCGCTAACCATATCATCGAAACTAACCATTCTTTCGACAGCTCGATCTAAAACTACTCCACATAGAGGAATAATTTTGTAATGATAGAAATGCAAAAAAATCTGAATTCAGAAAAAACATTAATAAACAATATCACGTTTTCAAATACTTTACTGTTACTTTTAATATTTTCAAGAAATAATAGTCACTTCCACCCTTACATACCCCACCGCTCCATAGCCAACTGTGTTAATTTAGTTTATTTTACACCTGTAGATGTAAGAACTGCTTTTCCCGAAACCAGTATCGTTATTAGCTCAAAAATTGTGTGTGTAGTACAAAGTGAAAATAAAATTTATATTTTTAGGGCCGATGATCATTAGTAAAAAAGTATTAACTTCTCCAAAGTATATCCTGTAGTAAACTCATTTTACGCTGAGATATCCGATAGTTAAATATGCCAGACTTTTCACAGCTATTTCAAAAGTCATCCGACACATTGATACTTTGAAAGTTGCAATATACAACAATTAATCATTCTATATCCCGCTATTTTAGTGATGAGAGTTCGTACGATGATGATCTCATTGTTTAATATACATTATTACACATAATATATAAAAAATTAACCACCAAAGTGACGCCTAGTTGAAAAAATCCATAGATAATGCATAAAATAAAGCATGTTTCGTGATTATTTGTCACAGTTGTAGACGTCTCTGTCTATGCTTTGACAGTAGTAAATTTGATGTATCAACAACCCGTAAAGGATTTTTCCTACAGACTACCGATACTACTAAATATACTATTGATCACACAACTGGCCCTTAAATTAAAATATTATACCACAAATCAATAATATTAATAATCTTCAATTTTAAAAGATATTAATAATTCAAGTGTATTTAACCTACTAAATTATTTTATATTTCTTAATGAAAAAAATAGTAATAAGCTTGTTATTTTTAATACTTGTCTATAAATATATGAACAAATGACTAAATGTAACCTTTTTAGAATAATAAAATAAACTTGCTGAAAGCAATCAGACACAATTACGACGGATTATATTTGGGGTCTCGCTAAATAAAGAGAGTTTATGTCTTAGCTAAATAAATGTTTAAAAACGGACAAGTCAGAGATTCGATTCCGTGCTCCCAGAGAGAAAGTCATCCACTTTTGTCCACTCAGACACAGTCAGTAATATGATCGGTGTCAAATGTTTTGAAACTCATTAAGGGGCCGTTTCACCATCAGATAATGTGTTCCATGACTGCTGCTTAGTATTATTCCGATGAATAAAGTAATGATTATGTTATGCTCAGGATAAGGCAATAACGCAAAGTATTTGAAAATCTATCATCAGAAACAAACCAGTGCGTTCAAATAATACTGACTGTGATATCAAACCAATTGTGTATTTAACTCTGGAAATTATTGCATTATAAGTGTATTATTTATTAACAATGAATATGTATATAAAAAATTATATTCAATCTTAACATTGAGTGCTTTTACTTTATCAAAAATTTTGCACCTGAATTTACCAATTGTTGAAGATCAAAACAATTTATGTTAAATTTCACAATCTATTACATAAAAATACAAGATGACGGTTCATTTATTAACCTCTAAAGAAGTATGGCCATATGGTGGCAAAAAAAAAATTCTCAAAAGTAGAGTCATACGTAGTGCATCTGCAATTTTTATTCCAAAATTTATGAATTTAAGCGTAACATCTAGTTTACACTGCTGTATTGGGCAGAATTACTCGCCGAGGTGGTGCCAATTAATTAATACAATAAGACATGTGTCAGCAAAAAAAAAAACTGGTGAATTTTCAGCGAGGTACCAGGAACCTGGGAGATAGATTTCGGGAAACAAAGGCTATCATTCCTGATAAAATACGTCACAGCAGCACCCGTTGCTATCTACTTGTAAATATGGTGGGAAAATATTAATGAATAAATCTACTGTTTGTAACTGAAATAAAACAAGATATTCTGTGGGCGAGAACGCCACTCTGTCACCGTAGTGTACCTACATTGAACATCTTTTGTGTATCATAATCATCATCATCTTCACTGGTTGAGAGAAACGGAGATCGGCGAACCACCTTTGTCAACATTTCTTGTTTTCTGTATGGAAAAACTGCCACCTGAATAACATATTAGATAACTTTTTAAAATAAGATATTTACAACTAAACTAACCAAACTCACTCCTCTGAGCACATTTTCCTGCCAAAAACTCAAAAAATGCACTTAAAGGTTAAATGGAAAATTAAAGGATTTGAGAAATATGAGGGAAAACTGATCACTAAATTTGGCAAGGCCAGGTAATATTTTTACATTATGTATATGTAAATATAAAGACTCTATATGTAAATATAATATCTCTTTTTATGTTTTTAATTTATACACCGAAAACATACGAGGCTTGTCCGTAAAATAAGTTCCACGGACTGCCGCTGGCGCTAGGATCGTTTCTATGCGCGACCAGACAGCAGAGGCAGGTTATTTGGTTCCCCCACTACAATTCCTCACCAAGCCAGCGTCGCTGCGACGTTTAGTCTAGGCCCAGCAGCCGTCAACGATGGAGCTTCCTCTTGCGTCTCCCGCCAGCTGCGAGTTGCGGTCTGTTATTCGTTTCCTGGCCGCTAAGAAGAAATCGGCGAAGGAAATTCACGAAGAACTTTGTGAAGTGTATGGAGAAGAGTGTATGAGCTCCGGGATGGTGCGCAGATGAGTCAGGGAATTTAAAAATGGCCGAACAGACGTCCACGACGAAGCCCGTGCAGGGCGGCCATCGGTTTCCGACGAAACAATTGCCAGAGTCGAAGCGGCAATGCTCGAAGATCGACGGATTACAGTTAGGGAGCTGTGCGAACAGATTCCGGAGGCCAGCAAAACCACAATCGACAAGATTTTGACTAAACATTTAGGCTATTCAAAGGTCTGCGCAAGATGGGTACCAAAAATGCTCACTGCAGATCACCAGCGGCAGCGGGTTGAAGCGGCCCAAGAATTTCTCGCTTTTCACGGAACAACCGAAGAGGAATTTCTGGACTCTATTGTTACTGGCGACGAGACCTGGGTACACTACACCACACCGGAAACAAAGGAGCAATCGAAGCAGTGGAAGCACCCTTCTTCGCCAAGAGCAAAGAAGTTCAAACAAATCCTGTCTGCCGGAAAAATCATGGCTAGCGTTTTTTGGGATCGAAAGGGCGTATTGTTGTGCGAGTTTATGCCTCGCGGGACAACAATCAATGCTGAACGGTACTGTGAGACCTTGAAAAATCTTAGACGTGCAATTCAGAACAAGAGAAGAGGAATGCTGACCAAAGGAGTGCGTTTTCACCATGACAACGCCCGACCGCACACCACCTATCGAACCACAGCCCTCATCGAAAAATTTGGATGGAAAATGGTGTCTCACCCACCCTACAGTCCAGACTTAGCACCAAGTGACTTCCATCTCTTCCCCGAGTTGAAGAAAAACCTTGGCGGAACCCAATTCAAGACAGATGAAGAGGTACAAAATGCGGTTGTTAGTTTTCTGCGCGGACAGGCGGCAGAGTTCTATGACTCTGGTTTAAAGAAGTGGGTGCCTCGAATGCAGAAGTGCATAGAACGCAACGGCGATTATGTAGAAAAATAAAAGAAGGACTGAACTTTCCAAAAATATACTTTTCATTAAAATTAAACCAGTTTTTTTATGTGAAAAAAATTCGTGGAACTTATTTTACGGACACGCCTCGTATTATGGATTTTTATTTCATTTAGTGCACTGCAAAATTATTATTGTTAACACTTCTTGTGCGGGTCGGGTAGTTCTACCTGCGCGCCTAACTAGTGCTCAACGGCGGAACGGGTACTTCTACCTTTCCCGCCTTTAAAGTAGAGTCAGCTGAACTTTTTATATGAGTATTGTATATATACCAATCTCTTAGGAAAGGTCAAAACTGCATGAATATAAATAAAAAATCCCGATATACATTTGATGTATCCTTTTGTGTTAGTGTCTATTACGTAGTATAATAATTACGCACAGCTCTTACAAGAGTTTGTCTGTACATGAATATTTAAGTAAAAATTTAATGATTATATAAAAAGAAATATGTCAATACATGCTTTGAGTTTTACAGAGTAAGAAATTGATAAAGAAATTTTAAGAAATCACCCAATTACTGAATAAATTAGTGAGCGCACAAAGTTTCTGTTGAGAGATAAGCAGTATATTTTTTATGACTAATGAAGGTATATTATGGTAAAATTATATCTGTCTCTGTCTTGTACTTGATTATTCATTCATAAATGAGTGAGAATGCACTATTTCACTATAGCAATCGAAACAAATTTATTTTGTTGCATTTAAAGTGTGTAATCCAAGGTAGGTTTGCGCCCGCCCGCCGTAATAAGTGGATCTCAATATTTGTATTTCTGAAATTCACGAAGCCACTTCAAATTTTAGTTTTTAAATATGGTGTTGTAAAACAGGTGTGTTGTTGTTTAGCGGAATATAATTATATTACTTCTTTTTAAATTCGAAAAAATGACTTCAGAAAATTGTCAAAGTGATGAGGAAATATTCGCGGATAATTTATCTGATCTTTCTAGTGACTATTTGCCTGAATTTGACAGTGATAGTTATGACACAAGTGACAGTGAAGATTTCCCTCGCAGGAGGAGGGTTCAGTGATTCTGAAGAAAGTGATGCGGGGGAAGAGGAAGTTACAGAATGGTCTGAAATAGACAATCCACCTAATATCAAACCATTTTTAGGTCACGTTGGTGTTCGTGTACCACCAAATGATCCTTAAAACATAATGGACGTAGTAAAACTGTTCATCGGAGATAATTTACTTGAGATGATGATAGAGGAAAGTCATCGATACCGCACACAAAACGAATTACGGATCAAAAAAATGAAGAAATCCATCAAGTGGAAGCCCATAAGCCTCGTAGAGATGAAACAATTTTTAGGACTAATTTTGCTTATGGGACAAGTTCGAAAAGACAAGAGATAATTATTGATCAACAGATCCGTGTATTGAAACACCTATTTATTCAAAAATAATGAGTTGTGATCGTTTTAGACAGATATGGCAACCGTGATACTTTTCTAATAATGAGAATATCACGAATCCCAGCAGTCGACTTGAAAAAATTAGGCCAATTGTGACATACCTTATACCAAAGTTTTCTTCTGTCTACAACCCCCAAAGGGAACTGTCTCTGGATGAAAGTATTGTACCGTGGCGGGGAAGACTTTGATTTAAAGTGTATAATGCATCAAAAATAGTAAAATATGGGGTTTTTGTGCGTATGGTTAGTGAAGCCACTACGGGATACATTTGCAATCTCGAAATTTACAGTGTACTTATACTAGAAAGTGACAATATCGATTCAACGACAAGACAACGTATTTGGAAACCTCAGTAGGTAATAGAATATAACAAATATATGAAAGGCATTGATCGTGCAGTATTTATCATATTACTCTGTATTACAAAAAACAAAAAAATGGACCAAGAGAGTTGTGATGTTTTTGTTGAATTGTGCCTTATTTAATTCTTTTAAATGTACAAAACATTAAATTCAACCTAAAGACTAACATATAAACAGTTTTTGCACATCGTTGGAAAATTTTGGATAGCCGACCATGCTTGAGGAACCGACATTAATCTGGAGAAACCGGGACCATCCACATCTCAGTTACCGAAAAATAGAGTCAAAAGCGAACCTCCAGGGAGGTTATCACTCAACATGAAAAAACATTGAGCGACTAAAATTGTTACTGGCGGTAAAAAAAATATCCACAAAGACAGTGTCATGTGTGTTCTGTAAATAAAAAGAAAAGTTTTACTAGTTATATATGTACATTTTGTGACGTACCCCTTCACTGAGGTGAATGTTTTTATAAATACCATACTTTATCTAGATATTAGAACAATAGTTTTTAAGTGTACATTTATATCATAGTGAACATGCTGTAAATATGTGATTGCCTCAATGTACTTACAAAAATATAAGCAATTTGTTTCCAAAAAGTATACAATATCGAGGACCATACTGTGGTAAGTGAGTATTCCAAATTTTATTAGAAAATTACTAACAGTTTGGAAGATAGTGTTTTTTATAAAGCTTGATTTTTTATTACATTCTGATGGTTTTCGCCCGCTACACGTACTTGTGACCCGAGAGCGGCACCCCGCACAAAAAGGTGTTAACATCAAATAAATTTTTTATTAACATTTTTTTTACATATCAGATCTAGTTTTAAAATATTAATTAATATCTGTAGGATGCAAGGATCAAACTTCCAGCCCTAGGATACATAAGATGTGCCTACAAAATCATTTAATGACAATATTTTAAAGACAAATTAAATGTATTAATTAGAAATATATACATATAAAATCAATTTTATCGAAAAATATTGTTGTTGCTACCGGGATTCAAACCTGGATCTCTTCCTATCCGGGGAAAATACATCAACAGATTATGCTACACCAACACAATGCATTGATGACAAATTTTCGAACTTATATATTAGACTTTTCAAATTGATACATCTGTTGTTCCATTATTTGAAAGCTATCTTTTTATTTCTAATTAATACATTTAATTTGTATTTAAAAAAATATCATAGAGCTATCATCTGAATAGTTACAACTACACAATAAGAATATGTTCTCCTTAATAATACAATATTGTAAGCCTATTGTATCAGTCATTTTCATTTGACCAATTGTCTGGCAGTGAAATCTTGTGTGATGACTATTAATAAAAGTAAAGTTATGATTGACTTAATCGTGTTGCTATCACAGCCTTCTTGAAATCCATTCCCTTGTGATTGTATTTGAAGTGGCTCTTCATATTTCCCTCTTGTGCAAATCCCTTAAGACACGCGGGACACTTGAAAGGCCTCTCTCCCGTGTGCAGTCTCTCATGCTCCTTGAGGGACTTTGGGACAGTGAACTTACTATCACAGAAGCGGCAAGCGTGAGGACGGTCTCCGGTATGTATTCGCATGTGTAAGTTCAGCTTGGACAAAAAAGTGAAAGTCTTACTACACATATTGCATTCAAACTTTGGTTCTTGCGTGTGCACCAGAGCATGATGCTGAAACAATTAATAAATAATAAAGAACCAATATATCAAAGATGACAACGGATATAAGCACTTTGTGTGTTGTATTTTTGATATACTGTAGAAGATAATGTGTATCTAAAAAACCATCTAGTTGAATGAAAGGGACGCACCTCTCGAAACTATAGTTGTGATGAAAATAATACTCTGTTGCGTGTGGTACAGGGTGAACATTATGTTCCAGGCCGATTTTGTTTAGTAGACATTTGTCAGTTCGCATTTGGTAGTCGAGAGAGTAGTTAATTAGAATTTATTATAAAGCATCTAACACCTCAACAACGTGTTGAAGTCATTAAAACATTTTATCTAATTATAATTTTTTTAGATCATCATGACTGATGAAGCTCATTTTGACTTGGCGGGTTTTGTTAATAAACAAAATAACCATTATTGGGGCACTGACAATCCTCAATTGATACATCAACGACCTTTATACCCACGCAAAGTTTCTTTCAGGGTGCAAGAGGCAATGCTGTAACCATTAATAGAAATCGCTATTGTCGTGTCATGTTGGAAAACTTTTTGGTGGCCTAATTGGGTCGATTGGGCCTGCAATACATGTGGTTTCAACAGAACAGTGCCACCTCACACACACCCCGAGCTATGCTTGAAATTTTGTGTGAAAAACAACATCGTCTTGGAACATAATATTCACTCTGTACAAAGTTTGATTTATTTAAATAATCATATTGCTATTTCAATTATTGACATTTTGACCCCTCAGAATAACAAAGTTCCATCTAACACTGACACTGCTGATTGAATATTAATATATATTAATGTATATTTTGTTTTGAGTATGCAAATATGATCAATTTTAAGATCTTAACTTATTTTCAGAATTATCAATGACCGCTGTGAGATGAGGGATATTAAAATTTAAAAAAAAACACTGTAAAAACACACTAACAATAATGATCCATAAATCAAAATAAATAACTGATGCAGTTGAATCTTTCAGCTCTTGCTATTTCTTTTAATATTCGTTAAATAGAGTTGGTTTATATGGAATAAAGAATAATACATTTGGAACCCTTTTCATACAATAACTCAAATTAGCCTAAAATGTTAGTTGGAACTTTGTTATTCTAATGGGTCAATTTGATAATATAATACTGTAATTATACATTTAAATATCTTTAATTATTTGGTACTCCTAAACTGAATTTTGAACACTTCTGAAAAATTGTTCTGTACAATTTTTTTTAATATTTATAACAATTTTATAAAACTTATTACTGTGTAAAAATTCACCTTCAAATTCTGTGATCTATAAAATACTTTTCCACAAATTTTGCAGGGGAGAGGTTTTGTCTTTCGGTGGGTGTATTCCATATGTTGATTAACATAATGTCTCGTCTTGAAAGTTTTCTCACAGTATTCACACTTGTAGTTTCTGACCGAAATATGGGTATGTTTGTGTTCTTTCAACGCGATTCTCGAACAAAAAGTTTTCGGACATTCGTCACAAACGACCTCTCTTTTACCGTGCCTCCTCATGTGCTCTAGGTATAAAGAATTTCTGGTAAAATATTTTCCGCATACAGGACAAAGCAGACTGGTGTTACTTCCTTTACTTCTCTTTCTTTTCTTGACTTTATTATGTTTCTCTATTGTGTTGAAATTGTCTGATGTCACGGTTTCTTTTTTATCATCAAATATATCTCTGGAATCGTCTTTTGTGTCATTTTCAAAATCGCTCAAATCAAAATCATGCATTAACTTCACTTCGACAATTTCTTCTTTGAATTCGACTAGAACCGCTTCTTTAATGTCAGGCTTCTTAGTTATTGTGTCCACAAAATCCACATCTAGGTTCGAACGGAGCATTCGATCACTTTCCTCACACTGGTTAATAAATCTGACAACTTCCTCCAACTTCTCGACACAGCCAACACAGACGTGTTCTGGCAATCCATCGCTCTTGTACATCTGGAATCAATACCTGATCAGATAAAAAAACCAAACTATGAAAATACAAAATAATATAGAAAACAAACAAATCACGATTGTTTTCAATATAAGTAGGTTTTACAAATACTAAAATAATAAAACTTCTGTACATGTTCTGACTAGACCAACACACTTTAAAATATATGTTAAGTTAGTTTTAAATCTAATTTATAAATTCAACTTAATGCATAATGTGTTATTTAACTGAAATCAAAAATTATCCTAAATTACCCCACAAAATTATTCATAATATCGTATACTTATCAAGGATAATATAGAATAGAATTTATTTATTTGAATAGAAACGTATTTAAAATATTAACCTGCAATTTACAATAAGATAAAAACTTTGGCAGTAATGTTTTCCGGTTATCAAATATATAAATGTCTGCCGTATCTCCTAAACAAAGTCTACAAGTTTTCATAATAAAAATAATATTTGAATTCGATACTACACGAGCGGAACAAAATAAAAGAAAATATAAACACATGAAAACAAAATCCTCTACACCAAGCTATAAACTTTTTTGACAGCTAATAGAATCATAGAATATCACCACCGTGCTACTTTTCTTATCTATGGGTATCACTACAATAATTTAAATAAATGTATACTCACACGTACATACATTCACACGGGCTCGCTATAATAGTTCACGTGTATTATAATATGTACTGCTAAAGAATTAAATAAATCTGTGGGCGAGTTGTTTTTAGAGAAAATGGCTTTTTGAAGTTAAACTTATTTGCCGGCACTTGCATAAAGTTCTCATATGTCTAAAACTTTTGGAGACAAATACTCGTCATGAAAGTTAATATTTAATCTACATCCGCCACTGGCTCTGTTTCCATTATTAAACAACATGGTATCACACAATATGGATTTTGATAAATCAAACCATTCTTTTTTAAATACTTCAAGTCGTTTATTCAATAATAAAATCACAATACAATTAATTAGAAATCAAAATTAGAATTTTAGTTATAAAATGTTACCTGCAGTAAATTTCCACAGTCATGGTTTGGATCCGTATCAGATTTTTTTACTTTTATACTTAAGTATTTGATTTGCAACGATTGAATATCGAACCATTACCGTTAAATAACGTTTTATCACTAGACTTTAGCACTTGCCTACTATTTTTTTTTTTTTTTTTTATATATTTTATTGTATGAAAATTAATAATTTATTTTAATCTTATCATTAAATCAGATTTTTGTTGCTGATTTGTGAAGATT
Source organism: Eubasilissa regina (assembly GCA_022840565.1). Taxonomy (NCBI): domain Eukaryota; kingdom Metazoa; phylum Arthropoda; class Insecta; order Trichoptera; family Phryganeidae; genus Eubasilissa; species Eubasilissa regina. The sequence continues at coordinate 4,719,474 of JAINEB010000019.1, forward strand.
TCTGTACTATTATCGAGTTTTGATTCAATCCTTCAAGAAAATCTCTATTGCAGTGTTATTTTCTATTATATTTATGAAAACTCATACTATAAAAGATGTGAACGTGATGAATTAAAGGAAGATTTTACAATTTTAAACAATGACAGTTATAGCAATTTAGCTAAACTTCCTTAACTTAAATTTTAGGATCCATAGATAATTTAATTCATTATTTTTATCCTCCTGTAAAATATTGATAATAATAGTTACGTCAAAATAACATACATCTTTGATATATTTATGTATTTCAAAATACACACACGTATGAATTTTATAGAAGAAACTAAAAAAAACAACGTGTAGACTAATTGAGAATATTTTATATTTATGTATAACTAACGTGACCATTTTTTTTTCTCAAGACTTCTACTCCATGGGCTACGCTAAATTCTGTACGACACTTTTCACATCTGACGTCCGATGAAGTACTTCTTAGTCTTATAAAAGGGTACTTTGTTTGTAAGTTAACATTAAAAGTGCACTTGCGTTTAGGCATTGTTCAAATGAAGGGTTCACGTACAAGAAATTTAAATTGACTACAATTTACACGTCGATAAAAAAACAATAATCGATCGTCAAAAAAGATGTGCAAGCTGTATACGCGCAACCGAGAAGCTAGCAGGATTCTGACCGACTTACATATGTGCGAGACGTTTTGCACGTGCCGCAATCGCCGCTCTAATAGGCGCTACTGTCGATTTTTTTTTTTTTTTGCGCCTTTTTTCGAAATTGTTTCTGTGGGTTGCTCTCTTTCTGAAAACGTGACATTTAGTCGTCTCGAAGCTGTGCTTGGAGACAACGGGATAGACTACCTAAAAACAAGCCGGTTCCGTTCAAAACGGGACGTATGGTCACGTTAATTTAAAATTTCATAAAGAGCAAGAAATATTCAAAATAAAGTAAAACGCAAGAATTTCACAATCTACAGATGGATTAATTAAATCTTCACAGATCACGTGTTACTATACATATACATATAGATAAAAACCAACTTTCTTTTCGTGCACGATTTTGAATGGAAACTAATACACTATATCGAACCGAAGTGTCGATTTCCTCTAAAATACGAATCAGGTCAATGTGTGACCTTTTTGTTCTGTAGGTCATTTTTCAAACAGAAAAACGATCGGCATTAAATTTTTTTCAAAATTAGAACGTGCTTCATATTATTATCTCTGTACCTACCTACCTTGAACTGAAATGTTACATTATTCAAATTTAGCATGTCTGATAACGCGTCACTTTTAAAAGTGGAGAATAATTCATTTTTGGTTAACCTTCGAATTTCAAATTTTTTTAAATTTATCTAGCTTTATGAACATTATTTCTTCATTTAAAGTTGAAGCTCAAAGCTGTTGCCTTTTACCCTTACAAAAACAGACCCGCTTCAATTCAAATTTTTAAGCTACAAAAGCGTTGTTATTGAGTATTTAAAATCTTATTAATTAATTAAAGAGAACACATTATTATTGTGATGTTGCAGTTTTTCAGTACAAAGTTCTGTGGTATTTTAATACAAATTAAATGTATCAATTATAACGAATATTACTCAAAAGTATTTGAGATTTTCGCAATAAAAGTTGATTCCTTTTAAATTTGGAATAATAGATTAATCAATTTGAAAAAAAATGCAGCATATAAGTTCGAAAATTTGTCAACTTACTCTGTTGGTGTGGTGTAATCAGGTTAATGCATTTCCCGGGAAAGGATCCAGGTAGCAACATCCCAGTAGCAACAAAAATATTTTTTCGATTAATTGAATTTTCCTGTACATCTTTCTAATTAATACATTTAATTTGCATTTAAAATCATTGCCGATCTGCGTCCGGTGTCATAAGCCTGAATATAAAGAAATAAAGCGATAATTATAATGAAAGCGGTGAATATAAGCCTGAATATAGATAACTTAAATTATGATATCTTTCTTCATTGTACACGCGAACAATCTGTTACAATTACAATACAAATATTTTTATTTAATATCATGTTTCGACAATAGTTTCATAGTTTATCTTTAAAATTACACTATTTATTTTTCACAATTATTTACTTCTAAATTGCCTTAAAGAATTGTCCTAATACACGCGCAGCACCAGAGCCAAGACCAGCAATGATAAGTTCAGCAAGCTCGGTGTCGAGCCGAGAAGAGCAGTATTGTAGAAGTTGACGCATCGCTCGCTGTATTCTGGATCCTCTCCACAGTATCTGTCGATGAGTGAGTCTCCAATCTTGCTTATGAACTCCCTGGAGAAGTCAGCCGAATCGTCGCCGCACTGGACCCGCACGGCCCGTTCCGTGCACTCTACGTAAGTATCGAAAGAGCAGCAGAGGAGGTTCAGCTTTTCGCGTTGTTGACTCTCGGTTGTGTTCTCCATCAGGGTATCTTGGCGGTTCGGCCATCGGCAATGCGCGTATTGCGGCTTCACGCTTTCCATACAGGGGGTGTGCCGCAGGAAGCGGATTTGATAGTCCCCCTCCGTGCACAAGTCGCGTACCATGCTACTGGAGGACCGGCGTCCGAAGATGGCGCGCTGCTTGGAAGAAAAGCAACGATCTATATACGAGTCGATGCAACGCAGACTGGTGAGCAAATCGGGACACAGGAAATCCAGTTCTTTCTTATTGAAAATATTGAGGAGGTTTGAAGTGCCCGAAATGGTCTGCTGAGATTGGTCAGCTCCACACTTGGCCAGCTCCTGCTCTTCGCATCCACGATCCGCGGTGTGCACTATTGTGACGAGCGCGACCACCAGCAGCGATATAATCATTTTTTGCAGACTTATCCTCGCACTAAACTTCAAATTAATGTCTTCTAATGGGAGTTTAAACCTTCCTAACCTAACCCAACCTATTTTAGTTTCCGGCTTTACTTCTGACACAGTTATAAATTGTCGTCGCACAAAAATGAATAACACCAAAGCCGCAACTGAACACACTGGACTATTTTACGGAAACGATAAACTTTTTTGACTACCAATAAAATTGTAGAATATATTATATTGAATGTACTAATATATCCCTACCAGATGATAGGAAGTAAACATTCAACGCGACCTTGACGCGTTCACGGGATATGCAAGCACCCCTGCCGTAACAAAGGGCTGAGACATTGGTCGACAACCCAAGTCCACGCCGCGTGCAAGATTTTTTGCACCCTAGTTATAAAATATTTTACTACAGCGCATTGCGCGTTTGATCATCTACGCGAAGCAAGAACAAATGGATTTCCAGAAATTAAGTGTCGATGCGATTTTTTGTCTCGAGGAAGTGATAGAATATCTAAACTTTCAAATATGAATGGAAAATCGACGCAGTTTCTGAAATTGAACGGCAAAAATGTCACTGATTTTTGACAATTCAAAACCAAAATATGTTTAGCTACTATTAAATAACAATTTTTAATATTTTTCCTTACATTGATCTTTCTTATTTGTTTTAATAAAGTTATAATACTAGTATTATTGGCTTTTCTTTAATTTTTTTATTGTTTCATATATGTATACTTTTAGTTCTTTACCGTAGTTCATTTACTACATTTTTCCAATAATATGTGTATGTTAAATGTTTAAAAAATAGTAAGGCGAATTTGACTTGCAATTATTGGAATTACTTTATTTATTTATTTCTACACTATTTTTACACGTTCTTATTGTACTCTGCTTATCTCGCTAGAAAAATCTTGGTTGAAAAGGGTAAAATAATCAAGCAATGTAAAAAATATATTTTGCTAAAAATTGCTAATGCTGATGGCTTTTATCATGTAAATATTTAAATAATATATTCTTCTTACACACTTATCTATCCATTCAACGGACGTTGGAAATCATGCTGGCTGTCATTGCTTTGTTTACTGCGACCCAGAAAAGCCCTACAGTAGACTGGCCAAACCATTGCTCAGGTTCTTCAGCCACAATGTTCTCCTTCTTTCAGGGTCCTGATTTCCAGTAATTTTTCCCTGCATTATGAAGTACAAGATCTCGTACTTCTCCGGATGTCTCATTACAAGTTTTTCGATTTTTATTGTTTTAAATACTTATTTTTCTTTATTCATCCGAACTATAACATCTTCATTCGTAACTCTGAGCATTCGTCTGTAGATACACTTCTCAAATGCTTCAAGTCGCCTTAACATTTCTTCGGCAAGTGTCCATGTTTATATTCCATAGAATAATATCTTTCGTAATCTTAGGTTGAGATTATGGCTGCAGAACATATTTTTCATGCGGGAAAAGGTCGCAGGAGCTTGCTCAAAAAATAATATCTAAAGTATAATATATCGTACAAAAAAATCTCAGAAACAAGGTAAGCATGATTTAGTAATCGACGTAATTATTATTTCTATGTGTTTTAATATGTGCACGGCCTTTATTGAATATATATTTTTTAAAGTTTGTAGTTGTTATGTAACATATTAATTTTTTATTATTGTTAAAATAAATCAAATGAAATACTTAACCGTTCCTCTCTGATGATGTAAACTGAGTTGACATTGCCTCAAATTAAGTGAATATATCTTTAAATATACTAAATACAGAGTTCATATTTTGGGTATTCCTCCAAAATATATTTATGTATTGTATAAAATAATTAAAATATATAAGTATTTACTATACACAATAATGAAAAATGTTTTCTTGAAGAATCTGACGTGAATTTGTCAATACATGTATGTGTACGTGCGGAAAGGTGCGGAAGGCGCAGTGCGCGGGGTGCGCAGGGTCACATTAGTGGCAGAGCGTGCGCTGGCCGAGTTAGACGTGCCTTATGCGTCTTTATGCTGTCGTTCGTGATGATCAATATGTTTTCTTATTTTTAACACTTTTACACAATAATTGATATATGCACATATATACCTATGTCAACTATTATTGAATTATTATTGATGAATATAAGTAATAAATGTAAAATATTCATATTTATCCGAACTAAAAATCGCAAGTCTACATGTACACTGAGTTTACAGCGCCGGAACGCGCGTTTTTATTTTAGCACCGTAATGGAAAGGTAAAATGTTTTTTTTTTTTAAATTACGACATTTAATGAAACACTAGAGATGATCTAAATTAACTCGGCATAATCTGTCAATAGTGACGAGAAATGATTTTTTTGTAACTTTAACTTATTTATAAAAATATTTATTTAAATTGTAGTCGTATTTTCATGTTATGGTTTGCCAATTTCTATAAAAATGTACCTGTTTTCCGTTTGTGAATTTCAATAATTACAAAGTACGCAAGTACCTACTTGTTTATTGCGCTGATTAACGATGTACCCCATTCAAAATTATTATGACAGATTCGAAGTCTGCCTATGTTTAAAATGATCTATCAAAATATTGTTGTTGTATAGTTTAATTGATATGAGACATCCGCGGATGGTAAGAGACTATTATATAAAATTCAGAACGTACGCTACACTTCTTTATTAGGCTTGCCGAGGAAATTTACCTATTCAAAAACGGATCTTCACACTGGAAAAACTCGAAAAAAGGTTATCGATCCGCGGGCCAATATATGACTAGAAAGAGACAAACAAAGAAATATGTGTGTATGTCTCACTCTACTATTCCGTTTATGGTTTGAAAAGACGGTTAGGTACATTGAAAATTGAAATACATCTACCCTGCCCTTTTACAGAAGATAAACTTTGTAATCCTTTGGTATTACTGATATAATATTATTATTAATGTATGTATAATGTGTTCCAAGCTGAATAAATTTTTATTTAATATACATCCAAATACAATGTATATATCTGGATGCATGAAATAAAATGTCGAGTGCATCAGCGGCCTGTCGGCCCATTCAGGTTGGTGGTAACTGGGTTTGAAAATGTATTCAATGCGTGCAAATTTACTAATTATTGATTATTTTACGGGATATTGAAAAAAACGTTTTATAAACAATATTGTCTAAATGCCGTCTATTTCTCTCAAGACACTCTTGCAATCGGACTCTTAAATTTTCGAACACACGAGAGCAAAGCGTTGGCTCAATGGCAGCAACTTCACGGCGATATTTTGACAATGAAATAGGCAAATATTGACAATAAAGATGCTTGGTTACCTGGTCCATGGCACCAAGCGATAATGTATTGTTATAGCGAGCATACAAAAGCATTGAAAGTAGGTACGCTCTTTTTTATTTAAAATTTAACTTTTTTTTTTACGCACAAATAGCGTTGCGATCAAGGATATTGCATGCGTTTTACAACATAAATACATTTTTTATTAGGATGATAATTTTTTTCGGCCTTTAAAAACAATCCTAATCAGCAATATTTGAATATGTCCAAGAATACACAATTACTGGATTTTTACCTACAAGTCCTGTAATTACCCATACTTCCATATATTTTCCATTAAATATAATAAAAAATAGCTTCGTCTCTATGAAATATTTTTTATTTGTTTAATAACAGTGCCTTTGTAGATGAAAATCCAGTAATTGTGTGTTCTTGGACATATTCAAATATTGCTAATAACTGGTCAAAATAAGAAAATATATAAAATTGAAAATTATTGGTTTTTCAATGGTATTTAAGAATAATGTGTTAAAAACATTTTACAGTCAAAGAATATTGCTTTAAATAATTTCAAAAAAATAATTAGATTCTCATTGTGACATATATGCTGTTTCAGGGAAATGAATTATCAAATTTAGTTCACAGATGGCAATAGTGTAGATCCACATATTAACATATATACAACTTTCAAAAATTTGATAGATATGGAGATGTGGGTGAGAATTGGTGAACGTTATATTTATATAAAGTGATCACTTAAGCCAGCCGAAGACAGGTCCTAAGTCCTGTAATTACTCATACATATATTTTCCAATAAACATAATAAAAGATAGGTTCGCCTCTATGAGATATCTATTATTTGTTTAATAACAATCCTATTTACCAAAAAATTGGTTAACCACTAACACAAGTAAATGAGTTGAAAACTGAAGTTATCGCGCATTGGCAATATGTCATCCGAAACACCAACATCGCCTGTCTTTTGTTTCTGTAATGATTTTTACAAGGGTGTACATTAATTTTTCCAATTTGTTCCGCACAGCCGCGCGGCCGCGAGAAACGCGGCGCTCCGGCCCGAGCATGTGCCGATCCGGGCCGCGGCCGCGAAGACCGCGGTACCCCGGCCCGAGCAAGCGCCGGGCCGAGACCCGAACTTGGCCGCTTCACAGCAACATCGCGGCCACCACACCCCGCCTCTGGAAAATCGCCGCCACTGAGTCGACCGCGCGGCCGGGGAGGGGGGAAGTCGGACCACGGACGAGGCCACGCCCCGGCGCCGCGCGGAAAGATTATTTTAGTTTTTTTGCAAATAATATGATGCACAAAATTATTATGACTAAAATAAGACTGTAAATAAATAGAGTTTTGTAAGGGCGATCGCCCGGAGATAGTTTGACGCACCTCAAATATCATTGTACTAATAAAAAATGGATTTTAAGGTTTGAGGTGCGTTAATAAATTCCCTGGGCTATCGCCCGCATTGTAGTATGCCAGGCATCGCGAGGCAGGTTAATGTTTGTAATAAAAAGTACTCGCGATGCCTGGGACATTTGAAATAAAAATGTAATAGAGAAAGATATGGGACGAAAGTCAGTTCTGCCGACCCATACTGGACGGCGGAAAAAATGAGCAAAGTTTCCCGATTTGGCCGCCAGGTGGTGTCGGCACGGGACCGTATCGGGGTGGCGCGGGGATATTTTGAGCCCCCTGATTGGTCCCTGAGGTTTACTGGAGCCTTACGCTCCAATTGTAAATTTTTAAGTATAAATAAACGGTCCAGCGGTTGCAAAATCACTTGCCTCGTTTGCTTCGCACCGCTGGACTTCTCTCAACAACACACAACTTTCATTTCTGACCCTGCTCACCCTGGACTTGCTTCTGTTGGATTTCGACCTGGCTTTGACTTTTGGACTGATCCCGGACAATTCCACGACCTTGGCTGTTTCACTGGACGGAGACTTTGGACACATTGAACCAACTGCACGCCGCTGCAGACATCATCTTCCGAGCAGCAGAGCGAATCGGCGAACCACACCTGTCAGATTTTACAGTTCTTGTTCGTGTGCAGAACACAATTTGAAATTCGAAAAATTGAAAGCGAATTACATGGTCTCTCGAGGGACTGTCGAGCTAAGATAAGATTACACATTGAGCCTCAATAATGTAATTCTAAAATACAGGGATCAAAACTACATAAACAAAGAATTGACCTAAACAGTTGTACCAACTCTTACTGGTTATCATATTTATTTTGTGAGGCATAAAAGGAAAACAAATGCAAGTAATTTGAGATGATTAATTTTTATTATATATTATTCCCGTACCACAACGGGGCTTAGGTTAACAAGGGCGAAACTACAAAATAATGGTTTTGAAAAAAAACACAAAAACAGTTTTTATTTCAAATGACTAATCTGCTAGAGACAACAATAGTTTCAGAGACACAAGGACAAAACTACCCTTTCGTCAATGTTACTTACACTACTTTATAATGAAGAAAGATTACAATGGCGAAAGAGGCGTTTCGTTCCTGAGTCTTTAAACGTTTTATTTCATTTTACTTACACCCGAGCTTATCGTAAAAAACAATTATTGTATGAGTTTCATCTTTATATCCCTAATAGAATTGATTTTTTTTAATGCCAATTTAATATTTAGTTAAAACTGTGATTTTGCAGTTTCGCCCTTACATCCATAAGCCCCTGACATGAGAATGAACTAAATAACAAAGGTTGTTTTATTTAGTGAATTGGATAAATAAAAAACATTTTGAAAATTTTGTACTTTCATATTTTTATAAAATTTTTAAATTATTAAAATTCAATATTAAAAAAAATACTCTCAATTTCAAATTGTTATGATTTTGTAAATATATCATATATATAATATTGTTTTTTGGAAATCATTAAGAAGACAATGATTAGAGTTATGATTGACCAAGGCGCGTTGTCAACATAGCTGCCTTAAAATCCATTCCTTTGTGGTTGTACTTAAAATGACTTTTCATATTGCCTTTCTGCGCAAACCCCTTGAGACACGTAGGACACTTGTAAGGTTTCTCGCCAGTGTGCAGCCGCTCGTGCTCCTTGAGGGACTGCAGCATCGAAAATTTACTGTCGCAGAAATGGCAAGCGTAAGGGCGTTCCCCGGTGTGAACTCGCAAGTGTATTTTTAATAACATACCCGAGCTGAAAGCCTTGTTGCACTTGTCGCATCCAAAATTCCGTTCCTGAGTGTGAACCACAGCATGCTTCTGAAATAATAAAAAAAATGTATTAATTTATAAGTTAACAGATAAAAATATATTTTTTACTAATTGAAAGTTACAATGTCCAGAATGACACTCATTAAATTATTATCCCAATTTATGAAATCTTGTCTTGTGTTCAATAACTTTGGTGACTGCTGTTCAGTCATCCTCACAACATGGCCCAATCACCAAAGTCTACATATATTAATAATCACTAAGACGCATATCTCATTAAACAAAATATAGAGGTAATTGTTGACTTAAAGCCCGCCCGTTTCGATAATAATTCATATTTTCGCATTTTTTACAGAAATGTGGGTTTTTATTACTCATATTATTAGAAGTTAAACACTTTTACTTATATAAGACCTTTACACTAACTAACGTTTAAAACTAGCAAAGGAAATATTTGCCATAATTAAGACAATACAAGCATTATAAGAAAGACCGCAACCATTATATTAATTTTCCGTGTGCCACAAAATTCCCTTAATATGGAAAATTCTTGCATATACGAAATATATTTTCTTATAATATTGAAGCCAAGATTACGGAGTATCATTAGAGTAAATGTTAAAAATTAATACGAGTTATAAACCTAAACCGTTCAATTTGCAAAACATATCAATTTTCAACATTTTTAAAATACTTCAAATAAAATACAATCACTTTGTATAAAATTACGAATTATCATGGTTCGTGATTCGAAAATTCGTGGTTTTATACAAAGTGATTGTGTTTTATTTAGTCTAATATGCCAAACCACAAAGTGATTGTTTTTTACAAAAATATAAAATACTATTTACATATTGTATTTAATCACATGCTCCGAGGCTTCAGCTACCATTTAAAATCAAGTTTTATATCAAAAATGCGATAATTTCTTATAAAGTAATATTTATATTTATCTTATTAATGTGTATTTTTTATTGTTTTAATTTGCTTCATTCCACCGAAATTTGCGCTTTCGCAATTTTCATTAATAAATGCCGAAATTATGTTTTCACGTATATTTAAGCCACAATATGAATTTATTCACAACATTAGTTTCTAATTTCCTAGATTAGATGTTTTTTTACTGATTTTAAAGGAAAATAATATTTTTTTGAATAAAGTTAACATATATTTGGGTACTTTTGACTCAAATCATATTTATAGATATGAATTAAGTACTTAATAAATTATTTAATTTTCGATGGATTAATTCAAACGGCAACACATATTTTATTTCACACTTGTATCGAATGCGAGAAAATCAATATTTTATTGTCATCCCTTTCTATAATAACTTTCCCCTCTAGAAAGGTTTACGTAATAAATAACGTTCTTTAGTATTTAGGTGACACTTAAAAGAAGTTTAAATATTAATCCTGGCTTGAAAGAGTATGTAATTCGCGTAGAATTTCTCGAATTTCAAACTGGAAAAATGAAAGTATATCTGTAAGTGTCAACAGCAAAATAATTTTTCTAAAACCAGTCCAAAGATATGCCTCAAAATTTTCCTTTTAAAAACTTCCAGTGAACACTAATTTTAGTATAATTTATATATCCACGTTTCATACACATATGTAAGCAGCACTGGTCTGATAAATATTACATGCAGTAATTTTGTAACATTAAATTTAATAAAGAATTAAACTTAATTAGAGCTTTTCACGCATCGGTAATCTGGCACCCCTCTGCACAAGGAATGGCCAGATTAGCAAGAGTACTGTAGTATTGAAAATATTACAAATCAGTAGTATTAAAAAGATAAAATACTAATAGCGAATTAATGACCGTGGAGGAGACCCTTCTACGAAGTACCAACTTCTAAACCTTATAATATAAGGAAAGATCGAAGGATCTGGGGAAATTAGTAGGAGGCATCTTGACTAAGGTACGTCCACAATTAGACCGGAATCAGGAGAAGAAAAGACAGACAGCAGGAAGTTTTAAACAGCGTGGTAAAAGTGAAACATTTTATAATAATTTAGGAGATTGATAATGGAATGGAACACAGACAAATGGCGAAGCGGAACTGGGAACTCTTTCTACAGACGCCTGCTCTCCAGGTGTAGACGTTCGCGAGTGAATTGCAATAAGTTGTAACTATAAAGCTGTTACGGATATTTACCAGTGACATGCAGTAGGTATAGATTTAGGTTATGCTGTTACCAATGATTTTATACAATCATATATAATATATTTACTACAATATATTATGTTGTACATAGGATTATGAACCTTCGTTAAACCAACGTCTTTAGACAAAATAAATCTATCGTTTATACGACCCTACCATATATTTATTTGTAATTTTAGTGTACCATTAATAGTGTTTTTAAAATTTAAGTTTTACTTACTTACTATCACGCCATTTCCCTGCGGAGGTAGGCAGAGAGGATAGAGCGCCACACTCTTCTGTCCTGACACACAATTCTCGCCTCATCCACATTCATACATCTTCTCATACAAGCTCGCCGATTGTTGAGGCTTCTAACAGAACCATCCTCCGTTATCTGGTTTACCTGGTCGTGCCAAGTCTTTCGCGGACGTCTTCTATTTCTGGTTCCATCAACACTTGCGTCATATATCTTTCTTACCATTCTTTCCTCATTCATCCGTTCCATATGACCAAACCACCTAAGTGATCCTTTCTTAATCTTACTCACTATACTAACATCAGCTTTACATTCTTTCCTTATTTCTTTATTCTTTACTCTGTCATAAATAGATTTGCCACAAATACGCCTAAGTGATCTCATTTCCACTGCATTCAGTATACTTTCGTTCCTTTTTTGCCAGCTCCAGGCCTCACTTCCATACATCAGTGTAGGTTCCAGGATTCCATTGTGCACCGCTAGTCTTGCTTCGGTTGACAAATTTCCGTTAGATATAATTCCATTCAAAGCGCCATTCACTTTATTTCCTGCAGTCAACTTCCTTTCGATTCTCAGCCTTTCCGTTTCTATCAAACATACTTCCCAAAAATACAAACTCATCTACTTGTTCCATACATTCATTACCTACAAGTATTTTGTACAGTGTATTGCTTTTCTCCTTCTCGAATACCATCACTTTCGACTTGTTAACATTCATTATGAGGTCGCTTTCCTTGCATACATCGTACATTCTACTCACCAGATTCTGTTCACCATTAGTAACGCATCATCGGTGTACAATAAACAGCGTACAATCAAATCGCCCATTTTTGCTCCTACATTCATACATTCCAGTTCTTTCACACATTTATCCATATACAAGTTGAACAGCCATGGAGACATTACACAACCCTGCCTGACACCCTTTTTAATGTAATAATACATTTTTGCATATATAAAAATCAATACAAAAAATGTACGGCCGTTTTTAAGAACACTTTTTATGACTGAACATGATTCTTTTAATGTTTGAAAATCCTTCATGTGATAACTAAACGAAATAATTATTTATATTAAAGGTTAACATAGGAAATATTTCTGCCAATTGCTTTTTGTTTTTCCCAAATTTTAAACAAATTCATGCACAAAATGCACCTCGAATGCAAAGAACGACCATGAAACCAACACGTTAAAAACAGTAAGTTAGTAAAATTTGCGAATTAGTAAAAGAGGAAGTAGACACTTTACTGATTTACATGCAGTTGTAAGCCATTCTAATGTTATTCAGTTAAAAAACAGCATATGTAACGACTCCATACAAAACAGATCAACCGAAAGAAATTTCCAATTGTGTAGGCATCAGAATTTAAATCCACCGACATCTTAGCCAGCACTGACGCTAGCAACAGCGCTGCCGGCTGTTGCTACAGGTCTGGCTTGATCCTTCACCGCCAAGCGGCCTCTCTGGTTTCATCCAAGCCAAGCGTGACTGTCGATTCACTTCATAATATACGCACACCTTCTACATGTCTGCATTTCTTCATTGTATTCATTCTATCTGTCTTCCTTGTTCGATCTATCTGTCTCAATAAACATCAACACGCAAATCTACACCTCTTTCATTTAACCACCAACCTAACCCCCAAATATGCTTCTGAAAGTATTTCTTCCTAGGTAAAGCGGTTCTAGTTCAGATCTAAGTCCGTGCCTAGTGTACGCGACTGATAATATTATACTCATAATGTACTCACCTTCAAACTTTGGGGGGAATAAAATATCTTTCCACAAACTTTACAAGGGAGTGGTTTTGACTTCCGATGAATGTATTCCATGTGCATGTTTGCGTGATGAGCTGTTTTGAACATCTTTCCACAATATTCACATTTATGTTTTCTTACAGAACTGTGTGACATTTTGTGCGAGTACAGTGAGGATTTTGTGCTGAAAGTTTTTGGGCATTCATCACACACAAGGTTTTTCGTGCCGTGCGATTTTATGTGTTCTTTAATACCTTTGGTGTAACTTTTTCCACACACTGGACACAGCTGACTCTCACATTTATTTTTAATTCTGCCTCTCTTTTTTCTAATATTTTGTTTTGTAGTTTTATCATCGCATCTTACTGTCGAATCAATTTCTTCATCAAATGTATCACTGACCTCGTCTTTTTGTTCAAAGTCACTCAAATCAAAATCTTTAATTAACTGTAGTTCAACATTTTCTTCTTTAAATTCAATGGAAACATCTTTATATTCCAAAGAAACTTCGTCAATCTCTTGCTTTTCAGTCTTGATAATGCTCAAATAATGCACATCCAAGCTCGACCGGAGGATCTTATCATTTTCCTCACACTGGTTAATGAATTTGACAACTTCCTTAAGTTTCTCGACACAGCTGACACAGGCGTGTTGTGGCAACCCATCATTCTTGTACATCTGGAATAAATATCCAATTAGATAACATTACTTAAAAGAAAACAATATTTTTTTTAGGAATACATAGTGTAAACTCGAGAAACTATACAATATATTTAACTATTAATTAATATTGTCATTAAAGCGACACAATATGAAAACAGAATCTTACATATTTAAGCCCTGTTAATATTTTAATGAAATATTCTTATGGTGCATGTGCACGTATGAAATCTGTCTCGAAGACTTGCCTCAAAAGCGCGTAAAGACAGTAGAGTTGAGCGCCGAGTGAATGAAGTGACTGATACGTACCGGCCTTTACAGACAAATCTCTTAGACGGGAAACGAAAGTCTCATTCGTGTACATGCACTATTAGAAAGGAGTTTCAGTCACAGAAATGCCTCTGCATTTCAAATAGTGATGTCAAACGCACATTGTCTTCTAAAGAGTGATGATGTTAGTTGCATATAGATGTCTCCACCTTCCAAAGAGTCAGTCACATGTAGATGTCTCTGCCTCCCACACAGTGATATGTAAGTCACATATATATATAGATATCTCCGCCTCCCAGGGACAAATTTCAGGAGGATGCTGAAAACATCATTCTGAACAAAAAGGTATCCAATATTTAAATATGTCCAAGAACACACATTTACTGGATTTTCACCTACAAAGGGACTGTTATTAAACAAATAATAGATATCTCATAGAGTTGAAGTTATTTTTTAATAATGGAAAAATATGGAAGTATGGGTAATTACAGGGATTACGACCTGTCTTCGGCTGGCTTAAGTGGTCACATATTAAGAAATATATAACTTTAAAAAATTTGATAGATATGGAGATTGATCGGGCGAATGGGTGGAATAGTGGAGCGTTACATTGTGTGAAGTGATCGCTTAAGCCAGCCGGAGACAGGTCGTAAGCCCTGTAATTACCCATACTTACATATTTTTCCATTAATAAAAAATAGCTTCGTCTCTATGAGATATCTATTATTTGTTTAAAAAAGTTTCTAACTTATTTTTTTTTTTTTTGAACGGAGTATACCATATTTAAAAATTCAATGTTTTGTCTAAGTGATTATCTAAGTATATTTTACTCCATCCAATGCAATTAGATCTTTTTATTAAATATAAGAACAAACCTGGGAGTATTATAGAGAAAATTTTATACTTTAGCGTTTCTTAGTATGTGCATGCTAAAAATGATTATCACATATTTTTCAAATCTGTCAATTGTTCTGCGCCTGTTCAATTGTCATGGTTATTGTGGTGACATTGTATAATTTTAATCTGCCGCAAACGAGTCACGATTGCTCTATCTAGCTGTTAGTTTTGATGTTTTCATATTGTGTTGATGTTTTTCATGTGTTTTGTGTAATTCAATGTCCTCGTCTTTCATATCACCATTAGCATTTCTGTGTATTTTCAGTTATTGATTGTACAGAACTGAAAACCCTTAGACAGAGCACACTGATTGGATACAAAGGAGTAATTTTTTAGTCATTAAAAAAATAGAATTTGTGGAATTTGATGACTCAATATTTTTTTTATTTTATCAATATTACATATTATAAAATTATTTTAATTGCTTTTTTAAATACTCATGGGAGGAGGGAGGGTTGAAAATCACCAAATTTGTCAATAGATTTAAAATAAAATATTTTAAAGTTAGGTTGTGTTTTGTTACATATCTACCTACGTAGGTACTTTTATACGATATGTAAAACATTGAAACAGTGAATGGTGACCCACCGCCTACCCAAGACCGATTTATGAGCAAAGGCTCCCATATCGGTCCTTTATATTTATCGCCAGGTTGGCAATTTTTAATGCTGCTTGGTAACCATGCTATGCCGCAATGTAATTGTTCCCAATGTTTTAGGCTTTCCTAATAAACCTTTCAATATCTGGTTATTTTATATGCGCCTGTTAATTTTATAGTAAGTTTATAGAAACAATTTCGAGCTTCCACAAAACAAGCAAGTTAACCCTAGTGTTTAGTTTAGTTTTAAAATAGTAAGAATATTGATGTAACACATATTACGTGTACGCATCTCTATTTTTTTCTTAAATTTAAAAAATATGTAGTGTAAAAGGCCAATTAGTGACATTAATACGTTAGTATATTATACAAATAAATATATTATGATTTTATTTTTTCGTGCCCTCTTTAAAAATCCTCATAATATTAAACAGACATGTTTACCTAGAATGTATTAATTATCAATACAGAATGAATAATATGCATACCAACCTCAAATTTACAATACGATAAAAACTTTGGAAAGAAGGTTTTACGGCTATCAAATATACACATTCCTGCCGTTTTTTCTAGACAAAATCTACAAGTTTTCATAATAGAAACAGAAAATGAGTAAAAAATAAACATAAACACAACAAAGCCCGCGAATCAAAAGTCGACATCTGACACTGACAGCGGAGCCCTTGCCATAGAGCAAAGATGGAACCGTAAACATAGACCATGAAGGTGTGGAGTTTACTTCCTCGATTATTATTATGCTCTCGATCCCTCGCACCCCGTACCTCTGATATAATGCTTCGCTTCGCGTTTCATTCATCAGGATCACACTTTTATATGTATTATAATTGTTAATTAATTATAATTAAGAATTTGGACAGGTGGAAATAGAGAAACACGAAAAACACATTAATCATATATTTATTAGCTACTATATACACACATATGGGCAGGCGGAAAGGCGGAAGTTAACTTAATCTGAAATAGTTTCACCTTAAATTATTTTGCGATGTTTTTCTGGGATCTTTTTCCAGAGACCCGATCTCTGGCCGGCGAAATGACACCGTCAGCACCCGGCATGGATGACCACTGTCAGGCTAACTGGTTCGGACCACTGCCGGACGATCTTCAAATTCTGACGGGCTCCTTCAACTTCTAAGGCCCACTGGCCTCAAACTTCTGAGATGAGCTAACTACCTGGTACCTTGCAATACCTCAACACTCGCTGATTGCCTCTTCAGACTCCTGATGTCAATTGTTAACACTCAACTTCCGATACCAATCGTCTCACGGCGTCTTTCGACTTCAGAGACTGGTGACCGACCACTAATGACTGTCGCAGCGTCTTCTAACTTCCGACGCTGGTAACCAACCAATGATGACTCTTTCACAATGGTGTCCTAGCCTTTTTAAAGCACCTGTCGTGAGGGTGTATTCTCGTTGGTCGACTGTCCCGTCCTCTCAAGACTGGCAGTGTCTTATTGGTCCATTTTCGATGGTCATCAACTCCATTGGTCACCCCGGTGGTGGGATGCCATGCCCTTCTAAATTCGACACTGTATCTACCTTATAATTAATTACGATCAAACTTATCTCTAAGTATTTACACCTATTGTTATATTTCTTACACTATTTTTCGGAATCTTATATTTAGTCACATATCATTTCGTTATATGGGTTTTATGCGGGTGGACTATTATTCATTCATTCATCTTATTACGTTAATCATTTAACATTATTCGGTAAAACCTTGCAACTTTTATAGTTACATGAGTTATACACTTATTTCTTATTTTTACTAATTATTTGGTACATACATAATCAACTGACATTAATTTACTTTTCGGGAGTATTGGTAGGATCTTTCAAAAACAGTAAAAAATTTCCAATGACATAAGAATATTCCTAAATGTAATTTAATAAATTATTTCAATGAATTCTCTTTTTTAAATTGAAATTTGGTTCGAATTAATTTGAAACAAGTTAAAATTTGAATGTTGGGCTAATATTTATTATATACAACCTCATTATTTCAATCCTCAAAGAATTAAAGTGAATCAAATTAGTAAAATATCAAACGGACGATGGTGATACCATAAATATTTATTTTGCAAATATTCAAGCTGACAAATAATAATCATACCTAAATATGTATTACATTATTAACAATTATGGGATACTAATGTCAAAACTATATTGCAATATTGAAACATCAAAATAAACCTTTTCATTATGGTTGTTTTAGTTATATTTTACATGTTAATTTTAATTACAATACAATTTGCACTAAGATTACTATACATATTTATAGCTATTATATCTTTTTGCTTTGAACCTGCCGATTCGTATTAGTCTCTCACTATCGGACATATTAATTTTTTTTTACCTAATTTGAATTAATTTCGTACGTACATATGTACCTATGAAACGCGATTTCTGGGTACCTGTCCCTTCTCATATTTTTCTTTTTATCTGACTTAACAAAGCAGTACATTTCCCATTGTAATTTTCATGCCCTTTACTTTACGAGAACAATGCGCTGGGAAGCAATTATCTAATATTGCATGTCCTGTTTAATACTTCAGTCGCCCGTTTTTTCAGGACATGATTTATCGATAGAGGCACATTCCTGCACTCTTTTTCATCTAGGATCATTAGAGTCCAGGAAGTGCCATTGATCTGGGCTTTTGATGCAGTTAATGTCACTTTGATGTATTGGTTGGTCATTATATTGCTTTTTATTTTATTTGATTTATCGGCTGTTTTTGGCTGCTTTCATTTCGCACTTTGAAAAACAATATGTTCAGTACGACAAAAGATGACCAGGTCACTTAATGGATGGATATAAATGAAACAATGTTATTACTCTACGAGGCTTAGGTGGTAGGCATACAAGTAATTAGGTACTGATAGATGGAGGGGGAAGGGGCGAAGTTACTAGTGGACGGTGGAAGGGTGGTTGTAACGGGAATATTGAGAGGAGAGGAGATGAATTAGAAAATGTAATTTTTAACAGATTAATACCATAGTTCAAATTCTTTATTTTTCTAAACTTTCAAAATTATTAATTTTATTACCTTTATGCATAACGAGATGGAGAAGTTTAATGGTACATGAATGAAAGGAATGATTATTATCCATGATGTGGTTCACGAATTTGGAAAATTTATTACTAGTTAGAGTAATAACATTGTTTCATTTATATCTATCCATTATGATGAAATTCTACAAAGTTAACACCGATTCTATTAATAATATAAGCTCACTTAGTGGTTATTGCATAATCCCTAATCAATCACACCCGTCACTCGCCTGGAAATTTTTTGACACACCAGTCTTCTTTTAGAATTATAACGATTCCCGCTACATGGTGTAGCCCATAACCGCAAGCCTATCTGAATTAATTATTTCGTTGGATTGAGTTTGGAGTGATCTATTACTAACTGGTTGGTTACATCAATATGCAAATGAAAACCGCAACTGAGGCACCGTGGAAATATCCTGACACACTAAGGGCGCCTTGTGCCAATATAGTTTTGGGGACCATCGATCTAATGAATTATTATTAATTTATTTTGTGTGATACAATTTTAATAGTTTTAAACTGTCAAACTTTGAATTCTTTATTTCTTTCGACTTATGTATAATATTCAAATTTTAATCAAAATTTTCATTACTTTGCACTATTAAGTTAAATTTGTGAGCTTTGCCATTTTTAAAGAACATATTTTTGTACATCTGATAGCATACCCAACTCAAAATTGAAAAATATAATTATAATAACATAATCAAAAATCATTTACAAAAATAGCAATCTCTGCTATAGTGACAACATTTGCTTATTTAATTACAATGAAGAAGGAAGAATAAATAAGAGACACAATTCATTGTTCTATTACAAATTATGTTAAATTTGCCTGAATAAGGGCGTGCATAATAATAATAAATAAATAAATAAATAAATCTAAATATAGGTGTTTTATTTTATGATGAATTAGAATAAAACATATAGTTTTTTAATTTTGATATTTAAATAAAATTATTAATTTGTTAAATACCAAAAAATAAAAAAAACTCAAATTATAATTGTTCCGATTTTGTGAAGATGTATACAAAAAAGTGTTATTTCTCGGGATGAACCAATAAGACAATCTTTAGAGTTATAATTCATCAAGACACGGGGTCAACATGGCTGCCTTAAAATCTATTCCCTTGTGGTTGTATTTAAAATGACTCTTCATATTGCCTTTCTGAGCGAATCCTTTGAGACACATGGGACACTTGTAAGGTTTCTCGCCGGTGTGCAGTCGCTCGTGCTCCTTGAGGGACTGCAAAACGGAAAATTTACTGTTGCAGAAATGGCAAGCGTAAGGGCGTTCTCCGGTGTGAACTCGCAAGTGTATTTTTAAAAATGACCCCGAGCTAAAAGCCTTGTTGCACTTGTTGCATTCAAACTTCCGCTCTTTAGTATGAACCACAGCATGTGTCTGAAATAATAATAAAAATGTATTTTTAAAATTGAATACAAACACATTGTGGTTATTCATTTTAATAAATGATGATTTTTTTTAATTAACCAAATGAAGGAAAAGATATTTTCGAAACTGGTTGATGTATATAGTGAAACCTCTATCTATTGTTTTTGAAGAGACCTATTGAAATAAACTATGAATGTGGGAATATTAAAAAAAGTCATATTTTTCATACTTAAATGTTTAATACATATTCTAAAAAAGATACATATTTCACATGTAAATGAATGTGTTTAAATAAAAATAAAATTAGAAACAAATTACGCTGCATAATTTAAACAATTAATGCGGTAAAATGACGTGTAGAGGAATGATCTACGCAATCTATTTTTGAGTGTTTTGTACAAAATTAATTCGGAACTGGAAGAAATAAACAATACATGCAGGAAAATGATCATTTGAGGAACGATCAATCAAGATTCCATTGTATATTAAACTCAAAGTGGTTAAAAAGAAAGTCAAATAATTTTATTTATTAAAAATGTATTCATTTATAAGTTAAATATACTATTTATACATGTGGGCCGATAGGGCATTATAGCCCACGATGGGTAGAGGTTTGCGCCCAATAATAATTTTGGTATTGATAGTTTTGTGAGTATAGATACTTTTCCAAGTGCTAATATGAATTAATAATTTTTAAAATTAAAAAAAATTATTTCTCACTTGTATTATGAAAACGCTTGAAAACATTATTAATGTTTACAGTAGTATCTCACTAATAGGAGCGAGGATTTTTTCTAATTGCGTTTTTCATTTATTTAAATGTTTAAAAAAACACCTTTATATATTTTTATGATGTGAAGTAACCAATTTTGTACTTACTTTTTACTAAATAAGCCACCCAATATGTACTAATATGCTTATATCTAATTTAATATTCTACATATTCATTTTTCTTTGAGGTTCATTGCCTTTTTTTCTAGTTACTAGTCACTTTTACTAATTAAAAACTTTTAAAGTAAAACAATTTAGTTTTTTTGGGGTAACATATGATTTTATTTTTCTTAGAGATTCTAAAAATAGAAATATACGATGAATTGATTTAGAACGGAACAATGCAAAAAAACTTATGGAATCTTATTTTCAACATCAGCGCTCCATTGTCTCCACTTAAAGGGTAAACACAAGTAATTTTATATTTTTCTATATATTTTATAGTGATGAGCTCAAAATCATGAGTCAATCACTGATATCTATGAGTCACACTCACTGTCAGTGATTGAATATGTGGAATATCGTGATTGAATTTTTTTTTATTAAAAATTCTATTGATTTTCTGACGCCGCTGTTTAAATTGATTATCACTTGAATCAATGCCGTCTACCAGATTCTTTGCAATTTGACCAGTGCCATCTAGCAGATTCTGCCAAAACGCATATTTGCTGAGAATTTGACCCGGAAAATAAATTAACATTTTTTTAAATATTTTAATTCCCTTTAATTAGATTTAAAATAATTATTTATGTTAGAGTATGTTTTTTAGGCAAATGAGGTTTTAATAATATAAATTAATAAGCTCAAAACTGTGCTTTTGTATCTTGTATATTGTAATATTGTGCGGCGCACGCGCACAGTTTCCGGTCACTGATATTATCAAATACCAATCACACCAGTGAGTCGAGAGTAGCATTTTTTCTCATCACTACTATTTTAATACATAAGAACATTGTTATCAGTATTTAGTATCTTTGTAGATATCAATGATATGTAAGAACTAACAAAATTCTACGACGCACGTGTTTGAGGCGTGTAACATGTTTTTTCATAATAAAATGTTTCTGAAAAGTTTATTTCTTCCCTAGCAAAGTGCTTCCAGTTTAGATGACCAATTTTTAGTGGAAATACAGCCTACCGCACCTCTATAGCGTTGTTATTAGCAACACTACCTTAGTCCATGCGTAATGCATGCCACTGGTAATAACATATACATAAAGTACTCACCTTCAAATCGTAGGGATGGTAAAATATTTTTCCACAAACTTTACAAGGGAGCGGTTTTGACTTCCGATGAATGTATTCCATGTGCATTTTTGCAATGTGAGCGGTTTTGAACATCTTTGCACAATATTCACATTTGTGTTTTCTAACAGAACTGTGTGAGATTTTGTGTGAGTGTAATGAGGAAATTGTGCTGAATGTTTTTGGGCATTCATCACACACCAGGTTTTTCGTGCCATGCGTTTTCAAATGTTCTGTGATGCCTTTTTTGGTGTAACTTTTTCCACACACTGGACACAGCTGACTCTCACATTTATTTTTAATTCTGCCTCTCTTTTTTCTAGTATTTTGTTTTATATTTGTATCGTCGCATTTTACTTTTGAATCTGTTTTAACATCAAATGAATCATGGGCCTTGTCTTCTGTAGTGTGTTCAAAGTCACTTAAATCAAAATCATTAATTGACTGTAGTTTCAAATTTTCATGTTTAAATTCTACGGAAACTTCTTTCTTTTTTCTAGAATTGTGTTTTATATTTTTATCATCATATCTTACTGTTGAATTCTTTTCATCACCAAATGTATCACGGGCCTCGTCTTTTACTTCGGATTCAAAGTCACTTAAATTAAAATCATTAATTGACTGTAGTTCAACATTTTCTTCTTTAAATTCTACAGGTACATCTTTAATCTCTTCCTTCTCTGTTTTGATAACTTCCAAGTTTAACCTGAGAATCCGATCATTTTCTTCACATCGGTTAATGAATTTGACAACTTCCTTAAGCTTCACGACGCAGCTAACACAGACGTGTTGTGGTAATCCATCATTCTCGTATATCTGAAAATTAAACCTAATCAGATAAAAAATCTAATAAACAAATATAAATAACTAACATAATAATAAATAATAAATAACATAGTAAAATTTGTCACGAAAACTGTGCATAACGCGTTAGTTAATTACATAAATAAAAACATTATGATTTCCTTTATGTGTCCTTTCTGAAAAAAATCATAATAAACTATACAGACACGTTACCTGTTTAAATTAATTAATATGAAATGTAAAATATATTTACCAACCTTTAAATCACAATATGATAAAAACTTTGGAAAGAAGGTTTTGGAGCTATCAAATATACACGATTCTGCCGTTTTTTCTAGACAAAATCTACATGTTTTCATAATAGAAATAAAGTAAACATACAAACAAATCAGTATATCTCTTATCTATGCGTCTAAAAATGACACTGACAGCCGACCCATAGACATAATACAATACCATAGATAAGAGATATACAATAATACTAAATATAATGGACCGCGTCGCATAGCAGATCTGCGTGTTGTCTATGCTGCGTGCCAACTCTTATCTATGGTGCTAACAGATTCTTGTCTATGCAGATTTGTACTGGAGATCACGTGACTTAGGGTAAATGGAACCGAGAATTCAAACTTTCACGAAAAACCTATTTTCGTGAGACAAAACCTCTGGCATTTCTTTATATTCAAGACAGAAAATTAAATTTATTTTTAAAGCTTACAGTATATAACAGCTATAAATGGTATTTTCCAATTGTATTAAAACAATATTGTACACTTAAAATTCAGTAAGAAAAGGATAGACCTGAGATTCTTATACTCTTTCCCAATAAGGATTGCTTTTCTATCAATGTTAATAGTTTTGTAATATTAATTAACAAGATCACAAGGCAGAATCAGAGTTTATTTTTCTTTTCTTTTTTTTTAGTTTCTTTTATATATATATATATATATATATACCGCCTAAGTGATCCTTTCTTAATCTTACTCACTAAGATCAGCTTTACATTTTTTCCATATTTCTTCATTCTTTACGCTGTTATATATTGATCTGCCACATATACGCCTGAGTGATCTCATTTCCACCGCATTCACCCTACTTTCGTTCTTATTTGATCAGCTCCAGGCCTCACTTCCATACATCAGTGTCGGTACCAGGACTTCATTATGAACTGCTAGTCTTGCCTCAGTTGACAAGTTCTCATTAGCTATAATTCCATTCAAATCACTGTTCACTTTATTCCCTGCAGTCACCCTCCTTTCGAAATCTTTCCGTTTCTATCTTTTTCATTATTCGCCATTAATACTGCATCATCGGTGTACAATAAACAGTATATAATCAAATCGCCCATTTTCACTTCTACATTCCTATATTCCAGTTCTTTCACACAATAATCCATATACAAGTTATAATAGTCATGGAGACATTACACAACCCTGCTAGACACCCGTTGTAATGTCAAACCATGGTCTGAATGATCCATTGATCCTTACACACGCAGAACTTCCTTCATATAGGGATGCGATTGCGTGAATAAGTTTGTTATTCACCCTATAATCAGAGAGTACCTGCCATAACTTTTCTTTTATAACTCTATCATACGCCTTTTGCAGATCTACGAACCCGTGAACAAATACTTAATATGTATTCGCCAACTTATGGAGAAAATCAGAGAGTTCCAATCGCCAGTCGTGTTATGCTTCATTCACTATAAGAAAGTATTTAACTGCGTGAAATGAAAATGCATGTGGAAAGTACTTAAGATGCGAGTCTCAGAATACTTTGTGGATCTCATAGCAATCTATATTTGGATAATACCGCCACACTTAAATTCAACTATATCTCATTTAAAGTGCAAAAAGGAGCCAGACAAGGATGTATATTGCCTCCAGACCTTTTTAACATATATGGAGAATATATCATGAGAAATGCACTCGAAAATTGGATTGGTGAAGTAAAAGTTGTATCGTCTGCGTACCTGAGATTGGTACGTGGATGATATAACATTGATAGCAACATCAGAAGAAGAAATGGCTACACTACTGTTGCATTGAAGAAGAAAGTAATAAACTGTCTGGAGATAAATAAAGAAAAAACAATATTAATGATCATTGATCAACACAACCAGCTTTCACAAACAGATGCCCTTCCAGACCTAGAAATTGTTGAGGATTTCAATTATTTTGGGTCCATAATCACTGAAGACGCTAGTTGCGAGCCAGAAATTAAATGACGAATATCTTTATATGGTGTGGAATTATGGATCCATGCTGGAGATACATGTTGCGCATACCATGGATGGCGAGACGCACAAATGTCTCCATTCTGCAGGAATTAAACATCAAGAGCAAACTCTCAACCATTTGCTTGATACGAATCCTTAAATTTTTTGGACATCTTGCGAAAAGGGAAGATAGCTTGGAGAAGCTTGTTGTGGTGGGCCATGTCAAAGGACGATCCCTATCTGTTTAGACTACTTTCCAGGGTTTTTAGTTTTAACACTCAAAAATAAGTTTTACAGAAAAACAGGCGAAGCAGCCACTACATACACTAACTACCCAGCAAAAGCAAATGACATAGAAACAGTAATCTGTAAGTGCTTTTTGAAGTACATAGTACATGTTTATTGAAAATTCAAAAATATAAAAATAATGTTGACATATCGCACACCTAGATCAAAACTAAGACAACTCAAAAATTATTTTTTCAGTAGACAAAAAATAAAAACATTTTACTACATTTTTTTGTTATTAAAGTTAATAACTAAATATTTTAGGTCATAAATGTATCCTAAAATGACATTATTCAAGAACTGGGGCTAAGTTAGTTGTGTATATGACAGAGTATCCGAATACAATAATAACTCAAAATTCTTATTTTATTGAGTCCTAGTTTTGATCTAGGTGTGCGATATTTTGATTGATTTTGGAACAAACAGAATCTACATCCCATAGTTCAGGGGTTGGCAGACCGCGGCTCGCGAGCCGTATGCGGCTCTTTTCATAGACGTTTGCGATTCTTCAACTCCAGCTCATATTTTCATCTACAATTATATTTGATTTATTGGTATAGTTGTTTACCTGAAACATATAACACAGTAAAAGAACTAGCATTTGCCATTGTCACAAACTTTCGCTCTATCTAATGTCACCGTTCTAACTAGTAAACTTTACAAAACCCAAAAAGTCATTCCATGGCTTCCACAACACAAGTTAATTAAAATAAAAATGTGTAAAAATACTATCACATATATTTATTCTGAGACTTTTTATTTCAATAACAATTTAAAATAGAATACAAGGATTGACAATTAGATGGTGCTTACTCATTATTTTTTCCATTGTAAGAAACAGTATTCAAAGTTATTCTCTGCGAGGCCGTTTAGAGCATGCTTTGCAAACCGTTCCACCTGTTGGTGACCCCCAATGATGATCCTTCATACCTTTCTTGATTTTGGGGAAAAAAGTCAGATAATGCCTCTCGATGTGGTTAGATCACACAAATACGGAGGGTGCGCCGACATGGTGATTCGATTTTTGATGAAAAACAATGGGCGCATATGCTGGAGAATTTTACTGATGCAATATTCAATGTTTATTCACAAATTCAGGCCAAACATGTCTTACTCGTGCTATTTATTTCATTACCTCTATATAGAATGCTGCGTTAACGGTTTGTCTTTTAGGAACAAATTCTGAAAGATTCTGCGGTCACGTTGCTGTCGATTGTGTAGTATTGCCACATAATGATCACAAAAAGATTTCTACAAATTTAATTATGAGTCCTAGTACACATATTAAAATTTTTTTTGTACATTAAAACATTTAACATCAAAAATTTTACAATCTCAGAGTCGATGGACTTGTGTTGTGAAAATATCA
Source organism: Eubasilissa regina (assembly GCA_022840565.1). NCBI lineage: Eukaryota > Metazoa > Arthropoda > Insecta > Trichoptera > Phryganeidae > Eubasilissa > Eubasilissa regina. The sequence goes on from JAINEB010000019.1 coordinate 4,746,505, forward strand.
CAAATTAAAAATATTTTAAAAATGCCAATTGATGTTCTATATCAAATAATATAAGTTTTAGATTTTTTTAATGGTGCTCCAGAACATATTGTTCCTTAAAAATTTGTAGCGAAAACTTTTCACCTTTACCGGTACCAGCTACTTCCAAAACATTTTTGAAACCAAAAAGATTTTAGAGTGCCGAGTATCGATCCCTCTCGCGTGCTAAGCCAGCGCTTTGCCAATTTGCCACTGTCATGTCAATTATCATATAAGCAGACAATTTTTTTGGTGTTAAGAGTTTAATGCATTAATTAATATTTTTAACATATGCATTTTATTATTTATTCATTCTTAACATCAAATTTAAATACCGACATTTAAATTATTTGCAAAATAGTTACCCTTGGTGAACTTTATAACAAGCTAATATTAATAAAGAGATTTGTAAAAGTTTATTTTCACGTTTCATTTGTATTCATCGGTAGTATAATAATTAACATCCCCGCCTGTCATGCGGAAGACCGAGGTTCATTTCTCCGCCACAGAAATTTTTATTTTATTTATTTAGTTAAATTTACAAATATTTTTTTGAATCAAAACATGTTCTATGCAGGGGTGTTATGATACATGTGTCTGAGACATTTAACACTGAGCCTGTTTTTTTCAGTGACATTACTTTGACACTACTATTGTAAATTTAATTGAATGTGTGCACTTTTTATCTTAGCAATAAAGAAATTATAAAAAAACCCAATAAAACAAAATGTATTTTTATAATTTTTTGTATGTTTTGCAACAGTAAGTCTTGCATATTTTTATTTATGAATTTATTTATTTTCATCCCTAAATTGACAACGACACAAGAGATGAAAGAATCCCACCGTGTCTCAATATTCCAATCATCGCTGATTCAGGAGTCGGAATCTTTTTGGGAAGTATTATTAATTATTTTATCTCTTACGCCTGGTCAATTTAGGGTTGAAAAAGAAAAAGCACTCTCAGCACAACTCCTGCTGCAAAACAAAGAAAAAAAAAACTTTAAAAATACAGCAGAACCAGAAATTCATCACATTTGGATAACAAACAAAAGTTTCTATATTTGTCACTTCCACAGCCCGGCAATGCTGTCTAACTAGGCCAAAATGCAGAATATGGTCGAAAAGTGGCACCCAAATGTTGCCATAGTCAACCAAAACATAAATGGATTCAATGGTAATGTTCTACTACTTCATGAAGGTTTTAAAAAACAGACAAATGTTTCCATATGTACAGGCAACATTGGGCAAGTTCATTGTTAAATCGAGTGCCACCAAATCATCGGCAAATGAAAATCATAACCAGAATTAGAGTTACCTGATGTTTAAATTGTCTCCTAAATATTAGTAACTTTCCTCCTCTTCCGCTAAAGTAAAGTTTTGACATAAAATTTATTCATTTGTGTACTATTTTTGGGGGCTGGGAACGAATTAATTGAATTTCAGTTATTTGTTATGAGAAAAACTGTTTCTATATTCGTCAGGCCCTCAGGAACGGATTAATGACAAATATAGAGGTTTCACTGTATTTTTAATTTATTTCACTGTAACATTTTGTAATACATATTACAAACTTGGAATGGGTCACATATTAAAATGCCTATTCCTTTCATTCTAATTATTCCTCATTCCTCAGAAATTCTGAATAGTGGATGCAGAGGGTATTAATGTGTCTATGGTGAAAATAAACAAAATACAAGATAAAAAGAACAATATTTATAGTAATGATTGCTTGAGGCGTGCTGCCTTCACAGCTGTTTTATAATCCATTTCCTTGTGATTGTATTTGAAGTGACTCTTCATGTTGCCCATCTGTGCGAATCCCTTTAGACACGTGGGACACTTGAAAGGCTTTTCCCCAGTATGCAGCCTCACATGCTCCTTTAAACCCTGCAGCATGGTGAATTTTTTGGTACAAAATTTGCATGCGTATGGGCGTTCTCCGGTATGAACTCGCAAGTGTGATTTAAATTGATATGTTGTTATGAAACACTTTTTACATTTGTCACATTCAAATTTCCGTTCGCGGGTGTGTACTGTTGTGTGTTCCTGAAAAAATAATAATAAATCAATTTTTGAAAGATCAGAGAATTAACACAAGGAGAAACATCCCTGCATTTTACCAAAGTTTGTGTCATGTTATTAATCACTTTACTAGAATACAAATTAGCTATTGGATCTAAAATTAAATAGTTTTTGTGTTGCCGGTTATTACAATTTGTGAATTTCTTACTTACTTACCATCACGCCGTTTCTCAGTGGGGGTAGGCAGAGAGGATAGAGAGCCACACTCTTCTGTCCTGACTCACAATTCTCGCCTCATCCACATTCATACATCTTCTCATACAAGCTCGCCAATTGTTGAGGCTTCTAATAGAACCATCCTCCATTATCTGGTGGTGCCAAGTCTTTCACGGACGTCCTCTATTTCTGGTGCCATCAACACTTGCTTCATATATCTTTCTTACCATTCTCTCCTCATTCATCCATTCCATATGACCGAACCACCTAAGTGATCCTTTTTTAATCTTACTCACTATACTAACATCAGCTTTACATTCTTTCCTTATTTCTTCATTCTTTACTCTGTCATAAATAGACTTGCCACAAATACGTCTAAGTGATCTCATTTCCACTGCATTCAGTTTACTTTCGTCCCTTTTCTGCCAGCTCCAGGCCTCACTTCCATACATCAATGTCGGTACCAGGATTCCATTGTGCACCGCTAGTCTTGCCTCGGTTGACAAATTCCCGTTAGATATAATTCCATTCAATGCGCCGTTCACTTTATTTCCTGCAGTCACCCTCCTTTCGATATCATTTTCAGCCTTTCTGTTTCTATCAAACATACTTCCTAAGTATACAAACTCATCTACTTGTTCCACACATTCATTACCTACAAGTATTTTGCATGGTGTCTTGCTTTCCTCCTTCTCGAATACCATCACTTTCGACTTGTTAATATTCATCATGAGGTCGCTTTCCTTGCATACATCGTACATTCTACTCACCAGATTCTGTAGTTCTTGTTCATTATTCGCCATTAGTACTGCATCATCGGCGTACAATAAACAGCATACAATCAAATCGCCCATTTTTGCTCCTACATTCATACAGTCTAGTTCTTTCACACATTTATCCATATACAAGTTGAATAGCCATGGAGACATTGCACAACCCTGCTTGACACCCTTTGTAATGTCAAACCATGGTGTGAGTGCTCCATTGATTCTTACACACGCAGAACTTCCTTCGTACAGAGATGCGATTGCGCGTATAAGTTTACTATTCACCCCGTAATCAGAGAGTACTTTCCATAACTTTTCTCTTATAACTCTATCATATGCTTTCTGTAGATCTACGAAGGCACAAAAAAGTTTTAGGTTTTTCGCCAAAAACTTTTCCGTCATCACTCGTAGAGAAAAGATCTGATCCATGCATCCTCTTCCACCCACAAATGCCCCTTGCACGTCCCATACTTTTTCTTTCATCACCATTCTTGCTCTTTCTATTAAAATTCTTCCATACAGTTTACCTACAGAGCTCAGTAGACTAATAGCCCTATAGTTACCACATTCCATTTTCGACTCTTTGCCTTTGTAAAGAGGCATGATAATAGCCCTCCTCCAATCTAACGGGGTGTGGCTCTCTTCCAAAGATTGATTGAAAAGTGTATGAAGCCACAAGATAACTAATGGGCCACCAGCCTTGATATACTCTGCAGCAACGTTATCATACCCCACAGCCTTACCATTCTTCATATGTTTTATTGCACACTTTATTTCTTCCATACTTATTGCATTTATATCGTTTTCCTCATTTATACTTACCCCAGAGAGCCTCTCAGGTGCTTTCTCATTTGCATTATCTACACTTTCATACGTTTCCTGGAAATATTTCATCCATCTATCTTTTATTTCATCCTCTTTCGTTAACATCTCTCCATTTACGGACTTAATAGTTTTCATACTACTGCTTTCAGCACCACATCGAGATTTTTTGACCGCCTTCCAGAAGAATTTTATATTATTCTGAAAATTCTCAGTCATTTTCACCCCTTCTTCTCTTTTCAGCCGCTCTTTCCTTTCTTTCACACCAGTTTTAATTTTATCCTTACAGGCATTGTACAGGACTTTTGCTCTTGTATATTCATCCCCATTTACTGTCAACAGATAGCGCCACGCATTCTTCTTTTCTTTCACAAGTTCCTTTATGCCACCGTCCCACCATGCATCACCTTTCTTCCTTCCTCGGGTAGCTAACCCACAGGTTTCTTTCGCTGATTCGCATAAAGTAACCTTAATGTATTCCCATGCATTGTCTATATTCAGATCACTCGCTCCTTGTTCACTCAGTTTTTCACACATTTTTCTTTCAAATTTTTCTCTGACATCATCCCTTTGCAGATTCTCAATTTTGACTCTAGATGGTGCCGATACTGTTTTTTTCATGGACCGCCATCCTTGGAATAAAATTATTCTTGAAACAATGAGGAAATGATCAGTTTCCATCTCGGCGTCCCGAAACACTCGAGTATCAACAGTAGCGAATCTCAGTCTAGAGTCAACCACTACAAAATCAATCCTCGACCTTTCATTTCCTCTCTCCCATGTGTACTGGTGGATTTCTTTGTGATCAAAAAAGGTGTTTGAGATAAAAAGGTTCCATTCCAAGCATACCTCAATAGACTTTTTCCATTCCCATTCATCTTTTTGTCACCGTACACACCAATGGCTGACTCGAAACCATCCCTCCAAGTCCCCACCCAACCATTCAAATCGCCTGCTAAAATTATTCTTTCATTATTCCGTTTTACATTCATTACATCCCTTACATTCATCCAAAATTCATCTTTCATTTCATCATTTTCTGAGTTTACGGGAGCATAACCTACGACTAAAAACACACTCTAGAATTTCTTAAGTAACAATTTGCTTTATTCTTTCGTAAGTAATGACAATTGTGCAAAGTTTGACAATGATTTATTTTCATTTTGAGAACCCTTGTATACAAAATGATACACATGAAATTAGAGATGCACAAAAATAAAAAAATCATTTAAAATATTCAGAATCCCTACATCTGAAATAAATCAAACTAGTCAATTATTGTTAGTAGCTTAGAGCAGCGCTATCCAACTAGCGGCCAGCGAAAATCTTTTAAATTTTTTTTTACATAATTTTTATAATTAATATGTTTTCCAACTAATGTGTTTTTTTGACCAAGCACTATATGAAGGAACTCAGACATAAATATAGAAATAAAATAAATTATTACCCAACAACTACGATTGTGAAATTTTTAATTACGTATTGATTTTGTAAAAATAAAATAACTTTTAAAAATAAAATAACGTTTTAATTTGGGCCATTTTAATTTAAAATGGCCCGCGGGCTAATGAGAAGTTGGACAGTGCTAGCAAAGAGGACCAATTAATAGAGGACAAAGTATAAACAATTAAACAAAGACAATTAGCACGTTATTCCTTTCGTTTTATTATGTTCATTTTCGTAATTTTAGAGAGTTAATTATAAAAAAATAGCAGACTTCAAAAGTTCTGATAAAACTTGATGGTTTTTTAAAGTAGGATTATCAAAAGCAAGCACCTCGACAATGAACATTAACGTCACTTCACAATGGATGTGCTTGGACGCATAAATAGGAATTTGTCTTTTTTTATATTTTTTCAAACACAAAAGAGACAACATGAAGTGTTCTTTGTAGGTAAACTCGCCAATAACATGAATGCATTGGCTTTTTAACAAGTTGAATTTCACTGACATTTTTAAATTGAATTGAAGAAATATTTGTACTTGGAATATATGTACATAGTTTTGAAATTATGTAGTTATATCTAAATAAAAAAATAAAAATTATTATTGTTTATGTAAAACCTCACAAGGGCGCGTAGATGGTAATAAAATAAATACATTTTTTAAACTTTATACCTATACATAATTAAAGTGTATTTTTAGAAAAAGTGTTTGTTATATATATATTTATATAGCAGAAAACCTTTTTCTGTAAAATTAAATTTTCATACATCCTCATCACTTTTTTTTTAAATCGTACAATATTTTAAATTCATTCATATAAACTTCACTGGCCTTGTATATACAGGTATTTTGCTGTTTATTTTCTCAATAAAAAAATGCATGTTGAAAACCATATTATAAAGGATATTCAGCGGAAAAATTTCAAGATTAAATTGTAATTGCTCGTAAACCATCAGGGTGAGGTAAGGGAATTTTTTTCAATAAATTAATCAGCAAGTACGGAGACGTACACCGGACCTTACACCATGTGACTTTTTTGTGGGGACCTTAAGTCGAGAGTTCAGAATTCAGGCCCTACAAGAAAATATCCACGTGAAGTTGTTGCCATTGAACCAACGCTTTGCTCTCACATATTCGCAAATTTAAGAGTCCGATTGCAAGAGTGTCTTGAGAGAAATGCACGGCACTTAGACGATATTGTTTATAAAATGTAAAATCCGCATAGTTAAACTCCATTTTGTATAAATAAAATATGGGAATAACATTGTAGTTTTTATTTAATTTAATATTAAACTTGAAAATTTTCCGCTGGAAACCTTTATAACGGACTTTCAGCTTTAACACCTCCTTGCCCGCATTAGTCTGTTATATCGTGGTTCTACTGTGCTTTGTGTTGTTATGACCGATTTATTGTTTTTTTTTTTAATATTCATTGGATTTTTACAATTTTACTGTACGTTTTTATTTTTTACTTGAGAGCCCATCGCTATATTTCCTTTGATTTTACATATTTGTCAATGCTTTAAAGATTTTACGAGTTCTAGACAGTGCAGTGACATATCTAATGGAAAATGCAAGCAAGTTTTTGTCATGCAAGTAAGCAGAGAATGTGATAATTAAGCAAGCAGGAAATGTGTCAATTAATGAAAAAAACTTGGCCAATGTCCACAATAATTAATATTTTGCTCTCACCTTTAAACCCATGGGATAGTAGAATATTTTGTCACAAATTTTGCAGGGATAAGATTTTGACTTTCGATGAACGTAATTCATGTGCTTGTTACATTCATGATTTTGCTTGAACATCTTTTCACAATACTCGCACTTATATTTTTTGACAGCCCTGTGAGTGGTTTTGTGTGCACTTAATGCAGTCTTTGTGCAAAATTTTTTTGGACATATATCACATGTCAATTCTCTTTCACCGTGTGTCCTCATATGTTCTAAATAACACCGACCTTGGGGATACAGTTTTCCGCATACGAAACATAGCATACCTTTGATGTCTCCTACTTGTTCTTTTTTTAGGCTACATTGTTTCTTTAGATTTTTGGTATTGTTCAACACTGTTGAATTATTTTTGTTTTCGATTCTATCTTTTTTTATGATATATTCTGTCTTCAGATTTTCGCCATTGTCTAATACTGTTGAATTGTTCTCATCATCAAACATATCAAGGGAATCTTCTTTTGTTTCATATTCATCTTCAATATCTGACTTTTTGTCAATGCTTACACAATCCACATTCAAGTTTGAGCGGAGGAGCCAATCACTCTCTTCACATTGGTTAATGAATCTGACAACTTCCTCCAGCTTCCTGACACACTCAATACAGACATATTTTGGCAATCCGTCATCCTTGCACATCTGCAATCAATAATAGAACATAAAAGCCTAATTAAAGACACAAAATAATCAATAAATGAACTTATACTGATTGTTGAACAAATTACAAGAGTGAATTGTTTAGTCATGACTTTTACAAAAAAGAATGTGAAGAGTTTGGAGTAAAAGGTATGTAATTACTTAATCTACACTAAAAATTAGAATTACTAAAATATTTATATTTTAATATTTGTTCACACGATTCCTAAAAAAAAACCTGAACACAATAAAACAAAATTTGCATTTATTTTATTTTTCACAAAATCAAGATTTTTCGTATATGTATATATATTGTTGCCTAAACAATAAATTGAAATTGACATAAGCAGACGCCAATTTGTTTCTCACCTTTAATTTACAATATGATAAAAACTTCGGAAGTAGGTTTTTAGTGCTATCAAATATATAGATTTCTGCAGGTATTTCAAGACAAAGTCTGCAAGTTGCCATAGTATAAATAAATAATCACTAAAGACTGCAAACAAGCAAAAAATCGCTAAACAGCAAGCAGAAACAAACAGAATAAAAGTAAACAAGTAAGCATAAAAAACATAGACTAAAATAATTTTTGACAGTGCGTATCATAGATAAGGTGCGTATCAATCATAGATAAGAGTATCAATATATCAATGCTCTATTGAACTAGTGATGTTTTACTTTAGTGATGTATTTTAATATGTTATGTCCCCAATATCGGTTGTGATGCGAGGGCACCAGATTCGATACCATTAAAATCGATCTTGGGGGTAGATCGTCGAACCACCCATAAAGTCGATAAATTACGCCCCGAAATGATATTTGCAATCGAAATGACCCATTAGCCCGAAAAGCATGCAATTACCATTAAACAAAAATAATGGCGAGACCTAAGAGTAAAGACTTCCGAGTGAAATATTTCTTAGTTTCTTAATAAAAAGCATCTTGAAAGGAAATACCTAGCTCGTTCGAGAGTGAAATACAAGACAGAGGATTGTTCCTTTTGTTAAATTGATGTGGTGACAAATGCGTCTACAAACATGAAAGAAAAAATAAAATAAATCCCGATTTGAGAATCGCCCTGTTAGACTAATAATCCCTGCGGTAATAGGCAGACATGATAGAGCGTCATACTTATCAGTCCTGGTACACAACTTCGTCTCTTCCACATATCTTGAGTCATATATCCTTCTGACTATTCTCTCCTCATTCATTCGTTTCAAATGAAAACCACCTAAGTGAGCCTTGTGAAAACGTGTTTTATTAAATTCTCTATTTTTACTCGATTATAAATAAACAGACAGTAAGAATCGCGATACTGATCAAGCATTAATAATATATAGTAATGAATGGGCAGGTTATTGTCATTAGCAGAAATACTTTAGATTAAATCTGTTTTACTTAACTGTAAATAAGATAATGTAATAAATGTAAGTATGTGTAAAAATTTAAGTTCGCGAATTTTATCGTAAATAAATTCATGTGTCAATTAAATGATTAATGTATTAAGATGAATGTATGTAAAGTTACAACAATGTAAATCAAATAAAGATATGTGTAAATACGTAGAGATAGGTTGATTATAAGAAGGGGGCGGTATTCAAAATTAAGTCTATAAAAGGGCGTGGCCTCTCACCATAAAGGCGGCCAATGGAATGGTTGTTAGTCCTGAGCGGGACCGAATGGCAATCGTATTCCCACCTACAAGCTACTAAAAGAGGCCAGACGCCATTTTACAAAATAGTTTGTTGCAGTTCGTCACAGAATCTGAGAGAATCTAGAAAAGTTCGTCAAGGTGGTCCTTCAAGCAGAACCCATTAGCTAACCTTGGATTGAACTCCGTCACTGAATTTAAAAGCAATCCATCACAGAATTGATGGTCAGTCCACTAATCGGCCATGCAATAGAATTGAACAAGTCTGAACTGAGTCAGTCTGCGGGGGACCAAATTGACCAAGTCAGTCTAGAAGCATTCGCCCAGTCAATCGCCAAGTCAGTCTGGAAGCAGTTGCTAAGTTGGTCTGGAAGCAGTCACCCAACCAGTCGTCGAGCCAGCCTGGAAGCAGTTGCCAAGTCAGCGTGGAAGCACCCGCTTAACCAGCCACCGAGCCAGCCTGGAAGCAGTCACCAAGTCAGTCTGAAAACAGCCGCCCAGCCAGCTTGAGTGCATTCGCCAAGTTAATCTGAAAGCAGTCAATGACACCATTTCGTCCGGCCGAAGACAGGATTCCTGGAAGCAGACTCTACCAAAGCAACGCGGATTAATATAAGGTAGAAATTAAACTGGGATTAAGTTAGCATGATAATGTATACCTGCCCATTACGTATGTAGTAATAATACATAAATAGATATTTGTCTTTTCGTGTTTCTATCTGTCCTTCCTCAGTGATCATTGCCACCCGAAGGTTTGATTGCACGTCAGAGAGATGCGACATAAGTCGGAGGCCGCCTCTACATCAAGTATGATAATTAAATGAAAGTTTATTTTTATCATTCACCATGATGTAGCCGTGCCCCATGTGTGACTTTCCTATTGCATAACATGTTGCGTTAAAATCGCGATGAACACAGCCGCGTTCATATTTCCTTCGTTTGTGGATGTTTTGATTTAATTTGTAAGGGTAATTTTACTAAAGTAAATTATTATTAAATATAATGGATAGACTTAATATTTATATAATATTGTACAGCGATGCATAATTGTAGTATGAATGTTCCACACAGACAAAGGTTCCATAGGGCCACAAAGTGTCGCGGCCCTGAAAAGGCCTTTCTGTACCACTGTGCTCTGCAAAAAGTAAATAAGTATCAAATACATGTGAAATACTAGAATGATTCAATTGTCATTTTTTACATACGATACTTTACCTAGGAGAGGTCGAAATATTGATAGATAGACCGCATCGGCCATCTTGGATTTTATAAAAATCACTTAGAAATTGTGTGTAATAGTATTTTTATTTATTTTATATGGTTGTTTAATATACCATTCAATGCCCAAGAAGATATACAATACAAATTCATTCACAACTCAAATCTGCCCAAAAATGATAGTTTTGATGCAGGGATGATCTCATAAAATGGATACTTGGGGAGCTCATCCTCAGACTGTGTTTATAATATAACTTCCTATGTTCGTATATCATGTGACATATGATGTACAATCAAATAGAGATTCAGGTTCAGTGGGTATATTAAATAATCTTTTACACCTGGGAATATCAGCCACACCTGCAAGCTGTGGGAATAAGCAAAAAGTAAAAGGAAAGTAAAAAAATACACAATTGCGGAATGCACACTTTTTAAAACTTTTCAAGGATATGATATGACTTAAAATAAATACAGTCAAATCTCTTTATAATGAATACCGAAGTAACAAAATTCCCAGTATCTTCAATTTGTCCCTGAAAAACTTCTATCATCTTTGCATTCAATATAACGAAACATTTTCTTTGGTTCCGTGAATGTCGCTATATTGATATTTGACTCTAGTTGGATATAAAAAACGTTTCTGAGCTTTTGATTTACATGATTACACTCATAACATTCCTGATAATAAGATTTTTATTTGGTATTTCCAGCCATTGGAATTACTCCTTAAATTGGAAATTCACCAACTTGATTAGGCCTTAATCTTGACTCTGAATGGTGATACAATTCACAGAAGTTGTAGAATAACTTTTAAGTGGTAGCTGACTTTAATTTTTATTGTATGTTTGCACATCCCTTTATCATTAATAATTACAACATCAATAGTATGAAATGCTATTTTATAATTTTTCTGAGGTATTATATAAAAGTAATCAACAAGTCAGATTTGACAATGGAGTCTATTGTTTCCCAGTGGTCGTTCCAGGAGAATATAGAAAAGGCAAATGGAGAGATTCTGCAAAGAGAGATGGAACTATCAGTGGCCCCAAATAATTGATACAGTGCAGGACAGAGAACAGTGAAAGAGTGCTGTCCGAGCGTTAAGCCCACAGCCCGATTAGGATAAAAAGGATGAAGAAGAAAAAGTAACTTTAACGCCGAAAGGATTTAATTTTATCAGTATTTTAATGATTAACACTTTATTTTCATATGTAAAAAGATTTCTAAATGAATATCATAATAGAGTTTCAATATCTAGGTAGGAGGGTTAGGGAAATTTTTTCCCTTTTCATTAAATTTAATATTAATTGGTGCCTGAAAGAGAGATGTTAAAAAAAAAAGGAATTCAATCATTTTTCAAAACAAACATTTATTTCACTTTTTCTAAATAAAATTAAGACATCAATTAATCACATAAGATTCCTTTAAGAATTTTATTAATAAATGAATTTTTTTATTTGATGATAGTACAGTTCAATGGTTCCCAACCTGAGTCCCGCAAAATTTGAGTGATTGGGAAGTGCATCACAAAATTTGTTGCATACAGAAAAATGCAAGCATTTACAAAATAGACTCTATGTTCAATTTAAATTATATTTTTCTTTATTTCTAAAATGAACTGATAAAAAGCACTATTACTATAATACCATTAAAATGTATGTCGATATGTAATTTTCCAATGTTTCTTTGTTTTTTCCATCAATAATATAGGTTTTTTAATTATTATTACGAAAAATATTTTCATGAAAAACCATTTATTACAAAGAATTGTATCAGGTTAGTTATTATGTGAAATAATTAAGATATGTTAATTAATGAATTTGAAAAAAGCTAAATGATAATAAAAAATGATGACCCAAGTATTCTTTAGTGTGCTGTGATATTTTTATAATTTTAATAGTGTGCTGTGATGGTTGGGAACCACTGGTATAGTTAATCTCAAATACAATTGATAATTTAATGTACGCTTTTGGGACTGAAAATCTAATTCTGAGCATTAAAACTACACAATTGAAATGTTCATTAAATTGTATTTTAGTAAACTGAAAGTACAAAATATATTTAGTGTCATTTTAATATAAAATTATTTTTCCTTTCACCCACGTGGCGCACAATATGATAGATGAATTGTTTGATGAAATATACTAGACTTTTTAAAAAACATTATTTCTAGAGCTATGTCTGATTAAGATGCGATGCCATCACAGCTTTCTTGAAATCCATTCCTTTGTGGTTATATCTGAAGTGACTCTTCATGTTGCCCTTCTGCGCAAACCCTTTGAAACACGTCGGACACTGAAAGGGCTTTTCTCCCGTGTGCAATCTTTCATGCTCCATCAGTGACTTGGGGATGGTGAACTTGCTATCGCAGAAGCGGCAAGCGTGAGGACGCTCCCCGCTATGAATTCGTCTATGCAAGTTTAGCTGGGTAACAATGTTAAAAGTCCTGTTACATATGTTACACTCGAATTTCTGCTCTTGTGTATGTACCAGTGTGTGTTTCTGAAATAATAAAAAAAATTATTACTAATACAGGTGTGCCTCGTAATAATGGCCTCTTAGTAGGCATGTCAACAGAAAGAGTTCAATATTCTAAGCATGGTCACTTAAATCAACCGAAGACAGGTCGTAAGCCTTGTAATTACCAATACTTCCATATTTTTCCATTAATAAAAAACAACTTCGTCTCTATGAGAAAATACAGTAATTGTGTGGTCTTGGACATATTCAAATATTGCTAATATATTTTCAATAAAAAACTTAATGACTTTCTTATTATTTATTATTATTGTGTTTAGTTTATAGAACTCCACGTTTATTTTTTATGAAATTTAAAAAATATAATTTCAATAAATATTATTATTAATAGTTTGCGTAAAGTATTATTTAAATATTACAGCTGTTTCGGCGGTTAAGGCCATTTTCAAACTGTGGATAAACCACAAATAATTGACTTAATTAAGTGATTTTGGTTATCCCTTCCTCTATGTGTAATTATATGATTTTGGTGAAGCCTATGTATATTAGGATTCTTTTTCTCAGAGGCAATTATCCTTTTTTTTTTTTCCATTTATGAAGATAATATCTGTTTGGTAATAGTTTTACTGTTATAAAGTTTTACGTTAAGCTTAATTGAAACAGCTGTAATATATAATAATAATAATAATAATGCTTTACGTAAACTAGCAGAACTCAATAATATTTGTATCACACATAATTGTGAGGTCGCAGCAGAAGCCATATAATTGATATGATAAGAAATAGTAATTTAAAGATGTAATCATCGGCGTGGCATCAAAAAACCAGTGGGATAGATTTCAGGAAAACAAATATGTCTTAGTAAAATGACACAGCGGTGGCCTGTCGCTGAGTAGGTACTTGCAATTATGACTATGTATTTAAATAAAAACAGAGTATTCTGCAGGCGGGAAGCCATTCTCGATTGTGTTTCTGTAATGTGCCGATATTGACCATCTTTTGTGTTTCATTTCTTTCGACACCATTGCCGGTTGAGAGAAGCTGAGATTGGCAAATCACCTTTGTCTACATTCTTATTTCCTGTACGGAACAATATTTATTAAAATTTGATTTTATAAATTTCATAAAAAAAAAGAAAATTCTTATTAATTTATAAATTAAAACGGATTCTATGAAATTTGTATGAGTTTGTATTAAAATAAATGAATATTGGTGTACACCTATCAATTTTCTTTGAAAACATACCTTCAAGTTCTGTGGTCTGTAAAACACCTTGTCGCAGATTTTGCAGGGGAGAGGTTTCGATTTCCGGTGAGTGTATTCCATATGACGATTAACATAGTCCTTTGTTTTGAATGATTTTTCACAATATTCACACTGATATTGTCTGACAGATTTATGAATTAGTTTGTGGAGGTTTAGCAATTTTCTCGAACTAAAAGTTTTTGGACACTCATCGCAAGCGACTTCTCTTTTACCGTGCGACTTCATATGCTCCTGGTAATACGAATTTGTGGTGTAATGTTTGCCGCACAAGGAACAAAGCAGACCACTGTTAATTCCTTTTTCTTTCTTCCGTTTTTTACAACCATTTCGTTTCATGATATTGTTATCATCATCGAACATTATTGAATCTCTTTCGCCGTCGAATATATCTTGCGAATCATCTTTTGCGGCATTTTCAAAATCACTTAATTCAAAATCATTAATTAACTTCAGTTCAACATTTTCTTCTTTAAATTCCACGGCAAGTTCTTCTTTGATTTCGAGCTTTTCTCTTTTGATGTCAATGTAATCCACATCCAGGTTTGAACGGAGGATTCGATCACTTTCCTCACACTGGTTAATGAATCGGACAACTTCCTCCAGTTTTTCGACACAGCTAACACAAACGTATTCTGGCAATCCATCATTTTTGAACATCTGGAATAAACACCGAAGATAAATCTATGAAAATAAAAAATAATGTAGTAAAATGGTATGAGCTAATTGCAAAGCTGGTGAAAAAGGGACAATTATTATTACTAAAATAATGAAGCACTTTGTTTTTACCACAATTCATTTTTATTTGAAAAAAATCTACATTTTGGACAAGAAATGCACTAAAACTAATTTACAAGAATTGAAAGGTAGGTATATTAATTATAGTGGGAGGGGGTTAAATGGGGGCTTGGTTACAAATTAAGTAGGCTTCAATGGAAACAGGTTTAAGAGACGGCTATTTACAAAATTAATTTGATTATTTATAATATTTCAGTTTTATTAACACCTTTTCTAATTTCTAATATTTCTAGGTTATTCAAGTGAAAGACACTAATATTGGTATGTAAGAATTTGAAACCTGTATTTAAATCAAAAGAGTGATTACATTCTATTAAGTGATTTGAAAGTTCTGAATAATTATTGTTTAGGCATCTCAAATGTTCATTAAATCTAATTTCAAAATTTCTTAAGTTTCTCCAATGTTAAAATAGTTGCAATCCTTACAATTTAATTGATAAATGCCCTTATCTTATGAAAAGACCCTATAATTTTCTAGCCATTATTACCCGGATTAGCATAACCCATGGCTAGTTTTTTATTTAGCCGTGAGTCATTTAGAAAAATTGTGAATCATTTGTGTACAACTTCATGGCAATGCTGGCAGAATCATATCGAACGTATGTTTTAGTATCTTTACATTTGCTAGATTTCTGCAATTATCAAACAATTTGTGCTTAATTCTGTTGTCTTTGAAAGTGATTAATCCTTACTAAAAACTGTGTGCCATGACACCTTTTACATGTTTGATTTGCTTAACAGACTAGGTATTCCTCAATTTATTATCTGTTAAGAGAGTGAGAGAGTTTGCAATTTTTGGGATATTATAAAGTTAAATTATTAACAATATTAATGAAATGTTGAAACAAAATTATTTCTGTTATGAGTTTCAGTTATGGTAATTTGAAAAGGTAGTTATTTCAATATATGTTTTTGAGTACTGTTAATGAAACATTTTAAATCTGTTGACCGAAGAAGAAATTGTAGATAAAATTTTAAGCGAAATTGAAAGCAGAGTACAGAACCAAGAAAGAAGAAGCCTTTTTTAAAGTAATAAATTCACAATAATATTCTAAATTTAAATTGATAGAATTGTTCTTAAAATTAGAATACTTTGTCTAAAATTTTTTTTTGATACCTAGTACACCTATTGTTTACTCATCGGTAACAGCATAACCAAAGTTTGTACCTACTGAACGCCACTGGTAAGTACCTACTTCTAATGCACTTAATAATAGTTTAGTTTGATACCAGTAGAATACCTACTAACTATTCTTTATAAATTTGAAAATATGGTTCTTTCTTTCATTATTGGCGGGCCTTTAACTAGTTTATTTAAAAATGTTGAATAACTTAATATAAAATATTTTATTTTTCAAGTAGTTTAGCGGGTGTGTAAAACAATCCTTGTTTATATAAACATTTGAACGGTTATGCAAAATTACAAGGGAAAAAACGACTTTTGGTAAATTCATTTTTGACAGATAAGTTATAAATTTTGAATTTGTAGTAGTTTTGTTGTAAAAAGTATTTATTTTATTAGTACTTATTTCTTAATAATTCTATAGCAAAAGCAATAGAAATTAACATGACCTATATAACTTATTTGTATGTTAATTCCATAAAATAACTAACCTCCAATTTGCAATAGGATAAAAACTTTGGGACTAGAGTCTGGCGGTTATCAAATATATTAATTTCCGCTGTTTTTCCCAAGCAAAGTCTGCAATTTTTCATAATGGAATTAAAATCTCAATATTGTAAACACTAACCAACTATATATATTAGTAAAAATAGGGTAAATATTATGATATAGTAAACAAATACTTTTTTCATAGACAATAAGCTTATTTGACAGCTAGATAGAAGCTACGATAAAACATAACCGAGCAAAAAGATTCCCGCAGTGCTTACCAGTGCTTACTTAACTCCTAGTCTATATAAATTGCCATTGACATATATAGACTTTTTGAATATTATACAAATGTACAGCCCCTACATTGAAAAAAAGATGCTTACCTTACTTACTTTATTATTTTATACTAACCAAAGGGTATAACAAGAAGTTTGTAATATTTTAACATCTTCCCTGTTATGTATATAATTCGAAAAATGTCTTATTATATTGAATGGAACCCGATTATGTATATATTTTTTAAAGGAATATATTTTGTGTAAATGTATATTTTATCTAAATGTTGAGAAATTGAAATCGTCTCCTAGCAATTATAATTATATTTTAATAGCACTGGATGCCAAGACTTTGAAAATTTTAATGTTTGCGCATTATAAAACAATGTTTATATTTTTCTTTGACATTTAGTCATTGCATTTTAAGCTGTTGTTTAAAGATATTTGTGGTTTTTTGGAAAATTCACAAAATATTGTGATTTTCTTAATTTGTTGGTTTAAAGAGATACACATACACAAACACATTTGATATTATACTCTACCCGTTAAAACCTCAAATTTAACATATATAAAATGGTATTGGTTTAAATGGGACAGTATTGATAATCGTTTATTAAATATTCAGATGTATTAATTTTTGATGTAACCCATCAATAATGGCGGAAAATTGATTATAACTCTGTTATTTCGAAACGTATTAAAAATAACAAATAATTCAACGTGCCATCTTCCATTTAAATCTATAAATTGGGAATCCATCCCCAATCACGTCAAACAAATATAAACCAGCAATTTTCATTGTGGAACTACAAACGAACCAAGTAAACTACCATCTATCGCGTAAAAATGTTAGCATATATTAAATGCTTTATGTGATATATGCTGAGAATATTTTTGCTGGGTACTTACGTATTCGAAATAAAATGGTGGTAAATTTTAGACATCATAGTCTGATTTCTGATGGACTTCAGTTGAGTCAGTTGTAGATAGTGCAAAATAAATAATTCATTGTATTATTTAATATCATTTATTTTTAAAAGAAAAACAATTCAAATCAATGTTGTAATACATAAAGCTAAAATTGTAAGTAAAATACAGCGATAAATATTAAAATCTATTAATACTATTCAACACGATCACTTAATAAATACAATGTTACAAGTCATACAAATAATAGATATACAATTAAGTACTATGTGATGGTAGATAATATTAAAAAATATTTTCTATTTTTTCTCAAATACAATATTAGCAGTATTTATGTGGCTGTTCAAGAAAAAGACAAATACAATTATTTATTTGAAAAAATATATATCTTAAACCCAGTGGAGTCAGATGCGTATCTTGTTTTCGTTTTATCAATATGAGTCGAGAATTAAAACAGAGCTACGGTCATTCAATATTCTCTATACTAGTAATAATGGAATGTGATGTGAAAAGTGTGGAATGTTTTCTTGATTATTTAAATAGGGATGAAAGATAAGGATATGAGGGACTTATTTCAGTTACTTAAGGTAATTGGCTGATATTCTTCGATTCAGGGGTTACAGAAAAAAGGGTTTGAAGTCTAATTTTCTTTGTTATTCATGTGAAATTCATTTATAATAATTTTTAATACCGAGTACTTTACGGAGTCACTCAGGGTTCTGATCTAGGACCTGGCATCTCTTGAAAAATGAATTATTCAGAACAAAGAATATTTCTTCACCTAAGCAGTAACATGACATAATTAGTTTTAAATGATTTTTGTAGAATTACTCAAGTATTACTTACTTTTCTAGAGTTGAAAAAAGAAGCAGATTCTTTTTAAACTGAAACTGAACTAAACTTAGGTACTATTCCCTTGACTTGAGGGCAGTTGACAGGGAGATTACAGATATATGGTGATTAAATTTCTTTGTTTGCATGCCCCTAGCAGACGCTATCGTGAAACTAGTGATATAGAACGATTCTCAGCGAAAATTTAAATCCAATGATATAAATATCTTAATTTGTCAAAAAAATGAGATATGTGGTGCTTAGGTGACGATTTGTAAAACCCAGAGATGATGCACAGCTAATTTTGAAATCTTCTTTAATGTTTTAATTGTATGCACAACTAAAATAATTTACGTTTTGTTAAATGTCACGTTACAGAATTGTTTGGTGTTATTATTATAAATATAAATATTGTACATTTTTTAAAACAGTTTTTTGGCTGTTTTAATTGTTCACACACAGCACAGTCTATTCACTTGAAAGTTGTAGTAAAATTAGAACCATTTACAAAAATAATTTTTAATTAATACACATCTCATTCTAGTCCATCTCACAATTATTAGAATATGGCGTTGTTTTATTTGTCTAAGCCAATTCCATTTATTATTAATTTTTGTTTATGGTGTCCAAGTAGATGAACAACTCTTTATTTGGCTAGAAGAACTGATTTAATGTTATTTGCAGGTGTACTCTTCTCTCCTTTCAGTGCACACATCACAATTCACATAACAACACCAATGGAACTGACATCGACACTGAGTAGTCTTTACGTATTGGTGAGTATTGTAACCTCGGCCGCAACACAACAGATCGCAACCATCGGTTTCTGGAAACATATTAAAAATATTATAAATCATTTAGAAGAAGTATACATATCAAATCTTAATTATTTATTCATGTTTTCTATTATGTTAAAATCACCCAATCGAAATGTACAATTATCAAGAATAAGTACATATGTAAATATTATATTGTGTAACTATTCATATACATAATAGCCAAAACCGTATGACACACAACAGTATACATAATAAGTTGAAATTAGGCGTCAGCACGGCAGCCGGCCTATGGCCATGAAGGGCGGTGGATCTGTCGCAATACCGCTGAAACGGTACACTATATATTTGAATCATTTTGAAAACATATTTGTGATTGTATATTTGTTTGCTTTAATTAGTTAAGATAGGTTTTACGTTAATACTGATCGTAGCCGCACCACAATCCCTCGTAGGACAGCAATAAGCAATCAGTGAGTTTACACTATTAGTGGATACCAATATTATTAGTGTTATTTTAATCAAGGAGAATAATAGTAATAATAATATTTAAACAGTTAAATGTTGATTAGTAATTTTAAAATAACATTAAAATGTGATTACATAATATGGGTGTACCAGGTATTGGAGCTATCATCCAAACAAATTGATTTCTATATCACTAGGCACTAATCACTTGCGTTTTTTCATTAATTTTTAACGACTTGACCAGTTTCTTTATTGTTACATTGGATAATAAATTACCTAGCGTATGTCTTAATCCGCTTAAAGGATCAAATGATATTAATTACTTCTCATACCTTATTGGTTTCTATACAAAAAAATTAATAAAATAAATAATGCAATAATTTTCCTTTCAACTAATTTTTTGTACATTTATCTAATTCACAATGTACTTATAAACCTTGTTGTCTCATCACAGATTATTCTAACTAGATAGGTATAGTTCAATTTGAATTATACGTTAAAGAATTACTAGCCAAGGAGGCGCCATATAATTTATACGATAAGACACATGTTAATAATTTAAAAGTGTAATCATCGGCGTGGTGCCAAAAAACCTGTGGGATAGATTTAGGGAAACAAATACGTCTTAGTAAAACGTCACAAACCGCGGCCTGTTGCCGCGTAGGTACTTGCAAATATGACTGAATGTATTGTAATAAATCTGAATAAAAACAGAGTATTCTGATGGTGGAAGTCATTCTTGATTTTGCCATCTTAGTGTGCCTATAATGAACATCTTTTGTGTTTCATTTCTTTCGACCTTATAATCATCATCATCATCGTCGGTTGAGAGAAGCTGAGATCGGTGAACCATCCTTGTCTACATTTTTGTTTCCTGTACGGAACAGTAGGTACATTATTTTTTTCCTTAATGGAATATATGTTTATATTTAATTTGAATGTTTTTCGTATCAAATAAATGTTTCTATAATTTTATGTAGATATATTACCTAAATGTATTATTAAATCTATACAAATTATATGGTAATTACACGTATTGATTTTTATTTTACATCACTGTATCAAACCTATATTAAGACAGGTTAAAATTGCAATGGCTTTAATTCAATCATTTCATTTAACTGAATTAGAGTGAATTAAACTTTAAAGAGCATAATAACCTCTAGAAGTCCTGTTGCAGAATCTACCAGCAGTGCCCAGGGAGCCAGTGGCCAAGTTCTTCTCGCAGTAGTTTGGCGAGTCCTCCAAAAAGACCAGTTCTGATCTTTTTGGCAACCTTTTTGCCATCGATTGGAAGGCTCTTGATCTGAAAAACGTACAAGAAATGATGAAATCATAGGGCACCAAATATTGAGTATATAGGTAGTTTTTTTCATTGTAAAACAATGTTATTTGACAGCCTTGAAAATGAAATTATCTCGGCCGCAAATTTAGAACGAAGAACACCTGGAAGAGTGCCACTATGGTAGATTGATGCTGCCTTGCATCTGGTTGGAAAAGACCTGGAGTCAGTTGTGAGGGCGCCCCAAGACCGAGTCTCATCTGATTGAGATCACAACACGTCATTACTAGCACGAAAGAAATAAAAAGAATTTGAAAAAATTTATTGTGTTCATTTAGGTAATATTTGCAAACTGCGGCTCAGGAAGAATTGAAGAACTTGCATGACTGGTTCTATTGCAGCCCACAGTCATCGTTAAAAGAAGATGATAATTTCCGACTTCCATAGGAAGAAGATGAAAAAGATCACTGTAATTACCTCTTTAGTACCAGATGATACTCTTGCTTTTCTGCCGCAGTCGTCGTGGTGGCTGTCACGTGTTTCGCCCTATGATATTTCTTCATCAAAGCCTCGCCGACTAGTGAGAACGGTGGCAGCGCTCTCCAGCAGGTCTTCATGGTGCAGGAGCCCGATACTCCGTGGCACTTGCACTCTGTCTGCAGAGAAGTCTTTACTATCTGGAAATAAAAAATATTTAATAGCCTGCGGTCTACCGCTAATTCTGTGATTTTCCACTCGACTTCCTTCCTCCAGTCAGCGACATGACTACGCCAATGTAACCAATGCAGTGTATTGGGCAGTGGCACAAAAGGTCCGCGTCGTATGACATATCTGGTATCGATACTTTTAAGAGGGCTAAAATTAATTAATAATTTTTGAAATTCATCATAATTGGAATGGAATTATAAAACATAAAAAATCTTACATGTATTACAAAACACGTGAAAACGTCGATAATATTTTCACACGTTTTCTTATTACACCTGAGAAACAATTTATAAAAAAGTTTGTATCGCACAGAATTACTCGCCGAGGAGGCGCCATGTAATTGATATGATAAGACACGTGTCAATAATTTAAAGGTGTAATCATCGGTGTGGCGCCAAAAAACCCGTGGGATAGATTTCAGAAAAACAAAGACGTCTTAGTAAAACGTCACAGCCTGTCGATCTGTATTCGATTTTAACAATGTTTGGTAACTGATTATTCGAAATTCTTCGAACAATCATTAGTATACTAGAAACTAAACCTCCAACAGATATATCTCAAATACCAATCACTGTTAAAATCTAACACAATCACGATAAATTCCCAAAGGACGAATCTGTGAAATACGAAATGTGAAACACCTTCTATACAGGCACAAGAGATGGCGCTAGTAGTAGCTCACCAGCAGAAATAATAGAATTATGACAGATAATTTTTTTTGCAAAAACGGGTTCGAACGTTGGTAAAAAATATTTACTCATCGGAAGTAGGTAATAAATTCGCTAGTAAATTAATTTTACTCACCGATATCCGATGGTAAAACCGCCAACCTGTTTGTTAAAAATGGCGGACTTTTCATAGCTGTTTCAAAAGTCATCTAACCGATTGATACTTTGAAAATTGCAGTATACGACAATGAATCATTCAATATCCCGCTATTTTAGTGATGAGTGTTCATCCGATGATGATTTTGCTGTTTATTTTATATTACTGATGATTTTTCGCCAGGAAAGTGAATAAAGCCATAAATAAAGCATGAAATTGTAGGTATGTATTTTCAATGGCGAATACAATAATACCCCGAAGTTACGCGGTAGGTGGGACCGACTAAAATCGCTTAATTTGAATTCGCGTAAGTCGGGGTACAACTTTGCATATAAATACGTACAATTTTGTTTAATTGGGACAAATGACTAACAAAAACACTAGTTTAGAAAAAAAAAATTAATAAAATTGCAGTTCTTTATACATATTAATACAAAATATTTTAAAAAATAAACAATTTACGTAAAAAAGTCATTTCGATGTCGATGGCTTCATAGAATCTAACAGATTCGTTTGACGACACAATGCCTTATTTTTTCACACAGAATTTCTTCGTAGTAAGCTAATAATTTTTTTATTCCTTGCTTTGTAACTATAACGCGTTCTTCGTCGGAGTCTATGTTTTCCGAAATTTTTAAGCCATTTTGAATTGAGCTTAGACCTTCTGTCAAGTTTGCAATTATCATGTGCTTTTTGGGTGGAATTGGGTCTGAAGTGTCTTCATTGTCGTTTTGATTACGCATCTCTACAAGCTCATCGATTGTTAACTCCTGACTATGTGAATCCAACAGCTCGTTGAGATCGTTAGTATTGACTTCCAAATCTAATTGCCTGCCAAGATTAACAACTTCTTCCACCACATGAGCGATATCAATTTCAAGCAATCACAGTAAGAGAAACACTGAATATAGCGGGCGGCAACGGTCAACGTTTAGTGGCAGTGTCGCCAAACGAATCGCGTAATTCTGAGTTCGCGTAAGTCGGGGTATTACTGTATTTAAAATAAATAAATTTTGGTAAAAATCGTAGGTATTTAATGATTATTTACCATGTTACACTATTAGGTGGGATTAACTTTGACAGCAGTAAATTTGACGTACGAACAATCCGCAAACGGTATCGTGATATAACCGGCCCTAAAAGGTTTGACATTTTGTTATCAAACTTTTAAATGATACAGCTTGCAATTCTTTTTAATCGCAACAATTTATTATTGTTACAATGTAATAATTCAGTGTCTGTAATATTTTTTCAGTCAGGTAGATTCGTTTCGGATGGGAAATAACTTAACAAGCTTTGATGATAATGAGCTGTTTTTTCAGCGGACATTGAAAATGATTAATAGATTAATAACTAAAATGAAGTAATTAAAAATGATTCAAGTTACTGTGAAATTAAATAAATAGGTACGTATTCATCTCCAGCTGGCGTTCCAATAAACATCAGATGATTGTGTTAGGTTAGGTTAGGTTAGGTTAGGTGTGAAAAGATATTTATTTTAAAGACATTAGTTTCTTCATATATTTTAATGAGTCGGTTTCTATTCTATAGTATACGCTACGAACATTTTAGTACCATTGAATTCAATTTTTTTTAACGTAGAGTATTCTATCGAAAGCGTTATATCAACTTCGTTAAAAATAAAACGTCAGAAATAAGGATTTAGAAAGTTTCGAAACATTTAATAGGACTGTAATATAAAATAACGTTTTTATAGTTACAGTAATCCATTAATGAAAGGGTAAACAATAAAGAAATAAGGAAAGAATGTAAAGCTGATCTTAGTATAGTGAGTAAGATTAAGAAATAATATGGAACGGATGAATGAGGAGAGAATGGTAAGAAAGATATATGACGCAAGTGTTGATGGCATCAGAAATAGAGACTTGGCATGATCAGCTAAACTAGATCCGGAGGATGGCCCCGTTAGAAGCTTCAATAATCTTCGAGCTTGTATGAGACGATATATGAATGTGGATAAGGCGAGAATTGTGTATCAGGACAGAAGAGTGCGGGACTCTACTCTCTCTGCCTACCCCCGCGGAGAAACGGCGTGATGGCAAGTAAGTAAGCAAGCAAGGAAGCAATATATATATATATCATAACCTTAACTTTCTAATGTCATTTTAGAAGAATGAGAAATATATTTATGGTATTTATTTTAGAATAAATTTTTGATTAAGTTTTATTATTTACCTCGTATATTTGTAAAATGCTGAAAAAAAAATCCATTATTATTACAATTTATATGACGTTATGATCTATAATTTCAGAGATATGTCGGTATAAATCGGTATGTATCAGTTACATCATAATACTGCGTTTATTACAGCGCGATTGGGTTTTTTTATATTTTTATGAAGACCCAATTCGCCATAAAGATTATACATATAATAGAAAACGTTTAACACATTCTCTGCGGTGGTGGGTCAGATTTGACCCGGGTGTTTGTAAAAATGTGAATTACGCTACAAATATTCGTTTAATGATATTTTCCTCTATCTCTAGCTAATCTTTTATTAAATATTTCGAAATAATTTGTTATCGGACGAGATTCAAATGAGTTATTGACAAAAATATGAAAAAACGCTAAAAAATTAGTCGCTTTTTCGGGATTGAAACTCAACGTTTACACCGAAATATATATTGTTAACATTTTGAGCGGGTAGAAAAAGGATACCAGGTATAAGTCCATGTATTTGTTTTGACTTTTTTTTGTCTGGCGACCCCTAGACAATACCAGTAATATAACTATTTGAGGGGCGTTGCGTTTACCTGTAAGTTTTATGACACTACCTGTTCCGGTTCCGACGAGAAGATTACATGCTCAGTGGATGTTTGTTTTTTGGCTGTGTAGGGCGTCTGTTGATGCGTGAGAATATGTACATTATTCGTAATATTTTTTAATTTTTATCTTTAATTTTTTAGCAGAAGCATTACGGCACGTCATGGCATTTCATTAAATCATATTTAAAGTGAAATATCTATAAAAAATCTCCCACAAAACGGTTGAAAAACTGAAAACTTGAGGTGGGTCTAAAATGACCCACCACCGCCGGATGTGTTTTGTTTTGACCCATCGGGCAGTAAGTGTTAAAAGAAAAGCAAAAAATATATATTAAAAAGTTCACGCATAAATGTATGAGCAAAATATAAATACTACACGAGTATTAATGATGTAATGAATCAATTGTCCGCTTTGCGCTCAACTATGTATGTACATCATTTGAGGACGAGTCTCTGGATATCTGTGTATAGGTAGATATGTATCGTTAGTATGTAGGAAAAAACAAATTCTACGCAGGAGTGGTGTAATATATGTAATGCAATTTTTTTAAATCTTTCTTTTTTTGCACTTCATTTATGGTAATTATTTCTACCACGAAAAATGTATTTTAAATGGTGCGTGTTTACGGGTGAATATCATTTCTCGCGTCTCGTAAATTGGGCGATAATGGTTGCGATGCATTAATTGGTAATTCTGCGTACAAAACACAACAAACTGTAAATGGTAGCTCGCTCCGCACTCAATTCTGCACTATCCTTTGCGTGAACTTTACCCTTTCAATACTTGAGATTTCCAAGGTTTGTATAATATGGACGGCGAGTCGCACAAATGTCTCCATTCTATAGGAACCTTCATTATATATACCACGGAGAGACTTTCCTTGTTAACCGTTTGCATTAGACGAGAAGAGAAGGTAGCTTGAAGAAGCTAGCAGTTGTGATAGGCCACGTCGAAGACCAGTAAGAAAAATTAGATTATTTTACCCATTGGACCAATCAAGTAGAAAAAGCAACATACAGCTGGTGACAGCCTTCAGAGTGGTCTCGCTCTAGGGGCGGACAACCCGGACATTTGTCCGGGGTGGCATTTTGGCGGTGAATGTGACAAAATATTGGTAGTTAAATAGTAGAGCTTTCTCCAAAACAAACAACACGTAAATAAAATGTTGTAATTAAAATTATTTTATCTTTTTAAGTTAGCTGTCAAAACAAATAAAAATGACCTATAAGAATCGTTGTTAGGGCGACATCTAACGAGTGTCGCCGCCAGCATGCGTTTGGTGATAAGAGGCGACATCTATCGCCCTATGTATATATGTTTTAATTAGAAGCAATAAAGGTTTGACAGGAGAAATGTCTGTTTTAATTTCTTATAATTCTGTGGACCAAAAGAGAAGCATCCTTCTTCAACAACCGGATTCAGACCAGATTAAACCGTGATGAAACAATCGTGGATAGACAATTTCTATGGTAAGTAAGATTTCTCCCTTACCACAGATAGAAAAAAAGATGACAGATGTCAATATATGATTTCGCTAAAATGTTTTTGTTTTCTTACTCGTAATAAAGACAATGCACACTTCATTTCAAATTGAATATATATATATAATATAACGTACTGTTATTGAATATATAAAAGAGAAAACATTTAAGTAATCTTAACCTACAGATATTAAAAAGACATGCTCGCGTCTCACAGACCTGGCCGTTTAATCAAGCACTATACAGCCATAATGATATTACAGATGATGACATTACGGAAGTCGTCACATTTAGAAAGTCATAGATGTAGACGGGGAAGCGTAATATTATTATGGATGATATGATTCGATGTGCTTGTGGTTAAAGGGTTACTTTACTCGCCTAGTGATCAAGCGGTCGGAGGAGCCTCGTTTTCAGGAGGCTATCGAGTTAGTTGACCGAGTAATTCGTAATTTGTAATGTGAGTGTGCTCCAAAACAAAGTGTTGCAAATACTCAATTTAGAAAACCCTGTAAAATTAATAAGAGCAGACAAGATATATCCTGAAGATTGAGCATGTATAATTATAGATCGTTATCATGCATTGAGTTAATAAAATTGGTGGGAACATGTACGGGTATCTATATAAAATTTTTAAAAAAAGGAAATTTTGCAAATTTATACAAAGCGATTATTATTATTATACATTCCTGCCGTACTGTAATAACTGTTTTTAAAATTTAGTACCTACTCGTATGTAAATAGTTATCTGCCAGTCTAATAGTTCTCCAGTACTCATTATTTTTAATAAATTTTCTTTAAGTGGGCATTTATTTAATGACATACAATTTAAGTTTGCAAAGCCACTGGCATTTTTTACCAGAGCAGCAGTTTGAAACTTCGACACGGTCAAAGGACTCGAGTAATGGTATGTGGTTGGCTCTAGCAAAAATACACCTTTGTTGGCAAATTTTCTCCACGTGTGGGCGTGCCCCGAAGTCAGGCCCCGATCGGGTAATGAATGCCTTGATTCATTTTGGCTTAAAAAAAATATAAATTGAAAGCTTGTGGATTGCAGAAAGTAAGAAGGTGAGTTATTTTTAAGAACTATTTCAAAATAACTTATCGTTGTTTTCAATGAAATGATTCGCGAATTTTAACAAGATAACATTTAAAAAAAATAATTGTTTCGATATTCTCTTTAAATTTTTGAATCACATTCCAATGTATGTTGGTTTTATTGCAATATTATTTTAGCAATTTTTAGAATTCTACAGCAACTTATGTAGTTATTAAGTTAATTAGGCATTTTTCTTAAATTATTGCCTTTTATTGAGTCTTTGAAGGCCAGAACTCGTTGATTTCACTCTTAGGAGACTCTCAATTCCGAAGAATTCGACAGAAAAGTAAAGACAACAGAATTCTTCTTGTCTTTCTTGATTAGAATGGTATACTACTAGAACATAATTGAAATACGATATATATATATTTATTTTATCTCTATTTTTATTCCTGTCGAATCTTAAAAACCGGCTTCTTTAACACAGACTTCAGTCTAGCAAAGTAGCCAGGACAACGCTGTATATATCTGAGGTGAAGTCTACTCCATCCCACACAATAAACATATTACCATGTTTTATTATAATATATTCACCTTTGTTATAACAGTAATATGTATGTCAATAAATAAATAAATAAAAAATAGTACAAATTCATTTTTACTGCTTCCGACGTAAGTTTGTAGAACTCCGTAATCACATAACTGAAAATAAAAAACTTGTTTTTTTATTTTGTGCCTGTAGTACACTTATGTTCTATTTCATAACTTAGGTACGCATTGGCCTAGAAAGGAATGAAGTAGAATGAAAAAGTAGTTTTAGTGGTGTTACAATTTTTTTAAACTTGCATCGAGCACATTAACGCGATTGGACAGGTCAATTATGGAAGTCAGTATCGCGCTCACTTTGATACAATGTGGGATGTGCATCGATATGTACGAGAAATCGGAAACCATTTATTATATTACGAACGCCACAGTCACGGGCGAGACCATCCATCAGCCGGGAACTGGAGTAGTGGTGTTGAAATAGCGGACATTATTTTAATGATTCGAGAAGGATTTATAAAACGTCGTGATTTATTGTCATGAAAGATGTTTAACATATTTCAAAACGGTAAAACGTTTAAAGAAAGTGACTCTGCTGTGAAGCAACTCGAAACCAAATGATAAAAAGATGGGGAATTGGAATATAACAAACCTTTTCTGGATTGTTCTGTAGTGACGTGAGACTAAGCCGATAATACCGTGTGGTCGGGACCTTACGGAGGAACAAGAAAAATCTAATAATCTTCTTCATTCTTCCTTCACGTCAGTATTGATGTGTAGTGGCCTCTGTCAGATGAGACTAGAGATCGCATTACCGGTTTACCGGTAAACCGGTAAATCAACCAAAATACACCATAGATAATTACATTATTTCACTATTATTCAGAGAGAAATGTCATATTGGGAAAAATCGAGGTAAATATTTGAACATTGAATTTCAAAATTTGGTAACTTACCGACCGACAAGTATTGAATCAGAACGAGCGTTTTCATCAGCGGGACAAATATGTACAAAATTCAGGTCAAGTCGAAAAGAAGTATTGATATATAATTTGTTTAATGAGAGCATTTTTTAATTCTGAAAATTTTTTTTTTTTTAATAAATTCAATAAAAACATTCAGTTGTAATACTATTTTATTTTAATTACGAATTTATATTAGGTGTATACAAAGTATGTATTCATATACCTAATGTACGTTTTACATACATCAATAAGTTAATGTTAAGTTTTCGATAAAATTGATTTTATATGTGTCTTTCTAATTAATATATTTAATTAGTATTTAAAATATCACAGACCTATGTGATAGTTAGCTCTTTAATGGCTGTCTTGTACCCACTGATCTCTTTACTTCCGTACATGACACTTGATAATCTGTTTGTATGTAATGTTGTTATATACCTGTATTTCAAAACAAATAAAGATAGCATTTAAAAGGGCGCAGGTAGGTTTAAATTTAAATCTCTGTTCGTTTTTGCAATCACTTACATTAGGTTTTGTTTTTTTTTTATCTTCTTTATTTTGTGTTTATTAATTGCACATTTTGCGTTTCTGTAAAACTTTTGAGTGGAAACGATAAAATAAGTTGAAACTTTTACAACGATTCCGTGAAAGTTAATTAAAACCTTATGTTCTGAATAATTACAACTTCACAATAAGAATGTGTTCTCTTTAATAAGAATAACTTATTTTACGAATTTCTGTAAAAATGAAAGAATATTAATATCTGAAAGGTTCAAAATGGCAAACAATTTTTTGCGAAGTCCGGGCCTTCACCGCGAAGTTGTATAGGGAAAACTATTTTGATATAAAAGACCCTCGAGGGTTTTGAAGTTGCGGGGCAATTTCTGAACCTAATTGGGCATGTTGTGTTCAAAGAGTTCTTAAAGAAAGATGGGTGCTGGACGTCTTTTGTAAAATCCCTTTCAGAAATTCGAATAGCCTTTTCAGATTCCATGCATGCGAAATTAATGATGCCTTTAAAGACTGCGTTGTGGTGGTCAACGTATGCCTAAATGTGATTAAAGGTCTTGAGAAATTTTTGAAGGATATTGACGTGGTACTTAGTGTGGATCAGAAGCGGAAGATCAGAATTTTTGTGTAGATAGTTGAATACAACATGGTACAGTATTACAAATAAAGAATTCTCTAATTTATATTGATTTAAGGATAGGATAGAATATTTATAGATGAGCAATGTATAAAATATATTTGAATTAAACAATATAATTTAATTGTATTAAAATATCACAGAACTATGTTCTAAAAAACTGCAAATTTGCAATAATAATATAGGTATTATAACATTTTAGTGATAGTTAAAATGTGATAGGTTTGGTTAGGTTAGGTATTTTTTATTGAACCAATATATTTAAAAAAATCTGGGTCCACAAATTAATTTGCAATGATTGCTTAATAGCAACCACTATTCTGAATTTGCTAATCATCTTTTGGAAACAAACCATTCTTTTGATATTAACAAGGGTTTAGAAATTTTACATACAAACACTAAGATAGGTAAATTTAAAATTTTAGAAATAAGAAAAAATATTATAAATAACCAAATCCTTTTTGCAAATTAGCACTTTTAAATTTAGTAGTTCCTAATTAGTTAGCCACCACTTATACTTTCATAGTTTTGTTTTCATCCGTGCTTGTAGAAGGAGACACCATAGATATCGTAACATGTTGATGTATCTACAAATAGTGGTTTTAAACAGTGTTTTTCTTTCTTATTATTTAAAAATATATATTTATTTAATTTTAATTTTTTATTATTGTAATGGGCAAATAATTCGTTTTATGGAACTAAG
This sequence comes from Eubasilissa regina, assembly GCA_022840565.1. Taxonomy (NCBI): domain Eukaryota; kingdom Metazoa; phylum Arthropoda; class Insecta; order Trichoptera; family Phryganeidae; genus Eubasilissa; species Eubasilissa regina. The sequence goes on from JAINEB010000019.1 coordinate 4,777,946, forward strand.
TATTTATTTGAATGCACATATTTCTTAAAATAATTCCCTATTAAATTGTACTCTATTCATTTTGTACTTCGGTTTCTGATATATTAATGAATGTTACAATTTCAAAATATACTTCTGTGATATTTTTAAATATAAATAAATGAATTAATTACAAAGATATACAGAAAAAATCTATTAATCGAAAAAAATATTTTGATCGCTACCGAAATATAAACGCGGAACTTTTTCTATCCAGGGAATTGGATAGCTTGTTAGTACAGGATGAATATTATGTTCCAGGCCGATTTTATTTAGCCGGCATTTTGATTTAACAAATATTAGTCAGTTCGAATTTGGTAATCGTAAAAAGTAATTAATTACAATTTATTATAAAGTATCTATACGTCAACAAAGTTGGAGCGCATATGTTTTGCAGCTCAATATTGATGACATCAATTTTTGGAAAAAAATCATCATGGGCGCTGAAGCTCATTTCGACTACTTACCGGGTTTTGTTAATAAATAAGACAGCCATTATTGGGGCACTATAAATTCTTATTTGATACACCGACGATCTTTTCTCTCACGCAGAGTTACCGTATGGTGCGCCATGTGAGTCGGCGGAATCATTGGTCCCTATTTCTTTCAGGATGCCAGAGGCAACGTTGTAAAACTTCTTGGTGGCCGAGTTAGGTCGGTTTTAACAGGACTGTACCATCTCATATACAGCTCGAGCTACGCTTGAAAGTTTTATGAATGAAATATATGGAACATAATATTCACCCTATACTAACTGGTCTTAATTATAATATAACCAACTTAGTTATAATAGATCTAATTAGAACAACATATTTTTCTATAACTCTATCTATAGCGAGAACGAACCGTTGTAAAATAAATCTTTACCAATGTTTTATTTATCTTATAATTAGATACAGTTATGATCATTCCTCTTTGCAGTTCTGCCTCAGGTGTTCTACGGGGCGAGAGCAATTTGCCATAATTCAATGCGAATCAAGATAAGAAAATAATGTAATATGGTTGTGATTTCAAGTGACCGAATACTAACATCACGATTAGTGAAACCTAATACAAAATATTAGTTTCATTACGTCACGAGGAAACAACAGACTTCATTAATAAATCACTTGCAATTTGAAAGGGTGATAAATCACTAGTGTTTTAAGGTATTTTTGCAAATTAGTCGCTGCTGCACGATTGGTTTTGATTCTTTAGCAACAGTGGCGTAACTAAATATGATATATTGGGCCCCAATGCAAAATGAAAAAAGGCCCCCTTGTGATATATAACAATTTTGAGTAATGCACGGATTTATCTATTAAAAACTAAGAACAAAATTGGTATTTTGTCTTCTATAATATTCACACTTTGATGGGAAAAAACGGCAATATCCAGAGTATTTTCTCGATTCTTACAAAAAATATATTTTCTTATAAAAAAAAAATATCCGGTTCAAAATTTCGAAATTTCAACAAACTATGACATATTAAACACTTGATTTACAGTCAACATTTAAGATTTTTGCAAAATGCATAGTTTACAATAAACTACGGTATCCTACTTCAAAATAATTCAAAATGACCCTTAAGTCAAAAGTATTAAAAAATTATTTCACTTTAGAGTATTTTTATTATTTATTTATCCCGAATCGTTTTGATAGTTGTTTGCTCTCGTCTCGATTCGTCATAATTACATATTTTTTTATTACATTTAGTCATTATTAATATTATCATCATAATACCATCATAGGTTGGCTCCGGTGTCATCGTACCAGAGCCATACCTGTACAATTTAATGTGAGACTTGTAATGACATTAAATTCGGAAGGCTGCCAGTAAGAAGCTATAGAAATCGTACACAACAAAAGGGGAGGGTAGATGTCACATTTATATGTTGCTGTCGCAGAAATCGGTCACAGTCCAGTAGAAATTCACCCTGTCCAGGTTGCAAGAGGTGCGAGGGAGAGCCAGTAGGTCTCTCTAGCTTCTGCTCTTCCCGGCATCATCCATCTCAGCAACCCCCAGCGAGAGTCGCACACCTTAATAAATCCCGGAAATGTCCGAGATTCCTTTAATTTCTTATTCCTATTCTTTCTAATCCCGCAACCATGATCTCACGTGCATCATTCATAATCACACAGTCCCAGAGGATGTGTTCCGGTAGAGCATTGTGAAAAATCAAAATATAATAATAATGATAACATACCACAATCAAAGAATAAATCCAAAAAACACATCATCATCAAATGTGTAGGCATCATCGAATTGTAAAATTAAAATAACTAACCTAACCTAACCAAACCAAACTGAATATAAAATTTTATCAGAAAACGTGCATTTTGTAAAAAAAATTCAAATCATTGGCCAATCGACGCATTTAAGGGACAGTGGAATGTTTGTGATAATTTGTACTGTTTGTAAAATAGTAAGGGGTGTCGCGTTTGTCTATTAGGTACTCGCGCATTCATTAATTGCAGGAATGTTGGATAAGAGCATGGCAAAGATAGCTAGATAACAATGTCAGATAAACTCTCAATCATTTGCCTAAGACGAAACCTTCAATTTTTGGCATCTTGCGAGAAGGGAAGATAGCTTGGAGAAGCTTGTTGTATAATAGGAAAAGGAAGATCTCCCACACGTTGGACCGACTGAGATCGCGATCCTGTCATGAGGGATCAAGGTGGACGATGAACCATCGTTACTTGCTATGCGTCGCATTAAATATGGTCTAAGACTGCGGAGAGTAGAGGTAAGAAACAAGTAATTCGCGCTATAGAAGCAGACCATGATTCTCAGACATGAGCACATCGACTTATTTATTAGAGAGAGATCATTACGACCTTTCATGCCGTGAGTGTGAATTCATTACATTTTCATGTCGTGTTTCCCTAGTAACAATGAGAGAGAGTTCATTTCATCTTTCAACAATGTTAGATGAGGTAGAGTTCATTATATACTTTCATGTCGTCTTTCCCTAGTAGCAATCTTAGATGAGAGAGAGTTCATTACATCCTTTCATGTCGTGTTTCTCTAGTAGCAATCTTAGATGAGAGAGAGTTCATTACATCCTTTCATGTCGTGTTTCCCTAGTTCTAGTAACAACCTTAGGTGAAATAGATCTCATCTTGGCATTAACCGACGTAGCAACGTTGTAAGTTAATATTAAAAACATGTATCAACATTTCCACGCTAGGCACAATGAGTTACCGCAATCGTACGACTGTCACGAATGACAACATTGCACACTTCTCGAGTTTCGCGAGATGAAGGGACGGATTGGATGAATAGCCGAGTGAGAGAAATAATAATTGTTCAACACTGAATTAAGATAACCTTTTGATCCGAGGTACTGGAAGAAGACAGATGTATTACAAACGTAATTATGAAATGAAACGTTCATTCCGGGTGGCTGGATGTAATGCTCTAGCGTAAGCAAACAGTTTATTTTATTGCATAATCAAACTGCACTTTGGAAAATGCAATAAATAAGATATGAATTGACAATGGCTCAGTGGATTGGTGCCGGCTCTGCGGTCGGAGGTCAGGGGTTCACAACTCCTAGATGTGGGAGACAGATAAGAGATGATAAATTTCTTGGAGAAAGTAACCTATAACGGTTTATTTAAAGGATATTGAAGCGAGATATAAGTTACTACATCCAAGTCTAAACATATAAAATCAGATAATAATTTTTTTATTTTTAATATTTATCGCAAACGCGTTGTGGTTCATTTTAATAATTAACTTTGTTTTTAAAAACCACTCTGAGTCAACCAAGCGAATAATACCTTTTCCTTCATCAGGATGATAAAAAACTAATTAAATCACGTGTCAAAATGTTTTAATAATAGTTTTTTAGAGTTTTCCAATAATTTATTAGAAAATTATAACACTTACGATAAAAATGGGAATGTTTGTTTTACGTATAAAAAATGTTGGTCTTAAATGAAATAATTTAGAATCGTTAGAAATAAGTTAAATTTGTAGTATTAACCAAAATATTATAAAAAACCAACTAAATTTAACCACTAGTCCCTATCATAAAAAAATTGAATCAATTTATATGCACAATTCACCAAGGTTCCAAAATCGACAAATCATATAGGACACATTCTCAGACACATTGCATACCTAAAAAGTGTAATCAAAGGTAGGAAACAAATATAAAGATCTAGACAAAAATACTTTCACCAAATAATTTGCAAGGGGAACGCAGATGGCTTCTCGATAGGTTACAGGACAGAGAGCATTGCGCCGATAAGAACAGCAGTTATTAAGGATAACACATTCTTATTGTGTAGTTATAATTATTAAGAACATAGGTCTGTGATATTTTAAATACTAATTAAATGTATAAATTAGAAAGATATACATATAAAATCAATTTTATCGAAAAATACTGTTGTTGCTACCGGGATTCGAACCTGGATATCTTCCGATCCGGGGAACGTGCATTATTTATATGTATATATACGTATATATTTCTAAATAATACATTTAATTTGTATTTAAAATATCACAGACCTATGTTCCGAATAATTACGACTTCACATTAAGAATGTGTTCTCCTTAATAATTAATAAGTTGTATCAATGTGTCCAAAATTATTGTTTATTCTGGCGTCTCCTATCGGATAGTAATCCGTAAATTCCTTTAAGTATAAAGGTATTTGAGATTCCGTAAAAATAAAGTAGATGGCTTTAAAATAATGGAACAATAATTCGAAAATTGTAACTTATAGGTTCGAAAATTTGTTATTAATCCATAACAGCATAATTAATTAATACATTTAATTTGTATCTAACAGCAGTTCCTTAATATTAAAAAAAAGAAAAGTAATTAGGTGAGGTAGGCAATATTCTTATCAATTTGGTTGAAGATTTAAGCCTTGTACCAGGAGACTAGAAAGTTAGTCGTATTTTCATAGCCATCAAAAACAGTAAGATAATATCTTCTTCTTCTTCATGTACCCTCTCTAGATAGACTGGCCAAACTATTGCCTTAAGTTCTTCAACCATGATGTTCTCCTCCTTCCAGCAATCTTTCCTTGCATTATGAGGTGCAAGATCTCGCACTTCTCCGAATGATTCATCACATGTCCGAGATATTGAAGTTTGTCGGATTTTTATTGTTTTATAACATCTTCATTCGTAACTCTATTCATCCAGCTATTTTAAGCATTCTTTTGTAGATCCACATCTCAAATACTTCAAGTCGCCTTATCGTTTCTTCAGTAAGTGTCCATGATTCCATTCCGTATAATAATTTCTCACATAGTATCTGACCATTCGCATTTATAATCGTAAAGATAATAAGTATTACTAAATACAAAACTTTAGACCATATATACCTAACCTCTCAGCAGATTGCAAAGAACTGGAACTGGACTCGGGGCTAATTGACACAGTCAATTGCACAGTGGTCGAACACAAAAAAGAAATCAATTTGTTAAAGAACTAGATTTTGTAGAACTTGATTGTTTTAAATTAGAATATATATATTTATAGTTTTATAATAGTGTTTTTTTTTTAGAAGTATAGAACTTTAAAATGAGATAAAACACACGAAAATCGTGGTAATGACTGCCTTCATTGGAAATATAATTTTATGCCATGAGTGTTTAAACATGATTTCGCGCATATGGGCGCCGCGGCTGGTTCGAATAAAGCGCAATCTGGAAGTCCAATTTTCGACCACATTCTGGAGCATCTAGGATCGTATATCGGCAATGACGCGACGAATGTTGGCTTTCAAGTCGTCTATCGTCTCTGGTTACCGGCGTAGACTAACATATCCCCACAGAAAATAATCCAAAGATGTTAAATCACATGATCTTGGAGGCTAACTCATCGGTTCATCACGCGAAATTATGCGTTCATCGAATGTTTTTTTTAATAAATTGATTGTGGCGCGCGCTGTGTGGCATGTGGCGCCGTCTTGTTGAAACACAGCTCTTCCACATTAATGCCATTCGATTGGGGAACGAAAAAGTCAGTAATCATGGATCTACAGCGTTCTCCATTAACTGTAACGTTCTGGCCGGCATCATTTTTGAAGAAACAACAGTTTCTTCGGTGCGCACTGTACGACATCTCTGCAGATGCGTATTATCAATCAGAGCATGCGTGATGCATGGTTATGTCGACTGTAAAATGGACGTAGCGCACGGTAAGTTTCGTGAACTGAACCACGTTCCAATTCCTTTCCTTACTGTTGAATCAAATGGACCAAAGTACGGCGGCGGATCCATCATCATCATTGCAAATTACTACAACATTACTTGCAACATGTTCCTCTATAAAAGCAAGAAAATTCTTCATCGTCTAGAGGCATTAGCAAGACAGGTATACTCAACATTGCCATTATCTGACACATAATACGTTTGTGGCATTAAATGAAACTTTCGATCCAATGAGTGGGCGACAGTTTTACAGACGTTTTACAGTCTCAGTTTATTGATCCGAAACCTCGTCATCATTTTCATCCCCTTATCCCAGCAAGGTCGGAGGCCTCGACAATTTACAAAGCCCCAACATTCTCTGACTTGCGCTGTTTTAATATTTGATGTCCAATCAAGGCCGCCTTCCATCCAGAGTTGTCAAGAAGATCCGTCTTGATAATCTTTCCTGTACTATTCGCAAGAAGTATGCAATTCATCTTAATTGGGATTCTTTTGAGGGGCCTGTGATTTCTCCTACTGCGTGTTTGGGATATATATTTATTTGGTGTATAAATATTAACTATTGAACGAAAATATTGCACTGTGCTTTCCCCCCCCCCCCCTCCTTTTTCCCTTCCGGCGACGTCGCCGACCTTGAGCCAGTACGGTTATACGTGTATGGTTCAGTTTACAATACTATACAATCTCGTGTCGGAACCATTGACGAAATAGTGAGTTAAAATATACAGTCCACGTCTTTAGAGATGTCAGCAGAATCCGGATTGGTGAGTGCCCATTCCTTCCTGTCCTAAATTCTTTCGGCATCTATGCCTGGTACCCAACACCGCGGTACTTCTCACTATTTCCATTAATGGCATTCTTACTACTCCGCTAAGATAAAAATTTATGGAACTACACGAGAAAATTGATAAAATAGAGTCAAAATGAAACGTGAGCTCAAAAATTTATTAATGAAAACACTGTTTTCCTCAATATATTATTTAAGTTGTATTAAAGTTTCCAATACTTAATAAAAATTAATTAATTAATTTTATTCTGGCGTCTCCTATCAGGTTTTACTCAAAGGAAGTACCGGAACGATACTACCCTAAATGCCGTTTGTTTTTCTATCGCGATGTCGCGTTCGAACAAATATCGGTCACGTTGATGTCAAAAACTAGGCATGTCATGACTAATTAACTCCCCAAACTCAACTAAATATTAAAGTTTTCAATTTTGGCTTATTCAGGTTCGACATAATAGAATGTGAAAGTATATTTCGAATATAAACATACAAGCACACATATTTTGTTGCTAATATTTTGTTTTAACCGGAACGCATTCCGGTCGTGAAAAAAAATACCGGAACGACGTTCAGGTGCGTTCCGGCCCCATCGCACCACTGGATTCACAGTAATATAAAATTGATTGCTTTTAAAATTGTAATAGTAGATGCATCAATTTGAAACATTACATAATAAAATTTGCCGAAAATGTATTTGAGTGTTATAGAACACGCTCCCCCGGATAGGAAGAGGTCCAGGTAGCATCCCAGTAGCAACTAAATAATTTTTCGATAGACAGATTTTTTCTGTGCATCTTTGTAGTTGATTAATTTAATTTGTTTAAAATGTAATTAAAAAAGAAAAAAATCGTGAGATTATGTAGATCGTGTTGAAAGAATGCCAAAGATACCCCAGTGAAAGCGACCGAGAAAGACGTGGGCTGACTGTGTGGAAGACGAACGGAGGAGGATGGGAGGATCCGGGAACTGAGGGAGAATGGCCAGGGATAGGAGTTGATGGAGACCACTTGTGGAGGAAGTAAAATCCCACCCTGGGATGTAGTACGTAGAATATGGAAGAATAACTACTCTCCTAAGATACATAATCCACATTTGGTGGCCACATATTAAAGTTGGCCTGTAGATATACCGTTTTAAATAATTAAGTTTGGTTTTGACACACTAATGAAATTTCTTTAACACCGCACTCAAACATCATTTTAATCAAATTATCATCATTTCAACAGAGGTTCTAGCCGGTCGCGCACCAGCTGCCACAGAAGTGCCTTCTACTCTGGAAGTACAATTTGAATGCCAATGGTCAAATGACAGTATAGTAATTTAATTACCAAAGACAAAGAGATACCCGTAGATTTACGTCTATAAATCACTCTTAAGTGTAATGGAATTTACGGGCATGTTGTGGTAGGACCGGCAATAGGAGAGAACTAGTGGGACAACTGTATCGGGCACCAACGTCGAGACTATACTGTACCATAAATAATTATAGATGAATATTATGTTCCAAGCCGATGTTATTTTTAAATAATTAAAAATTAAATAATTTTTTTAAAATTTGGTTTTCATTTACCAATTATATGATTTATTTTGTATTAAGTATGGAATATAACATTGGCCAAGTAATTTTGGCAGTGGCACAAATGCGTGCTCTTTTAATCATATTTTTCATAACATTCTCGGACACTTCGCGTGTTATTTCAGCAAATTCATTTTGAATACTGTCTTGTAGTATCGAAAATGTTGTTGACTTATTAGCGTATATCTTTTCTTTTAAGTATTCTTAGAATGTATGTGGATGTAAAGGTTGTTGGTGTATCAATTGAAGATTTTCAGTGGCTCAATAATGACTATTTTGTTTGTCAACAAAACCCGCTAAGGTGAAAAGAGCTTCGTCGCTCGTGATGATTTTTTCAAAAGTCATCAATATTGAGCTAAAAAACATGTGTTTTTGCATGTTTTTTGAAACATTTGGTACTTTTAATAGTTGATAATAAATTGTAATTAACTATTATTTACGAATACCACACTCAAACTGATAAATATATATCAAATCAAAATGGCGGATAAAAAAAATCGGCCTGGAACATAATATTCATTCTGTACTTTTTTATTAAACGAAATGGTTTCAAACAATGTAGCATTTTATTTTAGTTTTTTCTCGGGACATTATTGCTCATTATTAACGGCTCTTTGTGCTGCATTCTCAGAATTAAAATTAGCAGCAAAAAAATTTGAGTCATGTAGTGAATCAAGAGAAGATCAAGTACCTACACGCCAGTGTGTTATTGATTGAACGTTAACCAGATGCCACATTTACTGCCGTAAATTACTTATTTGAAATGTACGTAATATACATATTTTTTCTTTGTCTTTCTTAAATAATAACTTTCGGGTGTAGTCATTTCTTTCTTTTTACTGAGTGGAAAGGATTGGTTCTTTCAATTAATAAATGTATTTATCTAAGATCCCTATTAACAGACATAAACAAAACTGAAAAAGAGATAAAAATAGTGAGTGCTAATAACAGTTGATGTCAGACACGATGTCTAGAAAAACAAAGATAATACACTGATTAAACCAATGGTTATCAGTGCGTCAGAAACCTCGACTCTTAACAAAGAAAAATGAAACACCACTAGATGTATTTGAAAGGAGGATCATTAGGAGAATTTTCGGATCTGTCAAAGAAAATGGAGTTCAGCATAGGCGTTATGAGTCGAAGTTCATAAAATTAGGGAGGTTTCGACAGATAAGCCGTAAGTAGCGTACGAATCGCTGCTCAGTAATAAACTCGAAGGAAGACAAATAATGGTAGACCTAAAATAAGATGGCAAGACGATATAAATAAAGATCCATCCATTCTTGGTGCCAGCAATTCAAGAAAAAGGACGGTGTTGATAATCTTTACCAAAATTACCTTGTATAACACTTATTGTCCGGTAGGTCAAAACAAAACACGTCCGGCGATGGTGGGTCATTTTAGACCCAACTCAAGTTTTCAGTTTTTCAACCGTTTTATGGGAGATTTTTTATAGATATTTCATTTTAAGTATGATTTATTGAAATGGCATGATGTGCTGTAATGTTTATGCTAAAAAATTAGGGTTAAAAATTAAAAAAATATTACGAATAATGTACATATTCTCACGCATTAACAGACGCCCTACACAGCCAAAATACAAACATCCACTGAGCATGTGATCTTCTCGTCGGAACTCGAGCAGGTAGTGTCATAAAACTTACAGGTAGACACAACGCCCCCCAAACAATTATATTACTGGCATTGTCTAGGGGCCGCCAGACGAAAATAAGTCAAATAAAATACATGGACGCATACCTGGTATCCTTCGTCTACCCGCTCAAAATATTGACAATATATGTTTTAGGTCAGTTTTTGAGCGTTTTTTCACATTTTTATCAAAAAATCATTTGAATCTCGTCTGATAACATTTATTTGTATCTCAAATTATTTGAAAATATTTAATAAAAGGTTAATATAAGAAGGAAAACAGCATTAAATGAATATTTGCAGCGTAATTCATATTTTTACAAACACCTGGGTCAAATCTGACCCACCACCGCAGAGTATGTGATAATGTCGCTTTGAACGAGAAGGATTAGAGAGGGACCAAAAGCATAATTTCTGACGCCGGGCCTGTATTATAAATATGCAAGATTTATGAGGATTCATTGAAATCATAATGTCTATATATACAAATATAAATAAATGTCAGATTTTTGATTAATGACATTGCTTGTTGGGGCTTTGTAAATTTGAAAATCGTAGTGATGTAATACGTGGCTTTTGAATACGTTCGCACCGTATTTAAAGTGTAATTTATGCAAATATTAATCTAAATAGAGTAGGAATAATAAAATATTTAAATTATCAATCAACTCCTTAATGATCATTAATCAAGTCACTTGTTCAAGTAAACATGTTTGTTCAAAAGGAAACATTAATTAATAAATTCAAATGATGTTAAAATGTTTCTAAGCACGAATAGTTTTCGTAACATTGCCTATATATATAATAGTTTATTAACTAGGTTTTATTTTTAGATTCACTATCTAACTAACTTGAAATCATCGTCACTAGTCATTGAAATGCAACTCTTTTCTCATTTTCATTAATAATACACTTTCTCACGCATATTCGTCGTTAAACACGACCATTTTCTAGATTCTGGTTTAGATCTGATCGTGCCAGGTTTTCCACGGATGTCATCAATAGTGATGAGTTTAAAATCACTAAGCGTGAGTCAATCACTGATATCTTTAAATCACAGTCACTATCAGTGACTGCGTATCTAGGAATATCGTGAATCGTGATTCATTTTTTAAATTTATTTATATTTGGTTGTGAACCGTGGTTCAGCGCATATGAAATGAAAATATTCATGAAGATTCAGTAAAATAATAAACGCAGTTGGTGTGATGCAAAAAACATACGCGTGTACCAAATATATTAAACTTAATAAATAAATTCTCCATAGACCAATATGATATAAAATGCAAGTGAAGTTGTCAGAAAAAGTGCTCGTTGCCGTTGAATTTCGCTTGTATTTCCGACCAATCGCCGTAAGACTTTTCATTCTCTTTGTGATGATATTAAAATAGATATACAGGGTAGCCCAAACAAGTGAGAACATCTCTTAACACATGAGTTATTTCAAAACATAATATAATTAATTATTATTCTTAATCTAATTTTTTTGCACAATATTTAGCTAATCAGAAATCATCAAAACACCCCATATTGCATAATCTACTGGGTTTAAATCTGGACTGTTCGGTAGCCATATGTCTGGTTCGATGAAATTACATTATCACGACGAAGAGTGTTGATTGTATTTCTGGCTGTGTGAGATGGAGCTCCGTCCTGCTGTAATATCCCGTTATGCTTAATGTCTAGCTATACTCCAGGCATTGTTTTGAAACTATTTGATCATTTTCCTAGCACCTCAATGTTTTTCAATTTCAATTCGCAAATTTTTGATCAGGATACGGTCTTCTGCAGTGATTTTTGTCATTCTGGGCAACAATTTTAAAAAACCAAATATAAACAATAGGAAAATTAATAATCGAAGATAAGAAATTGTCGAAAAAAAACGTAATATTGGTAAATAGGTAAGTAAGTAAATAAGTAAACTATTTAAGCTATGTTGATATAGTTAAACTAATTTTGATGTAATTATATCACATTTTACAAAATGTTCTCTCTTTTTTTGGGTCACCCTGTATATTATTTATATATGTAATAATATAAATTAATACGCTAAAAATTAGGTTTTAAAAAAAATTATTTTGTGCATTGTGATATCGTGCGGCGCACGCGTATTAGTAATGAAAATGTGATCACAGTCACAGTTTTCAATCAGTGATATTATCGAATATCAATCACAATCACACCAGTGAGTCAAGAGTAGCAATTCTTCACATTTTTTAACAATAATATTTTTAATATCATCCATTGTGGTTCGTAATGATTAATTGCAAATCCGAGGACTGTCACCATAGAAATGCCTATTGCCCTTTTCGTTGGGTTGGGATTTTTCTCTGCGTTCGACGTGGCTCGCCACAACAAGCTTCTCCAAACCATTTTCTGTTCTCGTAAGATGCCCAAAAAATAAAATGATTCGTCTTAGGTAAATGGTTGAGTCTATCCTTATGTTCAGCTCCTGCAAAATGAAGACATTCACACGTCTCACTGTTCATGGTATGCGCAACATGATGACATTTCAAAAAACGCGCAGGAACGTAGAGCGCCATCTACCGATCCCAGTAGACGCGGCCGGGCGTCTCACCGAGCAGAATGGCGAAAAGACATCGCAAACAGAAAACTGAATGAGGCGTGGTGGATCCAAGCCAGTCGAAGCCTTGATCTACCCGCGCGGGAGAATAATCTCTTCGCTGAGATAGGCGGGAAGACTGCCTGTAAGCGATGCCAGACGGATGGGCTCGACGGACTCAAAAGTGACGAGATGGAGTCAGGGTAACTTTCTGGAGGAAGAGATCACTTCTGGTACGGGGCGTGGCGCCTCGACCAAGGCCGCGGAAATCCCCGTGGCAAACTGACACCACACATTACCTTACCCACAAACTGGGACTAGCAGGTGCCGTGGTGCGCTGACATTCTATCCACCGGTGCTAGCGCACATCGTAACAATGTGTCTCTAGCACCATACCTCAAAGCCTACTGTCTACTCTCTCTTGCCTTCAGGGTCTATGATTCCACATCATATAAAAATATAGAATGCATCAAAGACTGTACAAGTCTTATCTTGGTTATTTTGGATATACCGTGTTTATTAAAACACGTTAAAACATGTTTTTCGTAAAATGTGTCACGGATCTGCGTTAAAAAAGCACGTTATAAAGTGCGTATTTTATAAAATAATACACAACTAATGAAATAAATATATAAAAAGCAAACACCAACACGTAGCAGATGGTAATTAGACTGACCTTGCGTCCTGCACGATTGTTGTGCAGGTTCATCAGGCTCCTGGCATCCCCTTCCAGCTCCCTGGCGTCCAGAAACCTCCTGGCAAACCTGGCTCCGTACGCAGCGTCAGCTCCGCACCCACCCCATCGCCAGCCTGCTCTTGCTGGGAAGGGACATCAAAGGACACAGTGAGTTAGTGGATTATATAAATTATATAATATTACAATAAACATATTATATGAATAGCATCCTCGCTATTTTCCATCTCAAATTAAGAGATATTAATGTCTAGAATATTCGAGAAAGACAAAAGTAAGACAATATTCGAAATATTGGTAGGTGATGAATGTTTGGAACATTTGGGAAGTACGTTTGATAGCAATAGAAAGCCTGAAAAAAATATCAAAAGAAAGGTAACTGCAGACTTAGACAGGACTAACGATACACAATGAAGTCCTCGTACCAACATTGATGTATGGAAGTAAAATCTGAAACTGGCAAAAGCAGACTAAAATCAGTGGAAATAAATATGTGGCAAATTAATTTATTATGAATTAAAAATGAATATGCGTTAATATAAATCTAATTTTAGCATAGAGAATAAAATTAAAAAATAATTCCTTAGGTGGTTTGGTCACGTGGAACGAACAAATGATGAGAGAATTGTAAGAAATATATATATATGACGCGAAAGAAGAAAGAGATATTATTGATAAAGGAAAAAGATAAAACACATGTAGTTAAATACAAAGTTAATTAATAACGTGCTTGTGGTCTAGTAGTTACGATACTCGTCTAGTGATCTAATTGGTCGGGGGTTCGAGCGTCGTTCCAGGAGGCCATCAAGTTAGTCCTATTTTCATAGCACATGCGTTTAGCTTAATTTGAAAATATTAAGAATATTAATGTGACGTGTATTCTCTGCACGCATCTCTATTTTTTTTTTTTTTTAAATAATTGTATACATTTTATTTAGCATAGCTAATTATTGATGATTAAAGTTTTGTCGAGACTCAAACCGCAGAAATTGGCTCGCCACTGAGCTATTAATCAGAATACGTTTTCAAAACTACGGATGGCAACTATGGTAATGGATATGGAAAGTGTTGGAGAAAATTTTAAGGTAATAAAACAGGTAGTAAAAAAGGCTTTGAGGTAATTTACTTACGAGGAGGCATTGTGTTTCTTTTTCTGTCACAGCCACACGCCGGGATGTCCCCCCTGGCGCATGCGGCCGTCACGGCATACGCTACCCCCGCGGAGGCTATGGCGTATGTGAAGGCTGCTTCCCTCGACCCTGAACGGAAAATAAAATAATTAATTAACATTTGAAATATAAGGAATGCGTGTACAGTGTCGACCCTAGCCTTTGTGGCGCCCTCCAGCGAATTTTTTCTGGGCGCCCCCACCCCGATTTTAAAAAAACGGTGGATCCGTTGAACCATTCAGTCAGACTCTGAGATTCCGTAGTTACAGCGTCCTCCTGCGACCAGACCCTATTTTTCGTGATTTAATCTTGCACAGATGATAAGGTGAAGAGTATGGTATTACATATGTTTCACAAGTTTCGCTTTGCATGTGCAAAATATTACAGTTTCAGAATCTTCATTGATTTTTTAGCTCATTTTCCAGTTATTATTAAGATTACAGTCCAGGTGAGTTTTTCGGTCTCATAAGCTATAATTATTGTGATACTGAAGAATTAGCTGCCATTCTCTAGGGTAACACGGTTGCCCCGGCTTGCTCGGCGCCCACTCGCCCTCCTCTCGGGCCGGCCTTGTGCATGTATAATATGTGGAAGTATATTTTATAGAAACGGAAAGGCTGAGAAGGACTTCGAATGGAGGGTTATCAGCAGAAAATCCTATGAAAAATGAATTTTCCATTAAACGTTGTAATTTCTGACAGAAGGTTGTCAGAAATGGTCAGAGGAATTTATTTATTTATTAGACTTTACAACAGAGGTGAATATATTATAATATAACATAATTGCTATTAAGTATAATAGTAGTAGTTTATTGTGTGGGATGGAGTAGACTCCACCTCTGATATATACAGCATTGTCCTGGCTACATTGCTAGACTGCCGTCTGTGTTAAAGTAGCCAGGTTTTTTGTGCTGTTGTGGTGTTATTTAATTCAAAAAAGTTAAAGATTAGAAAAGAATAAAAATATATAAATATGTAGTGGGAGTATTGTAAAACTAGTGAATTATTAGTGTAGGTATTGTATTACGATTATGCTGGAATGTTGAATGGCGATGCTTCTGATTGATTTCTACCAAATTATATTCATATTTGTGTAATCTTATTGGAAGTCAACGATTTCTAGTTGGTGTTGGGTGTGTTATAGAGTTTCGGAGCTAAGAATCGTTGATAAAATGTTGTTGCTCTCGGAACTGGTGTGCAAATGTTCGTTCTTTGTCTTGTGTTGATGATTTATTGCTTGAGGTGAGTTGTTATTATCATGGAAATATTGGATGAGTCTAAACATATAGATTTGTCTAATGTCTAGGATATTGTACTCTTTAAATATAAGATTTGATGGATATCTAAAGGGATGACCATTTATTACCCTAAGAATTGTCTTTTGTGCTCTTTTAGCCGACTTTAATATTGTAGGAATACAGCAATAATAAATAAATACATGGAAAATGAGCAGTTATTAAACTTAGATACTACATATTCTGCACTTAACCTAGTGTGCTGTTTCTTAGATAATATCTGCCGGCAGTGGTGCTCGGGTAGAGAATCAACTTCACGTATTTTTATTTGTGTGTTTCACGCGAGGGAGCGTTTTTTATACTCTCCTAGTTTCCTCTCTGTCCCCCGGCTTCTACTGACACTGACACTGTTTTGAGATAATGAGCTCAGAAGTGCTGATTGAATTTCAACATATGTTCATGTTTACTATGTTTTGAGTATGCAAATATGATTAATTTTAAGATCTTAACTTATTTTAAGTATTATCAATGTAAAATTAAAATGATCAAAAATTGTAAATAAACAATAATTAAAATAAATAAGTGATGCAGTTGGAACTGCAGTTCTTACTATTTCCTTTAATATCCGTTAAATAGAGTCGGTGTGTATGGAAGAAATAAAGAATAATGCATTTGGAACCCTTTTCACGCAATAACTCAAATTAGGCCATAATGTTTGTTGGAACCATGTTATTCTAAGGGGCCGATGTTACATGCAGTGTATATTTTGCGTGCATTTATCTTTTTACTGAAAGATATTTATTAAGCGAACATACATAAGCATTCCAAAATTTAAATGGATCCCTCTAAACAGTTTACTCGCCGAATCGGACCACCAAAGAATACATCTTGATAGCGTACGCCACGAGATTTCAATATTATTCAATGGAGGCTCTCACGAAGATCGTTACGTTCCTTGACTTGTTATTTTCATCTCGCTGTAGCAATTTTCCTGTCAGTGTTATCTGCAGGGAAATTACGCCTGCCCCCAGGAGACGACTTACTTCACGGAGAAGTCTCAATGAGTTTGATACTGTAATTTTAATATTCCTGTTACTTTTAATGTAGGTATTATTATATGGCGAGCGATCGCAAGATTATTTGAAAACGTGTTATAATAATAAACCTAGATAAGATAACATACAAATTAAATTTATCAAAAATATTCCCGTTACTTTTAATATAGGTATTATTATATGGCGAGCGATCGCAAGATTATTTGACAACGTGTTATAAATATAAATCTAAATAAAATAATATACAAATTAAATTGATCAAAAATATTTTTGTTACTACCGAGATTCGAACCTGGATCCTTTCCTATTCGGGGAAATGCTACAGTAAGTAAATTCGAAAATTTATTGTCACCTTACTATGTTGGTGTGGTGTAATCGATTAACGCATCTCCCCGGATAGGAAAGGATCCAGGTTCGAATCTCGGTAGCAACAAAAATATTTTTCGATAAATTGAATTTTTCTGCATGTCTTTCGAATTTATACATTTTATTTATATTAAAATACCACAGAACTACGTTCTGAAAAACTACAACTTCACAATAAAAATGTATTCTATTTAATAAAATAATATGTCATTGTAGAATTTTTACATACTCTCAATTTTACACGATATTTTTTTTCATCTTTATCGACACCGGTATCAATACCAGGTGCCTATAAAATATTATTGAAATCAAAAATATTGGTTTTTATACCTCTCATACAGTGTCTCATACGTATTTCTAGTTGATTAATTAAATTTGTATTAAAAATATCACAGGATTATGTTCCGAAATACAACTCACAACAAAAATGTGTTTTCCTTAAAAAAAATAATTATCAAAATGACGTCAGCTGTTTTTGTAGACTAAAGTAGGTATTTAAATAAAAAATACAATATGTATGACGTCATGATAACATAATCAAAAATTAGCTGACCCAATCTAAAAATAGCGAGGAATTAACTGCCGGTTTGTGTATTATAAATCTCTCGGGACCATACAATACTACCAATTCTGAATTGTAAATCATATCTGCATTTGATGCAGTTAAATTGCACTTAAATCATTAAACATTTCTGGTGGATGAGTCATAATTTACTCACAGTAGCAAAACTCAGAAGATGTTTATTTGTATTTATTAAATTATTCACCATAAAATCTAAGATGGCCGTTATGCTCGGTAGTTAAAGCCCACACTAGTTCTGGCCGATAAAACCTTTATTATTATAAAATATGTCGATAAATTGATTTCTCGATGCATTCGCGGTTACCGATGAACAGTAGGTGTTGATTTTAATGGCCAACAAAATTGGAATCGATGGTTTACTGTGGGTATAAAGACGTTCTAGAAGATACGTCATTTATTAATATTACATGTTACGTAATGCAAGACTTTTTTTGTTTAATTTGATTTCGTCATCATCATTGAGTGATCTCTTCCATGCTTGCCTAACTTTAATAATCATTCAGCTATCTCATCATGAGTTGAATAGGACTCGTCTTAAATACTGATATCCATATGCAAGAATCTTCTTAATTTTGACGGACTTTCTTCATGTTATCTGTTTTTCGTGGTTCTAGGCTCCGCTATTCGCAATCTTGAGCTCTGTTTAATGCGAAGTATAGCGAGTCTTCGGTCACTTATCGGACTCGGTCTGTCCATCAATATACATTTCTCCAAGCCGTCTCTATCTTTTCTAGTAACGTGTCCCGGCTGTCAAACTAGACATTTTACACGCCGCCGATTACCGACAGAATTCAGACGACAATACATCGCGATGCAACCGGCCCGAGAAGCAGCTGAAGCGATCATTTTTCCCCTGGAAATTTTCTCGAACGCTTCGCTTGTTGCTATTGGGATTTAAACCTGGATCTCTTCCTATTCGGGGAACATGCATTAACCGATTATGCTACACCAACACAGTACATTAACGACAAATTTTCGAACTCGTGTGTTACACTTTTCAAATTGATACATCACTCGTTCCATTATTTGAAAGCTATCTATTTTATTTTTACGGAGTCTCAAATATCTTTAAGTAATCCGAAAGGAGACGCCGGAATTAATAATTAATTTTTATTAAATTTTGTACACGTTGATGCAACTTATGCATTATTAAAGAGAACACATTCTTATTGTGAAGTTGTAATTATTCAGAACAGATGGTCTGTGATATTTTAAATACTAATTTTTTTTTTTTTTTTTAAAAAATAGAGATGCGTACACGGAATACATGTCACATCAATATTCTTACTATTTTCAAACTAAGCTAAAAGCTTGTGCTATGAAAATAGGACTAACTTGCTGGAGTCCTAGAACGAGGCGCGAACCACCGACCACTGGATCACTAGGCCAGCGTCTTGACCACTACACCAACAAGCTACTCATTAAATGTATAATATTAATTAGAAAGATATACATATAAAATTAGTTTTATCGAAAATTATTGTTGTTGCTACCGGGATTCGAACCTGGATTTCTTCCTATTCCGGGATATATTTCTAAATAATACACTTAATTTGCATTAAAAAAAATATCACAGACCTGTGTTGTGAATAATTACAACTTCACAATAAGAATGTGTTCTCCTTGACAGGATTATGTTATAATTATTCGCTGTGGTTCTGCTATTCTTCTTTGATAATATGATGTGATTTTTGACAGGCACTGACAAAAAGAAATCCCATGAGTGGTCTTTAAATTGTTTTTGCACTCTTTCTTCGAGAAGTGTCGGCAACCAAGGCGCCGCCGCGAACCGAGTACGCGGTACTATCGGATCTATGACGAGGCAGGCGGATGTCAAAGAGCAATTTAAAAAGTCAAAATAATTTACCAGATTGTCAACGGCTGAGCTTGGAATGATTAAACGGGAGACAAACTAGTTCTCGTGTAGTGACTACCCGCACGTAATAGCTGAACAAGGATGTTATCTCACGTGGACAAATTTGAGCTGACACACTACCGCAGCGGGCCCGGACAGGGTCTTAATTGGAGATAGGGATCTGAAAAATCACGCGTTCCAAGAGAATTAATGTGATGCCTGATATTTAATACTCCAATTAATTATTTGATGCGAGAACCTGCTGCAGACCGTCTAATTATTTCTTAGCATGTGTTCTGAACATTGTCACGTTGCTGTTCTTGGAACATTATAGAATAACTAACTGAAAGCGCTTCGCTGTCGCCGATTGCTTCAGCTTGGTGCGCATTGCGCGGCCACGGGCAGAATTTCCGGAATCTATGAAACAGAAAAAAGAAAATTGTCTACTTACTTATCAACGCGTCATTTCTTCGCGGGGGTAGGCAGAGAGGATAAAGCGCCACACTCTTCTGTCCTGACACACAATTCTCAGCTCATCCACATTCGTACATCTTCTCATACAAGCTCGACGATTATTGAGGCTTCTAACAGAACCATTCTCCAGTATCTGGTTTACCTGGTTGTGTAAAGTCTTCCGCAGATATCCTCTCCTTTTGGTACCATTAACACTTGCGTCATATATCTATCTTACTATTCTTTCCTCATTTATCCGTTCCGTATGACCAAACCACATATGTGATCCTTTCTTAATCTTACTCACTATTCTAAGATCAGCTTTACATTCTTTCCTTATTTCTTCATTCTTTACTCTGTCATAAATGGATCTGCCATATATACACAAAATTATTAGATATATAATATATTCGAGTTTCGAATTCCGAATTTTTTTATTTCATCAAAATTTTCAATCCCTAGCTAAACGCTTGTGCTATAAAAATAGGAATAACTAAACTAACTGACCCTCGACTACTAAGCCAGCGTCTTAACTATAACAAGAGTTAAAATAATAACTATTTAAATAAAATGCCATGGCAAATTAAACACACTCTAGCCAAAGCCTCATTAAATAAGTATGATAATATTATATTACTAAAAAAAGTTTAAAAAACTCTCTGAGTAATTGTATTCGAATCGATAGATAATCCAGAACTGAACTGCCTGAGCCACGAATCCTTTGTTGTCTAGCCTTTAGTTTTTCTACATAGTTTCAGACAGAGGTTAAATCCTTACGGCCCGTGTCCGCGAAAGAGATTTTTAAGGAGATTTTAGACTCGAGACTATCTCTGAGATATGGATTCTGCTCCCACGAGATTCTTTTGAGACAATACTTGACTTTTGTGTACACGCCATATTTCAGAGATTTGACGTCTTGAATGTACATCATATGTCAGTCCATTGATGGCTGACGTTCCGTTCGTCAGTAAGAAGAATTTGAATCTCCCCAGCAGCCGTTTAAATGGAATAAATGTTCTAAATGTTTTTTCTCGCTGTAAAAACGAAAGTCGTCTACGCGAATAGTTCCACATATTAACTCTCTGAGTTTATCTCCAGATCTTATGGTGCTAAGCTTTATGTCAACTAAATCACTGAGATTTATCTCATCCTATCTCATTCCATCGACGCGGGTCAATACAGAAGAAAGAAACTCGATCATATGAAAGCTACATAATAATTCTGTTGTGGTACCAAATATATTTTGCATCCGATAACGGGTTTTGCGAGTGTGATGCATTTTCATTAATATTTTTCCATTAATGGGACCAGTTCCTCTCCGCGTCTGCAGCAGCTCAAATGATGAACGTCTTAATTCCTCTGAATTACGTTGATTGGACTTTCAGAATTTCGTGTATCGTAATCTGATAATAAATTTTAATCGAAATTGGAGGTGAAAGCGGCCATTAAACTTTATTGTTTTCATATTAATATTTTAGTGTACATCCATTCGTTTTTTCATCGTAAAATATACTTTAAATGGTTTATTTCTTGCATTCTTTAATGAATATTTTAAATACGGTTCAAGTATGATAGATATACATAAGGTTTTACGTCAAGGAAGAGGCTGTAGATTAAAAATATCGCTTTGCATCGTTAATAATAATAATAAGTTAGTTATTAAAAAAAATATGTATGTACAAATTACGTAAAATGATATAGTGTGTAGAGAACCTAAAAACAATGGCAAAAACTGTATGGTCCTTCATATTTGAATTTTAAGAACCCAATTCCAATATGCGTAAATACTTATTATTATGTTAGAAACAGAGATTATTACACACATTTAATGTTCCAAAAATTCGCAAAAATATGAACTCACATTACTAATTTATAAATATTTCAAAATTTTCGTGATTAACTAACAAGTCCATAGTAATACAACACAACCACTTTCACTTTTAACCCAAACCCCCCTCTCCACAATACCACTATCATACCTCCTCCTCCCCATGTAGTCGATAATCTATTTTCTAGTTTAAGCTTTAGTTTATTACTGAAGATGACGCGGTAAGGTTCAAAAACGTTTTAATTAAAGTGTAGTGTGAAATAAAAAACGTTGTGTTTTATTTTAAAAATTTATTTATTCAAAAGTTTTTTAAAAGTTAATATTAATTTATATTTACCACCCAGAAACACCGAGATGCACTTTAAGGTAAACTGCTTTTAAAAATAAAAATTATTATCAAAATATTGTGATATTTAATCATAAGTAATCGGCTATTGTCTATGCATACGATTAATCCGTTTATAACATATTTTTATCAAAGTCCGTTCGTAACATAGCAAACATTAGAAATGTACCGTTCCGGTGGTGACATATGTCTGCCACGTTTTACACAACTGCCGTGCTGGCTTCCTGCCGTGCCGCGTCACCCGATAACAGATTGGCAATACAGAGTGTACACATCATGCGACGCAGAAGTACTAGTAAATTATCAGGTTGAATTTTTAAAACAATACGACGTAATGAATTGTTGCCTTTTAAATGCGGTGTTATTATCGAGTCAAAATTATATTAAATTGTAGTTGTAGCGAGGAAAATTAAGCCAAACTCTTTACGGAAGATCAGACCTAAATATACTCAGTGATGAGGATTCCACCATATGAGCTCACTCAGCAGCTATCAGGAGCTGCGTTACGAATGAGGAGAAATTTGACAAATGCTGGAAAACTGGTTGGAGAAACGCCATACACATATTATGGGTCAATTAATCTAAGGCTCAGAAAAAATTGGAGCAAACCGAAATGCCGTTCCAGTCTGAGGAATTCTCACAAACGTGGCTCATGTTCGGGGGAATCTAACAAATACAGCTCCGGCTCTTAATATCGATACCTTAATCTGCAAAGCAGCTAACTCCATTTTTCTAAAATGTTCAGGAGTAACAAAAAAACTGTTTACCAATTTTGTATTACGAAAATTTCAAAATACACTTTAGTAGATTGTTTACGCAGAAATAGGGAGTCTGAGAAATTTTATTGATATTTTGATTTATCTCGTAGTTATAGGGAATATTTGGAGTTTTACTGAATTTCTTTACCAAAATTGTAAAATATTATTGGGAGTTAGCTGATTTTTCATGATAATGTAGTGCGACCATTATGCTCTATTTCCGGTGCCATCAACGCTTGTATCAGGTAAACATTGAAGGTTTTTGCAAGTAGTACCAATTTATTATATTTTTAAAACACGTGTTTTAAAATTGATGGAAATTTTTGGCTTTAATATCTTTAATGATACATAAGTTGTATCAACGTGTACAAAATTTAATAAAAATAAACTATTAATTCTGGCGTCTCCTATCGGATTACTCAAAGATATTTGAGATTCCGTAAGAATAAAATAGATGGCTTTCAAATAATAGAACGATGTATCAATTTGAAAAGTGTGAAATATGAGTTCGAAAATTTGTCGTCAGTGTACTGTGTTGGTGTAGTATAATCGGTTAATGTATGT
The DNA here is from genome assembly GCA_022840565.1 of Eubasilissa regina. NCBI lineage: Eukaryota > Metazoa > Arthropoda > Insecta > Trichoptera > Phryganeidae > Eubasilissa > Eubasilissa regina. Next base: position 4,801,607 of record JAINEB010000019.1, read on the forward strand.
TCCCTGGATAGAAAGAGATCCAGGTTCGAATCCCAATAGCAACAATAAAAGAGGAAAATAATGGTATCAAAACCGGTTTTTTGACCATGGATGGAGTTAGCTGATTTGCAGATTAAGGTATCGATATCCTTTTAATTTCAATTATAGCTCCCGTTTGTCATTCTGAATTCAATATAAATAAATATACATATGGTGTTTCGTAATAATATGTTAACACACAATATTAAAAAAAATCTTATTGTTAAGGAGAACACATTCTTATTGTGAAGTTGTAATTATTCAGAACAGACGGTCTGTGATATTTTAAATACTAATTTAATGTATTAATTATAAATAATAATATATATATATATATATAAAATCAATTTTGTCAAAAAATATTGTTTTTGCGCTACCGGGATTCGAACCTGGATCTCTATTTCCAATCCGGAGAAGTACCCTACCAATTGTTTTATAGCGCCAGTATTTTTCATGACAAATTTTCGAACCTGTATGTTACACTTTTTCAAATTAACACATATAGCTATATTAATACAATTGTGTTATTAATATAAAACAATTGGTTGGGTACATCCAGGTTCGAATCCCGGTAGCGCAAAAACAATATTTTTCGACAAAATTTATTTTATATGTGTATATTTATAATTAATACATTAAATTAGTATTTAAAAAATCTTATTCTTTATTTGGAAAAATAATTTAAGCAGCTTAAACGTTATCATATTTTTAATATTACAATAAATTAAACAAGAACGGTGTTATTTCGAATAAAGATAAATATGTTATACAGTATATCACATTATTTTATTAATTAAACAATACACTTAGTTGTTGTATAAGCACGCACTAGTATTTTTAATAATAAATCATATCAAATCTTTAACGTCAAATATCGCAGTTCGAGTTGAATGTATCTTAACACGTACTTGTCGAATACCATTCGTATAAAATAAAGTATTATAATATGGTAATGTAAGTGCATACTTTTTGTAAAAATATAATAGTACAATTTTGTATACTATCTATCGTCCATTTCAGTTCTTAATCAGTGTAAAACTTGGGCTATGTTAAAACAAATTGCTTACGCTTTGACTTTATATAACTTTATGTTGGGTACCTACCTACCTGACAAAATACGCCTTAACAAAATGCACTCGGGAGATTGGTTTTATAGAGCCAGAAAATTATGAATTCTTGTTTCATGGATAATGGCGAAATACGATTTTAATATTATTTTGATCCTACGTAAGTAGAATATATTGATATCCTCGTAAATGTCCTAATTGATTAATTAACGACTCTTAAGTTGACTTGGCGAAGTAAGGAGCATTTATATTAAAAGATCGCCCCATCTGCCCACCCAAAGCTTTGTGATTTTAAACGATCTGCCCTGCAGGGTGTTTCATAACATAGAAGTTTAAAAAAAAAAATAATTACACTAATAATGTTTCAGACAATGGTTTAATTTTACAGCAATAAATATCAAGTGTTTAAATAGAAATTTTGTTTATAGTTCTTTTTATTTTTGTGCCTTATCCGTTCAACGGATATTGGCTATCACCACTTTGTTTACTGCGGCGTGGAAAAGCTCTACAGTAGACTGGCCAAACCATTGTCTTAGGTTCTTCAGCTATGATGAAATCAAAAATTAAATCATAATGTGTATCAATTAGCATTGGATGAAAAGTTTGTAAATGGAAGGGAAAATAGACACATGGAAAATTTAACTAAATAAACTTAGATACTACATATTCTGCATTTAACCTAGTGTGCCGTTTTCTGAATTATGTCTGCCGGCAGTGGTGCTTGGATAGAGAATAAACTTTTTTTCTGTGCCCGTTTTCTCACCCGTGAGGGAGTGTTTTGTGTACTCTTCTAGTGGCCCCTCTGTCCCCTTGCTTCTGTGTATTATTACTGCATCTTTGTTGTATATGAGATCATAGGTGTAATGAGCGATGTTTTGGTTCGCGACCGTGCATTGTGGGTTAGACATTTATGCGCTGAGCTGCGGTGCACGGTCGCCTGTTTAGCATAAAAAAATGCCAATCTGGCGGCAAATGAGTAGGACCGACATATAAGTTTTTGCTTATAAAATATAAATGAGTGTAAAGGTCCTATTTAAGTAATAGTTTAAAAAAAAGTCAAATCTAGTGAATAACTTCAGATATAAATTAATAATAAAAATCTATTTTTTAACCTAAATTAAAATTATCATTGTGGCGTCTTAAACAATTTTACGTACATTTCACCCATGTACTTTTCAATATTTAACACTTGTAATTGTGTAAAATTCTGTATTTAATTAATTTTACAAGGATTTGCGACGAATCCTTCAATTTTTTGGGCATCTTGTGAGAAGGAAAATAGCTTGGAGAAGCTTGTTGTGATGGGTCACATCGAAGGACGAAGAGAAAGAGGAAGAACCCCCACACTTTGGATCGACCAAATGGAAAAGATAACAGGAACTTCTCTGGTGACAGCCATAAGATCCGTAGGATGCCGAGAAAAGTGTCAAAGCATAGTCAAGAGGGCAGGAATTCGTGAAGATCGCGATCTTCAGTTACGAAGGACCGACATGATGTTAAGGATTCACGAAAATTTAATACGTTTATTTTTAGTTCTGAAAATCATATTTCGATAGAATTTCAATTATGTAATTAATAAATCACCCTGTACATAACAGTTGACGTATCTTTTATCTCGAAACGCAATCATCTATCTGAGTTTATCTCTCCCATTAATTGCCATCAAACTGTAATAAAACAATAATCTGCGGTCGTTTTGCTCAGCAGCCGAGCATGTGGGAAGCTGCAACCACAACACCACGCCGTGTATTGGTGTGCCTAATAAACAGTGCATATAATACGTCAATATCCACCTATCTAAAAAAAAAATGTAAATATTAAAAAAATCTAATATTTTACGACCGCGTCACTGTGCAAATTAAATTTGTCCTTTTGCAAATAATTTTTTTCTTAATATTTAATAATAAGAAATATTATATAATCAAATGTAAATTTTCCGTCAAAATATTCAAATATATATATTTTTTTTAAACGATATCACAGATTTCAACACGTCGCGCATTAGGGGGATGAGTAATTAGAACAAAAATTAATTTTGATGATCTTACACTAAATTTATTCAAAGTTTGCTGCAATTTACTGATGCAACGTAAATGTAGCTGACTATCGGGCCTGTGGTGAGAATGCGAAGACCTTGAAAGTCTCGCGGCGGCCGTCAGTTACTAGACGGCTCTTGCAGCCAGTGCACTACCGACTTTGTTATAGCGCGCTTTGCTTCACGATCCATAGATGGCGGTAGGCGTCTGCTACAACTTACTAATTTAATAGTAATATAAGTAATAAAAATTCACTTGTAATACAAAATACAAAAATTGACATATGCTATGTATGATAATTCATAATTGTTTTTCTGTAGCAGTTGCAACAAATTGTTCAATTATATATATCAAATGTACTTGATGTAATTTGATTGGAGAATATGGTGCGAGAAAAATAGAAAACCTAGTGATTATTAAAGCATAATTTTTTTAAACTTATTTGACATTTTTACAGTTTTTATAACATGAATTAAGTATTTTACATTTTTAAAATTACATGGGTTTTCTTTTGCTTACCTCTCCTAAAAAGAGACCAGTTCTTGTGCTTGGAGAGGGAGTTACACTACAATAATTTTATATAATACCTTACATATTCTACTCATTGTCCATGTGTGTGCTTTTGAAGTGTTTTGTAATATTATTTATTTTCCAATTATGTGTTTTTTAAATGTTCATTTAATTTCTTTCTAAACTCTTTTATACCTTTTATTTCTTTACATTTATAACTTTGCTTTGATAAATCTCGATTAATTTAGATTTACATTTCATATTTCTCATTGAATACAACATTTCGTGTAAATTGACGAACGTCTCCCTAAAGGTGTCCATTTTGTAGGATCCCGGATCCACTCTAAATTTCTCGATGAATTCGTATTATTATTTTTTTATATTTTTTAATATTACAAGATATAATTTAAAACTAGTGCTTCTCAACACCATTACGCCTATTAAGGTATACATTTTATAATGCCCTCCCATATAAAATCAAAAGAGAAAAAAATTATGGAGTCTTCCAATCGCAAATCAAACGAATATTAGAAAACTCCTACAGCAATTACAATTTTTAATTGATTATGTTTACGTATATATATTTAATAATTTAATTCTATATTTATATTATACTTTTATACCTATCTTTACATTATTTTAAAACTTCAAACCCCAGAATTGATTTCTCTGTTGAGTTAGTTAATTTTGTGTGAAAAACAAATAAATAATAATTAATTAAGTTATATATATATACAATATACATATATCAATAAAAAAAACATTTTTTAAATAATCAGTAAGATATATATATATTTCTTTTAATATTTATTTATTCTCTATGAGAGAAAGACTTGTGTATAGACAAGGAATACATACGAGAGTGTATAATTTATGTTTCAGTTAGTCTATGTACATATTTTTTTACTTCAGATACAAATTTATAGTAGCTTGTAATTTTTCTAATTGTGATGGGGAGATTGTTAAAAAATTTGATGCCTTGATCAATGTAGTAATTTTGGATTGCGGTATATTTTAGTTTTTTGAATATAAATTTCGTCCTTAAATCTTGTAAATAGATCGGAATTCAGTTGTAATATTTATTTTATTTTTAATTTTAAAATTTTAATATTAGATTTTTTTTGTACATGTTTATTATTTTGGGTTATGTAATTGGATTACAGAAACGTTTTTTAACATCATTATTAATCAATAATAAATATTTAAAAAAAATCCTATTATATATTTATAAATTCAGAACCAAAGGGTATTAGTTTCAATTTTATTCGTATTTAAAAGAAAATTGGCAATTTTATCCGATGTAATGTATCAGGTATCACGGTTTCGCTCCCCTTCCATCCGCGCCATATGTGGTTAATTTGATCGTGGGATTCCGGTAATGCCCAGCAGCCATTTCGATTGTAAAAGATAGCATTAAACGCGCCGGCATTAGCGAAATGGTGATCTAAAGATGCAGTGCCTACCCCGGGATGCTGTTTATGGACCGAGAGGGCATCACGTTCGCAGACTGGAAAGGGATTTAAGAATTAATTTAATGAGAATTTGCTACAAAGCATTTTATCAGATTAGTTTGTGATTATGTATTATGGCAACACGTAGGCCTCAGCAGTAACATGAGGTGACACTTTTGATATTATACAATATGTCTAATAATATTATTAAAATAAAAAATATGATTAAACACTTTGTTTAAACCACTATTTATTGATAAATTGACATGTTTCAACAAACAATAGCATACTAAAACTAAAAATGCATGCATAAATAAAAACAAAACTATAAAAATATAAGTGGTGGGTAACATATTAGGAACTATTGTGAAAAAAAATTCAAAAATGACTGTTTGCAAAATGAATTTTGTTATTTATTATATAGTATTTAATTTGCTTTTTATTTTTTCTAAAAGTTCAAATTCATCTAACTGTAAACCTTTAGTATTTGTATTTAAAACTTCTAAACCCTTGTTAATGTCAAAAGACTGGTTTAAATAAAGTGTTTTATCTTATTATGTATGTAATATGTGGCCACAAAGTAATTTTACTTGTCTTGCTTTCCTCCTTCTCGAATACCATCACTTTTGACTTGTTGTCATTCATAATAAGGTAGCTTTTCTTGCGTACATCGTACATTCTATACAAGTTGAACAGCCATGGAGATAATACACAACTCTGCTTGATACCCTTTATAATGTTAAACTATTGTGTGAATGATCTATTGATCCTTACACACGCAGAACTTCCTTCATATAGGGATGCAATTGAGTGCATACGTTTGCTATTCACCCTGTAATCAGAGAGTACCTTCCAAAACCTTTCTCTTATAACTCTATCATACGCTTTTTGCAGATCTACAAAGGCACAAAAAAGGTTTTTGGTTTTTTGCTAAAAACTTTTACGTCATCACTCGTAGAGAAAAGATCTGATTCATGCATCCTTATCCACCCACAAAGGCCCATTGCACGTTCCATATGTTTTCTTTCGTTACCGTTCTTGCTCTTTTTATTAAAATTATTCCATATAGTTTGCCCACCGAGCTTAGTAGACTGATTGCCCTATAGTTAACCGCATTCCATACGCGACTTTTTACCTTTTTAAAAATGCATAATAACTGCTCTTCTCCAAGCTAACGGAGTGTGGCTCTCTTCTAAACACTAATTGAAGAGCGCATGAAGCCACGAGATAACTAATGGTCCACCAGTCTTGATATACTCTGCTGCATCGTTATTATACCCCACAGCCTTACCATTCTTCAAATGCTTTATTGCACATTTTATTTCTTCTATAATTATTTCATTCATATCGTTTTCGTCATACATACTTACCCTAGAGAGCCTCTCGAGGGGTTCCTTATTTGAATTCTCTTCACTCTCATACATTTCCGAGAAATGTTTCACCCATTTATCTTTTATTAGTTTCAATCGAGTCATATGTTTCAAAAAAGTCGTGAAGCTATTTGATTGCGTAAGTGGTACCGAAGCGATCACGTGGATGACACAAAAATCAAAGTATTGAAACAAGGAATTTGCGTTAGTTCATGTTTATATATTTCTGTTTTTTGTTTTTGTGCAATGCTTGACACATCATGCGTCAACGTCACTATTAATATATTTGTTTGTTTTATGTTGTTTTGCGACACGGACAGACAGACAACCTTAAATTATATATTATGTAGGACGTTCACTACTATGTTTTAAGTGTGATTTGAATGGTATTTTGAAGAATTATACAGATCTGACTTTTTTAATTTGCAATATTAGTGATCTATTGTGGCTTCGTAAATTAACCCATAATTGTATCGATTCTCTCGCATAACTTTAGAAGATAAATTTTGCTGCGCTGATTCGTGCACTGAGAAATTATTTTACTTTCCATCTACCAGTCTTCAACACAAATTTATTGTTCTATAACTGTCTAGAGTGTGACATCATTTTTATTGTTATAAAGATATTGGTATTTTTTCATTAAGTATGCCATCTTTTAAAAAGGTTGTCAATACACTTCAAACCAAACTGTATATGCTTAATTTATTTTTACTATATATATATTATATGTTAATTCTTATTGAAAATGAACGCAATTCATTTCAAATAAAATTTGAAGATCACATATATTCAATTAATCAACTCCGCTTAAGAAATTAGAATATTATATGATATATTATATATGATTCGTATTACTTTAACCGTATATTTTTACACAATAATTATTTTTTAAAAATACATATATATTTTTAAGAAATATAGGAAGGCACAAGAATACATATTACATCAATTTTTTATTACATACGTTCAAATTAAGCTATGGACTCGTGCTTTGAAAATAGGATAAACTCGGTGGTCTCGTGAAACGAAGCTCAAATCCCCAAGATATATATATATATATATACACACATATATATTTTACCGAAAACCCCCTCTCTCCGTGTAGTCGATAGTCTATATTCTAGTTTAAGTTTTAGTTTAATACTGACGATGACACAATAAGCGTTGAAAACATTTTAATTATTATTTAATTGAAGTATTGTATGAAGTAAATAACGTTGTGTTTTATTTGAACAATTAGTATATTTTTTCAAAAAGTAAAAATTTTTGTTAAAAGTTTAAGAAAGTTTATATATATATACATACACACACACATGTATCTATATTTACATTTTAACTTGTTATCTATCATCTGTAAAATTATGTATATATAATAAAATATATCTATGGTATTTAGTTTTTATATATTTAATAAATTTGGAAACTTGTATGAATAGTTTTCGGCCGCGACGTTACCTTGAGAGCCCCTGCCGACTGCCCTCAGGTAGACCAATGTGGGTGGGACGGACGTATCGTGAGAGGTGCACTGTAATTGGTAAACTGCTCCCAACATAATCCGCCTTTAATGGCTACAATTCAATTCTACTTAATTGATCTCGATAGCTGTCGACTTCACGACTTATAATATCTTGCGTCTTGTTTGGCAGAGGGGAATGTTGTGAAAGTGACGGTTTAGACAACATAGTACGGGTTAGATATGTAAGAGCGGATTGGTCACCATCGTGCGGATTAGACCTATTAGTATGAATTAGTCACAGTGACATTTAAATGTGGATTAGTCATTATCTTGCGGATTAGACATACAAGTGCGGATTAGTCATAACTTTGCTGATCAGTCACCATCGTACGTAGTAAACCTCACTAGAAAATATTATTTTTAATATTATTTGGGTAAATGTGGCGGTCAGCAATCGAGAGAATATCAAATAATATTACAGCATCGACGAAAACTTAGTTGACTAACTCAGGTAATAAAAAAAAAGATTATATATTGATTTCGATCTGTAAATCCTGGATCCTATCCCAAATGATCGAATTGCAATGGAATACGATAATTCCGGTCGTAAATCGGAATCGCCGTATGGTAATGAAGGGAAGAAGGGAAACCTTGGTACAGAATGAGGTCGGTGAGAGAATAGAGGTTCCAGTCAAAGGACCAGTGATTTAGGGAACCGAGATTTGGAAGGATTGCTTGCCTTATCTTGTATATGACGCCTCCGTTATCCCTCCAGTCCTCACCGAGAACACACAATGACACGCGGATGAGCAGATCTCCGCTTCCAACTGAAGACTGCGATATCACAATTTCACCCACGGCATACAAAAAAACAATACGTGATCAAACACATTATTACAAATTACAGTGCTGGTGAACTGGAGCTGACACTGGAGCCACACCGCGAATGCTATCGCGACTTCACGATAATTACATAATATGACATAATTAATTCAAAGGTGTTTGGTGAATTCCTTGATTATTTTGAAAATTGAGTTAAACACTGTTTTATTCTACTGTATTTTATTGTATATAAACCTTAGAACATTTTCGGGAATATCTTCCCATTATCAATAATATAATTCAACTAAAATTAAAAATACTTTCAGACAGTAGTATATAGTGTGTTTGGAGTTAACGGAAGTGGGGATGGAGTTAAAATGGATAAGAGAGAAGATGTAATGGGCGATATTTGAATGTTTATTATATTCTTATTGTTATTCTTATTCTAATTATTTTATTATTGATGTTTATAGAATCAGCATTAGGTTGGGATAATGATTAATTTAAAAAAATGACAAACTTTGTATAAACCTTTACGAATGGACGCACACTAAGTACTTAGTTTTCGACCATCTTGACGAAGATGGAGTAGTATCAAAATGTAAAATTAATTAAGTGGGTTATAAAAGGATTAAAGATTTTAAAATTAATTATTATTTTTAACTATACCGCATCAGGACGTTCTATTTAAATATTAAATTCCATAAACGTTAATACCATAAAAAAGTGAACAGAAGATAACCTACTATCAATTAATACGGATAATAATATATTAGAAATAAATGTAAAAATAAATATATATACAAATCTGAATATTTAAAAAATATATTATATATCATTATAACTTCTAATAATAAAAATAAACATTATTTTTATCCGCACTGTATCAAGACATTCTATCTTAACAGCATTATTTTAATGTACACTTTATTAAGACGTTCTATTTAAACTTCATAATTTTTATTCACACTTTATCAAGATATTCTATTTTTCATTATTATTTTGATATGTACTGTATCAACACGTTCTATTTAAACATTATCAATATAATATGAACACATTCTATTTTAACATCATTATTTCAAGCTACACTGTATATTCGTATCACGAACATAGAGTATACAATATATAGATGAAAAATGCATATTCGCACAATTTTATTCCCTCTGCATACTTATATTTTATAACTATCTGCCTAGAATTTGTTATAACTTTTATAAACATGGTTATAAAAATGTTCATATTTTCTCACTGAGTTTTGTCATCTTTTAAAAATGAATAAACAGTATTTATTTGAATACAAATTAAATGTATCAATTTTGGAAGATGTACAGATAAAATCAATTTATCGAAAATATATTTTAGTTGCCACCCGGACTCGAACCAGGAACCCTTCTTATTCGGGGAAGCGCGCTGACCTATTACACCGCGTAAACATAGTAAGTTAACGGCAAATTTTCGAACTTACATGTTGCATTTTCTAATTGATACATTTGTTGTTCGATTATTTGAAAGCAATCTACATTATATCTCAAACATCTTTGAGTAAAATACAATAGGAGATGCCGGAATTAAATGAATGAATACATTATATCGTGATGCATCCATTTTTAAAACACGTTTATATTATATTATTTTAAAGAAAAATAAATAATTTGCTCACACCATAACATGTAGTTGGAATCAAGGTAACTTTAAGTGTTTTTTTTTTTTAACTTTTTAACTTTGGTGGCTCACTAAACAAAATAACGAAAGTGGTGTAATTTTTTTTTGTATGGCAAAAGAGAGGAGGAAACAAAAATAAATTAATTCTTTTGATTTTTAGTAGAAAATTTATTTGTCTCGTGGACAAAGAACATTTATTTGTACACCTGGAATTTTCGCTATAATTATTGTCGTACGTTCCGACTCCCCTAGATTAGCATCAGACGTTATTCCGTATAATCTTTAATCTATATATTTAAACCACTATGGCGATGTAACGATGTCTTGAATTTTGCAATATAAATAAAATTGTCTGTCCGTCATTTTTACATTCGAAATTAAATTGAGTCTTTAACTCGCGTGCAGCGTTGAAAGGACGCCTCAAATGACTTCAACATACGAGTATTGTACGCCGTATAAAATAAATCTTTGTAAAGGCAATATGAGTACAAATCAAAATATCATATCTGTCAGATTGCACGTATAAAAGTCTGCCGTTAAAATGCCACGCGTGAAAGGAATGTGAATATTTCGCTTCAATATTCAAAACAATAAAGCGTGAAGGTCTGAACATATATACACATATATACATATATATATATATATATATATATATATATATATATATATATATATATATATATATATATATATATATATATATATATATATATATTTATATTTATACATATATATAGTCCCGACCTTACAAACCTCCGTATCCCTGCAAGAAACACTCTGCAGATTCACCTTTTATACCTCTAAAGGTCTAATACTATTTTATATATTGTACAAATTTATTGTTTAAGACAAAGATGATAAATGTAACAATTCTGGTGTGTATAAACTTAGTTGTGCTGCATTTTGTATTGGTAAAACGGGTAGAAATTTAAATATAAGAGTAAAGAAGCATTTGAGATGCTTGAACAAAAGTGGGTTTTCAGAATTTTCTAATCATTTGATAAAAAATGGTCATGGTTTTGATAAAAAATTGGGATTGTCAATTTTGCATGTAAACGGTGTTGGTCAAAAGTTAAATAATTTGGAATCGTTGGAGATAAAAAAAATATGTAAAACTAATCAAAAAATTATAAACAACCAACTAAATTTAACCACAAGTTTCAAAATTATTCTAGTAATTTGGATCATCAAGTAACAATTTAAGTTAGGTACTAAATTAATTTTTTAAATAATTATTTTTTAAATAATAGATTCTGTTAAAGAAACAATGACATATGTTTTTGATTAGTTATTGACATCCTGAAGAAGAAAATGATATTTTTCGAAATCGGTAGATGTATTTTAATTCAATAAGTGGTTAATAAAACAAAGTTAACAAATTATTATAATGGATTTTAACCACCAAGTTAGTTTTGCCAATTTTAAAAATATTAAAAAAATATTATAAATTTAGTGTTTAATCTTGGACTTAGGTATCTGCTTAATAATAAAATAAGTAAGTAATTTATAACTTGTTAGTATTTGTATTATTCCTTATGCGTGGCTGTCTATTATGAGTTTACAATATGGAATTAGATTATTTTTTGAACAGATATAACATATCAAATAAAATTATGTCCTTGTAAGGTTTTTAATATAATTTTTTACTTATAAATAGAGATGTGTACGGAATACACGTGCGTCCAGTCCGCAACGTCAACTCGCGTCGGTACTGGGAACGAGCTCCGTAGAAACTCTAACGTGCCTCACATTACCTGGTCGTAAAACTAGGCTCTCAACAGTCATAAAGTACCAACGTCAGGCGACATGACAGAATAACATCAACTAGCAACTATCGGGAAGACCAACTTGTAAGTGTCACTTGACTACCTGCCGTTTTTCGACCACAAGCTCTAGATCAGCCTTCCGTAGCTAGAGTACGACCAGTCTAAGTTTGCGCTTTGCGCGTGGCCGAAATCTCATGCGCAAACTTACATTGGTCGTACTCTACTTACACGTAACTTTGTGTATCAGTATTGAATAAATCTCGTGTCAAGCGAATGTAGTTTATCTTCTCAAACTGAGATAGATTGAGATTGCCATTTAGGAAGAAGGCTAAATCTCAGAGATCGATGATGTACAGTGTGATGAAGAGTTTGAATGAAATGCCAGAAGACATAACATAAGAGGAGAAACTACATAGATTCAAAATGAAACTAAGCAAGTTTGTGAAAGATAAGTTGTAGTAAAAAGTAAATATGCACTAAAAAACTAATGTATGCACTGTATTTAGAATAAAAAAAATAACCTGCAGTAGTTTACCACCACACATACCCCTCACACTTCGTGATCATCCTCGAACGAACACGTAAAGCGCTAGGAGAAATGGCGACCCATCCCCACACATGCAATCTTCTGATCAACTCACTTTCATAAACATATTCACAGATATAATATCTATATTTTTACTATTTTCAAACTAAGCTAACCGCTGAAAATAAGACTAAGTGGTCTCCTGGAATGAGGCTCAAACCCTGACCACTCGACCTATCTTAAATCACCAAATCTTAACCACTAGACCAACAGGCTACTATAATATTACTGCAATTTTCATATTTTTTACGTACAGAAACATTTTTCCAAATTTAGCTTTGTTATGTAAATTACTTTATTTTCATATTCACGTTTTTAACCTTATTTTAATTTTAATTACGCCGTTTTTCCGCAGGAGTAGGCAGAGAGAATAGAGCGCCACACTCTTCTGTTCTTACACAATTCTCGCCTCAACCAAATTCATACATCTTCTCATACAAGCTCGCCGGTTATTTTGGCTTCTAACAGGACCATCCTCCAGTATCTGGTTTTCCTGGTCGTGCTAAGTCATCTGCGGACGTCCTCTATTTCTGGTGCCATCAACACTTGCGTCATATATCTTTCTTACCATTCTCTCCTTATTCATCTGTTCCATATGACTAAACCACCTAAGTGATCCATTCTAAGAGCAGCTTTACATTATTTCCCTATTTCTTCATTCTTTACTCTGTTATAAATGGATATTATTATTTAAAAGGATTTAAATACATGCAGTTCTTAATTCATAATTTTTTACTCTATCATAAATAGATATTGTTATTAAAAAGGATTTATATTAATGCAGTGTTGATTATCTGTATGAAATGATAAAATAATAAACATAGTTAGGATATGATAAGTAATTCTAAACATTTTACATGTCTCTCGATTTCAGAATTCTCGGTATACCGTATACCGAGAATTCTGTGTATACCGGTTCTGCGAGTGGGCGTATCTTTAGCATAAAGAATTCAAAAGCATTTGAAAACAAAAAGACATAACTTTCCTCTGCCCAAATAAGATGAAACTTTTATCTAAAGACTTTGTAGGTTGCAGTAAAGTCCAGAGATATTAGAACTAATAAATAAAAGACAATAACTAAAATAATTTTCTATATAATATAGACAGAATATTAAGTTTGATTAGAATTAGGTAGTTGATATTTATGTATGTTTTGATATCGATGTCTATTTACAAGGGTGCTTCTAAACAAGCTAGATAATGTCGTGTTTATATCTATGCAAATGTAATAATTAACATGATATGTTGAATTTTTGCAAGCTATTATTATCGTGAAGCATTACGCAGACGAAAAGATAAATGTAATATATAGCCACAGAACTCGTCAGATCACTAATAGGCAAAGTGTAACGCAACCAAGAGCCAACAATTTCTACTGAGACAGAATAACAGAAATTACCATTCCACAACTCTTCAAATAACTGCCGGATTATATCAAGACCATTGGGAATGAGGGAATGACGGAAATTCTTACTAAATAATACTACCTTTGGAATATACGAACAAAGAGTTCAAAATTACCTATTATCACTTTTATTATTGCCGTTTATAATGATTACCTGTTATAATTATCAAGTATATTATTCATATATGCTGTACTAATGTAAGAATTGATTAAGGAACGTTCCGACACGCCATAACGTCTTGACACGATCTATAATAATGAAACTTTGTTAAAAAACCTTAATAAATGGATTTTTTTACAGTTTTTACTTTTTTCTACAGGTCCAATATTAACTGACTTAAGTTTATAAACAGCTGCCATTTTTTGAATTAACAAAATGATGGATCAAACTAGTTATCGAACTTATTTGAGTTCATGGTGTTTTAGATTTTTTAGAAAAATAAAAATCTTACAAAAACGACGAGAGGTATTGCGTCCAATGTCCCAAATTTATGTACATATATAGATAATACATACAAAATAAATTTATCAAAAATATATTTTAGTCACAGTGTTGGTAGCGTAATCGGAAAATACACCTTCCCCGGATTGGAAGAACAGGAATCCATGATCCAGAATCCCAGTAACAACAACAATATTTTTCGATAAAATTGATTTTGAATGTATATCTTTCTAAATTAATACATTTAATTTGTACTTTTAAAATTAGCAATATTAACTTGGTGGTTAAAATTCATATTTTTTATTAATTATCTTAGTTTTATTAACCACAATTGAGTTTAAAAAAACATCTACCGGTTTCGGAAAACACCTTTTCCTTCTTCAGGATGTCATAACTAACTAAAAATATAGCATTGTTAGTTGCAAGGATTGTGCTGCATTTTATATTGGTAAAACGGGTAGAAATTTTAATATAAGAGTAAAGGAGCATTTGAGATGTTTGAACAATAGTGGGTTTTCAGAATTTGCTATTCATTTGATAGAAAATAGTCATGGTTTTGATAAAAAATTGAGATTGTCAATTTTGCATATAAACGGTGTAGGTCACAAATTAAATAATTTGGAATCGATGGAGATAAATAAAGCTTGTAAAAGTAATCAGGAAATTCTAAACAGCCAACTAAATTTAACTACGAGTCCTATTCTAAAATTTTTTCCTAAAAATTATTCGACTAAATTTGTATTGAGCAGCAATTTGAGTTAGGTACTAAATTTTTTTTTAAAATAATTGTTGTTTTTTAAAAAATTTGTAAAAATAGATTCTGGTGAAGAAACAATGCTATATTTTTAGTTAGTTATGACATCCTGAAGAAGGAAAAGGTGTTTTACGAAACCGGCAGATGTTTTTTAAACTCAATTGTGGTTAATAAAACTAAGATAATAAATAAAAAATACATTTAATTTGTATTTTAAATATCACAGACCTATGTTCTGAAAATAAAAATAAAATCAATTTATAGAAAAAATATTGTTGTTGCTTGTGGGATTCGATCCTGGATCTCTTCCTATCAGGGGAAATACATTAACCGATTATGCTACACCAACACAATGAGTTGACGGCAAATTTAGGAACTTATATGTTGCACTTTTAAATTGTCACATCTGTCGTTCTATTGTTTGAAAGCCATCTTCTTTATATCTACGGAATCTCAAACGCCTTTGAGTAACCCGATAGGAGACGCCAGAATTAATTAATAATTCATTTTTATTAAATTTTTGAAACATTATTACAATTTATATATTTTTAAGAACACATTCTTATTGTGAAGTTGCAATTTTTCAATTAATGTATTTCCCCAGATAGGAAGAGATCCAGGTTTGAATCCCGGTAGCAACAAGATTTCTTCAATAAATTGATTTTATATGTATACCTTTCTGGTTAATACTTTGATTTGTATCTATAGTATCTTTTTTAGGAAATAATGTGTACTAAAATTAAAAACGCAAGCATAGATAAAAACAAAACTATAAAATATAAGTAAACATATATTTTAATTTTAGTACGCATTGTTTTCTGAAGAAGAGATCATAAGAATAGTTATAGTTTATAATATTTGAATTTTCTTCTCTAGCCGAAAAAAAAACTGGTAGAAACATAGTTCAGGATTTTTCGTAACATGCACAAATGCAGACTATGGACCAGCATCTTCTCTATATGGAAATTGTCCCATTGTCTCAAAAGATATATTATCGCTTTGCCTTAAAAAGAACATAATTCAAAATAGGTCGGTGTGTATTAGATATATTTTATTTTGTTTATTGAAATAGAGTATTAATACTAAATGTATTGTATGAGTTATTCAATATAATGTACGGTATTCACGCCAATATATATAACAGAAATAGGCTTTTAACACAATTATATTGATTTCTAAATTTTATAAATTCTAAACACTTTGGAATCGATCTCTGAGTTAGTTTATTAAGTATTTACTCGCAATACCCTTCAGATGTGCATTTGTGTCGAGTGCTCCTATTTGAAAAATAGCATTGTAATAATGGATATCGAGAAGATTTAAAAAAATATATTTTAAAATATTATAATTAACATTTTTGACACAATCTGCACGCACCCTGCATATACCTGGGTACAAAACTGGACTCTAATCAATCTTAAAATCACGCCGGTATCGGTCAAAAAACAGGTGCCAATATAACGCACTACAATCGCCCAGAGAGCCGGCACTAGTGCGTCACTTCTCTCGCAGCAGCCTTCCAGAGAAGTTCATTAATCAACGATGACAGATACATTAAACATATTATCTCAAAAGTTTTCAGCATTCTAGGAGAGTGTAATATAATTCATGAAATCGTCTAGTTTATATATATTATATAATTGTTCCGAATTCGTTATACACATTTTTGGTGCGTCTTTGGAATCAGCCGCGACCCATGTTATTGACACATTTCCGCATCCATACCTTTCCTCATGCTCGTATTGTCAGTGTGGATTGTGACCTTGACGTCAGAAAACTTCAACGTGATCGATATTTGTTCGAACGCGATATCGCGATAGCATTCGCGGTGTGGATTTGTTAACTCCAGTGCAGCAGCACTGTAATTTGTGATATTGTGTTTGATCACGTATTGTTCGTTTGTGTGCCGTGGGTGAAATTGTAATATCGCAGTCTTCAATTGGAAGCGGAGATCTGCTCATCTAAGTGCCATTGTGCGACTGGAGGCCTAAACAATTTTTTAAATACATTTCATTTAACAGAAACCTATTTATATTCCTGACTGTACATGGTTGTGCACCCCCTCGCATTCATAATATTTATCGACAGCTGGATATTTAGCATCAAGTTCCTCAAAATGCGAGGGTGTTGTTGAAATAGCTATCATCTGATCAGCACTGACAGAGTGAGCTGCGCGTTAAATTGTGAAAAATATCTGGGATGTTAATCATCTTTTGTTGTTGAAGTGTAATTTCTTTGCCGAGACCTGTACAAGATGATCACACGATAAAAACTCGCTTATTCAGATGGA
The DNA here is from genome assembly GCA_022840565.1 of Eubasilissa regina. Taxonomy (NCBI): domain Eukaryota; kingdom Metazoa; phylum Arthropoda; class Insecta; order Trichoptera; family Phryganeidae; genus Eubasilissa; species Eubasilissa regina. The sequence continues at coordinate 4,819,245 of JAINEB010000019.1, forward strand.
AATGAATACCAGTCTGTGTCAGGTACTTGAATTTCTAGCGAAACATTTCTGTAACAATATCGGGAGATCGCATGGCGCTTGGACACATTATTTGTTAAATATGAATTAAATACATTAATTAGAAAGATATATGAAATCTTTTTTATTTATTATCTTTGTTTTATTAACCACTGAATTGAGTTTAAATACATCTACCGGTTTTGAAAAATACTATTTTCTTCTTCAGGATGTCATAACTAACTAAAAATATAGCATTGTTTCTTCACCAGAATCTACTTTTTAAAATTTAAAAAAAAAACAATTATTTAAAAAATAAATTTAGTACCTAAATAATTGTTGTTTTTTTAAAAATTTACTAACAGCATAACCTAAATTTAGTACCTAAATAATTGTTGTTTTTTAAAAAATTTTAAAGTATGGAGGCGTTACCTATGTTGTTTTTTAACAAAATAACATTAGAAAGGATTACAACTACGTACAAATCATTGAAGTGTTTACATCCTCTTTTACTAATTCGCGAAAATTACTATCTTACTATTTTTAACGTATTGATTTCATTATTGTTCTTTAAATAATTATTTCCTTTAGTTATTACGTGAAGGATTTTCAAACAATAAATGAATCATGTTCAGTCATAAAAAGTGTTCTTAAAAACTTTCATACATTTTTTATATGGGTAAGAAGATATTATTTTACGTTAACCTAAACTTTAAAAACATTAGTAACAGTATCTAAAATTATAAATAAATACATAGTAGGGTCGTATAAATGACGGATTTATTTTGTCTAAAGACGTTGATTAAACGAAAGTACATAATTGTATAATACCATTGGTAACAGCATAACCTAAATCTATACCTACTGCACGACACCCATACTTCCATATATTTTCCACAAAATATAATTAAAAATAGCTTCGCCTCTATGAGATATTATTTGAATAATTTTTCCTAAATATTATTCGAGTTTCTTAGGTTCTGGCATATAAATACCTCAATAATCTGTACTTTCACAATATCAAAAAATTAATTTATCTACTAAAGTTCCGGCTATTCGCAGCGTTCTGACGGATATTTTTACTGTGCTGAGTTTAAATAGTTGAAATCAAGAGATCGAAATAATTTTTACATTTTTTTTTGTGTTTACTTTTAAAGAGTAGTGTCCATTCTTTTAATTTGTTAACGATGAAAAATGACAAAATGCAAAAAAGTATGTATTTCTTTAAAACCTATATATATAAATTTGAAGGAAACTGCATAATCGATTTTTTTTTTAAACATTTAAGACAATAGTTTACTTTATAATATTAATGAAAAAAAAATCTTCCCACATGTTCATACAGCTAAACGAAGCTTACAAAGCAAGGAAAAGTTATTTATTGAATAAATAATTAATTTAGTGTAGTTTTAAAAATATATATGTAATAATACAATGTTTTAACATATCTGGAACTTATTGATTAAATTATAATTTTCCATAGAAAAATGTGACATAAAAAGCAAGAGAAGTTGCGAACAAAAGTGCTGTTGCCGCTTCGACGTTGACGTCTTTAAAACTTTGTATTAAATAATCTCACCTAACCTAACCTATATTAAATGAATGTAAGCTATTATTGTGAACTTATACTAATTTACCTAATATTCTACTACTTTGTGTGCAATTGTCTGTATGTGTGCACCTGTTTTACATCATGCGTGCAGTTTTCGAGTGTGCGGTTATCTTGTCACGATATATTTATAAACGTTAGCCATATTGTCTTTGTTTTATTTTGGAAAAAGCGTGGGGAGGTTACAGATGGAGAAATGGTTGACTGTAAACAATAAATTGATAATCTTTCAGGTTTATTTAAATCATTTGTTTAAATCATTTGTTATTATACTGCGACAGCGTGCCGCCGATAACAGTTTTCAAAATGAAATACAAAATGAACCATTTAAAAATAAATAACTTGAAAGTATTCAATTTTTTCTCATTAGTAACTCGAATTATCAGCGCGACATGGCCTAATAAATTAAGTTTGCGTCACATCACCTTCTAGGTTGCTAAAATGTCTACTAAAATATTTATTACAAATTGATAAGTCATCGAAATATTTAAAAAAAAAATATTTACGCACTGCCGAGATATTTAACGGTAATAAATTGGGGTCACGTACGAAATTGCCCCATCACTTATTTTTTGTCAAGCACCTTGACATTCACAAATAATTACCCCTAAGTTGGTATCACATTGGTTCGTTTGAAAAACCATCGAAGAAGCTGTCAGATTTGGGCGGTTGAACAAACTGCGACAGCGTTACTAAAATGTAGCTGTGTGCGATTCACTATAACCAGAGGGAAACAAGATGCCTCTGGATTGACTTTAATTTCTACATTTGGATATTACGTTAACGTTAAACACGTCACTGTAGGTGACAACATTTACAACAAATTCCGTTTACGGTGGTGCGTGTCAAACGTGATGTGGCGTCAATGTTGTCACATGTAAGAAGGATATCGAATTCGAGCCCAACCCGACGAGATGTAGATTTGTCTTCTGGATTTTATTTCTTATAGTCTTGTGTTTTTTTCTGATTAGATGTCTTTCTTTTTCTAATGAATAAAATCTTTTATTTATCGCCTCCAGGTGTTACTATAAATTTTTCCCAGAATGTGACAAAAATAAGGTGGGTAAGTGTTGCTCAAGTAAAGAACCTGCGGATCTCGTGTTCTTCAATGACTAGCCAGTGAAATGGAAGGACGTAGTTCTTTAGCCGCACAATATATTGTTAAGCAATTTAGAAATACAAAAAAAAGTCATTAATGATTGAAAAATATAACTTCATTTATATTTATATTGATGTACATAATAAATTTGAATATTTATGTTTTTATATGTTTTCTATAAATTAAGAATTTAAGGATCACTTTACCTCTCAATACCCATGGACGGAGAGACGCACGAATGTCTTCATTCAGCAGGAACTCAACTATTTTTCTGGGATGAATATTTGGTATTTAGCTTGGAGAACCTTGTTGTGGTAAGCCACGTCGAAGGACGAAGATAAAGAGAAAGGTTACCCACCCGTTGGACTAACCAAGTGAAAATGGCACTTCTCTGGTGACAGCACTAAGATCTGCAAGATGCCGAAGAATGTGGAGGAGTGTAGTCTAGAGGGCTAGAGTTTATGAGGATCACGATCTTATTCACGAGGGATCGACATGGATTAGGATGAATTCAAGTACTTATATATTTACATGTTTATTATATGCCGATGATGCATTAATGGCGAATAATGAAAAAGAATTACAGAGGCTAGTGAGTAGAATGTACGATGTATGCAAGAAAAGCGACCTTATTATGAATGTCAACAAGTTGAAAGTGATGGTATTCGAGAAGAAGGAAAGCAAGACACCGTGATAAATACTTATAGGTAATAAATGTTCGGAAAAGTAGATGAGTTTGTGTATTTGGGAAGTATGTTCGATAGAAACGGAGAGGCTGAGAAAGATATCGAAAGAAGGATGACTGCTGGGAGTAAAGTGAACGGCGCTTTGAATGGAATTATGTCAACCGAGGCAAGACTAGCGGTGCACAATTGAGTCCTGATATCGACACTGATGTATGGAAGTGAGGCCTGAAGCTGGCAGAATAGGAACGAAAATAGGCTGAATGCAGTGGAAATGAGATTACTTAGGCGTATATGCGGCAAATCTATTTATGACAGAGAACAGAATGAAAAAATAAGGAAAGAATGTAAAGCTAAAGGAAAGAATATAAAATGTAATAATATCTTAGCATAGTAAGTAAGATAGATAAAGGACCACTTAGATGGTTTTGTTATATGGAACGGATGATTGAGGGGAGAATGGTAAGAAAGATATGACGCAAGTGTTGATGGCACCAGAAATAGAGAACTTCCTCGAATGACTTGGCACAATCAGGTAAACCAGATAACGGAGGATGGTTCTGTTAGAAGCCTCAATAATCATCGAACTTGTATGAGAAGATGTATGAATGTGGATGAGGCGAGAATTGTGAGAGTGTGACGCTCTATTTTCTCTGTCTACCCCCGCGCGGAAACGGCGTGGTGGTTAGTAAGTAAGTAAGAGTATTGTCGAACACGACCTTTATGAATACTAAATAATCTAGTCACTATGGTAATGAGTATGACGTATTTAACTTTATTATTACATATTGTTCTGAGATTACTCAAAGGATGACATTTTTTGATATTTACTCTGTCTAAGGTCATCAAAAATCACTCATTGGGAATTAAACCCGTTATCCTCGGATTAATTTGCGAACGTTTTACAATACTGCAATGGCGTCTAATAAACTGTACTCGACTAGAATTTCTGAGAAATACAATAAATCGGAATGTAATATTTATCTCGTAATATGCCATTATTCGCATTTCAATCTGTCATAATATTCTATTACATAAATATCTAATTAAGATTTATTTCTCAAAACATATAAACAGCTTATTTTAATGTACGGCTGCAGGCGCCTGCGTAGTTTAGCTTTAGTTTATCATTCTTTAATATCATTCTTACTATTTTCTCCTCATTCGTCCATTCCATATGACCAAACTAAGGGATCCTTTATTAATCTTACTCACTGTACTAACATCAGCATTACATTCTTTCCTTATTTCTTCATTCTGTACTCGGTCATAATTAGATTTGCCACATGTACGCCTAAGTGATCTCATTTCCACTGCATTCAGTCTACTTTCTTTCCTCTTCTGCCAGCTCCAGGCTTCACTTCCGTATATCAGTGTCGGTACCAGGACTCCATTATTTCTTGTTTCGCTAGGTAGGTTACCTACCTGCAAATTTGGATTAAAAAAATAATACATACTTAGCTAGTATATACACAAAATAAAACGCTAATTAACTGCTTCCTAGTAAATTAAATTTTAAAATGTCACAAATAAATGTAATAATTTACTTTCTCCTTTCCTTTCCAGTGAACCGTACACACAACCATGAAAATACTAATTGTAATAACTGAAATTTTTTTCCTATTGTATTTAATTTGGTCTGATTATTGTGATTGTTGATATTTATTTATAAAAAACTCAAAAAAATTAATTATAACAAAATTTTTTTTTTTTTTTTAATATGTTTTTTAAATGCTCCAAATACTTAATGAAGCTGTTAATATTATTTTCTGTAGAGATAAATGTATATTGTTTCGAACGAATTATTCGGTAGTCTAAGTTTACCAAGTGGGTGTGAATTGATGTTGGTCCGATGCCGAAGTTGTGTCGAACCGTTTATGAAAATGCGTGTCGCGATCGGATCCTGTTCGGCGACATGTCAACACGAGACTATTTCAAAACGAGTTTGAAATTTTTTGAAAAATATCGCACTTGGAAATGTTCTCAAGTTTTCATGAATGGTGGAGCCTATTGATAGACCCAGCGATAGAACGGTATCCGAAGGATCGGCTAGAGACGTTGGAGATACACGGCAGAGTAGCTCAGAATATCATAGCTGTCCATAAGTAACATTTAAAATACTAGTCATTTTAATATTAAATGTATTCCTTCGCTAAAGTCTTACCCATATGCATGTATTGACGAGTAAGTATATATATAAATTTATTGTAATAACACTTTTACTTTTTTTATTATTATTTGACAGCTGGAGGGAGAGGGAGGAACCACCCTTTCCCGGGACCGGTTTAAAAGCTTGGGCTTCCTTGTCGGCTCCGCTCATCAAAGCTAATAAAATACGCGACTTTAATTCATTTACATTTTTACAATTACAAAACGAAAAAGGAGAAAAAATTTAATGTGGTTATTAGTAATTAAGATTTAAAATTTAGACTCTTCAGCATCCCTTAAATGCTGTCTTTATTCATAAAAACTCATATAACATAAATCATACAGATGAAAAATTAAGGTGTAGTAGTTCAAGGCAGACACTCAGAGATCCATTCATCATAAACACTCCCAAAAGAGGGACACTTTTACCGCAGTACACGCAAAGGGAACCCGAGTTAATATTCGAGATTCGAATTTGATGACGTATTGTATCATATAATAATAATAATAAGTTAACATGCTTGTTAGTCCAGTGATTAAGACATTCGCCAGGTTCGAGTCTCAGTCCAGGAGACCAGCAAGTCAGTCCTATTTGCACAGCACAAGCGTTCAGCTTAGTTTGAAAATATAATAGTAAAAATATTAATGTGACAAAAGTCAGTCGTATTTAACTATCGATTCTCGTTTTCACTATCGGATATCGTATAGAGTAAAATGAATTTACTACGGGATGTACTTTTGAGAAGTTAATATTTTTTTACTAACGATCAAACAGCCCGTTTTTGCAAATAAATCCATGTTATTAGATATAATAATATATATATATAATTCTGAATTACAACACATTTTCGCTAAAAATATGCACATAAGTGAACTGTATCATGTATTTTTAGCATGTTTACATTGCAGATTAATTGTTAATTTATCACAGTTTATTACTACGATTTTCATTCTTATTGTGCGAATTGTACAATGAATATCCGCGAAAATTATAGAAAAATACGCACATCTGATTGTATTATCAGGCCGGTGTACAAAGGCGTGATTTATGACGCAGCGATAAATTAGCCGCTAGTGGCGACAGGCCAATTGCAATGCGGTCGGGATTTCATTCAAATGTTAATGGGTTCAGCTGGTTTTGAAATCAAAAACTTCCAGAGCAAACGGGAAATTATTTTAACATACGTCCCAGTCAAATTCAAACCCTGGACCAAATATTTAAAATTAATTTTTAAAGATATAAACCGTTTTCTTTTGCAATTCACAAACTAGTTCACTAGGTCCGTATCAACGTATGATATTTTTAAAATTTTTGACTCGAGATAATCTCAGCCAGGGTTTATGCATCGCTATCCAACATTCTAACATAATCATCACACAGTGCCTACACTAATAATTCATTAGTTCTACAACGCTCCCACTACATATTTTCTTTTTTTTTTCTGTCTCTATATTTATCTTTCTTTACCATAACAGCACGAAAAAAACTGCCTACTTTAACACAGACTGCAGTCTAGCAAAGTAGCCAAGACAATTCTGTATATATCAGAGGTGGAGTTTATAAAACAAACTACGAGTATTATACTGAATAACAATATAATCGTATCGTATTTTTATCATGTTATATTATAATATATTCACCTCTGTTACAACAAAAACATGTATGTCAATAAAATCTAATAAATAAATAAATAATTTGGAGACAACTCGTAATCCGCTATGTACATACCAAGTCTTTGTTCGCCACGAGATTCGTCATTGTTCATTGACCATTGATATTCCGTTCGTCTAATGGATGAAATTGAATCCTAGCAGTAGTTAAAATGGAGTATATGTTTGTAATTTAATACCTTCCGTTTGTTTAAATCTTCAGAATGAACAGTTGTAGGTAAGTACTTGTAGTTCTAAGTGACATTTATGTTCATGCGTCAAGTTTTGCTGTTAAATCAAACACCTTGTATAATAAGAGTTGGTTCTACCAATCTCAATCTGACCTCTAAATTTATCTTCAGATCAAAATTTCAACACGTGCACACGGTACGGAGATTTATCTGATCATTTCACATTCCATGGAAACGCCCCATAACAATTCAATTACCATATTATCGCATTCAGTCACCTGTTTTAAACACCATCGATTAGCTAATATTGATCTTACAGTTTGACCTCCGTAAAATCCTACAATAAACTTTCCCTACAAAAAAAAAACTCTTGTACAAAGCAATCATCCACCCTATTCTCACATACGCGAGCCCCATTCAAGGTTCAAGTAACACTAACATTTTAGAATCCAAACAAAACTACATCCTTAGGAGAATCACAAAGTCATCCTGGTTCGTCAGAAACACAATCATTCACAGAGACTCAAATACTAAATTTGTAACAATTATATGCGAAGTTAAAATTACATGATATTTAAAAAAAAACTTCACCACGTTCACCGCAATAGGGTCCCCCAAAAAATCTTACGCCATTATTGTTACCTCATACGTCGGATACAAGAGGGCTCAGACCTTATCCCTCCCCCCTTTAATAATCGAATCAGAGAGCCCTCTATGCATACATCGAACATCCTAGTTACCAAGTATTGCAGATCAGCTTCGCTATTAGCTACTAACTCTACATTATCTACATACATGTTCTACGCATGACACAATAAAAATTCCCATTATTGTCGCTTTTACATACAATTTATTCAGTTCTTTCATGCAATTGTCTATGTACAAGTTGAAAAGCCATGGTGACATTACACAACCTTGTTTGACACCTTTTGTAATCATATCGCAATGTAATTGTAATCAAATCGTGATTTGAATGACCCATTAATTCTTATACAACTACTTCCCTCATTTAATTGTCTGCATAAGTTTAGCATTCACCTCGTATTTAAACAAAACCTTCGCAGGACGATGGATGCAGAAAAATAGTGACGAATGTTATACATATATTATCCACAGGACTATTACACCAATTCTAGAGGTGCTTAAAATTAAACAAAGTCTGTTTTCTGTTGTGTAATTTTTTTTAAAAATATAGGTACGTACATTAAATACGTGCCATATAAACATTTCTACTATTAAAATAGTAATAACTTGCTAGTTACCTGGAATAAGGCTCGAACCCCTGACCACTGGATCACTAGGGAAATGTCATAACCAATAGACAAACATGCACGTCTTGGTATTTAAATACTTATCAATATTAGATTTTTAATCCTCAGATATTTTATAAATGTAGACTACAGAATCTAAGTTATCAAAAATGAACAAGAAATATTATATCGATCTAAGTAAAGTACCTAACTAACAATTAAAAAAAGCCCTTATGTTAAAAGATCAATGAAAAATCCCCAGAGAAAGTTCCAAAGATAAATTCTTTTTGTTCGGAAAGGTATTCTGATGGAAGTTTCAGGGATAGAAAAATTGTAAAAAGTATAAAGTATATTTAATAGAAATAAATATCAAGATTTTACTTTCTCTTGTAATAACGAAATGAGAGTTAAATGTCAAGATCAAACTGACTGTTTTCAAAGCCGTGTTCAGAATCCAGCCTGATAAAATTATCTTAAAGGATTAGCAGGAGTATCATCATTAGATTGAATGAGAAGTACCGCGATAAGAAAGACCCTCGGCATGGAGTCCTTACTTTTATATGTAGACAGATCTCAATTAAGATGGCTTGGACACGTCTTGCAAATGCCAGAGGAAGGACTACAGATATGGGTCTTTTTGGTTTCGGAGGGAAGGCAATGTTGGGAAAGACAGTAATAAAGACTTCGAAGAATATAGAACCAAAGACAGAGGAAAATGGAAGCGCCTTGACGAGAATTGGGGGCCCCGACCCTTTTAGGATAAGAGTACGAAAATAATGATGAAATATTAAAGAAAATCAGAACGCTATAGTCGTCGGTAAGGTAGTATCAAAAGTCTTGCGATAAAAGTAATAAATAGTCCATACCATAATAATATTAGTTTTTATATATTAACTATTTATTAGGAGAACACATTCTTATTGTATTTATTATTATTATTAATTAATAATAAAGTTGTATCAATGTGTCCAAAATTTAATGAAAATGAATTGATAATTCTGGTGTCTGCTATCAGATTACTCAAAGGTACTTGAGATTCCGTAAAAATAAGGTAGATGGCTCTTTCAAATAATGGAACGATTAAATGTATTAATATCAAAAAGGAAGCGTATAGGTTCGAAAATTTGTCGCTAAAAATATCGTCGCTGTATATCCAAGTTCGAATCCCGGTGACGCAATAACAATATTTTTCTACAAAATTGATTTTATATGTATATCTTTCTGATTATTTATTTTATTATTTTTTAACTATTATTTATATGTTAACTAACTGACTAACTAACTTACCATCATGCTGTTTTCCTGCGGAGGCAGAGAGGATAGAGCGCCACACTGTTCTGTCCTGACACACAATTCTCGCCCCATCCACATTCATACAAACTCGTCGATTGTTGAAACTTCTAACAGAACCACCCTCCAGTATCTGATTTACCTGGTCGTGCCAAGTCTTCCGCGAACGTTCTCTATTTCTGGTGCCATCAATACTCGCGTCATATATCCGTTATATATGACCAAACTCATTACACTAACATCAGCTTTATGTTCTTTCCTTGTTTCTTCATTCTTTACTCTGTCATAAATAGATTTGCTACATATACGCCTAAGTGATTTCATTTCCATTGCATTCAGTCTACTTTCATTCGTCTTCTGCCAGATTCAGGCCTCACTTCCATACATCAGTTTCGGTATCAGAACTCTGTTGTGAACCGCCAGTCTTGCCTCGGTTGACATAATTCCATTCAAAACGCCGTTCACTTTATTCCCAGCAGTCACCCTTCTTTCGATATCTTTCTCAGCCTCTCCGTTTCTATCGAACATACTTCCCAAATACACAAACTCATCTACTTGTTCCAAACATTCATTACCTACAAGTATTTAGCACGGTGTCTTGCTTTCCCCCTTCTCGAATACCATCACTTTTGACTTGTTGACATTCATAATAAGGTCGCTTTCTTTGCATACATCGCACATTCTACTTACTAGCTCTGTAGTTCTTGTTTATTATTCGTTATTAGTACCGCTTTAGATTGAAAGATACACTAATAGTACGTTGGAAATATTTTCAAAACATATTAAATATATAATACTTTTAAAATTAGCGGTATTAACCGGTAGATGTATTTAAACTCAATTCAAGTGGTTAATAAAACAAAGATAATAAATAAAAAATATTAAATATATCACTTAAAAAGATATAAATAATACATAGTTGTTGCCGGGGCTTGAATCCAGAACTATATATTGCTATTAAAATGTTTTACCGATTAAACTATAGTAATGTGGCGGTAAACTCGTCAAATACAATTAATGAATAATATTTTTTTTCAGTTTAAATCGGAATTATTAATTTTTTTTTTCAAATACCTTTGAGAGGAATCTTCTAGATGGCATCAGCATTCCAGTCTACTTTTATATACCCAGAAAATTTAAACACAAATAAATATAAATGTTTTTGATATTAGATGCATAAATGATTGAGAATTCGAAGCACAATGAACTGCTAACTACCGTCTGAAATTTGTAGCTTTTGTGGTCGACGACGAATATAATATTTGCGGTTAATACCAACATGATACTTGCAGTTACGGTATTGAGGTGTGCAGGCAGTTAGAGATTTTATCAGAGATAGATCACTCATTGGTGGAGTAAGATCCCGTGGATTGTATCGATTATAATTATGATTAGTTGACGCAATCCGAATTGGATTCAATAGAGGAATATTGGCAAAAGGATCTGCCCTACCTTGACTTCGATTCTGGATTGGATGTCATTTTTTCGCCTCCAGTTGACTAGCACGTTTTTTGTGAAGAACCGAGATATCACTGCACTTCCTGAACTATTGAGAATGCAGCTTCATTGTGGTCCAAGCGTTATGCACGGCGCTGCTTTCGGACGGCAATAAAAAATATAAATCTCGACATTTCGGTGTCAGAAGGCAATCTGTTCGGAAAGACATTTTCTTATTGAGCATTTTATAAATAAATACCATTATATTAAAATATTTGTCTTTCAGCATTGCACTGATCCGAATATATTTATTTTCTCTGAGTATTATTCTCAAACCTTTATTTTGCAACACTGATAGTTATAAGATGTGAATCGGTGTCATCACGCTTTTGATAGATTGTAAAACAGTAAACGTTTGTTTTGGGACAATAGTCATTTGGAGACGTTCAATAATATTGATCTATTCATGGTTGGCGATCTCTTCCCAGAGCCAAGTTCTGTGTGAAGGTATCAAATAGCCAGTTGCCAGTATTGATGTATCTTCCGCCTCAGCGAACAACCGGTAATTAACGCTTTAGAAGTACGAGTTATATGTTCATCTAATCTGTATCTGAGCTCACGAGTTTCACGAATGGTAGCGCCACATCGTAACCGCTTATCCGCCCAGATATAATGTAGTTCACATGATTAAATTTTAAATGGGCTTACCGCATCAGCAACTTCATTAACATCGCATTCAGAATTCTTTCGTTCCTCTTTTACCATCTTTTACTTACTTACTAGCACGCCGTTTTGCCGCGGGGGTAAGCAGAGAGAATAGAGCGCCACATCCTCTGTCCTGATACAATTCTCGCCTCATCCACATTCATATGTCTTCTCATACAAGCTCGACGATTATTGAGGCTTCTAACAGGACCACCCACCAGTATCTGATTTACCTGGTCGTGCCAAGTCTTCTGCGGACGTCCTATACTTCTGGTGTCAATAACACTTGTCATATATTTTTCTTACCATTCTCTCTTCATTTATCCGTTCCACATGACCAAACCACTTAAGTGATCGTTTCTTAATCTTACTCATTATATTAACATCAGCTTTACATTCTTTCCTTATTTCTTCATTCTTTACTCTGTCATAAATAGATTTGCCATATATACGCCTAAGTGATCTCATTTCCTCTGCATTCAGTCTACTTTCGTTCTTCTTCTGCCAGCTCCAGGCCTCGCTTCCATACATCAGTGTCGGTACCAGGACTCCATTGTGCACCGATAGTCTTACCTCGGTTGACATGCCGTTCACTTTATTCCCAGCAGTCACCCTTCTTTCGATATCTTTCTCTGTCTTTCCGTTTCTATCAAACATACTTCCCAAATACACAAATTCATCTACTTGTTCCGAACATTCATTATCTACAAGTATTTAGCACGGTGTCTTGCTTTCCTCCTTCTCGAATACCATCACTTTCGACTTGTTGATATTCATAACAAGATCGCTTTTATTACATACATCGAACATTCTACTAATTAGCCTCTGTAATTCTTGTCCAATATTAGCCATTTTTATTCATATATTTTTAATTTTGTATATCAATATTAGAACATTTTGTATAATTTTTTGTTTAGACGTCATTTATTTTAGTTGTTGTATTATATCTTAAATTAGTCCTCGTTGCTGTGTTTTAAATAATTAGAATTTTTCCCAAAAATAATTCTGTTGAACAATAACTTATATTAAGGAAAACACATTCTTATTGTGAAGTTGTAATTATTCATAAAATGGGTCTGTGATATTTAAATACACATTAAATATATTAATTAGAAAGATATACATATAAAATCAATTCTATCGAAAAATATTGTTGTTGTTACCGGGATTCGAACCTGGATCTCTTTAAAATATCGCAGACCTACATTCTGAATAATTACAACTTCACAATAAGACGGTGTTCTTCTTAATAAACTAAAGTGGTCGTATACTACATTAAGTTATCTTATTCAATTATATCAATTTAGTTATGTTTCTCCATTCATCTATGTCACGTTGCAACATAAAATATTTTCTTTTCAATACGGTTTCCTTTAGATTTTCTCAGTTCTTAGCCTTAGTAACGTAAATTTCTCGTGTACGTCCATTATCATAAAGCAAACATATTATATCCACAGTCGTCTACGCAGGACTATAACATAAAACCAATAAGATTTGGTATCAATTCTCCGAACAATGCACGCACGTGCGCGGTTAACGTTTCGAAGTAAGTTATTATGCTATTGTATTTTGTGTGATTTTGAAAATAAATTATTGTTATAAGTATTATTAATTTTGAACCTATATTATTGTACTACACTTCTGTTTGACTCTATATCAATAGATAAGTATAGAGCAATTCCTATTTCTTGGAACCAAACTGCTTAATGTTGCACTTAAATTATGTCTTCGCTTTGCTTTGTCCTGTTCTTGCCAATCACTTCGGTCACGCGATCCAACAGCCTTAATTGCCTTTGTTGATGATGTACATGTAGTAACACCTTATGTAGTAACACCTAACAAAATTTAATTATAATTACATCTTCAATATTAGCAAAATTACTTTGTGGCCACATATTATATAAATAGGCGACCAAATACTTTGTTAAAACCACTATTTATTAATTAGAAAGATATACATATAAAATCAATTTTATGGAAAAATATTATTGTTGCGCCACCGGGATTCGAACCTGAATCTCTTTCTAATTAATATATTTAATTCATATTTAAAATATCACAAACCTATGTTCTGAAAAATTACAACTTCACAATAAAAATGTGTTCTCCTAATAATAAAGTTGTATGTGTCCAAAATTTAATAAAAATTAATTGATAATTTTGGCGTCTGCTAACAGATTACTCAAAGGTATTTGAGATTCCGTAAAAATAAGGTACATGGCTCTTTCAAATAATGAAACGATTAAATGTATTAATATCAAAAGAAGATAACATGTAGGTTCGAAAATTTGTCGCTAAAAATATCGTCGCTGTAGCATAGTTGGATAATGCACATTCCACGGTTTGGAAAGAGATCCAGGTTTGAATACCGGTGGCGCAACAACAATATTTTTCGATAAAATTGGTTTTGTATGTATATCTTTCTAATTAATATATTTAATTCACATTTTCACTATTTATTGATTATTCATCATGTTTCGATACCCATGGTATCTTTTTCAGGAAACAATGTAAACTGAAATTAAAAATACAAGCATAGATAAAAACAGAACTATAAAGTGGTGGGTAACCGAGTAGGAACTAATATGAAAACTAATTTAAAATGTGACTATTTGCAAAGAGGATTTGGTTATTTATAATATTTATCTTGCTATGAATACTTTTTTGATTTCTGAAATTTCAAATTTATCTAACTGTAAACCCCTAGTTTTTGTACGTATAATTTCTAAACCCTTGTTAATGTCAAAAGAATGGTTAATTTCCAAATGATAATTGGTGAAATCAGAACAGTTATTGCTATTTAGGCATCTCAAGGGCTCCTTAATTCTAATATCAAAATTTTTGCAAATTTTACCTATATAAAATAATTAAAATCATTATAGCCGCCAATTTATAATTTTGTTTTTATTTACGTTTGTATTTTTAATTTTAGTTTACTTTGTTTCATCGAAATATGTAGAATAATTAATAAATAGTGGTTTAAACAAAGTATTTTGTATTATTATTTATATGAATTATAATTATATTATGTAACATAATGGTCTCGATCTTTCTCTCTACTAATTAATGTACACTGAAATTTTAAGTCTGTTATTTTCTTCTTCTTCTTCGAATTATGGTAGTGTAGTTAACGTGTCAAACGCAGGTTTAGTTTATATCAAAACAAAATACGTCACTTAGAAAAATACAAAGAAAAATCTATCTTTATAAAAAGTATTGCTGCTACTGAGACTTAGAGTTAAACCTAGAACTTTATATTGCAAGTAAAGTGCTTTCTCGATAACGCTATTTCAACCTAATTATCTCGTCAACGAATCGTTAATTTTTTGAGATATATTACTTCTATTCCATTTGCTTGAGACAAATTCTTAAATTTTTTGGGCATTTTTTTGCGAGGAGAGAAGATAGCGTGTTGTGGTGGACCGATCTGACATCTGACGATGACAGCTCTGAGATCTGCAGGATGCCGAGAAAAGCTGAAGAGCTTAGACAAGAGGGTGGGATCTCACGGAGATCACGATTCTCAGTCACGAGAGACCGAGTTGGATAATACAGTAAGTGAAATTGTAGTTTTATTGCAGAGTTTAGCTCCAGAAAAACTCGAGAAAATGTGAACAAAATATTTTTTTACCCAGATGATTCAGGAATTGACTCCCAAAAGTCATGCAACCAAATACATTAAGCCTTTGTATGCCCACATAGAGAACTGATTGGCAAATACATGGGTTTTGGATGTAATTAGTTAGTTTTACTCACACCAGGGGAACCGGCGGTCCGCCCAGGCAGTTCTGTTTTAATTGACACATTTTTTTTTATTCATTCATCACAGACATGTTATTATTTTTAATGTCTTTATTATTTATTGAAAATTTCAACAGATCGGGCGTGTGGGTGTTGAAACAAACAGAACAATAATAGATTTGGTGCTAACGAAGGTACTTGGCTAACACCCACAGGCCTTTTAAGATAACTCAATGGATGAATATTCATTTTTATTCTGCCATTGAGGCGATGCCTTTGGTTATTTAAAATTATTATTATACAAAATGTACGGCTAGTGACCATAGACATTATTATCTGACTTAATCTAACCTGGTCACGAACGTGGGGTAAAAGTTAAATTTGTAATAAACGACACTTTTTTATCCCAAATTTAAAAAAAAAAAAACTTAAAGCTGTATTTTCCGAATTTTGTCATCACGGAAAGTTTAGGTTAACCGCTGTGTCAAAACATTCCTACTGTCTGGTTCAGGAATCTTTTTAAATAATCAGCACGAAGCACTGTGATCCAAAATTGCGGTTTCGGTACGCACACGCGAGGAACCGAATACACTAGCAACAAGTAACTTTACAAAAAATTCAATTTAGTGACGAGCATATAGCCGGACATCCACTCTCCTTGACAGTTAAAAAATCATAGATAATTTACAGAAAAAAATCGTACTCTGATGTGTAGGGTATAAGGTGGGGGAGGGGCAGATAGGTACAGTAAACATAATGGAGCATCCACACGCGCACGGTCATCGGCGATCTGTGGATTTGTCATAAATACCAAATAATTATGTAAACGCTCCATGATGTCTTACCGAAAACTGTTGTGAGATCTCATTTTCGATTATTAATTCGATTCGATGTAGTTATTCGATACTATCAGAATGAATTTGTAGAATTTGACGGCTAAAATAAAATATTACGATAAACGATTTTTATGACTACTTGATAAATATTGAAAATATATGTGTATTAAAATTTAAATTACATCGTATATCTATATCACTTAGTATTAAAGAGTTATAAATAAATAATGAAATAAACACATGAAATGATCAGTTAAACTTAGATACTACATATTCTGCGGTTGACCTACGAAAAATAGCAAGACTAGTTGCTTCCTTCAAATTAGCTGGCAGATCATTGAACAATTTGAAATCTTTAAACTATAAACTATTTCGTGTTTCTGTCCGATTTTTTTGTGGAAGTCTAATAAAATCCCACCAACTTCTCGTAGGATAAGTATGGATCTCAATTTCATATTTTTATTTATATATTTTTAATTTTGTATATCAATATTAGAAAATTTTGTATAATTTTTTGTTTAGACGTCATTTATTTTAGTTGTATTATATCTTAAATTAGTCCTCATTGCTGTGTTTTAAATAATTAGAATTTTTCCCAAAAATAATATTGTTGAACAATAATTTATATTAAGGAAAACACATTCTTATTGTGAAGTTGTAATTATTCAGAACATAGGTCTGTGATGATTTAAATACTAATTTAATGTATTAATTATAAATATATACATATAAAATCAATTCTATCGAAAAATATTGTTTTAGCGCTACCGAGATTTATATGCGGAGTGACATTGGAATTGTATACTAATTGCGATGTTTTTAGGTTTAATTTCCTTCTGATTCTGCTTAAAAATACAACTTTTTTGGCCATTTTCTTTGTCATCATTAAGATATGTTTGTCGAATTTAAGTTTATTGTCAATTATTACTCCTAAATATTTTGATTCTTTCACTTCTTCCAATGTCTTCATTATTTATTCTTAATGGATAATATAATAATTAAATACTAAATTAATGTATTAATTATAAATATATACATATAAAATCAATTTTGTCAAAAAATATTGTTTTTGCGCTACCGGGATTTGAACCTAGATCTCTATTTTCAAGCCTGGGAGGTACACTACCAATTGTGTTATAGCGCCAGTATTTTTCATGACAAATTTTCGAAACTATATGTTACACTTTTTCAAATGAATACATCTATCGTTCCATTATTTGAAAGCCATCTACATTGTTTTTACGGAATCTCAAATACCTTTGAGTAAACCGACTGCAGACGTCAGAATTATCAATTTATTTTTAATAAATTTAATAATATAATAACAATAATATAATAATTATTATTATCTTAGCCAATACTCATAAATTTGCTTCTGGAGATGTATAATTTTAATTTATTACTATTTAATCATATAGCTATTAATTCTAGTTCATTTTGAATACTATACATATATTCATCAATATTATTTCCAAGTGACGTATTAATTATTAATGATTGTATTAATTTAATCTCACAATTTTCAAGACATTTTGTCATGTCATTCATATAAATTATATATAATATAGAACCCAACACCGATCCCTTTCATCTATATAAATATGAATATATTGCTCAAATTTCTATTATTTCAATCACAAAAATTATAAACTATTGTCTATTGTAAAAAATTCAATTTCTTAACTGTTTTACAATAATCTATCTTTTTTACTCTATTGATTTAACCTTCATATAAAATTTGTGTCTCTTCTACCTTCGCATTGTATTACAGTATGTGGAAAATGATCTATAAACTATATTAAACGACATATTGATAATTTGTTTCATTAAAATAAAATATAATATAATTAAACAAATAATAGATATCTCATAGAGTTGAAGATTTTTTTTATTATATTTAAAAGAAAATATATGGAAGTATGGATAATTACAGCGCTTATGACCTGTCTTCCGCTGGTTTAAGTGATCACTTCATATAAATATACCGTTCACCGTTCTCACCTATCAATCTCCATATCTAATATATTTAATAACAGTGCCTTTGTAGGTGAAAATTCAGTAATTGTGTGTTTTTGGACATATTCAAATATTGCTAAATAATACATTGGTTTTTAATACCACTAAAAAGATATACAAAATAATGAATTTATGGAAAAAAAAAATTGTTACTATCTACTGGGATTCAAACCTGGACCTTTTTCTATTCTAGGAAATGCATTATCCAGTTTCGCCACATCCGCTAAGAACGTCAACGATAATTTATTGAACTTATATGGTATATAACTCTTATGACTCTTTCATTTTTAAATATAACTTCACAATAATAATTTATTCTTAGGAGAACAACATTCTTATTGTGAAGTTGTAATTATTCAGAACAGACGGTCTGTGATATTTTCAATATTAATTAAATATATTAATTAGAAAGATGTACATATAAAAAAAAAACATATAGGTTCGAAAAATTGTCGATTAAAATATTGTCGCTGTAGCATAGTTCCTGCACCTTCCCCTGTTAGGAAAGAGATCCAGGTTTGAATCCCGGTAGCAACAACAATATTTTTCTATAAAATTGATTTTATATGTATATCTTTCTAATTAATACATTTAATTAATATTTTTAATAATGTATTATCTTTATAAATAATAATAAAATAGTATTTATCAGAAAACTAATAATTTTTTGCACAAATTCAAGTACGATATTCATGTTATCGCGGGAGTGAGGCATGTATTGTATAAAACGAATGGGAGAGACTGTTGTAAAATATTTAAGATAAAACACTAAAATTGGCTACATCCGTGTGGTCGCATGTTCTGGTACAAATATTCATGGTGTTCGAGTAATTCGAGTTCCTCAGTCAGCATTGTACATCAGTAAAAATAAATGCAAAACACTTTCATTTCGTCGGTCCCGTGTATCGATTGAAGATATGTAAGTGACAGCATCTTTAAAAAAAACACCCTTTGTCTCTTATAGCCAAACCACAAAAAGTGTTTTTCTCAAAATTACACCCATACATTATCGGGTGCTTCGACGCGAAGGTATTCAAAAACGAAAAAGAAAACATTGTGTATAATTATTGACATTTAAAAGGTTTGTTTAATCTTTTTGGCACGCTCTTTCGTGTTTATACCTGGGCCAACAATCATGCTAATCGATCCTTTTCTCAGAAACGATTTTTGGCAGAATTGGCCTATTTAATATGACAAACAAGGGTTTATAATCAGGGCCGTACGCAGGCTGCAATCCGCTTATCACTCAAAACGTAAATATATAATAATTCGATTTCATTATTAAATTTAATATTTTTTCGTATATTTAGAACTGTAGTTCCATGTCTGTTATTTTCAATACATACTCGAATATCATTAATACATAGTGCGGCTGGACGGGATGAAATTGAGCTTTCAAAATAAGGTCAAATACCTTGGCCATATATTCAATGAAGATGGACAAGACGATGATGATATAGAACGACAGAGGAGATAGTTGAGCGTTCGTGCAAATATGCTATCACGGCGTTTCTACCGATGCAGTAAGGAGGTGAAGAGCATCCTGTTTAAATCGTTCTTCACCAGCATGTATACCTGTAAGCTCTGGTCGAAATACATGACGTATAACCATCTCAGAATTCAGTACAACAACTCATACAGAATACTGTTCGGATTGGCGCGTTATTGTAGCGTATCTACAATGTTTACTGAAGGCCGTATACATGGATTCGTTCCGCTTCTAAGACATCGAGTTGCTGGCGTATAGCTCTAGTGCAAGCGGCGCTCTCATGGAAAGCTGATTCCCTGACAAGAGAATGGCAGCGCCTACAAAATAGCTACATATACGACAATGGCCGTGACTGAAGTAGTTATATATGTAATATTTATATTTTGTGTTCCACCGCCACCAGACGTCTATCCGACAACAACGTTAGAATTTACCACTACGTACATATTACATATATCTCTCTTTTGGGTCTCACTTTGTGAAAGAAACAATTAATTGAAATAAACAATTAATTAATTGACATCAAATCAAATACTGTGGGTTCCGTATTTTTTTCTAGTTAAATTTAAATTAAATTTTTTTTTTTTGAATAACGTAGATGAATGTTTTTCGATATCGTATCAGAAAGGTTTTGCAGTTTACATTTTGAGTGATGAGATGTGCTTAACATGAGAGTGGTGGATGCCCCATTATTCCATCCACCACTCTCGTGTCCATTTAATAGTAAAGGGTTGTATTGTGTGTATGTGGTAAATGTGAAAAAAATAACTACATGTCACGTGGCTTATGTTAGGCACTGTTTACAAATATGGAGAAGTTAATCTGTATCACGTAGTTACTATGCATTAATAGTTTATGAAGGCGGAGGCGCATTAACATTGATATATGGCGTCGATAGGGGTTGTGTTTACGGCTACTAAGAGTTTTGTTTCACGCACCAGTATATGCAGGGTGGGGTATATGCGTGATGATAAGAGTATAGGCGACAGAGCTCCACATGGTAATATTTCGTTTAGCATTATTATTTATTTTCAAAATTTTGTTCATTATTGCCAAATATTTCATTTACAGTATTTAACCCTTCCCAAACTACGCAGTAACACAGATCTACCATCATAATTAAACCTCTAATATTTCGGTAAATACATGCAACATAAAATTCATGTTTTAGGTAATCCTAAAGACAATATAAGCACATAGAAATGACTAGTTAAAAACCAATTATGAAAAGGAAATCGTACAAAAACAATTATATTTTCATTCAATCCGTTGTAAAATTAATACGTTGAATTTGTAATATGAAAGACAGAGATCACACACTATTTTCACAGTGAAAAAAAACAACAAAATATACAAATACAATTGTCTCTGTCTCACTAATTAAATGAAGATAGATAAGAAAGAAGGACACACGAATGCTCTAAATTATGTTATTAATTTTTAAAAAAAAATTGAATACTCAATATTTAGAATAAATTCGTGCCATTTAAACCAATAAAAACATTTTTTGTATTATTTATGGTAACACGAGTTGACAGCATGGCTGCGTTCGGATATTCGGGTAAAGGTTAATATTGTCGCCATAACACATAATGCATTTATCCTCACCAAATTTAGCTTCATTAATTATTGTTTCAGATTGTTGTAATAATGGAAGGCAGAATATATTAAAAAAATTCTGTGGCGATGAAAACTCAATTATCAAATAGATTACCTGTGCAATGCACAAATCAACGCGTGCAACGATGATAATTTGACAGTTTACCAATACTTTCAATCTACAGTGGGTACGGGTTATATATTGAAATTAAATATACAAAAAATAT
Source organism: Eubasilissa regina (assembly GCA_022840565.1). Lineage (NCBI taxonomy): Eukaryota > Metazoa > Arthropoda > Insecta > Trichoptera > Phryganeidae > Eubasilissa > Eubasilissa regina. Next base: position 4,841,212 of record JAINEB010000019.1, read on the forward strand.
GGTAAATATCCGAAGAAATAAATCAAATTAATTAATCAATAAAATACATCGTAGAACATTTATAGATAACTTGAAATACAGGTTATATTGCATCGACATCATAATTTAAAGAAGAAAAAAATACTTACTATTTCAATTTTGCATAACATTTATGGCAACCACCAACATGTAGAATAAATTATAATAATTATTACTTATGTCTTGAATTTAATAAATATGTTATGTTTTTTTTCGTTTTCGTTACACTTAAAAAACATCAGTTAAATTATTTATGACTCATTTTGGACATAATTACCGCACGAAATTGAGATCATAAACAACAAATATAATTATAATATATTTTTTATAGGTACCGGGAGCAGTGCACGGACAGAATCTAGCACAGGGGCGCAGCTAATGCAACTTGTTTTGTTGTTTTTGAGCAGATCTGAGCACAACGTTGTGTATCTTCTTGGGCATCTAATGGTATATTAAGCAATACTGTATATCATCCGAGATGCCCGACGCTCCGTCTATCATCAACATTTGTAAAAACCGATATACAGTGTTGTTGCATCGAATATTGATCCTTATGGAGAGCGTGAGATCAGAAATGAAATGCCTTAGGGTAGTAGCAGGAGTAATATTATTGAAAAGAGTGAGAAGTATATTTTTTATATAATTTTTTAAATATTTTTGCTATATCATTAATGATTTCTTCTTGATCTTCTATTCAATGAACGTTGGCTATCCACTTTGATTACTGCGGCCCGAAAAAGCTCTCCAATACACTGGCCAAACTATTACTTCAGCCATGATGTTCTTCTTCATCCAGGGCCCCGACTTCCAGTAATCTTTCACTGAATTATGAGATGCAAGATCTCGTACTTCTCAGGATATTATAGAAATTAAATGTATTAATCAGAAAGACACACATATAAAGTCAGAGCTATGTCCTGAATAATTACAATTTCACAATAAGAATATGTCCTCCTTTCACAGCTGTTTTGAAAATCACCCGACACATTGATACTTGGAAAGTTGCAGTATAGGACAATGAATCATTCAATATCCCGCTATTTTAGTGCTGAAAGTTCGTCCGATGCCAAAGTGACAGATTTCGAATGCCTACGTGAAAAAAATCCATAGATAATGCATAAAATAAAGTATATTTCATCTATGCTTTGACAGTAGTAAATTTGATGTATCGCAAAGGATTTTAACTACGAACCCAACCGGGCCTTACTCAGCAACGCACACAATGAAGTGTGTAAAGTTTGCTGCTGTACTTCTTCATTGAAGTATAGTACAATAACAGTTTAAATAACCATACTTCATTGTAGTGATGAGTCAATCACTGATATCTTGAGTCACATTCACTATCAGTGATTGAATATTTGGAAATTTCGTGATTCGCGATTCATTTATTTAATTCTCAACATAGTGCATACATAAGCACTCCTTATACACGTTCTAATATAAACAATATTAAAGTATTTTATTTTACTATAACTTATCTTTTACATATTTAGTCAATTTCATTTTAAATCTAATCAATTTCTCTTCTTTTCTTATGTTTTCTGGCATTTCATTAAAAAATTTCATCGCCCTGTACATCTGAGATTTGGCCTTCTTCCTGAATGGCAGTCTCAGTCTATCCCTTCTCCTTATACGATGCTCGTGCTCATGTATATTTTATCGAGAAATATTGTTGTTACTACCGGGATTCGAGCCTGAATCTCGTCCAGTTCCCCGCATCAAATTGAAAAGTGTAACATACAGGTTCGAAAAGTTGTCGTCTAGTACTGTGTGATATAGCATAATTGATTAATGCACGTTCCCCGGATTGAAAGAGATCCAGGTTCGAATCCCGGTAGCAACAACAATATTTTTCGATAGAATTGATTTTATATGTATATCTTTCTAATTAATACATTTAATTTGTATTTAATAAAACTGTCCCTCAAGTCCGGACCTGTTATGTCCCTTTTGCATAAAGGTTTGGCAATTTTAACACATGTCCTCCCCCATCATTATTAGCAAGGTAGCAGATTGAATGTTATTATTAATATCGCGCATTATGAATTCGGGATCACAATATTATCAAGATTAATTTTTGAAAATTGGTGCAAAACATTTTTACAGGCCAAAAGGGTATGTTCAGTTTATTTTTATGAAGATTGATGAAGGCCAGAAAGCTTAGCTAAAACTTAATTTTATTTCTTGTGCTTAAATTTAATTGCGAGTCTGTTCTGATTGCTGGACCCTGATAAGATGAGTAATCGGTTTCAATCAGATGTGATTATAAGGTCCGCAATTTTGATAGTAGGTACTGGTAGTGTCGATTGGCAGTACCTACTTCGGACGGCTTGCTAGGGGTACAATCTTAATAAAAAGATAATATGAACAATACTAAAGAGTTTTTTTTTTACTAGTTTATTATCATTATTTATTAGTAAGGAGAACACATTCTTATTGTGAAGTTGTAATTATTCAGAACATAGGTCTGTGATATTTTAAATACAAATTAAATGTATTATAACTATGTACAATGTTTTGAATAATTACAACTTCACAATAAAAATGTGTTCCCTTAATAATATATAAGTTGAATCAATGTGTCCAAAATTTAATAAAAATGAATTATTAATTCTGGTGCCTCCTATTGGATTACTTAAAGGTATTTGAGATTCCGTAAAAATAAAGAAGATGGTTTTCAAATAATGGAACGACAGATGTATTAATTTGAAAAGTGTAACCTATAGATTCAAAAATTTGTCGTCAATGCTATGTGTTGTCGTAGCATAATCGGATAATGCAATTTCTCCGGATTGGAAGAGATCCAGGTTCGAATCCCAGTAGAAACAACAATATTTTTCGATAAAATTGATTTTATATGTATATCTTTTTAATTAATACATTTAACCCTTCCCAAACTATGCAGTAACACAAATCTACCATTATAAATAAACTTGTAATATGTCAGTAAATACATGCAACATAAAATTCATATTTTAGATAATCCTAAAGAAAATATTAGCGCTTAGGAATGACTAGTGAAAAACCAATTATGAAAAGGGAATCATACAAAAACAAAATTTAATACGTTGGTAAAAATACCATTTTTGATATGAAAGACAGAGATCACACACTATTTTCACAGTGAATGAACAACAAACATACAAATTTAATTGTCTTTTTCTTACTAATTAAACGAAGAGAGATAAGAAGGAAGGACACATTGTATAGGACTTAATGAATGCTCTATATTATGTTATTAATCATTTTTTCAAACTGAATACTCAATATGTAGAGTAAATTCGTGCCATTAAAGCCATTTAAACTAATAAAACCCTTTTTTATAACTGTTATTTACGGTAACACGAGTTGACAGCATGGCTGCGTTTTTATATCATGGTATGGTAAAGGTTAATTTGTATTAAAAAAAAAAAGATTTATTAAAACATTAATACGCACTTAATTTTTAATGATGACCAAAATACTGATATTAATTCAAGAGTCGTATTTAATTTTTAAAACGACAATTAAAACAGAATATTAAAAAAACACATTTAAACCCATTGTGTACTCTACGACTTATCCCCGACCCGATAAAACTTTCAGGGCTGAATTAATGGCAATTAAAATCAGCATCGGGCTACCCTTTCTCGCAATATTTCTAAACGCTATCTGATAGCTCACACGAACGTTTGCTTTACGGTCAGTCCCGACCATGATACAGCATATTTTTTAATGAGCAAACTGATAATTTGCACACTGTCTTTATCCGGTTGATTAGCAACAAAATAAAACAACAAAAGCAGTGATTCGTGTTTAAAAATATTGAAATGTAATATAAATAATTTTATTAATTTTTTTTTTTTGTATAATATATCATTATTTAATACTTCACATCAGGGGAACGGAGTAAACCGCCTCGTGATATCCTTCGATTTCAATTACAATTTATATACGTTATTTTGAATTCAATAAAACTATTTCAAAAGTTAACATTTTTTTTATAAATCTATGAATTTTCAAATAAAGCAAACACGTTGTGGATTCACATTATAATTAAATAATAGAATATTTAGTTTCGAACCACTTTATTCTGCAGATACATACTCTAATGTCAACTAGTTTCGGTTGGACCTAACCATCTTCAGGACACTTTATATTAGTATACACTAACCTAAATACAGATAATTACATCAAATATTAATAGGAAAGAGCAACAGCATATCAGAGTGGGATCAGTTAGGGGGTGGAATATAAGGGTAGAGATTGAGTAGGATTTTAAAGATTATTCCATGCAATACCTACCCTTCTCTCCCACCCCTTAGCTGATTATCTCTTCTACTCTGATATGCTGCTGCTCTTTCCTCTTAACCTACGATGTAATTATCTATACTATATTATCCTGAAGAAGGTTGAGTCCAACCGAAAAAAGTTGACAGTATTGTATTTACATAATAAAATGGTTTAACATTAAATATTCTATTATTAAATTAATCAATTACTGTTTTCAATTATTGCCTTTTAGAGTTAATTTTAATTACCTTCGAGCCATAATTCCTCGTAGATGGAAAAAATATCAGTCATATATATTGTTACTTTTAAAATTAGCAATATTAACTTGGTGGTTAAAATTCATATTTTTTTTATTTATTATCTTAGTTTTATTAACCACAATTGATTTAATTTAATTGAGTGTTTTCCGAAACCGGTAGATGTTTTTTAAACTCAATTGTGGTTAATAAAACTAAGATAATAAATAAAAAAATATATATTGTTGTTTTGTTATGTGACTGTATACTTTTCACTGTGAATGAAGAATTTTGGATATTATCGACCATTCCGGTTTACTATGTTTTAGATTTCGAGCCATGTTTCACGTTATTAATTATATTGAAGGAACGCCAAAAGGGTCCCACCCTATCCCGGAATCGCTTTGAGAGTTGTTCACTCTCGTTTCGATTCCATTCAACAAAGCAACGCGTGCAATATTTTACAAAATCTTAAAGCTTGTTTTTGGACTATATTTTTAGAACAGTTAGTTAAGTTCCGGCAGTTCCTGGCTTTCCTTCTTATTAACTGTTTTCCCATTTCTTTATTATAATAATTGGTCAATATTAAATTTAATCTTTTTATTATTAAATTCAGTTATTAACATCTAAATACCATCATAGATTGGCTCCGATATCATTGTACCAGAGCCATTCATGTACAATTTAACTCGTTATCACAGCCAGAGAGAAGCTATAAAAATCATGCACCCCCAAAAGGGGAGGGTAGACGTCACATTTATGTATTATTAATTATAATGATCATCGTCATTATCATCGTCACCCTATGTGACATCCTTCAAGTCACTGTTTTCAGCACTTCTCGTACATCGTTACCATCTGCTACTTTTCTTTGAGCTTGAGGATGCCCGACACATCTTCTCCAAGACCTCAACTCCAGAACCTTCTCCACCTCTTATCACCTCTTCGACAGATATATCCAGTCTAGTATTGAAACTCGAGCATGCAGATTTAGTGGCTGGACATCTAGTATCTTGATTCTCTAGCTAATTTGTACGTTAGGTACTCGATCTTCAATTCCAAGCAAGCCCTTTACATTGTTCTTGAGGGTTACACGTCTCGTCTCTGTGTACTGATCAATATCACGCTAAATTGTTTCATGGTTTTTAGTAAACATCATTATTATTAAATTATTTGAAATTAAATTTGTAAGTTTATTATAATCACCTCATCAACCCATTGTTGGATGAAGGTCTTCCCACCCGTTCCTTCGATCTTCCTTTAATCTTTATCATGTCACTAATGCTCCAATAATTTTATCATCTATCGAGACTTTGGGCAACCTCTAGTTCTTTTGAACGTTTATACAATTCAGGAATATTTGTCTACTGATTATTTCTGTGCCCACTCATTGCCATTTGCGCACTCGGTCCACATTCTTATTTATTTCTTAAACACACAATACATATTTTATAGCTAAAAATACAGTTTGTTACATGTAGATTTTTTTTAAATACATTGCCAAACTAGGCAAGTCTATTTTAGGGTAAATTGGCAAACAAATCATATTTCACAACCAAATAAACCAATATAACTCATTGAATACGAGGCAAAACACAATTAAATACAAAATGAAAGATATACAAAATTAGAGAAAAGATACTACCGTATAATATAGTATTTATAAATAAAATGAAAGCACATACAAGCATATATATATATATGCTCTAATACAAACAAAATCAAGATCGTTTCTTTTTACTAGAACTTATCTTTCACACATTTGCTTAGTTTCACATTTAATCCATGCAGTTTATCCTCTTTTCTTATGTCTTCTGGTATATCATTAAAAATCTTCATCGCACTGTACATCATCAATTTCTGAGATTTAGCCTTCTTCCTGAATGGCAGTCTAAGTCTATCTTTTCCCCTCGTATGATGTTCGTGCTCACATTTGATTTGCATCAATTTCTCGTAAAAATTCCGCCGATATTTTCCTTGTGAGGATTTTATAAATACATATATACCATTACATTGAAATATATTTTCTGCTTAAAGGTTATCATATTGAGATCTTTCAGCATTGCACTGATCCGAGTATATCTATTTTTTCTGAGTATTATTCTCAAAACTTTATTTTGCAACACTGACAATTATTGCATTTCTTCTTCATTAATCAAAATTAGATTAAAAGTTATAATACAGTATAAGAGTACACATAATGCAGTTATAAATATTATTTAATAATATACAATAGTTTACTCTCAGTATCTGCTCTATCTAATTTTAACATTAAATTAGAAACATTATTTCTAAAAGTTTTAATGTCAATTAATGTTTTTATTATATTTATAATTTGTTTATACATTCTGAGAGCTTGAAAAGATAATAATCTTTAACCAAAAGTTGTTTTTGTTCTTGAAATGATTTTAAGAATTTTACTCTTGTGGGATAATATCTTTCAGTCCTCATAAATGACTCGAATATATTTTCTTGCACTCTGACCCGAGTGTCTCTTCCCTATTTGATTTCCACACTACTGTGTACTGCCCGAAGCCTCCTAGTGAAGTTTTACTACATAAATAAAGATTGAAAGAATGTAGTGGTTAATAATATATCACTAATCATGTCTGGATACATTGCTAGAGTCTGAAAACTGAAGCGTGGGTGTTCGTGATAGGAGATGGGTACGGAAAGCAGAGCATAAAGAGGAAAGGCTTTCATTAATATATCCTAAGACAGGCCCTTATCCAACCGTTGATGGAAGCGGGCAGAAAATGAAAGATACATTCGATAAATAATTAGCATCATTTGTTCTGATATGAAGTTTCGTTATATTGAAATTACTTGATTGTGCGCGTTCGAATGCATTTTCGTTCCGCTAGTCATTCCACACGTTAGCGACTCTTTAACTTGCATTCGTCACAGTTGTCACGGAGTTCTTCAGTTCGCGCTTCTCAGTTAAATGATTCGTGACATCGTGATGTACTTCCAGCGACTAATGTCAGTAATCTGTCACGGCAAACATCATCTTTATTAGAGATGCTTTCATTATTACCCTGTCCTTAGAAAATACTGTGCATTTAGTATAGAATTATTGTAATACATTATAGATATTCGAGACAATCTCCCTGTACCTACTAAAACTGTTAGCGCGTTATACATGCTTCAGTTGGCAATCTTGGGTTTTTGAAAATACAAAGTACGTATCTTCCAGTGCTGTGTGGGTACATCACGAAAAAACTTGCAACGGCAAATATATTGGTGTCGGAGCTAGTAAAAATATTAACGGCGGGCGCGCTAGATCCAAATCTCGTTTCATCGGTTTTAGTGTCGGAGAGCGACCGACAGGAACAGCACTATCTGGAGAGCGCAACCAGGAGAAACAGGTTAGGTTAGGTCTTTACCAGCATAATATTTTGGAATCGCATACTTTGGCAATTGAAAATCCAGGACTAAAATTAACCGGTAAATTAAATAACTACTAATTTTAACTGATTGAGAGGTACAGAAGCAAAATTTCTACTGTCCAATTCAATACTTCCTTTGAAAACTTCATTCAGTTGCCTTCTACGTATCCTGTGATTAATATAGCCGTATTCACTTTTGAGCTCACGTTTTGAATGTAACATTTTTGATTTTAATTGTATGTACGAGTATTATGTTCAATAGGTCGATATTTGAATTCCTCGTAGAGAGATATAATTTGCATTGACGATCCGTCGAATTCCTGACATTCCTGAATTCAGTAGAAACGAAATAAGAGTATTGTTGCATGTCCTCAATTTGGAATACCCTCAGCATTGCTTAGAAACGCGTTTGCCTGTGGCGTCCATATGTGTAATCTGGTAATTTTATCCAGACCTGGTAAGAAGGGCAATCATCCACTGATTTTTGATGAGAAATTCCTAGTAGAGCAGCGCATGCTGGCTGATTGTATGTTCACCATGGATAGGAACTGAAAGGTTTCATGGTGACGTATAAACCTTTGTACATAATTTTCAGACTGGCACAGATATATTTTTCTGCTCCGGTTGCATGTACAGCGTATAATTTCTTTTTTTTTCAAGGACAGATTCAATCATTTGCCTAAAACGAATCCTTGAGCATATTGTGAAAAGGGAAGATCTCATAATGACAGGCTTAAGATCATCAGGATGCCAAGAAAAATTAGAAAAGCATAGTTAAGACGGCGAAAGTACACGGAGCTCACGATTCTCAGTTATGAGGGACTGGCGTGAAGCCCGAACTGTGAGAAACCTTTTTATTCAATTCATTATATTATTTATTTCTACCCTGTCCCGAATCGTTTTGAGAGTTGTTTACTCTCGTTTCGATTCGTCAATATTAATGTTTAAATTTTTTTATTTATTACTTTCAGTTATTAACATCTTAGGTTGTCTCCGATATCTTCGTACCAGAGCCATACCTGTTCAATTTGTCGCGAAACTTGTTATAAGTTCAGAGGGCAGCCAGAGAGAAGCTATAGAAATAAAAAAAAGTGTTGCAGCAGCAGAACTCGGTCACAGTCCGGCGGAAAATCACCATATCCAGTTCGCAAGAGTATGAGGGAGAGCTAATAGAATGCTCCGTTAGGTCTCTCAAGCCACTGCTCTTCCCGGCATCGTCCATCCTAGCAACCCCCAACGGGTGATCCACACCCTAATAAATACCCGGAAATATCCGAGATTCCTTTAATTTCTTAATAGGTTTATCGTTCCGGGGGATCCGATGATCTATTCCTTCTAATCCCGCATCACGTGATGATCTCACGTGCATCATTCATAATCACACAATTCCAGATAATGTGCTCCGACGTCTGCTTCACCTGAACGCAGACACACCACGATTCACGGACAAGAGTTTACTCATGAAAAGCCCATGCCCGGAGATTCACTACATCTCGTAGTGGTCCAGCGCTGGAGGACCACCTCCACCTTTCATTTTCATCGACACGAAGGGGAGAATACATTACATTGTGATTTTTTATGAGCGTTGTACCATTTTATGCTCACAACCACTACTTACTACACGGAATCAGCGTAAGAAAAGCATGGCGAAGCAATTTGAAACAATTTAAAAACATTATATTTTTTAAATCAGCCAAACTATTTTTGTAATTGCTGTCAGCATTTAATTATATATGAATTTTATTTAAAATAAAATATTTAGTAAAATATTCACTTCTTGTTTCGTAGATTTCAATGCACGGACTGACTCGCTGCCACCTGTCTTACATAAATAATTATGTGTTTATTTGAATTGGATTTTCTTCACTACGGTATTATTTATCTCCGTGCTAACTACCTGCACAGTACACTAGAAATTTATTATATTCTTACGTATCAGCATTGAAGTAAATCCCGAGAGGAATGTGATATTGTATTGTAACGAGTGTACACTCTGTCCATAGTAAAGTGACCATATTAATATTTTATTAATCAACATTTTTAAATATTTAAAAAACAATACGTTTTGAGAATAGATTTTATTTAAATATTCAAAAATTTCTTTCTATCAAAAATATTTAAAGCGTGTAAAAGCATACATATTTTAAATACAAATTAAATGTATTAATTAGAAAGATATACATATAAAATCAATTTTGTAGAAAAATATTGCTGTTGCTACCGGGATTCGAACCTGGATCTCTTTCCAATCCGGGTAACGGGCATTAACCGACCATTTACTTTATTTTTACGGAATCTCAAATAAAGTAAAAATAATATAGATGGATTTTAAATAATGTAACGATAGATTTATTTGAAAAGTGTACCATATAGGTTCGAAAATTTGTCGTCAAAAGTATTGTATTTATTTATTTATTTATATATATTTTGACATCCATATTTTTGTAGTTACAGAGGTGGATACATAACATACATAATACATAGTTTAATGTGTGGGATGGAGTAGACTTCACCTCTGATATATACAGCGTTGTCCTGGCTACTTTGCTAGACTAAAGTCTGTGTTAAAGTAGCCAGTTTTTTTTTTTTTTTTTTTTTTTCGTGCTGTTGTGGTGTTATTTGGAATAAAAAAATAAATCAAATATGAATAAAAAAGTAAGAATAAAATTAAAAAAATAAAAGTATAATAAAATAAAAATATGATAAAAATATGTGGAGTGGGAGTGTTGTAGGACTAGTGAGTTATTAGTAAAAGAATTGTATACATTATAGTAAATTGTTGGATATCCATGCTTCTGATTCATCTCTACCTGATTGAATCATATATGCTGTAGTATAGTCGGTTAATGCACGTTCCCCGGATTAGAAAGCGATCCAGGTTTGAATTCCGGTAGCAACAAAAATATTGTTTGATAATTAGATTTAATTAGTATTTAATATGTCACAGACTTGTGTCCTGAATAATTACAACTTCACAATAATAATGTGTTTTCCTTAATAATATAAATATTTACTTAATTTTTATAACTATTTAAATATTGGTACTATTTTTAGTATTTTATTTTTTAATTAGTTGTATATCCGAAATAGAAATAAAGTAAATTATGGGGTCAGTTGGAGACAGAAGTTATATTGTCTGTGTTGGGTACTTACGGTGGTACTCAGAGGGTGTCTCTTGATGAACAGCGTGCGCGCGCACCACGCTAGGAAGTGGAAGAATACAAACACGGATCGGCGTGCAACGGTCGGCGTGATAACTACCTCATATCTCTCATCCTAATCCACAGGCAGCATATTGCCAGCCTTTATAGCGAAGAATTATAAAACCTTTGTAACTTTTGCGATTAAACATATAAGTGCGATTTTGATTTCCGTTTTGACCATGCCTCTCTTTTTTGTCAGGTCGAATTGAACTTGTACTAGTAAATACGAGGAAAAAACAATCGATGAAAAAGATATCGCTACATTATTGAATTAATTTAAAATACCTTTATATAGATCAATATTTACGAGAGCGACCAAAATAATTACTTTTAAAAAACTGTTTTTAAGTAGGAATAATCAAAAAAATCAAAAATAGTACGCAATAAGAGCATATGTGAAGAAAATAAAATAAATATGTCAAATACATAAGGGAGTTTCTATCCATAAAGAATATACTTGTAGGTAATGAATGTTTGGAACAAGTAGATGAGTTTGTGTATTTGGGAAGTATGTTAGATAGAAACGGAAAGGTTGAGAAAGATATCGAAAGAAGGGTGACTGCTGGGAGTAAAGTGAACAGCGTTTTAAATGGAATTATATCTAACGAGAACTTGTTAACCGAGGCAAGACTAGCGGTGCATAATGGAGTCCTGGTACCGTTTACTGGAAGTGAGGTCTGGAGCTGCCAGAAGGGGAACAAAAATAGACTGAATGCAATGGAAATGAGATCACTTAGGCGTATATGTGGCAAATCTATTTATGACAGAGTAAAGAATGAAAAAGTAAGGAAATAATGTAAAGCAGTTGTTAGTATAATGAGTAAGATTAAAAAAGGATCACTTAGGTGGTTTGGTTATATGGCACGTATAAATGGGGAGAGAATGGTAAGAAAGATATATGACGCAAGCATTAATGACACCAGAAATAGATGACTTCCGCGGAAGACTTGGAATGTGGATGAGGCGAGAATTGTGTATCAGGACAGAAAAGTGTGGCGCTGTTTCCTCTCTGTATACCCCCTCGGAAAAACGGCGTGATCGTAAGTTTGTTAGTTAGTTAAGAATAAGTGTGATGGCTTAATATATCATATTATCGGTTTTTATTCATTTTGTTTTACTTCTTGAAACATTATTTTTTACTTTAACCTTTACCATACCGTGATATAAAATATCCGTACGCAGCCATGCTGTCAACTCATGTTACCGTAAGATATGTAAAGTTGTTTTAGCTTCTAAAATGTGAAAAAATACTTTTGATAGTTTAAGTCCTTTTAAAATTGTTAATGCCACTGAAAAAGTACACAATTTAATTCGTGAAATTAATTAATGTGCAATTTTAATTATGTCTTACCATAAGTGATATTTTTTGCCAACATATTAATTTTACAATAGATAAAATAGAAAAACAATTATTTTTGTTAGATTCGCTTTACATAATTGGTTTTTCACTATTCATTTCTCAGCGTAAATACTTTCCTTAGGATTAACTAAAATATGAATATTATGTTGTGTGCATTTATCAATATATTAGGGCGGTAGACCTGTGTTACTGTACGGTTTGGGAAGGGTTAATATACATATTATTATATATATATATATATTTTTTTTTAATACTTGCAAATTTGATTTTAATATGGATTATTTAACTTTGTTTATAACCACTTAATGAGTTAAGTGTATTTAAATAAGTCATTAAGTTGTTAAATAATCGATATTTTATTTTTCTTATTATCTCTATACTGCAGATTTCTCTTAAATCAACCACACAGTTGTTGATTAAATATAAAAAATAAAATATTTTTGTCTATTTATTTATCTGTGGAATGTGGTCACTGTTTTAGAGATCTCAGTGTATTCACAGTTATGTTTGTATTCATTAAGAAGCAGTTTTAACACTGGATTAGTGGAAGAGTTATTGCCATTAAAAAGACCGCGGTGTAACATGAAATCATTCAGAAAATCTGAACTTGTACATACTTACTGAATAAGCATTATTTATGGGTGATTTAGTTAATCTCTTAGTCGGTGTTTGTCGATAGTAAAACATACATTTAAATGCTTTCAACGCTTTTAATAACACTAACAAAATTAAATGATTATTGAAAAAATCCATGTAAATTAATGTTTTTTTTAATGGCGTTAATGTATTTTAAATCCAACTAATCACTGATCAAAAACAACAAATATCAAAAGGTTCAAATGATTTATAGTGGCAAAACTAGTAGAGCGCACAATTGTAGTCCTATTCTCCATTAATGTATAGAATTGCAGCATAGAGCTGGCTAAGCGAGAACGAAAGTGAGAGATGAAAATGAGATCATTTAGGTGCATGTGTGTCAAATTCATTTATGATAGCAAAAGATTGAACGATTTAGAAAACTTGAACACACCCAGTAGGTACGAAACGAAGCTCTCATCTCTAACTACATCCTATACGGACGGCATGCATAACGTGACCAAATATCAGGTATCTCATAGAGACAAAGCTATTATTTTATTATATTTAATGGAAAATATATGAAAGTTGTATACATGTAAGTATGTGGACTCGCTTCGAGTACCACTACACCATCGCCATCTATGGACCAAATTTGATAATTCATTTTCTTTAGACAGCATATGTCATCACTATGAAAATCTGATTTTTTTTAAATTATTTTAATCTAATATTCTTTATCTGTAAAATGTTTTATGATATATTATACTAGAATATGCCTGAAAAATCAGTTTTTTGTATATTTTCTTATTTTGACCACTACATATATTATATAAACAATATTTTAATAATACTTTTAAAATTAGCAATATTAACTTGGTGGTTAAGATGCATTTTATGTTGGTAAAACGGGTAGAAATTTTAATATAAGAGTAAAGGAGCATTTGAGATGTTTGAACAATAGTGGGTTTTCAGAATTTGCTAATCATTTGATAGAAAATAGTCATGGTTTTGATAAAAAATTGGGATTGTCAATTTTGCATATAAACGGTGTAGGTCACAAATTAAATAATTTGGAATCGTTGGAGATAAATAAAGCATGTAAAAGTAATCAGGAAATTCTAAACAGCCAATTAAATTTAACTACGAGTCCTATTCTAAAATTTTTTCCTAAAAATTATTCGACTAAATTTGTATTGAGCAGCAATTTGAGTTAGGTACTAAATTTACTTTTTAAATAATTGTTGTTTTTTTTTTTTTTTTTAAAAAAATTTAAAAATAGATTCTGGATAAATAGAAAAACAATGCTATATTTTTAGTTAGTTTTGACATATCTTGAAGAAGGAAAAGGTGTTTTCCGAAACCGGTAGATGTTTTTTAAACTCAATTGTGGTTATTAAACTAAGATAATAAATAAAAAATAATATTTTAATATGTCCGAGAACACACATTCCCAGATTTTTACTCACAATGTATAATAAACAATAAACAATACATATTTCTAATTATTTTTTTTCTAAAACGGGACATCTACTAATTTTTTGAGTCACGACACTTTTCACATCTGACGTCCGATAGAGTACCTTTTTAAACGAGTACTTTGTTTGTAATTTAATATTAAAAGTGCACTTGCATTGAGGTATTTTTCAAATGAAGGGTTCACGTACAATGAATTAAAAATAACTACAATAACACGCGTGGATAAAAAAACAATAAATAATCAATCGTCAAGAAAAATGCGCGAGCTGTCTGCGTACTCGCAATCGAGGAGCGAGCGAGCTGGCAGGCTTCTGACCGACATACATATGTGTGAGACGTATTGGCTATGCCGTCAATGCCGTGCATTGTCCCATTCAAATAGGAAATAACAAAATTTAGTATACCTTGAAAACCTGCGAGCATTGCTACAATTTTTTGATCAACACACAGTCCATTTTGTATCTTATTTTATCTAGCAAATGATTAATATTTATTAAGGAGAACACATTCTTATTGTGAAGTTGTAATTATTCAGAACATAGGTCTGTGATGTTTAAAATTTATATGTATATATTTATAATTAATACATTAGATCATATGGACTGCATGAGCAACTAAACCTTCAGCAATAAAGAGTCTTCACGGTGCTGAATCTTGTGGTATTTTGTAATCTAATTTAACTCTCTTTTACTATAATAAGATGGACTTTAATTAATTTAGTTAATTTTTAAAGAAAGTTTCACCGAAATATTCAAGTTATTAATCGAATTGTTTAATCCAAACTTATTTATCAGCTGTGACTCTTCAGTTGGACTTGAACGTTCAACGTGATCGCGCCGGACACGCTGGAAGCACCGGAGAAGTGGTTATATTGACTCAGAGCTTCTAATTTAAGCTGTGTGAATTAGAAAAAAATGAAGAAGTTTAAGGACAGAAACATGATATTGAATTAGGTATTCAAAAAAAAATCTATTATATCTATCAAAAACTCTGTGTGAAAAAAGATTTTGAACTTAATATTCATACTTAATACTCCGAAATACGAGTACATAAAGAAATAATATTTTTTGGAAATATTTTGATGTTGACCAGTGTTATCATGCAACAAAATTAGAGCACTATTTATCAAAAATTCTGTCACGTGTTACAATATAAGATAGAGTCGTCTATGAATTTTATTAAGTAGAAGTATCATATTTTATTGCATAATTTTAAAATTGAACAATTTTGAGACATCCTTTACACACGTTGTGAGGAATGAAATAAGAATTGATATTAAATTTCAGGATACACTTGAAATGTGGCAAGATAATTTATGATTATTGTGCTTCTGCTGCGTGTTTTAATGGGAGGTTGTATAATATTTTAAGGTTTCATTTTCATCACGTTAATATTATTATTGTTTTTAATTTCACACCTTTTGCTTTCTTAATTTTAAAGTAAAGAAATTGTAATAATTTACAATCTCATCAATTTCGTTGTTGTGGAAATAACGAGCCTTCAGATTATTTGTCATATTTGAAGCAATAAATATATGTTTTGATATTTTAAATAATTTAATTAAAACTTTGTAAATGTCTCAACTCACAAACTATTTAAAGAATCAGGTCATACAATTAATACATATTTTGAATTTCTATTACATATGTACATATAAACAAATAAAGACTTGAATGAATTATTAACCACAAATAATTGTTCAAACCACTATTTATTAATTATTCAACAGAAATTTTGATATTAGAGTAAAGGTAACATACAGGTTCGAAAGTTTGTCTCTAAAAATATTATCGTTGTAGCATAGTTGGATAATGCACCTTCCCCGGTTTGAAAAGAGATCAAGGTTCGAATCCTGGTGGCGCAATAACAATATTTTTCGATAAAATTGATTTTATATGTATATCATTCTAATTAATATATTTTATTCATATTTAAAATTATTTTTTTACCTAACGTTTATGACGGACTCGGGTTTAGTGCAGATTTTAAATGTGAATCTTGAATATGGAATTTGTTGCTTTGTACTTTTAAAAAGGAGCTTAAGTTATAAAACTGAACGATTTAAAATAATAAAATTCAAATTTATTTACGAATATTGATTCATTTTTGAAAAGATTTTATCAAGTGTACATCTAGATTTAAATTTAGATTAATAAAAATACTTTCATAGCGCAATATACGCAGATACACACTTAGAATTTGAAAAACGAATTCGTTGGATACGTTCTATGCTTTTTAATATACGCGTATTAATTGAAAATTGTCATTTTTACTTAATATATCTTCGTATAAATAAATTTACAGGTTGAGAATTTTTTTTCGCGCATAACTATGAAAATTGAGCACATAAAATATGCACGTAGCATGCTAAATGATCCAGCATGAGATAGATCGAGTGAGGTATATTACAGAATTCTAAAAATAATGCA
The DNA here is from genome assembly GCA_022840565.1 of Eubasilissa regina. Taxonomy (NCBI): domain Eukaryota; kingdom Metazoa; phylum Arthropoda; class Insecta; order Trichoptera; family Phryganeidae; genus Eubasilissa; species Eubasilissa regina. Next base: position 4,858,174 of record JAINEB010000019.1, read on the forward strand.
TGAGCTATTTATTAGTGATTAAAGTGATTTAGTTAAAAAAATATTTTTATTGTTATTGTGACTGTGATTGTGTACGATTGTAACAATGATTGATAACCGAATAACGCAATTCTTCAAGTCATGACTGGTATACTAGAAAGTAAGCCTCCGATTTAGTTAAAAAGTTATTTTTACTGTTATTGTGTTCGATTGTAACAATGATTGATAACCGAATAACGCAATTCTTCAAGTCGTGACTGGTATACTAGAAAGTAAGCCTCCGATTTAGTTAAAAAGTTATTTTTACTGTTATTGTGTTCGATTGTAACAATGATTGATAACCGAATAACGCAATTCTTCAAGTCATGACTGGTATACTAGAAAGTAAACCTCCGATAGTTAAATCTTAGTTACCAATCATCATTAAATCTCAGTTACCAACCTTCGACACAAACACAGTTACGTAACGGTTTACCAACACTACTATTTATATTGAAGAATTAATTTCAGTTAATTAAATATATTAATATTCAATTATAAATTTTTCTACCGTATCTTACTACTATGCCAACGTTTTCTACTGTACCTTCGCAAAATATTATTATATAAAACATTATATTAAAATTAAATTATTACATAAATACATTATTTTTAAAAAAACCCTGCAAAATTTTTAATTGTATTAATTAATTGTGCAAAATTTTATTGGAAAATTGAATAAATATGAATCTGTTTTCTACATACTTAATCCTACACCCATTGACCGACTTAAAGTAAATTTTGCACACTTACTCTTTAGGACCCCACGCAAAACATATACCATTCTATTCCCTCCCCGCATAAAGGTATGTATGATATGGAATACTATTCTGTTTACATCTATACAATGCATTCGTTCCAAAATTTGCTCAGTTGCACTCAAGGACCTTGAGATAAAGATATTCACCTCATTCAATTCTCTGGATATCTCACCCTGTATCTCAGCATGCAAATTTTTTACATACATCGTCACTTTTAACTCTCTGCGAAAAATAAAGGTCACCACCCCAACCCCTAACCAACTTCCTGAGCAACGCTGAACAAAGACCGTTAGTTAAAAATAATATAGTATTCAAATAAGTCCTTAAAAAGCATAAAAGTTAGTCTCTTTTTTGGAGAGGTAAGCGAAAAAAAAACATGTAATTTTAATAATGTAAAATACTTAATTCATGATATAAAAAAATTTTAAAAAGTCAAATGAATAAAAAAGGAAATTCAGCACCAACTGGAATTCGTTCACTTCCAATAAGATTACATAAATATGGACCTAATATATGATCCAATAGGGTAAAGATCCAACATTATAACATAATCATTATACAGTGCCTACACTAATAATTCATTAGTTCTACAACACTCTCATTACATTTTTATTTTTATTCTTGTCGAATCTTTATTTATCTTGAATTAAATAACACCACAATAGCACGAAAAAACTGGCTACTTTAACACAGATGGCAGTTTAGCAAAGTAGCCAGGACAATGCTGTATATATCAGAGGTGGAGTCTACTCCATCCCACACAATAAACTATAAGTATATATAATTGCAATATAATTGTATCGTATGTTTATCATGTTATATTATAATATATTCACCTCTGTTACAACAAAAACGTGTCTGTCAATAAAGTCTATTAAATTATATATACGAAAAGATGTATTATATTGCAATTGACTTGTATTTAATAATTAAAGGAAATAAAAATCGCACTGACATACAAACGAAAGAACTGCATTGGAACATGTTTTTAAATTATATTATACGTTGATTCTTGGGAGTTCCGCAAAATGAAATATGTGAAAAAGTTGCGCAATTTTGGGCCACCCACATTTTACACAACAATGCTGCCGTAAATCAGACGAATTAACATATTACTCTACAAAGTCATAACGACAACCTCCAATTTCATGATAATTTCCCATTTATTTATCACCAAAATGATGTACTAACTGATATTATTTCGCGGTAAATCAGTTTTATTGGTTGCATTAAAAAGCGACGATTTACATACATAAAGCCAGAGTTATTTATAGTAATGGGTGGCTGGAAAATTGTTTTTCAATCATGTGCAAAGCATTTCTCAATTTATTTTTTAAATTATTTATATACAACAGGTACTTTTGGGATATAATTTGCACATATGATTTTTTTTGTTTATTTATAACGAGATGTGGTGCTAGAGCTGGATTATGCGTATCACATATCTCCATCCTTCAGGATTTAAAAATTAATTTAAAAAAAAATTAAAATTGACATCCGCACACGGAATACGTGTCACATCAATATTCTTACTATGCTATGGAAATAGAACTAACTTGATGGCCTCCTGGAACGAGTCTCAAACCCTCGACCCAGCGCCAGCATTACGCACAGGCGGAGCAGGCGCCTGTCTGTGGCGGCCAAATCAAAGAGGCGGCCGAAAAATATATAAAAATTGAAAAACAAAATCTCAACCTGCATAATAGTGTGTAATACAAATAATCCAGGTATAAACAATCCAATAAATAACAATATAGTTATTTCCTAACAAAGCAGTAATTTGTAGTCAACACTAGCGTCCTGAACGTCTTTTGCTAAAAAGCCGCCCTTAGGCAAGTTTCAAAATGCCGACCTAACAAAATGCCGCCCCTAACGTGTATGGCACGCGGACGGCCAATTTAGATACGGCAAAAATTGGAAACATCATCTTCGTTTATGTTACTAGGGCGGAAAAAAACAATCTTGTCTGTGGCGGTGAAAAGTCTAGCGCTCAACAATCACGTCAAGTCTTTCGACAACATTAAAATTATTTTAATTTATTATCATAATTTATTTTTTGCTATCTATGGTCATTTATACCATATTTTCTAAACGGCAGATATTTTGTTTAAATGAGTTATTTTCAAGTGTAAATATCGTCTTGTACAAATTGTCTGTATACAAAAATAAAAATTAAAACATGCAAATAAGGATTCTTGCATGCTTTGAACATGTTGCCAGAAAGAACGATGAAAATTTTGAAAAGCTCGTGATCATAGAAACAGTTGGGGGAAAGCGACCAAGAGGGCGATCTCCTGTAAGATGAATATACCAAATAAAGGAGTTAACAGGATCCTCTTTAAACGCTGCGATCAAATGACTCAAGACCGGGAAGAATGGAGACGAATTATGATCAAGTTCCAGACATATCAGTGGACCACAATGCTAAAATTAAGCACACGATGTAGAACATATAAATAAAACTGTTTATATATTTTGGAGTAATATTAATAAATATAACAAATGGAGGCAGTCAAACAAAAACCAAAAAGGTTATTTTCATTAGTTCAAAAATGTTTTTACCTCGTTCGACAGGTAGCCACTCACATACTGCCTGAGGCGAGCAGTCCGTATATTAAAAAAATGTGTGCATAACTAGAATTTCTGGAAAATAAATCAAAATTACATATTTATCTGGTAATAAATCCACTTTGAATATAATTAGATTTAAAAGAAAGAGATTGATTTATTTCTTAGAAATTCGAGTTATTAGGCTGAGTTTAGACTGCACGTTCAACAAAATCTTAATTAAAATTTTCTGATCATATTTTGCTTGAAAAATTAGAAAAAGTTGTAAAAAAAAAATCTGTAATATCATTAATTGACATGGCGGTTACTTTGTGGTTATTGATTATTTTAATTTTCGTAACTAAATTTTGTACTATACACACGCTGGGTTGTTGTCACTACTATAGTTTCGAGAGATGCAGTCCTTTTTATCAACAGGTTATAACTAAACTAAATGCAGTATTGTAATCTTACACATTTTTATTTCACGCCAGTCTTACACATTTTTATTTCACACTAGTCTTACACATTTTTATTTCACACTAGTCTTATACATTTTTATTTCACGCCAGTCTTACACATTTTTATTTCACGCTAGTCTTACACATTTTCATTTATTTTGTTTTTTGTACCTTTAGTTATATAATATTTACCAAGTTACATTACCATATTTCTAGACGTACAAATAATCGATAAACAATATTATTTTGTTATCCACGGAACGAAAAACTACTGACAGGACATCCAAAATCTCGGAGGATTGACGAATTTATCGGAGCAATAGGGGTGATACGGCAAAGATCTGCTAAGGACTGAAAAGAGTGACAGACATGTGGAGGCCTTTATCCATCGTGAATCGACAATGGATGATAACTTACAGATGAATGAATTTACTGACAAGATATAAATATTAATTTTTATTACGATAATCCATTTGACTAGTCAGTAAATTTGTGATATTTTTGATGAATTTTATGATTTAAATAACATTTACATAATACCGTGTGGCCCTATACGAGTTATGTCGTGGTTTGATTGATGTTTTGAGATAATTTGAACATATATTTTTATATATAACTAATATAAGGCTTCGGCTTCAATAAGGCAGAAAGTTACGAATATAAGCCGTATATTATAAAATTTTCTAATAGAAGAAAAAAATCTTTTAAAAATATTTTATGCTATATTAAAGCATTAATCTACAGAAGACATCAATCCGTCTTCTTTTCATTCAGAGTTCACAATTCCACACAACTCTAAAGTAGACTATCCTGATTTACTCAGATGCATATCCATTCGAGTGCCAGCCAGGTCAACCAGAACTAATCTTACATTTAATCTTCCACACTGCAACACCAATGCCAAACAAAACTCATTTTTGTACCGAGCACCTCTTTATTTCAATTCACACCTAAACGAATTAGACATTTTCAATACTTCGGTGACCTCAATTAAGTCTAATTTCAATACATATACTTTAGAGACCTTTATTTTTATTATCACTTACATTTTATTCCCTATCACATTTTCCTTTTCCATTTCCCTCGAATATTTTATTTTTTATCACATTTTTCTCGTCCTTTAAATTTTTATTCTCAACTTTTTCTCTCACATTTTTTGTTTTATAAATTTTAAATTGTACTCACTGTATAAAGTATTTTGTATCTTTTGAGAAAAAACGTTAACTGTTTTAATTATTGTTAACTTTTATTGTGATTTTCGTATTTACTGTATGTTTTCCGAATAAAATAAAATAAAATAAATACTACACAGAGAAGATTGAAGTATACGAGATGTGAATTTGGCGCCACAGACCAAAGATATGATGGATATCAAGGAGTATCAAAAATTCTTCCATCCTGGAAGAAATCTTTACCCATAACAGGCGAATGACTACGCCAATAGCGCATCTTTTGTGAGGGTGTCATTATCCTGAGAAATAAGGCTGTAAGAAATAGTCCATGTCCATGAATGAGATTTTCTTCTCAAGACTCTGAATCTGGGATTATGCACTCATGAAACTCTTTAGGGATGACTCTCGGTTTATGTAGTCCGTCGAGATTCTAGTCTCGCGCTTTAATACATGCTGTACGTCAAACGGTAAATGTCAGTCCATTGATCGTTGATTTTTCCGTTCCATTCGTTTTTCAGAATATATATATATTTTTTATTAGAAAATATAATACATTTATATTTATACTGTATACATTAAATGTATACTGATTATTTTTGAATAATCAGTATACATTTCTTATATATATATATATATACATATACATTTCTTATATATATATATATATATATACATATACATTTCTTTTAACATTTATTTCTTCTCTGTGAGAGTAAGTCTCGTGTATAGAAAAGGGGTACATACGAGAGTTTATGTTTTAGTCTGTGTACATATTTTTTTTATTTCAGATACAAATTTATAGTAGTCTGTAATTTTTCTAATTGTGATGGGGAGATTGTTAAAAAATTGGATGCCTTGAAAAATATATTGATCTTGTAGATCGGAATTAGCTTCTAAAATTTAATTGATTTTTAATTTTGAAAATCTGGATTATTGATTTTTTTTTTGTATACGTCTATTACTTTTGGTTCTTAGAAATCTGTAAAGCGTTGTATACTTGGATAGTTTTTTTTTAAAAATAATTTTTATTTACATTTTTTGAGTGTTTTCTAATTGTGACATTGAAGTTTTATATGCTCCTCCCCATTCAATAATACCGTATTACGAATGTGACTTTAATAATATGTAGGCAGTTTTTCTTATTTTGTTTGTAAGATTAGTAATATGTTCATTGAGTCTCATTGCCAAATCTAACGCCGTGTAACAAGAGTTCGTTGAATCAATCTTAAACGGTGATCTCTGAACTAATCTCTGCATCAAAATCTCAACATGTGTACATCGTACTGAGATTTTTCTCAAATAAATCTCAAACACTTATCTCATTCCGTCAACGTGGGTTCTAAGAATAATGTAAATCTTTAGTTATTAGTCGAATTATATATAAACTCTTTCACACGTCTACATCTTTTATTCCGTCTAGAAGACTTAACTGTGTGCACTTGCAAAGGGCTGTTAAATGTAAATATGTGCATCGATGTTTTAGTAATGAATTCCTGCGAATGCAATAACAGGTAATGCTTAATACTAAATCCTCATTAGACCCTGAAGTATTAATCAAGAAGCCGTCCCCAGATGAGCAACACTAAGTCTAAATGTCATTTCAGATTTCTGACAGAATCTCATTTGTATAATTGCAACATCTTGCTGTGTACGTTGTCGGAGAAAATTATCTGGTGCAGAGATGTTCAATTACTGGCTATCTGAAGAATTATTATTATTATCCACAATCAGCTCGAGATAAAAGAGGCAGGTACGGCAAGGTCAACATATTACCATCTGTCCAGGTGCAGCGAACCGACATTCCTGCTGCGTTTATGGAATGGCTGACATTCTTTGGCTGGATTCTAAATGGTTTTCGTTATAGTATACGTACATGTGTGCATTTCATTCTTGCGCATTTTTATTTTATAATAATTCGTAATGAAAGGAATCTCGGAAAGGAATTTATTAGTGTCTGGGTCTTCCGTTGGGAGTTTCGGGAAGAGCAGTGGCTAGAGAGACCTTACAGATCATTCTTCTAGCTCTCCCTCTCACCGAGTTATGTGACTGCATCACATAAATGTGACGTCCACCCACCCCTTTTGAGGGTGCATGATTTCTATATCTTCTCCCTGGCTGCCTTCTGAATTTAATGTGATAACGAGTCTCACGTCAAATTGTACAGGTACGGCTCTAGTACGATGATACCGGAGCCAACCTATGATGGTATTAAGATGTTAATAACTGAATTTAATAAAAAAAAGTAATATTAACGAGTCGATACGAGAGTAAACAACTCTCAAAATGATTCGGAATAGGGTGTAAATAAATATATATAAATACATAATTCGTAATAGCCCCTATCCACGGAGAAGATTTTCGACTCAAGATAATCTGAGACATTAATATGAAATTCTTTGGAAACAACTGACTGTTTTTAGTCTCCACAGCTGCAGTTAAATGATGTTTTAGCGCATATTGTGTCTCGCTGTCAAGTCGATCGTTTTGCATACGTGATTGAGTTTTTATGTCATTCTAGTAATCTCAAGCTGACCATAGAATAAAAATTTTCAATACGGTTACATAGTACTGAGATTTATCTCATAGTGTCTCAGTCTGTGGACACGGGCTTAATGATTCTTTTGAAGTTTTAGCTAAAAATATTCATTTTCTCAGTTGCCATTCTTTAAAGTTCCAGAATGTCACATATGATTTTCTAATAATAAAAAGAGACAGGTGATATCCCTCCCGTGTGGATGGATGGGACGAAATCAAAAGTTCAAAAAAAAGCCAAATACCTTGATAATATCTTCAATAAAGATGGACAAGACAATGATGACATCGAACGACAGAGGCGCAGTTAAGTGTTAGTGCGAATATGCAGTCACAGCGTTTCTACCGATGTAGTAAGGAGGTGGAGCGTCATTTTTAAGTCGTTTTTCACCAGCATGTATACCTGCGAGCTCTGATCGAACTACAAGCGAGTGATCTATAACCGTCTGCGAATTCTATATAACAACTCATTCAGAATACTGTTCGGATTGGCGCGTTATTGTAGCGCATCTACAATGGTTTTTGAAGGTCGTGTGCATGGATTCGTTTCGCTTCTAAGACTTCTAAGTTGCTGAAACTCACGACCAACTCTCTAGTGTAAGCGGCACTCTCATGGAAGGCTGGATTCCTGACCAGAGAATAGGTTTGACTGCAGAGTAGCTACAGATATGATATTAGCCGTAACTGAAATTGATTATTTACATATGTGTATTTCTTCCTCTTTATTTATTTATTTTCTTTTTTTAACATTAATATTATTTTGTAACCTGTTGCAAATAACGCGATCACGCTGGAATAAACATATTATTATTTTTTTTATTGCAATCTAATGCCAAATCACAACACTAAAACTCACATGTCGCACTAGTCTCGATTATAGATCTTACATTGGGATCCGAAAGGTTAATCAGAACGGCCCAGAAAATTCTACACAGTAGTTTCTGAACGGCTGTGAAACCTGAGAAAATATCGACCTCATATTATTATTTAATATTGTCTTAAATACCACTGCGCAAATGACAACCTTTAGAAATTAATATATGCATATATAGTATATTGTACACAACCTACCCCGTGGACGAGTGAGATAAGTCAGGCAATTAATATACCGTGGGTATTGAAATAAGTCGTGCCTGCTGCGGAGATAGCTGCCTGATTTATCGCGTCATCAGTGGGCCGACTATAATGTCGTCGCTGATGCAGCTTCGTGCCAAAAGACACTTTATTCATTTAGTACAGCCAAGATTATACAAATACTTTTTTTTATGGCATCACTGATTTTAATTCAGAGATTATTGTCTGGAAAAGAACTGATCTTGGATAGGATAGTCGATCAAGGGAAGGTTTCGAGCAGAAAAGTGAATTTTTAACGATGTTAGAAGGATTCTAGAACATTGACGACTTCTGTATTGAGGAAGTAAGTAGGTATTTTATAGCATTTATTGAAGATGAATTCTTATAAAATTTGAATTCTTGGAGCTCTTATGGAAAAAGCAAATCAATTTTGAAGACACAATCGTGAAAACTTCTTTTTAAAAGACGAATTCTTAAGTAAGCATTTCTGAGGAGCAAATATAAATGAAAAGATTGACGTGGTTGATGATACGACGCTCGTCTAGTTATCAAGCTTTCTTAGGTTTGAGCCTCGTTACGGGAAACCAACCTTTCCTATCAAAATAAGACTGTACTGACTCTAAAGTAAACTGTCCTGATTTACTCAGACGCATATCCATTCGAGTGCCAGCCAGGTCAACCAGAACTAATTTTACATTTAACCTTCCACATTGCAACACCAATGACAAACTTAACCCATTTTTCTACCAAGCACCCTTTTATTTCAATTCACACCTAAACGAACTAGACATTTTTAATATTCCAGTTACGTTAATTAAATCTAAATTCAATACATAAACTTTAATGGCCTTCATTTTATTTTTATCACGCAGATTTTATTTCCTATCCCATTTTCCTTTTCCTTTCCCTTCACCCTCCCGTTCCTCTGAAATATTTTCTTCTTTACAACTTTTATCTCTCCTCTATTTATATTTTTATTTCAACTTTTTCTCTCACTTTTTTCTGTCAGTAAAGAAAGTATATTATAGTTATTTTTAAATTCTACTCACTGTATAAAGTATACTGAATCTTCTAAGAAAACATGTAACTGGTTTTATTATTATGATTTTTGTATTTACTGATAAACTGTATGTTTTCCAAATAAAATAAGACTATTATAACTTAATTACTAATATAAATTATTAAGAATTTGGATAAGATGCTAAGGTAGTTTTATAAAATGATACGTGATTAGATTATTCTAGACAGATAAGGTATTAAATACGAATAATATTAAATACGGATTACTTTAGATCACTTAGTGAAATCTGAAGAATTATCCATATAGAGAGGTTAGAAGCATTTAAGACGTGGTACTGGAGAAGGATGAAATAATAAGCAGGACTAATAGAGTTAGAAGTAAGGATCTTCTGAGGAGAGAACAAGAAGAGAGTTAAAAATTGAAGAAGCTAATGGATCTAACTCATTCATATAGTAGTACATTACTCAGAAATATAACTGAGGAAAAGATTGAGGCAAGAATAAAATAAAAAATATTTTGAGTATTTCCAAATATTTCTAGGAACTAATTACTGGGTTTTATCCCCTGGGGGATTGTCATCAAGATTAAGATATCTCACAGAGACGAAGCTATTATTTTTTTGTATGAGAAGTATGGAAGTCTTGGGCACTACAAGGCTTACGACCTGTCATCGGCTGGCTTAATTGATCACTTTACACAATGTAACGTTCATCTATTTATCCATGCTACCACATCTATCAAGATTTTGGAAATTGTATACATGATATCAGGATGGAACATTTAACTTATTTATTACCAAAATGCTGTCGCCATCTATTGATATTTTTGAAAAATTGATATTCTTTCTCATGTAATAGTATAGATGTCGCTGAAGTTGAGACGTATTAATGAAGTAGAGGCAATATCCTTTATGTGTATATGAAATTCATTAGAATTATTAACATATACTAGAATACGTCTGAAAATGCAGTATTTTTCAATTTAAGAATATCAAAATCAAAAAAATTTAATAAATTTAAATTTTAAACTTTAATGTGAATGCAGAAAAACACAATTTAAATGTTTATATTTGCATTTGTACGCACCTTCCTGAACTTCTTGAAGATGTGTAAGAGCATAAATTTTGTCAAAAAGCTCTTGAGAGAAGGATGTATTAAGAAAATAGTAAATTCCGAGAGAGTAGGCACTAATCATGACCGTGGAACTGTCACCAATCGCGTTGCGTCGTAACCATTAATGATATGTTGTTGAAACTAGGCCCGGCGACAGGGGAGGACTAAGGGACAACGATACCGGGCCCCAAAGTCGACCGAGGCCCTATACCATATCGTGTAAAACTATCAAAAGCATTATGAGAATATAAGCTCGCCATCGATCTAATAAAGGGATTCTCTTAATCTTTCGATTTTTTAAATGATTATTTTCAAAATGTATTTTAGAAAAAAAAAGTATTGGAAATATAAATACTAAATTAATGTATTAATTATAAATATATACATATAAAATCAATTTTGTCGAAAAATATTGTTTTTGCGTCACCGGGATTGGAACCTGGATCTCTATTTCCAATCCGGGGAAGTGCACTACCTTTGTGCTATAACGCCAGTATTTTTCTTGACAAATTTTCGAACCTATATGTTACATTTTTCAAATTAATACACCTGTCGTTCCATTATTTGAAAGTCATCTACATTATTTTTATAGAATCTCAAATACCTTTGAGTAAACCGACTGCAGACGCCAGAATTATCAATTCATTTTTATTAAATTTTGGACACATTGATACAACATATATTATTAAGGAAAACACATTCTTATTGTGAAGTTGTAATTATTCAGAACATAGGTCTGTGATATTTTAAATACTAAATTAATGTATTAATTATAAATATATACATATAAAATCAATTTTGTCGAAAAATATTATTTTTTAAAGTTTTAGTAAAAGAAAACACTTTAACCTTGTTTATATTAGAGCATATATAGGAGTGCTTATATATGCACAACGTTAAGAATTAAATAAATTTCACTAGCACCTATCAGTGAAATTAAATTTTCTATTGATAAAAATATATATTATATCTTCTGATGAAAATTTATTCTGATTTGATTTCACTAAAGCGCCAGTGAAATATATAACTTCACAGGTAACATATTATGTTACATTGAATAGGAAGATCTAAGGGGCTCCAAAGTATCAGAATATTGAACTACCGGGCCCAAACATTTCTGTCCCCGGTCCTGGTCGAAACCGGTTATTTTACGTCAGTACGAACATGCAATGTAGGTTACAATTTATTCTATATCCATCCGAGCAATTACACGGAGGCGTGGCTGCGGTTATTAAAGAACCCTATTAAACTCATAACATGTACAGAGCACACACGCTTTAATAAATTAAATGATTTTTTATCATTTCATGCACAGTTTAAAAAGTTACTCGCGCTTGTCTTACCATTTAAGCCGCGCTTGCAGGATGTGCGCCATCTTGATTGGTTCCAGAAAGAAATATCGGATAATTATCGAATCCGCGCGCGCTCGGCATTCTAACGAGATTAAATTGTTTTGAAGGGATTAATCAAAGCTTTATCAATTATCCGCGCGACGTGATGCCATCAAAATATAGTGATAAATTAAAAAATAATGGCTTAAGTGATTTTAAATTGAATGCATATGAAAATGATAACTTGGTGTGGTACCTCGTGCGAAGAGTGATAGGTGATTATTTTAGACTGGACTAAATAGTTTGGTTTTTAAATCGCTAAAATACAATGTGGTTAATTTACTATGAGCATTGTGATATAAGAAGTCAGGGCTCTGGAAGAAGGAGAACACCGTGACTGAAGAACCTCAGGAAATGATTTGACCAGTTTGCTGTACAGATTTCCGATTCGCAGTAAGCAAAGTGATGATAGCCAATGTCAAGAGAGAGAGAATACATTTTTGAAGATTAAATTTGAAGACTTAATTAAATTAATTAATTTATAATTATTACATTATAAACATTATTAAGGATAACACATTATTATTGTGAAGTTGTAATTATTCAGAACATAGGTCTGTGATATTAAATGTATTAATTAGAAATATATATATATATATAAAATCAATTTTATCGAAAAATATTGTTGTTGCGCCACCGAGATTCGAACCTGGATCTCTTTCAAAATCGGAGAAGGTGCATTAACCAATTATGTTACAGCGACAGTACTTTAACTGACTAGCAGAAAGCAAGCACAATAAAAAAGTTAATATTCCAGACATAGAAGCTTAATATCTCTATTTGGTGTAAATGTCAGATGATAGATTGTAGTTCCAAGGGTGCGATTTATGAAAAATCTCCTCTATGTATCTCTCACTTGCTTATCCTTTGACACCCACATACTTTTTTAAATATGTGACGTCTTTACTATATTTACTGAACTTTAACCTTCGACTCGGTGTAAACTGGCGGGGTTTATAATACATTATTACGTGACGAAAGTAATTATATCATCGCTCTCCACCAAATTGGTAATGATAGCGCATATTAGTCTCTGTCTGGCACTGCATCAGTGGGGAGTGACGGTCTCATCCCGCATAGTAAGTATTTTTTAAATAATAATAATTATACTTTTAAAATTAGCAATATTAACTTGGTGGTTAAGATTCATATTTTTTATTTATTATCTTAGTTTAATAACCACAATTGAGTTTAAAAAACATCTACCGGTTTCGGAAAACACCTTTTCCTTCTTTAGGTTATGTCAAAACTAACTAAAAATATAGCATTGTTTTTCTATTTATCCAGAATCTATTTTTAATTTTTAAAAAAAAAACAACAATTATTTGAGATAAATAAAGCATGTAAAAGTAATCAGGAAATTCTAAACAGCCAACTAAATTTAACTACGAGTCCTATTCTAAAATTTTTTCCTAAAAATTATTCGACTAAATTTGTATTGAGCAGCAATTTGAGTTAGGTACTAAATTTACTTTTTATATAATTGTTTTTTTTTTTTAAATTTGAAAATAGATTCTGGATAAATAGAAAAACAATGCTATATTTTTAGTTAGTTTTGACATATCCTGAAGAAGGAAAAGGTGTTTTCCGAAACCGGTAGATGTTTTTTAAACTCAATTGTGGTTATTAAACTAAGATAATAAATAAAAAAAATAAAAAATAAAATAAAAATAAAATAATAATTATTTAAATTCACGCCGTTTCCCTACAGAGGTAGGCAGAGAGGATAGAGGGCCACACTCCTCTGTCCTGACACACAATTCTCGCCTCATCCACATTCATACATCTTCTCATTCAAGCTCGCCGATTATTGAGGCTTCTAACAGAACCATCCTCCATTATGTGGTTTACCTGGTCGTGACAAGTCTTCCGTGGACGTCCTCTATTTCTGATACCATCGACACTTGCGTCATACATCACTCTTACCATTCTCTCCTCATTCATCCGTGCCATATGACCAAACCATCTAAGTGATCCTTTCTTAATCCTTTCTTAATCTTAATTACTATACTAAGATCAGCTTTACATTCTTTCCTTATTTCTTCAATCTTTACTCTGTCATAAATAGATTTGCCACATATACGACTAAGTGATCTCATTTCCAAATGCCAAGTCTTTCGCGGACGTCCTCTATTTCTAGTGAGTGTCATCATTTATCCATTCCATATGACCAAACCACCTAAGTGATCTTTTCTTAATTTTACTCATTATACTAACTCAGCTTTACATTTTGTACTTATTTCTTCTTTCTTTACTCTCTTTATAAATAGATTTGCTACATATACGCCTAAATGACTCATTTCCGCTGCATTCAGTCAACTTTCATTCCTTTTCTCCCAGCTCCAGGCCTCACTTCCATACATCAGTGTCGGTACCAGGACTCCATTAAATATCGCTAGTCTTGCCTCGGTTGACAATTGATATTATATAAATTAATTTTTATTTCTTGTATTCTTACAATTTAAATAAATGTTATACATTTTATTGCGAAGTTGTAATTTTAGAAAATAGTTCAATACTACTTTTAGGGAATATAAAATATTAATTAGAAAGACGTACACATAAAATCTATTTATCGAAAAAAAATATTAAGGAGAACACATTCTTACTGTGAAGTTGTAATTATTCAGAACAGACGGTCTGTGATGTTTTATATACTAATTTAATGTATTAATTATAAATATATACATATAAAATCAATTTAGTCGAAAAATATTATTTTTTATCCCGGTAGCGCAATTTGTCGAAAAATATTGTTTTTTATCCCGGTAGCGCGATTTGTCGAAAAATATTGTTTTTTATCCCGGTAGCGCAATTTGTCGAAAAATATTATTTTTTATCCCGGTAGCGCAATTTGTCGAAAAATATTGTTTTTTATCCCGGTAGCGCAATTTGTCGAAAAATATTGTTTTTTATCCCGGTAGCGCGATTTGTCGAAAAATATTGTTTTTTATCCCGGTAGCGCAATTTGTCGAAAAATATTGTTTTTTATCCCGGAAGCGCAATTTGTCGAAAAATATTGTTTTTTATCCCGGTAGCGCGATTTGTCGAATAATATTGTTTTTTATCCCGGTAGCGCAATTTGTCGAATAATATTGTTTTTTATCCCGGTAGCGCAATTTGTCGAATAATATTGTTTTTTATCCCGGTAGCGCAATTTGTCGAAAAATATTATTTTTTATCCCGGTAGCGCAATTTGTCGAAAAATATTATTTTTTATCCCGGTAGCGCAATTTGTCGAAAAATATTATTTTTTATCCCGGTAGCGCAATTTGTCGAATAATATTGTTTTTTATCCCGGTAGCGCAATTTGTCGAAAAATATTGTTTTTTATCCCGGTAGCGCAATTTGTCGAAAAATATTGTTTTTTATCCCGGTAGCGCAATTTGTCGAATAATATTGTCTTTTATCCCGGTAGCGCAATTTGTTGAAAAATTTTGTTTTTTTCCCGGTAGCGCAAAACCAATATTTTTCGACAAAATTATTTTATATGTATATATTTATTATCCCGGTAGCGCAAAAACAATATTTTCGACAAAATTGATTTTATATGTATATATTTATAATTAATACATTGAATTATATCGGATATCGGGAACGAACACGAAACCTTCTGTTGTTGGGAGAATGCTTTATCATTTTAAATGGTAATAATCTCTTTCAAAGTTCACGTAACGTAATGGTAACACATTCTCCCAGCAAGATAAAGTTCCGGCTCCGTGTTTCAAAATCTTTCTAATTGATTTATCAAATTTGCTTTAAATAAATAAAAAAATTGAAACGAACTTGAAAAAACAGAAATGTTTCACATTAAACATCCTGCCACTTGATATTTATCGAGAATTTTTTCAATCTCCGTAAAAAAATATACTGCCTGCAAGCCTTCAAAGGTGCGTAGCATAATGAAGGTTACAAAATAATTTTTATTAGTCATGATTTCTTTCACTTTATCACGACACGTTTTTACACTCAGAGCAAGGCGATAAGGAAATGACATAACACCAAATCTTTTAGTCAGTCATCCTAACGCGCACTGACTGCTTCATTCAATTGAAAATGTTATTCTAATTAAATATATTAATGATTCATTTTAGTATGAAATAAAAGTTTCCGAAAATAATTTTACAGTAGATTATTACTCTGAGGACGGACGATCGTTGGTATAGTGGTGGAGTGAAAAAGCCGCTCCAAAACTTGCCGGACTGACGAAATTATCAAATTCTGTAGAAAATGTAACAACGAATAACAGTGGACAGAGAAGATCGGAAGACACTCGGGAAGGCCTTCATCTAGCAGTGAATAGAAAACGTCTAATATTGATATGTGGTATACTACAATACAATGTTAAAACTTATTAACAAAACAAATTATAATGGCTCCATTCGACGTAACCATCTCATCTTAAAGAGATAAAAATAAATACATATAAATACTAAATTAATGTATTAATTATAAATATATACATATAAAATCAATTTTGTCGAAAAATATTGTTTTTGCGTCACCGGGATTGGAACCTGGATCTCTATTTCCAATCCGGGGAAGTGCACTACCTTTGTGCTATAACGCCAGTATTTTTCTTGACAAATTTTCGAACCTATATTCGACAGGTGTATTAATTTGAAAAATGTAACATATAGGTTCGAAAATTTGTCAAGAAAAATACTGGCGTTATAGCACAAAGGTAGTGCACTTCCCCGGATTGGAAATAAAGATCCAGGTTCGAATCTCGGTGACGCAAAAACAATATTTTTCGACAAAATTGATTTTATATGTATATATTTATAATTAATACATTAATTTAGTATTTAAAATATCACATACCGTCTGTTCTAAATAATTACAACTTCACAATAAGAATGTGTTTTCCTTAAAAATACATATAACATGTATGGATGTAAGTAAACAAAATTATTATGAAATACTAATTAAATGTATTAATTAAAGAGATATACTCTTTTCAAATCACGGAAGATGCATTGTTCAACTATGCTACAGCGACAGAACTAGTTGGATAACGCACCTTACTCGGTTTGGAAAGATATCCAGGTTCGAATTGCGGTAGCGCAACAACAATATTTTTCAATAAAATTGATTTTAAATGTTTATCTGTCTAATTAATACATTTAATTAATATTTAAAATATCACTGACCGTATTTTCTGAATAATTACAACTTCACAATAGGAATGTGTTCTCCTTAATAATAAAATTATAATCCCTAGTCACTGATTCGACATCACAAAATAATCCACCCCTCACTCAAATATGCCATGAAATAACAATGAATGTAAACATATTATTAATTAAAAATAATCACTAGTTAGAAAACGATTCACTAACAAAGTAAAATATTAAAAATAAGCTAAAAATTCATACTCTCCTGAAATGTTCTAAAAACTTAAGAGTTCTAGATCTTTCTCTTTTAAGTTACATGCTTGAATAGAACAGCCACAAATAATCCTTATCATATAATTGATAGCCGTACAAACTCAACACCCAAAATACAATTTTTGATCGGTAAACGGTAGAAAAATACTTTATAAAAATTACAATGTATTCAATAAACGTGAATGTAACATCATATTCACAAATAACCAGTTCATGGGCACGAGCACTTTAAAAAATAATGCCAGTTTTAAAAGAGTCTGAATTTAAGATGTCTGTCGACCGACTCATTTTATATTAACAAGAACAAAACAAGTTATTGACATGGTTCCTCGGAGGCTGTATCACACAACAACACAATACACGTGTACCTGTAAGAGGCTGCAGTACCCACCTGCGTATCCACAGCATGTTAATTAAGCTTCGGTGTAATCTGGAAAGATAAGCTTTCGGTGTTACATAAAAAAGCTCTAAACGTAAAGACGCCCACGCTCCACACATACGCGTGTATTGTGGAAGATAGCCGTATTTTAACAATTTATTTAATTTCTTCATCAAAACTGTAAATACATTTTTTCTTTTATAACTGAACTAACGTGACAAATTAAACTACTTTCATAATGTACATATATATTTGAAATAAGATAAGAAAGATATGCATATAAAATCAATTTTATCGAAAAATATTGTTGTTGCTACCGGGACTCGAACCTGGATCTTTCCACTCCGGGAAAGGTGGATTAACCAATTATGGGTTCGAAAATTTGTCGTCAAAAGTACTGTTTGCTGTAGCATAGTTGGTTAATGCACCTTTCCCGAATTGGAAAGAGATCCAGGTTCGAATTCTGGTAACAAAAACAATATTTTTCGATAAAATTGATTTTATATGTATATTTTTCTAATTAATACATTAAAATATCATAGACCTATGTTCACAACTTCACAATAAGAATGTGTTCTCTTTAATAATACATATATATTTATTAAGACTTTCATTAAGGTTGCAAATTGGCATAACATATAATAAATAATTTACTGTCGTAGCACTTATCGTGTTATTTCTCCATGGAAATAGGCAGAGAGGATAAACGCGATACTTTTACCACTCATACCTATTACCTAGTTCACATTCATACATTTTCTCATTCACGATATTTGATTGTTGAAACTTCTAACAGGGCTATCCTCTAAAATATGGTTTAGTTAATCTTGCCAAGTCTTTCGCGGACGCCTTCTGTTTAGTTACATTTAAAATTTGCCTCACAAATTTTCTTTCTTCCTCTCTTTGCACACACGTTTCACATACCCAAACTAGCTCAGTCGTTATTTCTTAATTCTATCGATTATGCTACATTCAGATCTAAATTCGTCCCTTAATTGTTCTTTCTTCATTTGATTTTATGTAAGTTAAATAAATTAAAATTCCGCAATGCCTTAAAATCTATGCATTTTCTTCAATCAATGCATTTTCTCTGACCTAACCTACCTATAGTGTCAAAACATGGACACTTACAATAAACCGAAGGAATGACGACCGTTGTAATAAAATAGTACTGGAGTATCGGTAGGTACTAAAAGCTAAAGCTATTCTGATGGAAAAATATGCAGTAAACACCTAGAATCGCGAAGATCTTTATTCAACGTTAGTTGGACCTGCACTAAAATAGTATATATTAAATAATGGGAATATCACCATAAAAATAGGTAAATATAATAAATAATAGCGCCCTTGAGGTGAAAGATTTTTCGAAAATGGCGCTATACAAATGATCCAATATTATTAATTTTGCCAAAACCCTCCATTCGGAACTTGACAAATAAATCTAAAATTTTAGTCAATTTGTTTGGATTTATTGTACAAAGGTCCAAACCACTCGGAACTTGACAAATAAATCTAAATTTTAGTCAATTTGTTTGGATTTATTGTACAAAGATCCAAACCACTTGGAAATTGACAAATAAATCTAAAATTTTAGTCAATTTGTTTGGATTTATTGTACAAAGGTCCAAACCACTCGGAACTTGACAAATAAATCTAAAATTTTAGTCAATTTGTTTGGATTTATTGTACAAAGGTCCAAACCACTCGGAACTTGACAAATAAATCTAAAATTTTAGTCAATTTGTTCGGATTTATTGTACAAAGGTCCAAACTTGATAAATATAATTTTACATAAGGTGACAAACGAATAGTACGTTCCAGGACACCAGCAAGTTAGTCCTATTTTCATAGCACAAGCATTTAGCTTAGTTTGAAAATAGTAAGAATATTGATGTGACATGTATTCCGTGTACGCATCTCTATTTTTTAAAAAAAAAAAAAAAATAAAAAAAAAAAAAAAAAAAAAAAAAAAAAAAAAAAAAAAAACCTTTTTGCTATAAGCTGAATTGTTTTTTTTTAAGGGGAAGGATTTTGTCATTCCGAGCAACAATTTGAAAAAACCAAATATAAAAAATGGGAAAATGAATAATCAAAGATGGCGACCGGAAAGTGTCGAAATAAAACGTAATACAGGTAAATAGATAAGTAAGTAAATTAGTAAACTATTTTGTTAAGTTGTTAGTTAAAATATTTTTGATATAATTATATCACATTTTACGAAATGTTCTCACTGTTTTTGGGCCAACCTATATATATATATTTACTCAAAGGTGTTTGGGATTCCGTAAATATAAAGAAGATGGCTTTCAAATAATCGAACGTTAAAAGTATCATTATGAAAGTGTTGAAGTTCGAAAATTTGTCGTCAGCTTACTGTGTTGGTGTAGCATAATCGGTTAATGTATTTCCCTGGATAGGAAAAGATCCAGGTTCGAATCCCAGTAACGACAACAATATTTTTTTGATAAATTGATTTTACATGTATATCTTTCTAATTAATACATTTAATTTGAATTGAATTGATTTTCACGTCTTGGATACTATTATTAATTCTTAATTTAGTGCATTCGTATTCCTATATATAATAAATGTATGCTCTAATATTATAACTTAGACATCAATGTTTCCCTTTTTAAAACATAATTTATAATTTATCGTGCTCATATTTACTACGTTTTATTTTAAATTTATACAATTTTTTCTCCGTTCTTATGTCAAGTGGCATTTTATTAAAAATCTTCGTAGCTTTGGCACACATAAAGGTGTTGTACAAATGGAATAATCGTCTATTATCTGGTTCAAAAAATAATTTAAATTACATTTTTTTTAATGCTCTAACAATTTAAATTCTACCATTTTATAATCTTTTTTTGATATCGTCTCATTCATGATTTTGTCAAACATGGTAATACGAAAAAAATGTTCTCAGATTTTTCTCTCTTCGGATTCTCTGTCATGTGTATCCATCAACGTTTTGGATCTCGTTACAGGATCCACCATCAGGACTAATGTCGCTAATGCGACGCGTGAGTGCCCGTGTTATGGTTAACCATACTTAAGTATACAGATATACATCACAGCATAGACCAGAAAACTCTACATATACAATTCTACGTAGTTTGTAGTATAGTTGACAAGCTTGAAAAAGTGTCGCTAAAGAACGTATGTGTAAAGTGAGCGGGGTCAACAAGAATAAGTTATTAGAATATGACCCTGGTGGCTTTTGAAAAGAATGATTCGTCTTGTGTTTTTTTTTAGTGATGTATTAATCGACACAATAATTCTTTATACTTACATTTAAAGATCTACCCACTAAGTTGTGTAATTTAATGGCAAAGTACCCATTACCGAAGAGAGCAACATTTAATTCGATTTTTAGTGCTACGGGCAATAAAGAGTGCAATAAAGATGTTTTGATCTCCTGAGATTGAGGAGATAATTAAAAACACGGTTACGCTTTTAAGAACTGAGAATTATTATAGATGTCGTGTATTTACAATTATGTTTAAATAAATTGTGTTTTATTGCCTTTGTCTCAACATCACATTAAAATAACTATAAATTATAATTCCCTACATCATTGGTTATATAATGGTGCCATTTTTACTAGATTTCAAAATTATCTCTCATCCAGTATAATGTAGGATGGAGCACGTCAAATTTTTATATTTTCATAAATTCTTGCACCATTTTTATAAATTTGCCTAAATTAAATATCTATATCAAACAAAAATAATATTAATTGTGGATAAAAAATTAAACTCAAAATATAGATACATTTTTCTTTAAACAGAATAGATATTTTAAAAATTAAAAATCAATTAAACTTTAAATTACGATCAACAAGATTTATAGACCACATTGATATTCCAAAACTAAAATATACCGCAACAGAAAATCACTATATTTATCAAGGTATCACATTTTTTAACAATCTACCCATCACAATTAGAACAATTACAGACTACTATCAATTTGTATCCGAAGTAAAAAATATACACACAGACTAACTGAAACATAAATTATCTCGTATATACACCTTCTCTATATACGAGTCCTACTCTCATAAAGAAGAAATAAATGTTAAATGAAATATATATATATATATATATATATATATATATATATATATATCCTACTGATATTTCTAAATTGTATTATATTTTCTAATATTAAAATAAGAAAATAAAATTAAAATATTCCTGGTTGAATTTTATATTGAGAGCAGATTGAATTATTTTCAGCTTTACCGGTACCGTAATCCAAATCAAAAACTTTTTAGATATTAAAAAGATTTTTAAGGTATTCATTAATGGTCTCTTTTAGACGGGAGTACTTGAGAAAGCGAGTGAGTTGAATCGTACTTACAACTGTGCCTGCAATATTATTTCGACAAATTAGCTTCGTCATAAAAAAATGTTTTATAATGTTGACGCAAAAAAAAACATAGGTTTGTCTTTTATATTATTTATTATGATGATATTTATGGACTATTTTTATTTCTATATAGCTGACTATACATCAGGTGTAATGTGATAACTAATAAATACAATAAACTAATGTCGAAAATAATAATTTCAGATACAAAGAGATTATTAAAACAGAACAAAATTAATTTTCAGAAAGTGATTAGTTTGCTACGTTTAATCTTATTTTCTTCGGACCTCGTTTAAACAATTCTTTTACGCGCCAGAACTGGACGGATGATAAATGGTTATTTTTCCAGGTGATACTGTGAGAAATATTTACACCTTAAGTGAAAAATATTGACATCCCACGTAATGCTTGAAAGCAGATAAATAATCGGAAATGTAAGACGCTAATACCCAATTAATGCGACGTTAAATATGGGATTATCCCCTCTTACGTTGCTCAGTAATGGAACACCGATTTATAAGGTAGTGGAATACTAAACGATTCATTGGGGAATTTGCATAAGCTGTAACCTGTGAGATCTTGACTACAGCCACTTGTAACCATCCATACAGGGTCTTGGATATAGGACGTAGTACGTCAAACCAACAGATATACGTGATCCGTGGTCGTATATCAGTTGGTTTTTAAGTATTTCAAGTTAAGAATATGAATTTTCTTCCAATATTTTGCCACTTTTTTGACAATTGATGACAAGTTTTAGACAATTGATGACAAGACGTCATCTTTCACATATAAAGGCGGTTAGAAGGAATGGGTCATCGGATCTCCCGAAACGATGACCTATTAATAAATTAAAGGAAAACATGAACTGAGAACATTTCTGAGAATTTATTAGGGTATGGGTCTCCCGCAGGGGGTTGTTGGGATGAACGATGCCGGGAAGAGCAGTGACTAGAGAAACCTAACAGAGCTTGCGACCTGGAGAGGGTGAATTTCTGCCAGACTGTGATCGAGTTCTGCGATTGCAACACATAAATGTGACGTCTGCCTTCCCCTTTTGGGGGTGCATAATTTCTATAGCTTTTGTCTGGCTGACTTCTGAATTTAATGTGATAACGAGTCTCACGTTAAATTGTACAGGTATGACACTGGTACGATGATACCGGAGCAAAATTATGATGGTATTAAGATGTTAATAATTGAAAAAATCAAAAATGTAATATTGACCAATTGTTTAATAACTGTCGGAACTTTACTAACTGTTCTAAAAATATAGTTCATAAACGAGTTATTAGATTTTGTAAAATATTGCACGCTTTACATGACAGAGCATCAGTGCGTTCATCGGTTTCACTCAAGACAGAACATGAGACTTGTGGGCACTATGAACAGAATTGGCTATTCTGCTTCCCTCCCACCTGCTTCCGACAGTCATTCTCAATGAAATATAAGTAAAATTAGAAATAGATTTTACAATATTATAATTTGCACAAATAATACAATTGAAACAAATAAACAAAGAGGAAAACGTTGTCAAATTAATACGAGAAATCAATCAACTTTCATTCCTGTTAGACATTATCGTCGGTAGGTAGAAAAATAGATCAGCGATCGATGAGCAATCCTTGTGCGGTAAAATATCACTTTAGCAGGACAATAGGTTGAATTTCACTGGATAAGTTTTGCTGTCTGATGAATATTAAAGTTTTAAGGTTACTTTTAAACTAACGTCGTTCACGGCGTGATGTTTAAATAGGATTATTTTCCATATGAAGATAATTCAAGAGAGTGGATCCTAATCGTTATCGTCATCCTTCTCTGTTCATGGACAATCCTTCATGAATCTCATCCGAGGCATTCAAAAAAATCAGCTTAGCGGTACTTCATCTAGATATTGACTCCCAACGTGGAGGTCTATACTTAGGAAGGGATTTACATCCTGTAAAAAAATAAATACAATACCCTTCTCAAATGTTCAATCACATGATTGTAATTTACTACGTTCTACGAGATGTTGACAGCGTTCCTGCTTAGACAAAGATTCTTTCGCGCAGAAGAGTTGCCATTGCTACTACACGACAACCAAAGACGGCAATATACTATAACTATATATTTTTCTTGTTTAACGGCCTCTTGGGACTTATAATACAATTATGATTCAGTTCGCTGGGCACTTGTCTATTTCTTGCAGGTCTGTCTTGACATTATCTGCCCATAAGAAATTTGTGCTTGTTATAGGGCACATCTACTATCTCTACATATTCTGCAGCCTCTTTGTTTTCACCTTCCTCAGGATATCAGGGGCGGCATACCGTTCCCGAAGATCCAAGTTCATTAATCTTCTCCATTCTCCGGTTAATATGTAATGTGGTTCCTCGGAAACCAACATATAATCTAAGCGCATATTTTATTACGTTGATAACATTTTTTAATAAAGAACCAGTATATTTCTGGAATTTTATCAATGAAAGTGGTACGATACCTGCTTGATTAACTATATCATGCGAACACGTGATAGCGTTGACTATACAACAAGCCAGCGGTAATCTAGCTACAAACTAATAGTATAAATGTTATTAAGGAGAACACATTCTTACTGTGAAGTTGTAATTATTCAGAACGTAGTAGGTCTGTGGTATTTTAAATACTAATTTAATGTATTAATTAGAAATATATACATATAAAAACAATTTTGTCGAAAAATATTGTTTTTGCGCTACCGGAATTCGAACCTGGATCTCTATTTCCAATCCGGGGAAGTACACTACCAATTGTGTTATAGCGCCAGTAGTTTTCATGACAATTTTTCGAACCTACATGTTACACTTTTTCAAATTAATACATCTGTCGTTCCATTATTTGAAAGTCATCTACATTGTTTTTAATAAAAATTGAATCTCGGTAGCGCAAAAACAAAACTTTTCGACAAAATTGATTTTATATGTATATATTTATAATTAATACATGAAATTAGTATTTTTAGTATAAATGTTTATATGTGTAATGACTACGTATATAAAGAAGAGTGTCTGTTGATTGGTTTGTTTGTTTTTTTATACAAATCTATAGTTTTATACCGAACTTGATGAAACTTTGCAGACTTGACTTTCAAAACAAGAGGAAAGTCACTGTCTACATGAGGTTTCGATAAACTACCTCCATCCCCTTTTTCTGCTCCGTAAAGCAGAATTTTGGTGCAGACTTTTGCGCACTTGACATTCAAATAAGAGGAAAATTATTGTCTGTACCAGATGTCGAAAAAAAATATACCCCCATCCCCCTAAATGAAGCCTCTTCACTCGGTAACGTCGAGTACTTCAGTTAGTATTAACATAAATGTAGTTGTCCTTCTTATGTAGGTTTCTATCACCACAACGACGAGACTTTACAAAAACATTCAATCCATTGATTAATTCTCAGATGTTTTGGCCCAGGGTTGTCTCTAAACATTGTGTAGCTCTTAAGCGTGCTAAAAATTCTTCCCTTATTTTTCTACATTAATTGAAATAAATAAATGAAATACTTAAGTTATTTTAACTGTTATTGCGTTCAATTGTAAGGATGATTGATAACTGATTATGGTAATTCTTCGAGCAATTACTGGAACACTAGAAAGTAAGCCTCCGACAGTTAAATTTTAGTTACCAATCCCAGTCACGTAACGGTTTACAAACACTAATGAATTTATTTTTTAAATTCAATGATATTGGTTCGACTTGTAACGATGTTCAGGTATTTTTTCTGCACTAAAAAAATGTGGAAGTAATAAATGGTTAATTAAAAATGTGAAACAAGATCTTGTTAGCGTAACTGACGTAAAAAATGGAGGATACATTCTCCGCGGGAAGATACAAGAGGAAGATATGAAAATAATTTCATGTATACTGCGCAATCAACTCTGTGTTTAAAGGTTGTTCAGATTGTAAACACTTGAACGAGGGGTGCATACTAATGGTTAACAGAATAATTAACCTTTGAATGTCAAGTATCACTGTTTGTTGATTCTGAGCAAATTTCTGTTATCTTTTTGACAGTTAAAAGCACAGACACTAGTGGTGACAGAATACTAGCAAAATGTAGTAATAACAAGGTTACATCTGACACTGACACTGTCTTGATACAATGAGCTCAAAATTGTCAATTGAATTTCAAGATATATTCATGTTTATTTTGTTTTGAGTGTGCAAATATGATCAGTTTTAAGGTCTTAACTTATTTTCAGAATTATCAATGACCATTGTGAGATGAAGGAAATTAAAAATAAAATATAAACATTGAAAATTAACAATAATAATCCATAAATCGAAATAAATAACTAATGCAGTTCAACTCTTGTTATTTTCTTTAATATCCGTTAAATAGAGTTGATGTGTATCGAAGAAATAAAGAATAATCCATTTAGAACCCTTTTGTGCAATAACTCAGATTACCTCAAAATGTTAGTTAGAACCTTATTATTCTAAGGGTTTGATATATAAAAATGCACGTGCATTTGGCTCAGTCTGGGTCATTTTGTTGTCTGTATATTTTATGTGGACTAGTCAATTTGCAGCGAACTTTGCTTCTAATCTCGTGCGTCTCGAAGATCTGTAGAAATTGTATTGTTTGTGAAGATGGAGATAAAAATTAATCTTTATTTAATATAAATAATTAATTATTAGGTTATTTAATAAGTATTTGCAGTTTTGTTCAATTAATTATTATAAAATCAATTTTTAAAACAAAAATTACAATATTTCAACCAATGAAGAATTTTCCATTATTGTTCAGTACTTTGTTCCGTCTTTTAATCAATTTTTCAATGCCTTTTCTATAAAAATCTGCTGGTCTGATATCGAAATAGTTATCGAGTCAATTTTTTAGGTCAACGTCGTTGTTTGATTGGAGAGCGACCGAAAAGGGTGATAATCTGACGAAACGAGGTCGGGACTGTAGTGTATGTGGCAGAATTTCCTTTTGGAAGCATTAGAACCTTGATTAAAGGAAAAAATTTGTTTTAACTCTTTCCTAACCGGGGAAGATGCATTATCCAACTATGCTACAGCGACAATATTTTTAGCGACAAATTTTCGAACATATGTGTTACATTTTTGTTATTTATACATTTAATCGTTCCATTATTTGAAAGAGCCATCTACCTTATTTTTACAGAATCTCAAATACCTTTGAGTAATCTGATAGCAGACGCCAGAATTATCAATTCATTTTTATTTAATTTTGGACACTTGATACAACTTCATTATTAGAACATATTATATATATATTTTAAAAACTAATTAAATATCACAGACCGTCTGTTCTGAATAATTACAACTTCATAATAAGAATCTGTTCTCCTAATAAGAAAAAATAAGTATTCTCAACTTGATACTCCATTATTTAAGTCCATAAACTAAGAAGAAAGACGACAGTGAAGTTTTAGAGTAGAAGAAATGTTATCGAATAGTGTCTCTTTTATTATTACAAAAAACAAAATAGCGTTTCAAAAAAAATCGCAAAGACTTATTAGATGACATATTAATTTCATTGCATTTGCAGTCGTTCGAATGTGAAATACATGCTTACCATAAGTCAAATTCTCACTATGTTTTTCAAACCTCGAGGTCTGTTGCGAGTCAGTCATGCAACCTGACATCGTTGACCTTGGAACTCATTCGCTTCTGTACTTGTGCGATAGTTTTAATATCTTGCAAACAAAAACTGAACAATGAATTTTTGGAGACAATAATTGACGCTTTTGAAATTTAGTACTGGAGAATATCATGGACAACTAGACGCACCAATGTATCAAGCGTCCAGGAACTATGCGGATCTTAATTTTATTTCAGTTTTATTTTTTATTTTTAGAGAATCAAACAGTGTAACAATAATAACATAATACATACAAAATAACACCAGTGAAGTTTCTTCGGAATTAAATAACTAGTACATAATAAAATAGTATACTCAAACAAACTGACAAACATTACATTACATTACATTAAAATAAACATAATAAACTAAAAAATAGTAAGTATATAATAAATAAAATAAAAAAACTGAAAAAAGAAACAAAAGAGTGTTTTTTAACTTAACATACAAAGTAGAAAGGTTAAGAAGGGGAGGGAAATACGATGCAATATATAAATTTATGTTAATAGTTATTGAAAAATTGGCGTAGTTTAATTTTAAAGGGAAGCAATTTATAGTTGAAAATGTTTAATTTATTAGAAGAATTTACGGCATTATATTTTGACGTAGAGCGGATCACAAAACAATTATTTCTGCCAAAATTTAGGTAAAAATTATCTGCGATGTGCCCTGCAATCCTTTGGCCATGTCACCAGAAAAACGACAGCTTGGAGAAGCTAATAGTAGGTGGTAGGGCTGAAGGTTGGAGAGTAAGACGTCAGGCTCAAGGATGGACGGACCAAGCGCGGAGTATTACGGATATGTCTCTAACATATACGCTGCGTTCTTTGGAATACCAACAGAGACGTTGGAGAATCGTCGATGTACCTGGAGAGAGATCTCGTGTGAGTTATGATCTTCAACTATGAAGATGAAGTAGATTGATGAAGATGAATAAAATAAATATATGTATGGATATTGCCATTCAACTAGTCCCGTGCTTGAGTGTCAATCATCTTCATACAAGTTCTTACAATTTTTCACGTAGGTACTATTTTAGTAAATGTACTTTATTTATTGTACAATTTATTTGGTTATAATCATAATAAATTAAAGTGTTATTAAGGAGAACATATTCTTATTGTGAAGTTGTAATTATTCAGAACATAGGTCTATGATATTTTAAATACTAATCAAATGTATTAATTAGAAAGATATATTACATATAAAATCAATTTTATCGAAAATATAATGTCACTGTAGCATAGTTGGATAATGCACCTTCCTCGGTTTGGAAAAAAATCCAGGTTCGAATCCCGGTAGCGCAAAAACAATATTATTCGCTAAAATTAATTTTATATGTATATCTTTCTAATTAATACATTTAATTTGTATTTAAAATATAACAACCCTATGTTTTGAATAACAACAACTTCACAATAAGAATGTATTTTCCTTAATAATATATAAGTTGTATCAATTTGTCCAAAATTTAATAAAAATAAATTGTTAATTCTGGCGTTTGCCATCGGTTTACTCAAAGGTATTTGAGATTCCGTAAAAACAAAGTAGATGGCTTTCAAATAATGCAACAGCTCTAACCATAATACCATATCAAAGTTTCCATCGTGATGTTTGTTAATGATATTAATTCTGCAATAATAAACGTAGAAGCCTTTTCAACGAAACACCCGGAGGGTACATCAAAGTTCCGAGTGAAATTTAATAGTTAATTATACAACAGAAAATAGTAAGAATTGAAATATATCCATGGGGGCGGAGATCTCCCCAAGGGGTTCGGTCTACGGATGTAGGCGCAGACCAACAATTATTATTTAGATTAAATTGTTCGATTTCACGGAAAAATTACAAGATTCGTAAAAAAATAAATTTATGTTGCGCTTTTACATAAATCATGCACAGGTTTTGTAAAATGTTGTTCTACCACTAGCAGATAACAACCGGCGACCGTCGGTTGCTGTGCTAGGTCTAACGGCCGGCTGTGACTATTTAGTTGAAACTAAATATTACTTATGGCCCATATCCACGGACAGAGACACGATTACAATCCGTTCTAAATGCGGCAGCACGGATAATATATGGCGTTTCACAATTCTCTCTGTGAGAACTGTCACTTTGGACATTTATGTGTATGCGTGTGTGTCAGGAGAGTGGTGGAGGAGAATGATTATAAGAAGTCGTCTCTAGAGAAATGGGTCTCTTTCCATTGACACTTATCAATAATTACTAGTCTATCTCTGAATTGTATAATCAGAAATTACTGTAAATATTTATGATAAATGTGTAATTGTTACCTGGACACGGAGTTATTATTACAAGGAACTGAACTCAAGTAACTTGATAGTAAATAGAAGACAGAATTCCGAGGGAATCTGGTGGTACTACCAAAGTTATCACACTCTCATATAACATCTTTTTTACATCAGCTACATTGGCTCCGATTCCCTGAAAGAGTTGAATTTAAATTGTGCTGGTTGATGTACAAGACGACACATAATATGTCGCCTCTGTATCTTCAAGAGCTTTGTATTCCAGTTTTTTGGTGTCAAACAGCCGCAAGAAGGATTGTAGAACCGACCAATC
The DNA here is from genome assembly GCA_022840565.1 of Eubasilissa regina. Lineage (NCBI taxonomy): Eukaryota > Metazoa > Arthropoda > Insecta > Trichoptera > Phryganeidae > Eubasilissa > Eubasilissa regina. Next base: position 4,888,623 of record JAINEB010000019.1, read on the forward strand.
GTTGTCAGACGTCTAAATTTAGTGAAAGGGCATTTGCGATGGCAGGCCCAAGAGCGTGGAACTCTTTGCTCTCCGTCATAAGAAACAGTGCATCAGAGACTTTATTAAAGAAGAAACTAAAAACGCACCTTTTTAAAAAATCATTAGCATAAGTGAAAATAACAATTTTTAATTTAAAAAACAAAGATAATGTAACTGTAAACAGTTTTAGTGTAAATGACGCTAAACAAATTATCCAATATTATTATTATTATTATATGTATCTCAAAGATTTGGATGTGATAAATTTTAGTATTATGTACTCGTATTGAGATTTTGATCTGAAGATAATCTCGAAGATTTGCTTGAGATTAGTAGAAAGAGACATAAACTCAAACCCAAATAGGTACATGATGTTCAATACACAATGTCTAAAACCTAAAACAGTTTTTGAGTTACGAACTGTACGAAAGATAACTAGGAGAGTTAAATAAAAAATTGAAAAATTTAATGAGTTCAGTTAGTTTTCTCATGGTTATCTGTAAAAATCGTTTGTATGTGTGTGTTACGTGTACAGTTCACTGAAAAGAAAAGAAGAAATAAATTATTATAATATTTATTTTGATATTTTTAAATTTCATTTGTCAAAAAACGGTTGTTTAGTATTGTACATTGTCTGAGTAGGTAAATACTGAATCCACAAAGGAAATATTAAAATTTTCGTATTTGTAATTGTTGTACATTTATAAAAAGCGTCACATTCATTACCGTGCAAATCCATTATATGTATTTTTTATGGAGAACACATTTTGTCGTAAAGTTGCATTTTCAGAATATAGTTCTGTGCGATTTTTAATATAAATTAAATTGAATGAACTAGAAAGATATACAGAAATTTTATTTTTTTATTTTTGATATAACATGCCGTATTAAAACATATATTCACCATGGTAACGAGAATAACGTATTTTTTTCTTTATATAATTTTCTGAGATTGCTCGAAATTTCGGAGGTCGGGCGCAAACTAATATGTCGTCAACACATTTTCTTTGCAACGATATCACAATATTCACATAAGAAAAAATAGAGTAAATTTAAGATTGTTTCGCGTCACGAACGTCAAAAGAATGTTAAAACGATAATAATTCATAAATCGTAAGCGCCAGCAGTTTTTCGAATACGCACACAAGTCTGCGTTCAGTCTCGACAATATCATCTTATCCTCTCGTCGTAGAAACGGTTTCAAGAGGAGTGGGTGAGAGCGAGTCGCTCATCAATCCAACCACCTTGATCATCGACGCTTTGGGCGGCGCGCGGTGATTTCCGCGATGACGGACCGGCGACCCACGCGGCCCAGGAGATGGCCGGTGCTCATTAGCGGGACCAGGCGCCGGTGGGCGCGGCCGCCGCTCCAGCGTCTGATGATGACTGGCCGAAATGTGCGGCCGAGATGGGTGAAGGTGTGACAGCGCCGACGACGTCTGCAGTAACAATGGATCCAGTAAACACAGAGCGCTAATGAGATTCAGCGGCACGACGCGATCCAATGCTGTTTGTTTTACGTAACTCGTGGACACTTTCGATTAATGAATGGAGTTGTTCACTCATAATGAAGGCTGTATCGGGTGTGAGAATGCATACAATGTGAACTTAATACCTTAATTTTTGAATTATTCAGACAAAACGATAACAAGATTTTGGGTTATTGATATATAGAATCGGCGTTAACTTTGTAAAGTTTCATCATAGTGGATGGATATAAATGGAACAATGTTATAAGTCTATTTGAGTTTATTAGCACTACTCGAGTTTCGAAAGAAACAGTAACTCTCATCATCAGGCGAAGTGTTAGACTAACTACTATTACAGAGAGCACATTCTTATTGTGAAGTTGTAATTATTCAGAACATAGGTCTGAGATGTATTTTTTTAATACTAATTAAATGTATTAATTAGAAAGATATACATATTTAATCAATATCGAAAAATATATTCATAAAAAGTATTCGAATCTGGATCTCTTTCCAATCCGGGGGAGAATCTCGGTATCCAACAACAATATATTATATATACATAGAAGAGAATGTTAAGAAATATATATGACGCAAGTGTTGTTGGCACCAGAAGTAGAAGATATCAGCGGAAGATTTGGTACGACCAGGTAAACCAGATACTGGAGGATGGGACTGAGCTTGTGTGAGAAGATGTTATAATGTGAGTGAGGTTAGAATTGTGTCAGGACAGATGAGTGTGGCGTTCTATCCTCTGCCTAACCCAGCGAGGAAACGGCATGATGGTAAGTAAATAAGCAGAAAAAAGTGACGTCTCCATGTAACAGTGAATCAATGACTGATGACAGCGATCACTCACACGAACATATCTGCACACATTCCCAAACATAAATGCGGTTTTTTCATACTTTATTAACATTATAAAAATTTTACATTTTTATTCACTGTTCTATGAGCGTTTATTTACTAGGCTAATCAAGCGAACGATTATACTTGGCTACATATTAAAAAAACACATTGGAAGAATTTTAAATAAAATTTTAAAAAAAGCTCTAAAAGTTAACTGGTTAAAATATAGTTTACATTCCTTAGTGGTTACTATAATATTAAATAATAAATTGCACTAATTGACGATGCAAACTTTAAGCCAATTTATAACAATGCTTTTGTGCAACATATTGCAACCATTTGTAATAAACCTACTTCGCACAATCTTGACTCAATCTTACCATAGCAAGGTTTAACTTAGTTGTGAATGCAACCCACGAGTAAGTGGTCACGTTTAAGCCCGAATTACAAAAAGTATAATTTAGAATTCCCTCTCGAGTTTTAGAGATATTTTTACATTGTTTTATCTTGATCATTATTTTATTAAGGAAAACACATTCTTATTGTGAAGTTGTAATTATTCAGAACATCAGTCTGTGATGTTTTAAATACTAATTAAATGTATTAATTGTAAAGATATAAAATCAATTTTATCGAAAAATTCTGTTTTTGCGCTACCGGGATTTTTTTAATTATAATTATATTTAGGTATAATTTTTAAACCCTCGTTGCATGCATGACCCACGATCTGATGCCTCATGTGCTCTACAGCATCTTGGAGCCAAATACGTTGCAGATTGCGCTCAGTGCGTGACGGAACCACTTGTTATAAACTACTTTCAATTAATTACAAAGGACAAAATAAATGATTAAGATAGGTTTAAATATTCTTCGACGATACATAAAGCTTTCTTAAGGTGAACTACTATTCATAAAAATCGATATTTTATATTATAAATAGGGATTATCATTGATTAGATGGCACCTCTTATTATTTGACGGTAGACATGTCTACTACCATCTTAACCCTTCCCAAACCATGCAGTAACACAGGTCTACCGCTCTAATTAAATCTGTAATATTTCAATAAATATGCGTAACATACAATTCATATTTTAGTTAATTTGAAGGAAAATATTTATGCTTAGAAATGATTAGTGAAAAATTAATTACGTAAGGCGAATCCTACAAAAATAATTATTTTTAATTCGTTCCGTTAACAAAAATACCATTTTTGGCAAAACAGAAACAATAACAAACATCGAATATAATGGTGTCTCTTACACATAAATGAGGATAGATAAAAATGAAGGTTGTATTATACAATGCAATCTCCTATACAGAACTTGATGAATACTCCGAATTATAATATTCCATATTTTTTTTATGTTTAATGCTCAATAAATAAAGTAAATTTATGACATTAATCATTTTTTCACATTTTAAAGGCTAATAGAATTCTTATTTCTTACGGTAACACGAGTTTACAGCATGGCAGCGTACGAGTATTTTATGTCACGGTATTGTAAAGGTTAACATGCTACATTTGCGTATATTTTTGAAATCCAAGGGCACAATTTGTATTTATTACTTTTTAGGTCAGGTTCACCAGGAAATATTCAAATAGCTGGATCTTAATTTGACTTCACTCTCCATTAAAATATTTTAGATAAAAAAAAAAATCTTGATTTCGAATTCGCCGAGAGAATGAATATCAAAAACACTGCCTAATTCACGCTACAGAACCATTTAAGGTTTAACAGGTACCCAGACGGTACTATTTGGGCACTCAATAGTGAATCCAACGATGTAAGTAACAATGATGTCAATAGCATTATATGGATCCTAAAACTGATAATTGTTTCGGGTTCAGCGTTAGTGAGACAGAGGGTTATGTAGAGCAGTCCAAAATTTAAGTACATTGGCTAGCGCACTCGGAGTGGTAAATTACATCCATAGCTAAAGCAGTACTAGAAGTAAAGCCGCTAGGTGTTTAGGAAAAAACAAGAAAAGGTCGTATTAAATATACTTGGGCCAATTATGGATTTTACTCTCAAAAATCACATGGTAAAAACAGAAAATCGTTGTGTTAAATATAGCGGGTTCTCCACAGTTTTTTCAAAAGTCATCTTTCATATTGACACTTTGAAAGTTGCAGTATACCACAAATAATCATTTAATATTAAGCTATTTTAGTAATGAGAGTTTATTCTATGATGATCTTGTTGTTAAATATACATTTAATATAATTTAGCACATAATCCGAAAAAAATTCGCCAGTGAAATGACCGATTCAAACACGAAGGCGAATAAAGCCGTACATACTATATAAAATAAAGCACATTTCTTATCTATGCTTTGGCAATAGTAAATTTGATGTATCAACAACCCGCGATTGTAAAAAGTTACGAAGGTAAACATTTACTACTGATTTACACGACCAGCCATAATATCATCATCAAGAAGCGAGAACTTCAGAATTTTTCAGAAGATCTTCTAGGTTTCAAAAATGAGATGGTAAGATATAGTGTTAAATGTGCAGGTATTAGATATAAGAGATATTTTGGTTTTTTTGTACAGCCAGTCTCGAAGCTGATAATGATGATGAGGTCTGGTATAGATTTAAGTCAAAAATATATTTTAAAAAACCATATCATACTTTCAAACCTCATTGAATTGATTATTTATTTTTCCCACGTTTGATAAATTAATTTAATTGAAAGATCCGAAGTAGTTCATTAACTATCTTACGGCATGACAAGCCATGATGGATTGGCTTAGAAAGGTTTTTATGTCATCTATTCAATTAGTCATTAATGAGACGGGGTTATGAATAAATAAACATGTATCGACTTTACTTTTCCGTGCTGCGTTTATGTAACGTTTACACGCGTAATATATTGTATATATTTATTTATAATATAGATCCTACAACTGTACATAATGTACGCCTCCATACCGAATATCCCCATCGTACAAAAGCTTCAAATTGAGAAACGGCTCTTACAATAAATAATGCTGTTTTTTGGACACATTTCACGTGTTGAAATTGAGGCCTTTTATGTTTGGAAGAAACTTTTGAACTAAACCCAGAAGACGCTACTCGATTGCTGTTATGCAATTATTTCGAATAATTAAAAAATATTATTAGATACAATGAATACAAAAACTTAAATACCATCGAACTTCCAGCGACCAGATTATTATTTGTTAGATTATTTAAGGCCTAAAGCAAAGATATAAAATAAAAATGGACCACTTTCGTAAATATTTATTTCAAAGACTTACAACTGAACATGATTTTGTAAAAATCTGCTACAATAATATTTTCTATAACGGTAGAGAATTTGTATATACTCCTTGAACATTAAACATAAAATATTATGGACTATGTCTGTTACAGGCTGCATATAACATTTAAATTAATACATATTTTTAATACGTCATTAGTTTTGTGTAGGTATTTTATAAGCTGCTGTCTTTTTAAAATAAATAAGCAATATATTCTTCTTCTTTAAAATAGGCAATCCACTCTTTAAGAGTGATTTGTGCCATTAATCAAGTTAAAACTTTATTTTACAGAAAAAAGTACAATAATATTATAGACTAGGAAATACTATATTAAAAGTCAATACCATTGTCGTTCAAAAATTTACTATTATATATTTACATTAAATGTGGCGAGTTAAGGGAAAGACGATGACATAAGTTAACCGGGAGCCGAAAATTATCAATGGCGAGATAACTGCAATAAAAAACCTGTGATCCGCAATGGACAGGCTAAAACGATATGGTCAAGGGTTTACACTCACACATTGGGGAATCTATTAAGTTCAATCTGAATAAATGTGAGGCTACTTGGCAATGCCCAATTCTCATTCTTTCGGATACTTTTCTTTTGGAGAACAAATGGAGTGCGGGGAATAGATCTTTACATTATTTTAAGCCGATTACCCTTATGATTATTTAGATCCATCCATTGTGCATCCCAGATAGAATTCATACGTTTTTTTACCATGTTAAGTTTATCACACATCAGGATTGTATGGAATTGATGAGGGAAAACTCTAGAAAGAGTGACCTTCTTGGTCATTTTATCAGCACGTTCATTTCCATGAAGCAATATATTCGATAGTAAAAGAAAATCGATACCTGTATTAAGAAGATTTATGATATAAATTATGGTACTTATGTTGTACGTAATAATATGTGAGTAATGTTTAAACTGTGTGTGTTTAAATAGCAATATTTCATTTTGTAAAAAATTATACAGGGTAACCTATTATGATAATTATATTTATCCTTTAAAATTACTACCTGATTGCTGTGTTAGTCCAAGGACTGTGGCGTATCAACAAAAAGTTTCTCGTGTGTTTTTTTGCTTTAAATTACACTAACATGTATGTGAACATACATACATATACACTATCTTCACACGATCAGAAATTTTATATAATTTTAGATACATGTAGGTGACAGTATATACAAGACAGACGCTCGTCCATGTCTAAATAAAATAATCAATTTATTTAACATTTCTATTTTATATATATAGTTTAAGTTCAACTCGAACATAAACTTGTACAAAAGTCGTAACACTTTTTTTTCATAAATGTTGGGGTAGATGGTTATAATATTTTAAGACATTACTAACTTTACATAACATTATCTCGAGGATAACATTATGCTTCGCGGCTAATGTTATCCGCGAGAACTATATAATTTACTATCAAAAAAAGTGAAATGGTCTACCGCAGCTCGACCTAACTTCATTAACATATACAAATACTTATTAAGAAATATTCTTAAAATTACTGAAACATGTTTTGTATCGTTCCGGCGGTAACACATGTCCGCCACATTTCATCGCTAAAAGCAGACCGCCGACAGTTTTGATGCGACAGATCACATTAACCGATGTGTGTTGTACGCAATAACTTATTTGACCTGGGACTCGCCGAAGACCCGTACTGCGTCTGTGGCTATGTAAAACAGTCGCCGCGGCACATACTCTGGATAAGTGAGAATATGATTATGAATTTCGGACTTACCCGGGAGTTTGTAGGTGTTTGGGTGTCTCGCTGGGAGATTTTGAGATAGTCAGGTGTTTAGAAAGAGTATGAAGGTCACCCGCTCTTCGCTTTCTTACTCGAAAACCCTCGGGTTAATATTTGCCGGAAGGAATCTTTTTTGTTTTTGTGTAGTTTCTTATTTTCTTTAAGGGGTATGCGAGGGACTTACGAACCACTATTAGTTGTCCCTCTCAGTACGTCTATTCTTGGGTGTATATTTTATTTATTACTGTTGTGTGCATTTAATTAATGTTTGTCTTATGTTTATAAATGTTTTTCATTGTTTTGCATCGGCAATACGGCGTTACATGGTTGCCAAGTAGTGTGAAAAAATGCCAACCTGGCAGTGAAGCACCACTAAGCGGTGGGTGCGTTGTACGCTTAAGACAATAATACATCTATAGGATAGTAATATGAAAGATTTAGCTCACCCACAATGACGACATGGCCGAAGACGTCGTTCCCGCCGATGTTGGAGCAGTTCCAGCGGTGCGTGCCGAACCTGCGGCGGCACTCCTCCGTGGCTAGCCGCACGCCGTCACCGGCCGCGGCCAGCGCGGCGGGCGCGGCGCGGCACAGCGCGCGCTGCCGCTCGTGCAGGCCCGGGATGCGCGCGCACACCAGCCCGCCGCCCAGGGAGATCGCGGAGCAGGAGCTGCAACAGTCGCGGAGTTAGAAGCGCGGCACGGTACACCCGGTAACGGCAGGCTATGGATGCGCGCGCACACCAGCCCGCCGCCCAGGGAGATCGCGGAACAGGAGCTGCAACAGTCGCGGATTTAAGAGACGCGGCACGGTACACCCGGTGGCGGCAGACTATAGATGGGCGCGCACACCAGCCCCCCCACCCAGAGAAAATGTGGAGCAGCAGGTGCCAACTACGCGACGGCTTTCTTACTACATTTTTTTCTCTTGTTATCTATAAAATTAATTAAAATTATACCCCACGAATGAAAAAAATATAATCTACCTTTAAAAGATAAAGATTTACTGAACTATTAATCGAATATTCTTCGATGCAACATGTACATTACAAAATTGCAAATACCATAATGAGAAATTTACAGAAATTGACCTTTTTAACATTAGCCTTACTACGCTTAAAGAGTTCTTTTTATGAACCATCACAATCTCAATTTTGGCCAATCATTCTACCTATAAACACATCTTGTTCTCCCTTTACCGTAATAATAGTTGCAACCTCCCTACCCTTTCTCCCTCTTTTTTCTTTTTATTTATCTTCTACAGCTAAACATATTCACGTACCAAAACATTTTCTACATATATTTAACTTGATTAATTAACAAAATAAACATTAGTGAGAAGAAATAAATTACATTTCATACGATACAAATTTAATGAATTAACGACTACTTATCATCAGGCCGTTTCCCGGCAGGTAGAGGTAGAGAGGATAGAACACTCGATTCTTGCCTTTTCGATATTCAAATTAACTTCTCGTGCAAGCTCTTCGGTTATTAAAGTTTTTGTCGTCCTCCAATATTTAGTTTATCTGATCATACGCCCTTTGTTTCTACTGTCTTAAACAGTCGGCTCATATATATTTATTTAATAATCTTATACATGTAAGTACAATGATATAATATAATAATTTTTTTTCATGCTACACTTCGTTTGTGCACCTCTTTAACCTCTTCCATCCGTTCCACATGATCAAACCATCGCAGTGATCCATTCCATCACATTGAGACCTACATTCGCTCATAATTTATACATTCTTAAATCTATCGTACATAGTTTTTCCGTATTTCCACAGCATTCAGACTACTTTCGTTCTTTTTTTTGACAATTCCAGGCCAGTGTTAGTACCAGAACTCCAAGTAACTACTAATATTTTATTCACCGCAACAGCATTATTTTTAAATGAAAATATCGCCCATTAAGTAACTAATTACGCCCACCCCAGCCCATTATTCAACGCCTTAATATTTTGAGAAAAAAAAAATGCCCGTAAACATAAACACGTTACGCTCAAATAATGAAATAAAAAAAAATACATTTCCCACACCTCGTCATTAAACAGTATTAAAAAGAGCCACTCACCAAACACCGCGCCCCGGGCCGGCGATTACGCTACTTGACGCTGTAAGTGTTGGAACAGCTTTTTCTTCCACACTCTTGTCGTGTAATTGGCCCCACTCCGCGAAAACAGTTAATGACAACAATCCAGCTCTAATCACGTGTAATTTGAATAATTTTGTTAACCGGCGCGTTGCGGACGCTTGAAATCAGCTTTCTATTTAGTCACGTTCGCGTTCGGGATGTAATAATTATTTCAGCTATTTGAAAGGTTCATTATCGAAGAATTATAGATGTATACTATGAATAATATCATACATTAAAAATTCTCAACATGAGACGTTTGGACTGCTCACATTAACGATCTCACTTGCTTGCGCGAAACCAAGATTAAAGCTGCACGTGTAGAATACAGTTTTATGTAATAAAAGGTATTGTGATGTTCTTGGAATGGTGGGATGGTGTGTGTATGTGTGCCGCACCGCCGGTGCGGGTATGTGTGGCTATAAGGACGGCGCGCAAGAGTGCGCGCGTCTTTTATCTGCGGTTCATCGGCTTAATAGTTTGACCTATACTAATGATATATCTTGTACTAAATTGTAACTTATTGTAATAAAAGATTAATTGTTGCAAAGTCTATTTCTTGGACCTTCACATTACGAAGTGTACACTAAAGACGTACTAAGAAGTCAAGTACTTGACAGATATCGAGCATTAATATACTATTATAAGTTCGCTTGAACCAACAAATCGCTCAACTGATGTTATATACAAATCCATTTTTCTTTCATTACAAAATACTCTGAATAAAGACGGAAAATCAAAAATCAATCTATTAAATTAAATTAACTAATTATACAAAATTGCATTAATATTAATCAGTGGCGTGCAGTGGGTATAGATTTAGGTTATGCTGTTACCGATGATATTATATAATCATATGTAATATATGTATTTTAGTTTAACCAACGTCTTTAAATTAAATAAATCCGTCGTTTATACGACCCTATATATTATATTTATTTATAATTTTAGAGTATTAATAATAGTGTTGTTAAAGTTTAAGTTTTAACGTAAAATAATACCTTTCTACTCATATAAAAAATGTATGAACTTTTTTAAGAACACTTTCTATGACTGAACATGATTAATTTATTGTTTGAAAATCCTTCACGTAATAACTAAAGGAAATAATTATTTTTATCAAAGGTTAACGTAGAAAATTGTTCTGTCAATTACTTTTTGAATTTCCGAAATCAAAAACCAATTCATGAACCAAATTTAAAGAAAAATCATGAAATCAATACGTTAAAAATAATAATACAGTAAAATTTTCGAATTAGTAAAAGAAAAAGTAGACACTTCAATAATTTTCACGCAACAAAAAACAGCATAGGAAACGACTGCATGCAAAACGGATTAACCGAAAGAAATTTTCAATTCAGTAAATAGCCATTTATATGATTTAAGTAATTCACTAGCTTAAAGACAGAACAAAGTAATGTGAATAGCTCGATGCGGCGAATACAAAAGAGCGCCATGGGTACAGCGGTGAGTTGTGATGGTAGTTTTTATAACTAATCAATTAGAGTCTCTACTGTTACACAGATGGCGCTAATTGTAAAATAATGTTTCGGTTTATGTTAATCCAATTAATTAATTAATATAAGTTTCCCAGAATTTTTAGTAATGCACAGCTATTTTGCTTGTATGCACTGCACACCCCTGATATTAATTCTTGCATGTAACTTAATCCAATAACACTTTATAACTAGCGTAGAAATAGCTAAGTAGTAAAAAAAATATTGTAAAAAATCTAATCAAACATGTCTGTTATCTTTTTAAATATCTTGGTTTATTTTTAATGCTTCGATAGTTTAATTATTTGCATATCGGTTGCTGTAGCACGCTTTATGAATATATTCAATGATATATAATTTTCAATGTTGAATGCATAATTTTATTATCAATACGAAGTCATAGAATAATCAGTCATAGAACAATCAGTCATAGAACAATCAGTCATAGAACAATCTAATTGAACTTATTAACACAAACTAATACTATTCTCTAAATTATGTGCAGTAGACAATTAATACCCACTGTAGTATATATTTAGCGTAGGATGACATTATAATAAGGTGTACATATTTATATGGTGACTTATTTATTCAGTAACAATTTTTTTAATGTCCTAAACAACATAAAATTAAAGTAAAATTAATTGAATAATATTCTGTACAAGATTGTTATTATTATTGATTATTGAGGAATTTAATGAGCAACATATAAAATAAAATGCTTTTGATAAAATATTTGTGAATTAAAAAATATATTATAACATTTTGGTGATGGACAAAATGTTTGGTTACGTTGGGTCAGCTTATCTTAGATTAAGTAGGTATTTTTTATAAAACAAAGATATATTTTTTTAATGTTAATTTTTAATTATTGTAATGCACAAACAATATTCTTTATGGAGAAAAGTATTAATTTTAATGCGCATATCTCCTTAAATAATTTCCTCTTAAATCGTACCCCTTATTAATTCAGTAATGGGGAGGCTATATTCTCACTAATCCGGACGATCTCCTCTCTCGTTTATTCTTATTCGTATATTACTTGAATAATTTCTAATATGAATTTATATTGTATGATATTGTGACTTTGTTCTATAAACATGATGTCATCAATCCGTTCGATAATTATTTGTTGTCAACTTGCATAATATGCAGCAACAAATTGGTATCTCAGAACAGGCTCTGTCTATTTAGAAAGCAATTATGCCAACGCCCCACAATTACAGCTCCTCAACGTGCTAATATTTAAAAAAACCTACTATTAATTGTGACCATTAAAATAACATGTTTTACGCATTAAATAATAAATCTTTAAAGGGCATATTGCTACACCTACTTACATTGTATTATGTAGGTAGGTCCAGTGGCGTAACTGCCGCTTGGAATTTTGTAGCAAAAAGTGATATTGTTGACAAATATATATTTTTTAAATATTCTCTGTACGTTATTTTAATCCCCAGTATCTTGAATACCTATAATTATAAACTTTAACAGAGATATTTTACATCAATTTTATACATTACTTAGGCGTATATGTGGCAGATACATTTATGACAGAGTAAAGAATGAAGAAATAAGGAAATAATGTAAAGCTGATCTTCGTATAGTAAGTTAGATTAAGAAAAGATCACTTAGGTTGTTTGGTCATATGGAATGGATAAATGAGGAGAGAATGGTTATAAATATGTATAACGTAAGTGTTGATGGCAGCAGAAGTAGAGGACATCCGCCGAAGACTTGGAACGACTCGATTTAACCAGATACTAGAGGATGATCCTTTTAGAAGCCTCAATAATCGTCGAGCTTGTCTGAGAAGATTTATGAATGTGTAAGAGGTGAGAATTGTGTGTTAGGACAGAAGAGTGTGGCGCTCTTTTCTCTCTGCCTACCCCCGTGAAGAAACGGCGTGATGGTAAGTAAGTAAATAATTTTCTTTTTTCTGTTTTATCGATTCCGGAAATTCTGCCCGTGGTCGCGCAATGTGCACCAAGTTGAAGCAATCGGCGACAGCGAAGTGCTTTCAGTTATTCATTCTAGAATATTCCAAGAACAGCAATGTGACAATGTTTAAAACACATATTAGGAAAGAAAGTAAGTAAGTAATAGAGATATGAAATGAAAATAGTGCTTGAAAGTTTTATTTGTGCTGAAAAAAATGTATGTTCTACTAAATAACATTGTATTTGCAGTAAGACATACTATTAAGAGCTTTAATTAAAATCATTTTAATGAGGAAGAATATGGATGAAATAACTGAAGCTAAGTCGATAATAATTAATGTAGATAATTGTAAAACAGTGCTTGTCCGGAGGCCCAGTAATAATCTGTTGCTACGCCACTGGATAAGTCGTTATTCGGCGATATCCTGTTACAACCTCTTCAATAAACAAACAGTTGTTGTCAAAGCGACGAGCTGATAATGTATATCCTTATGCCTCACCTGACAATGCTGTAGGTAAGTCCTTAGAATGTGTTTGTTTTGAGTGACACAAGATTTTTTTAACCCCAAAACTAATACTGTTAACAAGCCAACAATAGAGCATCCTTATCTTTAAATAAATACGCTGAGGGGTCCTTAAAGAATGAACCTTTCGAGGATTTATGGCTTAAGATAATAACATTTTCCAATGTATTTGACTTAAGTGTGTAATAATTGATATACAGTAATACTTAACGCGGGAAAGGTGACAAAGGTTTATTATTTTGAACTCGAGTTCAAGAATTTAAAGTGCTTTAAGATTTTAACGCCTCAATTTTTAAAATATATTATTAATGGCCACATCGCGTGTACCATCAAATTGATAAGTATTTTAGGTAGTTTGACATCAGAAGGCTATAATAATATTTCATATATATATAATTTGTCTGTAATTTTTCTAATTGTGATGGAAGATTGTTAAAATATTTGATGCATTGATATACATAGTGATTTTGGGTTGGGGTATATTTTAGTTTTGGAATATTAATTTGGTCTCTAAATCTTGTAGATCGGATTTCACTTCTAAAATTTAACTGATTTTTAATATTGAATATTTGGATTACTGATTTTTTTTGGTACTTAGAAATCCGTGAAGAGTGGTATACTTGTAATAATTTTTATTATCATTTTTTTAGTGACTTCTAATTGTGACATTGAAGTTTTTTATGCTCCTCCCCATCCAATAATACCGTATTGCAAATGTGACTATACAAACGCGTAATATATTATTTTCAGATTTGTAAGTGATAAGATGTTTCTGAGTCTTTAAAAAATGTAGGCAGTTTTTCTTATTTTGTTTGTAAGATAAGTAATATGTTATTTTCATTTGAGTTTGTTATCTATTATAATTCCTAGGTACTTGATACAGTGTTTTACTTCAATTGATGAACATTGGTTACAAGAGTCTTCATACATTCATTAATTTATTATAATTATATATATATATGATTATTAATGTTATCAATAACACTTATTTAAAATGTAAATATATTTCATAACTTATATATTATATATATATCGACAGAATTATATCATTCGTACTCATACTTTCACTTTTATTTCTAAATTTTTCTGGCATACAGTTTCAATTTATGGTGAAGTGACAGGCTGACATCTTGCGGACATCTTCACCAAACTAGCACCGTAAATCAACAGAGCGGCGCGCGCAGCAAGCCGTGGGGTGTGAGTTTACACCTTTGCAACGACCCGATTACTTTTCTAAAGATCTCCAGATGCACATCTTTCACAAATCAACAGTAAAATATATATTTTTTATTTCAATTTTATTACATATATATATACACATAATAATTTTATTTTTTGCCAAACTGCATGGCAGTTTTACGGCAAGGATTGCCTTTTACATAGTTATCATTTAGGTTTTATAAACAACATTTAAAATTTTTTTTTATTAATGAAATATAACAAGGGGAAAAAACTTAGATAAAAAGATGTTAATGAACTAAAAGTAAGCATTTTCCTACACCTAATTGGTATGTTAATATAATATATAGTCATTTCCATTTAGAGTAGTGGAACACGCTTATAAATCGTGTTATAGTCAAGTTAAAAGAAATTAAATTAATTACTTAGAAAGACAAAGATAAAATCAATCTTTCGAAAAAATACAATTTGTATCGTGCATTTCATTAACTTATATTTTAACTTAAGTAGTTTTGAAAAAAATAGTTGTTCTCATGTATTCTTTTTCTTGTGCTCTATCCGTTCAACGGACGTTGGCTATCATGTTAGCTATAATCACGCCCGAAAAAATTGTACAGTAGACTGTCCAAACTATGGTTAGGTGGTAGGGTCTTCAGCCATAATGTTGTCCTTCTTCCAGGAACTCGACTTCCAGCAATCTTTCCCTGCATTGTGAGGTACAAGATCTCGAACTTCTCAGGATGTCTCATCAAATGTTAGAGATATTGAAGTTCTCATATGTTTATTGTTTATTTTTCTTTATTCTCGTTCTATTCATCATTCGCATTCGTCATATAAGGTTGAGATGATGAATGCAGAACATGCGGATAAAGGTTGCATGATATTGCTCAATACGGCATTTTATTTCAACAGAACAATCCAATCTTTCATTAACATGGTATCCTTTTTTTGAACAACGGAAAAAAATTAAAAATATAAAGTTTCTGTTTTAAATTCTTTTTGCAATATGTACTTACTGTGTTATTTAAAAAACTTATTTTTTAAATGTGAGACGTTTTTCCTAGATCAGGCCTAGCCTAAGTGGGAAATTGCCATAATAATAATAATAATATGTAGACTAAAAAATATATATATTACAACTCAGGTATAGGTTTTCATATAAATTATTTTCTTCACTGTTGAACCGAGTTAAGTACTTAATCATTCTGATTACGTATGATAGGCCAAATTATTATAGACTATATGTGAGGTATTGAATCAAAATCACACATGTCCAGTTATTATGGTTTTTGAGTTAAACATGTACAAATATAAAGAAAATTAATGTTTACAAGGCCTATCGAAATTAGATAAATATTGCTACATTTCGTATAAAAACCCATTCAAAATTTGCTTGTTACTTCAGTTGCAAATATGTCCAATAGACAATTAATTCAAACCCAGACAAATATGTTTTCGGTCAATAAGACGACAGTATTTGGTCATGTGACCAGTGGTTACTGATCATGTTCAATATGATCCCAAATGTAACAAATATGGTACAATGATTTTTTTGTATTTTACCCGATAACAAGTAAAGTGGATTTGATTTTGAACCTCACATATAGGCTTCTGATTTCTCCATAAATCTATAGTCATCTATCTTCATGATTCTATAGCTCGTAGCATAAACCTTTCATTTCTTCTCGTGATTTATTTTCAAGTTTGGCGAATACATGTAATCTTCTATTTGTATGTACCATTTTTGCTAGTAGTAATATTTTCTCTTTATTTTCAATGCATAACTTTTATTTTTACTATCAAAAGCTACCATATTTTCTGTTGTTAATTTGCTGGCTTATAATTTTCATCGTGTCTCGTGGTCCATTAGTAATGTTTTTTCTTCCATTTACAAATTTCCCGGCAATACTGACGACACACCGTAACTATAAATTGGCGTACATCGATTTAACTTTATAAACGCGGCGTTCCTTCCAGAAAGCTGTGTAAACGTCATAACCCTGCCGGTCTCGCTTAACACCGGTCGGCAGACGACGCCAAGGTGGGCGAAGCTGGTCACAGGTCCCATCAATAAATTTCAATATATTAAATGGCTCCGAGTGTTGAAATTAAAGTGGCTTCACTCCGGTGGCGGTGAGCTTTAGGCGGCGGCGCAGCAGCGGAACGAAGGTTCGGAATTGCAAAAAGGCTTCGACGGAGGAGGAGGGCCTCCGTCGGCAAAATAATTGGTCGCCAGATTCCGGGAACCCCCTTCCCCGCATATTGACATTCTCTCCGGTGAGTTTCTTAACATGTAAGCGTGCGCCAGACTTAAAACAGGGCATGAACATAAGAATTTCTATTTTTAAAACGAGCTGTACAAGTATCTGATTTAAAAAATATACTTATAGTTTTGAAATTATTCTTCGAAAATCATAGATATTTAAAAATAATTTCATTATCTAGATGCTTACTATAGTAATATTGCGTTCTTTAATCCGATTTCACGCATGTGTGCCTGTAATCCATAATAGTATTACGTTTCTCATAGTGTCATTTGTGGCTGCAAAGTACTTATCGTATTACGGCTGGCAAATATATTGAGCATCTGTCATCCTGACATAGATAAGAAAAACACTCTGTCATCTTATCTGTGTTTCATGGTCATATCGCGTCGCATTATAAGGTCGTGGTTTTTTTCCTTATCTGTTGTAGAACTGTTAAATATGACATGATTTTTCACGAATGTCTTTAAGTGGATATCAAAGTTAATACGTAAGAACACCGTTTGTACAATTCCAGAGAGAGCAATGTAGAATACGTTAACAGAAAAGCAATCAGCTATCGCAACAATATTAAAACAACTTGACATGTATAGTTTTAGTTAGTTAATTTGACACTGATGAAGGAAATAGTATTTTCCAAAACCGATTGGTGTAATAAATATAACTCAATAAGTGGTTAATAAAGGTAAATAATTTGTATTAACCTTTCCTTTACGGTGATAAAATAAAAACACGCGTTCTGGTGCTGTAAACTCGGTGTACATGTTGACTTTTACGTCGGATAAATATGAATATTTTACATTTATTACTTATATTAATCATTAAAATAATAATTGACTTCCGTTCCTCTCCATAAGTACACATACACATACACATAATGACAAATTCACGTCAGGTTCTTCGAGAAAACATTTTTTATCGTTGCGTATGGTAAATACTTATATTGTAATTATTGTATCATATACATAAATATATTACGGAGAAATACCTAAAATATGAACTATGAAATTATAGGCATTATCAACTCAGTTTACATCATCGGAGAGGAAAGGTTAAAAAGTATATGAGCCACAAAGTTCAATTTGCAAAAAAAACATTTTTTTTTTAATAAATCTGAAAAAAATAAATGTTTTTAATAATTCCAATACTTATTAGGCGTCTACCTATCGAGTTTTTACTTTTACAAAATAATGAGTTTTAAAATTAGAACATTAGAATTTGCTCATTTCTTGCATCATTTTGGCATTGTTAGCAAATTCTATATTGAGATATATTTGATTACTCAAACTAACAAATATGTAAATATATGTATAGGTGTATTTGATTACTTAAAAATTGATTTTTTTCATCTATTTTATTGTTTATTATTATTTTATTAGTTAACTTGATGTTAAGACACACTCCTAGTGATCAAAAGTTGGGATTTAAAGCCCCGTTCCAGAAGACTACCAAGTTTGTCCCATTTTTATAGCAAAAATATATTAAGATATTGATGTGACTCGTATTTCGTGTATGCATATATATTTTTTTTAAAAAGATTTATTCATATTTTTGTAGCATAAAATAATACGTATGAAAATAAATGTAATTACTTTACTAGACGTGGTCTGTTCTGAAGCAATTACCTGCACAGTTTTTAAAAGTTGTAATTGTTATGGTACAATCGCAAGTTGTAAAATGTTCTAGTAAAAAAAGTTATAAATAAATTTTTGTCTATCATATAGATAAATAGTGTAGATAATTTTTACACATATCAAGTAACCACTTTGTTATTTTTGGTTTAAAATCGTTAATCACTTTAGACGCTTCAAGGTTTAGTGGCAATTTATTAAATAAACGCGGTGCATAAAACAAGAAAGTTCGTTAACCAAATTTGGTATTCATTTTTGGCACTGAAAAGTTTTACTCCTAGTTTCCTTTGGAACGAATCATGGCTGTAAAGTTTTTGTTTTTAAAAAAAAATAGTTTTAGAATTGGTCTGGTAAACAGTTGTAAATACGAAACTTGAATAGATTTAAAGAGTTCTTCAGAGTTATGTCTAAATAGTCTCTTGTTTATCAGTCTAGTGTCCCATTTCTGAGTCTTAATTAGAGAACCATTGAAGTAAGAGCTGCACCGCCCCACGCACATATTACGTAACCGATGAGACTCTGACAAAGTGAATAGTACACCATTTTGAATAATATAATATTTATGAAGCTGCGTAAAATTTTGAAAATATTAATTAATTTTCTCACTTTGGAGCTTTCTCGATCAATATATGGAGCCCATCGTAAATTTTCATCAATTGTTAATCCGAGATAAATTATCTCACTTATTTTTTCAATGATGTCACAATTACATATTTGATTCGAATCCGAAATGCATGTACGTATTTTAATAATTTTTGTATGAAATACTTATCAGATTAATCAGTCAAAGATGCTGTGATAATATAAGCATTTGTTTAGTACATCAGCAACCGGTCATTCAGTGTAATTGTATTCCGATTGGCGCCACTGAGTTTTCATGGTTAATAATATTGAGCGTGTGTGTGGGGGGGTATTGCCGCCTTTTTTCGGAGAATGCAAGAAGACGGTAAACGACAGGCGGATCAATTACATCCCGTGCTTCTACTAGAACGGAGGTCTAAATAAACCGATCGTCAGGAGTGCGCACTTCGGTCGGTCGAAATCTACCCAGCCAAAAGTACAATAACATCGGACCAGAAAATCAGCAAGTACAATAAAAAGGTTAGTGAAGTGTTCATGTATCACACGTGCCCTTATTGTCGATCGGAAACCTGGAAACCAGCCATCTAAGGCATTCACGTAAGTTGCATCATCATCATCATTTTTATCCCCTTATCCTAAGAGTCAAGAGCTCAAATTCTTGAGCTCATTGTTTGCTGTTTGTCTCAACTTAGACTCCGGAATAGTCAAAAAGTTCATCTTGGTAGTAGTTTCTCTAATATTATTAGCAAGACACGTCCAAATCACCTTAATTGAATTCTTTATATACGTAGAAGCAGAGGATCCATATCAACGGTCACCCTTATCTGGGTACTTTTTACTCGGTCCCATAATGCTACCCCTGCTGCTATTATCCTGAGATAACTCACTATGGTTGCCTGGTTTCTTGATCCCACTCTCTCGGTCAACAGTCAACAGTCAACACTTGACATGTGTCTTTATTACCGTATTATAAAGCGAACGTAAAATCTCACTAGCAGCCATGATTCGTCTGTCTTTACCACCACTAGAGAATTCCATTCCGAGGTATTTGAACTTATCAACTTCCTTTTGCTATGCTTCATGGATTCTGATAGAACAATGCTCCTGGTAACTTATTAAAGGGTGTTTTTTAGAGGTATAAAACTTTTAAATGAAGTAAAACATAAATATTGGCCACGGTATTAGCTTTATTAGAAAGATAATTTATGGCATTAGCGTTTAAATATAATTTCGCGCATATGAGCGCCGCGGCTGGCTCGAGTCTGAATAAAGGCCAATTTTTTATCACTCTTCGGAGAAGCTGGGGACGTATTTCGGCAATAATGAGACGAACGTTGGCTTCCAAGTCGTCTACCGTCTCTGATTTATCGACGTAGACTAGCGACTTTGCAGAAAAGAATACAAAGGTGTTAAATCACGCGATCTTGGAGGTCAATTCAGAGGTCCGTTACGCGAAATTATGCGCTCATCGAATGTTTCCTTCAATAAATAGATTGTGGCGCGCGCTGTGTGGCATGTTGCGCCGTCTTGTTGAAACCACAGCTCTTGCACATTAATGCCATTCAATTGGGGAACGAAAAAATCAGTAATCATGAATCTATAGCGCTTTCCATTAACTGTAATATTCTGGCCGGCATCATTTTGGAAGAAACAACAGCTTCTTCGGTGTGCACTGTACGATATCTCTGCGGATGTATTATCAATTAGAGTATGCTTGGCGTGAAAACGATCCATGGTTATTCGAATTACTTGCTCGGATGGACGATTATGTCAACCGTAAAATGGATGTAGCGCACGGTAAATTTCGCGAACTGAACCACGATTTTCGAAATAAATTTGCAAGCGTTGTTCTGGCATAAGTCTATTCATGGTGAAATAGTAAACCAAACTGAGCACAAACCAGCTGTCAGATGTGAAATTAGCTGTCGCCAGAAAAAGTGTAGCTAATTCGAAAAACAAACGTCCAAAAAACATCCTTTACAATCTTCATCCCTATTTGAGCACCTACACTCTTCAATAAAATGAAAATGTGTGCGTCAGCCTTGCTACATCGTCCGCAAAGAGTAAGGAAGATTTTGCTTTGAATAACGTAAATAAAAAAAAATAATATCTCATTTTTATACTACTAAATTGTAATACGACTGTTAAGCTCTATTGTGAAATATAAAAAATGAGATATAATTCAAAAAGATTATTAACTTTGCGGAACGCAATGTCTTTTTATTGCGAGGATATAAATTAATATAATGCACGGTGAAATAAATTAGATTATTAATCCGTTTATACTTCGTTTCAATACCGTGGGAGTGGGACGTATGCAGAAACTATAAAAGATTGAATTTGTCTGAATAATCTTGATTTGTGATCGTACATTCTGATAAAGTGACACTTAATCCCTTTTCTCATGTGTTATATGCTTTATTTGAAAGAGAGAATTACGCGGTAATTTTTAGTTATTGGAGCAATATTAATATCAATGACAACATTTATCACTCATCTATAAATAATTAAAGTCTAATTATTTTTATTTCTATTCTATTTTACTTTCAGGGGTCTGAAAGTGTTACTTATAAAGCCTTCAAAATAATGTGTCATAATAGATTCTAAATTGAATTTTTCGCAAAATACAAGAGAAGTAATCAAAAAGATTTCTATACTACAGCAGTAAGATATTTTTATAAAAAAAAGCTTTGAGAATAATTTAGAGAAAAAATAGATATACTCGGACCATGGTGACATTTCAGCAGAAAATATATTTTAATGTTGTGGTGTTTATTTTTTATTTTTATTTTAATACTAGAAAATATAATACATTTTATATATATATATATATATCCTACTGATAATTCTAAAATTCTATTTCTTCTCTGAGAGTAAGATTCGTGTATAGAAAAGGAGTATATATGTATACAAATTTACAGTAGTCTGTAATTTTTTTAATTGTGATGGGAAGATTGTTGTACAATTGGAAGACAACAATTATTTAAAAAATAAATTTAGTATCTAACTCAAATTGTTAATAATACAAATTTTGTCGAATAATTCTTAGGAAAAAAATTTAGAATGGGACTCGTAGTTAAATTTAGTTGGTTTTTTATAATTATTGTTTTTGTTGTTTTTTTTTAAAATAGATTCTGGTAAAGACACAATAATATATGTTATGACATCTTGAAGAAGAAAAATTGAATTTTTCGAAACCGGTAGATGTATTTAAACTCAATTAAGTGGTTAATAAAACAAAGATAATAAATAAAAAATATGAATTCTAACCACAAAGTTAATATTGCTAATTTCAAAAGTATTTGATAATTTGTTATTCTCAAAAATATGTGTGATAAAATTATCAGTATTTTAGGAAATAAACACCAGTATCCAACAGTTTTTTTATACGAGATTGTAATACTAATAGAGAATATATATTTATGTTAAAATTAAAATCGGTAATAAAAGTCTAAATTAATCTACGTAAATGGGTTTGCGTCATAACTCCGAGAATCTAAAATCTCAAACTAGTTTTTAGTAACTGCATGGAACTATATTACTTATAAAAAAGTATATAAACACGGATTAAAGTAGTTTAATATTTTTCAAATGTCTATATCTCGTATAGTGATAAATATTTCCCGATCAAAACTATTATGTCTAGTTGAATACTAGTGTAACTTATCCTAGTCTTACGATTTTATTTAGTGAATATTAAATTATAAATATTTTCTTCTTCTTTTAGCACTTGTCTGGTTATCGAAAGATGGCGATAATTATTTAATTTATAGCCCGAAACAGTACCATGAAGACTTCCCGAAAGCCTTAGATTCTTCAGATGTCTCCAGGGCTTCTTCTATTAGCAAGTTTGCCTTAAATGATAAGATACAAGATATGATATTTTTCCGTTTGTCTTATTCCGTTTGGTTATTCATAAAATTACAATTGTTTCGTGTTCATAAATAAAAATATATTTATAAATTTAATGTCTCAAAATAATTATTTACTTTTATTTTACATGTTGCATTTATGTTATTAAGATAAATGACCAACATTACATTTTAAATTTTCATGTTTACATTTAATAATTGTACTAACGGGAAATTATCTATCTATACCTATATTTAGGATTCAGAAACAAAACTACTACTTATAATTAAATATGAATTTAATTAATTAATTAGAAAGATATACACACAAAATCAATCTTATCAAAAAATATTGTCGCTGCACCACCGGGATTCGAACCTGGATCTCTTTCCAAACCGGGAATGGTGCATTATCCAACTATGCTACAGCGACAATATTTTTAGCGACAAATTTTCGAACCTATATGTTACCTTTTTCTGATATTAATACATTTAACCGTTCCATTATTTGAAAGAGCCATCTACCTCATTTTTACGGAATCTCAAATACCTTTGAGTAATTTGATAGCAGACGCCAGAATTATCAATTCATTTTTATTAAATTTTGGACACATTGATACAACTTTATTATTTATTATTGTCGCTGTAGCGTAGTTGGATAATACACCTTCCCCGTTTTGGAAAGAGATCCAGGTTCGAATCCCGGTGGAGCAAGAACAATATCTCTCGATAAAATTAATTTTTTATGTATATCTTTTTAATTAATATATTTAATTCATATTTAAAATATTACAGATCTATGTTCTGAATAATTACAACTTCACAATTAGAATGTGTTCTCCTACTTTATAATTGATGAAATTAAACCAAATGTATTTTAGTAACTGATTTCATAGCCGTAGCCGTAGCGGAGATTTTTTAATTGATACACTTCTAATGAAAAGTTTTTAAAACATACGAAAATATTTTAAAAAGCAATTATCAAATATAAAACTGCTACCATTGCCAGATATTCATTATAAAACACGTCATCCCCTATTTCTCGTCAACTGAATAATGACGGTTTTGTTTTTGAAGTCCACATATGACAGTAAACACAGAACTCGTACATTTTCTACACAAATTATATATTTCTATAATTCTTTCTTCTCCAAAAAAATACAAGATATTCACAAATTTAATATAAAAATTTACAGAGAAAAAATGAAAATTAAACATGTAATAATGAATGTATTAAATAAATAACGCATAACTAAATCAGAATGAAACCATATATTAATAAAAGATTTGGTTTTGAGGATAAATATTGAGCGGAGACGATGTCTGAATATCAGTTTATGCTTGGTATATTTGATAATGTGTTTTTTTAAATAGAGATGCGTACACGGAATACATGTCACATCAATATTCTTACTATTTTCAAACTAAGCTAAACGTTCGTACTATGAAAATAGAACTAACTAGCTGGTGTCCTGGAACGAGGCGCGAACACCCGACCATTAGATTACCAAGCCACTACACCTACAAACTACTGCTGTTTTGTTATAAAGGGTGTCCAGCGGAAAATTTTCAAGATTAAATTGTAATTGCTCGTAAACCATCAGGGTGAGGTAAGTGGGAGGGGTGTTGTTCGACGCGTATGATTTGAGAATTTTCCAGTCGCAGTAAGTCACTAGTCGGGAGCGCACCGCGCGTTCGCAGTTGAGCAATATTTAAAGTGCGGTGATTCATTGGTTCGCGCACGTCGCGCTTTTTGTACTCACTTTAATATTTGACGAGTAAGTGATGGGCCGAGCACGCAACTTATTTGGTGTTGGGTTCAAAAGTTCAGACAAGAAGGGACAATGGTTGACTAAACTCCTACGGGACCATCAACGTCAGCAGCGACGCCAAAACATGTGGCTCAAGTTAGACATGAAATTATGCGCAATCCGCGTAGATCGATAAGGCAGATTGCAGCCTGTACTGGAATAAAAAAATCAACAGTGCACGTTATTTTGATAAAGAATCTACAGTTTCACCCATACCAACTACAAATCGTGCAGTTTCTCAACGAAAACGACTATTCTTTACTGACGAAGCATATTTTCATACCGATGGATATGTTAATAAACAGAACATTAGATACTGGTGCCCCGACAATCCAAGGGAACGCCATCAAAAACGTTTGCATCGTCAAAAAACGACAGTGAGGTGTGCAATTTCTGCCCGAGGGATATTTGGCCTTTATTTTTTTAACCAGCGAGAGACAGTCGCTGCTGACGTATATTGCCGAATGATCGACGAGTTTTTGGTACCGCAAACTGCAGCTGTTTTCTGGATTCAATAACAGAACACAATTTCAGTAATATGGGGGGCACTCCACATACAGCTAGAGTTTCAATAGAGAAGCTGAAGGTACTTTATTCAATAAATTAATCAGTAAGTCCGAGTTGCCTAAGGTATGTCTCCACCGGATCTTACACCGTACAACTTTTTTTTATAAGGATATCTTAAGTCGAGATTCTACAGTAAGAATCATTCAGGCCTTACAAGAAAATATCCGCCGTGAAGTTGGTGCCATTGAACCAACACTTTGCTCTCGCGTGTTCACAAATCTAAGAGTTCGACTGCATGACTATCTTGAGGGAAATGGACGGCATTTAGACGATATTGTTTATAAAACGTTAAATTAGGATCATTAAACTCCATTTTGTATAAATAAAATATGATAATAACATTATTAAGGAAAACACATTCTTATTGTGAAGTTGTAATTATTCAGGACCTAGGTCTGTGATATTTTAAATACTAAATGAATGTATTAATTATAAATATATACATATAAAATCAATTTTGTCAAAAAATATTGTTTTTGAGTCACCGGGATTCGAACCTGGATCTCTATTTCCAATCCGGGGAACTACACTACCAACTGTGTTATAACGCCAGTATTTTTCATGATAAATTTTCGAACCTATATGTTACATTTTTCAAATTAATACACCTGTCGTTCCGTTATTTGAAAGCCATCTACATTATTTTTACAGAATCTCTAATACCTTAGAATAACATTGTAGTTTTTTTTTAAATTTAATATTAAAGTTGAAAATTTTCCGCTGGACATCCTTTATTTGGAGACCAGATGTAAAAACCAGATCTTATAGTACATTCACAATCTTAGCAGATGAAATACATGTTATATAGATTGCGTTTGTATGTAAATGGGGAGTATTTTGTAAATATTAATAATGAATTAATATGTTAATGTTAACCATATTCAATAAAATTTACCAAGTGGAACTAGTAAATTATTTTAAATAACATTCTTTTAATATTATTCTTTTTTAATAATTGTAAAGAAATATATATTTAAACCTTAAAGGTTAACACGTCGTGCCACGCATCTGTTTTCATATAAAAATTATATATATAATTTTGCCCGGTGTTCTATAAACTAGCGCATCAGTATGAATTGTAAATGATTTTGTAGGCATTAGTACAATAGTATAAATTATATGTACTTACAGTCTTAAATTTATTATGTTTATTATTATTATATGAACGCAGAACATACAAAAATAAGATTTCATAACAATTTTTTTAAGTGCATCAATTATTTTATTTAGAAAAAATTAATTTTATAAAAAGCTTAGCTATGCAAATTCTAATAATTGTAGTTAATTAAGGCAGGAAAAACATAAATAAGATATCTAAACCAAAATAAAATGTCAGTTAAAAAATGTTAATTTTAAAAATAACATCAAATTTTGTTTAGCCAACCACCGGCAAATAGTTTATTTGGGAGACATTGTTTCTTGAAGAAGATACCATAGGTATCGAAACATGTTGATTTATCAATAAATAGTGGTTTAACTGGTTTAAAAGTGTTATGTCTTATTATTTATATAATATGTGGCCACGAAGTAGTTTAAGTATCAATCAGTAGTATTTTAAAACATAACCATAACTTCGAAAAACAATTTTTAATTTTAAATATTATTGTATAGAACTAAGTATTTTACGTGTAATGCGGCTTTAAAAACACAAATTATCCAATGTTAATATTAATACAAATTAAATGTTTTAATTAGAAAGATCTTCATATAAAATCAATTTTATCGAAAAATATTGTTGTTGCTACCGAAATTCGAACCTGGATCTCTTCTCTGGATTAAAATATGTCGTCAATCCACTGTGTTGGTAAAGCATAATCAGTTAATGCACGTTCCCCGGATTGGAAGAGATACAGGTTCTAATCCCGAAAGCAACAAAAATATTTTCCGATGAAATTGATTTTGTATGTATATTTTTCTAATTAATACATTTAATTAGTTTTTAAAATATCGCAGACCTATGTTCTGAATAATTACAACTTCACAATAAGAATTTCTTCTCCTTAATAATGTTATTATTATTAACGCTTATTATGTTTGATGAAAAAGGTTGCCAACCCCGCTCGCTCGAAAAGTGACTACGCTCAGTATTTCGAGGATGGCAATCAACGGGTAAACAAAAAAGAATGAACCGTTCCCTGAACTAGTTCACAATGGCAATATTGTCAGGCTTGTCCGGCCTCTGAGCCCAGACAGTTCGCGGCGAAATATTGGTTCATTGTGATCATTGCTGGAGCTGGACCGCTCTCGGGGAATTCTATACGATTTATTGCATTTTTTGCTGTGTCTGAATACACCACAGAAGGCTAGCTGCATTTTTTCATTCAGCCTTATTCACTTCAGTAAACAGAGTAGGGCTGTCCGCTGTTTGAAGAAGTGTTTAAAAAAATGCATTTCCCCTGTGGCCATATTAAAATCTATAATGTCCTTAATGTATTATTAAGGAGAACACATTCTTATTATGAAGTTGTAATTATTTAGATTTATAGGTCTGCGATATTTTAAATAATAATTAAATTTATTAATTAGAAAAATATACATATGAAATCAATTTTATCGAAAAATATTATTATTGCTACCGGGATTCGAACCTGGATCTTTTCCAATCCGAGAACGTGCATTAACCGATTATTTTATACCAACACAGTGCATTAACAACAAATTTTGGATCTTATATGTTACACTTTTCAAATTAATACATCTATCGTTCCATTATTTGGAAGCCATCTTTTTCATTTTTACGGAATCGCAAATACCTTTGAGTAATTCGATAGGAGACGCCAAATAAACAATAAAGAACAAATTGATTTTATATGTACATCTTTCTAATTAATATTTGAGTTTGTATATAGGTATATAATGTAATATAATCCGGTTAAAATATGTTGGCAAACACGCGCACAGCTTAGGGAGTACATATAAGCGCTTAATGTATGTTAACAATGTTATAATTTTATAAGAAATGTAGATGGCGCTTTACTTAATTTTTGGTTTGTGTCTACGATGAAAAGGGTTGGTTTATTTTTTTAAATGTGATATACCTACAATTTAAATAAATAAAAGGAAGATGGCGCCTTCTAATATAAATTTTACGTTGTTTATATAAGCTTCATGGTAACGGCGGCATAACAAATACATATTTTGTACACGGAATATTTATAGCGATGTTATTTGATATATTCTTATTATCATAGTTGATGGTTAATCCGTTATTTAAACTGTTATTGTGACTGCGATTGGTAAATGATTATTCATAATTATTCACTTACCAATCATCGTTACAATCGTACACAATAACGGTTTACCGTGACTAACTTATTGCGTCAATATTTTTACAATTTTCAAACAAAGCAAAACGTTTGTGCTATTAAAATAGAACCAGTTTGAAGTTTTTTTTTTATTTGAGTTTGTTACCACCGGACCAGCTTAATACTTCAGTATTAACGAGAAACATCTTGACAATCAATACCCGCGAGGACAAGGTCAATAATAATTGATCAGCCTGTTCCCCGCGCAGAATGCAATAATGATTTGCAACGAATGTACTGTACTGTCCTTTACCGTTACTCTGCACGCGTCGTAGAAACCGTCATCTATGTGCGCACGTAAGCGTTGAGCCTCAACCTCAAATGCTGATAGATATTAGTTACCGCATCTTATTGTCCTCTCAACTTTACAGCCTTTCAATAACTGTGATTACCTTAACAAAGCCTCCAGGCTCGAACCTCTCACGTCCCTTCAAGGTATAAGGGCTTTTATGCGAGACGAGCGTTAAGTTAAGTTTCCCATTGTACCCTGAGGTGAAGACTAATTGAACGCGCACGATACACGCGTGATCTACTGACAATCGAACAATACCAACATTCATTATTGGGCTTGAGATGGGAATCATTCAAAGGTCGTTGATTCCAGAAACAATCGGAGGACAGCCCTGGAGGTGCAATGCTCGCTTCGTGTTCTTGAAATCTTCCAATCATGATCACGAAGCCAAAAAACTATGTATCTTGGTCTACATTAAAGGCATACTAGTTATTTTAGAAAAAAGCGGGATATATAAAATAACTCGCGGAGATTGTAACAAAAAATACGTTGGCCAAAGCGCGAGAAATTTAATTACGCGAATTAAAGAACATCGACGCTGTTTGAAAAAAAATAATTTTTCCGAATTCGCTAACCACATCATTGAAACTAACCATTCTTTTGATAGCCACGATCTAAAATTACTCCACTCCAATAATGAATTATCTAGAAATTATAGAAATCCAGAAAAATCTGAATTTGGAAAAAAACATCGATGTTTCCAAGAAACAATAAACCCACCCCTCTTACGGCTCTCGTAGCCAATTGTATTTAATTTAGATCAATGTACACCCGTAGATGGGAAAGACTGCTCTAGTAGTGATATTAACTCAAAAATTGTGTGTGCAGTACAAAGTCAATATATAAGTTATATATTTTTTAAATGCAAAGACAACGTTTAAATGAATGACTCAGTGATCGTGCATCGTTATTGTATATTGTTTAATAAATAAAATTAATGGAATAAGGTAAGGTGTGTGTGGCGTCGGTATGTCTATCTCGGAAGTATGGGAATAGTAGAAATATGAACACTAGTTTACACATGATGCACACTATATTTACAGAAAACACAAGAAATGCCCAACACAATAACACGAACAAATAGTTCAAATCTTCTGTTTCAATCCAATGTTCTTCCGAACCACTTCGCTGCTATTTAGACCGACGCGGAGACACATAACAGGGTTTCGGTTACACAAATAATTAGTCAGTCAGTTGGGTTGTTGCGACGGCCGTCTTTCAGCCGACCCGCGCCTTGACCAAAGTTTCATCATCCTTTCGTTGTCAAATGCACGCCATCTTGCATGAAACAATTTAGAAGGCCTCGCTAAGCCTCCCAGCCGGAAATCTCCCCACAGGTCTAGACAGACGATCACTCGGGTAAATCGGGGGCCAAGATCTCCCAATCCACCGCGTCTACCATCTTTTGCTCCCCATCTTCGTCCTTCGCCATTGCGGCGAGAGACGTATGGCCTCGCTCCCGTCACCACGGCCCGTGCGGAAGTTCTCCCTTCGACCGCGTCTGCTCCGGTCGGTAAAGCAGCGCTCTGTATGCCGCGCATTTGAAATGTAACTTCACAACATGTACATAGTAGATAACACTTTATTTAAACAAACGTATAGTGTTTTACATAAGTAATGTGACAATAATGACCCGTGTCCACGGATCAGGTTTTGACTCGAGACGTGGAATATGCTAGAGTTTCGTTTTAACACACTAAGTTTCACACTTGTTGTACGTCAAATGTCAGTCCACTTGATGTTTTTTTCATCGACAGGGTGAATTTAAATTCCCTACAGCAACAGTTAAAATATAATAATAAATAAAATGTTTCTTTATTTTTTCAGAATAAATAGTTGTAGATATTTTCATAAATAGTTATAAGTATCCTTGGTTGGTTCTGGGTGAAGTTTTAAATCAAATCAAATAACGTGTACACGGGTCTGAGTTTTTGCCTCTCTGTACCATTATCAAGCTGATCTCCGAGTTTATCTCCAGATCAAAATCTCAACACGTATTTGAAATATATTACAAATGTGGATTACATAAAAAGTCTTCTAAAATGGACTCACTCTAGAATTACTATTTTATTTTATGTTTTTTACCAACGCACTAATACGCTCTTTTATCCTCGTTTTCTTTTTTCTAATGCATAACGTGTTTTTATCAATCAATATGATCAGGCTGCTATGATACAGGTATCGCCTAATTGAGCAGAGTCATCCGATAAACTGATTAAAAGTGTACCTAGATATAAGATTATATATTTTTAATATGCTATGTAACACTTGTAAAATTAGATTAAATAAAATAACAATCACTTTGCATGAAACCACGAAATTTATTATACGTCAACCGGTTACGCTTATCTTATGCTTCATCAGGACGTA
The DNA here is from genome assembly GCA_022840565.1 of Eubasilissa regina. NCBI lineage: Eukaryota > Metazoa > Arthropoda > Insecta > Trichoptera > Phryganeidae > Eubasilissa > Eubasilissa regina. The sequence continues at coordinate 4,919,949 of JAINEB010000019.1, forward strand.
TTTGAAACTAATCATAAATACAAAAAGAGTGCACATATATATATTCATAAAAATGGAGATAGAATATAAAATTACATGTGAAAAAGAGAGACAAAATACATTTACCCAAAACCACTATATTTATCAAAGTTTCAAATTCTTTAATAATAATCTCCCCTCACAATTATAAAAATTACAGACTATCATAAATTTGTATCCGAAATCAAAAAATATGTATACAGACTAGCAGATACATAAATTATATACTCCTTATACACACGAGTCTCAACTCTCATAGAGAAGAAAAAAAATGTAAAAAGAAATATGTATATAATTATTGATTATATTTAAAAATGTGAATCTTCTAATAAAAAATCAAGAAAAAAAAAATTATGAATACAAAAAGTTAATAAACTTTTAGCCCACCTATATGACAAATAAGAAAAATCGTGACCAGATAGGTACGTAGTAATAATTCTCTTTCAATGAATCAAACATTAGATTCGATGGTCAGAAATCATTAATTCCACCTCGGATCACTGCCTCGGGTTTCTGGTACAAACGTGAATAAATCATCTTTGTTAATAAGAGATAAACATGTCTTCATTAAAAAGTATTTCTGTTGAGATGAATTATAACAAACAATTAATCATTTCTTTATGGTCCAACAATATTTCTTTATCAATTCATTAAGATTAATGAAGTTCAAAGTCATAAATTTCCAAGCGCATTCCGTGGGCATCACACACATACACAGGTATCCGCGCTCAGAACTATTGTAGTGGATAAATACGGGCGTCTGGGTAGGGTGCCCATTGTGCTAGTCGTTTCTTGCCCAACGGGACCCTCCATCGCGTCATCCCGGCATTCTAAAATATACCTTATATTCTCAGAATGTTGCCGCCTAGACTTCACTAATGTCGAAATAATTTTAGCGTACAATTAAAAAATATAGAAAAATACTACGACCGACGCAAGTCGTCGGTCACCAAAGTGGTGGATGGATGATGTGTTGGAATCGGATGAGGAATGACGGGATGAATACGGATGGAGGAGACTACCTTCGACAGCGGACCAGGATGGACTCACGGAACCAGAAGATGGCTCGACTCACCTGGTTGATGATGCCGTTACGTTGCTCTTCCGGAAGTTCACCCAATGTAAAAAAACTGCACTTTACAAAACTCTGATGAGTGTCACGTTCACAAACAACAAAATCACAGGAATCACAGGAAGAGGACAACAAGAACAAAGTGTACTGGGAAGAAAAGGCTAAGGGGTTGTGAACAAACTAAAAACTGGTGGCAATATACCACAGTTAACAATAATATGAATGAATGAATAAGTATGAATATAATAATTAATTTAATTTATTACGAACACGGAACAAACACTACGAAACTCCAATGTTCGAAATGAAATGTGCATAATTTTGAATATATTATTGTTAAACAAAATTCTAAGCAAAAAATGATAAATAAAAATTTGATCTACACTGGGGTATTAAAAAATATTTTTACCTTTGTAAATTAATTGCTCTAAATTAAGTCCAGATAATTTGTTAAATTAAAAATTTAACAACAATGTTTTATAGGGGCATATATTTTTTAATCAGAATTTAACATAATTTGAATAACTACAAAGGTTTGCGTGCTTTGAATGTATGTTTATAATGAACAAAAAAGCTGAGAAATATATAAAAAAGTTAACTTTGTGGTCAGACGTAATTTAGGGGAGAGACGTCGAAATAGGGAATATACTATGTACTGCACTTAGTGTTGAGTGATTTCAAGACTTTCTAAATGATCCAATCCTTTATTATTAATACGTAAAATTTCAACGCCTTTATCTTTTACGAAATTGTAGCCTGTTTCTAAAAGGTGGTTAGAAATTCTGAGAAAATATTATTGTTACCTTATTTTGTTCTAGTATTAATTATAGTATATTCTAGTACGGCACGAGGTAAACATGATACTGGAATGTTCCTGTTGAAAAGTGTGCATGATGTGCATCAGAATATAATAGTGTTGCGTTTTATACTCTTTGTCCTCTCCCCCCGTAGCGAAACGGCATAATGATCAGTTAGTTAATTATTTACAAAATATTTATGTGATCTGTGGTCACCTTACTTAAATGACCAGTGTAATATAAATCATATTTATATTTTAATGCGGTCAAGCACCTGATTGAATCTGCTAAAATAGATTCGAAATATTTTTCTATGGCAGATGTGAGTATCGTACCAATTGCCCACGTTAACCTTTACCATACCGTGATATAAAATATTCGTACGCAGCCATGCTGTCAACTCTTGTTACCGTAAGAAATTAGAGTTCTATTAGCCTTTAAATGAGAAAAAATGGTTAATGCTATAAATTTACTTTAAGTATTACGCATTAAATATTTAAAAAAATATGTAATATTATAATTTGGAGCATTCATCAAGTTCTGTATATGAGGTTGCATTCTGTAATACAACCTTCCTTTTTATCTATCTTCATTTAATTAGTGAGAAAGAGACACCATTATACTCGTATGTTTGTTACTGTTTTCACTGTGAAATTAATGTGTGATTTCTTTCTGTCTTGCCACAATTGGTATTTTTGTCAACGTATTAAGTTTACAACAGAAAGAATTGAAAATAATTATTTTCGTAGGATTCGCCTCACATAATTGATTTTTCACTAGTCATTTCTATGCGTAAATATTTTCCTTCAAATTGACTAAAATATGAAGTAGATGTTGCGTATATTTATCGAAATATTACAGATTTAATTAGAGCGGTAGACCTGCGTTACCGCATGGTCTGGGAAGGGTTAAATATCTGGTTGTAAAAAACACTCATTATACTAAATTAATTTTTATATCATATAACTGTAGAATAGAGTGTCATCCCAATTTTGGGCACTACGATTTATAACAGTATTTTCAGTGTATGATTAATTAAATAAATATTAGATATCTTATAGAGACGAAGCTATTTTTTATTGTATTATATTTAATGGAAATATATAGACGTAGATGACGATAGTGTAGGCGTACTCGAAGTGTTCCCACATAGTAACATATATTCAACTTGCAAAAATTTGGTAGATATGAAAATTAATTAATGGGTGAGAATGGTGAACGTTATATTTGTGATCCCTTAAGCCAGCCAAAGACAGGTCGTAAGCCCTGTAATTACTTCCATATCTTTTCATTAAATATAATAAAAAATAGCTTTGTTTCTATGATATATCTAATATTTGTTTGTTTGATAACAGTGCCTATGTAGGTGAAAATACAGTAATTGTTTGTTCTTGAACATATTCAAATATTGTTTATGAATAGTTAACTTGAAACCTGATCCACGAATCTACCCTAATATCTCCAAAATTAAAATTTTCAAAGCTAATCAATGAGTTACATTTTCTTAGAATCAGAATTATTTATAAAAAAATATTTCTATATAGTCATTGTAATGACAGTATTTTTATATATTTATTTGTTTGTGTATTATCGTGCAACGACTTAAAAGTAAAAAGTTTTATTAATGTGAAAAATATTAAGGATTTGATCAGGACTCTATGAGAAACATGATAGTATCTATGTATGTTAATAAAACTCATTAATATTATTATTAACCCTTCAATCAATTCAAAAATTTCAATAGCCTCCCTGCACAAATTAAAGAAATAAAAAATATAAAAGAGTTTGAAAAGAAATTAAATGAACACTTCAGAAACACAAAATTAGAAAATAAACAATATAATATAACACTTCAGAAGTACATAAATAGATAATAAATAAAATATTATGTAAAATTATTATAGTGTAACTTCCTCTCCAAGCACAAGAGCTAGTCTCTTTTTTGGAGAGGTGAGCAAAAAAAACATGTAATTTTAATAATATAAAATACTTAATTCATGTTATAAAAAAATTGTAAAAATTTCAAGTAAATAAAAAATGTTCCAGTGCTGTATTTAAACTTCACCTTTTCTTTTCCACTCATTCATACGGGCCAAGCGTCTCCCCTAAGTGTTCGCAACACTTTTAATGTGTTTTAATCACCTCGTATTTGGACGATGCATATTTCCATATCCCGTTCTCCATCACCACTCTACCTGTCGCTTCAGACCTTCTGTTATCTGCCCGCTGCTTTGTTGTTATCTTCCCATCTAGTGACTCAGTTTACACTCTTATCTTTTATTCTCATTCTAATATGGATGATGCATTATTAATATGCTCTCTTCATTCCAGTAGTACTAATTTGTTGGAATTTGTTCTTCTTACACTATATATTTTTATAATATTATAATAATAATGGATAATTTGTATAGCGTCATTTTCTTAAAAACTTTTACCTCAAGGACGCTTTACACATCAACTGTTTATAGTTCTACGATTATCTCCGTTTTTTAAAATTTGTTGTTTTCACTTATGGAAATGATTTTCAAAAGAAGAGTTCCACGCTTTTGGGCCTGCTACCTCAAATACCCGTTCACTAAATTTAGACTTCTGGCAACGGTCGGTCGGTTCTACAACCCTTCCTGCAGCTGAAGTAGAAGCTGACCTGGGAATTTGACGTCTACCATTCAAATTATCTGGGATACAAAGTTCTTGAAGATGCAGAGGCGCCATGTTGTGTGTCGCCTTGTACATCAACTAGCACAATTTAAATTCAAGTCTTTCAGGCAATCGGAGCTAATGTAGCTGATGTAAAAGGGATGTTATATGAGAGAATTTAGAAACCCCATATACTATCCGTGCAACCGCATTTAGAATAGATTGTAATCTATCCAGCTGAAATATTGGCAGACCAGCATAGACGCTGTTACAATAGTCCACACGTGACACCACAAATGCATTTATAAGTAGACTGGCTGCCTCAAAAGGAAGGTGTCTCCGAATACTTTTAATCTGCCTCAGTTGATGGCAGCATGCACTGACAGTTTTACTGATTTGTGTATTCATTGACAGATCTGAATCAATGTGTACGCCCAACAACTTACTGCAGATTTAGTATTCGCAGACATTGATTAGTTCCTATCTTAAATAATTTCAATCAATGTTTATTAAAAAAAAAAATATTTTTAATGAAAATACATTTTCATCGTGAAGTTGTAATTTCAAAACGTAGTTCTGTGGTATTTTTAATAAAAATTAAAAGAACCAACTATTATTGAAATATATACAGAAAAAAATCTATTTATTCTAAAAAATATTTGGTTTTTACCGGGATTCGAACTTGGACCAAATTCCAGCAGCCATCAAATAATTATTATTAATTTAATTTGTATTAAAAGTGTATTTGCAATCAAATTATCATTTTATGTACCAATCAGAACACAGCAAATAGTTGCGAGCTTTGCGAGCTAATAACAGAAAAAATCCGTTGTTTCAGTTTCTCTTTAGCCTGCTCTCTATGGTACATCTGTTGTTTGATCGCTTATGTTTACGAGTAATATTTACCGTAGGTCTCGAAGGGGTTTATCCAATATTCTTATAGTCATTAGTTGCTACATATTCTTGACTTCTGCATACACCGTTTGTTAATTACTATTGTTTCAAAGCCAAATATACAGCATCCATTAAAAATGTACGCTTTTAAGGACGTTCCCAAAGAGAAGTTGTACTTAATCTTAAAGAAGATTCCCCCGTATGTAAACTACTATGAGTAGAATAAAAAATAGTTGAGGTACAGTGTACTTTTTCGCTTCCGCTCACATGCGCAGAAGTTCAAAAATCTCTTTCTATTCAAATTATAAAAGGAAACGTCAGAACTGTTCAAAAATATCTCACTTTTAACATTTTTTATAACAAAATGAATACCGCTTGTTTTAGTTATTTTTACAGAAAGATATTTGTTAAATTTTCAATAAATGATTCTCAGTTTTCCAAAACAATCTTAAGTAAATTACTATTGCTATTCAATTAAACGTGCGCTACAACATCGATCGGGGTATGGTTCGCATGTTAAATATGCTCATTTTAATAGTCAATATTTATAAATTTACTACCGCAAGGACTATTGAAAAAAATTATACGTGTAAAAGACACTCATAAGTATGTGTATTCAAAGTTTCAAAAGGATTGTAAGAAAAGTAATTTTTTTGGGAACGTCCTTAAGTATTTACGAGAGGTTTTGGATGTATCTAAGCTAGTTTTGCGAAAGCTGCTCAGACAAGACCGATTCGACAACTTGATTTGTTTTACCTAGGCATATCGTGTGTTCTAGATACGTATGTTAATATATCTATAATTATTGAATAGAGACTATTTCTAGAATAGCCTGCTTTTAATGACCATCTAAAAAGGAAATGTACCAGATTCAAGGTTATACTTAAACACCTAATGCTAGGTTGTAGGTTCAAAAATATAAATTTTTCAATTAATATTTTGTTATTACATTATCGCATGATAAAAAAAACAGGATATTTGATTTATTTTAATTTCAATTTTAAAATTACAGTCTTTAAACAAATGTACTGATGTTATATTTGTTTAATATAATGACGGTAGTGACTTACTCGCTGAGAATATTCCTATCTTAATCCTTTCAAAACCGTGCAGTAACACAGGTCTACTGCCCCAATTAAAACTGTATTATTTCGGTTAATATACGCAACATAAAATTCATATTTTATTTAATTACAAGACAAATATTTATGCTTGGAACTGACTAGTGAAAAAATAGTTGTGTAAAGCGAATCTCACAAAAATAATTATTTTTCACTTCAGTCAGTTGTAAAATTAATATGCTGGGAAAAATACCATCTGTGGTAAGAGATGGTACATTCATTTCACAATAAAAATAAAAACAAACATATTAATATGTGATCTCTCTTTCTCACTAATTTAATGAAGAGAGATAAGAAAAAAAGGTAGTATTGTACAGGACTTGATGAATACTCCGAATTATATTAGGATATTGATCCCATTTTCGTAATTAATGCTCTATATTTATAGTAAGTTTATAGGATTAGTAATTTTAAAGCCATTTAAACTAATGAAAGCTTTCTTCACATTTAAAATGTTAAAAATTTATTTTCTTCAGTAACACGAGTTAACAGTATGGTAAAGGTTAAGATGGATACTGAGTTTCTATTTATGCTTTATTATGTCATTTTAATCATCTATGTCAGTCCTTGATAACTTCCACCTTTTTGATTGTGTTAGTGGTGGTGTCACCAGAGAAGTGCCTGTTGCCTTTTCCACTTGGTTAGTGCAACGGATTGAAGATTTTCTTCTTCCTCTCGTCCTTCGACATGGCTCATCATAATAAGCTTCTCCGAGCTATCTTCCTTTCTCGCAAGATGCTCAAAAAGTTGAAGGATTCGTCTCAGGCAAATGGTTGATGTTTAGCTACTAAACATTCCTGCGTGCGGGACTTCCAATCAATGTTCTGTGCAACATGTGTCTCTAGCGCTACATCGCAAAGGCTCTCGTCTTCTCTCCCTTCCCTTCAGGGTCCATGATTTCACACCATATGAAATACAGTATGCGCCAGAGACTGTACAAGTCTGACCATTGTTTTCTTAGAAATTCCTCCGTCTGGACGTCTTATGATTATGCCGTTATAATCGAAGAAAACAGTAAAGAGAATCTCGACATTCGATCGAACTTACATCCTTTTTTTGGTCTTGGCTCTTCATGACGCTTCCATTCAGATGTTCGGACCATTGTTTCGATGTATTGACCATGATTCGTAACGTTATTATACATTTGAGCAATTGTGAATCATCAGCGACTTCATTCAACAATGTTTTGTCAAAAATTCAACAGATTCGGATGTCCAAAATGTCAGTAAAAATTACTTCGAATGAGTTATATGATTATGATGACCGACTTCTTCAGTAACTTACCTAATAGTGATTTGGCAATTATTTAAAACAACGTTTTTATCGATAGTTGATACAGACCCTCGGCCATTCGACTCTCTTGCCATCTTCGAAACATTTACACCACTCAAACACTGTCACCAAATGCTTTTTCCAACATTTTCACAACATTTTGTACTTTACTAGCAGTAAAGCAATCGGCTGTCCCCGATTGTTTTACTGCTAGTCCCTGGGGGCGGCTACGCTGCCCGGGCTTCCATAGAATCTATATTTCAGTGCGTAAATCCCACATTACATTGTATTAACAATGGAGTATTGTGCATCTTTATTATAGAGCTTCCTGTGTTGCCCTCCCTGGAATTGTACAAACGGTTTTCATAAGTATCAATTTTGAATTATATACATCTAATTAATTATTCTTTGTCATTCCAATTGAAGACATTCTTGAAAAAATTTAAATCATATTTACATTACCGAACAAACATAAATATTACGAACATATATTTGACTACGCGAGATGACAGATGATCAATATTCTTGCTAGTCGAAAAAATTCATACGATTTCGCTACCTACTATATCCATAAAGACAATATACACTTAATTTCAAATTGAATATATTTGCGTACTGTTATTGAATATATAAAAGAGAAAACATTTAAGTTATCTTATCCTGGAGATACAAAAACACGTTCGACATATTCACTACTTTGGTATTCTTTCTTACTAACAAAAAAAAAAAACAATAACCCTTACATATCCAAATATAGATTTAAAGATATTAAATATAGAATTGTTTTTTTTTCATATATTTTTATTTTTAACGCAAAATTTATGCAATCGTCATTTTTATGTATCGTCATTTTTTAAATTTTCTTAAGTTAAAAATAAAAAAACTTTGTTTTTTATTTGACCGTCAATAACAAACTACTTATTCAATATAACTGAACAATGGCAAAAATTTTATTAGCATGTGTACCAATGTCAAAAGAACAAATGGGTTCAATTCCGAAAACTTTTTGATTAAACCTAAATATACCCTTAAGATAATTTGTAATACTATTACATTCTTAGTGGAATTAAATAAATGTACACTATTACAAATATAGCTTTTCCCTGTCAAGAATGGCGACTGGGTCGTTTGTTAAATTTTTAACGAGTCCTGATTATAATCATTAGTATTTTCATTTCGAGAGATGTCATTTACGTGTTGGTGACGCCTGAAAGCACTCCTTTAAAGCAGTGATGCATTTTATTGCACTGTGTTATTAAAAAGCAATCACCTCCGCAGCATACGACGCTTGCAGTGTAAAATATTGCATTCGCTACAGCTTGCATACAGATATCAAACTCTATTCAGATGTTAATATAATGGAATTCAAGGGAGCTCAAAAGGTAATTTTTGAAAACGTGCAAGCATGTTAAAAAGTACGATAAAGTAATTTGATTGTACAATATGCAGAGAAATTTTGTTAACAGAATGATAATTTTATTTTATTGTATGTGTTAACAGCTGTAATTAAAATTTCGTATGGGTATGAACTAGAAATAATTACATACACAATATCGAAAGTTATTGGAGTAAAATTAAAACATTATCAATCAGAGCAGACATTATTGATAAACAATACATTAAAATGTCTCAACATGATCTGATGTTTCTGTACAAGTAAAGTAAAGTACTAAATCATTAATGAAGCATGAAGCATTCAAACTAGATGCCTACCATATCAATATTGCGTCATTTAATCCAATTTCATGTATGTATAGAAAAGATATTGAAATTAACACAGGAAATGAGTAGTTAGACGTATTCTATAATCATTATTTAGCTACAAAAAATTACATAACACTTTTTCTTGAAACCATGTTTGTATAATTATTGTCATGAGGTGATTAATTAATTTGTTCGGTATTTATAACAGGACCAGATCACCGGTAGTCGTGCGCGTGTGGATGCTCAATTAGGTTTACTGTACGTATCTGTCTCTCCCCCCCCGCCCTTCCTTTACCTATACATCAGAGTACGACTTTTTCTGTGAGTAGTCTATGACTTGTAAGCTGTTAAGAAGTGTGAATGTCCTGCTACGAGTTCATCATACTGACTTGAATTATTGTTGTGTTTCGGTTTCTTGCAGCCGAAGATTTACAATCACACAGTGCTTCGTGCTAATCATTGAAGAAGTTTCCTGAAGTTCAGCAGAGCTGTGAGTACAGCAGGAAAATTCAAGTAAGTCGTGCTTCCTAGTTGGTTCTTATTCCTGTACCAAATTCCTACCACCCTTCCTACATCCCGTTTCTGCACCCACGAACAAAATCAATTATTTAAATAATTTTGGAGACGTGTATCCACCTGTTGCAAAGTTACGTACAAATATATTCTGTTTATTCATAAGCCAAGATAGAAGTAAATAGTCTCTCTCTCTCTCTCTTCCAGGCGTAATTATGCATCTCAATGTGATATTCTTATGCATTGCAAATAATATAATTATGATTAGACTAATATTAAGTATATCAAATGAACAAGAGAGCCAATTAGGATATCAGGATATCACAATTAGGATATCATTAAATTTGCACAGGGGTGTATTTGTGTAGTTCAACCAAATAATACTAGGAAAACAGAATCAAGAGAGTTAAATAAAGAGAGGCTATCAGCTGGATTGGGCAGCATTTCGAAAGCTAGAATATGTTTTTGACCAAACTACCAAAATGTCTAAAGACAATGACCCATTCTATAAAAAATGCTTGAAGTATCTCACAGAGATTGAATATCTAACGTACCGCTAGAGAACCTAGGTAACATATGTTATCCAAAAACGCTGCATGCTTAAGACGTAATAGGCTAGGTATATCTTTAGATGAGATGATGACGATCGGTAAGGGAAAAAAAGATTCTAGAGGGGAGGAGTCACACGAAGGAGAACAACGATGACATCAGAAGAGTAGCGGGCAACAGATAAGAAAGGCCGAAGATAAAGAAAATTGGCTATTCTTAGGGGAGGTCTATATCCAAACAAAAGTGTGAACCTACATAATTTTAATTACTCGCTTCATGTCACTGAATTACCATATTATTTACTGCTAGAGAAATGGCGGCAATTTATTAACCTTTCCTTTCCGATGATGTAAACCGAGTTGACATTGCCTCTAATTACGTGAATATCTCTGTAAATACCTATACTAAACACAAAGTTCATATTTTAGGTATTCCTCCGTAATATATTTATGTATTGGACAAAATAATTACAATATGTAATCATACCCAACAATAAAAAATGTTTTCTCGAAGAACCTGACGTGAATTTGTCAATACGTGTTTGTGTACGTGCTGAGAGGCGTGTTTGTGTAAGACGCAGTACGCGGGGTGCCGGATGCTGATCATCACTTTAGTGGCAGAGCATGCGCTGGCTGAGTTAAGCGTATATTGTGCGTCTTTATGCTGTCGTTCGTGATGATCAATATTTATTTTATTTTATAAGTAATAAATGTAAAATATTCATATTTATCCGAGTTAAAAATCGCAACAGTCAACATATACACTGAGTTTACAGTACCAGAATGCGCGTTTTTATTTTACCACCGTAAGGAAAAGGTTAATCTGCTTCCTCTAGTTAAAACATCCTATATACTGAGTGAAAATATATTACACCTAGTTGAATAATAAAAATAATATACGAAAACAAATTACGTACGAGCTCGGGCATAGATAAAATACATTATTTAATATTGCTAACTTATACATTGCTTCTGATAATTTTATAACCAATAACGTGACTTTACGAGCATTACAACGTCTTCTTCCAGCGACAGTTTTTAGTAAAAAATATAGCTGTAATTTAGTTACGTACATAATTTTGAATGAGCTAATAAAATATTTATTTAATGTCTTATTCGGCACATAAACACACAAAAATTTCTCCTTAATTAAACACGATTGATGTACATGTCTCTACGAGCATTTCAACACTATTACATTTTTATATATCTCCAAGGAAATTTATTGTAATTTAAAGTTTGTGAACGTAGAAGTGAATTTGAACTTTTAATTATATCATAATTTAACAAAATTACGTAAATAATTTGTGAAAATCCAATACTTTTTTACACAAAGTTTCTTTGCCGTGCGGGTAAGCAGAGATAACAGAATCGTTCATTTCTGAGAAATGCAACATTACCTGGTAATTCCAGGTATTTTAAGGATATACTCATTATTTTGCCATGTGTCCAGATCTGATTTCCCATTCTAAACAATCGATTTCACTTATAGATTAGCAGCACGTCATTTAAAAATAACATGTGTATATACAGGGATGGCTCAAAAAAAAAAAGAGTACATTTCGTAAAATGTGATATAATTACATAAAAATTAGTTTAACTGTATCTATTTACCTATATTACGTTTTATTTCGACAATTTCCGGTCACTATCTTCGATTATTAATTTTACTATTGTTTATATTTGTTTTTTTCAAATCGTTTCCCAGAATGACAAAAATCACTTCAGAAGACCGTATTCTGATCAAAAATTTATGAATTGAAAAACGTTGGGATGCTAGAAAAATGATCAAAGAGTTTCAAATTAAAGCCTGGAGTATAGCTAGACATTACACTAGGACAGAGCTCCATCTCACACCGCCAGAAATACAATCAACTCTCTTTGTCGTGAAAATGTTAATTTCATCGAGCCAGGCATGTGGCCACCGAACAGCCCAGATTTAAACCCAGTAGATTATGCAATACGGGGTGTTTCGATGATTTCTGATTAGCTAAATATTGTGTAAAACAAATTTCATTAAGAATTATAATTAATTATATTACACCTTTTTTGGACCATCCTGTATATATTGTAATAAATACTGACAACACTGTTATAAAAATTGTTGTAAAAGGGGGAATAAATAAAATTAAAATAAAGATTAACTATCTACCATTCTATTTTAATTTCATAATTTTTTCTCGTATCCCTCATAATTGTATCACTAAAATTGTCTAAACATTACTGTGTGATGAAATGAAAATATGTTCCCACGTGGTCTTAAAACGGTTTTTAGTAAATGATTTCAATTTCGCTTCAGTTCTTCACTAATCTGTTAGTTCGCAGAATAATCATCAGAGTTAGTCACGAACTACATCATATGTACAGAATAATAAAGCTTTGCAGAAAATGTCGGATAATAATTATTTATATTTCTTGTGCAAACCTTCACTAGTCTGTGATGAATAGAGCAAGGAAACAAAACATTGCTTCGGTCTCAGATCTATTCACAAAACATACTAAAGCTATTAATTTGATGTATTGTATTTTCCTGTATTCACTTTTAATATTTTTTTGGTCAGAGATAAATTACTCTATTTGTTTCAAAATATACATTTTTATAATTTTACAGATCTTACAGCTGTTAAAAATATCTCTTTCGTCACTTGCTGCAAGAATGTGTGTGAAAATAAGAATTTTTCCCATTTTATTGTCTTAACCACTACACCAACAAGTTACTCAAGCATTACATTCATTAGCCCCATATTATGTATGTTTCCTTTAAAATCAATTTAATATCAACCAACACTGTATTTTTCCCTCCCTTAATGTTTCGTCTATCTTTATATGTATTTTGTCTTTGTCTTTCGCATATATTTTTATATTCTATCTCCCTCTTTATATATATATATATATATATATGTATATAGAAGTGCACCCTTTGTATTTATGACCAGTTTTAAATACGTTCTGATGAAGCTTGAGATAAGCGAAACCGGTTGACATATAATAAATTTCGTGGTTTCATACAAATTTATTATTATTTTATTTAACAGTAATATTAATGTTTTCATTCTGCAAAAACTTAGCATCAAGGACAGACTCACAATCATTTGGCTGAGATGAATCCTTCAATGTTTTCAGCATCTTGCGAGAAGGGAAGCTTGTGGTCGTCCACGTCGAAGAACGAAGAGAAATAAGATCTCCCATCCGTTGGGCCGACAAAGTGGAAAAGGCAACAGGCACTTTTCCGGTGATAGCTCTAAGGTCTGCAGGATGCCGATAAAAGTGGAGCAGTACAGTCAACGGGGCGAGACCGACGTGGATGTATATTAATGAAAATACAATAGCCGTCATTTTGAAAGATGATTAGGCGGGCTAACGAACTCAGTCGAGATATTTATAAAGTCAATTTATATCTATAAGTCTACTGAAAATTTGATTGGGATTCTCGGCGTATTTTAAATTCCTTTCTTTAAACTTTGTTTTTTAAATTTTTTAGTCATACACTTTATTTTCTCTTTTGTCGTTTTCATTTTGTTGTATTGTAGCCACTATTTTGTTTTTCTCATGTCATTGGGATGTTATGGCCGGCAGTGGTGCTCTGATGACTAGTCAGTTTGTTGTTAATTTTGTCTTTATATTGTCTTTTTCCCTTTTTCAGGGGCGTGTTATTTTGTTCCTTCGTCTCCCCGACCAAAGCTATATTTTGATTTATTTGTTTTTTTCATCTATTACGTTTATTTATTAAAATGTTTGTAAACTATCAATAAATGAATAAAGGATCGGAGACAATGAGGGTTTTTATGATGGCGGCTGTGCGGCTCCGGTTTGTCACTATGTGCGAGAAGAAATCGCACAGCTGCCTATTAGTATTAAAAAAATACCAACCTGGCGGTGAACGAGTAGGATCTCATAGAAGCTTTTGCTTATAAACGGTCCTGGGTAAGCGGCAGATTTACCCACCCTCATTGGTTATTCATATGTACTGAAATTTTTCGAATATTGTGTCAAGAGACCTTCTGCAATAGGTAGTATTTCTACTGAAATTTATCTGAAACCATATATAATTTCTTAACTTCGATAGTATATTGTCTTTCAATGGCATTGCATTGTGAGGTAGAGAAATCTCTCGCGAACGGATTGTACGTCCCCATTGCAGGTAAAGATATTAATTAGTCGTGATCTCGCGTCGGCGAGGGCTTGTTATGACAAGCATTGGAGGCTGGTGGCCATAACAGACTGTCGTTAACCAATCACGTCGGTGATAACTGGCCTCAAGACAAATGGGTGCCACTGGGTGTTTCAAAATTTACATACACAACCAGTACATACTTCAATTACATCGGTAGATTGATCCTGCCATGTCATATCTTATTTGCATAATTGTTTTGTAGTGAAGGTCAACTGCCATCTATTCTTCTGTGGAGGGCTGTATTCTCCACTCTTGCATACTTAAGCCCTGTTGTGTGATCAGTAGTAAATTTTTACTATGGTAACTTTTTACCATCGTCCGTGGTAAAAAAAGTTAATAAATCTTTGAAACCTTTGAGATAATATGTGTATATATGTATATATACATACATTTTATTTTTTGCCAAACTGCAGGGCAGTTTTTCGATAAGGATTGCCTTTTATAGAGTTAATATTGAGATTTTATAAACATTTTTTTATTTTTATAAATGAAATATAACAAGGGGAAAAAAATTTGATGAGAAGATATTAATGAACTAAAAATTTGCATTATCCTACTCCAAATTATTATGTTAATACAATATATAGTAATTTCCATAAAGAGTGGTGGGACACGTTTATAAATCATGTCATAGTAAAGTTATATTTATATCTATGTCATAGTTATGTCATAGAAATTACACGAATTACTTAGAAAGATATAAATCATTCATTCGAAAAGGTATATAATTTTTACAGGGTGTAACTGACCTAGTCCACAATATTTTATTGGTGGATACCTGAATATAATATAATATAACAAGAAAACAAAATATTAAATAATAATATGTTCTTTTACTTTGTATTTTAAGGTGGTCACTGGGGTCTCATCATTTTTTTAAATGTTTAATAAGTATTTATTCTTTCTTTTCTCACCGTACACACTGTTCGCTATCGGTACTCTCACGGTTTGATCCGAAGATCTGGTCGAATAGAATAGAATATGGTGTGAGGATCTAGTTATATAATTTGTACAATAATTTTAATTACCGCTCGATCACCCGGTAGCGTACAAATCCACCATTTCGTCAAACCGCCGTGCAAACTAATCGGCAGCTGAGCGCTATCAGAAGAAACTGTCGCCAGTATTTTAATAATTCACAATTTGTATTTACTGTAAGGTAACGAGGCTTGTACGATAATAAATTTATTTTGAACATGGAAATATAAATTATCGCAGCATTAGTAGGAACATTAATTTTCGTGCAGTGAAAAGTAAACAAGCAAAGTAAATATTTTGCAGATAGTAATTCCATCTTTGTCATTCTCTCGAACCGACTTCGCTTGCGTAACGAGAAATCATTAATGTTGGCACAAATCGTGATAAGAAAGAGATAATAATCCCGGTAGCGCAAAATCAATATTTTTCGACAAAATTGATTTTATATGTATGTATTTATAATTAATACATTTAATAAGTATTTAGATAATAATCATTCATTTAGGTAACTAAACAAATTTATAAAAACAAATTATTGCAGTCAGTCATAATCATTGGAATTATCGGTTGGGGAAGAGCAATTATAATCATTGTATGACCTCTACAGCTTTCTTGACAGGGAATCTATGAGATGACTTTTGAAAATTAACGAATGCTGTAGCGTTATCGTTGCATATCTACTTCTAATGAACTATCAACAAAAGATGCTTAACGAGAGGCATGGATAGATATGTTGAGCATCACACGAAGAGACAGTGAATGGCGACTCTCCACTTACTCAAGACCGTTTTATGAGTAAAAATTCCCATATCCGTCCTACTTATTCGCCGCCAAGTTGCCATTTTTTTTCTCCACACTAATCATTGACAACAAATGCCATTCACTGTCCAAAAATGGCATCAAATGGCTGTATTAAGTAATTTTATAACAATATAAATAAAATAAAAAGACAAAGAGACAAGAAAAGAAACGTTTGGATAAGAGAATATACAAAAATAACTGATACTATTGAATTCACATAGAAAATGAAATGTCAATGAGCAGGCCGCATTTCTAGGAGGATGGATAATTTTTGGACGAATGGAGTCATTTAAAATCCCCTGGGTTGAAGAAATCATAAAATTCTACGGAAATACAGGCAGCGAATAATAATGTACTGAGAAAGGTGGGACACACTTGGAGAGGCCTTCATCCAGCAGAGGATAGAAAACTGATACTAATAATGATGACGATGATAACATGCGAAAAATCCAGCCATTCTTCAATTTCGGATCCTAAATAAGCGACAAAGCAAAATCTCTTTGATAAATATGAATGACATTGTATAGTTCTCAGATAAGACACTAATATAGTACATAACTAGAATATACATTTTATATAATACAACGTAGGTTTGTATGTATATATTATACTATATATTACTCAGAGGACATTTACCGCGTTGCGCAGAATATATGGGCCAATTCAAGACGATAATTGGCCAATAAAAGACAATCTGGGACAGCCGCTTCTAAGAAGAATGCCTGTTCACATTCTATCCGAGTTGAAAGGCATCAATGCGTAGTTCACGTATGGCACAAATGGACAGTACATACTCAACATTGAGACATACCCTGGTCAGCAGGCCGCAGATCAATCGATTATACGTCACGTCAACATTCTTAATATTACATTTTTCAAAATAAGCTAAGCTCTAAAACGACTATCTTTTTGGTCTCCTTTGGGGTCAAATCCCCGACCGCTATATAATCAGGTAAGTATTTTATAATTATGGGTACTAAAGAAATACGAGTTAATTAAAATTGTATTATTATAAACATCGTATTATCAAAAAAACACAATTATTTTTTAATTTTAATGAAACCAAGTTTTTTCAGAATTTCAGAACAAAGTTCTATAGTACTTTTAACATAAATTAAATTATCAACTAGAAATATATCCAGAAAAATATATTTATTTAATTATGGAATAATAGATGCATCAATTATTAAGAACTACAGAATATAAGTTCAAAATTTGTCGAAAATGTAGATAATTATTGCTTGATATAGCGAAATTGGTTATCGCGTTTGCCGGACCGATTTTTTCTGCATATCTTTTGTAATTACTTCTCATCACTTACATTTTCATGAATTATTTATTAATTTTGATGAAAGCACATTATTTTTGCGAACTTATTTAAATTTTAAAATATTTTTACAATATTTAAAAAAAATAGTTCAATTATTTCAAAGATTCATCTCTTTTATTACGTATTTATAAATTATTTATCAAAAAAATTACATCGTCTAAACAGCACGAAAAAACTGGCTACTTTAACATAGATAAAAGTCTAACAAAGTAGCCGGGACAAGGCTGAATCTGTCAAAAAATAATTGTTATCTAAAATAGCAATTTATTTCTAAGGTTATATGTTATTTGATCACACTATTGCTATTGCAATCGCCTCTCGATTTAACACCGAAACAATTGTCAATAAATCTGAACTTTTTTGAAGTGATTTATGTAAATTTGTTTTAATAATTTATTTAATATACCATGTAATAGAAATAAATTAAATTAAATAAATAGAAAGTCGTAAATTCTAATCGATTTAAAATTTTTTATATAGACAGATATTTATAAAGAACCAACGACGACGAAAGTCATAAATAATTAATCAATTTTGAAAAACTTATATACCATGTACGACTATTTGTCTTAAATTAAATTTTAGTAGCGTTTACAATCATTTTTAACCAATTAGAAAAGTTTGAACTGGCTTGTGAGCCTCCGGCACAATTATCATTAGGATAAACATTTTCTAGAATTTCTGTGTATGAAAGTATAAATAAATATTTAAAAAATTCTCTATTGGACAGTTATTTTAACATTTCATTAGATTAAGGTGATGTATAAAGAACAGTTAACATATAAAACTAAACTTAAATTGGCTTGCTGCATTAAAAATAAGTGCTCACTATTTTTTTTATCTGGTTTTACCTCTCTTAATGGTGAGATCTATAATTTTATATGATTTAGTTAAGTTTATTGACGTTTCTGGTTTTGTTTATTTGCATATTTATTAACGTGTCATTAGAAATAACCAGATTTTTAAGAATAATCAAAGAAAAATATGTAGTGTGTCTAATGTATTTTTTGTTAAGGGTCAACGTCTCCGTCGAATGTGTTTTATTTGGAGAGGAAAGCAGTGGCGGATGGCACGGAGCAACTGCGAGGGGCCCCGCTTTCCCCTGAATTAAAATAATTGGCAACAGAGAAAGCGAAAATTAAAATAGAAAAAAATTGGAAAATATACCAATTATGGTTTACGGTGCAATTTATTGGGGCAAAAAACCCCTTTTTTGCAATTTTTAGGACCAATGCTGTTATGCGCTGACAAAGAAAATTAAAAATACATGAAATACTAAATTAATGTATTAATTATAAATATATACATATAAAATCAATTTTGTCAAAAAATATTGTTTTAGCGTCATCGGGATTCGAACCTGGATCTTCATTTCCAATCCGGGGAAGTGCACTACCTTTGTGCTATAACGCCAGTATTTTTCTTGACAAATTTTCGAAACTATATGTTACATTTTTTAATTAATACACCTGTCGTTCCATTATTTGAAAGCCATCTACATTATTTTTACAGAATCTCAAATACCTTTGAGTAAACCGATTTGCAGACGCTAGAATTATCAATTCATTTTTATTAAATTTTGGACACGTTGATACAACATATATTATTAAGGAAAACACATTCTTATTGTGAAGTTAACATTAATTTAGTATTTAAAATATCACAGACCTATGTTCTGAATAATTACACAATCTTATTACTTTTAATTCTCATAGTACAAATGCTCGACTTGGTTTTAATAATAGGTAGATATTATTTTAGATTGTTATCTTTGTTTTATTAACCACTTAATGAATTAAATACATCTACCGATTTCGATAAATATCATTTTCTTCTTCAGGATATCATTTACTAATCAAAAACATATGTTATATTCTTTCTTTAACACAACAATAATTATTTAAAAAATAAATTTAATACCTAACTTAAATTATTACTTAATATTACAAAATTATTAGAATATTTTTTAAGAGAAATTTTTCAAATCGGACTTGTGGTTAAATTTATTAAAATTGGTTGTTTATAATATTTTGGTTAGTTTTACACGCTTTATTTATTTCCAATGATTCCAAATTATTCAATTTAAGACCGACATTATTTACATGTAAAATAAATAATCCCAATTTTTTATCAAAAGTATGTCAAAAGTTATCACTACTAATGGCGAATAATGAACAAGAACTACGGAGTCTAGAATGTACGATGTATGCAAGGAAAGCGACATTATTATGAATGTCAACAAGTCGAAAGAGATGGTATTCGAGAAGAAGGAAAGCAAGACACCGTGCTAAATACTTATAGGTAATGAATGTTTGGGACAAGTAGATGAGTTTGCGTATTTGGGAAGTATGACTGATAAAAACGAAAAGGCCGAGAAAGATATCGAAAGGAGGGTGATTGCATGGAATAGAGTGATCGGCGAATGGAATTACATCTAACGAGAATTTGTTAACCGAGGCAAGACTAAGGGGTAGTCCTGGTACCAACACTGATTTATGGAAGTGAGGCCCGGAGCTGGTAGAAGAGTAACGAAAGTAGACCGAATGCAGTGGAAATGAAATCACTTATACGGCGTATACGTAGCAAATCTATTTATGACAGAGGGAAGAATGAAGAAATAAGGAAATAATGTAAAGCTGTTGTTAGTATAGTGAGTAAAATTGGTTTGGTCATATGAAACGAATGAATGGGGATAGAATGGTAAGAAAAATTTATGACGCAAATGTTGATGGCACCAGAAATAGAGGATGACCGCGGAAATCTTGTTACGTCAAGGTAAACCAGATTATGGAGAATAGTTATGTTAAAAGCTTCAACAATCGGCGAGCTTGTATGAGAAGATGTATGAATGTGGATGAGGCGAGAATTGTGTCAGGACAGAAGTGTGCGGCGCTCTATTCTCTCTGCCTAACCTCGCGAGAATATGGCGTGATGGTAAGTAAGTAATTTCTTTTCAAAAAATCAGAGAGCTGCGAGAGACTATGTAGTGGTAATATAATATACGTGTATGTATAACTCCCCCCCTCTCCCATGAGTATGAATATGGATGAAGTGAGAATTGTGTATCAGGAAAGAAGAGTGTGGGGCTCTATCCTCTCTGCCTACGTGATGATAAGTTAGTACATGTAACTCGTGTTTCAATTTTTATTCCGAATTGATTTCTAAACTTGGTTCAAAATTCCCAATAGTTACAGATTTTTTGATAACAGGAATCGTGACACTAATAATGAAGAAAAGTACTTCCATAGTTGAAGCAGTTTCTTTTGAAATAATAGCTCTTAATGTATAACGTTTCACAATTTTAAAATAGAAAATAGCACGACAAATATCGCTTCATCTCCCGCTTCTATTTACAGAATGACAGACAATGATTAATAATCCAAAATGGAGTTCAAGACAAAGAACACGTATTATTGTATGATACGTATTGTATATTAACTGATATTAATGACCAAAGATCACAATTATCATAGGCGAAGAATTTATTTTACTAAGGAATGTTTAGTAATATATTGTGTTTACATTAACAGCACTGAGTTGAATTACAGGTATTAAACAAATATATATTAATACTTTTAAAATTAGCAATATTAACTTTGTGGTTAAAATTCATATTTTTTATTTATTATCTTTGTTTTATTAACCACTTAATTGAGTTTAAATACATCTGCCGGTTTGAGTTAGGTACTAAATTTATTTTTTAAATAATTGTTTTTTTTTAAATTTTAAAAATAGATTCTGGTAAAGAAACAATAATATATGTTTTTAGTTAGTTATGACATCCTGAAGAAGAAAATGGTATTTTTTGAAACCGGTAGATGTATTTAAACTCAATTAAGTGGTTAATAAAACAAAGATAATAAATACAAAATATAAATATATATTAAATAATATTTAATGGAAAAAATATGGAAGTATGGGGTAATTATATAAACAGAGCTTACGAACTGTCTTTGGCAGGCATGAGTGATCACTTTACATAATCTAGGAATCCTACAGGTGTGCCGCAGATATTTATTTATTTATTAGACTTTATTGACGTACATGTTTTTGTTGAAACAGAGGCGAATATATTATAGTATAACATGATACACATAAGGTACAATTATATTGCAATTAAGTATGTTCTCGTATTTGATTGTGTGGGATGGAGTAGACTCCACCTTTGATGTATACAGCATTGTCCTGGCTACTTTGCTACACTGCAGTCTGTGTTAAAGTAGCCAGTTTTTTTCATGCTGTTGTGGTGTTATTTAATTCGAGAAAGATAAAGATTCGACAGGAATGAAAATAAAAATAGAGACAAAAAATAATTACTATAATATGTAGAAGGAGTGTTGTAGAACTAGTGAATGTGGGCACTGTATAATGATTATGGGAGTTGAACGATTTCCAGTTGGTGCTGAGTGTGTTGTACAGTTTCGGAGCAAAGAACATGTAGAAACTTTGGTAAAATGTCGTTGTTGCTCTCGAAACTGGTATGTTCGTTGTTTGTCTTGTGTTGTATCCATGATTTATTGCCTGGGGTGAGTTGTTGTTAGCATGGAAATATTGAACGAGTCTCAACATATAGATTTGTCTTATGTCTAGGGCGTTGTATTCTTTAAATATAAGATCTGATAGATATGTAAAGGGACGACCATTTATTACCTTAAGAATTGTCTTCTGTACTCTTTTAGCAGATCATCGGGACATCATCTCAAGAATTGTGTCAGAGCTCAGGAGTAAAATAACAGCTCTACCGTGAGCTAACTTATTTATAAAAGGGATCTCTCTAGACTTCAAGCTGAGGTATTTAATGATAATTATCGACGTATATTAACATTAACGTGTTAATTAAAAACGTTTCAAAGATGTGAAGCTCTAATTGATCATAATGAACCGTGTCCATGGATGTGATTTTTAACTCTACTTGCTCGATTGCGCTCCTACGAAATTATTTGGCTTTTTAGTCCACTCTACGCTTGTTGTACGTCAAATGTCAGTCCAATAACCATTAATATTCCGTTTGTCAGTTAGGTGAATATCAATCAGCACTGGAATAAATGTTTGTAATTTAATGCCTCGTATTTGTCTAACTTTACAAAATAAGTAGGTATCAATCTCGAGTTTATCTTCTGATCAAAATGTCAATAGGTGTAGGTACATGGTAAGTACCCACTAATATTTATCATACCATGTCTCATTCCGTGGACACGTGCCATACGACTGTGTCATCTGATTTTAGATAAATCGTTCACACCAATCTTTCTCGGGAGAGTTGCATCACTCTCCTGGTTTATTAAATCATCTCACATTCCACAGCCTCCCAAACAGGACCCGTTTCCTTCACCGGGCCTCCGACCCGCAGCCCTCTGATAATTACGACCAGCACGAACGCATTTTTATATTGGCCAGGACAGGGCCTTTGGCAATTTCTCACCCTGGTGACCAAGCGGCAAAACTATCCTAATTTATTTTAAATTATAAAAGCAAAGTAGCCAGGACAACGCTGTATATATCAAAGGTGGAGTCTACTCCATCCTTAATTAATTGAATATAATTGTATCTTACGTTTATCATGGTATATTATAATATATTCACCTGTGTTACAACAAAAACATATATGTCAATAAAATCTAATAAATGTGTATTCTGTCTCTCTATTTCACATGTAAATTTATATTCTATCTCCCTCTTAATGTATATATATATATATATGTAACTCTAGAAATCGAGCACATAAACAATGCGTGGAGCACACTAAACGATCATATATGAGAAGATTTATAAAGTAAAGAAGTTTACATATTTATAAACTCTGTCGGAAAAATTCAAATTGAAAATAGGTAAAAAAAATATTCTAAAATGTTTTCTTGAACATACTCGTATAAAAATTGGGTTTCTTTCTTAACCCTGCATTTTAGTCTAAGAATGTATAATGGTCGAATAATAAAATTATAATTTATCAAAGAAATAAGTACATACCATCTGAAAATTTTAATTTTAAATAACCTATCAACCCCT
Organism: Eubasilissa regina; assembly: GCA_022840565.1. NCBI lineage: Eukaryota > Metazoa > Arthropoda > Insecta > Trichoptera > Phryganeidae > Eubasilissa > Eubasilissa regina. The sequence goes on from JAINEB010000019.1 coordinate 4,943,814, forward strand.
CAGAATAACAAGGTTCCATCTGACACTGACAGTTTTGAGATAATGAGCTCAAAAGTGTTGATTGAATATCAATATATATTCGTGTATATTTTGTTTTGAGTATGCAAATATGATCAGTTTTAAGGTCTTAACTTATTTTCAGTATTATTAATGACCACTGTAAGATGAGAGAAATTAAAAATATAATAAAAACATTGTAAATTAACAATTTATTTATTTTTATTTATTTATTTATATATATTTTGACATCCATATTTTTGTAGTTACAGAGGTGGATACATAACATACATAATACATAGTTTAATGTGTGGGATGGAGTAGACTTCACTTCTGATATATACAGCGTTGTCCTGGCTACTTTGCTAGACTAAAGTCTGTGTTAAAGTAGCAATAATGATCCATAAATTGAAATAAATAACTGATGCAGTTGGAACTTTCAGCTCTTGCTATTTCCTTTAATATCCGTTAAATAGCGTTGATGTGTATGAAAGAAATAAATAATGCATTTGGAACCCTTTTCACGCAATAACTCAAATTAGCTCAAAATGTTAGTTGGAACCTTGTTATTCTAAGGGGTCGATATGCTACTTTTTTTTGGTTGCATATAATACATAAATAACGTATGTGAAAACATTAGATACCAATTATCATAAAATCATTGTACACAATGTACTCTCGATTATCTGGGGTCGTATTAACCAGGTTTCTGATAAATCGGAGAGGTAAAAAATCATTTCAAAATATTTTCAATGTGTAAAAATAGTTTTTCATTCGACGATGTATAACTGAATTTCTAGAATATATTTAATTTTCTATATTATTATATCTGTGTATATCAGAAAAGATAAAATAGATCACATATCGATATAATAAAATAGCATTTACCAAAAAATTATTCAACTAGTTCATTTTATTTAGTTGTAAAAAAAAGGCATTAAATTGAAGTGATGTATGTACTACCCGCAATTAAAAAAACAAGAGTTTCCCGATTCCATTATTAAATGAACAGTCACCAGGATTGACAGGTGTTCGGTTTATTCATTAGGACTGCCATCTCTGGACTAACATGTTAATTACGTGCAATTATCATCTTGCGGTACGCGAACTTGACTCGGTATTTATTTTAATTTGTGTCCTCTTGCATTTTTTGTTGCACCGTGCAGTGTTACAGTCCGATGACTCAGATTAAAAATCAAATCTTTTTCTAAAAAGACACCTCTGTATTTTTTATTAAATCCATTTTATGTTTTTTTTGTAATGGAGGGATGAAAAACCTTTTTGAATAAGTCTGTACTCTTTCGTCGTCCACTTCTATACACCTTCTCATACACGCTCATCAGCTATTGAAGATATTAACCGTTGCGTAAAAGCATAGATGCCGGAAAAAATAGGATATTCGGAAGGAGGTTTGTACTCACCACAATCCAGTTCTTTTGACATCTCCAAGGTGGATTGTAAACTTATATTTATCACTATCTTCGTTCAGGGGTCCTAATCCTTTATTATTATTATGTATTAGACGCGACGTATCAATTTAGTATTATACTCCGATTCACGCATTACTATTCTGCTTCAATGTCGCCGTTTGACTGATGCGGCGGCGTGCCGGGTAAGGAATGGGAGGGAAGGTGGAAGGCACAGTACAATATTTTTGTTCAAGAATAAATATATGTTCCAAACATTAACAATATTTCAACACAAACACAAATGACAAATCTTTCTTAGACGCTCTCTTGGTTTCAACACTCGTCTCATATTTTTTCCTTACAATCCTCTCATCACTCATACGTTCCACATGACCAAAAATCTCAGCGACCATTTCGAAGATTAGAAAAAGGGAGAAATATGAAAAATATTTTTCATTTTTATAATTATGTCTACCTTAAGATTCAATTAGCGAATTTTGTATCTATCGTAATGGTGGAATCTGATGAAGATGATAATGACTACTAGTCATTCGACTAATGTCACTGATGCTAGCTGATGTCAACGACAACACAGATGATGAACCCTGCAACGGAGTTCGAAATGTCGGTCAGTGAAGTCGATGACACGCGACAGAATAACTCAGAAAATTTTTCATAAATGTATGATGAGAAACTAATTGCTAAGTGCAATCAAAGCTTAATTATTTGATAATCATTATGTTGTTATTACCTGTAAAGAAGTTATAATCTTTATTTAAAAACATACATTCTTGTAAATTTTGTCGCAATGGATCGCTTCAAGGGGGAACAACGCGTGTTCTGCGTTAAACAGTTTTACAAAAACAAATCGGCGCCTGTTTCATGCTCATTCGAAAGTTCGAGAATGCCGGTTCAACGCTAAATAAGAAGAAAATCGGGCGGCCACGGAGCAGGAGAAGCGATGAGAATGTCGCGCAAGTTAACGAGTCTGTACGAGAAGATCCGAGCTTGTTGATTTGCAAGTGTTTTACTGCTATGGCGATACCAAGATCAACTTAAGAAATAATAAATAATGATTGTCAAGGGATAGCCAACACCTACGCGCTTTATGTCATGGTGTTTCAAAACCTATGTTGCGCTCTTTCAGTGAAATAAACATTAATTATCATACGATTTTTTTTTTTAGTATTTTCTAAACTTATGGCCCACCCTGTATTTTTCTTCCAGAAAGCTTTTCAAGCTCATCCAAAACGTGTTCAAAGCAAATTGAACAATTCGCCACAGAACTGAGCTTGGGATGTTCACCAGTATAACGAATTTAAAAATTTTAAGACAGTTCATACATTGGACCGAGAGATGTTTCTTAATTTTTTTTACTGTTATTATTATCTGGTGTTTAAAAAAGCCCTCAAACAATGATGAAATCAATAATAAGTTTCTATTCATAATTAATTTTTCTGAGCTGTGTTAATTTTTGTCGTTCAGCGAATATTTTAGATTTTAAAATCGAGACTTAGGAAATAATATTTCCTTCCTTATATTTTAGCCCTCATTTCTTGCACACATCTCTCTCCCCTTTTTAAAATTGAGACTTCTTAATTTATACATTCTAAAAATAGACAAACTTACCTTCACGTCTCTCCTTATAGCGGGTGTCCACTAATGAGATTTCTCTCAGAGATTCGTCTCGAAAGCGGGTAAAGGTCAACATAGAATTCACCACGAAACGTTTTATACATCAACATCTTAGATTAGAGTAACGCATCTAGTACATACGTACATTTACTGACTCTCAGAGATCAAAGTCACATTTAATAATATTATTATTAAAAGAAATAAACTAATACCAGCAGATTTTTTTTTTCGTATAACCTGTTGTTCAATGTTAAAAATTATTTGGGATATCTTAAAATGGTTTGTGTCTTAGCTAACTTAACTATTATTTTTTAATCGGATGTCTCGAACCACACTCGTAGCATACTTAACGTACGATGCTATCACGTCATTACTCACATTTGTAGCACAATATAATTAAAATAGTGGAGCAATTCTTAGATAGTTAAGTATTAGTCTGAACAAAGTTTTCTAATCAGAGCAATAACGTAAATGACTTTCAATATATATATATATATAAATTTTTTTATTTGATATTTTTACATTTTTTTTTACAATATGAGTTATTAATTAAGTATTGTACATTATTAAAATTACATGTTTTTTATTTGTTTACCTCTCCAAAAGAGAGACTAGCTCTTGTACTTGGAGAAGGAGTTACAATATTATAATTTATAAGTTATAATTTCACATACAGAGTTGTACATTTGTGTTCTATAATTATTTATCGTCTATTTGTGTGCTTCATAAGCGTTCTATAATATTATTTAATTTTTAATTATGTGCTTCTGAAGTGTTCATTTAGTTTCTTTCTAAGCTCTTTTATATATTTTATTTGTGCAGGGAAGCTATTGAAATTTTTTATCCCTGCGTGTATAAAATTTTGCTGATAGTGTTCGGTGCTACATTTAAAGTTATTTTTAAACCTTAATGATGTAGTTGTTTAAAATTATACAGTGTTATTTTCTTTAATTAATTGATTAAGATTTTTTGTAAATGTTTTCTATTTTGGGAACTGGGATTTTGCAAAAAGTGTTGAAAAAGTTGACCTTTTTTTAATATTCCTTTAATGATTGTTCTCTGTATTATTTTTACCGAGTTAATTATGTTATTGTATGCTCCTCCCCACCCAATTATTCCATACTGGAGTAGTGAGTGAACAATAGCAAAATATACCCTTTTAAAATTATTTACACTTAAAATGTTTCTTAATCGTATGAATATATAAATACATTTTCTTATTCTTTTCACTAATTCGCTAATGTAACTGTGCCATTTTAAAGGTTGATCAATAATTAATCCGAGATATTTGATTTTTTTTGTTACAGTTGTCGTTATGGATGGTAATTTTTATATATACTTAAGTTAAATGTTTTATTATCGCTATATACGATATATACATTTCTTCTTTACTTTTTCTAAATACTTTTACAGTTTATACATATTTTTATATCTTAATTTTAATTTTTATTTATTTTTAGATATATATTTTCTATTTACAACTCATCAAAAAAAGAAAAATTTGTTTGTAAGAAATGCAGTTATGTAATGGATTATTTACATTATTCTACTTGTTTGTGTTTTTAATATCTTCATATAATTTTTTATAAATAAGCTTTGCAATGCTTATTCAATAAACTGTCTATGAGGATATTATTATTTTTATAACATTTTCGTTAATGGTTCATCGTTTTGTATAAATATATTATTAATTTCTGATTATGATAATTTGCAAAATTGGCAAAAAAAAAAACCTCAAAAACTGGCTTTTGAAGCAGACAGCTTCAGGATATCTGCATAAAGTCATCATCCTGTAATATAACACCACAAAAATTTACACGGTTGCCAATTAAAATTTTAATTTCCGCGATAACTCTGCAATATATAAATTATTTAATTGGTTTATTGCATGATCGGCGCAGGTCGGTGCAAGTCATCTTATTTTCATACATAAAGTACCCTTGAATTGAGTTCGTACGGAGTGGAAAATGAACATAAGTCAAGATAATAACGATACGGGATGTTTGAATTTATCGACCAGCATATTGGCAAGCATTCTTAGTATTTATTGCGTCAATTAATTCCCGGGGTTAGTTTTTAACCGGCACGCCACTGGTGAGGGATTTCACACCCCTCGAGATAAAAATTATATAAGATATCACCTTTTGGCTTAATAAAATTAAAACGCTTACTGCAAATCATTCCTTGTGCATTTCCCAAATAATTAATAACATTTACTCGGTATTTTGTTTTACTTTCGTCATAAGAAATGATGAGTTGTCGGTGAATACCTTGGCGCATAGTGCCGAAATAAAATTGGAACCTTTGTAATCTCTCGCCAAAAAATTAAAAAACAAAAAAATGTTTTACTGTTAATGTTAAATGTTTTAATCTTACATCAAAAAACAGGCGACAGAAAAATGGGTAATTATGTATATATATATATAATATCATGAATATATGCAGAAAAGGAACGAAAGTAGACTGAATGCAGTGGAAATGAGATCACTTAGACGTATTTGTGGCAAATCTATTTATGACAGAGTAAAGAATGAAGAAATAAGAAAAGAATGTAAAGCTGATGTTAGTATAGTGAGTAAGATTAAGAAAGGATCACTTAGGTGGTTTGGTCATATGGAAAGGATGAATGAGGAGAGAATGGTAAGAAAGATATATGACGCAAGTGTTGATGGAACCAGAAATAGAGGACGTCCGCGGAAGGCTTGGCACGACCAGGTAAACCAGATAATGGAGGATGGTTCTGTTAGAAGCCTCAACAATCGGCGAGCTTGTATGACAAGATGTATGAATATGGATGAGGCGAGAATTGTATGTCAGGACAGAAGAGTGTGGCGCTCTATCCTCTCTGCCTACCCCCACGGGGAAACGGCGTGATGGTAAGTAAGTAAGTAAGTAATATCATGAATACCCCTTGATATTTTATTCAGGTACATCATCACAACAAACACACTTCTAGGCTTTTATTATTCTTAATAAGCACTTTCCCCATTCCTTGCACGAGATCTACAGAAACTAATTATTTCATTAGTTAAAGAGACTATTAAAATTATCGAGCTCGTTGGGGTAATTAAACTCTCACCCGGTAATTTACGAATAATGAAATCGACAGTCGTATATGAGTTAACCCTAGGAAAGCTTCCGAAGACATTAGAGTTATGTGAGACTCATGCATTGCATTGTAATCAAGTTAGCATTCTTTGCAGAGTACCTATTAGGAAAATCGATATCTGGAGAATGTTACAATAATCAATCTCGCTGTACCTGTAACTAGAGCTTCCTCCATTCCACGACGATGATTTAAGACTACACCCGTGTAGATTGTTGAAAACTGTAATTTATCAAAAGCACTTATATAATTTTACGAAGAGATTATTTTTACTATAAGAACTCAACAAGAAATCAAGTTCCGACCTAACCTAACCTAATGCAACAATGTGGTCTAATGTATTATAAATACCTATTATCATTATGATTATTGAATAGGGTGTTTCTATAGTCTCAATTTAATTTTTTTAAATCAATGAGAACACGATAGCAACATATTTTAATAGATATACATATATCATTATTGTATATTTAAAGTATGCAAGTACCTACTTAATTAGTTGATGTTGATTTACAATGTTTCGAATTTAAAGTTATTGTGATATTCGATGTAAAAAGTTGATATATATTACGTCGCCGTTTCATAATATGCTTGTTTCATATTAAATAATATTTTATGATTTTTAAAAGAAAACGATGCCAAAAAGAAAGGCTTATGTTGTTTTATATTTTTTTTTTTTTTAATATTTAATATAGTGCATACATAAGCACTCTTATACCTATATGCTCTAATATAAACAAGATTAAAGTATTTTCTTTTACTAAAGCTTACCTTTTAGATATTGGTCCATTTCATTTTTAATTTATTAGGTTCACTTTTTACATGTATTATGTACTTAGATTGATAAATAATGTCTAACAGTCTGTCGTCTTACTCTTTTAAATTAATATTCATTAAGTATATATTTTCACCTAGTTAATTTTAAGAGTGTTGCGTAATATTTCTAATATCGGACAAATGTATCGAGGGTATGCATATAAAATTTGGCAAAGTAAATACAACATATCAGTAAGAAAGTAAAATATATGTTTGGGTACTCTGCCTGCTACACTTGTAATTCACTGTATTATAGCAGACAGTGTTCCACCGGTATAACAGTAAGTAAAGTGCAATGATCAATGTATAAAAAATATAAAAATAAAAATGTATTCAATTTCTCCTCTTTTCTAATGTTTTCTGGCATTTCATTAAAAAATTTCATCGCACTATACATCATCGATTTCTGAGATTTGGCCTTCTTCATGAATGGCAGTCTCAGTCTACCCCTTCCTCTTGTACGATGCTCGTGCTCGTGTTGATTTGCAATAATTTTTCGTGTGAATTCCGCTAATATTTTCTTTTTGAGGATTTTGTAAATAAATACCATTATATTAAAATATATTTTCAGTTTAAAGGTCTTCATATTTAGATCTTTCACTTGCGCTTATAAAAAAATGTATCTACTCATTAATATTTAGTGAGCGAGGGTGATCTTAGATGCGCTTGTACATTATTCATGTTTGAGACAAAATAAATGAGTGCAACTGCAAGCGGGAAGATTTTGAATGTTTTTTTAATCCGGGTTATTCAAACCGCCTCGGATAATCGAGAATCTACTGTATTTAATATATTCAAGGCAAATATCTGACTAACCTGGCAATGAAATGAACGATTATTTTTAATTTATCGTGAAATATGTCAACTAATCGAGAAGTTGTGTTAGTAATGAAATAATGCACCCATTTACAAATTAACGGGATCATTTAGATAATCATTAACAAATATATATCCTGAAGAGTTTCCACAGACAATGAGATTATATAAAAAAATGAACGAACACAAACAACGATGATGTGCGTGAACAAAAATTTATGAACTGAAACGTTGAGTGATATAAAATTATTTATTAAGTAGTTATAATTATTCAGAACTTAGGTATGTGATATTTTTTTTAAATACAAATGAAATGTATTAATTAGACAGGAGACACCAGAATTATGTTATAAACCTATTGTTTGAGACATATATTGATATAAATATATTAATTTTTGAACGGAAATAATGCACTATGCCTTCCCCCCTTTAGTCGATTGGTGACCTTGAATCAATGCGGTTATACGTGTGCGGAACAGTTTATAATATTATACTAATTGGAAACTTCGCGTCTATACTGTGTCGGAACTTTTGACAAAATAGTGAGTTAAAATATACAGTCCACATCTTTGGACATGTCAGCGGAATCCGGATCGTGATGAGTGCCAATTTCCTTCCTGTCCTGAGATTCTTCCGGCATCTATGCTTTGTACGCAACATCCATGGTCTGAATAATTACAACTTCACAATAAGAATGTGTTCTTGTTAATAATATATAAGTTGTATCAATGTGTCCAAAATTTTATAAAAATGAATTATTAATTCTTCCGCTTCCTAACGGATTACTCAACGGTATTTGAGATTTCTTAAAAATAAAGAAGATGGCTTTCAAATAATGAAACGATATATGTATCAATTTGAAAAGTGTGACATGTATCGTCAATGCACGTTGGTGTTGCATAATCGGTTGATGCAATTTTCCCGGATCCAGAATCCGGAGATCCAGGTTCGAATCCCGGTAGCAACAACAATGTTTTCCGATAAAATTGATTTTATATGTATATCTTTCTAATTAATACATTTAATTTGTATTTAAAATTATTTAATTAAACATAAACTGATGAATCAGTGCGGTATCGGTCTCTTTCTTTTCAAATCGTGTTTCTTTGAACTGACTATTAATATGACACAATGAAAGAAATATAATAATTATTATATTTCTTTGAACTATTAAAATCTTTTAACTGCCTTGAGCGAGTTAAATCTGCAAAATTAGCATGTGCTGAACTGGCTATTGTGTTTTAATACCAATACTTATGTATGCAAGAAAACCATTTAAACCATAGAGAAAGAATGAAAAGATACTATACTAAACATATGAAATCTATAACAACATGGCTAATAAATTTAGACACTAAAATTTTGATTATTTTTTTTAAGTACACCACATTTTTATTATGAAGTTGCAATTTCAGAACATACTTCTATGGCATTTTATAACAAAGTGAATGAATCAACTAGAAAAATATTTTTATCGAAAAAATATTTTGTTGCTACCGGGATTCAAGCCATTGAAACACTAGCTGTGCGTAAAATGTCCCCCTGAAATTGTATTTTGTTGTTGAACCCGGAAAACAACTGCAGTTGCGGTACCAAAAACTCGTCGATCATTCAGCAATACACGTCAGCAGTGACTACCTGTCGCTGGTTAAAAAAATAAGGGCCAACTATCCCTCGGGCAGAAATTGCACACCACACTGTTGTTTTTTGACAATTCCCTTGAGTTGTCGAGACACCAGTATCTCATGTTCTATTTATTAACATAGTCATCGATATGAAAATGTGTTTCGTCACTAAACAATATGTTTCCAAGGATTCGTGCTGTACCAAAACGTTCCAATATCTTTCTCTTTCGTTCTCGCTAAGGTTTCACGCAAAGAATAGTTATTTTCGTTGAGAAACTGCACGATTTGCAGTTAGTATGGGTAAAACTGTAGTTAATTTTTCAAAATAACGTGCACTGGTGATTTTATATTCCAGTAAGGGCTGCAATCTTCTTAATCGATTTACGCGGATTGCGTATAATTTCACGTCGAACTTGAGCCACATATTCTGGTGCCGCTGCTGACGTTGATGGTCCCAGAGGAGTTTGGTTAACCATTGTCCCTTCTTGTCTGAACTTTTGAACACAACACCAGATAAGTTGCGTGCTCGGCCCATCACTTATTCGTCGAATATTAAAGTGAAAGTACAAAAAGCGCGTACTTTAAACATTACTCAACCCCGAACGCGCGGTGCGCTCCCGACCAGTGACTCATTGCGACTGGAAAATTATAAAATCACGCGCGTCGAACAATACCCCTCCCACTTACCTCACCCTGATGGTCCACGAGCAATTACAATTTAATCTTGAAATTTTTACGCTGAACACCCTATATGACAAATGATTAACGTATTATATTAGACTAGATTACGTCTGAAAAGACAATTTTCAATTATATATATTTATTATTTCGAACAGTATATTATTGTAATTGTAATTATGTACACATCATCTAGTGTGCATCAGTATGGCATAAACTCCTTCCGTTCTTGGATAATTCATAATAAATGTACGACTGATATCTTCATGCATAAGTTACGTAATTAATTAAATGGATTTGAATAATAAAAATTGTAATTTGTCATTCCGTTATCAGACTATCCGTACTAGACTGCATATCCACACCTACATTGTTTATGACTTAAATTCATCCAAAAATATATTAATTTGCTTCTCGTAAGATTCTTTTTACCATATTGATGGCCCATAAATAAATATTTTTAAATTGAGACGAAAACACAGTCCATAACTTATTGATATTCTGTCAGCACCCATGTGGACCCCTGCTGACTCCAATTTAATTAAACAAATATTTTTCTTATCCTGTACGTGAGACGGTCAAAAATCCACGAAATATTATAATAATTACGAATATTTATTTTTAAAATCTTTGACACGTGTAATTGTAGATTTAGAAAATTATTTATGCAGAATTAATACAAAAATCTTCTACTTAGTGTCGAATTATCGAATAATTAGTGTTATCGAATATTAGCCATTTTATCTTGAATTGTTTTTCTGGATGTCTCATGTTATGGTCAAAATATTTCAATTGTCGTGTTTTTATTATTTTATGTATTTATCTTTTTTTTTATCTATCGTATACAAATGTCATCAGTGACCCTATCAATCAAGCTTATTTTTAAAAGTTGTCAGTCTTTTTAGTCGTTTCAGTCTAAACATATATATATATATATATATATATATGATATGAAAAACATATTTTATCGGCAGGTACAAGAATTTCGCCTCACAAAGGTGCGTCTCTACTCAAATAGAGTCATCTTGATGGTCCGTAGACATTTAATGTTTGCTCTCAAAATGTGAGTTAAAATATAGGGGTGTAGGAGGTCAAAGGAAATGGGAGAGGAGAAGGGAGAAGTGCATTTTTTGCGCAGGCTCTAAAGAATAAAGATGTATGCAAAATTTATTTTAGTTCTATGCAGAAGTGGTGAGATGTGCAGGGTAGTGCGGAGGAGTTACTATAGGATCCTAGAGTGCAAAACAAAAATTTTTTAAACGGATGGCATATATCGTATAAGTACCGTATATATACCGTATAAGTACCGTACGAGTATAAGTGGCACTTTTTTCCCAATTTTTTTAGAAAAAAATAAACCTGCAACTTATACACTGCAAGTCTAGATTATTTAATTATTTATTTTTTAAATATTTGTTTTAAAAAATAGATTCTGGTAAAGAAACAATAATATATGTTTTTAGTTAGTTATGACATCCTGAAGAAGAAAATGGTATTTTTCGAAACCGGTAGATGTATTTAAACTCAATTAAGTGGTTAATAAAACAAAGATAATAAATAAAAAAAAATATGAATTTTAATCACAAAGTTAATATTGCTAATTTTAAAAATAATACTATTTTGTATATGATTACTTAGATTTTTCTTAAAATTAGCCATTAATTAGTTTGTTATCTGTTTGTTTGCATCACAAACTTAATTTTAATTTGTCTAATAAAACGTGAGAAAATATTTCAAATCGAGCAGTTGCAAAATCGAATCACCATCAATTAAAACGGAAACGTCTTTTTGAGAACTTTTGGGGTAAGTGAGATTGTGTTATGACAATGCCTCCATAGCTCCTGCCAATAATAGCCCATTCTCTTTTTTTGACATATTGGAAAGTAAATGTTCCACCTGATAATGCTCCATGATTGATGAAGACTTTGGATAAATCGCATCGCTCCGCCTGCAGTTGTGGCAAGTATATAATTAGTAGCGATCATTATTTATCGTCTAATATTATATATTTTACACAATAGTAGCTCAATTTCGTAACTCGGATAGAATCGTTGGAAGGCTGATCTTTTGTACTCTTTCAAACGTAGTGCAGTAAGTCAAAATAGTCAAGTTAAAGCAGATATTGAAACATTAATATTTAATTCAATTATTACTCATCTTAAAAAAATAGATATTCTCGGATCAGTACAATGCTGAAAAACCTTAACGCAAAATATATATTCCAATCTTTTAGTGGCTATTTTTAAAATTCTCACTAAAAAATAACGACACAATTTATAAGAAAAATTTAATCAAATCAACATGGGCACGAACATCATACAAGAGGAAGAGATATTATATAATAAAGCTGCCTTTCAGGAAGAAGACTAAATATCAGAAATCAATGATGAAGATTTCCAATGAAATGTTAGATGAATTTACATAGATTTTGTTTTCCTTAATTAAAAATAATTAATAAAAAGATAATTTGTAATAAATAGGGAAAAATTGATAAAAATTAATTCAAATTACTATTTTATTTGGAGAATAGTATTCCATTGCTAACTTTGATTTTAATAAATATTTTGAACTTATGTCTTATATTGACTATTCAATTTAAAATATACATTATAGTAGTCCACGCCAGGGTGTAGTTGACAGTATCTTATAAATGTTTATATTATATAAATATCATATTTCTAATTAGCGCTCATACAGATTATGCTTGAAGGCCGTTATTAAAAGTTTGACCGTCGCGAAAACGACGATAATTATTGGAATGTAGGCGTCGCAATAAAATGAGGTGATAGTTATCAAAATGCTTATCATAAAAAAAAAGTATCAAAGTAAGTGTGCTACATCATTCGCACACCATCTGCTGAACGACCGTTGTAACAGTACACACAATACGAAAGTTATGACGCAGTTAGCTCTCCTTACCGGCCTGTGGCGCCCTGTTTACACTGCCCACCCCGCAGGGGTCTCGGTCCGGTGATACAGCATCATCAGCTCGAAGTCTGCGCATTAACGATGACAATTTATGGTCTATAAGTATCCTCAATCTGTGCTTGCGTACGATTTGTGGAGGGTATATTTTCGAACATACTTGTGAAATTATGTATCTTGTTGACTGATTTTAACACCATTGTGATTATAACCCTGATAATAGTGTTAATATTTTTATGACGCCTTTTATATATTTTGAGTATGTATATTTGTGTAAATTTAAAACAGCAAACAAAAGCGAAACTGTTTCTGTGTGTTGTGTGTGCGAAACAGTTTCGGAATCGGACGGATATATTTTACGACGGTGATATAAAAACATTTGGGTCTATTTTTTTTCGGTTTTTGGTTGTGATAAAGTTTCACAGGCTGGCCAGCAGAGTTTAGAAACTTGAAGACTGCAAGAAGAGCGACCGTGGTCGTCTACCAGACTAGTTCACAAAGGTTGGTGTATTTTAGATTTGCATGGATTGAATGAATGTATTCAACATTACCAATAGAAAACCCAGGACTAGCTATCGAAGGGTACATATGGCAACAAATAGTATACGAAACGTTAATAAATATAGATATATATATATATATATATATATATATATATATATATATATATATATATATATATATATGTTATTATTAAGTAGCATGTTAGAACATAGTTCTTTGAAATTATAACAAATTAAATTAAATTCAACGAGAAAGTAAACGGTCGCCGTGGTGTAATTGATAAATCATTATTACAGAAGGAGAAAGTTCCGGGATCGAGTCTCTGTGATGACTATACATTTTTTCGAAGATAGATTTTTTCCGGTATGCCTTTCTAACCGATTAATTTAATTTGTTTTAATATAAATATTTATTTTTACTTACGTGCTTGTATTTGACACCTGAAATAATATCCATGAGCAAACTTTGATGAATGTTTTAATATTAAATGTATTTTTGGAGACATTCCAGGTAAAATATGTCACAAAACTAAGTTTAAAAAAGAGCGTTAAATAGTGTGTAACATTTTCAAAATTAAAAAATTTGGGCGAAGAGTGAGTTTTGATTAAAACAAAATACAGTGAGCAGCATACTTAGTAGGAGGGAGGGGAGGAGACGAATCAGAAAAACATATTCTATCCAAGGGTGATATAGGCTTAGGAAGCACGGATGTTTTTTTTTAGTACAGACTACGTGCATTCTCTTCACGACCAGATAAACCAGATTCTAGACGATGGTCCTATTAGAAGCCTCAATAATCGACGAGCTTGTATGAGAAGATGTATAAATGTGGATGAAGTGGAGAGAATAAAAAACAAATAATATGATCACAACACAAGATACACAAAATAGTGCTCCACTGCACTGGAGATAATATTAATCGAGATCAATCAAAAACAATATTGATCAAGTGACGCCTGGTGAAGTCAGGCTTCTAAATCACCCTGAGATCAAGCAGTAGGATGGGTCGAGGGTAGGAATTTAGATGCATGATAATAACATTATGCGCGGCCGAAATTAAAAAATACAGAAGAGTGTAGCGCTCTATCCTTTCTGCCTACCCCCAAAGAGAAACGGCGTGATGGTAAGTTAGTTAGTTAGATTATGTGTTTTCGGAGACTTTCTGGATATGTCACGAAATAGCGTTTTTTTAATACGAATATTAATCAAGAAAAAAAATTTTAACTTCAGTACCACATTAATTATTGCAATTAAACTGTATACAAAAAACAAAATATATACATTGTGACATTACAAATTAGGTTCACATTCGAAATTGCTCCGTCACTTGTTTTATTGCCAACCACCTCGAAATCACAAAAAATTGTCCTTACGTTGGTATTGGCATCGCAGTCTGTCTTGAAAGTTATAAAAACGGTCACCATCTATGGTTCTTTTTCAAATCATCGAGCAAAGCTGTCAGATTTGCGCGGTTCAATTGCCGCGACCAGCGTTACTAGTTACTTTAGTTTCTTCGCCTTTGTTTTCTTCGCCTTTGGTTTCTTCGCCTTTGGTTTTCTTCGCCTACGGTTATTCTCACCGTAGGCTATATTTTTTGATGTGATGTGATCTCCGAAATTTCGCTCATTTTCATAATTCATAATTTTTTACCAATTTAGGATAAAAGCAGAATGTGACTAAATAAGATGGGTATGTGTTTTTGAAGTGAAGAACCCGCGGATCTTGTGTTCACCACCGACTAGCCGGTGAGCGGGTAGAACACCGGTCTTTATTCGCACAACATATATGTATGTAATAAAGTTGGAATAAGAAATAAAATGAATTATTATTTTTTTAACAAATGTTAATATAAATTTATTGATTACAGGAAATTCAGATGTAAAGATTCCTTTGTTATTCATTGCGAAAGATTATTTTCTTAATCTGAGAGTGGCGCGGCATTACAGATATATTACTGACAACTCTTATCAGACGTTGTCTGCAAACTGGGTACAGGTAAGGTGCTTAGTTGCCCAGTTCAATAAATCAGATACTCGATGATTTGAAGATAACTCAGTAACCATAAATACGAAATGTATGGGTTATAATATATTTAATCAATATTTATTGGATAATAATTTATGTTCTTATTTGAAAAACATATCGAATTGACGGTGACTACAGGGAATAAAGTGAACGGCGCATTGAATGAAATAATGGAGGTAGCACACAATAGAATCTTAGTATAGACACTGATGTATGGAAGCGAAGCCTGGAGAAAATAGACTGAATGCAATGGAAACGAGATCAGTTAAGCATATATGTGGCAAGTCCATTTATAACCGAGTAAAGAATGAAGAGATTAGAAGGGAATGTAAAGCTATTTTTAGCATAGTGAATAGAACTAAAAAGGTTTATGTGGTTTGATCACATGGAACGGATGAATAACGAGAGAATATTATGAAAGATATATGACCCAAGTGTTGATGGCACCAGAAATAGAAGACTTTTGCGGAAGACCGGGTTAACTAGATAGTCATGTTAGAAGCTCATATAATCGACGAGCTTGCATAAAAATTTGAATGAATGTTGATGAGGCGAGAATTATATATCACAACAAAAAAGTATGGCGCTCTATCCTCTCTGCCTGCCCCCACAGAGAAACGGCGTGGTGGTAAGTTATTTAGATAGTTGGTTTCAGGGTTTCTTGGTCATGATCGAAGAAAGTGAGACCTTCTATAATTGGTAATACTTCTATGAAAATCTACAACTGCGATACAGAGATATAATATCAACTACAGTAGGTAGTATTTCTATTGAAGATATATGGGGGGAGGTAGATAAGGTGAAGGAAGACGGGAAGATAGAAGGCAATAGAGGCGTGGGTAGAAAGATATTATTTTGGCTGTACAACGTTATAAAGTCACTCAGTGTCCGAAATATTGTTGATTTTATACAGGATAAATCAACATACTTTAACATGGTCGCTAACCTTCGATAGACATATGATAAAAAGTCTGCGTATGCACTATGATGCCATATCGTATGCACGCGCACACCTTAGAAGGAACATTGCATGCAACCAGCCAGCGGAGAGCGCGCGGCCACATATCCGAATCATGTTCTCGTAAATCACGTGACCAAATCGTCTGTCAAAGTTCTCTGACAAATAAGCGTTCGTTTCATCCACAATCTCGCACGCCTCACGGTATCTCGGAGGCTCGCGTCTCCCAGACCGGTTAAACGGACCAATTCTCGTTTTCTGGAATGTTCCCGACTTCTGCACTCGGATGCCCAGTTTTTGCGGCATTTATCCGTATCGATGCATTATCAATAAAGCGAGTTTTTAAAATTATTTACGAATTGGAATCACATAGGGCCGCATGCCTTACCCACAACCGTGGGAAAATGGTTGACAGTTTTTTAATCTAATTTGATTAAAATGATATTATAATGTCTGTAAATAATTTCATTAAATGTTAAATTAATTGAGGAATGGGATTTATTGGTGGATCCTAGGACTGCAAAAGGATTAGATGGGATTGGTAATCCGCCCCCATGTCGGTTTACCATTCTATATTTGTGTAGGTCGCGAAATCAAATTTGGTCATGTGTGAGTGTAGACAGGCGTGAGGATAGTAAAGATGATTTAAAAAAAAAAACAAGTAGTGTGACCGAAGCAAGTCGCCGATCACAATGTTGGGTGATGGAATCAGGAATGAGGGAATGATGAGAGATAAGGAAATCCTTCGATAGCGGACCAGGATGAACTCACGGAACCGAAAGAGCTCGACTTGCCTGGTTGATGACGTCGTCTCTATGATTTTCCGGAAGTTCACTCAATGTAAGAAACTACCACGGAACAAAAAATTCTAATAAGTTTCAACGTTCACAAAGCACCAAAATTACAACGGACACTTCCTGGTGATTCTCGACGAGGTTCATCAGTACAAAAGATAAGAACCAGTCGATCCGAGGGACAGATGTATATTTTACAAGTTGACTAACAAATAATAACATAAAGACACTTCATCTCTAAATCTCGGCGAATTTAGCGAATTCAAATCAAACCAGTCGAGCTAAAGGAACAATGTGTACTGAATTTGGATTGGACTAGGTGAGGGATCAAAAATTAAAACTAAAACTGAAAGTTATGGAAGTATATATGTTCACTTATTAAAAAAAATTACGATTACGGAACAAGTAGGTACTTACTATTTACAATGAATTTATTAAAGTAAATTTGAAAAAGATCGGTTAAAACATACTAGATGTTAGATCTGAAGGACCGGGGCGCTTGCGGCGGCCATCGATTGCTGCACGGCGCATGTGGACAATGCGTTAAAAAATATCTAGCCAGTTTTCCTTATTTTGTTTGTGAGATTAGTAATATGTTCTTTCCGTTTGAGATTGTTATCTATTATGATTCCAAGGTACTTGATATATTATTTTTCTTCAATTGATGAACATTGAACATGAAAAAGGATTGAAGAAGAAACGAACATTTTCATTTGATTTAAGAAGACTGCCGTGTTGCAATAATGTGATGAACTAACTCTGTTCATATGTGACGTTTTAATTTAAGTATTATAAATTGTATTGAATATTTTCTCTATCGGCTACACCCCGGAATGTCATTAATCATTGAAAGTTTTACTTTAAAATGTAATTAATTCACCCAAGCCATGATAAATAGTCATGACAAGTTGTTGACACTATTAATGATCCCAGTGCGGATTGCATTATTTGTTTATTGATTTTGTATGCAAAGTGATTCTTTTTCACTTATCTTTGTATTTTCGATTAGCCTACATAATTTGCATACTGCAGACGAAATTATTTATGGAAATTGATCCAAAGAACATTCGAAATAAATTAATTGATTATTTATTTATATCGGACCAGCGATTGAGTCAGTGTGAAGAGTCAGTAGACGGCTTGAAATAAAAAATGATCAAAATATTCAAGTCAACAAGAAGTACTGTCGGGTGCAGGTGGTTGGAAAATTGTGTTTGAAAAAATATTTGTATAATCATTTAACTTGTAACAGGTATCTTTATATACTTATTTAATCTAGCGGTAAGACGCCCACTTAGTGAATAAATCTGGCAAGACTATATTAATTCTTTATTAAGGAAAACACATTCTTATTTTGAAATTGTAATTATTCAGAACATAGGTCTGTGATATTTTAAATACTAAATTAATGTATTAATTATTAATATATATAAGAATTTGTTTTCCTTAATAATATATGTTGTATCAATGTGTCCAAAATTTAATAAAAATGAATTGATAATTCTGGCGTTTACTCAAAGATATTTGAGATTCTGTAAAAATAATGTAGATGGCTTTCAAATAATGGAACGACAGGTGTATTAATTTGAAAAATGTATCATATAGGTTCGAAAATTTGTCATGAAAAATACTGGCGTAATAACACAATTGGTAGTGTACTTCCCCGGATTGGAAATAGAGATCCAGGTTCGAATCCCGGTGACGCAAAAACAATATTTTTCGACAAAATTGATTTTATATGTATATATTCATAATTAATACATAAATTTAGTATTTAATAATTCTTTCTTTAGATTCGCTTTCCTGAAAAACGATCGTTCAAATTCGGAGTACTTATAAATATGTTATTTCTTCCGCGTAGAGTTTTCTGGACTATTCTATAGTGTATCTTATATCACATAGCAAAATGGCCCAGAAAACGTGAAAACTTGAGAACTTGATGTCTGTTGTTTTAAGATTTATTTATTTATTAGTAACTATATAATATATATATATATATATATATATTTATATAAATTGTTTGG
The DNA here is from genome assembly GCA_022840565.1 of Eubasilissa regina. NCBI lineage: Eukaryota > Metazoa > Arthropoda > Insecta > Trichoptera > Phryganeidae > Eubasilissa > Eubasilissa regina. The sequence continues at coordinate 4,963,126 of JAINEB010000019.1, forward strand.
ACTGTGCCCGTCTCACTAGAGAAATTCTGTGTCGAGACGGGCGTAGTTTACAAGCAATTGTTCAATTAATTAAAATTACAAATACATAGAATTACATTTATTACCATATAAAAGGTGTATATGAAGAACAATTTTAAAATGGACTTTATTTTTGGATCACTTTATAGCAATAATTAATATATGTATGGATCAATATGTTTGGGTGAGTGCACCAATACTATAGATAAGATTAGCAATACGGATGCAGGGACGATATCTCTTTAATGCATGAAAACATTGCGCTCCCCTATACAGTGCTTGGTTAAACGAACAGGACTGTGAGAAGTGAGCAGGGCAAAAACGAAAGTGATTTTAATATCTCTAAGTTAAGATTACTTAAATGTTTTCTCTCTTATATATTCAATAACAGTGCGTTAAAACGTATATTAAATTTGAAATAAAGTGTACATTGTCTTTATTACGAGTAAGAAAAAATATACATGACATCTGTGCTGTCTATCGATGTTATTGACCTTTCTTACTGAATATTGACATTTTATCCGATTCCGTCCTTACTTATCAAATACACATTATACTGATAAAATATAATTTTTGTGTTTCTTATTATTTATCCGCGATTCATATACATCACCTAGATGTCATTTTTGTTCGTTTACGCTTATGATTACAACTTCACAAAAATAATGTGTTCTCCTTAATAATATATAAGTTGTATCAATGTGTCTAAAATTTAATAAAAATGAATTATTCATTCTGGCGTCTCCTATCAGATTACTCAAAGATTATTGAGATTCCGTAAAAATAAATAAGATGGCTTCCAAATAATGGAACGATAGATGTATCAATTTGGAAAATTTAACATAGAGGTTCGAAAATTTGTCGTCAATGCACTATGTTGCCGTAGCATAATCGGATAATGTAATTTCGCCGGATTGGAAGAGATCCAGGTTCGAATCTCGGTAGCGCAAAAACAATATTTTTCGATAAAATTGATTTTATATGTATATCTTTCTAATTAATACATTTAATATGTATTTTCGTAGAAAGCGATCACTTTGTGGTTTGACATATTATATTAAATAAAATAACAATAACTTTGTACGAAACCACGAAATTTATTATAGGTCAACCGGTTTCGCTTATCTCAAGCTTCATCAGGACGTATTAAAAACTAATCAAAAATACAAAAAGAGTGCACTTGTGAAAGTACCTGTGAAGGAGAGAGAGAGAAAGATAGAATATATATACAGATAAACGGAACATTAAGGGATGGGAAAATACAATTTTATTTAATATATTTAATTTGTATTTAAAGAAGATTAATAGACTTGATGAATAGTTATTGATGAATATTTTTACGATACTTTTAATCTATACCTAACGTTTTGAAAGAAGACTTTATAATAACAGTGACGTATTAATTAGTGATCATGTTTTTACAGCCAGAATTTTGATCCATGATTTGAGCACCCGCTAAAGAATATTCCATTTTGAACTGTATTCGGTAGGAACAGAATTTAGATACGTACCACCAATACGTTGTCCTGGGTGGAAGGTACTTCTGTTTCGCCGAGGCAAGACCACGAGTAAGTTTTGAAAGTACTGGATTTGAAAGTATAAACAGGCCTAGATTTAATTTAGAACTAAAGAGGTTGCTGCTAAGGGCCCCCACAATGATAAGGGCCTCGAGGCTGTATTAAAACTTTTACATATTGATGAAATAATTAGTGTTCATGGAGCAAAAATGTATGAAGAATATTATATACCTGTACGTTTTTTTAATTAAATTTCATTAAATTAATTACGGCCGCTGAGTTTATGGTTATAACTTTTTCATATCCAAAGATAATGTCTTCTATGTGGGTTAATAAAATTTTAAATCACTACGGAGAACACATTCCTATTGTGAAGATTCATAACATAGGTCTGTGATATTTTAAATACAAATTAAATGTATCAATTAGAAAGATATACATATAAAATCAATTTTATCAAAAAATATTGTTGTTGCTCCCGGAATTCAAACCTGGATCTTCCGGTTATGCTTTGACAATAAATTTTCGAACCTATATGTTATACTTTTCAGATTAATACATTTATCGTTCCATTATTTGAAAGCCATCTTCTTTATTTTTATTATTATTTTTTTAGGTTCGAAAATTTATCATCTGTGTTATATCTTGGTATAGCATAATCGGTTAACGCATGTTCTCCGAATTGAAAAAGATCCAGGTTCGAATCCCGGTAGCAATAATAATATTTTTCGATAAAATTGATTTTATATGTATATCTTTTTAATTAATACATTTAATTTGTTTTAAAAATTTAAAATCGTTAATCATAGGCCAATATACTGCTCAGTGAGATGTCAAATTAAATGAACTACTTGTCTTAGTCACATATAGCACATCACCCCTAAACAAAATATTTTTTTTTGGTTTGGTATCTTTATTTTTCTGTCTGAATTTTATTTTATATTCAGATGGTGTTCTTTTGTTTTGTAAAAAATAAAAACAATTTATACATTTATTTCATTGTAATCACTGCATATTATTTTACAGTAAAGTGATACGCTTTTTTTAAACGCGGTTACGTGACACAATTTATCCGGGAAGCCTCCGAAAAAGCATGTTCTACGTTAAAAAAAATGGCCATTTATTAAAGTAGTCGTCGCCTCCGGTGGTACTGAAACTGGTTCATACCTTGAACAGTTTCGTGTCTTCGACATTTCTCGCATTCTTCGAGACACGAGTACACCTCTGTCTCTTGTTTCCGTGCGACTCGCATATTTATTTTAAAAAAAACTCACATCGAGCAACTGGGAGAATACAAGATTATCAGAATTCCTAAAGTTATGCTAAATTAAATATTAATTACTAATTAATTAATTAAACGTGACCCTTATAAAGGGTTTTTGTAGTTAATGTTAGCGAAATTTTGTATCGCGAAATGGTCACTTTTTACAAATATTTTTGTTATTTATTTTCTTTTTCATACATCAATATTTATTTAAAAATTTTAGTATTGAGTTTTATCTCAACTAAATCTCTAAGATTATCTCATCATGTACCCACAGCAACAAAGACTGTATGAAGTCAGATTGGATCTTGATTAATTAATAAGTATCGAAACGGCGCAAAACGGAAATATGGAATCACTTCTTCAATATTAGCAAAATTACTTTGTGGTCTCATTATATATAAATAATTAAAGTAAATACTTTGTTTAAACCACTATTTATCGCTTAATCAACATGTTTCGATACTTATGGTATCTTCTTCAGGAATCAATGTTCTGGCTCCACGAAATGGGGAGAAATTACGCCCAAGAACTTTTAAAGGTTCAAACCTGAGAATAAAACTGCTACAACAGTATATTGAAATATTTAAGTGCATCTCTTGATTAAATCTTTATATATATATATTTGTGCATTGATCATTACACTTTGCTTACTGTTATACCGTAGGAACACTGTCTGCTATAATACAGTAAATTACTAGTGTAGCAGGCAGGGTACCTAAATGTATGTCTTATTTTCTTACTGATATGTTTTATTTACTTTTCTAAATTTTATAAGCATACCCTCGGTACATTTGTCTGATATTAGAAATATTACGCAACAATCATAGTAATGAACTAGGTGAAAATGTATTATTGATGAATATTAATTTGGAAGAGAAATACGTCAGACCGTTAGACATTATTTATCAATGTAAGTACCTAATACATGTAAAAAGTGAACCTAATAAATGTGTTATTATTATACTGAAATTAAAAATACAAGCATAGATGAAAACAAAACTATAAAATGGCGAATAAGTTAGAACTAATATGAAAACAAATTGAAAAGGTGACTATTTGCAAAGAGGATTTGGTTATATATAATATTTAGTGGTATAAATAGTGGTTTAAATAAAATATTTTGTCTAATTTTTTAATATGGTATCGCCTTGTGGAGACTTTGGGATTTTAACTCTCCTAGAATGTCCCGTTAACCTTTATCATACCATGATATAAAATACCCGAATTCAGCTATGCTGTCAACTCGTGTTACCATAAATAACAGTTAGAAAAAACGATTTTATTAGCTCAAATAGCTTTAATGGTATGAATTTACTCTAAATATTGAGCATTTAACTTTGAAAATATGATTAATAACATAATTTAAAGTATTCATTAAGTCCTTTACAATGTGTTCTTCCTTCTTATCTCTCTTCGTTTAATTAGTGAGAAAGAGAAAATTATATTTGTATGTTTATTGTTCTTTTTGTATGTTTATTGTTTGAAAAAATAAAATTTTTGTGCGATTCCCTTTTCATAATTGGTTTTTCATTCCTAAGCGCTAATATTTTTAAGATTATCTAAAATATTAATTTTATTTTGCCTGTATTTACCGAAATATTAGAGGTTTAATTATGATGGTAGACTTGTGTTTCTGTATGGTTTGGGAAGGGTTAATGAAAACCTCATTTACTCACAGACATGCATATTTTATAGGACCGCGGATATACAATAAGCTACCATAATAGATGGCAACGGTATCGTATCCTAAATTCTGCGTGCTTATAAAGAAATGGCTTTTCAAAATTGGAAGAAGTCAGCTGGAAGAGTTCATTAAATGATCAAAACTACTCAATTTATGCAATTCTTTTTGTCATACTTAACATATTTTGTTTGCTCCCTACTTGTTTATTTTCTTTTACTTCTTACATATGTTTAGTTTGTATCAAAAATTTTATTTACTTATTATCTCTACTTGTCTCCTTTTGATTTATCTATTTTTTACCATTTAATTTAATTTGTTACCTTACTTCTGACTTATATTCTAGCTTATGGAACCTTATGACTACCTACCTCAAAACTGTATATGTATCTAGCGAGGTAAGAAACTGCCAACAGGCTTGCACGTAAATGAAATGAATTATAATATTTGCATTAAGGATTTTTATATTGATGCAAGCTATAAAAATAATGTTGTTGTAAAAAATAAACGCCGATTTATCGCCACCGAAATTAAATGAGAATAAGAGGACAAAAATTATAATGATAACTTTAATATACATGAGAGTAAAAATATAGTTAATATGCATAACTCAAATTATTTAAGTACATTAAGAAGTATGACTAACATCAAGTCTAGGCACAAATGATTAAATACAGCAGTTAACCTGTTCGCTCCAGTGAAGCGAGTAGATAGTTAAAGAAAAGACGTGTATTGCCATTTGCGGGGAATGAATGTCGCATGAGATAATAAATCGCATGACGGAAGTTTCTTCATGAGACTACTGTTGTAGAAATTGTCTCATTGACATTTCTGTCACACACGGAGAGCCGTTAATGTGAAAACCAACGCGGTCAGCAAAACTTCACGGGTCGCGTCAAATGGTATTATCTTAAAGGTGTTGCACTTTTTATGGGAATGTTGTGATACCTTGTCACTCTTTGATGTGTATATAATTTTTCAGAGTTTTTTAATCATTTAACACAAACAAACAAAAAAATATCTCAAGACAAACTAACGACCAATTCTAATAATATTCCAAACAGTTTAAGCTCCCCCATTACCTCCAAAATATGTGCGACGAAAAAGTGAAAAAACAAACAAATATGGCATACTCTATATTTTGTTACATTTTAGAAAATGTTCACATGTTTGAAAAGTAGTGTTCAAAAACTAAAATATATTCTTTCACGTCCTAGTAGGTAGGTAGGTAAAAAAACTTATTTATAAATTACAGTAAGTACCTACCTAAACATATGAATTTAAAAAATTACACATACATACTTTAAAATCACAAAAATAAATGTAATAATATTTCATACCTTTCTTCATTTCCTAACTGTACACATAAATGCACACGCGCGCGCGCACGGTCGATGAGAGAACAAATTATGCTCACTCGTTTGTTTTTTTCATTACTAGTATAATATAAAAATTCACGAAAGATTATATAAAATTACACAAAATACTCGTCAATCTATTGTGATATTTGAATTTGCGCGCCGAGGACTGGGTAGCCTGCTTCACTGATTTATGATAATTGGCTGTCTAAATTGACGAATCAGAGACGAAAATTCGACTCTGACGAGCAGCTGAGCGAGACGTTACTTTATTAGAGAGGATGCTGGAGAGGGAGTAACGGGTCGATGCGCCGCTCTTGCGAGGATAAGGGCAGGGGAAGATATCGAAGATTAAGAGTAATGTTACCGCGGTGGACCCAGAGATATATGGGCCTGGTCCACCCGCGGGTTGAGCTCAAGAAAAAAGATGCAAAAGACATATTACGTTCATTTAATATCGGGATAAATTGTATTACTCTGAATAAAATATGTAATGTGTTGCAGCAGAGTTTGCCCTTGAATCCATTATCATCCCATCCGAAGTAGCAAACGACACCACACATACAAACTTGAAGACCCAGAGTGAGCTAGATCGGTGGCGGCCTCCTATGGCTTCCTATCATCTAGGGTTCGAAGGCCATCCATTCCAAATTTTGCACAGTTGCTTTTAAGTACCCTGCGTGGCTGCTGGCAGAGCAGTCGGGATAATGATGACACAACAGCCAAAAAACTATTCGGCGCGTTATAGTTGAATTTATTCAGAAAATCTTAAACCAGTAAGTACTTAAAAATACGTTCGTTAACGATTGTGAATCATCACTCTTAGATTTTAATAATTATTAGTCTCTTTATTTGTTTTTTGCAGCAATAACAAGCTTTTATGATAATTTTATTACTAGATTTATGCACACACTCGTTAAATATAATGCAACCATCTGAATATATAAATATCATCATAAACCAGTACTTACTTAGGCACTACATAATGTATCCATGCGAATAACATTGAATTACCATGGCCTTATATATTATATGAACGTTGCCTCATCTATTTTTTTGATACATGAAGTCGTTGTAAACCTTACGACTGTTAACATTATTAAGTAGTTTGTCATGTACGTGATCGCGCGCAGGGGTTGAAAAACAAAAGATTTTAATAAAATAAAATAAATATTATCATCCAGAAATCGTGAAATGAATGTTAACTTTTGTGTATGTAATGTTTTAAACATTTCTATTTTTATTTTTTAAGGAGAATACATTATTATTGTGATACATAATTCTGTGACATTTTAATACAAATTAAATGTTAAATATTAGCGATGAGTTAAACAGTTATTTTAATCGTTATTGCACCTGTGATTGTGGAATTCGATTCTTCGTAATTCGGCGAGCAATCACTGATATACTGGAAACTACAACTCTAATAGTAAAATATCAGTTACCTTACTTATCTACTTACTTACTTACCATCACGCCGTTTCCCCGTGGGGGTAGGCAGAGAGGATAGAGCGCCACACTCTTCTGTCCTAACACAAAATTCTCGCCTCATTCACATTCATACATCTTCACATACAAGCTCGCCGGTTGTTGAGGCTTCTAACATCTATTATCTGGTTTACCTGGTCATTCCAAGTCTTCCGTGGACGTCTTCTATTTTTGGTGTCATCAACACTTGCATCATATATCTTTCTTACCATTCTCTCTTCATTCATCCGTTCCATATGACCGAACCACCTAAGTAATCCTTTTTTAATCTTACTCACTACACTAACATCAGCTTTACATTCTTTCCTTATTTCTTCATTCTTTACTCTGTTATAAATCATCGTTATAAAAGAAATACCAAACACACAATCACAGTCACAATAACGTTTAGTTCATCACTAAAATGTATCAATAAGAAATATATAGAAAAAATCAATGTAATGAAAAAATATTTTTCATTACATTGACTCGAATCAAGAACCCTTCCTATCTGGGGAAGTGCACTGACTTATAACACCATGTCAATATAGTTAACAACAAATTTCGCAAGTGTGTATTTGAAGCGAACTTGACTGTATGCATTCCAATATACTTTAAACGTGGTATTATTTTATGTTAAAACATATTTTAATTCCTTTAGATAATAACATGAAAAACTTCCTTAGAATAATAGTAATAGTACACACTCACACAGGTATACTGAAACAAAAACATGCTTCTGAAAGAGTGAATTATGAATACGACCTCTAATGATAATACCCTTTTTTTCTTTTTTTTAAATTAATATTAAAAATATAATACAATTTGAATAAACAGTAGATATATATATATATATTTATATATATTAACATTTATTTCTTCTCTATGAGTGTAAGACTCGTGTATAGAGAAGGAGTATATACGAGTTAATTTATGTTTCAGTTAGTCTGTGTACATAGTCTTTTTACTTCAGTTACAAATTTATGATAGTCTGTAATTTTTCTAATTGTGATGGGGAGATTGTTAAAAAATTTGACGCCTTGGTAAATATATTGATTTAGAGCTGCGGTATATTTTAGTTTTGGGATATCAATTTGATCTTTATATCTTGTAGACTGGAATTAGCTTCTAAAATTTAATTGATTTTTAATTTTGAAAATTTGAATTATTGATTTTTTTTTGTATATGTCTACTATTTTTGGTACTTTAAAATCTGTGAAAAGTTGTATACTTGGATAATATTTTTTTTTTAGAATAATTATTATTATTTTTTGAGTGATTTCTAATTGTGACATTGAAGTTTTATATGCACCTCCCCATACAATAATACCGTATTGCAAATGTGACTGTACAAACGCGTAATATATTATTTTCAGATATAAAATATGTAGGCACTTTTACTTATATTGTTTGTGAGATTAGTAATATGTTCTTTCCGTTTGAGATTGTTATCTATTATGATTCCGAGGTACTTGATATAGTCTTTTTCTTCAATTGATGAACATAGGTCACAAGAATTTTTCTCGAGTACAGGCTTTGGTGTGAATTTTAATATGAATTTCGGTGTTTTGTTTCTTGCTTTTACAGCATCGATATTAGCAGCGCAGTACATGTCTAGTGCACGCCACTGGTATCCATGTTTATAGGTGACGTTTGTGTGCATGTATCGAGTCTCGCTATCAAATATAACGTTTTTGTCTCTTTCTAGCACTATCAACTCGTAAACGTGGTTCAGAGATTTATCTCATCCGCAAAGAACATAAAATGTTTATTTGATATTTCTGCATCTTTGGATTATTGATCGGCCGTGCGTTATTTCTCACCCCTAAAAAAGGTTGCCATCTCCGCCAGCTAATCCAGCAGAAAGAATGAGTGCAACAACTTTGAAATGAAGACGCTATAAATCTTCCCAGTGAGTACCTACCTAGCATCTAGTATGATGTGTGTACGTATAATGATTATGGTGAACTCAGTTTTATGAAGACGTCTGGTATATAATAAAGCTATTATCTGAGGCTGTTCCTTTCTGATGTCATACGTAAATGGAACACAAATGTTATTAAAGTCAATTAAAATATTTTTTGAAATACAAATTAAATGTATTAATAAGAAATATATATGTATTGTGGGAGTAAAGACCTTCGTTCTACCCTCTCACCGGCTAGTCAGTGATGAACACAAGATCCGCGGGTTCTTCACCTCAGAAACACATACCCACCATGATTCTCAGCATCCAGAGCGACGCAATTGGATTAGTATGCGGAATTGTAGAAAATCACATAGCTCGAGGATGTAATGTGAATCGAAGGAGTGAAAAATAGAATCTACGATGAGAATAACCGAAGGCGAAGAAACCAAAGGAAAACGTCTCGTCTCATGTAAAGATTATTCACCCCGCGATTAGATCAACAAATTATAGTAAACTATACACTAGTGATTGAATAAAATAAAAATATTTACCCTTTGGTTACGCTGGATCGCTCACAGTTATATATTAGAAACGATGGTCGCAGCAATTGCACCGCGCAATTTTGACAGCTCTGTTAAAACGAACCATAGACGGTGACCGTTTTTATATCCTTGAAATCGGATTGCGATACCAACGGAAAGGCAATTATTTGTGATTACAGGGTGCTTGGCATTCAGACAAGTGACGGGCCAATTTCGAACGTAACCCTAATTTGTAGTTACAATATAAAATCAATTTTATCGAAAAATATTGTTGTTGCTACTGGGATTCGAACTTGGGTCTTTTCCTGTCCGGGGAACACGCATTAACCAATCATGCTCTACTAAAACAGTGCCTTGACAACAAATTTTCGAACTTATATGTAAAACTTTTTGAATTGATACATCTATGGTTCCTTTAGTTGAAAGCCATCTTCTGTATTTTTATGGAATCTCAAATATCTTTGAGTAATCCGACTTATCGGATTAATTACAATTAATTCTGGCGTCTCTTAAGACGCCAGAATTAATTGTTCATTTTTATTAAATTTTGGACATATTGATACAACTTATATAACAACATTTGTCGTCAATGCACTGTGTTCGTATAGCGTAATCGGTTAATGCAAGTTCCCCGTACAGGAAGAGATATAAGTTCGAATCCCGGTAGCAACAACAATATTTTTCGATAAAGTTGATTTTATATGTATATCTTTTTAATTTATACATTTAATTAGTATTTTTTTAAATATCACAGACATATGTTCTGAATAATTACAACTTCACAATAAGAATATGTTCTCTTTAATAATTGTCGTTCCTTGATAATTAAATCGAAGTAAATTTGGCATTGAAAAATTGCATTGGCAAACCTTTTTTTTTTAAATAGTTAAAGAATCCTGGCGCCACTTTTCAAAGATAAATCTCAGAAATATTTTGTTTCACTGAGGATAATAAAATAGTAAAGTTCCAATTTTAAACCCGTTGAAATCTGCCACGTGCGTGTGCAACCAGGCATTGATCTATAGTAAACTTATAAAATAAATATAATATATAACAATTATAAAATGAGACTATATCAAGATCATTTATTTTTTTTTAAATATACCAAACTTACTACATACAACTGTGAGTTTTATTTTGAGAAATGCAGAATTTCTCATCAACAGGTTTAAATAACATCTTATATTTTAAAATCATCTTTAATATGCAATTTTGTTTTTTAAAACAACAGAAATTATTTTATCATGTAAGGCGTCACTTCTTAAAGTTTTTATTTTAAATTCTATTTATAATATTATGTACTTACTATGTTTTTTAAAAATAACTTGGATTATTTTAAAATGTGATGTGGTTTTCCTAGATCAGGCCTAGCCTAAACGGGAAATTGCCATAGTATTATCTATTTTTATCTTTCTTCCTGTCGAATCCATATCTTTCTTGAATTAAATAACACCTCAACAGGACGAAAAGAAACTGTCTACTTTAACATAGACGACAGTCTAGCAAAGTAGCCAGGACAATACTGTATATATCAAAGGTGGAGTCTACTCCATCCCGCACAATAAAATACGAATATATACTTAATTGCAATATAATTATATTTTATTTTAATCATGTTATATTATAATATATTCACCTCTGTTACAACAAAACATGTATGTCAATAAAGTCTAATAAATAAATAATTTTGAAATATGTATGTATACTAAAAACTCTGATTAATAGGTTTAAATAACAACTCACAGTTACTTGTTTATAAAAATAAAACTCATTGGTGTGTGTAATACAAACATTGGTCTATTAAAAAAAAAAAATTATACTGTGTCATAAAATTCATGAATTTTATTAAGTTAGTTCTGTAAAAATAACATTAAAACAATTAAATGGATCACGAATGCATCTATCCCACCAAGTATAATATAATATTCAAATTCGTATATTTTTTACAACATATTTTTAACTATGTACCATCAATTACATCAAGAATATAAGTCGGTTAATAAATTTTATAAAAATCTCTCTCGAGATTGAGTGACTTGCAAAACTGGTTCCCTTTGCTACAGTTTATGGCTTAGAAACACGACAATTGTATTTTCAATATCTAGCAGTTGATAGCACAAGAACAAATTGTTTCTCTAAGTCATTGTGCGAGTGTTCAGTGGTGCGATTTATGACTTTTGTACTCCTCATTTATATTATATATCCCAATTTTATCAAATACCAAAATTATTAAGTTTTTTTCATCTCTCATTTGACACAAATACGATTAATGTTATTTTTTATCAGAACGTCTAATTGTTATGACTTATACTGATCATTTTGTCATTCTTATTCCTTTTCTTATTTTTCTTCTTCTTTTAAATAGGTAATCCACCCTTCAAGAGTGATTTGTGCCATTAATCAAGTTAAAACTTTATTTTATAGAAAAAAGTACAGTAATATTATAGAATAGAAAATATTCCATTACAAGTCAATACCATTGTCGTTCAAAAAATTTGCTATTATATAGATTAAATATGGCGAGTTAAGGGAAAGAAGATGACACAAATTAACCGGGAGTTGAAAATTATAAATAGTTACTCTGTAGAACCATGCTAAAATTATCATATTTTAACGAGTGTAAGTCGCACCCAAATTTAAGGACAAAATTTTTTGAAAAAAGATTTTATTGAAAAATATTATTAATGAACATTGTCAATGTCTGAATCGGGACTTTCTTCATCCAACATGATATTTCTATCTTCTTCTTATTTTAAATAGGCAATACACCCTTCAAGAGTGATTTGTGCCATTAATCAAGTTAAAACTTTATTTTATAGAAAAAAGTACAGTTATATTATAGAATAGGAAATATTCCATTACAAGTCAATACCATTGTCATTCAAAAAATGTGCTATTATATAGATTAAATATGGCGAGTTAAGGGAAAGAAGATGACACAAATTAGCCGGGAGTTGAAAATTACCATTGTAGAGATTACTGTAAAAAAACATGCGCGATGGACAGGCAAAAACGACATGGTCAAGGGTATCCTCCTCGGCACCACACTCACACGTTGGGTACTCTATTAAGTTCAATCTGAATAAATGTGAGACTACCTGGCAATGCCCAATTCTTATTCTAAAGATATTTGATATTGTTCTTTTGGAGACTTCCTTTTGGAGAACCAGAGGGTGCGGGGAATAGATCTTTGAATTATTTTAAGCCGATTACCCTTATGATTATTTGGATCCATCCATTGTGCAGTAGTCCAGATAGAATTCGTACGTTTTTTTATCGTATTGAGTCTGTCATACATAGGGATCATTTCCATGAATGTGCAGGAATCCAAACATATGACACCCGTTTATTGTTGCTGTCCAAATTAAATAAACATCTTCTAAGGGAACAGATTATTATATTGTTTAGCCAAACTTTCATATTAGCACCTTTTCTTATCTATCTTTCTATTCTATTTGTGCTATCTGTTAATAGATGCTTACTATCATATTGTTTGTTTATAGCTGCTGAAATAAGAAATTATGTATAAGTGTAGTAAATATAAAAAAATTGCATAAATAATGCAATCTATGTAAGTATTAATTAAAAAATTCAACTATATTATTACTTCATACTCATTATCGAACCAAAAAAACGCGTGTGCCAGAAACGATGTAACAGTTTTTTTAACAAAGATGTAAAAAAAAATTATAATTAAACTTTCAATGTCAGATACACGAGATATGATTGATTTGTGTGGTAATCAAAAAAATACTATACTGTAAATATTTCAATTACTAAGTAATTTAACAATCGTTTATTATAACAGTCAGCAAACTACAAAATCAAAAATCTTTCGACCTAAATAGCAAAGTTATAATGTTTTATTTTTCACACTCCTTCATTCTTCTTTCTCCTCTATTCTCACACAGCATCTTAACAAATGGCGTCTCTTGCGTGAGTTAATACAAAATAAATAAAAATCTGCTAAAATATTTCGTGGTCGCGCGCTGCACCATTCAACCTGCATTTTTGTATATCCACTGAAACGTGGGTAACATCGTTGGAGCCATTGTTCTTAATGCATTTAATAAATTCCTTTAAATAAAAGAAACAAGATATACGACCCCTCTTAAAGGGTAGAGCGATACTTTAAATGTATCTGTGGTGTTCCTGTCAATATACATTTCCAATACAATAAGCTTTGTGACATAATGTGTTCGGCGGGGGTGGAAGCGATCTTCGGCGTCCGAAGATAAAAGCCACCTTAAAGCAATTTAGAGTACGTAAAAACATCACGACTTCTTAGATATCTTTGAATGTTATTTGCTGATAATTGATTGTGATTTATTTATTATCAATTTGATCCCAAATAGCATTGAGTTTACTAATAGCCCTCATCTGGGACTGATCCAGTAGCTCTGTTATATATTTATTTTTGTATAAAAATATCTATTAGAATAATATTTAATATTAAATTAAATAACAATAACTCTGTACAAAACGGGTAGGACGAATTTATTAGCAACAGTGTTTTTTTCGGCTAAAAACAAACAGTCCAAAGCTTTTTGACTCAAAAACACAAAAAATGCGGAGTATCCAAAGCATGTACGCAACGATCGCGGCTGCTACATACCCGAATCATTTTAGGAAACTTCTTTCCCTCTTCACTCATACAACTCTCCTTTTTATAAATACCTAACACTTTCACTATTCTTTCCATAAAATACAATATTGTTAAATGATAATTGACTCCCTGCCACACACCGCACAGTGACACGTCAGATAGTTTAACTGGACAATAAAATTAAGATATAACGACCGCAGATCGGAACCTGTGGTGTTCATTTTTTACAGCTCACCAGCGATGAGATGTTTACAGCCCTATTCATAGATCAGGGCGATAAGGCTCGATGGAATTTTACACACAATCGGCGGCAGAACCGTAGCGACTTCCCTGAGCCTTTGAAGTAACAGGAAGGAATCTTTTGTTCGATACTTCATTGTTATAATGTGTGATGTTGTCTGTGAAGAAAAGTGTCATACATATAATATTGCATGTTTGTCAGATCTAAATTAAATTATGCATAGCTACTCTTTAGGACTCTTTCTCCTCCATCTGGCCGCACTACGAGCAACCTCCAACATAAATTATATTATATTAAATACCCAATTTTGCTCAGCTGCACTCTTGGACCCTGAGGACAATATAAGTCCAGACAATCCATAAGGCAACGTAAGTCCACCTCCAGCCTGGACCAAATTATACATACATTGTTACCAGTGGCGTGCAGTAGGTATAGATTTAGGCTATGCCACTAATGACATTATACAATCGTATATACATAATATATGTACTACAATATATGTTGTATATAGCATTACGAACTTTCGTTTAACCAACATCTTTAAACAAAATGATTCCGTCGTTTATTTATAATTTTAGAATACCTACTATTAATAGTGTTGTTAAAGTTTAAGTTTTAACGTAAAATAATATATTCTTACCCATATAAATAACAACATAAAAAATGTGTGGACGTTTTTAAGAACACTTTTTATGACTGAACATTATTATTTTATTGTTTGAAAATCCTTCAAGTAATAACTAAACGAAATAATTATTTTTATTAAAGGTTAACGTAGGAAATAGTTCTGCTAATTGTTTTTTGTTTTTCCCATTCATGTACTAAATGCACATTGAACGCAAAGAACGACCATGAAATCAACACGTTAAAAACAGTAAGATAGTAAAATTCGCGAATTAGTAAAAGAGGATGTAGACACTTCAATAATTTGCACGCAGTTGTAAGCCTTTTTAATCTTATTCTGTTAAAAACAACATAAAAGCACAAAACAGCAGGTAACGAACGACTCCATACAAAACTGATAAACCGAAAGGAATTTTCAATTCAGTAAATAGCCAATTGTATGACTTGAGTAATTCATTAGCTTGAAAATGGAACAGAGTAATGTGAATAGCTACAATCGACGCATTGTAGCACGTCGATAATAGCGCTATATCTGCAGCGGTGGGTTGTCGTGATAGTTTTTAGAACTAAGCAATTGAAGTTTCTACTGGTACACAGATGGCGCTAATTGTAATAAATCGGTATATAATATATCCATTCATGTCCATATTATAGATTATTTCATTTATATTTGTTTCCCAGAATTTTTAGTGATGCTTAGCTTTTTTTGCTTTTGCGCAAAATATAGACACACCGCTCTTCCCGCCCTCAATCCCCTCCCTCGCCGCCTTTATGTAAATCAATCTTAAACTACATCAACGTCTAAATCCTGAGCTACGTCAGCCATGGAATGCTGATTTTTAACAAGGCATGTTTAGGAATAATTAATCAGAGTAAGTAATATAATATATGTTTATATTATATGACATTTCGCCATCTTGACTGTGGGAGATTTATATTTCTCGCGATAAAGTACAGTTATACAGTAATTTATTTATGCAACGCCTTGATAATGGCACGTGTTACTAAACACGATCTAACCTAAAAGAAATGCCATTTCCATACACTAGTACTCGCGGAAACCTTAACCTTTACCAAACCATGATATAAAATACACGAATGCAACCATGCTGTCAACTCGTGTTACCGTAAATAACAGTTAGAAAAAATGTTTTTATTAGCTTAAATAGCACAAATTTACTCTAAATATTGAGCATTCAATTTTGAAAAAAATAATTAATAACATAATTTAGAGCATTTATTAAGTCTTATATAATGTGTCCTTCTTTCTTATCTCTCTTCATTTAATTAGTGAGAAAGAGACAATTATATTTGTATGTTTATTGTTTTTTTCACTATAAAAATAGTGTGTGATCTCTGTTTTTCATATCACAAATCGTATATTTACTAATGTATTAATTTAACAATGGATTGAATGGAAAAAATAATTGTTTTTGTACGATTTTCTTTTCATAATTGGTTTTACACTAGTCATTCCTAAGCGCTAATATTTTCGTATTAAGGAGAACACATTCTTATTGTGAAGTTGTAATTATTCAGAACATAGGTCTGTGATGTTTTAAATACTAATTAATACATTAAATTAGCTAATATTTTCTTTAGGATTATCTAAAATATGAATTTTATGTTGCATGTATTTACCGAAATATTGCAGGTTTAATTATAATGGTAGACCTGTGTTACTGCATGGTTTGGGAAGGGTTAAATCAAGCATGCAAATATATGATTTTTAAAAATGTGTAATATATATATATAAATATCTACACAATGTTGACTCAAAGGTGTTAATGAAATTACTAGTGTATCCCAGTGAAACGATGAGTCATGTTTGAATTGAATGATCAGGTTAAATGGGAAATAATTTTTTTAATATAATTCATTAGACTCCATGTCTATAATAAAACTATAACATAATATGATACCCTTTTTATCTCCGTAAATTGGTAAGTTAACAGTAATAATAAAATATGTTACTCACACGCAGTGGTACATACGACAAACACACTTAGATAAGTTTTGAGACGAAGGCGATTAGCTCAAAGCAGATGATAGAGCAGCACCACACACGTCATATGTACTGTTTTTTTTGTTGACAAAAACAAAGTTTATTTTAAGTAAAACAAAGTAGGGATGGTAAACCGTTATTATGACTATAATTTTATTTGATTGAAAAGATGATTGGCAACTAAGATTTAACTATTAGAAGCTTTAGACTCAAGTATACCAGTAATTTTTCGAATAAGGAATAATAAGAATAACGAATAATTTGTTACCAATCATTATTACAGTTAAATACAATCAATTAAATAATAGATATCTCGTAGAGGCGAAGCTATTTTTTATTAATGGAAAAATATGGCAGTATGGATAATTACAGGGCTTACGTGATCACTTTACACAATCATTTCACTCAATCAATCTCCATATCCTTCAAATTTTTGAATGTTGTATATATGTTAATATATGGTAACACTTCGAATACCACTACACTATCGCCATCTATGAACTAAATTTGATATTTATTTCCCTGAAACAGTACATATGTTAGTGATGGTAAATCGTTACGTGACTGTGATTGTGTCGATGATTGGTAACGATGATTAGTAACTAAGATTTAACTGCTAGATGTATACGTTTTAGTGTACCAATCATTGCTCGAAAAATTACGTTAATCAGTTATCAATTATCGTTACAATCAAACATAATCACAGTCATAATAACAGTTAAAATACCGATTTTACCATCACTAATATATGTCACAATAAGAATCTGATTATTTTTTTGAAATTATTTAAAATAATATTATTTTTCTGTAAAATGTTTTTAACACATTATACTAGAATACGCCTGAAAAATCAATTTTTATATATTTTCTTAATTCGACCAGTATATAATTAGCAATATTTGAATATGTCTACATACAATTACTGGATTTTCACTTACAAAAGTACAGTTATTAAACAAATAATAGATATCTTATAGAGACAAAGCTTTTTTTTTATACAGTTACATTACAGTAATAGTTTTAATAACAATACATTACATTACAGTAATAGTTTTAATTACTAAAACAAACATCTTAAATATATACTTTTTTTTTAAAATAAAATTCACAATTTATGCTGCAAAACTCAAAAATAACAAAATATTATTTTGTTTTACATTCTAAAGTACAAATATTCGATAGAATAGTTCCCGGAGATAAAATGCTACCTCGAATCTGGTGAAAAGTTCAAGCTTTGAACCGTTATATTCACTAACCTACAAAATAACTTATTTATGTTGACAGTGATTTTAGAGAGCCGCCCTTTAAAATCTAAATTTAAATACATAGTTAGTTGTTAATAAAAATGAACCAGTACAACCATCCGACCGTTATTAATTATCACGACTCACGACCAATATATCATTAATTAATCACATAAAAACCAATCATAACACAATATTTATGTGATTAATTTTAGATAACATTATCTTGGTAAAATTTAATAAATTTAAATGACTTCCAAGTTATTTATATAAATTATTACTAGGCCCTGTGCGACGCGCGAATGACTGCCTGTTGACGTGGTGACAGAGATTATGTGGACCATATACAGTACGTTTAAAAATATCGTGTATACACTTTTTAGGAAATTTTAGGTTCTGGGTATTAGACCATTAAATATGCTGAAATAAGATTAAAGATATTATCCAACAAGAGCAAATAATCTTAAAATCGTTCTAAGAATTAAAAATACTTTTGGTTAAAGATTATTCAATTTTCAAGCTATTCAAAAAAATGTTTTAAATTAGTTTTAAAAATTAGGTAGAGCGGATACTGAAAGTGAACTGTTTTAGATTGTGAAATGATTCTTATTACTGCATAATGTGTACTCTTATATATACTGCATTATAAGTTTAATTTATTTTCAAAGAAATAATAGATATCTCATACAGACGAATCTAACGGCAGGGCTTAAGACCTGTCTTCGGCTGGCTTAAGTGATTATTTTATATAAATACAACTTTCAAAAATTTGATAGATATGGAGATTGATGGGTAAGAATGGTGAACGTTATATTTACATAAAGTGATCACTTACGTCAGCCGAAGACAGATCGTAAGCTCTGTAATTACCCATACTTCCATATATTTTCCATTAAATATTGTAAAAAATGGCTTCGTTTCTATGAGATATCTATTATTTCTTTAATAACAGTGACTTTGTTGGTTGAACCGAAAACCGGTAACCGAAAAGAACCGTCATTTTTGTCGGAACGAAAACCGGAGCTGAACCGAAAAAAAATATTGGTACATGTTAAAATCCGCGCGTTAACACAATCTCACTGTCCACTTCGGTTATTCTATGAGACAATTGAATAGTTTTAATGAAAATACATTGGAATATATTTTAATAATTAAAGGTAATTTTAATCTTTTTTAATTATAAGTAAATATATTCATTAAACGTATTAATTAGAAATATATACATATAAAATCAATTTTATCGAAAAAATTGTTGTTGCACCACCGGGATATGTACATGTTTATTTATTTTATATGCGTATCTTTCTAATTAGTTAATATTTAAAATATCACAGACGTATATTCTGAATAATTACAACTTCACAATAAGAATATGTTCTTCTAATAAATAAATATACTCAAGAATCCTGTATATTTTAACTGTGAATATACGAATTTCTTTCGTTTAATTAATTATATTTTTATCACATATTATATACTACTAGTTCTAATTATTATATTGTAATTATTTATGTTATATTATTGTATCAATTAATGTATAATGCTTATTATAAAAGTTCGAATAAAATGTTTTTAATTACAGTAGAAAATAAATTTTAATACAGTTGAACCGAAAACAGAATACCGAAAAAACCGAACCGTTATGTATTTTTTAATTGAACCGGAATGAAAGCCGAAATAAATAAATAAAAAAATACGGTTCAATGCCCTGATAATTACCAAGATATGAAATGAATGGAACCCTCGGAGCAGAACTCTTACTCTACATATAGATCATATCTTGATTTGACACCAACCATAAATTATAAAATTATTACTATTATATATTAAAAAATTTTAAGTTTTGTCTTCATGTCATGTTCATATTCACGTCAAAATACTGCATCATTTCCTTATTTCTTTTTGTTATTTACAATACTTATTTCCCATTTTTTCTTCTTTCTTTCATTATTCTCAATTTATACGATTATTGATTAACCATGTAATTATTATTAACCACGAAGCCCAGTTAGTAAGATATTAAAATATTAAGCAAATAAATAAATCATATAAAGATCTTATTTAAGGTGACTTGGACATGTCTTGCAAATTCCAGTGAGTGAATCTTCGAGTTTCCTAGGATAAGAAAATGATTAAGATGATGATGATTAATGTGATGTCCTTGAGATCGAATATATGTATGTGTGTCAGAGCGCCCGCACCGCCAGGGTGAGATGTATATGTGTGTGAGTGTGAACGAGAATAAAAGAGTGACGCACGAGGTGCGATCTCTTTTCATTACAGTTTGGCTCCGAGACTAGTTATGTACCGTATACCTTAAACTGTATTATTCATGTAACAAATATTATAATTTTCACGTTTCTCTTGGACCACCGACAATTTACTACGAAGTGCACAACTTGAGACGTACTTCTTACGCAAGTACGTAATAATTAAATTTTACGCACGCTTTCAAAATAAAAATCATCTTGTATTTATATCCGTAATAATGCTTTCTGTGAGTTTCTCCATTAAACGGGAAAATTATTCAAGACGATTCATTATAAATAACTTTGGTACTCTTTGACACGGAAATGTTAAACAGTTCATTATCTTAAACACTAAAAACAAAAGGCCTGAAGGTGTTTGTGTAAATAATCATTTGAAGAAAACCAACAGCACTAGTTGGCTGAGAACTGGGAACTGGGAACACCAGTACGTGAGCAACTTAAAATAACGCAGTCCGGACAAATATTAATACAACACGTTTTTATAATATAAATAATATTTTTATTACAAATCGTGTAAGTATACCTTTACGTTTCATTGATGAACCGGAGAAATATATTTTTATGGCTTTAATTTGTAATTTTTAACCATATGTCGTAAATTTAATAATGCTTTATTTTATGCATTATCTATGCATTTTTTCGCCTAGGCGTTCGATATCTGTCACTTCGGTGGTGAAATTTTTTCGTATTATGTGTAATAATGTATCTTAAACAACGAGATCATCACCGGACGAACTCTCATCATTAAAGTAGCGGAATATTTAATGATTAATTTTGGTATACTGCAATTTTTAAAGTATTAATATGGAGATGATTTTGCATCACCATGAGTAACAAGGTCTGCATATCACGCCTATAATTTATATTATAGGATCAGGGCATATTGACGCTAGAAATTAAATTTTCTGTACGCGACCACTTTTGAGTTAGAAGAATACTTGTAGCGCCTACAATTTATAATATCGCGACAAATTGAGGCTAGAAATTTTCTTCGTGCGCCTTCTTTTGAAATACAAGATTTACATATAATACTTCTTATATACAGAACCAGGAAATATTAAAGCGAGAAATTAAATTTCCTCTTTACATTACGACATTATGACTATTTCGGTCGTAAGTCGGAATCACCGCAAGGTGTGGGGGGGAATAGGGAAACTTGGTACAGGGGGAGGTCGGTAAGGGAATAGAGGTTTAGAAGAAGGATCAGTGATCTCTGGATACCGGGATTCGTAAGGACTACTCGCCTTACCTTGAATATGACGCCTCCGCAAAT
Organism: Eubasilissa regina; assembly: GCA_022840565.1. Classification (NCBI taxonomy): domain Eukaryota; kingdom Metazoa; phylum Arthropoda; class Insecta; order Trichoptera; family Phryganeidae; genus Eubasilissa; species Eubasilissa regina. The sequence continues at coordinate 4,985,148 of JAINEB010000019.1, forward strand.
TCCCGTGATCACCGCAGAAATCGCACAATAATGGCACGTGGATGAGCCAATCTCCGCTTCCGACTGAAGACGGCGATGTCAATGTGCATCCACGGCACACACTAATAATAGATACTGTGCACACAAATCACAGGATTACAAAATACTGGTGCACTGGAGTTGAACGCCCACAACGCGAATGGTATCACAATATCAATATCGCTCAAGTTGACGTCTGCCGGCATCAAGGTTATATTTCACACGGCGGGCAAGCATTAAGATGGGTCATGGATTATAAAGTTGGACGCGGGCATGTGACAACAATAATTTTCGCGCCTGATTACAAACGTTCTAAAGTGTGTTTTGCAAATACGGAATACTAGAGTCAAAAATACCCCAAACAATTGGAATTGGAGCTAGAATCAAAATTAAAAAGAATGCGGTGTGTGAAGCAGGCACAAAAATACTGATGTCTCTTGATTAATAACACTTTACTATGAGACGGCCATCGTACATCGGAAAGACAATTAAAAATGGGTATTTAAATTCTCGCGGTGGACACAAAATGTAGTACGAATTGACCGCAAAAGACGTAAAGACGTGCTTCCTATGTTATACCTGTCTGATCGTTAGCACAAAGCCTTGGACGATGACTGACGTCAAAAAGCTTGTTAGAAAATGTATTTTTATTATTAAGCTCTCATTTGAAGAATTTTTTTATAATTTTTTACAACATTGTATACTTTTCTCGCTCGTAAAAATGATCATTTTAATTTTACGTATGAGAATTGAATGAAAATTGGTTGCAGCGGGGCGTGTCGCTTGGGCCATTATTCATTTATTTTTCGCTACATTTGACAACTGAATGTGATTGGATAATTATATGGAATGCATTATTTGAAAGGAGCCAATCCCAGACATATTGATGTTAATTACGTGTTCAAATATATTGTTACCGGTATTAGAAAAACATAAATTTATTGCCCGCTTTTATTTGTCGGATTAAAAAATTTAGCCATTCTTGTTTCCGCTTCGTTACCTTCGTAGCCTGAGGTGCGAAAATAATATAATTTTTTATATACAAAGCTAATGGAACTATGCAAACAGGTGTTGTCTGTCTATAATATACTCGTACTTACATAAAATGAATATAAAGTATTTGTGGTTTGACATACTATATTAAATAAAATAACATAAACTTTGTAAGAAACCATGAAATTTATTATGCGTCAACCAGTTTCGCTTATCTCAAGCTTAACAGTGATTGGTTTCTTAGAATTTTCCAATCATATTATTGAAAAAGACCATTTTTTAATAATACCTCAGAGGTCAATATCCACCATGAAAACGGGTTAGAAATCTCCGGTTGGACAATTTAGAAGCCTTTTAAATAAAAAAGGCTATAAATAGTGATACGCCAACTGTTAATAATCATATTAATTTATCCATTAGCTTCATATTAGGTATGTTTCCTTTAAAATCAATTTAATATCCATCAACACTGTATTTTCCCATCTCTTAATGTTCCGTTTATCTGTATATGTATATTGTCTTCCTCTTTCGCATATAAATTTATATTCTGTCTCCCTCTTTATGTATATACAAATGTACTCTTTTTGTATTTATGATCTGTTTTAAATACGTGCTGATAAAGCTCGAGATAAGCGAAACCGGTTGACGTATAATAAATTTCGTGATTTCATACAAAGTTATTGTTATTTTATTTAATATAAAAATATAATTTTTGTCCATATTCTATATTCTACATTCGATTTATCATAGTACAGCATAGCATAGCATAGCATATCTCAATTTTTTGTGTGCGTGCGTGCGTGCGTGCGTGCGTGCGTGCGTGCGTGCGTGCGTGCGTGCGTGCGTGCGTGCGTGCGTGCGTGCGTGCGTGCGTGCGTGCGTGCGTGCGTGCGTGCGTGCGTGCGTGCGTGCGTGCGTGCGTGCGTGTGTGTGCGTGTGTGTGCGCGCGTATGTGTGTGTGTGTGTTTTTGATTTGTAAAAAGACGCATTATAAAACATCTGGATTTGAATATTCCTGAGTAACCCGTACGAAATGTGTATAGATTTTAATTTGTAAAACGTACAGGTATGCATAATATATTTATGCATATGTATATATAGGTATGCATAATATATTTTACCCACTAACCGACATATTTCCTCGTAATACCTCACCGCCGCGAATGACAATGGCGTCGTAAATATATTATATACCACGACCTCGTGGGAATCACTCTGGATGTCATTTGTTTGGAAACCACAAAAATCTCAACACTCTGCCCTGGTCTTGAGAATGTCCATCTACACATTAAAATATATGTATCATACTTTTTTTTTCAATTCTGAAAATGTACTGTTTTGGCGACATACACGACACACAACAATAATATTATATTATAATTATTAACGTATGTCTATTAATATTTTTTAATGTGTATACTCTTAGACACACACACACACAGCGTTTATTGGTAGTATAATATATAAATACTTAACAAGTTATGTATTAAACTAAAGTAAATAATACAAATTAAATGTATTTTCGTAGAAAGCAATCACTTTGTGGTTTGACATATTAGATTAAACAAAATATAATCATGATGAAGGCCAACTGAACATTGAAGTTTGTTAAAAAAATTAGGGCAAAATAAGGTAAAAATTTGTGAAAAGATGCTTTTTAAATAATGGACTTTGTATGAAACCCCTAAATTTATTATACGTCAACCGGTTTCGCTTATCTCAAGCTTCATAAGGACGTATTTAAAACTAATCATAAATACAAAAAGAGTGCACTTATATATTTACATATAGAGGGAGATAGAATATAAAATTACATATACAGATAGACAGAACATTAAGGGAGGGGAAAATACAGTGTTGATGGATATTAAATTGATTTTAAAGGAAACATATCTAAAACATAATTAATACCTAATATAATAAATTTATCCATTAGCCCCATATTAGGCACTATAAAAGTAAATCAATTTAACCATTGTTTTTTCGAATAAACTAATGACATCCGTTTTCAAACTTTTCTATTGTTTAAAAAGTGCTTTCTTTTCATTTTCTATTATCTTTTATATTTTAGTAATGGTTGAGTATCATTGTAATTAAGCACCCACTATATTCTCCTGGCCTTGCGCTTTCCAACTTTTATCTACTCAAGTCGTTTTTAAATGGTAAAAAATTAAATCAGTCCATTTTTATTACAAAAACGGTACCGCTATATTATAATCTTTAATGGAGACATTGTATAATTGATTAATTAAATAATATCTTATATCGGATAAAATACTTTTTAATCATCCTGATATCTTCATTTCTTTGTTAGATTTGAAATTAAATGAATCAATTAATTAATTTACAAATGTTATTATAAACAGATTTACAGCATAAATAATTAATATGTTAGATCCCAAGAGGCGCTCGGGTGAACTTCTTTCGCAAACATGTCAGTTTTGAGATGTTAATTATTGTGTGGAAATATTTCTCAAAGTGAATTTCGACCGCTAATTATAATAAATATTCATATATTTTATTTTCATTGCTTATTTTATTACAAAAACATTTAATTATACTTTGTTTTAGTTTAAAAAAATTATTATATTTTGACTATTTGCTGTAATAATTTACTGTTATTTTTTACTTACTATTGTTTTTGCTTAATTTCTAATGGTACTATGTACCTCATAAACAAATACGAACGCGATGAAGGATATTGCCATATTGGCGTGATATATTTTAATCTTATTTTACTTTGGAATTACAATTGTTCATTAAAATGTGTATTGATTACACAAATTTAAAAAAAAAAAGCATTATTGAAACTTCTCTTTTCCCGATGTTTCCAATTCAAAAAAGTGTCCGCCCCCGCCCTTAACCCAACTCAAAATATATTAAATAATAATTTTATCGAAACAAGACATCATTTTTTAAATTGATGTTTTTAAATATATATATGCCTACCTACATTACAGTGGGTTACTAAATCATATTTCTTTTTAATCGATCTATATGTATAAATAACTGGATCACTGACTAAACGTTACATTTTGTATCATTTAAATACCCTACAACTCATTTAAATCTCTCAGGTAGAAGCGATCCAGCTTGCATGGTTTGAGATTCTGTTCGATTATTGATAACGAATCTATTCAATTTAATTTCAAAATACCCGACAACATGAGCTATGGGAACGCCAACATTCGATACGGCCATTGAAAAATTTAACAAATAATTTACAATCCAGCTTTATTTGGGGGAGGGCAACTGTGGAGATAAAAGATTCCTACCCTCTTTAAATTCTACACGAACACACCCTTTCGTATTATTTGTTGTTATAAATAAACCTATCTTCTTGCGTGCATTCATAAAGCACCTTAAAGCCTTTAAACATCATAATTTATTGTGTTCGGAAACTTAATATAAGATTGGATAAGGTTGTAATAATGAATTTTGAAATCCGAGTAAAAATATTCCATTCATTTACATTGGATAGGATGGGTTTTGAATATACCTACCATTATTTTTTTGTTTTCTGCATATATAATATAATTTCCTTAAGTCTGTTAAATAACACATTATATAAATAAATAATGTTAAATGAAAGTATATTTCTAATTCACCACAATAATTTTTATGTAGAATATCAATTATCGACATCACAATAAATACGTAGGTTAAACTCGTACATACTCCTGAACGTACTGTTTGAAATAAAATTTTTCAGTATATTACTTTATAATTACTCTTTATTTATTATCTTTGTTTAATTAACCACTGAATTGAGTTTAAATACATCTACCGGTTTCGAAAAATACTATTTTCTTCTTCAGGATGTCATAACTAACTAAAAATATATAGTATTGTTTCTTCATCAGAATCTATTTTTAAAATTAAAAAAAAAACAATTATTAAAAAAATAAATTTAGTACAAATCGACTAAATTTGTATTGCTGCTCAATACAAATTTAGTCGAATAATTTTTAGGAAAAAAGTGGTAGATGTATTTAAACTCAATTCAGTGGTCAATTCAAACAAAGATAATAAATAAAAATATGAATTTTAACCACAGCGTTAATATTGCTAATTTTAAAAGTATTTTATAATTCTTGAGAAAACTATTAATAAATGTAAATCACGATCTCGGGAACAACATCTCAGATTAGCAATATTTGAATGTGTCCAAGAACACACAATTACTGGATTTTTATCTACAAAGGCAGTGTTATTAAACAAATGTCAGATCAGATCAGTTTTTTTATTATGTTTTCCATTAAATAGCTTTGTCTCTATGAGATATCTGATGTTTTTAAAGTTATTTTAGTATATTTAATTATAATTAAGAGTATTTGTGTATGTATTCAATATTAAAGAAATGAATGAGAAAATTTATGAAACAAGTTTTTTTATTGGTTATTATATCTCCAGACCACTGCAATTCATAACTGTGCCGCTTATCCTTATACGCAAAAGCTCCTATATTGTCCTATTCATTCGCCGCCTGGTTTGCATATTTTAAATGCTAACAGGCAGTTATGCAACTTCGTCTCGTATAACGCGACGAGACGGAGCCAAACAGCAGCCATATCAAAAACCCTCACAGTCCCCGACCTTTATTTATTAAAATTCACAATTACATTAATGAAAGTAACAGTATATAAATATTTCAGAAATAAACATTCATATGACGAGAAGATAACAACCAAAGTAAGAAATGTAATAACATAAGATTGCAAAGGATTATACAATGTTAACAAAGTGTCAGTATTTTACTTTGGTGGGGGAGTCGAGAGGGAGAAGGAACACGCCCCCGAGAAATGGAAAAAGACAAAACAAAATATGAACAATCTGACCGGTTTTCAGAGCACCCCTGCCGGCAGTTCTCATCCAAATGACAAAAGAAAAGTTAAGAGCAATTCATGACTGCAAAAAATCTGACAATATTAGTTAAGTTGAATTTAAAAAAAGGCTCACCTGATGACGTAGCCGAATGTGACGGCCGCCAGTAGCGCCAGGCAGGGGGGAGGCCCCCGCCGGCCCAGCAAGCTCACCCCCATACCGCATCACACCCCCACCGCGGGGGAGACGCCCGGGGGTGAGAACATGACATAAGGCCAACCCCTGAACCACTCATCGACGAATATTCACTGGCACGGCGTATCCATCAACTATAATTATTGATCACATTACTATCACTGAATAATCACCAAAAAAAAATGTAAAAAATGTAATAATTACATTAAAATAAAACTTATTATTAGACACAATTCACTTAATTCCAGTAATGGTGCGATTTCTGAAACAAAATAAAAAAATATATTAAATTTATGAATAAAATAGATACTTTATTTTTTATACTGTTTCCGAGGTAAGTTCGTATAGGGTGTTTTTTTAGAGGTACAGAACTTTAAAATGAAATAAAACACATCAAAATCGTGATAATGTTCATGGTATTAGCTTTATTTGAAAGATAATTTTATACCATTCGTGTTTTTATACGATTTCGTGCGTATGGAAGCCCGCAGCTGGTTAGAATGAAGCGCAATCTGGAAATCCAATTGTGGATCACTTTTTGGAGCAGCTGGAGACGTATATCGGCAATAACGCGACGAATGTTGACTTCCAAGTCGTTTTTTGTCTCCGGTTTATTGGCGTAGACTAGAGTTTTCACACACCTCCTCATAAAATAATCCAAAGGTGTAAAATCACACAATCTTGGAGGCCAATTTCCAGGTCCATTACGCGAAATTATGCGCTCATCGAATGTTTCCTTCAATAAATTGATTACGGCGCGCGCTGTGTGACATGTTGTACCATCTTATTTATATCATAGCTCTTCCACATTAATGACATTCAGTCAGTAATCATGGATCTATAGAGCACGATGGTGAATCGACTCATTCGGGTCCTCCTCGATACTACGCTTCACCGCAGCAACAGCTTCTTCGGTGCGTACTGTACGACGTCTCTACGGATGCGTATTATCAATTAGAATATGCATGGTGTGAAAACGGTCCATGGTTATTCGAATTACTTGCTCAGATGGACAATTATATCGACCGTAAAATGGACGTTCCGCTAACTGAACCATGATTTTCTAAATAAATTTGTAATTCTAAATAAGTCTATTCATGATGAAATGGCAAACCAGCTATCAGCTGTCAAAAAAGTATCCAAACTGGACAGAATTCGGAAAGATTACGGTTTAAGGTTGCACTTATCACCTATATGATGGGTGCTTCTCTGATCACATATCTGATAGAAAAAGGCAGGCTAAGATCGTATGTTCACATCGTACCTTCTCATCCACGCTCTTCGGTTGTTAAATCTTTTAACAGGGCCATTCTCAAATCCATGGAGAATATTATTTCCCAGGCCGATGTTGTTTCATTCATCAAAATTTCAAGCGTATCTCGGGCTGTGTGTGAGGTAGCACCGTCCTGTTGAAACCACATGTGTCGCAGGCCCAATCGACCTAATTCAGCCATCAATAAATTTTTACTGCATTGCCTCTCGCATCCTGAAATAAATAGGGCCCAATGATTCCGCTGTTCCACACAGCGCATCATACAGTAACTCTGCGTAGGCTTATCAATTGAGTATTTTAAGTGCCCCAATAATGACTGTTATGTTTATTAACAAAACCTGTCAAATGGAAATGAGCTTCGTCGCTCATGATGATTGTTTTTTCAAAAGTCGGGGTCATCAATATTTAATGACTTCAACACATTGTTAGATTGCGTTAGATACTGCTAAATAAATTATAGTCAACTACTCTCTATGATTCCTAATAAATATTTACCAAAATAAAATTGCGATCCAACAAAATCGACCTAAAACATAATATTCACCCTATATCTGGTTTATCTGATCATGCCAGGTTTTTCGCACGCGACGCCCTTTGTTCGAGTTGCCTTCAAAACTCACCTCATATATTTTCTTTACCATCTTCTTCTTGCTCATGCGTTCCTTATTTGTTCTTTCTTCAGTATATTATACATAGATTTTCCTTGTATAATATACTGAAGAATTTCACTTGTACTTGAGAGACCGAAATTATATTTCATTTAGATTAATTTCGTTTTTATTGCCAGGGTTCACATCCATATAGTGGTGTTGGCATTAGAATTCCATTATGCACTGCTAGTCTCACTTCGTGTGTCTTATTGTACTCAATGCACCGTTCACATTATTTCCCGCAGTCACCCTTCTTTCGACTTCATTTTCAACTTTGCCGTCTCTAGTATGTACATTTATACATTTCAAATACACAACTCGTTTATATAACACCATCACTATCGAATCGTTAACATTCGTTACAAGAAATTACCGATCAGTTTCATTATTAGCTACTGCTGCATCATTGCATTATCTAAACGGCAGTATATAATCAAAATGGCCTGTATTAAATACTGGCAGAAGACAATAATGAAACAACCTGGTGGTCAAATATCGAGAAGGAGATGTCTTCACGCGTTTCTCATATACTTGTGGCCTATCACCTCCGCACATCATACAGAGATAACAGAACCAATCTGAATTCGCTCTACTACCTAACTTACACCACCCGTAAAGACGCAAGGTACCTGGAAGCATTTAAATTGAGTCATAATCTAAAAATTTTATATTCTTCCGTAAACGTTCTTCCTGTACACTTCTTGTTCCTTTTAATAAAATACAATTATAACATAGGGTGGCTTTACACGGAATAAATACAAGAGGTGTAGCTAATCTGAATTTAGAATTTAACAATTCCCAAAATCACCAATAAGTGTAGATCGAAGACATTAGAATTTGTTGTTTCTACAATAAAAAATTAAATAAATTACAAAAGAGTACGCTTTCTCCCAATTTGGAAGAAATAGCAAAAAAATGGCTAATTGAAAATTAGCTATTTTACCTGTAAGCAAGAAATGAATTGTTTTAGCTATGACTTATTAGTTGTTATATTTTGATTATATTAGATGTAATAAAATGGATTTTAATGTACCTGCAGACAAACCTTTGTGGGTCTAATTTTAATTAAAAAATAAAAATAAGAATATAAAAAATAGTAAAAACTCGCGGTACACCACCTCGTGGTCATTCTTAAATTAATGTTAAACGAATTAAGTCATCGGAAATGGCCAATTGGATAAAATTATTTGTTGCATTTAAGAATTTTGGTTTTCAAGTCTACACACATTTTCAATCCATAAAATAAGTACTACTAAATTTTAAAGCGACCTTTACTAGCAATGCGATACCTATAACCTAACATCAGACATAAAGATGCAGGATACTAGCTACGTGCGACAATACACACGCGTCAGCCGAGCTATTACTCGTCACTCTACCTACCGACGTCTCTCGAGCGGCAACCCTAGAATCCGTCTCCCATGTTAGTTCACACACCTAGTACTTGCCTCAAATTTTGTATAATTTACCTTCAATTAATTTAATGTAATGTATAAGTAGTTTCCGATCATGTAACATGCTGCCTGGTACACAAAAGAACAGAGAGTATTGCGTGAAAATTGAGACAACCATACCCTCACACAATCTTAAAATCTTCTGATCGCTCCAAATGAACCTGTAACACTTCAAATACCCCAAAACCTCTCTATCCTCTAGGCTCGCCCTCAACATTACCCACCCATAATTAAATATATACTCCGCATACCCAAAAAGAAAACTGTCGTACATTTATTTATCAAATATCGCCGAGATACACAAGTGACAGTACTAAGATCCCTTACGGGACACTTTGATAACTATCGAAAGTAAAATGTTGATACCATCAATAATTGATTACCGACTTGTCAATTCAGACAGGTTCTCGGAATATGTACCGACGCATATCTTCATATCAAAGCTTGGCCACCTGTTTAGGTGAAAACATTTTACTGCGATCTACATCCAACTAGATCGTATCAGTTATTTGATTGTAAACAATTTCTCTAATCCGTTTCAATGCCTAAATCACATTAAGTTTATCTCCACAAGACGCCAACGTCTGCATCCTAATGCATCATCAGAAATGTATTATTGTAATCGATGGTATCAATAACGATTTAGATTAATATAAGCTATCTGACAGATCTTCAGTGACCTTTTTCTTAATATTCAGTGACGCGTATATCTTCTTATCTCGGGGTGCAGCAATTTTATAGTCCTCTTTCATTTCAGTTTTCTGTACAACAATTGTTATCTGTACAGACATAAAAATTAATTAAATGTCATAAATATTATATTAAATTATTCGCTAAAGTCAGCTAAATAAAAAATCATATTTTAAAAATAATATACCATTTTTATTGCTTTCCATACTTATTTTTCTATATTTGTAACTACTTTATTCATAATTAATTGATATAAATACCTGTAATTAACAATATTTGAATTTGTCCAAGAACACACAATTACTGGATTTTTACCTACAAAGGCACTCTTATTAAACAAATATCAGATATCTCATGGAGACAAAGCTATTTTTTATTATTTATATTATAAAGGTGGTGATTGAGGGGTGAGAATTGGTGAACGTTATATATATATATAAAGTGATCACTTAAGCCAACCGAAAACAGTTCGTGAGCCTTGTAATTACCCCATACTTCCATTAAATATAATTAAAAAAATAGCTTTCTCTCTATGAGATATCAGATATTTGTTTAATAAGAGTGCCTTTGTAGGTAAAAATCCAGTAATTGTGTGTACTTGGACACATTCAAATATTTCTTATATAAAATTAAATCAAATATCAAAATTTCATTTTAAGAATGTTATAAATCAATGCATTTAATTTTAAAACAAAAAATCAACATAATATCGTTAAGACTATATAAAGTTACAGTTTATTATTGATTAAGTTGATAGAGGACTAGTTTAGCTTCGAAATTCTTTTTGATTTCAAAAAGGTGGTATATTTAAAGCAAAAATTAATTTTACTGAAGGACCCACTGCTGAACAAACATTATATGTTAAAATAAAAAATTTCTGTCACTTAAACGGGTATTATAAATAGTATTACGTAGAGAGTTGCAGTTTCCTGATTACAAAAATTAACTACATGAATAAACATAGATTATTTTGCATATCGAGTGGACGGAGGTTGCGTAGATGCTTGCCGATAGGTTAATTGGTTAATACGATCTAATCGTCGGAGGATATTTTATACAAAGTGGTGTTAAATATAAACTGTACGACAGAAATATGTGAAGTTACTTAGTGCTAATCGCGTACTAATATCAGATTAACTTATACGTAACTTATAAGATTTCATTTATTTATAACAGTTCGTTTTATTTTTATTTATCAGAATTTTGTTGACAATATTAAAAATACGTACTGAACTTTTTAATTTAAAAGTAAAATAACTAATACGTACTAGTGTATACACGCAGAATTTTCGCTAGTTTTTCGCTTCATTACATTGCACTTTTGTAAATAATTATTAGTAAAAACTTTAATTATTATTTTTAAGTTTTTTGACCATAGTTGACGTGGAATCTGTCAATAAGTCTATCCCTTTAGCTACCATGGAAATGTTGATAAGTATAACACATCAAAACAGCTAAGTACAACGGAGAAACAATATATAAATAAATAAATATGACCTGAAATTCACTATGTGAAATGTCAGAAATCTATACAGATCTGGAGAATTATCTAATAAAATGTACATGCAATATATATTTTTACGGAATCTCAAATACGCGCCAGAATTAACAATTCATTTTTATCAATTCCGTAAAAACAAAGTAGATGGCTTTCAAATAATGGAACGATATATATAATTTGAAAAAATGTAACATATAGGTTTAAAATTTGTCGTCAAAAATAATGTCGCTGTAGCATAGTTGGATAATGTACCTTCCCCGGTTTGGAAAGAGATGCAGGTTCAAATCCCGGTAGCGCAACAACAATATTTTTTGATAAAATTGATTTTATATGTATATCTTTCTAAATAGTATTTAAAATATCACAGACCTTTATTCTGAATAATTACAACTACGCAATAAGAATGTGTTCTCTTTAATAATGAAAAATATTTTATTCGTGTGTTATTTTTTCTTAAAATAAACCGTTTTCATGCATGTTTATATATGAACTACATATTACAGTTTTACTATTAAATATAAATGAATACTAAGAAATATGTATATATTTTTAAACAATAAATCTTTAATAATCATAAATTAAAATCACATTAAAAAACAGGATAACAAATTTATAATACTATAATGTAATATATTTACCAAATATGCAGATATATTATGATTTAAATGCAAATATTTATATCTGCAGCCAATAAATGTCACCTATTTAGTAGGTATTATGACCGTGTCAGCACGTACACACGAACTTACATCTTTCATGTAAATATACATCTTTAGATAATTTTACAAAACCGCATTCAACGCTTCTTTTAATGTGCAAATTTGTATTTTGGATCGACACTAGAAATATTATAAAATAGTCATTTGAATAATTTATATAAATAAGTCACAGTTAAAGCATGAAACTCGCTATTTCAGTATATAACTGATCTTTTTAATTTAATTTAATCGAATCGGACATAGATATAAGGTCGTAAAATATTTAATTTATCAGGCGTAAGCCATCAAGTAAGCTGTAAGGAATTTAAATTTGTGTAAAATAAATTTTAATTAAATATTTCTCTGATAGAATGCGCAAGGTATAAAAAATAATAAAATTGTATAATAATGTAAGACAGATTATAGCGTGAAAAATTACGCGAGTAATTTTAACATATAAATATTTTATTATTTGCTGAAATATCTAGTTTTTTTTTAATTTTAATTTTATAATATATGTACATATATACATTATATTTTTTTATTTGTTTCCAAACTGCATAACAGTTTTACAACAGAGTTAATTTGAATATACATAATGCACACCACTGTGTGGCCGATGTGGAGGTCTATCACCTCTACAATCATCAACAACGCCGACGACCCCTGAACGCACCCTACAGATACCTGGGCGTAAAACAGAGCTCCTGACATCCTCAAAAACACGTTCGGTACCGACAACATATGTCAGTAACATGCGTTCGCAGCCGTCCGAAATGCCGACAATCGAGCACCAATTCACAAGCTCCGTCTTTCTCGTCTCTAACCTGCTCAAGTCTGGCCACACACACTCTGCAATCATAATCAAACGAATATGTAACTGAATGGGTGGTTATTAGGGTTACTCATTCCCTCACTCTATAGTACACTGCAACTTATTTTAACATAAATGAGCTCTGTGCTATAATCAACCCATCGTATTGAAAATTGGCATACATATATGTACTGTGAAAATGTAACTACCACATAAGCTGCCAAATTTTTGGCTGAAAATTATAATTTAGGATATCCCTATTTGACGCCAAATGGGTTGCAAGTGTTGTCCCCTAATCTAAGGCTTCGTTTGGACTACTGTCTCAAGGATACTATATATTATACTCCGAAACGTTTCAAAATACATAATAAAGTATTCTGCGAAATATCTGACTTGACACTTTTATAGTAACTGGAGTGTATTATATAAATAGCCACACGATTATCGCTATTTTCTGTATACATTATCCATCGCTATTGCTTTCAGAGTCGTTTAATTGGATTTCGATGGTTTACTTGTAACTGCGGTTTGGTCAGAAGCAGTGGGGCGCCGAGTATAGTAATTGGCTACACCTGTGCCCCTCGAATCGCACAAACACCTATACAAATATTCTCAACCTGCCGACGCACGGTAAACCAGTAGTGTAATTTTTGATATTATAACGTCGTTGGCAACAGTCGCAATTTTTATAAAACGAAAATAAAACAGGTGCTTAAGAAAGCATTCACGTCCCGATCAATCTCTGTTTTTGAACTGGCATTTTATAATTAAGGTTATTTTGCGTTTAATACAAAATAACGCGGTTAAATATATAGGGAACGAGATATACGATTGTGTTATGCAAATGATGTGTTGATTTTTAAGCATTAAGATACAAATTTAAACCTAGTGTGATTTTCAATAATAAAATGATTTTGTCGAATAATCTTTTGTTTTTTAATATTACTTTTATGGTAAGTTTTCATACATTTTTTACTAGAATCAGTCTAGTATTATAAGCTGATTCTCAACTAACGATGGCATATTGTAATATGGATTGAATAAATGCATAGTATACTAAGTAAAAAAAAATTATCGATAAAAATGTTCCGATTCTTCTATAAATAACGATATAAAATCAATTTTATCGAAAAATATTGTTGTTTCTTCTGGGATTTGAAACTAGATATTTTCCAAACAGGAAGACGTGCATTAACCGATTATGCTACAGCACACGGTACATTAACGACAAATTTTCGAACCTATATGTTCACTTTTTAAACTGATACATCTGTCGTTCCATTATTTGAAAGTTATCTAATTTAATGCACGTTCCCCGGATTGGAAGAGATTCAGGTTCGAATCCCGGTAGCAACAGCAATATTTTACGATAAAATTGATTTTATATGTATATCTTTCTGATTAATACATTTAATTAGTATTTAAAATATCACAGACCTATGTTCTGAATAATTACAATTTCACAAGAAGATAGTGTTCTCCTTATTAATTAAAAATATGTATATTAACTTGACAAATTTAATTTTTCCAATTTAAGATTTTTATCGATGATTACTCCAAGATATTTGATTATATTTATTGTTTTTAAAATTGAACAGTTAGAGAGGCAATAATTTTGATTGTGAGTTGTATTTTAGGTGGAGCGTTCATGAATTATTATTATTTTATTGCAAACGGAATAACGAAGGTTTTATCACAATTTAATGACAGTAAATTAATATTGAAAAAGTTCTTTATTATGTTAATTTCTCAATTAATTTCATTAATTATTAGGACCTTATTGTCAGCGTATGATATAATTTGACAGTGTATTAATTGAATAAAAAAATTTCGTTTACATATATAATAAACATCAATGGTCCTTATACAGTCCTTTGGTCCTAATATTTCTTGCTCACTGTGGGTATTATTAATTTTTACGAGTTGGAGGCGATTTTTTTGAATCGGTACATATCTATCATCACCGCCCAGACGGCGCATTAGCAAAATTCCATCCGCAAAGTTACATGCAGTAGAGGGCGCGAGTGATGGCGAGTTAAACAAAGTTTTGCGAAATTTTCCGCCTTTATCAAACCAGCCAATCTCCCGAGAGCGGGGTTTATTCATTAATTTGATAAAAAAATGCGCGGGTTTATGACTCCGGCGGGCGCATATTTCATATAAATTTATTCTCCCAAAACTCGATAATGTCCGGCGAAATGTGCTCGCTACGACCTGATAGGACGATATACTGAAATTCTCACATTTGCATAAGAGTCCTCGCCGTATTTGGTTAGTATTTTTTGACACCGGGAGCCAAATTCTGAAGCTCTTCAATTCTCAAATACTCGTCGAATGTTTATTTTCGTTCAAATTGGGGATGATTGATAATTTAAATTTGTATCGTATATTTTTTGGAAATGTTGTCATCAATTATTTTATCTAGTTTTGTTTTATGATGCATTAAATTTATATTACATGTTTTCGAAGTTTACGGGTTCAATGATGAACCTGAAGTCAAATTTATTACTTCCTCTATGGGTCTGGTATCTGGTCTACCGGGGTAGAGGGACGACGAACTATAGATGGATCATGACTTCTTAAACTATTTGAAGGACTTGCTATCTGTCACTGCATGTAGAGTTAATGCGTGCATATATGATGCTGTTAGAAAGATTAAAATGAGAATGGTAACCCGCCTACAAGTCAATTTATTATTCTGTGTTCGTTTAAATATCGCGATGTCTATCTGAGTGGGTTATGTAGCAGGACGGCAGACAGTAACGGAAGAAAAGATAAACAGAACAAGAAACACGATTTCACACTGAATATATTTAAAGTTAAATTATAAAGGTTTGAAATATAATGATTGCTTGTACGCGATTGACACGGAGTGAGTGATAAAAGCTGTTGACGAGTTTGAAGCCAGAGAGAAAGTGAAGAAGCGAAGCTAAGACGTTGTTGATGACGCATATGGCCAGTGCATTGTGGTATGCGTCTCTACTATGATGAACTTTGCTAAAAGATTCACTGATAGCGGCAGGCGCCTGAAGAGAGAAGAGAGAAGGGATTTCGTTGAGGCAACCAAGGCTCACTACAGGTTGTAATGCCATGACAAATAAATGAATATATCTTTAAATACATGATAATATTTTATATAAAAAAATCTCAATTGGAGTTGTTAAAACAAACAAAAACAAAAAATCATTTCATTTCCGAAGAATTTTTTGCGAACCTCTCTCTCTGATGGTGGAATTGACCTCCGCACATGACGAGTCAGATTTTGATCTCGTGAATATTTCGTGGTTTTATGGACAAGAATGCACATCTTCTTGGATAAGAATTAATTGGTGTTTTACAAAAGGTAGCTCGTTTATAAAATAAGCTTCACAAGGAAAAAGTATAACCTGGAATTTAAAAAATGTAACATTTATTGTATTCTTGCATCATTATGTAAGAATACAAAAAGTAACACTGTTAATAGTTGGAATTGGACATGATTTTTTAAAATCATATAATTCCATTTCTTGCTGTGGTAGATTTTAATAATTATTAGTTCATATTTACGTTGGAAAAGTATTAATACTCGCAAATGTATCAATAGATATAAATTTCTTAAACCTTGTAAGTCCATTAATTAAAAATTACTGAAAAAATATAATGTACAGATTGAATATTATGTCCCAGGCCGATATTATTTGACCACCATTTTGGTCTGGCTAATATTTGTCAGTTTTAATTCAGTAGTCGTTAATAATAGTTAATTACAATTTATTTAAAGTATTAAACGTCTCAATAACGTGTTTAAATTATTAAAACATTTTATCTAAATCATTATTTGAACTATTGGGAAAAATCATCATGAGCGACGAACTTCGACTTAGCGGATTTTGTTAAAAAAAACAAAAGAGCCATTATTGGGGTACTGAAAATCATCAATTGATACACTAATAATGTTTATACCCACGCAGAGTTACTGTATGGTGCGCCATGTGAGCAGGCGGTACCATTGGGCCCTTTTTTTACAGGATGCGAGAGATAATGCTGTAACAATTAATAATGATCGCTGTCGTTACATATTGCAAAACTTTTTGGTAACCCTATTGAGTCGATTGGGCTTACAACACATGTAGTTTCAACAGGAAGGTGCCATCTCATACTCAGCCCGAGCTATGCTTGAAACTCTTCTTCCCGGTCGAATAATGTTAAAAAGTGGGGATGTTGACTGGCTTCCTCGATCACCTGATTTGACGGTTCCCGACTA